>OX424513.1:5644657-6932829 GCA_949152395.1 Agrochola litura
GTAGTCGGGTTACAGTTTTTTATTAAACTTTATTTTTTATAATAGATATTGTTCTATCACCAAATATATCGCGTACATTGCAGTGTTCCATGTGTAGGCACTAGTAAAATCATATTCGGGTAAGACTTTTAAAGTCTCTCGAAGTTCCCTTTATTCTGTCATCTCAACAATATTTATTGCGTTATTTGTGGTGCCAAGCATACTTACTGACTTTTTGTATGAAGCAATAGATTTGTTATGAAAGCGTAATTTTTACAAAAATGCTATTTATAACGTATACGACATAATTTTAAGCACCTACTCAAATAATTTGCCTCTGGAACATTGTAAAATCACCAGACAAACCGACTGAATGTACAAAAACAAAACATTAACATCAATATAATTTCGAAAACAGAAATAGTTTTCCTTGGAATTCTGTTCCTTCCAAATAAGAGACAATTAACTTCACAAACACGACCTCTCGAACTGGAGACTTTACGTATAAATCCCACATATTTACCACTCGACTAAGATGGCCGACCTGTGTAATTGAATTAGATTCTTAGGTTATTAATAACTGTCTACTGAATACTGTTTGTCTGTCTACTTCTGCAAAATCATTATTATATTTGACGGAGAGGGTAGGTGTCTCTTTCGTTATTATCAGCCATATTTTAACTACTGTGGGCGTACTGCGGGTAGTGTTGGTTATTGCGCAATAGAAAAACCGCTAACAATTCTGACCAAATTATAATTTACTCACTAGCAATTCACACACTGTAGGTACACGACACAACTATTCGGAATGCGCGACAGTTTCTAAACGTGTTCACTGCTTGACCGCCACCGATGAACTCTGTTCAGCTCCGGCTGGTCCAAGCGTTATGGTGTAGACTCTGTCGAACGCCGCTAGGCGGCGCTGGGGTCCCGATTAGTCAACTCATTAGCGTATTTCCGACATATTTTAATTCGATTAATTTAAGTCATATTCACATACAAAGATCATTTGGCGCGTAATCCGAACTTTTTTTTGAGTTTTTTTGTTTTTTTTTTTGCTAAATATTGTAATGTTGAAATGTTGAAATGCGAGTCGCAATAGTTTTTTTCAAAATAATTTCACAAATACTTACCAACAATGCCCGTCAATGTCATTCAGGCAGCAAAAGATCCTTGCAAAAACACTGTGATATTATAAAACAAAAGGCTTTTTGGCTGGTTTCTACATCTACGTCTAAGTTCCAATTCAATTATGTATCAGACAATGATAAACAAATTCTGTTAATATTTTTACTTTTTCTTTTTAAAAGTAGCAATCCGAACACTGAAAAGGGTAATTCACTTACTCGTATAGACTGAATATGTCCTGTGCCAACAGTAAACTGCTAACCCATTTGGGAAATAAAAGTGTGACATTTGCAGACGGTCGCCAGTTCGTCCCATATTGCAAGCAAAAATTTAAATTAAAAACAAAACGAACTTTAATGTCAAACAATCAAGTGAATTTAAAATCAGAACGTGTCAGTTCGAACGTCACTTCAAATGTCATGTCCCCACTGATTCATTAAAAGTAATATGGCGGGAAAATGTTGAAAAAATAAAAGATAAAAGGTGACTATTCCCTATATTACACTTAAAATAAAACAAATTGGCTTTACAAACTCGTGAATATTTTGTTTGTGTAAGTATTGTACTCCAGTAGTCCAGTAGTAGTCCAGTAGTAGCCCAGTAGTAGGCGTCTCTAGGATGTGGTGTACAGTTTGAATAACTATTGATGGAAGCTACTTTATTTATACTGTAAACACTGGGTAGTGTTAAAAGAGAAACTTCTGTGAGTTTGCAGACTTTCTGTGGGTTTATTGTAAACCTTAGATAATTAATTATTCAATTAGAAAACGAGTGAGCCTTACAATAGTCGCATATGATGTGTGACATCTGACATCTTGGCTGACAGTGCCAACCTCTCGGAAAATGGGTTGATAGGTACACACGGCTACACATCAAGCTAACTCGATCACCGCGCGCGCTCATTGGTCAAATCAAATAAGTAGCGCGCGCTTCCTCGGCTTCCTGTTACACACTTCCGTCCCATTTCACAAAATCACTTCCAGAGATTGCAGGAAAGCTAGAGGAAAGATGTTACAATCAAAAATATATCTGAAAAAGACTTTAATTTCAACTTATTACAGGCAACACCAGATGAAAACCTTGTCTTACTGCATATCAATGAAGAACATAATATAACATGTCAGTAAAGGATTTGATCTTGTATTCAATTATTGATCCCAATTATATTGGATACTAACCTCATTTATGTAAGCTCTTTGATTGAATATGACAGGGGTGGATTCCGTTGCCTATTAATTTATTAGCTAATTTAAGTTTTAGTGGTTTTAGTCAGTAACGGGTTATTTTGACTTGTATGCTATTTAATTCTGAAGAAGACAATAAGAAAGAAAAATATTTTTCATTTCTCATACTCGGAAAGTAGTGTCTCTTTGATCCGGTGGAAGACGCTGCTCTCCATCTTTGGGCGGGGAAGACTCATAGTAATTGCTTCCCTCTCTAGGGCGGAAATTAATAAAAAAAATAGAACTAAATTTGGTTAGGAAGTCGGCTACGAATTTTTTTTACATAATTATTTAAGAAAAATAATGATTTAAAAAAAAATGCTGTGCTCTCGTGAGTGTATAGACAGCCAGTGTGAATTAAAAAAAAACTTATTAAGCGGAACCATAGATATAAGAAAGAAGGAGATATGCCCGGTAGTTGAAAATGTATCGAAACCCAATGTCTCCACTTTGTCCCCACTACCTCGCCACTAGTCGCCACAACTACACATGCAGATCAGTAAACTAAATAGAAACGAGGCTGCGCTCACTCTTGCAATTCATAAATCAGAACGTACTACACAATCAATTATAAACCTTGTCCCATCAAACACAGCGTGCATTTACCATGCACCGTACAACTCACTCACACGAAAACATCATTTCTATCGTTGTGCTGTACAGAAACAATTTATTTTACATATACGCTAGTGATTGACTAAATCGTAAAGGTATCGATTCTTCCATTTAATATTATCGACGGTGAAGTATCAATATCTAATAACTAACATTTTGGCGGTTTTCACTTACTAATGTTTACTTCAAATGGTCAAAAACTATAGAAATTAAAGGTTTTTTTCTCCTCCTGTAAAACCATGTTTTTGTAGTTATTAGATATTGATACTTCACCGTCGTTATACTTTAAAAAATTTGGTGTCCTGAAAATAAAATAAATAAAAACGATAAGTCCAGAAAATATTATAATAAAAATAAATAATAAGCAAAAAATTCAAACAATAAAAATCCAGTTACGTTGGTTTAACCTGTCATAGTTTATTTGAAACAGTAGATATTGTTGAACCCTGCTATGATGTTTACTCACTGACCTGTAAAGTGGAGGTATTTGTGCAGCACTTGACGCTTTGATATTACTGGAGTGGCATTTTTTGTCAAATAGTGTAATCTTTAATTAATATATTTTTCCATGACTGCTTTAATTTGAAATATTATATGATTATTCATCGGAGACTGCTCAAATTGGTGAAACTTAATATTTTCAAAGAGATCTAATCCTATGAAGTGAGGCAAAGCTTTTGCCATGAGTTCCTGTTTGACATTTTTAGTTTTAACTGTTAATTTATTATTGGTGAGACAAGCTGTTTTTATGATTATTTCCATTATCTTACAAATCATGACGACATCAGGAGATGGGTACATAAGCCCACCTTTGTCCTTATACTTTATAAAATGATGTGTTTCTTCATATTTGTAATTATCTGAACCATGTCGATTACTATAACGCATTCGAAGCTTTTGAAGACTTTAACGGAAGTAAAATACCAAAACCATAAAAAAGTAAGGAAATAGCACGAGTATAAGGCATAATAGACCAGCGATAATTCAAACCCAAAACACTCTACCTAAAATTTTATTAACTTTACGACCGTTGGTTACGCATTTCTCTACCACGCTGTAAAATAATCAAAATAAGTAAAACACATTATTTCACATCTTCCACCCGGGTAAAAAAGTTGACAAATTGAAGAATAAAGTATAATAGCAATAAATTCATTCGACAAACGACATTGTTGTCGATAGCCTACGTTAGTGGATCTGCACAACCACATCACTAGCTCGTCGCCAGACACAGCGGCCGTACTGCGCGATGCATCCGCAGTCCACAGTATCGTTTCGTGATTTTTACATTGCTTGTTGAGTCACTGAGCGACATATTTAGGTAGTGGTTAACGAGCAATGTATGTAGTGCAAAAATAGTACAGTCACTGTGATATTTGGAAACAAAAATAACGTAGTAAAAGCAAGAAATATTTTATGATTTCTTGTTTTTCATTATTTTAAAGACAAATATAGTAAAATACTTGTAATTACATATGGTAAGTGATTCCATGATTCACAAAGTTTTTGTTTCGACTTAGGTTTTTACAAGAAACCACTGAACAACACGGCATTCTTATAAATTGTCCCGATCACGGTCGAAAGCACACTAGTTCGCGGAGACGGCCATTTTCGTATGCAATGAGCACTTTGATCATTACGCGTGGACACAGACACGCCCCCATGCCACTTCTCCTGTTTTTTATATTTCTATGAGCGGAACGGTCCGCGGCGGTTACGCGGTGTGTTCCATATTTAAAATTTTAAATAAGTATTACTCATATTCCTTTATTCATTCTAATTCTTATTTGGTTACATTTTTAAATATTTCTTAAAATAAAAGGATAAAAAAAACATTTAAAAATAAAAAAAATAGAGTTCCGCCGGTGTCGGGAGCAGGGTCCAAGCTACCGGTGGTTAGGGTTGCAGAGACAGGAACCTCCTCACAATGCGAGCCGTATCGAGGAGTACTGCCTTCTGAATCAGGCGTTTGATCCAGCCGTCTAACGAGAGCCTCGAGAGATGTTGGTCGAGGCTTTCGGCCATCAGGCCATTTGCCGTTATGGCAATCGGCACAATGATAGCCGAGCTCACATTCCACATGTCAACAACCTCGTGTGCTAAGTCGAGATATTTTATTTGTTTCTCTTTCTCAGCTTTCACGAGGTTCTCGTCATGTGGAATGGTAACATCGACTATCATTGCGCGGCGCGCTAATCGATCTATCACTACTATATCAGGCTTATTTGCTATAATAGTCCTGTCAGTAATGATAGACCGATCCCAGTACAACGTGACATGGTCCTTTTCGGGAACTGGGTCGGGCACATACTTGTAACACGGAACCTCAGAGTCCACAAGTTTATATTTCAAAGCAAGTTGCTGGTGAATAATCCTAGCCACTTGGTTATGTCTGTGCAGGTACTCGCCGTTAGCTAGACGCGAACAACCGGAGATAATATGTCTGATGGACTCACCCGGACGATGGCATGCCCGACACACGTCAACCGTACCATCCTTCATAATATGTCTCCGGTAGTTATTCGTCAAGATAACTTCATCCATAATTGCACAGACGAAACCTTCGGTTTCCCCGAAAAGGTCACCGAAACGTAGCCAGGATACGGACGCTAGAAAATCTACACCGGGCTCATGAAGAGCCCGATATAAGCGCCCGTGAAGCGCCTTGCTTTGCCATACTTCCTTGCGGTCATCTGTAGTAAGTATTACAGGTTTGCGCCAGTTCTCTTTAGCCATGGAGAGCGGGGTGAGCCCGTTGTCCACTGCGACCACATCACGGTGCATACCCACATCGGTTTTAAGAAAATATTCCCTGAGGCTGCACACCTCGCGGTTATGGAGGGTCTTTGCATTTAAAAAGCCTCGACCCCCGCACTTCCGCGGGATGTACAGTCTCATCACCGATGAACGTGGGTGATGCATCCGGTTTGCGGTCAGGAGTGTACGGACCCTCCTGTCCAGGGCGTCCAGTTCGGTCTGCTACTATTATTATTATCAATAAATATTTTAGAAAAACATAACATAACATTACGCCTAGTTTCCCCAAAGGGTTGGGCAGAGGTGTACCTATATACCAACATTTCACCAGTCATGTTTAAGTCCCATGTAATAGGGAGTGAACCTATTGCCATCGACCGGGCATGAATCCAAACACCGAACAGTTACTGAGAAATTCCAGATTAAAAAACCAATAACAGTTTGCCCGTCCTGAGAACCGAATCCAGGACCACATGCTCAGCAGAAGCACCTGCGGCCAGTAGTAGACTAACGAGGCAGGGTAGTATTTCATGAGTATTTGGGAAATCAATTGCATGCGTACATGGAAGTATAACAAAGAGCTTTTGAACTGAAAATGGGAAATTAGAGCCTCTGAATGGAAGATGGGAAATTAGAGTCTCTGAACTGAAGGTGGGAAATTAGAGCCTCTGAACTGGAGGTGGAAAATTAGAGCCTTTGAACTGAAAGTGGAAAATTAGAGCCTCTGAATGGAAGATGGGAAATTAGAGCCTCTGAACTGAAGGTGGGAAATTAGAGCCTCTGAACTGAAAGTGGGAAATTAGAGCCTTTGAACTGAAAGTGTGAAGTTAGAGCCTCTGAATGGAAGGTGGGAAATTAGAGCCTCTGAACTGTAGGTGGAAAATTAGAGCCTTTGAACTGAAAGTGGGAAATTAGAGCCTCTGAACTGAAGGTGGGAAATTAGAGCCTCTGGACTGAAGGTGGGAAATTAGAGCCTCTGAACTGAAGGTGGGAAATTAGAGCCTTTGAACTGAAGGTGCGAAAGTAGAGCCTTTGAATTGAAGGTGGTAAATTAGAGCCTCTGAACTAAAGGTGGGAAATTAAAGCCTCTGAACTGAAAGTGGGAAATTAGAGCCTCTGAACTGAAGGTGGGAAATTAGAGCCTCTGAACTGAAGGTGCGAAATTAGAGCCTCTGAACTGAAGGTGGGAAATTAGAGCCTCTGAACAGAAGGTGGGAAATTAAAGTTTCTTAACTGAAGGTGGGAAATTAGAGCCTCTGAACTGAAGGTGGGAAATTAGACCCTCTGAACTGAAGGTGGGAAATTAGAGCCTCTGAACTGAAAGTGGGAAATAAGAGCCTCTGAACTGAAGGTGGGAAATTAGAGCCTCTGAATGGAAAATGGGAAATTAGAGCCTCTGAACTGAAGGTGGGAAATTAGAGCCTCTGAACTGCAGGTGGGAAGTTAGAGCCTCTGAACTGAAAGTGGGAAATTAGAGCCTCTGAACTGAAGGTGGGAAATTAGAGCCTCTGGACTGAAGGTGGGAAATTAGAGCCTCTGAACTGAAGGTGGGAAATTAGAGCCTTTGAACTGAAGGTGCGAAAGTAGAGCCTTTGAATTGAAGGTGGTAAATTAGAGCCTCTGAACTAAAGGTGGGAAATTAAAGCCTCTGAACTGAAAGTGGGAAATTAGAGCCTCTGAACTGAAGGTGGGAAATTAGAGCCTCTGAACTGAAGGTGCGAAATTAGAGCCTCTGAACTGAAGGTGGGAAATTAGAGCCTCTGAACAGAAGGTGGGAAATTAAAGTTTCTTAACTGAAGGTGGGAAATTAGAGCCTCTGAACTGAAGCTGGGAAATTAGACCCTCTGAACTGAAGGTGGGAAATTAGAGCCTCTGAACTGAAAGTGGGAAATAAGAGCCTCTGAACTGAAGGTGGGAAATTAGAGCCTCTGAATGGAAAATGGGAAATTAGAGCCTCTGAACTGAAGGTGGGAAATTAGAGCCTCTGAACTGCAGGTGGGAAGTTAGAGCCTCTGAACTGAAAGTGGGAAATTAGAGCCTCTGAACTGAAGGTGGGAAATTAGAGCCTCTGAACTGAAGGTGGGAAATTAGAGCCTCTGAACTGAAGGTGGGAAATTAGAGCCTCTAAACTGAAGGTGGGAAATTAGAGCCTCTGAACTGAAGGTACGAAAGTAGAGCCTTTGAATTGAAGGTGGTAAATTAGAGCCTCTGAACTGAAGGTGGGAAATTAGAGCCTCTGAACTGAAAGTGGGGAATAAGAGCCTCTGAACTGAAGGTGGGAAATTAGAGCCTCTGAACTGAAGGTGGGAAATTAGAGCCTCTGAACTGAAGGTGCGAAAGTAGAGCTTAGAGCCTTTGAATTGAAGGTGCTAAATTAGAGCCTCTGAACTGAAGGTGGGAAATTAGAGCCTCTGAACTGAAAGTGGGAAATAAGAGCCTCTGAATTGAAGGTGGTAAATTAGAGCCTCTGAACTGAAGGTGGGAAATTAGAGCCTCTGAACTGAAAGTGGGAAATAAGAGCCTCTGAACTGAAGGTGGGAAATTAGAGCCTCTGAACTGAAGGTGGGAAATTAGAGCCTCTGAACTGAAGGTGCGAAAGTAGAGCCTAGAGTCTTTGAATTGAAGGTGGTAAATTAGAGCCTCTGAACTGAAGGTGCGAAATTAGAGCCTTTGAACTGAAGGTGGGAAATTAGAGCCTCTGAACTGAAGGTGGGAAATTAGAGCCTCTGAACTGAAGGTGGGAAATTAGAGCTTCTGAACTGAAGGTGGGAAATTAGAGCCTCTGAATGGAAGATGGGAAATTAGAGCCTCTGAACTGAAGGTGGGAAATTAGAGCCTCTGAACTGAAGGTGGGAAATTAGAGCCTTTGAACTGAAGGTGGGAACTTAGAGCCTCTGAAGGCGGGAAATTGCAGAAATTCTTTCAAGGAAAGTCTTTCAAAACTCCTTCCCACCAAAACGCCTAAACATAACTTCAGTAATACAAACATAATTGAATTACAAGTTAACAAACCGACGTAAAGCAGTTGTTAAGTATTTACCAAGTTGTTTGCCCGACACTCCATGGAATTTCATCCATTAATTATAAACTGATGAGCTGTAGTCACAAAAAAAATTAGTATAGAAGGTCGACTACATAGTGTAGTCAGCCTATAATGTTCCCACTGCTGGGACACAGGCTTCCTCTCTTCGAGAGGGAGTAGGCTGTAATCCACCACGCGGGCCCAGTGCGGGTTGGTAGATGTCACATGTCTTCGAATTATTGGTTCTAGAACATGCCGGCTTCCTCACGATGTCTTTCTTCACCGTTTTGAGAGCAGTGGTGATGAAATTATTTACACAAAGTAGAGCGTCTGCTTGGGTTCGAACCCACGACCTACAACTCGTTAGTTGGGACACCACTGGATCACCACTGCTCTGTCGACTACTTACAACGGGCGGAAATAGTTGCACGCACACATATAAACGTACGTATGGATACTCTCTCAAACAAATGCCAGTCGCGAGTGCGCTTGCACTGGCTGTACGTGAAGTATGTCTATGTGTGCGTGGCGTGCATTTTTGCTCCTTGTTTGTTTAAAATGCAATAGACATTGATATCTTTAGTAACCTGTTCCGCTTAACTATTCCTAAAGAGCCATAAAAAACCCTGTAAGAAATCGACACGTGTTTCACCTCTCAACGAGCCATCCGAGCGCTGGACTGGCAACACGCAGCGCTCGGATGCCCCGTTGAGAGGTGAAACACGTGTCGATTCCTTACAGGGTTTTTTATGGCTCTTTAGGAATAGTTAAGCGGAACAGGTTACCAAATATATCAACGTCTAGGTATTGTATTTTATAAAAGGGATTTCTGCAAGGTCACGCCTGAATCAATTAACTATCTTAATACCAATAGATTATAAACTAACGAAATTCATAATTATACATATTGAAAGCGTTGACAATGCCGTCTATAGCAATGACGACGTCTGCGTGCTTTATATATGGAGCTGACTTTCTGTATTTAACTTTTGGTGCTATCATTTTACTTCGCTGGCTCACGTTAAAACTGGTAGAATGATAGCACAGCAAAGCGGACGGGTTTTTTTTTGTCTAGCTAGCTTATTATGGTAGGACGTTCTTTTGGTAAATATGGTGAAGAAAATGTTAGTAGCAAGAGATTAACTATAAATAGCTAACTAGCTGTGGTACGGCTCAAATGACGTTCACTAATTTATACTGAAATCTTGCAAGAAAACATAATCGGGGTTTGAACTTTTTTTGCACAAATTTCCATTATGAGCTCAACACAGAGCTGATTCAATTATGAACAAATTCTTATTGAGATAGATTGATAGAGGCTCCATGAGACGTAAATGGGAGTTTGTGTCTTCAATTTGCTGGGGAATGTCAATCCCCATTGACATTCCCCAGCAAATTAAAGGAAACATGTAAACCAGATCATAGTGGTTTTTTGAGTTACCGTAGCCATATTTCATCAAAAATAAAATATTAACACTCCCGTCATTATATTTACGAGGTTGCAGTCTTCGTTAAAACAAACCCAAAGCTTTTCAAGAAGCTATCCGACACTAATACCCGAAGTCGACGGGATTATAGTCGATTATGTGGAAGAAAGTCCAATACAGCACTGATACACAAAAGTGTGTTCTGCATGGCGCCAAATATCACATTAAAGATTTAAATGTTAATCTATTTAAGAAAAAATTAAAGAATTTTCTAATTCAAAAGCAAATATCATAATATTTCCGAGTTTTTAACAGACAAAGTTTTGATAAAGTTTAATTTTTTGTTTTGTTCAATATTAATGTTATTTAATTAATCTGACTTGTGTGACATAATACGTAGATTTTTATTCCTAATTACTTTGACTTCCGACTGACTAATTTAATTTTATTATAAATTTCTATGACGAGTTGATGACACTATTCTGTAGTACCTATATTTATTATAATTTGATTGATTAAATTTTAATTTAATATGTTAATTACTTTGAATAATGGACAAATTTTATAACTATTTGATGTTAATATCCAAATAATAAAAATTACCAACGTGTTTATATTTGTACGCCGTTAAGGCAAAACATGACTGTGCTATAATTTTATGTAACATCTTGCATGCCATGTGTGTATACTTATGTTTTGGACAAATAAATGATCTTATCTTATCTTATAATGTTTCCTAACATAATGATCATGAAACTGGCATACAGGACAATCAAACACAAATCGGCTGTCATTCGAATAACTCAAATAAAGTGCGAATGTTTTACGATAACAAATTTTTACCATTTTAACAACTGTATCCAGAGTTGCAAAAGTATACTTAAGTTATTGCAAATCTGTAAAAAAATACATTATTCAGCAGCATCTGGTTAGACTTAAAGCCAAACGTAACATAATATATAGCTAGGAAAAGTCCGCACCCCGTGTTCACTGCACCATTTATAAACATGGACACAATGAATGATGGACGAACAAAGGACAAATGTCCATGAATCGTCCTTGTCCGTTACCTGTGCGGCCATCGCTATAAAAGTTCTATTCAAATCCTTCTTTCCAATCGATGTTATTTCCACTTAAACAGATATCAACTTTGTGAAAATGAGAATTAAGTCGATTTTAGAATGACTACTACTATTAAAAATGTCGGAAAATTTTAAAGTAGCGCAAACTGAACTTTATGTGTAGATTTTTATTCCAAAAACTAATGTTTGTTTACATTTTTGAAAATTTAATAGCTTAGATGTTTTTCGCTCGCGAGAGAGCTAAAAGAATATTAAAATACAAAGAAAAAATACAAAAAAATATATATCTAACTCTAAAGACACATTGAGGTGAATATCACGTGCACTTTTAATATATCTTCAAGAGACAGTCACGTAGCTTATAAAATGTCAATCATGATTAATAATTGAGAACTTTTTGATTCCCTCTAATATGACAATTGACAGGACTCTGAAGATGAACAGGAGCAAAGGCCGTCTGACCTCCACAAAATTTAGGCACCTTTTTGGTTCTTTCTAAATAGATATCGCCGCTTGTGATGAGAGGTTTGGCTCGTTATTGGCCAAAGAATTAGGATTTATAATCAACGTGGCAATGCTGCCAGTCTTCTGGGCATAGCGATGCGGCCGAGTAGTTTTGTATTTATTTGTATAGTTTGTCATTTAATTAAGTATCTAATAAGTTTAAATAGATATCTATTTAAACTATATAGATATCTCATAGTGTAAATAGATATCTATTTAAGTATATAAGTCTATTTTCATACTTACCTACTGCTCTTTGTGAAGGAGTTCGTCGAGGAAAGAAAGACGACGGGAAATGTCGGTGTCAGGAAAAGAAACGTCTCATGTCCCTGTCATTAAAGCTCATTTCTTGTACCTTCTCAGATAGAAAAGGCCCTCTGTGCATTATCTAGACAAGTAGGTACACTGTTTAAAGGATATTGCGCTGTTGGTAAATATTTGTGCAATCATTGTTTTGTGAAATGCGTTCAGAGACATAATGGCGGCATTAGTTCCAATTGTGGCCACGCGCCAAAATAACTTTGTAGCGCTATAGAGTCCGCGCCACTACTGAAGTCCTTTTGACGCAGCGCTAGTGTCTATAAATGTTATTGCATTGCATTTAAAATGATGTAGTTCCATTATTCTCCGCGGGCCTTCTTTTGCGGCGCGCTCTCTATAACAAAAATATACCGAGCTAAAAAACGTTTTCACATCAAAAGATTGCCAACAATAAAAAATCTTTTGTCAACAACTCGAACCTCCATTCTAAACGTCCTGCCAGAATTAATTGCATAGAAACTTTTTCGTCGAAAATACGATGGAAAAGAACTTTTTCGATTCCCAACAGATCTTAACTTTGTCTTATTTCTGTTACTTATGGGCGAAAGAATTCATGTTTTTTAAATGCGCTCAAGTTATGCCGTTTTGCGCGGTGATTTGGGATGGGCCAAATGATGTTATGGAATTTTTATGAGGTTTGTCCCAATGCTATTTTGAATGGGATCTTTTGAGGCAAAAAGAGGAGTAGGTACGAATTCTGGTAAAAATTTTGTGTTCCTTTATTCGATTTGAAACAGGTTGTAATTATATTTTAAAACTGATAGTTTCTAATTGTATAAATTGTATTTACATAAAGAATAGCATCTAGAAAAAGAAAATACGTTTATTTGCGGTAACTATGACGCAACGAAAGAACACAAACACAAAAAGAACAAGTTGAGGAATAATATGCGTCACATCCACGCAAAACGGCCATCGCTCAGCATAATGCTGTGACCCTATGCCAAACAGAGCCACAGCGCTGGTTTTCAGCGACAGCCGGCGTCAACGTGATGACGTCGACCGGTGCACTAAGCAATAAAGGACCTGGATGAGACTTGTACAAACCAGGGAAGCATGGCACAAAAGAGAGAAGGCCTTATATTCAGCAGTGAGTGGAGCAAAGCCCAATAAAAGACCAAGGCAAGGCATTCAAGGACCTAGATTGTTCAGGAATTAAATCAAAACCTCTAGACATGCCAAAGTTTTGACGTCCTCATAAAAATGCCTATATTTCCTACTACCCATAAATACCTCCTTAAAATTACAACCGTCAAAATCCCAATATTACCTGCACATAAAAGAAGGAAAATAGCAAATATCTTCGGTTCACATACCTCCGATACTTTGAACAAACTATTTGTGGAGATATTTCTTTTCTCCCTCCTTTTATATTGTTTCGACTTTGATACTTGGTCGAATTGACAAATACCTAATATTGGATCTCAAAGTTGTGTGGGTGTGACATGGGTTTTGTGGATACCAATAGTTATTAAACTTCTTTTTTTTTAAACGGGCCATTGATAATTATGATAGTATCGTATGTACCTACACACAGGACTAAGGCCCGGACTCCACCAAAGCGGAGACGAGACGGGTCCGAGCCCATTCGTCCCCTAAGATTCGCACCCTGTGCCCACTCGTCCCCTGGAACTTTTGAGGGGCCCATTCGTCCCCTGAAGAATATTTATTTTTATTCATTCTTCTAATATAAGTACATGTATATGTGTATACTGCAGCTTGGTAGTCCTGGTACAGTCGCGCAGAAAAGGCTAAAATAAAAAATATAGTAATTCGGTAGATCATGTTTATTTCAAATAAGATTAACACATACAAAATCACAATGTCCTAAAAACTAACAAAATACAACTCTTTTGAAAATACACCCCGCGCACATCTGGAGAGTACTTACCAATTTTAAACACCTTATCTATTATTTGTAACCCGTTTTTTTAACAAGCCATTCGTAGTGAGACAATTTTACATCGTAAGCCTATAGACAGGTTGTATTATTATCATGACGGATTATCATTCATCATAGCTCTTTTTTCAATGATCTGTTATGATTTATTAAATTAATTCCGTTAATAAACTGTTCACAAGTGTACTATGTTAACCGTTTCTTATGTAAAATATAGCTAATTTTATCTCAGGGGACCAATAGGCATCTGAATAGGTGCCGAATCTTTAACTTATATTGTATATATATTAGAGGGGACGAATGGGTACCTTAAAAATAATATTTTTTATTAAAATATTAATTGGTCCCCTACCAGGAGACCAATGGGCACCTATATAGGGGCCGAATCTACAACTTTTATGCTGGGGGACGAATTTTAGGGGACGAATGGGCTCTGACCCGACGAGACGAGAGGAGAGGAGATGTGTTTTAAAAAACCAATAGAATTTCGTTATTCATACATTTATTTAACCATTTATGCACACACATAAACAGACAAGAAGAAAGGAACAGAAAAATATGTACAAAGGTAATGCTTATTTCTAAAGAAATCTCTTCCAGCATACCTGCGATAGGAAAGTATATAAAAAAAAATGTAGACAACGTGTGTAACCATATTAGAGAAAATAAAAAACAACTCAAAGAAAAAAAAAACAATTCACTAATTTCAATTTAAACAACATACAATATGAGAATATACTTACATACATACTTCTAAAATAAATATCACTACAATATATATAATTACAATGTGATTTAAAATAACTATGCAACTATGACGAGTTGGAAGGATAGTGTTCTTTCACTCTTCGCTTAAATGCTTCAACAGTATGACAGTTCCTAATGTCAGGCGGTAGTGAATTCCACAACCGAACCGCGTGCACAGTGAAGGAGTAGGAATAGAAGTCGGTTGAGTGGGGAGGGGATTTAAGGAGGTTTTTAAGATGCGACCTGCAAGGTGCATTAAAAGGACGGGCGTAGGAAAAGCGTTCCCGCAGATAGGTTTTAGGGTTGTGAAGAACGTTGAATAGCAGACACAATATCTGGGAGTTCCTGCGAAGTCGAATAGGGGGCCACTTGAGTATCTTGCGAAAGTTAGAAACGTACATCTCATCTCTACTCAGCTTCAGTGGAGACCACTGAGCGGAGATGTATCATATTTGTATTGCGCGATCGAAGCTGAGATGTGAGCTGTGCCTCACAAGCTGGCGACGGCGCGCAGCGGAGAACAGAAGATATGTGAGCGGCATGCAGTGAACGGTAGTGCCGTAACAATTCCTCTCTAGCCAGCACACATCTCCGCTCTAGCCTGCACACATCTCTGCTCTAGCCAACACACATCTTCGCTCCAGTCTAGCCAGTACGCATCTCCGCACAGTTTCGGTGGAAACATCCTAACTGAAAAACGTGTCTTCTCGTCTCCGCTTCGGACATCTCGCTGATCTCCGCTTTGGTGGAGTGCGGGCTTAAAAATTAATAAATAATAAAAAGTCGGGTCGTGTCGTGGGACACCCGTTTGGAACGAAGTTCCTTTCGCTGTATATTATACATTTTATAATACAGAGCCATCTAATACGGTCTCATAGTAAGTTTCAAGTGTCAAAAGTTTTAAAAATAAATAAAAACAAAAGCTTTTGACACTCAACTGACTTTTTCGGGTATAACGCTTTTTCGTTACGTGACGATTTCTGCTAGTTTATTACCGCAAGCCGCAATAGAGAACTTCGTTCTGATAATTTGTCTATCAAATTGACACACAACGTCATACAACTGTCAAAGAATGACAGTTTTTTTATTTTTATTTTTTTCATTTTAATTACCTTTTTGCCTATTTATTGCGTTTAATTTTTAGGATTTTGCGTAATACAAAATGTAAAACGTTTTTATTCCAAACGTTGTTTTATGAGAAAACATGAATAAAAAATAAATTGTTTGTCAAATAATACGTTATTAAATAAAAAAAAGTTTATCGGATAATTATTTTCTTAAGTGAAATATTTGGCAAACTTATTGTTGTATAGTGATGAAATAACTATTCATATTTTTGCCAATCGTTACTTGTGAAGTGAAAATTTGTAAATATTTTTTTTATAATAATTAAGTTTGATAAATAAAATGGATTTGGCTGACTTTACATCGGTATTAGATAGGCATCTATTTTACAACTAGGTATAATAATTATGTCTCTAGCCATATTATGAATAGTACCTGGGCAACCAAGCTCTGCTCTGGTGAAAATAGAGAATAGTATGGGAAGTTCATACTAATCCACGTATAGTACCTTATGTATTATACAGAATTGGGAATTGAGTAAATAGGTATTGTAGGGTTACGTATTGATGTCTAATAATATGCTTACTTTGAAATACAAATTAATTGATTTAAGACGCAGATATATGCCAGTGACCTTGAGTGGTTAACTTGAGTATTCTATACTGAGCTAACGCAATGCGTCGTACGTCCAGCCAGTAATAGGACTCGTCCATTAAGGAACGTTGTCCCAAATCAGACGCATTATTAATTTATTATCCATAAAACAAAATTTATTTTAATAAAACACGAAGATTAATAATTAAATTATCTTTAAAATGGTGAAGATTTCAGAAAAATCCGCTTGATAGATTTTGCGCGATTCTCAGTCTTTTATCCGCGTTAGACATAACTTTACAAATTAAGTTCATTATGTAATATAAACATAATCTATAATATTCCTATATTAAGTTATTTTAAAAATGCTCTAATTTAACATTTTTTTTTTCCAAATCATTAACACTACTCATTCAGACGAGATCTTCAGTATAAAATCATTAAAAGTCGGTTATCGTCGCCTTAATGGCATCCTTTCATAATTATATATAATATAATGTCATTGGATAATTAAAGTTCCATAACATATTGATGTTGATGTCAATTAGATTCCGGGAAATGTAGGGTTGACTCTGCAATTACAAGCCTTAGATAATTACGAATTGTAGGTCGTACGTTCGAACCCAGACAGGCGTTTTACTTTGTGTAAATTATTTCATCACCACTGCTCTCAAAACGGTGAAAGAAAACATCGTGAGGAAACCGGCATGTCCTAGAACCAAAAATTCGAAGACATGTGACATCTACCAATTGGGCCCGCGTGGTTGATTACGGCCCACTCCCTCTCACTGAGAGGAGGCCTGTGTCCCAAGAGTGGGAACATTATAGGCTGATTGTTCCTATTAAAGAATTGAGAAATATCAAAATCGGTCAAATGTGGGTGACGATGAAGCTCTGCCAGTAGCTGCACTGTACTAACTTATCTTTATGATGAAGTAGTTCTTTACAACGTTGCATTACGAAGGTCTTTTGCTCCACGTGTAATTTGGTCTGCAACAAAGTTATCTTAAAGACAAAAGTAGGTACTAACTACTTAGAAGCTCTTGGAAAGCTCTTGGAAGTACCTACTAACAACGAAATGAGTAGATAGTAAAACTCTATTTACTTTACCGAAATTGGTCATGATCTGGGTACAACTCCTAGTTCCTAAGTAGGTATTATGGTAGTCTATGGAAGAATAACATCACACCTGTATACCCCGAAGGGTTACAGGTGGTGGTGGCGCGTGTGTAGGATCATGCAATCCATGCGTCATGTTCGTGAACGGGTGCCGTCAGTTGGGCCTGGTCATGTCTTAGCTGACATGGCTTATTTTTAACTAGCGACCCGCCCTGGCTTCGCACGGGTATAAACCGGGTTATTATACATATAAACCTTCCTCTTCAATCACTCTATCTATTAAAAAAAACCGCATCAAAATCCGTTGCGTAGTTTTAAAGATTTAAGCATACATAGGGATATAGGGACAGAGAAAGCGACTTTGTTTTTTAATATGTAGTGATTTATTAAAAAGAATTAATTGTTTTTTGTTTTATCTTTTTATTATGGACGCTTCTAACGTGCACGTCTTTCTACATTGTTCTCACATGTATAATTTCCACATGAATGATGTAACCAATTTATTTTATTATTTTAAATACTTAAAAGAGTGTCCGTGGGGTTTCTTCCCCACTCTTCTCCATAGGTACCTACTACGCTTTGGAATGGGCGCAACTAGCTTCATATTTCTGACTGACCGACCCCTTGACAATTCAAAAGTGCCAGTAAATGGTTTAATTTAAATAAATGCTTTGAGTTTGAGTTTGAAAGTACCTACCTCTAGTACACCCACATTTCGCCAGTTATGTTTAAGTTCCATGTAATAGGGGGCGAGCCTATTGTCATCAACCGGGCACTACTGAGATATCTGAAATATGATCTTCTAGGGAAGAAATAACACCAATATTCTGAGGCAAATCAGCATTCATGTGTTTTGGTTTGATATAAATTAGTGCCATTCAAATTTAAAGGAGATAGCCACGTAACGTATGTCCTCGATAGTTTATAGTCGCCAAGCTACCAATCAGTACAAAAAGAAAGAAAGAAAGAAAAAGCATTTATTGGGACTCGCACAGGAGATCACAAATTAAACTTAACACACTCATAGAAACATATGTAAATAATATAAAAAATAAAAACAAAGTAAAGTGAAAAAAAAAGCAGAAAGTCCTGTACGAGGCCAAAAGGCACAATAGGATAATGATTAACGCTTGAAATCTGGTACCCCGTGGCAACAAGCCACGCACTCAAGTGACAATGACTGCGACTGCAAGGAAAACAAATGAAAGACGTTGTTTAGAGCGTGCCACGAGTCACTGCGACGCGAAAACACGAGACGCGCGGGCGTGTACCTAGACGTAAGTCGCATCGCTCGAGACCTTGAACCGGCCGTAGTTTAGTAATTGGCAAAGTCCGTATTTTTCCAACACTTGGCATTGCATTCCTTTCTAGCATCATCTTAAATGATTTTTCAAAACGTTCATATCAAAACTTGTTAATTTATATTCTACTAAAACACAGCCTGAAAACCCACTTCACCCTTATTAATGACTTCCTTAATGAGGCATTTTCCAACCACCTTCTGTCCCACATCTCATTACAATTCAACTCAACCCGAAGCCCCCATTTATTCAACAACTAGTCTTTAATACAGCTTCCTTTACTATATACAATGTGGGCCCAAAATAGTCGCCTCTACAGTAGGGTGCCCAAAACAGTTTGTCAAGAAAATAAAGCGATCTCACATACGATATATTGCTTTACAGTGTACACCCATTTTCTGTGATTAATTAGTTTGTGTAGACTTACCAGCAGCGGTACTGAACTTCTTTCTAACATGGATTTTTAGTGCGCTGGATATGACTAAAGATTTTGTTAAGAAAGTCAAATGATTTGTCATGAAGTAACACATTTTATTATAATTTCCTAATTGTTATATAAACTTATAATATCTTTTGTAGTTTAATATGATTTGCATGTATATGAAATGATAGAACATGGGGGATTTTATTATAAAAAAGATTAATGTACCAATAATCCATGTTTTTCTATGATGTATGTATGTAAAGAAAATTATATTATTTGATTTGATTTGAAAGTGTTTCCTTTGAAGTCGTCAATGCCAGAGCCGTCAATGACCTTGTTTGACAAGATCTGGATATCAAACAGGAAATGGAAAAAAGAGATCTTTAAAAAAAATTGGTACTGTTTCCAGAAAAATGTGAAAAATGAGGAGGTTCTTTTCAAAACTTGATTTTTCCATATAGTTTTTTTTTTTTAATTTGCGAAAACATATTTTTAGGAATTTATTTCGAAGTATTTTAAACTAGGTACTTTTGATAAAATCATGCGTTTTATTTATTTTTATCTGCTGGATCAATCACGTTTTCACAAACTTTTGTTTTGGCTGCACGTAAATTTCAATGCCATCAACCAAAAACAAATGTGTTCTATCGAAAGTGGAATATTAATTTAAGGAGGTTTTTGAAAAGAAATAGGTAGAACCATTGATATAAAAAAAAATTTTTTAGTATATCAATGGGTAGAACTAAGGAATTAGTTAAGCTTTTGCCCAGAAGTGGGAAAAACTAAAAAAATCTCCTAAAAATCAAAACGTACATCGTACATAGATGATACGCACATTTTCTTTTGAGCAAATGATCTAGGCATATCCAGTATTTTCAATTCTCCATAACTACAACCTATTTCAAAACTATCCCTCGATGAATTATAATGGACATTTACCTTTCGTAACCGGTATCTATCTTACCGCTAACGACTCGTAGTTACAGAGTACGATTCACTTGTTCCCGTGTTATTTCAACCCCACTAAGTAGGTAGATACAAAAGGTCTGCTCCATACAACAGGCCAAAACGCACGCACACATAGACACGCTTCACGTACAGCGAGTGCATACGCATTTGCGACAGGCATTTGTTTGAAATCGCCGTACCAACAAAAATCAAAAAAAAAAAATACAGTGGCACTCCGGGAGTGCCGACAAAAGTGAAAATTTGAACAAGATCACCTTGGTGGAAGAAAAATACTTGTATAGAACATTGGTCCATAACCTAATCTAAACAAAGAGCAGAATCGCGTTTGCAAAAAAAATACTTCCAAAACCTTTAAAGTAAAAATACTTGCATAGAACGGTGATCCGTAACTTAATATAAATAAGGAGCACAATCGCGTTTACAAAAATGAGGTGTCGGTAACGATGTCGCGAGTTCAATTGTTTTTTACCATCTCAAAAATGCCCATCGCCTAAAGAAGTTTTCACTTCAAAAACTAGGTATGCGCTTCGAGAATCGTAGTCTATCTTCGGAAACACGAACGCGTGGTGATGAGGTCTAATATAGAGCTGTTACAACCATGAAAATACTTACCTGTTTTGTATTCCAATAATTACAGATTAACAACTTTATGCAATTCCTAAAAACTTTTAAAAACTTTTGAGTGACATCTGCGACTGGAGTAGATTAGTGTCAGAGAGAAAACTTCATACAAACGTACAATGATAGATGCACTACTACAAAGCGTGACAGTAAAAAACTTAGAAGCTTTGCTTCTGTGGGATTACTCAGTGGCGTGACGTTCGTACTTATTCGGAAAAACGAAGATTACCGAAACGCATACGATTTCTAGTGATGACCTTATGGTACTGAAACGTGGTCGCTTACAATGGGCCTCATTAGAAGGCTGAAAGTCACCCAAGGGGCAATGGAAAGGGCTATACTTGGAATTTCCCTACGTGATCGAATCAGAAATAAAAAGATCCGTAGGAAAAACAAGGTAACCGACATAGCCCGAAGCATTGCCAAACTAAAGTGGCAGTGGGCAGGGCACATTTCTCGCAGAACACCGCCGGGGTTGCGAAGAAGTCCGAAAGGGAGATCGTGGCCCCCGGCAACATGGCAACCGAAGGAACACAGATGGGTTTTAGTCAGTAAGAGTCTGACACGCTCGAGTGAGACACGCTCTCCCGCTCTGGAGCGGGAGAGCGTGTCAGAAGTTATTTGATAATTTCCCAACCAACAAAAAAAAAAAAATGGTCGGGGCACATTGCTCGCAGAACAGGTGGCCGATGGGGCCGGTTCCGTAGTGGTGACCGTGTACCGGAAGACGTAGCGTTGGAAGGCCTCCCTACAAAGTGGACCGATGACCTGGTGAAGGCCGCAGGCATTCGGTGTGGAAGTGGTGATGCTTGGGGGAGGCTTGTGTCCAGCAGCGGCCGTCTTTCGGATGAAATGATGATACCTTTCTGGTTTACCTGCAGTACAAATGTATGTGCGCGTGCGCCTGTTTTTACTCGTTGCTTGAAGCCGACCTTCTTTACTTTTCTGTGTCTACCCGTTAATTGTTTGAAAACTTGTTTGATTTATTTCAACCCTTTGGAAAGAGGGTTCAAAATGGTTTTGATATTGTTAGTGTTGTTAGAAATTTCACAAATTGGCAGTGTGAGCAATGGTTTTGATTTTCAAGATTTGGATTAGTTTGGGTGTTTGAGGTTTCGCGAAGTTTAAATGAAGTTTCGTGTGTGAGGAGTATCCATCTATCTTAGAAGACCTCAAATAGGTACCTATTCAAAACAAGATGAAACATTTATATTATCACGACTCTTGTTTGTGTATAGGAATTGGTGATTGTAGTCAAGGGCGTCGTCAGCCGATGGCCTAGGGGGGCAAGTTGATATACCTATGGAAGATGGGAAAAGTATGATTTGTAAGTACAGTCTAGAGTCAAGAGTACATGAAGCTTTCTTAAAATTCTGTTATTAACAGGCTTTGTATGTTATACACATAGTTATGGAAGAGGGAGGTCTTCTGGCACAGGTATCTCCATACTTAAAAGAAGGCCTCTACAATTTATTTGTTAAACCTGTTGAATACGAAATGAATAAAAATTTATCAAAAATTTAGCTTTACACTTGTAGTGCGAGTCTTATTACCTCTACGGCGCACAATGGGGCTAAAATCAACGCTGGTGGACATTTGATTTTGACAAATCAGTTTCAACTCAGTAGTCCCGATAGGAACTGAGAAAAATAATAATTTCTATATTCAATGTATGAATTGGAAACGTCGTTTTTACCAAAACTATTCAGAACTGTAGAGCTGAAACATAATGGGTGTTATGACTGGGCTTATCACCAGCACATGATACGAATATTACGTCCCGGTACCCCGGATTAGACCCCGTTTAGGAGATTATGGAACTTTAAAAAACCAAATAAAAGTCGTATAAATAAACAAAATTGGCTTTATAGATAAGTATGTAGTTTCTTTACATTAAAATGCCTTGTATTTACAAAAAAAAAAACTCTATAGCTGACCCCTTTGCCCCTCTCGGCGACGCCCTTGATTGCAGTTATAATCAGACAGAAGGACAATGCTGCCAATTCCCTCTTGACACTTACGACAATTAAGTTAGCCTCTTTTCATCCTAACTAATATTAAAAATGCTAAAGTGAGTTTGTTTGTTAAGCTTCCACGCTAAAACGGCTGAACAGATTTGGATGAGGTCCATGTGCCAAATTGGACATGACCTTGGTTAGGTTAGGTTACGTTTCCGTAGGATAATTTCCGACATCCACGCAGGAGAAGCTTCGGACAAAAGCAAATTTTCATATCCTCAAATGGCAAACAAATAAAAACAAATATTCCATTATGTTAAGACTGAATGAAAGGGCAACACCGAAAGGGCTGTTTATAACCGATAAACTTGTTTATTTTCCATCACGACCCATAATATTTCACTCCCCAATAAAACATATAAAACACCTTTATTGCTACACTTAAAACGTATGATATAACCCAACCAAATAATTCAAGACAGGATGGCAGGAAACAAATCCTGTTTTATGTCCTAACAAGGCCATTTACAATAGAGCTTTACTCCTTCGAATTTAGAAAAAAATATGCACAGCGGTCCTTGAAAATGTTCAAGAACAACTTCGGTGTCTCGGTTTTGTATTTTGGTTTTTTGCTACTGACTTCCGAAATTAAAGTAATTTTTCACGTTGCAGTTTTTTTTTTTCACTTTTTATTTTTAAAACCTGCCCCACACAAATTCGTATACCACTACTTGCTAATGTAAATAACAGCGTCAGGAAGTTTTATATCATTATCAACCTACACAAGAAATGTTTTAAATGCGTACTTAGGTATTATTAGAGTTAGTTCAAAAGCTCCCCAAGCAAAGTTATTAAAATTTTAATAGGACCACTTCGGAAAAACATTCTTTTGAAAAAAAAAAATCATCAAAATAAGTGTACAAATGCGAAGATATCGCTGAATATATTGTTTTTTGAAGTTGGTTAAAAAGAGCTCAAAAATCAAACTCAAACTCGATGCATTTATTTCAATTAAACCATTTACAGGCACTTTTGAATTGTCAAAGAGTCGGTCAGTTAGTCAGAAAGTTGAAGCTAGTTGCCCATTCTAAAACGTAGTCTCTATGGAGAAGAACGGGCATGAAACTCTAAGGACACTCCTTTAAATATAGATATTACAAAATCCTGGGAACATTATTCTCTTTGCATCTATATGTGAGAACAATGTACAAAAAATAATCAAAAGCAATTGAAAATATAAGGTTAAAATTAAGCCCTGGCAGATAAGAGATGACCAGTCTCAACTGACGGCACCCGTTCACGAACGTGACGTGTGGATCAGCACCAAGCCCAAGTTACGCTGGTTTTAGCGGTCGTCAATAAAACTTTCGTTGCGCCCGTAAATCTGGCCGGATCTATACATTGTGACGTTTTTATTGGCCTCTGTGTGACCCTCTAAGCACAGGTAGGTAGGTATAGTATAATTAGGGAACGGGAACTGAATTTATTGGGTCATTTTTTACTTCCTCCGTTTTGAATACCGGAAGAAATTCTGGTGAACAAATGATGAGGAAAAGAGGATGGAAGAACCTGGTCAGGTTTGTTTGTTTTAGAAATTAGCAATAGTAGTATTCGTGGCTAAGTAATAACAGGCGCACGGGTCGACGAATCAGGTTAATCTACGCTGGTCCGTGGATGGGTGACCAATGACCAATAACCGTGCCTCGGAAAACACGCTAAGCCGTTGGTTCTGGCTGTCATTCGTTTATCTTTGACAGTCGTTACGGGTCGTCAGAAGCCCGAGAGTCTGACAACCAGTCTTACCAAGGGATATCGTATTCTCCAGTTACTGGGTTGTGGAGGTTGGATAGGCAGTTGCTCCATGTAAAATACTGGTATTCAGCTGCATCCGGTTAGACTGGAAGTCGACGCCAACATAGTATAGAAAAAGCTAAGCAGATTGATTTGAGTATATTGATAAGATTAAGGTAGAAAAGAGTTACTAGAGCAATAGCCAATTAAATGTACAGTGATGCATGACACTTTGAGGCCGTATTCTCGGCGGCAATAAAGTAGTTTTAAAGCAAGATCTGTCAAGACTTGGCCAAATTTTAGCAGTTTCTGTTTCATTCCATACAACAAAAATAGATGTTTTTTTCCGGGCAAACTATCCGTTTTAGAGAAAAATGTTTCAGAACATTTTTTCATCAAAATGACAAGATCTTACGAAAAATATTTTTTTTAAATAGAATTTGTAATAAAAATCCCTATGTCCCTCATATAGCAGTTTCGACCCACTGTGCGACGGCAACAGCGGTGCGAGAGCAGCGGCGACAGCAGCGCGAGAGCGGCGGCGACAGCGGCGCGATCAAACGCACAGTTTTATATGGAACTATTCTCGATGGCAGCGACGCGGGGAGTGAGGACATCAGGTTCCATATAAAACTACGCATTTGAACGTGCCGCTGTCACCGCCGCCGCCGCCACCTCGCTGCCCGCTGTCGCCGCGAATACGGCCTAATGCACATTTTGCAATCTTTAGGTAGGTAATTTGGTAACTGTTTGGTAATAATGTTAAATGTGCCACTTATTTGCCCAGCAATCATGTAGTAGCATGTTGTGTAGTGTGTTTGTGTGTGTGTGTAGTGTGCGACGCCGGAAATCTCAATCAATCCTAATATTAGAAAATACAATAGACGTTGATATATTTAGTAACTTGTTCCGAAATAGCGAAATTTCTAAAGAGCCACGTGTGAAACACGTGTCGATTTCTTTCAGGAGTTTTTTATGGCTCTTTAGAAATAGCTAAGCGGAACAAGTTACTAAATATATCCACGTCTATTGTATTTTATAATGGATTTCCGCAAGGTCACGGCTGAATCAATTAATTATCTTAGTCCTAATATTATAAATGTTAAAGTGAGTTTGTTTGTTACGTTTTCACGCTAAAACGGCTGAACGGATTTGGTTAAAATTTGGCACATGGATAGACCTTGACCTGTAAAAGGACATAGGCTACTTTTCATCCTAGATCGCAGATGAAGTTGCGGGCAATAGTTAGAAAACTATAAAATAAATAAAACTATCACTAAAAATAAAGAAAAGGTTTTTTTTTATTTTTATTATTTTCAGGCCAATAAAAGTAGGTCAACTTCAACCTTCAAGCTTTTATCAAACAGCTTGAACGACGTGAAAATAAAAATCCAAGCCGTCTCTAGCTGGAAATTACTACTGTGCTGAAAAGGCACTGATTACCAGTACCGTACTGACCGAAATACGAACGATTTTGTACAAAAATGAACGTTTTAAACAGAACTTTGAAGCACGCTTTCAACTCGATACCTATTGAAAAATATTACTCGGCGCTGAGAACTTAATTTTCTTCCAATTCTCAATTTGCTACAGATTTCTCATTACCGTAGCGCAACGTGATCCACAATAATAACATTATTAATTTGAAAAATAAGAACTGTTTCACAGACTCCAGATAACCGCCAATTAAATTAAAAAATGAAAAATATTCATACAGAATTTTCGGCGGAATAAGAGAACCAACATTTATGTGGAGTTGATGGAACTGATCAAAATTGTCTGTGCGCCTGCACATTCGAACTATTAAATGCTGCAATGCTTCTGCTGCTGCTGTGCTGTGGGTCCCCCATAGCACAGCATCATGCTAAGTGGAAGCCTTCATGTCACAGTCATGAAGTACAGCTGCCGACTATTTCTGTTCTATGCTCGTGATTTCTTAAGTAATTAATTTTGTTGTTTTCAAATTACTCTCGTCTTTTTGTATGCACGTGTTTCTGCGACAAAAAAACCTATTTTTCTTTCTTTCTTTCTCCATTGAAAAGCTGATTTCAGTGATTTTTGGTAGAGTAGTAGGATTTTAAGCAAAATTGAAGTGCTTTTTACCCTTAAAATATGAAGGAATAACAGTTGATGGAGCAAAGCTACAAAGTTATACATATTTAATTTTTTCAAAATGATACATACCTATCATAAACATAACATCACGCTTTATTTTCCGGAAGGGTTGGACAGAGGAGTACATATAGCACACCCACAATAATGAAATGATTCAATCGCATTTGAAAGTCAAATGAATGGTTACATTACTACGACGTTTTCATTTTATTTCACACAAAAAGGGTCGCTTTGATCGCTTTGTTTCGCAATAAATATTTTTTTACTGTAACTAGGATGAAATTCCTTCCTGTTAAATTTTTATAAATGCTGATTTTAAAATCATTGTGTTCTACGACCGTGGATTATTTTATTTTGAAATAAATCATTATTTACTTCGTCATGAAAAAAATTGAAGAGCGTTTATTCTGAAAGTGGGCAACGTCGCAAAAAGATGTCAAATATTTCGCTGTTTTGATTAATTTGGCAATATTACTGTGTGGAAATAATAATAATTAATTTCAATTATATTATAACACAGAATTTGATGTAGTAACCGTTTTAGGTGTAAAAAAGGCATTTGGAAAGTTTCGAAAAAAATAAAACTAAATATTCGGTGTTACGATATTAATTATTGCATTTCATAATCAATATTTTAGTTCCCTAGTTAGCCACATTTCTTAATTCCATACAGTAATATTGCCAAATTAATCAAAACAGGTAAATATTTGACAACTATTTACGACGCTGCCAACTTTTAGGATAAACCCTCTTAAGTCACGATCAGAAGCAGTTTTTTTTTTTTGCAAATTATTTCTTATGTGCCTACTTTCTGCCGTCATATGGAGCACATTAGGAACATAGCAACTTGGTTGTAACGTTGGTATAACAAACTTTTTATTTTAGGGAAGGTAAGAAGACGAACAGGAGGGGCTCGTGGGTAAGTAATAACAGCCGCACAGGTCGATCGATGAGGTTAAGCTACGCTTGCCACGGTCAGTCCGTGGATGGATAACCATCTCAACATACCGTGCTTTGGAAAGTACGTTGAGCCGTTGGTCCCGGCTGTCATTCTTGGATCTTTGACAGTCGTTACGGGTCGTCAAAAGCCCGAAAGTCTGACAACTAGTCTTACCAAGAGGTAGCGTGTTACCCGGTAATTGGGTTATGAAGGTCAGATAGGCAGTCGCTCCATGTAAAATACTAGTATTCAGTTGCATCCAGGTGGACGGGAAGCTGACCCCGACATAGTTGGGAAAAGGCTAGGCAGATTGACTGAAGTAGACGAACAGGCACATATTAAATTTGTGTATTTATTTTCTCTCTTTTTAGGGTTCCGTCATTGATTTAAATAGTATGTCAATGGGTTCCGTAGTAAACAAGGAACCCTTATAGTTTCGTCATGTCCGTCTGTATGTCTATCTGTGCGCGGTCTAGCTCCGAGACTACTAGAAAACTGTAATTTGGCATAGGTATACATATTAATTATGCCGACAAAGTGGTAAAACAAAATTATGAAAAACATTGTTTTTTAGGGTAGGTACCTCCCATACACGTAAAGTGGTGATGTTTCTTTTTTATCCCATGATGTGGGGTATCATAGGAAAGGTCCTTCAAAAATATTGTGAGTTTGGGGAAACCGTTTTTGGATTCAGGGATCCGTTTGCGAAATATTAAGCTTTAAAGTGTTAATTTTTGTTGGAGTCAAGTGTCCTGCCAGCTAAATGGTTGGTTTTGGATGTGTGAAAAAATTACAGTAGTAGTTTATATAACGAAATTAAAAGGAAAACTATCACAGCTGAGTAGGCTTTACAAGTTAACGAGTAATAATCGACCAACTTAACTTTTTCGTATGGGAGAACATGTTTATCAACTACAAAGTTAAGTTTGTTTTTGGGATAAATTCATTCCAACTACGGAAACCTTCATTGTGCGTGGTCCGACATGCACTTGGCCGGTTTTTTTAATTAACAACATATTAGTAACATCATTTGCTCATAGTATTAGTCCTTGTTATCTTTCAGCCTTTTTTATCCATGCTTCATTGTCGACTACGTAGTCACTTACCTATAGATAAAAAAAGATAAAAAACAACCGACTTAAAAAAAAACACTATAAAATGAAAAATAACTTTAAAAAGTTTTTTTTTTTCGCTTTTTAGTGTTGTGGTACCTACCTACTCCACACAAATTCGAATACCACTACCTGCTATGTAAATAACAGTGACAGGAAGTTATCATATCATCCACATACTAAGTGGGAAAAAATACGTATTATTGAAGCTAACTCAAAAACTACCCAAGCAAAGTTAATAAAATTTATATGGGACCACCTCTGAAGTATGATCTACCAAACAAAAAAAGAATCATCAAAATCAATTCATAATTGGCGGAGTAATCGCGTAACAAACATACAAAAAAAAATGGAAGTCGGTTAAAAAGGCAAATCCCAAAAATATTTTTACCACTTGGAATTTTGAACACTGAAAAATCCCGTTACTCTCAACGGCCACAGTAGGCAACAAAATTGGGAAAACTTTTAACTAACACTGAAACATAAATTGGCAGTTAAAACAGTCTGTCAACACCACGTTCGTTCAGTCAGCCAACAGTTAGTTAACGTTATTAAATAAATTTTAGTTCAACAAAAAATCGTCGTAAAAATGCAGCAGTATTCATAGCTTGTCTACTCTGAAATGACATGCCCCACTACCGCATTTACGTACACGGTAATGCGGATTTCTATGGGTAATTCGGTAGTGGGGCGTGTGATTTCAGAGAGGACAAGCTATACAAATTGTAAATACAATCTATATGTAGGTCCAGTACAACTATGTTTTTAATGTCCCTCGGCAAACCTCGTGTTTCGTTAGTCGTCGGATTTCTATCAGTTGCCCTTTGCACTTAATGCAGACCGGACGCTCTCAATCGCCTTGGAAGTATATAGAGTTGTTAATACTCTTTTAACTTAATGTAATTTATTTTTAAAATGGTAGGAAAGCTGCTAAAGTCGCAGGCACGACAGATAATAAAATAGTTTTACAGCTCACACGAAAATCAAAATAAAACAACAATAAAGTACTTAGTTCTGAATTGAAATTATTACCTTTACAAGATAAATCTAATAATTGATGGACATGGAAATTAGCATTCGTTTGTATTCGGAAATGCGATGATTCCCGAGGGACATTAAGAAAATAGAAATACAGTACCTACCTACTAGTCAACCAAGTCATTAAAACAACTGTTAGTCCATCCAAATGTTTTACGGATTTAAACGATACTATTAGAACGCAAGAACAAAAGTCTGACAACCAGTCTTACCATGGGTATAGTATCACCCAGTAACTGACTTGTTGAGGTCAGATAGGCAGTCGCTCCATGTAAAATACTGGTATTCAGCCGACCCCAACATAGTTGGGAAAAGTCTAGGCAGATATACATTAGAACGCGAGGATCCAAAGCGTGTCATAAATAGGTAGCCAAGTATCAAATAAATTATAGAGTAACAAGAATTTGCCAAAAAAATTACGGATAAAAGTGTCTTAAAAGATTAAACTATAATAATCATAAAGAGGTAAAATTGTTTGTTTATTTGTAAGAGATAATCTATGGTAGTTCGGATCATAGGATTAGGTAGTAGGCCTACATAAAGGAAACAGCACACTTATCAACTCGGAAAGGGATCGTCACCGTATCAACTCGGGCCATTCAGTATTCTTTGTATGAAACTCCCTACTGCAACGCACACTAATCGGAATCGTAACGTAATCGTCTATCCCCGGACAAGCTCACGAACCGCAGCGAAACGGTGACGAACCCTTTCCGAGTTGATATGTGTGCTATGACCTTAAATTTTTTCTAAGCGGACAAAGTGGCAGGCAGAACCTAGTTTATTATAACCTTGACTGAGTTGCCGCAACTGAAAATAACAATTTACTTTAGTAACTACACAATATTCCATCATGTCTGTATTTCCCCGAAGGGTTAGGCAGAGGTGTGTCTATAATACACCCACTTTTCGCTTGAAGTCCCATGTAATAGGGGGCGAGCCTATTGCCGTCAACCGGATACCAATCCTCCGGGCTGCTACTTTAGTACAGTATTTTTATCTCACAAAGCAACGCGTACTTTACTTGTGGTAACGAAATGTACAAACACGCTGTGAATGTGTGTGTGAAGACGAATTGCGTCCGCACATAACACACACACGCACACACCCCCACACACTTCCGACTTCGCCATTGTGTCGGACGGCACCGAGAGCTCCGGTGCTTACACACACATTCACAGCGTGTTTGAACACTTGGTAACCACAAGTAAAGCGCCCGTCGCTTCGTGAAATAAAAATATTGTAACAATTTTAAAAACACTGCAAATTTTACCCATATTTGAGAAGCTTAAGTAAAACATCACCGTACTTTGCCTAAAGACTACTTTTCTCTCTCCCCGCATCCTAATTTTAACGTTGCTAAGTAGCTTAGTGAGACCGCTTAGTTAGTTGTGAACTAACTTAAAACCTAGTTTTTGTTGTTAAACTTAGAGAATAAGCTACTTGTGTTTTAACGTTATTTTTCTGTTTTCGGGTGGTGAAATTTTGCTTGAAGAGTCATAAGAATAATATTTCACTTCAAAAAATAAAATACAAATCATACAGGATTTTATTGTAATAATACACCGGTTTAATACAAAGCAACTCGGTATTATACCGTATTTTTACAACTCTATCCACAACTCCACGAGCAAGTGAGTAGGTACTTTATTTACAAAATGATATTCGTTTATTATATCAAGTATATTTATAATTTAAAAGAAAATCGGTTACATCAAGTATTCATTTTAAAAAGGCTAAGAGGCAGACTATTGGTAGTCTAGAATTTTGGCATAAATTAAAATAATAACATTAAGCTCTAAAATACTTCTCTTCGGAGACATATTGTTTGTAATAGATTATGTAAATAGATTAGCAAATTCTTTGGGATTAGTCATAAAATGAGTGTTAACCATTAATATTTGTGATCTTTTAGGAGCATAATTAACACTTCCTTTCCACTTTTTCTGACATCTCCTTACAAATCTATAATTATTCTAACTCATCTAAATTCCAATTTAATTCAAGGAGCAATAGAGGATACTTCAATATCAAGAAGACACTAAAAACTAACTCAATTGATTTATCTAAAACATATCAAATCATCTTCCAAACTGCACTGATGACATCAACATAGCTTCCAGTTTTTTTCCTAACGAATGTTTTTGCTTCTGTCATCAACAGATTTTCTAAGAACAACTCAATGGATTTTACACCCAGTATGTATAAACTCAAGGTGTTTATTTGATTGCGGGGATACACGAACAAACAATTCAATATGTAAAGTCATTTGCGACAAAACACGACACATAATATTTAGGTCAAATGGTTTGATGTGGTCTAAAGTGTTTCTTGTTGTGTACGTTGCTATTATTAAGGAGATGGTTCTTAATGATATAAACGATTTTTTAAACAATTCTTGGACAATTAATTTACTTTTGAAACCTTACCTACTTCTTTTAGGCCAACACTGACTGTCTACTGACTTTTAAGATATCTCTCTTTCTTTGAAATCAATATTATCATTGTTTTGTCAGAATCATTTAGATCATCCTAATTATGACCGGAAGTTTCTATTGTTTAATTCTTTAATTGTTCTCAAATCTAAACAAATAGGTAGGTACACAATTGATTTGGAGGGCAGTAGTTGTGTGCCAACTACTTTTGCCTAGGCTACTTGTCAATTTTGTTAGCATTTTTAAACTTAAAATAGTTTGAATTAATCAATTCTTTTTAAAATCTGTATGTTACATATTGGTCGCTTGTTCTAAAGAAAAACATACAAAAATGTTCTATTTGTTCTTATAAACGTAGTATTGAAAAAGTGGGTGCTGTTATTATTAAGAAGCAAATGGTTTTACTTGTGATCTTGTAAATCTTTAAATACTCATTATAACTTTTAAAAGTCTGGAATGTATTCTCCTTAAAGATATAAAATTACGCACATGTGGCGAACTCTTTACTTACCATATATCATGACATTGAACTATTAATTACATGGCATTCATAGTAATAGAACGAACGGATTCTATCGTCAGATTCAGTTGTTTCCAAGGCGCCATTTGAAAACCTTTAGCGTACGTTTAAAAAAGTTTGGACTAAAAATGTGTTCTAAATGATATTTAATTGTGGTAATTAAATATATGAGACTGTGTAAACATTTTTCTGCGATATAAAACACAAAGTAGTAATCAAAATAACGCTTTATTTTATGGTGTCTAGCAAGGAAACATACTGGTGCCAACATTATTTAAATAAATAATAATAGTGATAGAAACAAGATCTAATTTAGTGAAAAAACAATAACTAAAATGGTGCAAATAAAATACACGGTAAATTTAATAGTACTGATAATCTTGTTGGTACGGACAGTAAAAGTGCTTAGTAGAGATATCAGTGAGCGAGAAAGAGCATTAAGAGCCGAATTTATACAGAAACTATTGAACAAGCAAAGTAAATTGGAAGGAAAAATCAAGCTAATGGGCGGTGCAAGTAAATACGAAGGTAAGACATATATTCAGATAGATATTTAAGTTAAAACAAAAATTATTGAGTATTACAGAATTAACGTTTTTTTTTTATTTGCGTAACTGAAATTCTCAGTGGAAAGGTAGAAAAGAGGTGACTACTGAAATGACGGTTTCTTACCGACCCAGACGACCCGACTACCATCCATCAGGAGTCTAGTAGGGAAACGAGTACGCTAGGACACAAGTACAGACGCTTCCCGTCATTCCGACCTCGCCGTCGAGGTCTTTTGCGATCGCGACCGCCGCGCCCCCGAGTAAATGATACTGCCCCCCGACCCTTGCTCGAAAACGAGGTGCCAGCAGTTGTTGCAGCTGAGCACGTAGCTTTAACTTTGATCCAGCCCGTTCTATCTTTGATGTCCTCCCTCCGGTAAACGCCCTAAGCCGATGCTCGTACCCCACAGGGGGTGCCCTTAGCGAGCGTTCACCTAGTTTATAAGTTTAGTTTATAAGTCCCTGGCTGGAGGCTTTGAGTGTAGCAGCTTAAGGCACCCCCACAGGTTTGCTCGGTTAAATAGTCATGGCCTCAGAGGCCAGCTATGAGATGCCCTACAGAAAAAAAAAAAAAAAGAAGAAGATATATGAATACTGCTCTGACCCCAAATGAAGGCTTGTGCAGACCAGCGCGACACGCGACGCGACACAAAGGCACCGCTCGTCGCGCGACGGGCGGTGCCTTTGTGTCGCGTCGCGTGTCGCGCTGGTCTGCACAAGCCTTGAATTGGGATAAGGGCAGCAGGATGATTAAATGCTCAGTGCTAGCCTAGAGTATGGAATTTCTCCAGTAAACAACCACCCCTAATAACAAACCTTTTTTTTTGGCAAAATTTTGGAGAGTTATCATATCACAAACCTGACGAGATGTATGAGAGATATGCAGGCATGTAACAAACCTGGCGAAATGTATGAGAATTACATAGTGCAGGCATGATCTTACGGTACGGTTTTTTCAGGAAACGTATATATTTATCACGCTGGTCGCTGGGGTGCCGTCTGCGATGACTCCTGGGATGATGAAGCGGCTACAGTGGTCTGCAAATCCTTTAACATGACTGGAGTGGCGACGGTTGGAGGATCGTATGGACAAACTGTTGGTCAGTTTTTATATTATTAACTAGCTTTTGCCCACGGCTTCGCCCGCGTGGATGTCGGAAAATATCCTACGGGAACGTACTAACGGGATTAAAAGTAGTAAATCCTATGTTCCAGTACCCTAATTGCGTAATACACGATCAATCACAATTTGTTTCGATTTGAAACAGATTGCCAATCCATTGCTTCATATGTTGGAAAAGAAATCTGCTCAACAGCGTAAATAACGTAATGAATGTTGTTGAACTGTCAAAATGAAACAAATTTGTCGTTATCGTTTACGAAAACAAGTTACGCAAATAAGGTATAAACTTATGAAACTACTTGCTTGGATAGGGATTGATATCATGAGACGAATGTCATCATCTTTCTATTCTATCCGTTTATTGATTGACAAATTTGAACAAAAAATGGTTATTATGATAAGTACTACAAACGTAGTATATTATTTTATACATACATACATACATCAATAATATTTTTTGCAGCGCACGCCACTAAGACTTTTATAGTCAACTTTTTGATACCTTGGGTTTACATTATTGCAATTTTCGTAGGGATCTCAATTTTTATGAATAATAAAATACAGACCATGGTACTCGCTGATAATGTAGCTTTCTTCATGTGAAAGATTTTTTAAATCGGTAATCGTACAAAAAATCAAATCTTTTCTCTTTACAATATCAGTTTTGATTAGACTACGTCTGTTCTTGTGTCACTAATTTAATTTGCTTTATATTCAGAAACGGGACTGTTTGACGGTTCATTTTTTGTTAGATGTCTTCCAAATACAAAACTATTGTTAAAGTTTTGTTTTCGTAAACTGTACTATTAGTTATTTGTTCTATTATTATCTCCTTTTGACTTGATTACCAGAGGCTTTACTATTCAAAGTAGTCATGGAAACAAACAGATTTCAAAGAGCCAGATGGCAAGTTGAAGTATTATTTTATCAAACCCTTTTCATGTTACGCGGAATACATAATGATTCATGAATATTGTGTGTGAAATAGTGAAAGTGCTACGAAATAATATAATTAATATTTAGAGCTTCTCTTAATTCTTCAGAAAAATACTGGTTGGACGACGTAGTGTGTCAAGGGGATGAACCATCGCTTTCTAAATGTGTGTTCAACCGTTGGGGAGCTTCAGATTGCGAAAAGGATGAAGCAGCAGGTGTTATATGCTTGGAAGAATTTGAATCTCCCAGGAATAACCGCAGATCGGTTGATATAGTGAGGAAGAAAGTGTCAGAGTTTAACCACAATATTTTAAATGCGACAACAGTACAATTGAGGCTCATTGGTGGTAACAATGTCAATGAAGGAAGAGTTGAGGTAAGATTAGATTAGTCAGAAATAGATAATCTATTTCTATTTTTTTATTTAGATCGCGCTTATGTTGTTTTCACATATTTTCTAATTAACAACGACTTTATTGATAGATTATTATTAACAGTCATCCATTTTTAAAGATATAAAGCAAAGCTTCCTAAATTGACGGTTAATCTCTTAAAGATACAGAAAATTATAACCGTGCACCTAAATTCTGACGTTCTTTAATTATGATATAAAAAGTTCTTTAGGAGTACAATCTTTAAACAAAGTGACATTTCTTTTCTTAATTTTGAAACTCGTGCCGTAGAAATCTTTCCACTATATGTTAGTCTGTCTTTCATTTCTTTTGTTTCTACTTTAACCAAGCTATGCGTGCTGTCATATCCTATTCAAGGAAAATCTGTTTTCAGATCTTCCACAACAACATTTGGGGCAGCATCTGCCCCGATGGCTGGACACATTACGAAGCTTCCATCGTCTGCAAGCACCTAGACCTGGGCTATGCTGAGCAGGCTCTTCAAACTTATATCTATGGCTTCTCCCAAATCGTGATCAGCGGTATCAAATGCGAGGGTAATGAGACCAGCCTTTTTGACTGCAGATATAGGCAGGATGGTGGAAACGTGAGGTGTCCTAGTGATATTGGTAAGTAGTTTAATCATTTACCGAGACCCGTCTGTGCCTCGGAAAGCACGTTAATCCGTCGCCATCACCCCGGCTGTCATTGAGAGATCTTTGACAGTCATTACGGGTAATCAGAAACCCGAAAGTTTATTTTTATTCAAAATTTGTATTAACAATAAAATATATAAAATTTGCCAAACTGCATAACAGTTTATCGGCAGTTGTTCTCGTCTAGCAACGGATTACAAAATTTTGAATTTTGAAAATGAATGTGCTAAAACTTAATCACGTTAAGTAAACTTTAAAATAAAGATACCAGACGAGATAAAAAATCTCACATTTTATAAAAAGGCATTATGGCAAACGCGAGGTTTGTTACAGACATAGCTATGGACACAGTGACAGATAATGTTTTTATAAAACTCTTTTAAGTTGATCCTTAGAATTGACATGCGATAGTCTGACAACCAGTCTTACCAATTGGTAACGTGTTACTCAGTCACTAGGTTGTGGAAATAAAATCGACAGTCGCTTCATTTGACATAACGGTATTCAGCTACATCCAGCTAGGCGTCCATTATCATTATCTGCTTAGCCATAAGCCTAGGCTTAATGATGAGCTGTATAGATACTAAAGGCATAGACAAGTAACTGATGTTACGTCGGGTGCAGACACCCGGACTACATCTTTTTTAAATTTATTTTTTAAGTATTTCACACATCTATTTTTTATTTTATTTTGTTTTATATTTATTTCTATATCTATTTATCCGTGACATCACTGCGGGCCCTATCAGAATACCAGCGCTGCGACATTAATTTTTTTAAATGTCGCAGCATCATGCTGAGATAGGAGCCTTTTGGCCTCGTACAGGACTTTCTGCTATTATTTAAATTTTAGTTTGTTTTTTTTATTTTTTATTCATGTTTTAATGAGTGTGTTTGTGTGAGTGTGTTGTGTGTGTTTTAGTTTAATTTGTGATTTCCTGTGCGAGTCTCAATAAATACTTTTCTTTCTTTTATTTTCTATAGATTTTTCTGACTTAGTTCATGAAGATATTGATAATAAATACATTTTCAGGATTTTATATTGTTCTTCTGGTGTATTTTTTTATTTTACACCCAAAAAAAGTAGGAAGGCTTAATAGGATAATTGCCTGTTCACTATTCCCATTAAATATGTAACGTTATATAATTAACACCACCGTTAACTACGTGAGAAGCGTAGGTAAACTAACATAGTTACAAATTCATATTAGTGATGTAAATTGAATCACGTTTAATAATTTAATTTATCTAGTTTACGCTTGTTTATATGATTTAGATTACTTGATGCGGGTAAATAGATCTTATTTAAATATCGCTTCCTAACCGCTATCCTTTGTGTTTGTGTGGTTTTTCAAATGTCGTAGCATCATGCTGAGATAAGAATCTTTTTGACCTCACACAGGTCTTTTTTTTCTCTTTTTTGTTTTACTATTTTTTTTTTAGTTTTATAATTTTTAATGTTCTTTTTTATTATTGTTGTATTTCCTGTGAGTGTCCAAATTTTTTTCTTTTCTTATTAAAATGTTAGCAATAATAGTGACCACGGCATATATAAAACATGAACAAAGTTTTTTTTTTATTAAAACTGACACTAATAAGAAAGTGGAACGTGAAACTTGTGTAAAGTGCAATCAACATTATTGTAAGTTTTCAAATAGTTATCACGTAAAAAACGCTGATTAGTCTTTTAGGCTAGGGTAATAAATTTTCCTGGTTTTTTAAATAAATAACCTGCAATTTTCCTGCCGGTATGTTAAAGTTTGCTAAATACGAAAATCACGCTGTGAATGGCTGGCTACATGGGAAATTATAACTGAAAAATTTAATTTAATTGTAATATTATGATGTAGTACCTGGTCGATCAAGCTCTGCTCGGGTGAAAATAAAACATATCGTCCAGGTACACCAACGTTGTATCACATTCCCGGGGCAGTGAAAATAAAGATAACGAATTTTCCCAGATATGAGACCCTAGACTGCAACTTTTATCGAAATCGTTAGAGCCGTTTTCGAGAAAGAGATTACAAATAATAATTATACTAATATTGCTCATTTAATAGTATAGAACTTAGCTTGGGTCTATTTTTTATAGCCCTAAAGGTTCCTTGTCCAATATCTAAATCAGATTTTACTTGCAATCATGTTGTTCCTCTTTACTATAACTATTTCATTTTTGTCTATCACGCTTCTACAATATGTAAAAAAAAACCATGTCCGATCCGAAAAAATTAAAAATCTAAAAATTATTGAAAAATAAAAAAGTTTTTACTATTTCAAAATCAAATTTTTAGTACCAAAATTACGCCAAATTCATTAAAAATTAGCAATATTTCAACAGGGGTCATAAGTTATGACTTGTAGATACCCGCCAAAAGACGGCCGCCCGTGCCCCTTGTAAAAACTCGGTAAAATTCACCACTGAAAAAAAATTGACGATTTACTTTTTTTTAAATTTTCTTGAATATTACCATATAAATAGACTCTCAATACGATACTTAACAACACCCTCACGGATCGGAAAGAGACTTTTTTACATGTTGTATAACAGATTCCCTGTAAATTGAGAGGTCTGGCTCTTGTGATACAGAAACTCCTAGTACAAGAGCCAAGGCTGAACTGGAGTTTGTATCTTGAAGTGAAAATAAATAAATTATTATTAACTCAAAACTTAAAGAGAATATGGCTGTCACACTTATAGCCATAAAATAATCTTTTGGCGCGTGGCCAAAATCGGAACTAACGCCGCCATCTTATTTTTGCACTACGTATAACAAAACTATTACATAAATGTGTACCAACAGCGCCACTGTCTCAACGTCATTCGAGCGCCAAACGATCCTTGACTGCTGATTATACGACCGTCATAAACTCATAAAATAAGACGTGTTGACAATGTGATAAACAGGACTGATGCAAAAGTCTGATGTAGACCTCATAAATCCGCGGTCCCGCGGCCTGCCGAGGCCTGTCGCGGCCTGGCGCGTGGGCATGCCTGTCGAAACCTATCGCGCGCGGCCCGTGCCAAGCATTTCCAACACAGGCCTCATCGGATCGACGGTTCCCACAGCCTGTCGGCCTGGCCTGGCACGATCTGGCCTGTGAGAAAGCGGGCCGTGGGACCGCAGCATAAAGTCGCGTGTCTACGGCTTGTCGTGACGTGAGACCGCAGCATCATTACCTTTCTCACAGCCCTTTCGTAAACGATTATGACAATTTTGTTTCATTTTGACAACATTCATTGCGTTATTTAATTTGTTGAGCAGATTTTTTTTCCAAGTTATGAAACAATGGATTAGCAATCTGTCTCAAATCGAAACAAATTGTGATTGATCGTGCATTTCACCATTAGGGTACAGATCGTGCTAGACCAGTAGTGCTATTCTGTAACCATCTCACCGTGTTATCTTAGGTGAAGTGAGCGTGGAGTGAGCTGTCATTTGCTAAGGATTGACACTATTGGCAGCTCACTTCACTTAAGTTATCACGGTGATATTTTTACACAATAGCACTACTGCACACGTAGCATGACCACAATAGAAACGGGTTTTGTCACGGAAGAATAGACAAAATGACAGATAAACAATTACAATCTGTCATTTTGTCTATTCTTCCGTCGACAAAACCTGTAGAAAACCCGTTTTTATGGTTGTCATGCTATGCGTGCAGTGGGAGCGGTAGATCCGATGAGGCCTGTGGTGAGACCGCACGGCACGGGTCGCGACAGGCCTCGACAGGCGTGGCCGCGCGCCAGGCCTCGACAGGCCGTAGGACCGCGGCTGATGTATCCCACGGATAGACTATTCATGTGCTTTCTCCTCGATCACGATTGTCATAAATTAAGTTGACAACGTGACAACCGGGACTGATATAAAGGCCTGATGAAGTCTTGAAAGATCACCAATCCTTAAGGCATGAGCAGATTAACCCCGCTAGATCCCCAAAATTGCTTTTCACGGATGATTTATAAATTACTCAAAATCCCAGGAAATAATTAAATCCATTGTATTTGTGAAAAGCGAAACCGAATCCGATTAATCTAATTGTAATAATTTAATCAGATTAACGTGAACCATCACAATAAAAAAGTCGCGCCCGAATAAACGGAGCACAAATTGGAACTGTGTTTTTGTAATAATTTTTGGTGTTTTATAATTATTACATAAATAGCTACCCGCGGTTTTACGACTTTACAAAACATGAAGATTTCTCTACTATATTTAGAAAAAAATATTAAGAAGTAGTCCACTCTAAGTGGACTACTTCTTAATATTTTTTCAGCTCTTTAAAAGAGCTGTAAAACTATTTTCCTATCTGTCGTGCCTTGGACTTTAGCAGCTTTCCTCCCATTTTTAAAAGAGTATTAACAACCTATATACTTCCAAGTCGATTGAGAGCGTCTGGCCTGCACCAAGTGCAAAGGGCAACTGATAGAAATCCGACGACTGACGAAACACGAAGCTTGCCGAGGGACATTAAGAAAATAGAAAAACTGTAATGTTTTATGTACATAAACCTTTCTGAATAAATGTTCTAAATGATGGTAAAAATCGCATCAACATCCGTTGTAAAGTTTAGAAGAGCAACGCGTACATACAAACGCGAAAAGCGACTTTATTTTATTTTATGTAAAGACTAGCGACCCGCCCGTTTCGCACGGTTTTTAGACAAAACATTGAGATTAATCTAATTAGCAAAGTTTTATTGACTTTTTCTATCCGGAATTTCTCAGTAGCAGCCCGGAGTCCGGATTTGTGCCCGGTTGGTGGCAATAGGCTCACCCCCTATTCCATGGGAATTAAACATAACTGGCGAAATGTGGGTGTAGGTACTATAGATACACATATGTCTAACCCTTCGGGGATTACAGGCGTGATGCTTTGTGAATGATATGTTAAAAGTCAAATGTCCGGATTTTATTGCACATGTCCGGCTTTTTGTCAATACTTTTTAACTTTCTAAATGGTAACCCTAACCGCGGTAGATAGAATACTCACTAGTTCTGTAGTTATTTTGGTATTTTGTTACTCATTAGCAATAACAAACTAAAGTAGGTACTCGTAGTGTCCCGGATCGGATTCCGTGTAGAAAGAAAGACGAAAAGAAAGAAAGAAAATTTGGGACACGCACAGGAAATACAAACAGTAATAAAAAATAAAATAAAAAGAAGCATTACAAATTAACAAACAAAAAAGAATAACGATCTGTGTGAGGCCAAAAAGGCTCTTATCTCAACGTAATGCTGCGATATTTAAAAAAATGACAGTTTTCTGTGGCGATGTCTTGTTGTGATTGAAGGGTACAGTATGCAATTTGCAGCATGTCGCTCACCAATCATAAAGCTCTGCTACACTGAGGTAAATTTAGCGTAGGATGAAGAACGCGACTGCGTGCGTCGTTTGTCTTAATGATTAAAGCCTTGTTTTTACCAACATTTAAATCAACTGTTTAGATATTCAATCAGAAGGCGAATTCTCGTCCTTAAAAAACGTTCATATTCAAGTCGCAATCTGTCAAACTTGTCAAAAATGTTGGTGAAATGATTGTATTTTTGACAGATTAGAATGCGAACGTTCTTAAAAAATACGGGAATTGCCCTCTGTTCTATATTTAAAATTTCCTTTGGAAATTTGACGCAAACCAACTGTTTACGTCAAACTAACTGGTGGTTTGAATGTTGGTGAACACAGGCTTTAGAAGTCACGTGACTATTCGCGCCAAAAGGCAACTGTCAAAATAGCACTGTCGTAGCTAGTTTAAAATAAGTTAATAATACAAGGCGTGAGGTAGTTTTTTTTTATTGCGAAAATGACTGAGTAAATTCATTTATAAAGTTTTATATAGGTACTGACACTTTCTATGTCAAATAAATAATTGATTTAAATGATTGAAATCACCGAAACAGTGAAATAATAATAACTAAATTATTTATTAAGAGTAACTATGAGACTCATATAAAGTTAGTAACAATCAAATAAACTTACAACTATGTTAGTGATACAATTACAACAACAATTACACAAACACACACAACAAAATAATCACTGCTTTAGCATTCCAGCTGAGATACTGGAGCAACGACTTATAATACAGCAGTCCAGCCTGCCGGCAATAACTCCCAGGATACTGTTGGAACTGCCTTGCACCCTGCACACCAAGGACGCACATCTTTTACGCATTAATGCATAAAAGCAATCAACACGCAATTCCGCAAACATCCCTGATGCGCTACACAAGCGAGGCAGCCCCATCAACATCCTGAAAGTATTATTGTACTGCACGCGAAGGGCACTGTACGATCTCTGCGTAAAATTTACCCACAGGCCACAGGTGTAAAATGAGGAACAGAAGGCTCTAAAAAGTGTTTTCTTAACCTCCGTAGAAGCACGCTTAAATCTGGGAGCAATCAAATTCGCTCTGACCGACAGCGCCCTCCGCTCTCTCAATATCGTCATCGTCCTTAAGGCTAGTGGTCAAAACATGCCTAAGGTACTTGATTGAGTGCATTCTCGATACTGGAGGTACCGTTTCTGGACACTTTCCACCAGCCCCAAACACCATCACGACACTCTTTTTCACATTATACAGCAGGCCATGAGCACTGGGGTACACACCTCACCAGTTTTCTCAGGCCACAGACTGAGGCACTGAGCAGCACCATGTCATCTGCATAGCTAATATTGTTGTCACATATGCCATCAATATAACACGAATAACATCCGACTCTGGTGCTACTCAGCTCCCCAATCAACTGGTCCATGTACAGGTTGAAAAGTGTAGGAGAACTCAGACCCCCACCTGATACCTGACTCAAGACCATATGGACTCGAGTAAGCCCCGTCCCACCTAACACTATTGACCTGGTTTCCGTACTAAAACTTAAAAATATTTATGAAAACAAAAAAAAAACAACCGACTTCCAAAAAAAACACTACAAAGCGAAAAATTTAAATAAAGCGAAAATTCAATTACATTTTTTTTTGGAAGTTGGTTGTTTTTTTATGTAAAAAGTTTTCATTCCACTTTGCCCTATCAGTGGGGCGGCTTGGTGGGGCAAATTGGAATGAATCGACGTTTCAAGTCCTTTGACTCGGGCGCAAAAACTGACAATGATCGGAATTCGCCCGAAGCGAGCTGAGGTTGTTTGAAGCGAACCGAAGTGCCTTTAAGCCGGGTCTCCTGCGCGTGTTTTTTCGAAACATTAAACAAAAACATTGAAACAAAGAGGCGTGGCCATACACATTTGTGTATGCAAACACGATGTTTTTGTTTTCAAAGCTGCAAGGAAAACATTCTCCCCGCGGGTGAAGGGGGCTTGAAGCTAAAAGTTTATACTACGCAGCAGACAGCCTGTGTATGAAAACAAATGCTTTTGTGTAATGTTTTTTGTGTAATGTTTCGAAAAAACACACGGAGGAGATGGCTTTAGAAACACTCTCGCCTTCGCGACTAGTGAATGTAGGTTTAACGCATAACGCGGGAGATTTATCTCACATTCCTATTCCCGCAGCTTCAGGCACTATCAGCTCAGAGTTAGTTAACGGAAAACTGTTTAATGCTACCGCCTTACAAACATAATGTTGTCAAATGAAATAACTATGTTTTCATAGTTACCTAGTTGTTAAAATACGTAATTTCAGAAAGGACTGGTCATGTCTTAGCTGCCACGGCTTATTTTAATTTTTGAATTGTTTTTTTTATTTAATATTTTTAATATGGACGCTTTTAATGTGTGCGTCTTTCTACATCGTTCTCACATGTATAAGTTCAACATCAATGATTGTAACCAATATTTTGATTTAAAAGAGTGTCCGTGGAGTTTCTTGCCCGTTCTTCTCCATAGGAACCTACTACGCTTTGGAATGGGCAACTAGCTTCATCTTTATGACTGTCCGACTCCTTGACAATTCAAAAGTGCCTGTAATTGGTTTAATTGAAATAAATATTTTGAGTTTGAGAGTAGCTACTAGTTTTTCCTCTGTATGAGAAGAAACCCCGCCCTGCAATCCTGACTAATTAAATACGAAAATGAGGTTGTTTGTTACGCTTTCACGCTAAAACGGCATAACGGATTTGGATGAAATTTGGTACATGGGTAGACCATGACCTAGGTTAGGACATAGGATACTTTTTATCCCGATATTCTTACGAGATCAAAACTTATGCGGGTGAAACCACGGGGCGCAGCTAGTAAGGTGATAAAAGCCTCACACATTATTGCATAACAGCTTTACCCCTACAATAACCTCAAGCCTACTTGATGTTCCTTTCAAATAAATAACTTTGTAAGAATACATTATTTTTTATGCCTTCACGAAGTTACAAAGAAAATTGTGACAAAAATGTTCGGAACTGTGATCGATAGTAATACACACAATGAGAAAAGTTTTTAGGGTTCCGGATTGAAATAAGAAAGCCATGCATTTCCGCCGTACGGCTAGGCGTCTGTCTGTCTGCTAGAAAAAATGACTGCATCCTAGAATTTGTGTTCGTGCTTTTTCGGTATATATTTTTTCACTGAAATCTACATATTGTTGTATTTTTTAAATTAAATACTAACCGAAATTGTTTACCAGATTGATACCTACATACTATATAAATATTATAATGTAAAGGACAATACAAGCTACAAAAAACACAAATATCTAGTCAAATGTATATAAAATCAAGTTATTTGGTTATTCCAATATTTTTTTAATGCGTACAGCATTTTTAGTTTTCCTGAAGTTTAAAACTAAGTTATTATTTAGAGTATTCCACAATGTCTTCAATTCTCAGCATATTTCAATTGTTCTTAGGTACGGAATCCACACTTTTATGCTTTCACTGACTTGATAGTTTTTCCACACATCCCAGTTCACAAACTTTCAATACATTTTTCTTTGGCCATAAATATTAGTTGTCATAGTTTCTTGTCATTCCGACACTTGTCAAAGACGAATGAAAATGTATGTGAGTCACAAATTATTTATACTTTCTTTGATAGAGTAGATTTGTGTCAAAGTAGGAAGTACCTAAACCCTTAAAAGTTTTTCGTGAAGACGTTTTTAAGAGCGTGCATTCTGAAAGCGGGCAACGTCGCAAATAGATGTCAAATATAGAAATACTGAGTGTTTAGTCGAAAAGTTGGCAACGTCGCAAATACCTGTTAAATATTTACCTGTTTTGATTAATTTAGCAATATTCGTCGTATGTATGGACAGTCGAGCCTGTCAGCTATCATCATCAGCACGCTCCAACAGCGTGCTGATGATGATAGATCCAAGGCTGCGACGCACTTTGCGCACCAGAGACGCGCTCCGCTTACGCATAGTTGCATAAAAGCACTCGACGCTAGCTTCAGCAAACATGCCCGAGGCACAGTACCGCGGCAGCCCATCAGCGCTCTAAAGGCGTTGTATGCGTTTCGTATGCTTTTTGGGTATAAAAGCACAAACTAAAGCACTTCGTAAAATATGTGAAGTAATTTTTACATCTTAAAAATTTTGCATTTTATTCATCTATAACTTTCTTATTCATAAACCAGGGCATGCAGCAGCCGTCATCTGCACCAATAGGCTAGCAGACCTGGTTCTGGACACCACAGCTATTGAACGATCAGCTCACCTACAAGATGTGATGATGTATCAGCTCCGATGTGCTATGGAGGAGAATTGCTTGAGCAAAAGCGCGTATGAGGTCATTATTTTTTACGTTTTATTTTTATATATTTTTAATCATTTCTTTAGTTTTTTTTTAAGATATCGCAACTGCATAACCCTGGTTTACGGTAGCACCCATTGTTTTATATTCAGGGGAAAACCTTTAAAAGTTACAATACGCGCCACCAAAGATGAGACTTGATCGTGCCTCCCGCGCTCTTTCCGCCGCCCCGATGACGCCCCGGCTCAGACCTCATACGGCTAAAGAGTCTACTGCACAAGTCAAACCACGTGGTGTATCAAGTCTCATCTTTAGTGGCACGTCAAGTCTCATATTTAGTGGCACGTCAAGTCTCATTTTTAGTGGCACGCACTCCTGACTACCTTTTACCTGACTGCTTCTTTATGAGTACCTACCTATTCACGAGACTGGCTATTCGGAGCTCGAAAATCTTCGTTGGGACGTGAATGTTCTGGTGATGTCTCAGCATCTACAGCTGCCACCCATTTAATGACCTTGACTTATCCTATTTTGTCTAGTTTATATGCTACACCCAATGTCTCTCCTTCTGGTATTATATCCCCATTTCTCGCAAAAGGTATCGTGGTATCTTCCATGTATCGGAATATCAAATTCTCCTTTTTGTTAAGTTTAAATAATACTTATATTTTCTTTTTTATTGTAAAACTAGCTGCGCACAGCCATTTCCCCCGCATAAGTCTCGATCCCGTGGGAATATTTAGATAAAAAATATCCAATGTCGTAATCCAGGTCATAGCCTCCCCATTTGTCAAATTTCATCCAAATCTGTTCAACGGTTTTAGCGTGTAAGCGTAACAAACAAACAAAGTCACTTTCGCATTTGTAATATATGTTAGGATAATTTAACTATAGTTAACATCACCAGGTTAAGGAGTTGATACCAGACTGGCAGTATGAGACTCGCCGCTTGCTCCGCTTCACGGCAGCCTCACTCAACGCAGGCAACGCAGAGTTCAGACCGTACCTGCCGAAACATTTGTGGCAGTGGCATCTCTGTCATATGTGAGTTTTTCTACTATTTGAAACTGGATCTTGATAGCTGGAGTTGGTGAATTGATTATTTTAAAGTATTTTTCTTCATAAAATCGGTCTGATTTGGCTCGTAAGGATGCCATCTTCGACAATTTATATTAGAAGTATGCAAGTTTAAGAATCAGTTACCAAAAAAAAAATATGTTGAAAGTTTAGAAGAATTTGCGAAGCTAGTTAAAGGCCAGCCCACAGCGGCGGACGGCATGACAGAGTATTTTAAACTAACGTAAAGTTTGTATCTAATGTTAACAAGATAGAGATTCGAAAGCTCAGAGACCGATCACAGAGCATCAAAGGGGATTTCTATCAGCGGTATTGAAGAGCGCACTGCAGGATACCGCGTTGGGATGCGATGGTACACGACGTAGCCCGATAGCATACGATCGCGGGGGAGAGGCAGTGCAAGCGGGCGGTTCACTCCGAATTTCCCCTGAGGCATATCGTGGGATGCCGCGGGATGCTCTTCAGCAAATCCTCCTCAATGCCGTCCCCCGCCATCCGCCGGTGTGCTTTGGCCTCAAATAAAATGAAAAACTAGATTACTGTTTTAGCTCCACAACAACCAAGTACAACTAACAGTTGCCTCATGTAGCTAGAAGACTAAAACGCAACCGATCATGGCTTAGGTACTATAATACTTAGATTGGTTACATAGAACTGCAGGCGTTTTTATCTTTATTCTTCATGTGGTTAGTGACTAATCTGCTGTCAACGTTTTTATGCCGCCCATGAGCCTCTTAGCTTCACATGCCGTCGAGAAATATCTCTCAAACAGTTTCCTCACGATTTTTTCCTTCACCATTTTTTAAGCAAATGATAATGACACAGCAGGCGTAAAAATACTTGTTTCACATTTGTTTGGTAGAGAACACAAGCTGACACTAACATATGTAGTTAGATAATAATCCAGGCAGAATCTGACGATTGTGTATATTTTTCAGGCATTACCACAGCATGGAAGTATTTGCCACATTTGATGTCCTGGACTCAAATGGTCTGCGAGTAGCCGAAGGCCACAAAGCGTCGTTCTGTTTAGAAGACAACACTTGTAATGTAGGAGTGCCGAAAAAGTACTCTTGCAAGAACTATGGTGATCAAGGTATGGTGAATAAAATGATATCGTAAAGTCCTGGCAACGCATTGCTACCACCAATCAGAGTGGATACTTCATCCCTACTCAAACCAGTGTCAACTGCATCTGTATGGCATTAGTACTGAAATGGACCTTACTGGCGCAGCCGTGAGACATACTCTGTTTTTAAAGCATTTCCCTTTTTTAATTTTAATATTCGTGTTCAATGAACTGATTCAAATAAATTTTAGTCTTCCTTTTTATCATGCTTATCATATTGTTCCCATTTATCAGACGCCAGAAAGCCAAGGTATTTGTATCTGAAAATGGTCAGAAACTAAGTTATTTTTTTAAGCTATTGCATAGCTTTTATCGCGGGCTTTGAGCACGGCGACCGAATCAAGAAATTCCGCAACGTAACGAAAGTAAAACCTAACACGCTCTACTCCGCCTACCATGTAATGACGGTTCCCATGGCAACGTGATGTTGTCATGGGAACGTAATTTTTGTTTTATGTCATCACGTCATCATCCCAAGTGTAGCGTTGACAAATAGGAAGTACGGAGGTTACAAATGCTATGCAATAGCTTTACCGCGGCAGTCCCCGAGTGCCACACGTTTTTTTTTTTATTATGGTAGTCGATTGCTAAATTAAATTGTTGTTGTCAGAAGTGGTTTTAAACTAGTGATACAGCACTATTACCTGGTGGTATCATTTAACATTGAAATACCCACCGTACCACCAGAGGTACGGCCGGGGGTACGGTGGGTCTGCAGTGGAAAATCCAAGCTTAGGTAAAATTTACTAGAAGCTGATCTAATCTTTTTGCTGGAAAAAGTCAAGGCAGTTGGACGAAATTCTTCTTTTTCTACCTGCCCTGGTCCCATTTTAACTTTTCAGTCTATGTAGTAGTCTCTGGTCGGATTCTCTTCTAAACAGATCGGTGATAAAATTGGTGATTTGTTTCAGGTATATCAGTAAACTGTTCCGACGTCTACATGTACAATATTGACTGCCAGTGGGTAGATGTTACTGATGTGGCGCCAGGAAACTACAGGTTCAGGGTACGCATATTCTCAATTTTATCGTAGTTTTCAGATTTTTTATTGTAGTAATTCTTTGGTGAGGACCCTCCAGTAAATGATTTGTGGAGACCAATCAAATAGTCGTTCCATGTAAAATACTGATCTTTAGCTGCATCCGGTTAGACTGGAAGCCAACCCTAATATAGTTTGGAAAAGGCTCGGCAGATAATGAGCGGGTAGCTTCTCGACTACTGCTATTCTGAAACAATCCGTTAGCCACAAGTGTCAGACGGTTTTGTTGATTTTGAGCTCAAACGATGAGCAGTGGTGGCCTAGTGGCAACGGCCGCGACAGGCGCTATACTTTGGGTAAATTATTTTATCACCAATACTCTCAAAACGGTGAAGGAAAACATCGTGAGGTAGGATAACTAAAAATTTGAAGACATGTGACATCCACCAACGATTACGCCCCGAACCCTCTCACCGAGAGGAGGCCTGTGTCCCAGTAGTGGGAACATTATAGGCTGATTATGAGCTCAAAATTTAACCCATAAGTAAGTGCAGCCGCTTTTATGATCCAGTAGATGTAGATGCAGCTTTCTTAGCAGATGTAGTTTTCCAAGTATTTTTTGTCATACTTTTCTCAATATGTAAAGTGAACTGTACTGTTCTTTTTTTTGAGAAATAAATGTCTTTAAACCGAAGTAGAGGTAAAAAAGTGTTAGCACACCAACCAAATGCGTACGTAGTCTACAAAAGACCATGGGTACAACTAGGATGCGACTCGCACAGACCAGGGGGCCTACCACCAGCTCATAAAGCAGTATTATTTTAATATTACTTCAGTGGGAAAAAGAGATGGAGCTATACGTCCTGTAGAGCTTCATCTCTTTCCCACACTGAAGTAATATTAAAATAATACTGCTTTATGAGCTGGTGGTAGGCCCCCAGGAAAGCATGGCACAAAAGACTGGAGGCCTATACATAGCAGTGGGTGGAACAAGGTCGTCTATGATAATTAAGAATTTAAATGAAAACGAAAAAAAAATTGCCAGTGGATTCTTTGACATGGTCTTATAATACCATAGAGTTATGGGTTAACAAAAGGAGCATGTTGTATAAATATGCTGCTCTGCTAAGCCCAAAGGCGGTATCTCTGAGATACGCCCTTTTAGTTTTTTTATACCATTCAATAGCTTTAACAATTTCACATCTAATGGTATAAGCAAAATAGCGCTATCTTAACTTAAAACATTAAAAAGGCAAGTAATTGCATGAAGGCTGCGTTGACGTTCATACTCGGGGTCACCAATTTAGTGGTATGAGGAACAAGGTGTAAAGTTCACTCATCCACCATAGAAAAGGGAGGATCCTCCGACCAGACGGGTGTTTTATCTGGCGGGCAACTGCCCATCGGTTTGAAGTTGAAATCTTGTATGTATGTCGATCGCTAGGTAAACTCTAACTGCGCGATGCTGGATTTGTGTGACGTCATTTCTATGATGCGTAGTTCGTATGTGGCGGTGTAACCGCTACAAGACCACTAAAAAGATTTTTTTATCTCCATTTTCCTTAAATTTAAATTTCCAAAATGTCAATTTTTGTCTAAACTTACTCCGGTTGAGATACCGCGTTTGGGCTTAGCAGGGCAGTATGGCAACAGCCAGATGACGGAATAACCTACAAAGGACTGTGGGTTACACTAGGATGTGACTCGCACATACCAGGAAAGCATGGCACAAAAAGGAAGCTTATAATCAGCAGTTAGTTGAACAAGGCTGTTATAGGTGATGTATTGTGGAACAGGCTGATTTCATCATGCAGCTTGCAGTTCTGTGAGAAGACACAGTTGGATTATAATTGCAGTACTAAAATATAATAATACTAGCTTCTGCCCGCGACTTCGTCCGTGAGCCTATAACCTTCAAGAATTGGACTATCCAAAGCAAAAATATTTTTTCAAATCTGAGTAGTAGTTCCGCAGGTTACCTCCTACATACAAACTTACAATCAAGCAAACAGACAAAACAAAACCTCTTTAATATGATAGTTAATTGATTCAGGCGTGACCTTGCGGAAATCCATTATAAAATACAATAGACGTAGATATATTTAGTAACCTGTTCCGCTGACTCTGTGTCCAGCGCTCTGCGCGGCAACATGCCGTGTTCGGGTTCCGCGACAAGTCAATCGTCATCCTGAGGAAGCCTTGTTGAGAGGTGAAACACGTGTCGATTTATTACAGGGCTTTAGCCCTTTAGGAATAGTTAAGCGGAATAGTACTAAATATATGTATCTACGTTATTGTATTATTTAATATGAATATGTTTTTTTCCAGGTGGCAGTAAATCCCCACGCAAGAATAGCAGAGCAGAGTTTTCACAACAACGCTGCCTCCTGTCTATTGACGCTGACCACAACGTATGCTATGGTGTTTGGTTGTACACTTGAAAGACCATGAGAAATTCTGAAATGTTAGACATTGTGTTATTGTAATACAAGAAATAATATAGTTTTAGTCAATGACATGAATATTGTGGCTTTTTTTAGGGTTCCGTACCTCAAAAGGAAAAAACGGAACCCTTATAGGATCACTCGTGTGTCTGTCTGTCTGTCTGTCTGTCTGTCTGTCTGTCTGTCTGTCTGTCCGTCTGTCACAGCCAATTTACTCCGAATCTAATGGACCGATTAAGTTGAAATTTGGTACACATGTGTATTTCTGTGACCCAAACACGAATGTGTAACGTAAATAATTTAATTTTGAATATAGGTGTCACTTTTGGGGCGCAAACAAGAAAATTAAAAAAGAAAGTTTTGCTAACAGTACCATGTGACATATCAAATGAAAGGACTTGCTGCGAGGATCCTAAATATATTTTTTATATAATTTTAAAATAAAAACTTTTAAAGATATTTGATAAATTCAATGAAAAATGACCATTCCCCCCCCCTTATCTCCGAAACTACTGGACCAAAAATTTTGAAAAAAATACATAGTATGGCTCTTTACTCATAGATTACAGGAAAACCTATAAGAAGTCTATGGTCTTAAAATAACATGGTAAATCTCTCAATATTGTGCGTAAAAACTTACATTTCGTCGCTCGGCATCCAAAAGGCCCATCTCTCTAGCTACTATAATATCAAAATATCAAAAGTGTTTGACCGTCTGCTTAATACACAAATAAATAAAACTGTAAATGTTCATGACAACCAATTCGGGTTTCGGCGTGGTTTGTCAACAGAAAATGCAGTGTTGTGCCTTAAGCATACTATCACATACTTACTCGTACACACAGCGTAGGACACCGATTTATGCTAGGTTCATCGATTTATTCAAGGTTTCTGATCAGGTTGCTTATGACGTATTGTGGAGAAAGATGGAGAAGAATAGGTTGCCAACGGATCTTATAAACATCTTTAAATAGTGGTATGGTAATCAGATCAATAGTGTACGATGGGCTGGAACTTTTTCCAAGCCATACATGTTAGAATGTGGGGTGAGGCAGGATTGGCGAGCTCAGCAGCACCAGAGTGGGTTGCTATATAGATGGTATTTGTGTAAATAATATTAGCTATGCAGACGATATGGTGCTTCTGAGCGCGTCAATCTGTGGTCTCAGAAAGTTGGTCACCAAATGTGAGCAGTATGCCAAAACACGTGGTTTGATGTATAACTCGATATTGAGCGAGAACGAAGGGCATTGTCGGTAAGGACGAACATGCTGGCTCGCAGGTTTGCACGCTGCTCACTTGAAAAGTCAAAACTACTCTGTTTTGAGCTTATTTTACAACGTTTTACACGTGTAGCCTGTAGGCTAGATATACCCAAAGGTCGTGCAACGCCCTTCGTATCCAATACAACAACGCTTTCAGGGTATTGTTAGGGCTGTCCCATTTTTGTAGCTCATCGGGAATGTTCGCGGACTCACATATTAATTGCTTTTACGCAACGATGCGAATGGGGTGTGCATCCCTGGTGCGTAGAGTGCGGTCCAGCTCCAACAATATTCTAAAAATTTTCGCTAGCCGGCTGGATTGCATGTACATCAATCACTACAGTGCCATCTCCCATGGGGTGAAATAAATTTAAACTAGATTACGTGGGGCACTCAGAAAGTTTTGCGATACTAGAAAAAGTATACCACAGGTTTCATTATTTTTATTATATCTTTTCAAAGAACTCTCCATTGGCGTCTATACACAGTTTCATACGTCTAAACCAATTTTCATAACACATTTTCCAGTCCGCATCAGACACTTCTCCAATCAATCTCCTTCTCAAATGCAGCCAGTGCATCTTCAGGTGATGAAAGCTGTTTTCCTTTGAGTAGATTTTTTATTTTGAGGATATAGAAAAAGTCGCACGGAGCTAAATCGGGACTGTAAGGAGGATGACCTATAAATTTGACCGGTGTGCTATCCAGAAAGTCCCTTGTTTTGAGCGCTGAGTGAACCAGCGCGTTGTCGTGGTGAAGCAGTAGCCCACAGAAGCCAGTGTTCGGTCGCTTGCTGCTTGCAGTAGTAAAAACTTCTGGCAAACATTTGGTATCATACCATTCAGCATTGATGCTCCTTTGATCTTGTCAGGGTACTGACACCAGATAACCAAATCAAAATATTGCCTGCATTTCTGGCTCGCTTCACTTTGGTAGGCGTTGGTTCATTTTGAAACGAGCCACACAGTCGACTGACGCTTGGTTTCTGGATCATACTGATAAATCCAAGATTCACCCGTAATGATATCATAAACGCGCCGAGACGAGCCTACTTCAAATTTTGCTATCATGTCTCGGCACCATTCTACCTGAACCTCCTTCTGAGCCTGCGTTAGATTTTGCGGTACCAGCGTGAAACTTTCTTCCTTACCCGAAGATGCCCGTGTAGAATTTCATGCACACTTCCCGATCCAATCTGCAGTTAATGCTGAAAATAAAATTCAAGAGAATAGGCGAATTACATATGAAGAGGCATATGTAATTCGCCTATTCTCTTGAATTAAATTTTTCACAGTCAGCACGTTTTATTACGTAACAGCCGTCGTAGGGCAGCCACTTCTTTCTTCGTCCGCCAAAATTACTCGACCATGCATAAATTCGTTGAACCAGCGGAAAACAGTCGCTTTAGAAGGGCTTTTTTCTATGAACACCATTCGAAGTCTTTCAAACGATTCTTCTAGTTTTAGTCGACATTTGAAATCGTACAAAATTATCGCGCGAAAATGTTCTCGTTGTAAATCTACTTTTCAGTAAGACAGAGTATTTTGATTTTGCTCGTAGAAAAATGTGGAGGGAATTTCGGATTTGGAATGTGATGTTTTTTTGTAATTAGTCATAGTTTTAATTGACATCAAAACCAGCCAGTATTCCATAGACAAAAACTGTTAGTCGCAAAACTTTCTGAGTGACCTGGTAAATTAAGCTAAAGTTCATAAGTTTACTAACACAATGAGTCCTTGTTACTTGGATCTTGTTATCTGGATGACAATTATTTTTTGGAGGACGTTTTCTAAAAATGAAACCTAGCTAGATCGATTTATCGCTCCCGAAACTCCCTGCATACTAAATTTCATAAAAAATTCTTGGAGCCGTTTCCGAGATTCAGATTATATACATATATACAAGAATTGCTCGTCTAAAGGTATTAGCTTTATATTATTATTATATTAATACCGCGAATGTAAAAGTATTAACGAAAATCAGATTTTTGTTTAATTTCATTCTACACGTTCAAATAACTGAACTTGCAATTAAAAAAAAAACGTCAAATATGTCACATTCGCGGTATTGGACGCCGAGCGACGATTTGCAGTTGGAATGTATAGGATAACATGTATTTCAACTACAATGTTAAGTTTGTTCTTGGGATAAATAAATTCATCTCAACTACGGAACCCTTCATTGTGCGTAGTCCGACACGCACTTGGCCGGTTTTTTGTTATTAAACCTCCTTATGTTTTTATAGGTACAGTTTTAAGGTCTTTAATAGAACCTTAGGCTGAGATTGACAAACTTTACTTAGCACGTGCTTTGTCTTAAATAATTATGTTCCCTTCTTTATCTTGCAATTGTAGTTTGACAGTTGTGCGACAGTGACAATAATTGTGCTCAGGCTAAAATTTAAAAGTTACGCTTGTACTTGTTTTCATTAGCACGATTTTCAACACTCGGCTCAACGCAGAAAGTTGAAAATTCAGCAACACGCTTTTATTTACACATAAATTATGAAAATGGGCATTAGTTGCGAAATAATACACATGACTACAATATTCTATAACTTTATTCATCACTTAAAATATACTATCACAATGTCATTGTAATTACAAAATACATTTGGAGCTGGCAATGATTGGTACAAACGAATTTATACCATAACATTAATCATTTTAAGGTGTATTGTTCAATGGAATTTGGCCTTGGCCTATATTTAGTAGTGGAAAGCACAACACATAATATAATAATAATATTAGCATACATACATTACATTACTATAATATTTACATTATGCCAAGTTTACTGATAAGTAAGTACATTTTTTGTCTTCGTAATTTGTTTGTAACGATTACGTCACAAAAAAAATTACGAAGAAAAAAAAATAAACAAAATAAAACCGTTATAGAACTTCAGCTCTTAAACAAAATCGTACACATTGTACCTTAAATAAATTAACCGAATTAACTACATAATATTTACAATGGATTCTATCAAAAAATAACCTTTACCTAATACGTATCTAAATAAATAGATAAAGTACTACGAAAATCTATTTGTTCATTTGTGTACAAACGCTTTGTGAACCTAATTATAATTTCCTTTGTTCATATTAAAACCAGATTTATATAAAAATGGACTGCATGTGTTTTTCCACCAAAATACGACATAAGTCATGTGACTTGACAAAACATCGAGATTGCCGTGCTGTGTCTAATTTAAATATTATGTAATATACAGCTAAACATTCCAGAATAAATTTTCTAAGTGTTGTTGAAAACCTCATGAAGATCCAGGTGTAGTTTAGAAGATCTAAGCAGTCACACAGACAGACACAAAGAGTGACATTGTTTTATACCATTTATTGATACAGATCACGCTATCGACGAGTAATGATTTGAGCACTCCATTTGTTACTACTCCAGGTCATTTTTGCTACTAACAGATCTCTTATAAATTAAACGAAAAAGGTAATAGCTATACTAGTCTAGTCCTTATTATAATACCTCGTAATAGAAAAGGAAATTATTTTGAAATAACACACAAAATGACAAACCCACCCATTTGCAATGAACCTGCACCGAAAGAGTACAAAATAATAGACACAAGTTTATACCATCGTCGACTAAGTCGACCGTCAAACTTGACAAAAATATACTATTCTTTGAGCAAAAGTTCAGGTCCATGAAAAAAAAAAAAAGCTTACAATAACCCCAGACTTACTATTTATATTATCAATCATCAATACCACAGAATAGTACAGAAGGCGCACTCCGCATTTTAGATATGAAGCTACAAGTACGCGGCGAGCTCGTCTTGTCGGGCCAATTCAGTGAGCGTAACGTAGTCAGAAGATATAAGAGTTACGCGATATAAAAAAAGCCAAGCCAAGAATATAACTGTTGGTAATTAGCGCTGTGCGACCTAAATTGCACTTTATTGTGCCGTAGCAAGAGTTGCTTTTTATTTAAATGATTTTGCGGAGTGAACCATCTGTTTAATCTGTGTCAATACTCAAATATTTCTAAAACTAATTCCATTTATTTGTTCATTACCACAATTTGTCACTCTGTATAATATAACCCAAGACTATTCTATGGCAAACTAACTAACACACAAAGCATTGAGCAATTTCACAAACGATGACTAAACTACAAAAATGGTCTATACACTTCAGCCCTTCTTGAATTTGAGGAGAAGGATACTCGTAGTGAGGTAGACAGCTATCCAAGTAGTGATGGAGATAAAACCAGCATAGACTGTGGGTTTGTTGATGTCCCAGCCTCTTTGCAGCATGGAGCGAAGACCCTCAGTGGACAAGGTGAGAGGTAAGAAGTAACTTATCCATTGAAGGATGAAATGCATACCTGTTGATGGAAAATAGAGGGTTAATATTTGCAGCTGTCTTAGGTCTAAGCCTCTAAGGTCAAAAGAAGACAAGTTTTTGGCTTTAACCTGTACCCTAATTGCGTAATACACGATCAATCACAATTTGTTTCGATTTGAAACAGATTGCTAGTCCATTGCTTCATAAGTTGGAAAAAAATCTGCTCAACAACGTAAATAACGCAATGAATGTTGTTGAAATGTCAAAATGAAACAAATTTGTCATAATTGTTTACGAAAATAAGTAACGCAATTAGGGTACTGTTTTACTTGGTGCGCTTAAGTGCTCATACACACGCACGGGACACGTCGACAACAGAAGCAACTGGCCGTCGACAACGTGTATAGTCCGTGCAATCCACGAAGACGCGCCCCACTCCGCTCCGCGCCGTACTAGAGTTCAGCTTATAGTACGTAATCGCGGAGTGGGGTGCGTCTTCGTGGATTGCACGGACTATACTCATGTAATTGAGCATTGTACTCGAACACATGAGACACGTTGACGCCGACGCGTCGACACGGCTGCCGTCGATGCATGTCGACGGCTGCAGTTGCGACGTTGACGCGTGCCGCTCTTGTGTATGAGCGCTTAATAGGGATGATAACTAAAATTCTTTTTTGTCCTTCTTGTAATTTATTAAAAAATATTGGAAACGTTTTTTTTCTTTTTTACGCTATCAAAAGATTACGGCGATACATTGAGTTAAAAAGAGAAAAATAAAAATTAATTAACAACTCGTTGATTACAATCAAAGCTCTGTTTTGTATAATATAATTCTACAAAACAGAATAATTAATAATAAATTACTAATTATTAATTATTATTATTTATTATTAATTTTATTATTAATTTGTACTGCTTACTTGAACAATAAAGTTTTTATATATATTTTTTTTTAATATTTAGTTGTTTCATTTGTATTAAAAGTTAGATAAAACTGTATTATGACTGGTTTGGGGCTTTTACTATGCTTACCTTCAACGGGCCAGATTATTCCGCAAAGCAGCACCATTGGCAAGAACGAACCCAGAGCCAAGTACGTAGCCGTCCTGTCTGTGTCACAAATTGTTGACACCACAAAACCTGAAGGAAAAAAAAAAATTACAATATTTTAGAAGACATTTATAATAATACATACACACAACGTGCCACTACAATTGTGAAATTAATTTAAAACATGGGTTGTGGCCAGGCCAGTAATCAAGATAAAATAATAGGTAAATAGAAAAATTTTAATTTTCAAATGCTCGCCGACATAACTGGTCTCTCTCTCTCTCTCTCTCTCTCCTTCAATACTCTTTACACGTCATTCGTTTTAATTTTATTGATACGATGTTATGATGATCCATGACCTCTGCGCTACAGTTCTTTAAGAGCTATTTTAGAAAATTGAAAATAAATCAATAAATTAAAAGAAATTTTAATTTAATTACAACAAATTTTATTCTTTTAATTTCGTCATAAAACAAAAACGTGGAACCGTATACGTGTGTTAAATTAAAATGTTGCCATTAAAGCAGCACGCTGTATCCAGGGTTATTGGTAATATGTCGGTAATTCATTAAGGGGATGTATGAGAGGTCATTTGCAACCAAATGACACCTTTTGACTCCTATGCAAATGTCAAAAAAATTCGAGTCATTTGACATTTTATATTTTAATTTCATTAATTTTAAAATATAAAATGTCACTTACAATTACTCGAAAATTGTTGACATTGGCATAGGGGTCATCAGGGGTAATTTGGTTGTAAATCATCTCTCCTACATCCCTCTTAACGGATTGCCGACATATAACCTACTAGCTTCTGCCCGCGACTTCGTTCGCGTGAAAGTCTATAAAATATAGCCCAAAGATTTTTTTAAATTGGTTAAGTAGTTATTGAGTCTATCCATTACAAACAAACATACAAAAAATCAAATCTTTTCTCTTTATAATGTTAGTTTAGATTAGTCTAGATAACCCAGTACACATAAACTCACGCTTTCTCATGTGGGTAGGCAGAAACTGCAGAATGCCGCCATCACCACATCAAAAATGTTATCAGAAAATATTGTTGTGATATTATAAAGAGGAAAGATTTGTATTTTTGTATAACGAATAAACTTGAAAACTACTGGACCGATTTGAAAAATTCTTTCAGCAATGGATAGGTACATTATCAGCGAGTAACATCTAGGCTATATTTTATCCCCGTACTCCCACGGGAACGGGAACTTCGCGGGTGTAACCGCGTGACGCCCGTTAGTAATAAATAACTTCAAAATTTTAGTTTGTGCCTCTCGCTTGATCGTCAGTTACGATGTTGACACTCAAAGGAGGAAAATATGTAACTTGTTTTTATCGAAAACTACGCAGTTCCACAAAGTCAATGGGCACATGTTTTCAATTAAGGCTTCCTATTGAATGCACAAACCTATTTTACTTACACGTGATTTTTCTTTAAATGCCAAAGTTTATTCCATTTCCAATAAACTAAAATTGCTTCGTTTTTTTTTTTTTAGGTAACGACCTTAAGACCTTCCAGTAACTTTGATCGAGGAGAGAAAGCAGAATAATTAACTTTCGTAATCAGCTTGCTTGGTAGATAGACAGTTTTTGTTTAAAAAATAGTTAAGAATTCGCTGTCGCCTTAATTGCTTCTCGACATAATTCCAGAAATCCACTGCTGAAGTTGTCTTTCTTTTTGAAATCCAAATGCCTAAAGCTGATATCAGACGCTTCACTCGAGTAAATGGTTCACTACAATGAATTTTCATTTTTTTTTCCATCCCTGCATTTAATTTCATTTTTCGATCATTCGGTAGGTGAATGCCAAAATCCAACATCGTTAGATCGGTTCACTAATGAATTCATTTTTCACTTATGATTCGTTATGTGTTCAGACGTTTCACTTCGAATGTAAGACAAAAATAAAGAAAAAGTGAAGAGTCTGATATCTCTATTATTACTACAGAAAAGGCACTAGGAAGTGGCACTTGAAGTTCCCAGCTAAAGGCACTAGGAAGTGGTGAAGAGTGGACGTTTTGAGGGACTGTCTTATGAAGTTTTAACGTTCAAAAAGTGCTGATTCTCAGCCTAGTTTGAATAAATTACTTTTGAATTTTGATTTTTAAGCTATTGCATAGCTTTTATCGCGGGCTTTGAGCGCGGCGACCGAATCAAGAAATTCCGTAACGTAACGAAAATAAAACCTAACACCCCCACTCCGCCTACCATGTAATGACGGTTCCCATGACAATGTGATGTTGTCATGGGAACGTAATTTTTGTTTTATGTCATCACGTCATCATCCCAAGTGTAGCGTTGACAAATAGGAAGTATGGAGGTTACAAATGCTATGCAATAGCTTTACCGCGGCAGTCCCCGAGTGCCACACGTTTTTTTTTTTATTTTAGTAATTATCATTTAACCAATAAAAAAGCATCACCAACTCCACTTACCAAAACACATTCCACAGAGACCCGTCATTAAAGTAAGGCAGATGACCCAACCAACAGGTCCCTTGATGGTCAGGCCGAAGACCAGGAAACCGAGGAGTAGCACCATTCCTGACTGCAGGAACATGATCAGCATCTGGACTATCACGTGGGAGAACAGAATCTCCGTACCTGGGGAAAGAAATAAGTTGATTAGGCTTTTGTTTTTAGGTTGGCAAACAGGTTGGCACATAGACATAAAGAATAGACTGAGCGCTCATGACTTATGCAGTGAATACAGACCGAAAAGTGCGAGAGAGACAAAGCGAATTTGCGGCCAGTAGTTGTGTCCTAAATAGTACTACTAGTATTGGCCGCACAGTCGCTTTTTCTCTTTCTTGAGAGTGGTCGCTTTTATGAGGCCAATTCTCTGTGGGCTGTAGTGCTATTCTTTAATGCCCCTGCTACACCATGCTCCTCACGCTGCTCATCGCTCTTCTCCTCGCGCTGCCGCGATGTTGCACTCTCTGCCCACACACTGCTCTACTCGCGTAATTAATCGCGACGCTTCGCACTACGGTCCTTTGACTCGCGCCCAAATCCGACAAAAGAGGGAGCAGTGGGCATGACGAGGAGCATGACGTGCGGCATGGCGAGTAACGTTGCCACACTACGTCTCTGCCTACTTTACTCGCTACTTCTCATGCCACTCGACGAGTGTATGGCAGGGGCATAAAGCTCAATTCGAAATCGAACTCATTTGTTTTTAATGTCATTGCGAATTCATTACAAAACCCCGTTCGAATTTGGTTGTGATGTTTAAAGAAAATGACGCTATGGATGGAGGTATTTAAAAAAATTTGGAATCGATAATTTGGTAGTCCTTTTTCGGACAAACTATTACGCAGTAAATAAATCATTGCATGGGTAAAAAAAAGAAATTCTATTTAGTCCGTCTTTCTTAATAAAAAAATATTAAACAAGTATTTTTTGCTTTGTCATATTAGTAAAAAATGTATGAGATAAAATGCATTAAAGCTGGGGAGTGGGGACTCGCTACGTCACTTAGTATAAAATCTACATAGGCGTGACGTCATGCCACATTTTAACTCAATGTATCGCCGTAGTCTTTTGATAACGTAAAAAAAGAAAAAATACGTGTCTAATATTTTCTTATAATCTACCTAACGGACAGAAAAAAATCAATAATCCTTATTCTAGACAAGTATACTACTATTAAAAAAATATTCAGTTACTACAATTTTCGTACAGGATGTTTAAAAGAAAGAAAATGATAAAGCTTAAAGGCTCGTACAGACCAGCGCAATATCGGCGTGACACGGGGCGCGCTGCCTGTCGCGCCCGCGATATTTCGCTGGTCTGCACGAGCCTTAACAAAAAGGGTTTCAACCTATCTTTTCAACACCTACAGTAATATCAAAACTAATGGCAACATTTAAAGGGCTAAGAGCCTATTCAGTATAGCAGTTGGAAGTACCTTTTATGTAACAGTTTGGTCCAACAAAATTATATTAAGATGTTATCGCTAGTCATTGAGGTGACCTTGAATGGCAATTACACGTAGATAGGAAGATAAGTTTTTAACCATAAAGAAGATAGGATAAATATTAAGGGATGGCCTTTTTTTTCGATACGGCATCTCATAGCTGATCTCTGAGGGTCTTGACTATTTAACCGGACTTTCCTGTGGCTGCCTTAAGATTCTACACTCAAAGCCTCCAGCCAGGGGCATACAAACTAAGCTTATAAACTAGGCGAACGCTCGCTAAGGGCACCCCCTGTGGGGTACGAACCTCGGCTTAGGGCGTTTACCGGGGCCTCCCCCCGGTAAAGCCCTAAGCCGAGAAACATCAAAGATGGGACGGGCTGGATCAACACTAAACGTAGATCCAGCCAGCATCATGATTATTAGTCGGGGATTTTAAAGCTACGTGCTGCAACAACTGCTGGCACCTCGTTTTCGAGCAAGGGTCAGGGAGGAATATAATTTACTTGGAGTCACAGTCACGATCGCAAAGGACCTCGGCGGCGAGGTCGGAATGAGGATAGAAGACTGCTACATACTGCAACTTAGAGATTTTTTATAGCTTCATACGAATTCTAGTGTGGCATCGCCACATGTGAACTACGTCAGTGTTGACGTCACGCAAAATCCTGCATCGCGCAAGCATTGTTTACCGCGCGACCCGACATCAATCGTCGGGCAGTAGCCCACCAGACACAATACCCATCTGGGCGGAGAATCCTCCCTTTTTTATGGAGGATGAGTGAACTTTACACCCTGTTCCTTATTACAATAGGTCCACCTACTTTTACTCTCTTTGAACCAAGTAAGAACTCGTGAACTAACTTATATAAAACTTATAGTATTTAGAGTGCCTCCCCTACACGTAGTGGGGATGTTTTTTTTTTTCTTGTCTATCCCATGGTGTTGGTCGTTGAAAAGGTCGTTCAAAAATATTGTGCGTTTGTGTTTAGATTCAGTGATCCGTTAGCGAAATATTAAGCTTTAAAATGCAAATTTTTGTTAGAGTCAAGTGTGTCTCTCCCCCTACCAGCTAAATGGTTGGTTCTGGATATGTGGAAAAATTCACAACAGTAGTATATATAACGAAATTAAATGGGAAACTATCACAGCTAAGTAGGCTCTATTTATTTAGGATCTCCAACAAAAGATGTACTCAATACATGACACAAAATTAAAGGGCAAGATCGCGTATTGAAAAGGTGTACTCCTTCACTTATGGGAGACCACAACATGCACAATAAAGTTAGAAACTAAGCTAATAAAGTTAAAACATTAATAATAGGTAAAATTTGGAAAAAAAATGATTTTTTAAGGACTTAAAAACTCTACAAGTTAACGACTAATAATCGACCAACTTACATTTGCAGTTGAAAAACATGTTCATTATAAAACATTTATACATTCCGTATGGGTGAACATATGTTCTTCATCTTTTAAGTTTAATCTTGGGATAAATTCGTCCAATCTACGGAACCCTTCATTGTGCGTGGTCGTTATCGATGTTAGAATTTCACGTTGTCTATAGGTCCTCAGGTCAAGCACAAGTAATTTCTACCTACCCACCCATTGTGCCTTTATAACCTCAAAATGTATTGTATTAATTTTTATCAGTTCAAGCGTCATTACTTTTCCCGGATGGGGTGAAAATCTAATTAGTTTTCCACAAACGCGCAATTGGGTGCCACTTATAACTGCGGTGGTTCTTAACACTGATTAGGGTTGGGTTCCGTAACTGGTTTTCAAACTGACTTCATAACCATTAAACGAGTTACAAAATGTTTTGAATAGATTAGGAGTTAGAGAGCATTATTCGTTTAATTACCTCATTGTTTTGACCCCTTTAATATTTTTAAAATCAGTTTAATTTTATTAAATTACTTCTAGCAAAATCCTTTTCAATAAATTACCTACAAGAATTTCAAAAAAGTATTGAACATCTAAAATGCTAAAAAAAGATTCTTTCATAAAGTTACTACCTAATGCTTATAAAAGCTAAATCTAAAACGAAAACGTAAACATTAAAGCCAGCAGATTATGAATAAAAATATTCTCAGAAATTATATAAAGGTATGTTCTATTAATGGAAGATTCCCGAGGCATTTCTAAATTACCTTTCGAACAAACACCGCCTACGGATCAAAATCTCTTAATATCGCCATTTTCCTTTAATACAAATAAATTACTATTCGTGTTAAAAACATATAATACTACGATCATCACATTTTATTATTCTTTGTTTTGTTTTCTTTATTATTACACATTTTTTCCCGTGATAAGGCCCAGTACCCTAATTGCGTTACTTTTTTTCGTAAACGGTTATAACTAATTTGTTTCATTTTGACAGTTCAACAACATTCATTGCGTTATTTACGTTGTTGAGCAATTTTTTTTTCCAACTTATGAAGCATTGGATTAGCAATATGTTTCAAATCGAAACAAATTGTAACTGGTCGTTTATTATACAGGGCGTCCCAAAGTTATGGGACATGAAGGGAAAGTACCTTAAATATCGTAGATAGGGTATTTTGCTGAAAGAAGACATTATGTTATTTTTAAAAGTTAGTAATTCTGCATTCAAAGATTTTCTAAAAATTACTTGCCTCGTCTGAGAATCGAACCGACTTAAATGTAAAAAAAAAACACCCCTACTTTTATGATGCCAATCGAAAGAATGGCCAAAAAATAATAACTCTTCTTAAGTAACATAGTATTTTAAAAGAAAGGAACAGCGTGAAATTAATCATTTTAATCAAATTAAAAACATACATGAAACTGCCGTAGTCAATTAAGTGGGTATTTTTTTTGTAAATTAATTAATTAAATGCTCAAAATGTGATCCCTCTTGTCTTACGCAAATCGCCAATCTTTTAATGAGTCCGCTGCCTGTTGATTTTCTTATCATTTTATGGTGAATACTCGATATGATATGGCACAATTCTGTTTGTAACTCGCCCGTTCTCGTATCGTTTTTTGTATAGCATATCTTTCACGTATCCCCAAAAGAAGAAATCTAATGGTGTAAGGTCCGGGGATCTGGCCGGCCATCTAATTGGTCCATTCGTACCAATCCAAGTAGGAAAACATTCACTACTTTTCGAACGTCGTCGTCGGCAATCAATAACTTTCTTGAAATTTCACTCAAACATTTTACGTTGTTCGTTTCTTTTAAAATACTATGTTACTTAAGAAGAGTTATTAGTTTTTGGTCATTCTTTCGATTGGCATCATAAAAGTGTTTTTTTTTTACATTTAAGTCGGTTCGATTCCCAGACGAGGCAAGTAATTTTTAGAAAATCTTTGAATGCAGAATTACTAACTTTTAAAAATAACATAATGTCTTCTTTCAGCAAAATACCCTATCTACGATATTTAAGGTACTTTCCCTTCATGTCCCATAACTTTGGGACGCCCTGTATACGCAATTAGGATACAGGACAATAAAACAAATTAACGGCAATTCAGCGAAATAAATTCTAGTGAAGATTTTTCACAAGAATTATACTTATCATAATAGTGAACATGATTTCTTTGTGAACTTCCACAGCATTGCTACAATGCTGTGGAAGTTCACAAAGAAATCATGTGTGTGATAAAAATATAGCTGTCAGGGGTCCCGAAAACCAGTTTTTTGCAAAAATCTCGGAAAGTATTGGTTTTACATCAACTTATTCTACTACAAGTTTATTCTTTATTGCACAGAAATTTAATACTGATATTTTGGATTCGAAGGCAAAGTAAAAGGTTAGATTACCGTCAATTTGTATCGAGATTTTTTTCAGAACATCTTTTAGTAACAACCAATTTTTGAGAAATATGTTCACGATTAACATTTTTTTTTTCCGCTACCACAAACTATATAGATTGGCAACTTTTTTTTAAAGACCATCCTCTTTGGAATATTTGCCTCTTGTCAGCATCTTAATTGCGTATCATGTTATCTGCACGTTGTCAGCAAGAAATGATAGACGCTACAGAAGGCGCCAATCTCGTAGCCAACTTCTGGGCCAACTCAATTCAGATTGAGAAAAAGAAAAAGGTATGAAATGTAATTTAATAAAGTAAACTTACCAGTGATTCCTGAAACCAGTGACCTCTCCAGAATACCCTCGTTCCTCTCAGCCAACATGGAGCCAGAAGTCAGAGCAACAGCCAAGAAAAAGACGATTCTGTTGACAAACAATATGAGTTGTAGTTTTGGGTAGGTATAATACCGTCTTCTACAGTTTGTGCAATTGAATGTGACTAAGGGTAGGATAAAGCCAGAAGCGGCAAAAGGCATGGGTGATATGGGCCCTTGACTACGCGCTTCCAAAAAAATTTTTTGGATACGGATATCTTTATTACATTAGGAGCCCGCGCGGACCCTGATTCTTTTAACCTCATTCTAAAATAAAATAAAAGTAGTAACTCTTTAAACATCAGTTAATGCCAGTAAAAGTCCCGTCAAAATCGGTTCAGCCGTTTTGGAGATTAGCCGGAGCAAACAGAACGATGTACAAAAAATTTAAAAATATATTTTTTGTTCTATGTACCGTATATACTTTCAAATGTATTTGGTAAAAAGCTGTTATTATGACATTGCAATCAGACACTTCAAATAATTTATTTATTTGTTTGATAGAGTTTAGATTTTGGCAGACATAATTATATCAAGTTGTAATAACTGTTGTTCTATTTAGTATGATAACCTCTGCTATCACAGCAATAATAAGGCTTATTACAATAATGATAAGGTTTAAGATTGATGTTAAAATTGAATCTTTATAACCTATTTATGTGCTGTTGTTGTACATTTTATTTCTAATGATATATTTTTAATAATTTTTTTCTTTGTTCCTCTCAAACAGAGCACCTGCCATCTAATCTCTTCACCACCCTTGGTTGACTGGTAGAGAATGCCTATGGCATTAAGTCCGCCTTTGTACCTTTTTGTGTGTGAGAAGTTTAAATAAATAAATCTTTTTTCGGCTTGAAAGTGCTGAAAATTAGCGTTTTAAAGCGATGTGAAAATTCCAAATAACATTTTCTTCTCTAACGATATTATGATAATACTTACGTAAGAATAACACCGGGGCCGGCAAAGTCTGTGAAGTTGGGGACGTCCAAACCGTAGATTGGCTTGTTAAACTGAAAGAAAAGAAATTCTATGTAAATCTATTTTTAATCATTCTAAGGTTAGTAGTCAAGCGCTAATGCTGAGCATGAGGTCCTTGGTCCGATTCCCAGATCACGGTCGGACAAAATTTTCTATCAGGTATTTCTCAGTATCAGCCCGGAGTCTGGATTTGTACCCGGTTGATGGCAATAGGTTCGCCCCCTACCACGTGGAACTTTAAACATAACTGGCAAAATGTGGGTGTACATGCTAAGAAACACCTCTGCCTAACCTTTTGGAGAATAATAGGCGTGATGTTATTATGAAGGAGTGTTTTTTTGAGCCCAATGTGGTCGACTGATGAAAAGTTCCCACCATTTTCTGCCACACCCTGTTTTGTGCAGTTTTTTCTGGTCTTGACCCGAAATTGATAAACGTTACTTGGCACGTTTGATTTGGTTGGTCCCGTCTCTATCTTGCACTTGTAATTTGACAGTTGTGCGACAGTGACAGCAATAATGTTCACCCAAAGCACGTACTAAATACAGCATGATGCAAACTCTATGGCGGCTCTGAACATGAGGCGAGTAGCTGCGCAGTAAAAATTCATGTGACCGCTGGGGTGAGGGGTGGGGTACTGCGCAGCGAGTAGCCCACTTCAGAGCCGCCACAAAGATTAAAACTCACTGTAGGTAATGTTTATTTATCTTGGCCGAAGTATTGGTCAAGTTTATCACTACCTCGTTCTTTGAAATTTTGATTATGGTCCATGTACAACAACTACACTACATCGCAGCGACGAAATGTGGGCAAGCAATGGTTACGTGTAAACAGTGTCGCTGAGTTGCGTTGTGGTAACTACAAAATAAAGTCAAATTGTCGACGCAACGTGGCGGTTGCGTTGTGGCTGCGATGTGGTCGGTATCGCCCACACGGTTGATTTTGACGGCCAAATGTGGTCCGTGTGAATAGACTATTAATATTCATACTAATTAGCGCCAGTCCACGTGTTGTCATTGTGGTGTGTTCGTGGTAGGTACGTTACAGCAGATCGGGCATTATATCTAAATCCACGTAATCATTAAGCCACTTCGTGTCCATTCGGAATTAATCCAGTTCATCGAATAATGCGGCTTTGTAATTAGTGCATTTGCCTGAATTGTTTCACTAACAAGACTCTCCCAATTTAGTTCTAATTGTATTTCATCATGCCTGTATTTCCCAACAGGTTGAGCAGAGCTAATTAGTGCACCCACTTTTCGGCAGTTAGAATAGAATGGAATAAAATATGATTTATAAATTTTATTGCAAGTGGTTAACAAATCAATATTTCTATAACATTTCTCTAGCTAGGGAGTACAATACGAAGAAAATAAATTATTTTTTTGGACACAGGCCTAATAACATACAGATTCCTGGCTACCACAGAGAAATTACTAATGGAAGAACTCAAATACCAAACCTGTATGGTCCTCTTAAGGCTTGACCAAGGTTATTGCTGGACTTTAAAAAGACTATGACCTCTGAGTTATTTTCGGTATTTCTTTTCAGAGTAGTCAGTTAGAGAACACTGAACTCAAGACGAGTTTAAAAAATATACTAACTGAATTTTAACATATAAAAGTAAAGTCCTGCATCTCACCTGATGGTAAGTGAGGATCGGGCCGAAGGTGGAAGCGAGCTTCATCCGGAATCCTCAATCACGGAGGAACAAGGCTATCATTATAATCTATCAAAGAATATGTTATGACGAGATATCGTTGAATACTTACATAGACAGGACTGGCCATAATTCTGGACGGTAGATCGCATACATTAGCCAGGTGTTCCGTGGCTTCCATGAAGGCTAAAGACAGGTCTCTGCTCAACATCCATTCGACTTGCTTGTCTGTGGACAAAAAAGAAAGAAATTAACAATCAATTTTCTGGGCACGTTTCCGGATGACAGTGATGCGGACGAATACTTCGACGCCTAGTGTCTTTTGTTTTTATTTATACAGATAGTTAGTAAGTGTTTTAATTTAGTACCTAGTGTAAATAGTTAGTTGTGTTAATAACTATAAAGTTATCTTGAATTCAGCTAAAAGTAATAAAAAATTATTTTATTGTACATTAGCTTCTCCACGACTTCGTCCGCGTGACATTTCTTGTTTTAACTTAAATACCTCCTATGCCACGCGCACTTTGGACACGAATTTGTATCGTACGACCGTACGAATTGAGTACACACACTGAATATGTTTTTCTCCGTCAAATAGGTAGTGTGTTCCGAAGATATCGCAAGGAACGCACGAAAAATCCCAATAAGTTCGAATTGTTTCGGACGTCGAAACTATACGTACGTTTACGTACGACTCTAGCACTTAGAGGCCCTAGTGTGAGTTTATTTTAACCATCTCGACTTTACGCATCAACCGCTTTCGGCGCTCCAATTGGCCCTACACTGGCGTTCACTGGTGTTCATTGTATTTCTTCTTTTTTATATAAAATTATTTCTATTTATGTTTCTATGGTTAAAATAAATACACTAGGGCCTCAGTCTGCCTGCTCCCTTTAGTACTTGGAAGGTCGGGATCGTTCGTGCGTGTTCGTATGTGTTCGTATGAGTAAAATTCGTACGAAAACGCATCCAAAGGGCGCACAGCCTTACACTCTTCAATACTGTAGCTTCCCAGTGCAAGAATTTTCGGAATAGGATCAGTAGTTGCAAAGATTACCCCAAACTAAACACACCAATTCTAGATAGTTAATTTATTCATAAGTGGACTTGCGGAAATCCATTATAAAATACAATAGACGTGGATATATTTAGTCTGCGCTCAGCGCTCGGTGTGGCAACACGCCGTGTTCGGGTTCACAACAAGTCCATCGTCATCTTGAGGATGCCTCATCGAGAGGTGAAACACGTGTCGATTTCTTTCAAGTTTTTTATGGCTCTTTAGAAATAGCTAAGCGGAATAAGCAGAACAGGTTACTAAATACATATATCCACGTCTATGGTATTTTGTACAAATTTTACCTATTTATAAAATAAGTTTAGAAGTTTAGACTAGTAATCTGACCCGGCTTCGCATGGAGGCAAGGTACCTATACTAAACGACAAGATTCATGGCAGTCGCGGTCATAACACTTAAGAGAAGGACGGTGAATTTTTGGAACGAGAAACCTCTATACACCGTGAAATTTGAATCACAGTTTTGCTAGAACAAACGTTGTTCAGACCATGGTCTACTACCATTCTACAGCATCCAATTTAAAAAAAAACATAAATTGGTTTTTGAAAAAGACAAAGTTTAAAATGTCAAGATTATCTACTGCTTACTAAATTTCGTTTATGGAGGTACATTTCCCTGTAAAAATGCTGTGTCCCATGCGTGGTGTCTGTGTTGTAGGGAGTAACGATAATCTTGACATTTTAAACTTTGTTTTTTTTGTGTTTTTTCAAAAACCAATTATGTTTTTTTTTTTTAAATTGGATGCCGTAGTAAGGTAGTATACCATGGTTTGAACAACGTTTGTTCTAGCAAAACTGTGATTCAAATGTCACGGTGTATTGAGTCTCGTGTCATCTCGCTCCTGCGTTTCAAGACCGCGGCTACCCCGATGTTGGTGTCTATAATATACTGTTAATAGTTTAATAATTCTGTGTTGTGATGTTTTTCCTTTTCGATTTTGACACTACAGTCTGACCTTCCAGAGAATGCGTTCCTGACACCCGTCAGTTACACAATTTCTAGTAGTAATAATAATCAAAATCCTTGCTTGCAGCGCTCGTCCGCTATAGTATCGCATACCTACGAAAAAAAAGGGTCGTGTGCACGGGATTTTGTTTTCAAAAAGCTTAGATATGCGTTACCCTGATGGTACATCACACAGCAATGACTTCTACAGAAACGAACATCACGATCTATTTTAATTATGTAGGTCGTAGGACATCAAACATGCCTATTTAAACCCATACATTTTACCCAATTCAACCTTCTGCTCTCAGTAAACAAGGAAGCTGGGGGTATTTGTTACCCCCTAGCAATAAAAGCCACCTCATCCGGAAACCCGTGTCTAATAATGGGACATTAATTTTAAGAAAACCCTAACTTTGGAGGTCGAGGAGACCTCGTGATTGACTGTTTAATTAAAGGTGAGTGAAACACGCAGTGGGTTACACTTACAATAAAGATATTTTAATTCAGGTTGAATGGCTACTGGCTACTGATTTCGTGTACTGAATTCAAAGATTAAGACTCTACAATACCTCATATTGCTTAGCATGATATTCCGTTATATCGAAAATATTGCAGCATTCATTTTGAAATAAATATATGGTAAAGTTGAGTATTAATGTTAAGTACTATGTTTGATGCAAACGCGATTCCAAAAAAAATCTCTATAGAAAAAAAATCCAAACCTAACAATAAACCGCTGGAATTAAAAATACTTCAAATTAGATTATTTAACTTTGCTTACCTAATAACTAAACTAACTATAAAATATGTTTTGTTTTTTGGTATAATTTTTTTCACCGTAAAAAGAAATTTCCTAAACTTTTGGCACCTTGGAGCCTTCTCCCCGCCGCTCAGTCTCACTCTCACTCAGTCCGCAAGCTATTGCTTGTGGACTCTCGTGTGAGCGAAAGAACGAGTGAATTTGAGCTAAGGTATTACAAACTCTTAACATGGGTTTTTTCAGAAATTACTAATTAATTGCGTGAAATGCCTACTTAGCTCTTCAGAAATAATCATATAAATTTTGTAAGATTTTTTTTTACCACTATAAAGAAGGACAAAAAGTTCTTTACATTACGTTACTAGCGCCCACCTCTGCTTCGCAAGGTAGTTGAAAAAAGTGGTTCCCCTGTGTACAAGTAGACCATATAATGATGTTGATAATATTTTTTAATTTTCAAAATCAAAATTCGTTTTTTCTAACGAAACAATCAAACGTCCGTCTCGCGTAAATTTTTGGAAAACTTGTTGCGAATTTTAGTGATTTTCCACGAATCCTTCATTTATTTAGAAAATCTCTTTCCGCTATGTACAAGACAAAGAATTTGACTTTTCAAATCACAAATAATTTCGCTCAAGTTCTTTTTCCCTTTCTCACAACTAATCAACAAAATTGATCAAAATCAGTTGATTTCATGCACGGCCCCTTAAGAAAAACTACGCGGGCACACCAATAGAAATATAATATAATATTATATGTAGGTACTAACTCTTTCTGCAATATCAAACCACGCTCGCGTCAGTTCACAATTATCTCTTTCTCTGCATATTAGGTGCTATAATTCCTTAAATCCCCACCTACACTTTTGCGATTATCTTTGCTTTTGTATATTCCCCCTTACCTTAACCCTTCACTCTTTATAAATACCTATTAAAGATTTATCTCCAAGCCCACTTAAGCCAGCTAATGAAGATCAAACAATACTCTTGATCCTTACTACGCCTGAGTAAATAAACAAACGGTTAATCTCTTTGCTGAACCCCGGTTTAACCTCAAACCGGGTAACCCACGTCACAAACGAGTGTAATCAAAAGTTTTTGGGAATTTGGAAAGGGATTTTGGTTTGAAAAACGCGTTTAAAATGTATCCTACTAATAATAGTATATAATACTAATATTTTAATATATAATATTAATACATATAATATTATAAATGTGAAAATTTGTGAAAGTCAAAGTTAAATCATTTATTTCAAATAGGCCCATGTATGGCACTTTTGAATGTCAAAATTTACAAAATAATAGAATTGATTCTAGTCGCGCCTTCCAAAAGGTAGTTTTCGTATGGAGAAGAATGGGCAAGAAACTCCACCGTTACTCTTTTAAAATGTTTTACATTAGTTTGTATAGGTACGTACATTAGTTAGGTAGATAATGTGAAAACGATGCACCAAGAATAAAATTACTATACCACAATAGGTAAAAAGAATTAAAAATGAGCAAACCAGTGAGGATGGACGGATGTTTGTTACTCTTTCACGCAAAAACTACTAAACAGATTTGAATGAAATTTGGCACACAGATAGTTTATAACCTGGATTAATACATAGGATACTTTTTATGCCGATATTCCCACGGAATCAAGACTTATGCGGGTAAAACCGAGGGGCGCTACTAGTAAATGTATAAAATGATAAGTTATTTCGGCAGGTACAGTAAGACTATAAGACCATAAGGAGATACGGGCGGCGAAATTGGGTCTGTGTCGTTGCACGAGCAGTAAAGCTCAAAGAGGTCGCACGCAGTATTGAATACGCGCCTTAATGGGAGAACGTACGGTCGTGGAATCGGCCGCACTTGGTGATGAGGCCCGTCAGGCATGGCGTGCTGACACCAGTCGGGGCTGCGGCGAATGTACAGTAAGCGCTCAAAAGTGCATGAGCACGCTAAGAGTCGTATTGCTGTGAACACGCGGTATAGCTCGTACATTTGTATGTGTAAGCAACACGATACACACACCACAGATAACGCAGTTTTGCCCTACACGAAACAACAATATATTTCCGTCGCTTTAAACATGCTAGCACACACGCGCTATGCGCGTGAACTTGACCAGTTAATGGCATTGCTAAAATTCGATAGTAACTTAACAAGTGCAGATAGCAGAAAGCGTTAAGCGTTGGTATGGAATTCAAACTGCCTCAGGTTCTAATCTCGTAAAACACAGTGCGGTTTTTTGCAAATATTATTATTTTTGTTTTCGATAATAATATTTTTTAAATATTGTTGCTTTTTTATGTTGTTATTGCAATAAAGGTTTTAGAATAAAAAATGCGTGATATATGATAACAAAATTAAAAAAATATGTTTATTCGTTATATTTATTTTACATAAGTTAAACTGCTACAATTATTTATCATTACTTCAGCTGAATAAGATGTGAAATAGATGTCAAGAAACTTAGAAGCAGTTTGTATTATTTTGACATATTTAAATTATGAAATATTTTAAATTTTTAATTGATTTTTTCACCATAAATATTAAGCTTTGATCATGGTCGAAGTAATTAAGTAATAAATAAGAATATTAGACTACTTAAAATGTAAAAAACTACTTACAGAATAGGTAATTTTAAGGTTAAATATGGGCAGTTTGTTTATATTTTATTTGTATTAATTATTTTACATTTTATTTGACTTTAGTAAATATTGGTTGTTATTGAGGTTAAAGCTTAAGTATTCATTTTCTTTACGAAAAGAAGATTGAAACTAAACCTCAAATTTTAATCCTAAAATAATACTATTACTAAAATAATATTAAACAATTTCGGTATATCTGCAAGAAATACGACAAACACCCTATTGAAACGTGCTTAAAAAATTCGTTACCATAAATTCATGCAATAACGAATCTGTTGTTTATTAAGTTGGTACGGTCAATATTTTAAGGTCAAAAACGGTTTTCTAGCTGGTCTTCAGTGATGCAAGCCTTCAGAGTGCACGGCGAACGGTTCATAATGACGTGTTTTTAATAATTCAGCAAAATATCTCGTTGGTATGAAACCATTTGTTTCATTCACCATTTGACGTCGCTGCTACTCGATAATAAGCCCCTTCCTCATATCTCTTAACCCTCACAGTATTTCTCTAGAACAAAGAAAAACATTGTTTTTATTACACATAATACCTTATTATTTATTATTCACTAATCGAATTAAACCTCACAATGAATTTAAAACTTTAAAGGCATCTTCTGTCTCAACAATACCTCTGTTCTATCAACAATACCCTTGATTAAGATTTATGTTTAGTAAAATATGAAATATATAAATGATAACACTCACACTTAGTCCGGTTTCATTAGATATTCACTTCACTTTTACGCAGCGCAATAATATTCTCTGATCTGATCTGATCTCTTCAATATATTTTATGCCTGCTTTTTGATAATAATAACCACAACACTGCGCTAAATATACTCGTCACCAATATTATCCACGAACCAAAAAAGTTCTATTAATTAAATACTCGTAACGAACTGCATCTACCCCACAGAAATCGAAATAATTTACTTAGTTTTTTGTGGTCTACCTGCTAAACTTTAATATTTATGTGAACAAGACGAATGAAACTAAAAACGAATGATGATTATTGAACTAGTCATTGGTTGCAGACAAAGTGAGTGTGTGTGTGTAATGTGCGTGTCTACAGTATTGTAACAACTTATAGAAGAAGGTCGTAAGTCAAACCGAAGCGTCAGTCTATTGCTTTGTGAGATTGCTCATGGACTTTTGGTCGGCACTGTACAAGTATCTCCCGGGCCCCGACACATGGTAGTAGTAGGAACATTGGGGTTTTAGTTGGTAGGAATCTGACATAACCCTCCGTCTAGTAAGAACGGTATCCATGAGGATTTCCCCACGAAAAGGAAAAAAAAAAACAGTTGCACTCTGGTAGTGCCGATAGAAGTGAAAACTTGAACAAGATCGCCTTAGTGGAAGAAAAATACTGGTATAGAACATTGGTCCGTAACCTTATCTAAATAAAGAGCACAATCGCGTTTACAAAACCTTTTAAGTAAAAATACTTGCACAGAACATTGCTCCTTAACGAAATATAAATAAAGAGCACAATCGCGTTTACAAAAATGAAGTCTTGTCATGGTGTTGCGAAATCAATGGTTTATTCCCATCTCAAAAATTCCGAACGCGCCTATAGAAGTTTTCACTTCAAAAAGGTACAGTAAGACTTAAATTCCCATTAGTAAATATGAACGTTTTTCCTTCATAGTTCACCCTGAATCACCCTTTTGAAGCCTCAAAAACAAAAAATAGATTCTATACATTTCCAATAAGGACTTCGTAATGTGGAATGACTATAGAGCATAAAAACGCCATTCAAATCGTTGATTAAAATCAGAATCGATCGTGGGACGTTGTCAGGGTTTACTTTAATTAGCATAAATATTCGCGACTTTTAGAGGCAACCTAACTGGTTATAAAATAATTAAGTGAAGAATTCACGTCCATAAAAAAATTATATTGACGCCAACTGACGAGCGAGAGGTTGTGAGTTCAATTGCACTCGATGCACTATTGACTTGAATCCACTCCTATAAATAGTAATAGCATTAGCAACAACTGAACTCACTTCTCACTCACTAGTCAGTTACTAGCATAATCCGCTTATAATGTTTACACAGACATCCTCTCTTCGAGAGGTAGTGGGTACAGCCCACTCCACCACGCGGGCCCAGTGCGGGTTGGTAGATGTCACATGTCTTCGAATTTTCGGTTCTAGGACATGCCGGTTTCCACACAATGTTTTCCGTCACCGTTTTGAGAGCAGTGGTAATGAAATTATTTACACAAAGAAAGCGCCTGGGTTTGTCGGGGCTGTTACCACTGGGCCACCAGCTCTAGATACAGCTGAAACAGTCTCATTTTTGTTAAAAACGCAATTGCTAAAGTCAGTTGATAAAACGGGAAACGCAAACGCTGAAAAGTTGACAAAACGCGATGAAGCATCTAAAAATGTTGTTTACAAGTTAAACATGAACTGTGTCACGAAAAAGTTTAATACAACTGCAAAGATAAAACGTAACGATATTTTTAAGTTAAAAGAAGTAACATTGAAACTGCAACAACTCACCATTAATAAGAATAACTTAGTTTTAAATTAAAAGTCGTCTTTTTATCCCAAACCTTTTTGGATAGTCCAAAACTATAAATAAGGGAAATCTCTCTAAGGAGGTCCTCGACTTTTTGGTAAGTTTTGCATTAGAAAAGGAAGTTACAATTTGGTGAACGAATAATTTATTACCTGTGGTTCGTCAGAGCATACCTGCCGTGCCCTAAAAATGAGATACTGCATTCCCTTGAGCGTGTTACGAAGGGGCTACGGAAATATACCACAGGACTGTCCCTCTAGAGAACCATGAAAAACTTCGAGTGAAGATAAAACTATGATACTTATTAAAAATACTAGTTGTTCGTACCCATCACCCGGGTTTATTTCCGACTTTTCGATTTTGTAAAATTTTCTTTTAAGGGAATCTTGTCTAGACAATTACGAATACAACAAAAAAAATCTGTCAAATCGGTCGAGCCATTCTCTAGTGATGATCTTTCATACATGCGGCAACAGATTTTTATTTTTAGAATAGCATTTTTTTTATGTAGGTACTCAAAATAAACTAAACCTGAATTCATGCAAGCCTATTACTTTTTGTTAGGTTACTCTCAGAAGTTGTGCACAAAGTGTCGTGAACAGAATACCGTCTTGTATGACGATAACATTTTTTTACAACAATAATAAAACAAATCCTATATTCTACTCCAAATTAATCTCTCTACTTGTGAAAACTACATGAAAATCCGTTCAGACGTTCCGGAGGTAACGGTGGCAAATCTCAACGGGGATAAGTCAGGTACACAGGAGATATGTGCACAAGTGTATGCACAAACACAGATACACCTTCTGTTCCTGTACTATCATAGTCTGATGGGACGGCAATCCGACACGATCGGGGAGAGATCAGGCGTAGGACCAACGAAGTAGTCCACTTAGAGCACCCGTCCGAATAGCACCTGCGACTCAGTAGCCTACTGCTGGGATGTATTTGTTTTACAGGACGTTATTAAATGAAAGATATCGATAAAACAAATTTCGTATGTACGTATGTTTAATTATTAAACATTCTAGTGATTTTTATCGATATCTTTCATTTAATAACGTCCTGTAAAACAAATATATCCCAGCGGTAGGCTGCTGAGTCACAGGTGCTATTCGGACGGGTGCTCTAAGTGGACTACTTTGGACCAACGGCTTAAGGTGGATCCGCCCGCGAAATTCAAATTTTCTTAGATTTTTTGCAATTTGCAGATCAGTGTCAGGTTGTATCTTGCTCAAAATATGATTCGCGACCATAACAAATATGTATTTACAGCATTATAATTATTAAAATTATTAATAAATCCCTCTAAAGTTAGATTTGTTCGCTGAAAAGTTTTCTATAAAAGAGACGTTCATATGGAACAGATTTAACTTCCACACAAAAAGTACAAATTGCCCTACAAATTCAATTTTTTTTATTAGTTTTTCAAAAGTAGGTAAGTACAGACGCCAGCACATCAGGCTACTACAATCTGTCACATTTATTTGATAGATTTTCAACTTTATCGCTGAATCATAAGGTTCAAAGTTGATTGGGAAAATTTGACAGTTTCAGGTAGCTTGCATATTATTCTGAAATGGACTTGATTTCCAAAGAAATAAAGTTTATATTTATTTAAACTTGTAATAAATAAACAATTTACACACGCTAATTTCTGGAATTACCAGTCGGATTTGAAACAACAATGTTAAGTTTCTTGTTGGAATAAATTAAAGTTTTTCAACTACAATGTTAAGTTTTTCAACTACAATGTTAAGTTTGTTCTTGGGATAAATTCATTCCAACTACGGAACCCTTCATTGCGCGTGATCCGATACGCAATTGTTTTTTTTTTCAACTTATACTGCTAATCGTAGTCTGCAATTTTATAAAACAACAAAATTCTCATTCCTTAAAAGTCGTTGTACTCAAGGTAAAAAATACCCAGAATAACTTGCTATCATATTTTTTCTGAACAAGGACAACTGCGGAAAAAATCGTGCGAAAAAATTCCTTCTACCTCTATTTTTCCGCGAAAATTAAGACAACAGGCACTTAATTCAACAAATAGGGCAGTGCTCAAGACAGTTAGGGCCTCCGTTAACGTAAGTAGAGGCTCGAATTAATGATTCTGTCGGTACCTTTGCAGGGTCAAATTAAATTAACTGACGAAACTTTGAGGTCGTGATGCGTATCGATATATGACGATAAAACAAAAATGAAGATTTTCTAAACTTATGAATTCAAGTAGGTAAGCACGCTATACCAGCAAACGTAAGGTGTCCGTAATCAGCAGAGTTAATTTATTATTTATTTATTTGTTTTAAGCCTGTGTTGTTGTCCCACGTCCGAGAGATAACTCAATCTTTTGTTTTTTGTTTTCCCGTCACAAGATATACAGCGTGTAACAAAAACCCTGTTCGATCTGCGAGGGTGTTGTTAAGAATCATACTGAGAGTCTATTTATGTGGTAATTTCCGAAAAAAAACAAAAAAAAATCGCCGCATTTTTTTCAATGGGGAATTTTACCGGTTTATGACATGGGGCGCGGACGGCATTCGTTTAGCGGGTGTCTACAAGTCATAACTTAATTATGACCTCTGAAGGAAATTTGCTAATTTATAATTAAATTGGGTAATTTTCGTTTTAGCGCTACTGCTGAGCATGAGGTCCTGGGTTCGATTCCCGTGTCGGGCAAAGTGTTATTATTAGGTTTTTCTATCTGAAATTTCTCAGTAGCAGCTTGGTGTGTGGATTTGTGCCCGGTTGATGGCAATAGGCTCGCCCCCTATTACATGGGACTTAAACATAACTGGCGAAATGTAAGTGTACCTGCTACAGGGACACCTTTGCCCAACCCTTCGGGGAAACAAGGCGTGATGTTTATATAAATTTCGTACTAAAAACGTGCAATTTTTTTGAAGTGAAAACTTTTTTAGGCGCGTTTGGCATTTTTGAGATGGGACTAAATCATTGATTTCGCGACACTATGACGACACCAGCTTTTGAACATTAAAAAGACATCAACGCGTTGATTACCGCGGTGCGTGGAGTAAAAGAAATCAACGCGTTGATTACCGCGGTGCCGATTTTTTCATGTTTTCACTTTTGTCGGCACTGCCACTGTTTTTTTTTTTATTACTTAATCTTATCTTTTTGGTAATATTATTGCAGTACAATAAAATTACCAAAAGGATATAAAAAAATATGTGAACTTTTTGGATCGGACAGGGATTTTGTAAGACATTGTTTAAACCCATCGTCTGTCAAATTTCGCCTGTTAATTTAATTTCACTTTGTATTTATTTCTATAAATCTGTTTTTGCTGGAAGAGGATAGATAACGCCTCGTTAATCGACACTGTGGTTGTTATAATTGAGAAAAACGGTTAGTAAACATATTAAATACCCTTAAAAAATCGTCCTTCATTGCATCCAGACCTCCCATCTTAATCAGAAACGAATATATAAACGGTATATCTATCGGTATTTTGTCAGTAGCAGCCCAAAGTCGAGATTTGTGCCCGGTTGCTGGCAATAGGCTCGCCCCCTATTACATGGGACTTTTAAACATAACTGGCGAAATGTGGGTGTGTAGGTACACCTCTGCCTAACCCTTCTGGGAATACATGCGTGATGTTATGTTATTGCTTTTGACGAAAAAAAAAAGAAGAAATCTAAATTAATTCCGCAGATTTTCATGATTAGCACCTCGGTTATCATCATGCAAAATTAAACTGTAATGCTTTGAAATTAAAGTCCCTAACATTTTATAGCTTCCGCTTGCCTATTTCAATAAAAAATAACATCAATGGTCCAATCACGGTGATTGGGGCATGAAAATGTAATTAAAATGCAAATGATACACAAGTACCTATTTGTAGGGACCTTCAATTTTAAGGGTGGACTTACAAAACGTTAATTAAAGGACCACCGTACCCACTGTATAAAAAGGCAAAAAATTATCGATAATTGACCTTGAATTTAGGCAAACAGTACTTAATTTACATAGCATAATCAGCCTTTTTTTTTTTGGCTGGGAAATTATCAAATAACTTCTGCCGCTCTGGGTGGAGCGGGAGGGCGTGTCAGACTTTTACTGACTAAAACCCACCCGTGTTCCTTCGGTTGCCCTGTTGCCGGGGGCCACGAAGTCCCTTTCGGCCCATATTCGCAGCCCCGGCAGGCATTGGCCCTAGCGGACCCCGTCAATTCTGCTGACATCTCTTCGAGGCGCGCGTGGAACACAACGCGCCGTTGACCCGGGCCTGGTCCTTATCGGACGGCGAGCTACCCATTGCTCACCGTCCGCAAGCCCGCTCCTACGGTGGCCGGAAATCGGCTCGCAATTCAACCCCGAGCATCTCCTCGTGAGGGCGCGAAATTTGCCTCTCCCTCACGCGTTCCGCCTCCTCCTTCGCGAGCATTACCACTTCGCAGAAGGAGGTGACGGCCTGCCATTTCCTCTCGCTCCGTACCATGGCCTGAACCAGGGCCGGACGCGAGAGATCACCGCCGCCGATCGCCTACAGTACTTAATTTACATAGCATAATCAGCCTATAATGTTCCCATTACTGGGAAAGAGGGCAGTGGGATTTCATCACCACTGCTCTCAAAACGGTGTAGTAAATCATCGTGTGGAAACCGACATGTCCTAAAACTAAATAACTGAAAGATGTAACACGATGGTCTGGTGTTCTCTGTTCTAAGGTTTGGGGTAATTGTTCCAAAAGGGAGTCTAAAGTTAAAGCCCAAAAAACGGTGCATAAGATCAATTTTTAATCTCAAGGTTACAGATAGTTGCATTCCTTTTTTCAAGAAATGTAAAACACTAACTTTTCCTAGTATTCTCGAAGTAGCTGTATTCGTTAAAACTAACAAGCATCAATTTCCTGCATTGAATGATACGAGGATGCGAACTGCTGCCATGAGATCAAAATATCAGAGTCTATTGTGTACTGGTAGATATAACACTGCTTTGCTTTAAAAAAACATTATTGGTATGGTACCTATTATATTTAACAAATTGCCAAATTGTATCGTCGTTGCTGACAGAGAAATGTTATTACTCTGTTACCGATTTTATAAATGATAAATTGTAATATTTACTTCACTTTATCTCATTTATTATGTAAATAATTTTAGACTTAGCCGATTCATGATCTCATTTTGAATTTAAGTACCTAGTTTCTAAATTATCTGTACATAAGTTAACCACTATATTTAACACCATTATTTTAACCTGCATTCTATACAAATAAAAAGAAAACGTGTGGCACTCGGGGACTGCCGCGGTAAAGCTATTGCATAGCATTTGTAACCTCCATACTTCCTATTTGTCAACGCTACACTTGGGATGATGACGGATGATGACATAAAACAAAAATTACGAACGTAATTTTTGTTTTATGTCATCATCTGTCATTACATGGTAGGCGGAGTAATGAAAATAAAACCTAACACCCCCTGGTGTTAGGTTTTATTTTCGTTACGAAATTTCTTGATTCGGTCGCCGCGCTCAAAACCCGCGATAAAAGCTATGCAATAGCTTAAAAAATTATTTATTTTATTTATTTATTTCATCAAACAATCCGCACTGGGCCTGTGTGGTGGAGTATGACCCACTACCTCTCACAGAAAAAAGGCTTATGTCCCAGCAATAGGAACATTACATTATAAGCCGTTTATAAATGCTATCAAATCCTGACGAGTTCCCGACAACGTTAAATCTTTTTCGAGCCAGACGTGCCTCCCGGTATACAAAATACGTACGTACATAAATTAAATATTCTATTTACTTGGGATCCTGTCGAGTAAAGATTAAGGGATCAAATCGTCAACGTTGAAACAAACAAGCTTGTTTACCAACAATATAACGGATCAGGGTTCTTTCAGACGGGCTAGACAATATTGCGATCAATCATCCGGAAAAACTATTATTTTGTGTCTTTGAAAATGAGATGTTTTGGTACTAGCAAGCCGGCTTCGTAGGAGTTTGCACTATTAATAAGAATATAGTTTCAATTCATCGTATTTTTTTAAGTGAAATCTTCTTGAGGCGCGTTGGGCATTTTTGAGATGGGAATAAACAATTGAACTCGCGACATTGTTACCGACACCTCATTTTTGTAAACGCGATTGTGCTCTCTATTTATATTAAGTTACGGATCAATTTTCTATGCAAGTATTTTTACTTTAAAGGTTTTGGAAGTATATTTTTTAATTGTTAAATTTTTCACTTCTGTCGGCACTCCCGGGGTGTCACTGTTTTTTTTAAACCATAAAGCATAAGTATATATTTTTAAACAATGTTGAAATAATGATTATCAATCATGAGTGCCGATTTAAGATTTGAAATAAGATTAAGGGCGGATTTTTCAATAGTCGATAACTTTTATCTGTAGAATAAATATGATGGTTTGACAGCTTTTAAATAGCAAATTATTCAACCTGACATATTTATTCTTCAGATAAAATAGAAATATGTTATCTGACAGCTCTTAGGGCTGATTATTCAATCTTCAGTTAACTTTAATCAGAGGAATAAAAATTGCGGTTTGACACTTTTGCATAGAAAATGTGTCAAACTGCCATATTTATTCTTCAAATATAAGTTATCAGCCGATTGAAAAATCAACCCAATTTGAACAAATTTGTAAAAAGTCGAACTTTTTCTAAAACTCAATGCACCGATTTGTCTGTTGAAACCACTTTGAAAATTAACAAATGAATAAATTAGGCTGCTACCTTTATACTACAAATTCTTATTGTTCATTTGTTTCAAACGCAAAGCTAATTTCAGTATCACAATGAAAAAACTCGGCAATTATAAATGTGCATTTTCAATTAAAATTCCAAATAGGGTTTAATACAAAAGAAATGGTATCGTTAAAAAATATTCATTTGTAATTCGTGAATACGAATTGTTGTTTGAGAGGCCTTTCATTAATTGGCATACAGTTGCATTTGTATCAAAAGCAGATTTTTTATTAATTTTCTGAATCGTGCCAGTTTTAAAAAAGAGACGCATTATGCTACTGAAGTTTAAAATACTGCAATTTTTATCATACAAAGGGTAGCAAAGCCTTCTTGCGAAAATGTTTTAAACGTTTATTATGACATAATTTTGGTGAATATTATATACAGCACCCTAATCGCGTGATACACGATCAATCACAATCTGAATCATTTTGAAAGAGACTGCTAATCCATTGTTTCGTAAGTTCGAAAAAAAAATCTGCTCAATAACGTAAATAACAATGAATGTTGTTGAACTGTCAAAATGAAGCAGATTAGTCTTAATCATTTATGAAAATGTGTTACGTAATTAAATAGCTGTATACAGTTGAAAAAGAACAAAGACGCGCCATATGGGCTCCTTTTTACCATTCTGGTACGGAACCCGAAAGCCCCGTTCACAGGGCGATGAACAGTATGATATTTCATACAGCAAAATATCGTACTAATCATCGCCGTGTGAATCCTCCTTAAAAAAACAAATGCAATGCCAAAACGGGCTCAGCTCAGCATAATATCAGAACGCATCATTAGGGTGCGTTTCCACTAGCAACACTAGCTGAGCTCAAACTATGAAAATGAAGCGATGTTATTTGTTTATTTCACACACACCCTCGCTATGTATCCTCGCTCATTTCTGGTGGTAACGCAGCCTTAGGCTAAGGCTTATTTTCAGCTCAAACCTACGTGAAACTTAAAAATATAACGCCACTTTTTTTGCAACTGGAAAATTAGCTCGTAAATAATTTTCTACAAATTCGACATGATCACTTACCAGTTTCATCCATATGAGCTTCCATGTCGGAACTCTTGACAGTCCAGAAGCTGGCCTTCCTGGGGTCTGTTATCCTCATCTGCAAGGACTCGGAGAAGTTGGCGGAGAACACCAGGACCGCTCGCGCTTTGCCGTGAGCAGCCTCTTCCATTGCTAACTCTTTGTTGGGGTAGTATATCTGGTGGAGACCATAAAAACGAGGATTTAATAACTGGGAGTAAAAGGTATTTCTTTTATCTAGTTTTCATAAATTTTTCCAAAATCATGGAACCCGCAAACGCCCTTTAGTAGTAACACATCTACGCAAACCAGAACCGGAGAAATGGTGGACCTCGATACCGGGCTGTAGGCAGTCCAAGGAAGCTATGCCATCTTTGAATAACAGGCTAATCAGGCGTTTATTACGCCTGGACAGGAACGGCCTGCGCCTGGTGACGGGGACCATCACGGGGCACTGCTCGCTAAACAAACACTTCCACACAATAGGCAAAACGGACAGTCCTCTGTGCAGGGCGTGTATGGAGGCTGAGGAAACCGTCGCGCACGTGCTCTTTGAATGCACAGGCGTCACCCAGATTAGAACAGAAACCCTTGGGTCACCCAGATCTTTCTCAGATGTTCTGAACAGACCAGGAGTTTTAATTAACTTCTGGAGGGAGGTGGGCTGGTTGGAATAACCACCAAACGGCCGCCATGGCTCATGCACAATGGTCTACCTGACGGACTAAGTGCGGAAACCAAACCCCATAACATAGAACTACGCAAACCCGACCCTTATTGCTTTGAAATAAAGACACTGTGAAAGTCAAACTGTTATCATAGATGTGCGGTTCACTGTACAGTGTCCTTTTAATTATTTTCGTTTTCAGTGCTTAACAGTCAGAATTTACCTTAATATTTGTATATTTATGTGTGTAATAAACCTTAATAAAAACCTTAAAATGGTATGAAAATGGGTTATGCATCGAGCCTACAATACAATGTTTTATGTAAGTGGTTAAAACTTTTACAACATTTGGTTCTCTACTGCTAACTGCACCACAGTTCGTTTAACAAACTACATTAACAAGCTTCCGGTTTGTTAATGGCTTGTCGTGAATTACACCATGGTTATTCAAATAAATACACCCCCTATAAAATACACTAAAACATAGTAATTTTTCAGCTTAGCATTACATTAAGAAAACACATTTATCACAACTCACCAAGTTAGATTGTCGTTTCGATAAAAAGTCCAGATATTCACAACTGAATCTCGTCAAATTCCATTCATACGTATTAGGGTCCTGCGGGCAAAGGTTCTTGTCGTAATCACAGAGGGGTTCCGTAGAGTTGACTTCGTAGTTCACCACGGCGATCGGTAAGCCGACCGGGTAGTGACCAATGGCGAGGCAGAAGAATATCATTTGTGAGACAGGTAGCCCAAGAAGGAAGGCTAGAGCGCTGGAAGAAACAAAAAATTATTTGCTTAAAACAATTACGGCCTTAATGAGAGACTCATGGCCCCTGAAAGATTTACATTTCCTTCTTTACACGATAAACCCATCGATTTGTCCCAGAAAAACGGCAATCTCCAAAAAGCTACAAGAATTAATAATAAGAAAAAAATCGAGCGTCTATTAGACGTGGTCGTTAAAATTGTTTAGTTTTTTTGTAATACACACCACTACAGATCTAACGAAATTTTACTGTGTAACTAGCTGACCCGGCAAACGTTTTTTTGTCATATAAATATTTGGGGTGGACCGCCCTTATCAGGGGTATGAAAAATAAATTACGACCGATTCTCAGACCGACCGAACATACATATAAAATTTCATAAAAATCGATCAAGCCGTTTCGGAGGAGTATGGAAACTAACACTGTGACACGAAAATTTGATATAAATATAGATTCCAAAAGAAATCTCGTGTTTTAAAACAGCAGGTGGAGTGAGCAATGACGTAATGGGATAGCGGGTGGTCAAAGGTAGACAGCTCATTCTCTCCGTGGCCAGAAAAATAATGCAAATAAATCAACTAATAACAACTTTATATCTTCACTTACGCAAAATTCCTAAACAAACTCAAGAAGTTCTTCCAAATCAAAGCCTTCATGTGATGCCACTTCATAGGCATGTACATCTCTAAGCTTCTGGTCGGCTTCTCTTCTGGGGGCATAGCCTCTATGGGGTTGATCATCTCTGGGGTCACCACAACGCGGCCCTTGCTGCTCATGGACACATTGTCACCAAATTCACCAGATATTTCACCAATCTCTGCTTCTTCTAAGTCTACTGCTGAGGGATTCTGAAAAGAGTAATATTCTTAAAGTTTGTTTTTCCGTAAATCTAACTTTAGAGCTCTCCTGAAAATTTTTCATCGGATTTTAACCATTAGCTGTATTATTTTAAAGTTCGAAATGTTTAAGACTTTTAACATTTTTCTAACTGTCGTCTTTCTATACAGTCCGTAAACATTAGAGACTGTTTCATACGGCAAAATATTATCAGTTACCACGATAATGGTGCATCTCGTTATGTATATAGCTTGGGTTTACTAAGAAAGCGGTGTTGTTCTGCACCACCGTAAAAATAACAGCCCCTATGGGCTGTTTTTGGGCATCATAAAACGCTGTGTCTATAGAGAGCGCGGTCGCTATTTGACAACAAGCAGTTCTTTCTTAGGAAACCCTCACTTCGAGAACAATTCAGATCAATTACTGTAGAAAGGTTCTATACTTACTGGTATCGCAGGAAGTTCCACCCGCTCCACTACATCAGCGAGGATACTGGATCTCCTCCTCTTACCCAAGTTCTGGAGTACTGACAGCTTCAAGAACACGTCTTCTAAGCTCTCGCCCTGGTAGCGACGGATCAGCTCCGTTGGTGATTCTTCTGCTAAGAATCTACCACCTCGCATGAGTCCGATCTAAAGAAACATTATTTATTATACATAACATTCATAATATCACGCCTTGTTTCCCCGAAGGGTTGGGCAGATGTGTTCCTATAGCAGGTACACCCACATTTCGCCAGTTATGTTTAAGTCCTATGTAATAGGGGGCGAGCCTATTGCCATCAACCGGGCACAAATCCAGACTCCGAGTTGCTACTGAGAAATTTCAGATAGAAAAACCCAATAACACTTTGCCCGACCCGGGAATCGAACCCAGGACCTCATGCTCAGCAGTAGCGCTTGCGACCACTAGACCAACGAGGCAGTCTAATAAAACATGTCTAAGAACTACCACTAGAAGATCTACTTTCAAACAAAAAAAACCGCATTCAAATCGGTTCACCCGTTTAAGAGAGCTACGATGCCACAGACAGACACATAGACACACATAGCGGTCAAACTTATATCACCCCTCTTTTTGCGTCGAGGGATAAAAATAATGAAAGGGTGTTACCAAACTTCCATAGCTTTTTTATTTTTACTTGAAAAACTACTTATCTGTAATAAATCCTACGATCCCCAAAAAGTATGCTCCAAAAAAACTTTTTACAAAAAAAAAACAACCGACTTCCAAAACAAAACACTACAAAGTGAAAAATAACCTTAATTTCGGAAGTCGGTGTCTTGGGTTTTGTGTTTTCGTTTTTTGCCACCGACTTCCGAAATTAAAGTTATTTTTCACTTTGTAGTGTTTTGTTTTGGAAGTCGGTTGTTTTTTTTTTGTAAAAAGTTTTTATTTTTCACTTTTTAGTTGTGGTACCTACCCCACACACATTCGAATACCACTACCTGCTACCAGTGACAGGAACTTATCATATCATCTACATACTAAGTGGGAAAAAAATACGTATTTTGTAGCTAACTCAAAAACTACCCAAGAAAAGTTAATACAATTTATATGGGACCAATTTGGGAGCATACCCTTTCAAACAAAAAAAGAATTTTGAAAATCGGTCCACAAATGACGGAGAAATCGGTGGACATACATAAAAAAAAAAAAAAAAAAAAAAACAAACATACGCGTCGAACATATAACCTCCTCCTTTTTGGAAGTCGGTTAAAAATATGCAATCGTCCATAGAAGAATAAAGTAAAAATTTATATTTTAAATTCTCAAAGTTCACAGAATACCAACTTAACTAAATGAACACACATTCCAAACAAAATTAAACAAAGCGTTACTTACAATGTCAGCCTGCTTAGTCTCATCTATATAATGGGTCGTGATGATGACAGTAGTGCGTCCACCCTTGGTAATATCAACCAAGTGGTCCCAAATGCTGCAAAGAAACATTAAATAAATAGTTAAAACGTTCATAAAACTGCATTTACAATTTTCGGCCAAACATTTTGAATTGTCCAAAATAGTTAAACTATGTAATTAATTTAAACTCTGGCTATCCTTAAAATTTGATCGATAATGTCCAAATATTTATAAAAGCTTGTCTAAATTTTCAACGAAAATTTTAAGGTTTTGGAATGGAAATTGAATGAAGAGTTTTAGGAGTTTAATCATTTTCGTAAAAACTAAATTTTAGCCTATTATGTTTCAACTGCACTACGCTTTATATAAATTACTAAGGCACCCGTCCCACCCGCCCGCGCCGACGAGGAAGCTATCATTGATATTCTAGCTCAAGAAAAGTACAAATTGTTGTAGACCGTGTTAGTAAAAAAGATATTCACCCCTGTCGCAACACAGGGTCGACTCCAACTGTAGGTTCATCGAGGATCAGGAGCTCAGGATCATGGATCAGGGCGGCTGCCAACGAAGTCCTTCTCTGCTGACCTCCTGATAGGTTCTTGACTTGTCTGTAACATAATATTTTAATTATAAACTTTTGTTAATATAATTCTGAAATAGCTTATCTGCCTTGAGCAAACGTGGTGATCAATGCTCATGCCTTCTCGGTTTGAGAAGAGGCTTACCTTGCATTCGGACAATAACAGGCTGGAATTATTATCATTATAAGCTTTTGTTATCATCAGCTGTCATGTAAGGTGTTATGGTACCTACCCTTCAATTAAACCAAAATATTTTTATTTCACTTACACCTACATGGGTACTTATGAAACGTCAGAAGCTTCTGGAGAAAAGCCGGCAAGAAACTCCACGGTTACTATTTTAATAATAATTTTATTTTCCAATATTTCCAAATAACGGTGTTAAGAGGCCTGCGAACATGGCTCGCAACTACAAATCGAAATGTTTGTAAAATTCAATTCCAAGCACGTTGCGCTAGTGTGAGTGCCTGTCGGATACACACCTACAGTGAGCAATTACTATTAAATTTATGATAAATTTTGATGTGTTCCGTAATACCAAAAATTATGAATGAAAACTTAATATTTTTCCTTTTTTTTTTCGATAATTTGTAACTTGATAATAATAAGCTATGCTTCCGCAGAAACAATATTATAAATATTGTTGTATACAGAAAAAACAATATGAAGACGTAATTTACGCTGTAAAAATGTGCGAAATTAAATTCGTACTTTATTTTAGAAAAGTTTTTTTTTTTTTAAAGAAGATGTAGGAGCCTAGATAAACACTATCTAAATTCGAATAACAACATAATATGGTGGAAATATGCCCAAATTGCAAATGATTTAGGTATTACGTTTGTATGGACAATTCATGCGTCGCCGCGTTCTTAAAGGATCATAGCACACATATCAACTGGGAAAGGGATCGTCACCATATCGCCGCGGTTCGTAAGCTTGTCTCGAGGTGAGGCGATTACGTCACGATTCCGATTTGTGTGCGTTACCTTAAATTTAGTTTAGTTTGTGAACAAGGGAACTTAAATTTAGTTTAGTTTGTGAACAAGGGAATCGGCACCAATAATCACTTGAATGTTAGAATATGTCTAACGAAGCAAACGGAACTAAGATACCATAGTTGACTACAATCATGGCACTTAAAAACATCTTACCATATTCGGCTTCGTAAATGAAAACATTTTGCAGTCAAGTAGGTACTGAGAAAAGTTTACCTAGGACTTAAGACAGCAAAAACGTTAGGTACTTAGTTAGCTTTTTGGATCCACCATTCATTCTCAATGAACTTTTAATAAAACTAATATCATTCAAATAAATAAAAAAACGAGCAAGCCTTACAGTACTTGCATATCATCTGACATCTTGGCTGACAGTACCAATCTCTCGGAAAATGGGCTAGTATCATCTGACGGCCAACTCTAGCACTGCGCGCGCTTATTGATCAAATCAAATAGCGCGCGTTTCCCCGGCTTCCTGTTACACACTTCCGTCCCTTTTCACGAATTTACTCACGCAGATTGCAGGTAAGCGAGAGGTAAGATATTACGCATCAAAAACTTACTTGGTAGGGTTTGGCAGTTGCAGCAGCTGGATCAAGAAGTCTATGCGGTCCTCCACGTCTCTGGTTTTCATGTTGGCGATCCATCCGAAGTAGATCAGTGTTTCTCTGATGGAAAACTCGCCGAATAGTGCCAGCTCCTGTATCAAATGATAATTGGTTTCAATTTGTGTGACTCATCGTTGTTTACCAGTGTTTTTCTGAATCGTGTACATTTTTAAGTGGATACAAAAATCTCACATAAGTATACAGGGTGGCGACGCGAAAACTGTTACCATGGATTCAGTACATGATTCTGAACTATTGATGACATTATACTTTTTTTTTTTCACTTACTTTCTTACTCACTTATCTTTCTTTATTTACACACGTATTTACATCATTTAAGAACTATCAGACTTAATATAATTATATGTACAAGTATATAAAAAGGGGGGAGGAATAATTATAGGGCATCAAAAAGTTCGTCCGCATCGCTGTCAAATTTTATAAAAATAAAAAATTATACTTATTGAATTAATAGTAATAAAGTAATAAAGTGTAAACTCTTCTAGGAATTATAAACGGTATAGTTCTAATTACAATTGTTATGTATGTGAGATTTGTATTGTAAACCAACCTTCAATCTAAACTTAATATTATAAAGAGAAAATATTTGATTTTTTGTATGTTTGTTTGTAGTGAATAAACTCAAAAACTACTGAACCGATTTAAAAAAATCTTTCATTGATAGAATGCTATACAGGGTGGCAGGGACATCGACGCGAAAACTGTTACTTACCATGGATTCAGTACATGATTCCGAACCCCCATGCGTTGAAAATTTTCGTCGGTTTTTCTAAAAAAGAATCAGCCGTTTCATAGAAAAGTGCAATACCTCCGCGGTCAAAGTGTATGGAACAGCAGATTTTTTTTTAAATAACCGACGAAAATGTACTGAATCCATGGTAACAGTTTTCGCGTCGATGTCCCTGCCACCCTGTATAAGTGTATAAGTTTTTTCTGAGTGTACCCAGACTCAAATCTACTTTTCGCAGGCCAGACATTATATTTTTTGTGTGTAGAGATAGATCCCGTGATTTTTACCGAAAAAGCTGACCGCTCAGCCACAGACTGTCCCCAACGTGCTCTCTGAAAATTGCATTTATTTCAGACTAACGATGCCCTTGGGACCTAACGTAACAGAATGTATTCTCTAAAACCTAGCCAGAGTACCTACATAGTAGGTATCTTCGAATGAAAAGAAAAATTACGTAAATTACGGTTCGGTTGTGGAATTCACTTCCGCCTGACATTAGGGACTGCCAAACTGTTGCGGTTTTTAAAAGAAGAGTGAAAGAACACTATCTTTCCATTTCGTCATAGTTGCATAATTATGTATTTATTATTTTATAAAGTAGTTTTATCTATTTTAGTGATATGTATTTAAGAAGTATGTACATTCTCATGTTGTATGTTTATATTTAAATGAGTGTATAGTTAAGTTTTTTATTTTATGTATTCTGTTTTCTCTTCTACTCTTACACACGTTGTCTACATCTCTTTAACTACTTTCCTATCGCAGGTATGCTGGAAGAGATTTCTATAGAAATAAGCATCACCTTTGTACGTATTTTTCTGTTCCTTTCTTCTTATCTGTTTATATGTGTGTACATAAATTGTTAAATAAATAAATAAATAAATAAATTGGAAAAATGATTTAACAATATCGCATCAACGGACATTTATATCTATAGAGAGATGTTAAACTACGGTTGCACTTATCGACGGCTCGAACTCGTTGGCGGACTTGGCTAATTATACATGCTATTTAGTTTACTTATTTATTTATTTAGTTTTATTTATTAAGTACGTATTTATTTATTGAGTTTTTATTTATTTATTTAGTGAAATAGACGATGATTTGTAACGAAAACGAGCGCGTATTTCATGAACAGACTTTTGGGCGTATTGATATTATGAAAAAATTACTAGATGTATTTATTCAAAATTGTTTGAATTCTTAAGTAAATTATCTATTCCTGTACGATAACAATTTTACCATTTGCATACTCCGGGAGTTATTTATTTACGCCCAATGATGTTTTGTTGAAATTGTTTTGAAATTTGGAAGTTTCGACGCTCATAACTTTCAAACAATTTTTTTAAAATTCTGTTTCCGTACAATCAATCTGCCTAGCCTTTTCCCAACTAAGTTGGGGTCGGCTTCCAGTCTAACCGGATGCAGCGGAATATCAGTATTTTACATGGAGTGACTGCCTATTTGACCTCCACAACCCAGTAACTAAGTAATACGATACCCCTTGATTAGACTGGTTGTCAAACTTTCGGGCTTCTGACGACCCGTAACGACTGTCAAAGATCCATGAATGACAGCCGAGACCAACAGCTTAACGTGCTTTCCGAGGCACGGCGGAGTCTCGGTATGTAGAAATGTTCACCCATCCACGGACCAACCCCGGCAAGCGTAGCTTAACCTGATGGATCGACCCGTGCAGCTGTTAGTACTTAGCCACGAGCTCCTCTATTTTTGTTTCCGTACAGAGCTAGATAATGATGAGACAAGTAGATACAATTTTTAATTTACACTGTCAAACAGTGGAGTAAACTCTATACGACGCGATGTCAGTATGGAAGAATTACCTAGGGTACTCTTAAAGGTACATTTTTAACCGACTTCCAAAAAGGAGGAGGTTATATGTTCGACGCGTATGTTGTGTATGTCCACCTATTTCTCCGTCATTTGTAGACTGATTTTGAAAATTCCTTTTTTGTTTGAAAGGGTAGGCTCCCAAATTGGTCCCATATAGATTTTATTAACTTTGCTTGGGTAGTTTTTGAGTTAGCTACAAAATACGATTTATTTTTTTTTCCCACTTAATATGTAGATGATATGATAAGTTCTTGACACTGAGTGGTATTCGAATGTGTGTGGGGTAGGTACCACAACTAAAAAGTGAAAAATAAAAACTTTTTACAAAAAAAAACAACCAACTCCAAAAAAAAAACACTACAAAGTGAAAAATAACTTTAATTTCGGAAGTCGGTGGCAAAAAACGAAAACACAAAACCCAAGACACTGACTTCCGAAATTAAAGTTATTTTTCACTTTGTAGTGTTTTTTTTTTGGAGTCGGTTTTTTTTTTTTGTAAAAAGTTTTTTATGGAATCAGATTGATAATAAGGTAAACGTTACAAATAGGTGAAAACTCGCAAGGGTCGTGAAAAATCGCTGAATCTTTTACCCCCATCCTCAACATACAGCCTATGGCTAAACTCCTCTCTATTTTATTGGTCAGCGCTCATAATATTTAATCTTCAGTCACTAATGCATCTTTACAATAATAAACAGTATCTGTTAGTTTAACAAAGTGTTTAATATTAGCATGCTAACGACAAAATGCTTAGGAAAACATCCGATGGATTACCTTCATCGATGTAGTATGGGATAAAGATTATAGTGTCGAGAGAATTGGGAACTGTCTACCTGGGTAGAAAAACATAAATAAAACCTTAGTTTGTGTAGTTTTAGGGTGACTGGGTGTCTGTTTATGAAATTAGTTGGAAAAGCTTTCGTTAAGATGATTAATTTGACAGGTCTAAACTAAAATTTATCTTCTGTCCTTTTCTTAATGAAATAGAAAGAAAAAGATGCACTGAACTTAAATTTAGTTTAGTTTGTGAACAAGGGAATCGGCGCCATTGTCAAACAAACGCTAAGTCTTTGGTCCCGGCTGTCATTTATAAATATTTGACAGTTGTTACCTACGGGTCATCAGAAGCCCGAAAGTCTGACAACCAGTGTTACTAAGGGACATCGTGTTCGCTCCATGTAAAATAGCTGCATCTGGTGAGACTGGAAGCCGACCCTAACATAGTTGGGAAAAACCCCTAAAAACGTAAAATAAAAGGATTTACAGACAGTTGTTAGAAACGGGGGGTGCTGACTGTCCTCAGCATTCACTAATCCTGAAGTAGTTTATTCAACTCCGGGATTACTTATAATATTATTTATAATATCTCTAATCTATATCTATACTAATATTATAAAGAGGAAAGATTTGTATTTTTATCTTTTTGTATGTAACAAATAAACTTAAAAACTATTGGATTGATTTGAAAAAATATTTCAGCAATGGATAGCTACATTATCAGCGAGTAACATAGGCTATATTTTATCGCCGTACTCCCACGGGAACGGGAATTACGCGGGTGAAACCACGTAACGTCCGCTAGTATCTTATAATATGATTTATACTATGTACCTCAAGAAATTGTTAGTGAGGAAGTAGGTACATAAGTACCTAACAACTTCTTGAGATACAAAGTCATGAACAACTTAGACTTACTATTTTCCAAGGAGATCACAAAGAAACATTATGGAAAACATAAATAAACTACCAACAATCACATAAATCATTGCCACAGCTAAACATGTTATAGGTAGATTTACTGAGTCATGTGTATGTCCATTATCCATTGTTTCTGTAACTACTCGAGATCATTGTAATAATATAAGTAATGAGTTCTAACTCATTTTACTATTACTATGAAAATCATTGGATTTGATTTGCGTATTTTACATTGTGTAAGTCAAAGTAGTAAGTAAATATGTACATCGTTTACAAACTAACAACATTGAGCAAATTATGGATAGACTTCTTGATCTCACAACATTTTTGTTCTATAAATAGGTACAGTAAGCGCTCGGTAATCCAGCACTTATTAATCTGACACGTCCAACAGTCTAGATTTCTAACTTTGCTCTCCTAAAGCTACTTCTGCGCGTGTTTTTTCGAAACATTACACAAAAACATCGCAACAAAGAGGCGTGGCCATACACATTTGTGTATGCAAACACGATGTTTTTGTTTTCCGAACTGCATGGAAAACATTCCCCGCGCGGGTCAAGAGGGGAAGGGTTTGTTTTATTTTCAACCGCTGCGCGCACCGCAGACCTGTCACTGTCATTCAACACAGGTTTTGAGGTTATATTGTCTTGTGAATAGTTGTGAACAAGTTGTGATAAATTGACGATGGATTGGAATAGAGATACTTATTAAGTACGTCGTACTCGTCGGAACTCATTACGACATCTACACAAAATGTGTAGATGTAATCTTGAAATATTTTAATACGCAGGAGACAACTTGTGCATGAAAACAAATGTTTTTGTGTAAGGTTTTTTGTGTAATGTTTCTGAAAAACGCGCAGGAGATACAGCTTACCATAAACATCCGTCTCCTACTCTGTAATACAAAAGTCAGGTTTAATACAAAAGTGCACGGATTACAGAGCACGCGCATTTATCGTTGTCGTTCTGCAGTCTGGTCTACCTAATAAAGATTTTTTATTTTGCAAATCTGTATTAAAAATTATCTTACTAGCTAGCTGATATTTTCTATTGAAATCCAATAATCCGGCGTTTCCGATAGTCGCATTGGCGAAAAAAATTGGGTGCCGGATTACCGAGCACATGTACATTTATTTCTTAAATGTACCTACATGACATGTTAGTACATTGTAGAAAATATAAAACATGTATTCTACTAGTTGTGTCTGTTTAGATGATCGATTACACCTAAATAAAGTTGTAAAAACTAGTTCTATTATTATCTTGTAAAAACTTATCAAAGATGTATCTGTCAAAAAGGAAAACAAAAAAATAGAAATTGCTTAATATTATCGCTCCTTGACCGTCTGTTTCAAGATTTAAAAAACTCTTTACATATCTTTATCTACTCTCATAACGTAATATTCGAATTATAAAATTCTAAACGAGTTCATATTGACATACTTTATAAACACAATACCGAAATTTAAAAATAGAATCATATTATAAAATTTTTTCTCTAACAAAATAATACTATAATTTTTTTTTTTTTCTATTACGATACAGGACTATTCCAAGAAGTTAAAATCACCAAGGAGTTTCCATCAACTTTTGCATTGGAACGTTTAAACGGGGGACAGCAGCACCCGCTGTAGCGCATGTGCGGTGATGTGCTGGTGCAGACGACATTCATTTGTTTTGTTGTACTGAATTTCGTGGGATTTTTCAAATTTATTCTTGATTTTTAACTTTGATCTTTTATTTAGTATTAGGTTCAATCCCAATGTATGAGAGTAGATAAAGTAGTGTATGAAACTTCACACAACTAGGTATTAAAACATTCGTGTGATACTATTAAAAACCTCGCCTACACACTCATGTTTTAATACCCCTCATTATGCAACAGTTTCATAAATTACTATTATTAACTAGTTTAACAGGTTATTATTATGTCACCCATTTTTGCAAGAATTCATCAAACTTCGAAGTAAGAATAAAATCGTTGAATTCGATCAGAATTAAGTGAGGTCAAACAACAATTTTTGTCATCAGAAATCATAACAAGTGACGTCATTATAAAGTGGGGTTTACACAAAAATAACCCAAATTATTTCAACACTGAAAAATCCTACGAAAGTTAAACTCTTAACACAGACGAGCTTGTCTGCATTCAGATGATGTTTATTTTTATTTAAATTATTCTTATTTAAAATTCATGAATAGATATAATTACTAACAGAATATAATTTTCATAATTATAATAATATTATGAGTTTGATTTTCGTTCTTTGCCTTTTGAATGTGTTATTGTTGTATGAATCTAATGAAGAATTAAAATAATTAATTCTCGTTACATGCTTTGAAATTATAGTATGCACCATCACCCTATAATGTTCCCACTGCTGGGACACAGGCCTCCTCTCTGTGAGAGGGAGTGGGCCATAATCCACCACGCGAGCCCAGTGCGGGTTGGTAGATATCACATGTCTTCGATTTTTTGGTTCTAGGACATGCTGATTTCCTCACGATGTTTTCATCACCGTAATAATGGAATAATTTACATAAAGTTACCTAGACATCCTCAGGATGACGATTAACACCGCTGAACGCAGAGAGTCTATCTCTGCGTTCAGCGCTCGGTGTGGCAACATGCCGTGTTTGGGTTCGCGATAAGCCAATCGTCATCCTGAGGATGCCTCGTTCAGAGGTGAAACACGAGTCGATTTTTTTCAAGGTTTTTTATGGCTCTTTGGAAATAGCTAAGCGGAACAGATTACTAAATATATCCACGTCTATTGTATTTTATAATGGATTTCCGCAAGGTCACGCCTGAATCAGTTAACTATGAGACGAAATTATAAGCAGTTTTTAAACACCGCAAACTAAAACAGACACATCCCTAAATTGACATCATAATACCAATTTCCTTTACAAGAAAAACAAACTAGGTATATGACAAAATAATTGCCTACAAACTATGACAAAACAGTTGTATAACAAGCCTTATGCTGCGGCCGCATCTGCGTCAATCGTGACGAAGCTTTGCACAGTGATACGATACACGCAGATGTGACCAACCATTAGCGGCTATCGTCGGGATAGTTCGGGCTGCGTAGCAGTTTTCGCTCGGGTACATTTTAGGGTTTTAGCGCACTAATTAGCGTGGCGCGTGGTTGTTCATTTCGACTGTTGTCTCCGGACTGCGTAGACGCTCTGTAGAAATAATGGAGAGCCATCCATATTGTACGATAATTCGTTAAAATTTATGAAGCCGCTAATGATGTGACCACCGCATTAGCGCGATAACGTTTTAGCGAGCAAAACATACGAATCTTCGGCACGCATTCTTTCGTCACGATAGACGCAGGTACGGCCGCAGCATATCAAATAACTACCCACATATCAAATGAATAACGCTTCACTGATCACAATACTACCTACATACAATTTATGCTGACATTGACTGGACCATACACCTCAGTCAACCTTAACACCTTGTACATAAGGTTCATTGTCCTTTAGCAATATGTTGTCTGTTAGGACGTTATGTAAAGTTACATAAGGTGTCATATTAGACGCTTTCTGGACACAAATTGCCTTGACATTAGCAGAAACTTTGAAAGAATGATGGGTGATCCTAGTTTTATCTAAGCGATTAGGAATTGTTTTGGTAGGAAGTTTGTTCTAGTTGAACAAACTAGAACAAGTAGCTAGGAAAGTATTACTAAAGAAAAATAAGTTTGAAGAAGTTATGTCGAGACCAGGGTTATGTTAGATTTATTTATAGCACAGATGTTTTTGTTTTCGTTGTACGTAAGCTTTTCGTCCAAGACTGTTATCATTAAATCATGAAATAATAAATAACTACATATAGTAAAAAAATAACATTCAAAGCATATTGTGTATCATGATCTGCCCCGTAAAAATATTTACGAAAAAAAACGTAAACAATTTACGTCAACAGTTCTAGATTCGAGGAATACGCAAAATCTTCCTCTGCCATAACTCGTTTTTAGGGTTCCGTAGCCAAATGGCAAAAAACAGAACCCTTATGGATTCGTCATGTCTGTCTGTCTGTGTGTCCGGCCGTATGTCACAGCCACTTTTTTCCGAAACTATAAGAACTATGCTGTTGAAACTTGGTAAGTAGATGTATTCTGTGAACCGCATTGAGATTTTCAATCAAACATAGAAAAAAAATTTTTGGTGGTTCCCCATACTTAGAACTGAAACTCAAATTTTTTTTTTCATCAGACCCTACGTGTGGGGTATCTATGGATAGATCTTCAAAAATGATATCGAGTTTTCAATTTAAATTTTTTTCAAACTGAATAGTTTGCGCGAGAGACACTTCCAAAGTTGTAAATTGTGTAACTTCCCTGTAACTTCTAAAATAAGAGAATGATAAAACTAAAAAAATATATAATGTACATTACCATGTAAACTTCCACCGAAAATTGGTTTGAACGAGATCTAGAAAGTAGTTTTTTTTATTAATACGTCATAAATCGTAAACCGCAATTTACCTTTCATTCAATCAACTCAATTAAAGAACTTTTATTATTATGTTACTTGCTGCTACGGAACCCTTCATGGGCGAGTCCGACTCGCACTTGGCCACTTTTTTTTAAACCATCGTCTAAAAGAAGAATGTTTCATCTAAGAAGATACTAACCTGAGGCATATACCCGATCCTAGGACCAGGCACTCCACTGCCAGGACTACCTGGCTTTCCACCTAGCACCCAGATTTCACCGGAGTTCAGTCTTCGTCTGCCCACAATACAGGACAGCAAAGTTGTTTTCCCGCACCCTGATGCTCCTAGGAGACCGTATCTGGAAACAAAAGAATGTGCCATAAGCAAAAAAGAAAGAATATAATTATAAAAGAAAATTGTCATTTTCTCGGATTTGACAGTGGAAATGCGGAATAATTGCACTGTCTAGATCATCATCATCATCATCAGCCTATAGATGTTCCCACTGCTGGGACACAGGCCTCCTCTCTGTGAGAGGGAGTGGGCCGTAATCCACCACGCGGGCCCAGTGCGGGTTGGTAGATGTCACATGTCTTCGAATTTTCGTTTCTAGGACATGCCATGCCGGTTTCCTCACGATGTTTTCCTTCACCGTTTTGAGAGCAGTGGTGATGAAATAATTAACACAAAGTAAAGCGCCTGTCTGGGTTCGAACCTACGACCTACAACTCGTAAGTCGCAGCCGTTACCACTGGGCCACCACTGCTCTAGATAGGTCCAGTTCTTTCCTCAAAAGAAGCATCTCAGACGCTAAACTGCATGGTCCTCATATTATAATCTGACCCAGATAATGTCTGGACATTAAAAGACACTGGAGCCTCTGAGATTTTTTCGGTGTTTGTTCTTAGTGTAGTTGTTTAGTGATATGAGGGACAGGGTGTAAAGTTTACTCATCCTCTATAGAAAAGGGAGGATCTTTCGACCAGGCGGGTGTCGTATCAGGCGGGCAACTGCGCAACAATTGATGTCGGGGAAGTTATATATGTGGTGTTCGCGCGGTAAACTCTAACTGCGCGATGCAGGCTTTGTGTGACGTCAGGTCTTTAATGCGTAGTTCGCATGTGGCGATGTAGATGGCGCCACAGTTGTATAGGAAACACCGACCTCATCTAGTTTTAAAATACTATTTGGACGACGTGTTAAAATCAATTTACAGAAATAAATATAATTTATCATTATGATCCTTACGCTAAAAAAAGCAGTTCACTTTTGTCATTCAATTTAGTGGAATCGTGTAAACATAAAAGTGAATCATTCAATGACAGTACAGTGGTACGCTTTATTTTACGCGGACAAAACTAAAAAAAAACCGGCCAAGTGCGTGTCAGACCACGCACAATGAAGGGTTCCGTGGTTGGGATGAATTTATCACAACAAAAAATTTAACTTAGTACTTTAGAAACATGTTCTCCCATACATCGATATACGTCACGGTAAATTCTCCAACTGTCAATGTAAGTTTGTATACTTTTTTTTTTGCGTAATAAAACTACAAATTATTAATTTTCGGACATTTTCCTTTACTTGTGCTGTGAGACCTTGCTTCCTGCCTTTCATGTTTCTAGGTCAACGGGAAGTACCCAGTAGGTTTTGATTTATTTGCGAGTATCAAAATATGTCACATAAATGGCCGTATTTTTTTATTGCGTTGACTGAGAATTTTGATTTTTTTAGAGCTCCAAGGGAACATAGATCTACGTATTTACTATTAATTTCAATTTCATATCTCAACGCGTTCCTGAGAAGATGGGTCTTCACAGACTGACGGACGGACAACGAAGTGATCCTACAAGGATCTCGTTTTTCCCTTTTGAGGTACGGAACCCTAAAAATGACTTTCTTTCTACTTCATCAATCTCATGACTCTTCGGACCTCTGTTCTCATACAGTTGGTGTCCGTTTTGATGCCACCTTCTTTTAAATTCATCCCTACATAAGCAAATTCACTCACAGGTCATTTCCGTAACGATAAAACCTACAAGTTTAAACAACCTTTTCCAAAATTCCACTGACCCGTACGTTACCATTAAGAAAACAGCGAGTCAAAGGAAAGAAACACAAAATCAAGTTACTTTTTTGAACAGTGTCAAACAAAAATACTTCAAGTGTACTGGTTTGAAAAATTGCAAAAGTTTGGCTGTAAAACTACAACCTCCTCAGGAGAATATCTTCCTTTTTCCTACATATTGAATTTGGGAAACTTTTGTATGACAAGATTTATTTATTCGATTGGTTTAGTTAAAGTAACAGCAACAGTATCGACATCTTCGATTCTCGTGCCGCTGCTTTCAAAAGACATGTGCGTACTCTTTCTTTTTAATATTTTTATTAATCTTGTAACTTTGTGTCACTTATGTACTTTACCTGCCGTGTTTGGTCTGCTACACATTCCTTGCCTAAGCAGAAGTGTGTCGGAGGGCAGACGCATAGACCTAGCTGTAATTTTGTGAACTAAGCTTTTTACTGCAGTTGTAATTTTTTATTATTATTGTTGCTGTACGCTTTGGGTGATAATCAGGTCGAAACCTATAATGTAAACCTAGTGATTGTTACCTGTTGTAGTTGCCTTGTGAATAAATAAATAAAGGACAATAAAACGATCAATGTCTTGGAAATATCTATGACACATTATAAACACGAATACCTAATCATCCTATTAACGACTCGGTTTTCGACGGGTGCAAATTAATTGAGTATGCTACACAAAACTTTTGGGAATGAATTGTCCAAATGATGGTAAAAACCGCGTCATAATCACTCAAATTATTCATAAATACCAAGCCAACACATTTACAGACACACCAATCTGTTTAGAGTTTAGACAATACTATTTAGTGATTTCTCCTGGATAGTTCCTGGTCCTGGGGACCACCAGCTCAAAAGCAACATTATTTTAATATTACTTCAGTGGGAGAAAGAGATGAAGTAATAAAAAAAAAAAAAAAAAATTACCATTCAGTTGTACAAAAACACAAACTAAAAACTATGCAGCGTTAAAACTAAAGGAAAGAGTGTTTAGATGAACTCTGGCACCCGAAGTAAGATTTAACTTGTGTTTAGGGTGCCGTCCTCGCCTATAATATGAACATTTATCAATATTTAGAACGAGCACAGTACTATACGTCCTGCAGAGCTTCATCTCTTTCCCACACTGAAGTAATATTAAAATAATACTGCTTTATGAGCTTGTGATAGGCCCCCAGGTCAGTGAGTAAACAATGACGAATTTAATTATGACACATCTTATCTTAAACTATACTGATATATTTGTATTTATTCATATATTTGTAATCACGTTCTCGAAATCTTTAGAGCCGTTTTTTGGGTTTACTGGGGGTTAAATCGATCTAGCTAGGTCTCATGTATGGAAAAATCCGTTTTCTCTATTTTCACAACATCGGGAATGTGATACAACGTTGGTATACCTTTTTTTTTTTTTTTTTTTGGGTGGGAAATTATCAAATAACTTCTCCCGCTCTGGGTGGAGCGGGAGGGCGTGTCAGACTCTTACTGACTAAAACCCACCCGTGTTCCTTCCTATGCCATGTTGCCGGGGGCCACGATTTCCCTATCGGTTTTCTTCGAACCCCCGGCATTGGCATTGGCCCTAGCGGACCCCGTCAATTCTGCTGACATCTCTTTGAGGCGCGCGTGGAACACAACGCGCCGTCGACCCGGGCTTGGTCCTTATCGGACGGCGAGCTACCCATTGCTCACCGTCCGCAAGCCCGCGCCTACGGTGGAACGTTGGTATACCTGGACGATGTCTATCTATTTTCTCCCGAACAGAGCTCGATCAACTAGATACTCAATGTAACTCGAATTCCGATTAATTCATTCCGTATCGAAATTGTTTATTCAACGATATTTTTCAATGTTTCCATGAATTTCAATTTTTTTTTTGTCTTTCCATCTCGGTACGCAAATTGAAAACATTATCGTTTACTTCACACCATTTGGCTCAAATTATTTAAAAAGCTTCCCAGACAATTTCCTCGAATCATCTTAGCCGTTTGTCAAATTCAAAAGACTCAGTTTTGACGTTATTTTTGGCGGGAAATTCAATGACGTTTCTTGAGAAGGGGAAGCGGAAAATTAAGATGATTACGGTTTAATTTTTTAGGGAAATGTGGTAAATTTTTGTTGAAATAAGTCGTTATGGCCTTTTTTTTTGGGTGGGAAAATCATCAAATAACTTCTCCCGCTCTGAGCGGAGCGGGAGGGCGTGTCAGACTTTTACTGACTAAAACCCACCCGTGTTCCTTCGGTTGCCCTGTTGCCGAGGGCCACGATCTCATTTTCGGTTTTCTTCGCACCCCCGGCAGGCAGTCGTTATGGCCTGCGACTAATTTTTACGACCCACGTTACGTAGATCATTGAAAAAATCTCATACTCAAACCAATTTAATTTATTGGTTATTAATTAAGAGCTCATTGGGCTTTTGAAAAGCGAAAATCTGTCTATTCAACATATTCTTATCGATTTTATTCTGCCGTCTCGTATGTTTTAGGATGTCTTTTTCTTCAGACTCCACCGGAGAGAGACCTAAATCATTTATTTCATAACCTCACCACACATTAGCGTTGGGTCAGTCTTAAAACCACAGTTACGCAACCACTCACAAACTAGCTAATAGCGCGTTATTAGTCGCGTCGTGTGCGAACCACAATTGAAATAATTGAAATACTATACTGTGACATTCTGGCTACTTGTTAGTGATTCGAGTGTAACACTTGAGTAGCGTCAACACAACCAATCACAAACTAAATAGCGCGTTATTAAGGGGGAAGCGTCAGGTAAGCCCGCGAAATTCAAATTTACTTACGTTTTTTGCAATTTGCAGGTCAGTATCATGTTGTATATTGATCTAAATATGATTCGCGGCCATAACAAATATGGCTTTACTCAATTATAATCATTATAATCAGCAATACAACTCCATAAGTTACCAAAGGTGTCAAATGTCTTGATTTCATGATATCTAAAATGAGAAAATATAATCGAGTAAAGCCATATTGGTTACGGCCGCGAATCATATTTTAATCAACTTAAAACCTGATACTGACCTGCAAAATGCAAAAAACCTAAGAAAATTTGAATTTTGCGAGCTACCCTGACGCTTCCCCCTTAATAACGCGCTATTTAGTTTGTGATTGGTTGCGTTGACGCTACTCAAGTGTTACAAACTCGAATCACTAACAAGTAGCCAGAATGTCACAGTACTAAGTCGCGTCGTGTACGGACCATTGAAATACTAGTGCTGTGACATTCTTGATTGTGAGTTTTTTTTTTTTAGGTAGGGTATCTCGTAGTTGACCTCTAAGATCATGACTAATTAACCGGGCTTTCTTGTGGGTGCCTTAAGATACTACACTGGGCCCATAACCTATAATAAAACAACGTGTTTCAACCGAGATTTGGAACGACTAATTTATTTAAGAAAAGAATTCATAGACTAATGAATTGTTTACAAGTTTGATAAAAGATGGCGCTAGTAGTATCTATATTTTGTTATTTACAACAAAAACCTCCAGCCAGGGGTTATTCAACTTTACTAATTAAAACTAGGTGAACGCTGGCTAAGGGCACCCCCTGTGGGGTACGAACCTCGGCTTAGGGCGTCAACCGGAGGGAGGACATCAAGGATGGGACGAGCTGGCTTATTTGTGGGTGATATGAGTTTTTAACACGTTACTTTTGAGCTGCGTCTGTGATCGCATCGTAAACGACGTGCCATAGTGGTGGCCTGCAATATGCAGTATAATAATCAACAACAATCGACTTTTGTTTAATTTTGTGAACAAAACGAAAACATCCTAAATTCACACGCTATTTTGCATAGCTGCCAAACATTGCTGAGCGTCATGGGAAGCGCGTCAATTGTTGCCTAATGAATAAACGGATTAAAACCGTAAACAATTATTACACGAATGAGTCCCACGAAATAATGACATTATATTTATAAGCAAGACTTATACAGTGTGAGTCTCCATAATGTGCACATATTGAAATGAGGGAATCTATGCTTAATTTTAACAACAGAAAAAATATTTTAAAAAATCTAAATATTTTTCTAAATACTTTTGTCGGAATTTAAAAAAAATTGTAACAAAACTGTATAACTTTTAAACTGAATCAGCTATCGCGATAAAACAAACTCCATAATGATTGGAAGAAAGTAGGCGTTAAAATTGAAAAAAAAAACTACCCTCAATTGAAAATAAACATGTTTTTTTTGGCAAAAATCTGCATTTTTTCATAAATTTTTACAATAATTGTAAAATAGGTATATAAATAAGGTGCCCAAGATAATAAAAAAAAAAAATATTTTTGATACAAAAAAATTTAAAAAAAAATCCGTCAATAAAATTAAGCATAGATTCATTTCGATTCATTATTCATTTCATTCATTTCAATATGTGCACATTATGAAGACTCACACTGTATAATAAAAACAAACACACAGAAATTGAAACGAAAATGTGAATGTTGAACAAAAGGAGACTAATAAAAAACAACCGACTTCCAAAAAAAAACACTACAAAGTGAAAAATAACTTTAATTTCGGAAGTCGGTGTCTTGGGTTTTGTGTTTTCGTTTTTTGCCACCGACTTCCGAAATTAAAGTTATTTTTCACTTTGTAGTGTTTTTTTTTGGAAGTCGGTTGTTTTTTTTTGTAAAAAGTTTTTATTTTTCACTTTTTAGTTGTGGTACCTGGGGTAGGTACACACATTCAAATACCACTACCTGCTACCAGTGACAGGAACTTATCATATCATCTACATACTAAGTGAGAAAAAAATACGTATTTTGTAGCTAACTCAAAAACTACCCAAGCAAAGTTAATAAAATTTATATGGGACCAATTTGGGAGCATACCCTTTCAAACAAAAAAAGAATTTTCAAAATCGGTCCACAAATGACGGAGAAATCGGTGGACATACATAAAAAAAAAAAAAAAAAAAAAAAAAAAAAAAAAAAAACAAACATACGCGTCGAACATATAACCTCCTCCTTTTTGGAAGTCGGTTAAAAAGTATATAACAAGACAGATGTGAGTGGAAACACCGAAAGGAGACGCCCTAGGAGGACATATACTGACCTTATTGGTGATATTCTTCAGAAAGGTCAGGTGCGTAGTACTCGCAACCGGCGTGCGTGTATGCTCAGATATAAGAACAAATACATTGGAATAAGTGTAGGAAGACGAGAATGAACGTTACTTTGACTTACATAGCTCCTTTAGGTACTGTCATGTTCAATCCATCCAATATGATGTTGGGATTCTTCTGTGTGCCGTATTTCTTGTGTGCTCGCCTTACGCAGACTGCCTGTTGTTTCCTGTAAACAAAAACGGACATAAATCTCATACAACAGTATCTTTATTGACCTTGTGAAGGCGCTGGATGCGAGAAGTACAGAACCGGTCGAAGTGGCGGCGTTTGGGGAAGGCCTATATCCAGCAGTGGATGTCTTTCGTCTATAATGATGATGATGACGATTGTCTTCAATAGCTTTAAGGTATATCGTCACCAGCTATACGAGAAACTCATCAGAACCTCAACTCAAAAGATGTTCTCTGCTGGACATGCATGAAATTCTTCAAGCCCTTTTCTGCCTGCTCTTTACCACAGACGGTCTACGGACGGACGGCTTTTTTAACGGTCTTGTGCTTCTAGCATGCATCAATTTCTATAGAACCATCAAACCTCATTTTGGAGGTTATGAGAAATGTCATGTCTTGGTAAGAGATAAGCCATATGATATGGTTGGTAAAGGTTATCTACTCCGAAATAACGCGCTCCACCACAGCATTTTACGCATACTCGTTAGTGGGGCGCAGTGCTGCCAACCCGTACGATAATTATGGGGGCGTACGATAATTTGGCCAATGGTACGATGTACGATAATGAATGTCTAATGTACGATAATTTTGCGATTTGCTGAAAAAACAAGTTACATTAACAAAATGTACATGTCACAAAATTAAACGCCGAAAAAAAAAACAAGAAAATGTCAATTGTCCAACACAACAAGTAAGTATCTGTCTCTCTTTCCCTCTCTAGTTTTTTATTAAATTTTACAGTGCAATCACAAAAATATCAACTAAAAACTATGACAAAACATGTTTATGGTTTGTGTTGCTAGCGCCATTAGTGGTGAAACTTGGCATTTACTTCCTCTTTGACTCTAGTATAAAATTATTCATTGTCTTTTGATAGCAATTTAAATGAATGACTCAGGTTTTTTTTATTTTTTGGATTTTTCTTTTGTGCGATAATTTTGCCCAAAAAACGATCATTTCGACGTGGGATCTCGATAATTTGAACTTTTGGAGTTGGCAACACTGGTGGGGCGTACATTTCAGAGTGGACAAGCTACTCGTATATCGAGGCTGATTGCTAAGATGCGGCTTGTGTAGACTTTTTCAATGCAACAGAAGCATCAGAGGTACCTACGTAGCATTGCCAGAGACAAAACCGAAATGAGATTGTAATTACACCAATAGGTGTCACACAACGGTTAGGTCTTGGTCTACATCTCACCTGATGGTAAGTGATGATCAGGCCGAAGGTGGAAGCGAGCTTCACCCGGAATCCTCAACCACAGAGGAACTGGCTATTTTACTTCTAACTGCCGAAACAAACAATGCTGTTAACATCGTTGTTATGGCAACAGACTTAGATAAGATGGTGGTAGCTAGCTCTGGGTCTGAGACAGGTGGTCTACCACTAGACCACAGAGGCGGTTAAGGCCCTTCAAACCGGGAAATAGCAACGATGCAAGGCAGCTGATTTAGGTATGGTTGTCCAACCTAGAATTTACTTCCTCTGTCGAGCTCCTCCAGAAAAACCTCCATTCCAACAAAGAGCTAAAACGACTTACCTAGAAGCGACAGTAGACTTCTGCGTCTTGAACATCTTGTGTCTCCTGGCCATGAGCTCCTGCTCAATGGTGTTGATGGTGATGGGCGCCTCTGGACCTCGAACATCCTCCATGGATATCGTCGCCCCCTCATTGTCGTATGCTGGCATTTTTTACTGTAACAAGGAAAGGCAATTGTTGGTGTTTGCAGTTCAGAAGAATTTTGTTTTGAAATAAGGGAAAATAAGGCTTTTTTGCTTATAAGTAGGGTTTTAATTTCTGTAACATCAGTGTACCTATTTGACTGCAGTCAACACAAAGAACCCTTTTAGAAGTTTTTTTTTTTTAATTTTAACTGAGTTTCAAAAAAGGACGAGGTTCTGATGAAATATCGAGTTCCATTGATATTTTCGTCAATAAATTGTGGACCGATTTAGATTTTTTTTTTATAAATGATTCTTTTAACTAAGACGATATCAGTTTTATTCCGCTATACTTTTTTATTCGACGAGGACAAACATTTTTGAAAATAATTAAAATCTCGCTTTAATTGGTGTTTTTTTAGGGTTCCGTAGTAAACAAGGAACCCTTATAGTTTCGTCATGTCCGTCTGTCTGTCTGTCCGCGGCTTAGCTCAGAGACGCTTAGTACTAGAACGCTGTAATTTAGCATGGGTATACATATAAATCACGCCGACAACATATAAATCCTATAGTTTGGGGTGTCGTTGGAAAGGTCGATTAAAAATATTGCACAGACCATTTTTGGATTTAGGGATTCGTTTTCGAAATATTAAGCTTTAAAGTGCAAATTTTTGTTAGAGTCAAGTGTTCCCCCCTGCAAGTTTAATGGTTGGTTTTGGGTATGTGAAAAAATTCACAGCAGTAGCATATATAACGAAATTAAAAGGAAAACTATCACACCTAAGTAGGCTTTACAAGTTAACGAGTAATAATCGACCAACTTACATTTGCGGTTGCAGAAACTTGTTCTCCCATACAGAATGTATCGGAGAACATGTTTTTCAACTACAAAGTTTGTTCTTGGGATAAATTCATCCTAACTACGGAACCCTTCATCATTGTGCGTAGTTTATTACCTACTCTATGTCATGATTATAATACGTAGTTATAAAGTCAAAGTCAAATTATTTCAAATAGGCCCTTGTATGATACTTTTGAACGTCAAAATTGACAAACTAATAGAATTGATTCTAGTCGCCCTTTCCAAAAGGTAGTTTTCGTATGGATAGTCGCCCCTTCCAAAAGATAGTTTTCGTATGGAGAAGAATGGGCAAGAAACTCTTTTAAAATGTTTTACAATATTTACATTTTACATTAGTTAAATACCTAGAATAAAATTACTATACCACAATAGGTAAAAAGAATTAAAAATGAAGCAATGACAGATAAATTAATTATGTGATAGATACATGGTGCTCACTTATTCACAAACATTGTAAAAGTAAATGATTTTCCTAAAATTTTACAATTAATAAGTCAGTGTTTGAGAAGGTAATCACAGAATGTAAAATCAATGTCGTATAACAAAAAATTATAAATTATATAATTTAATTAGCAACCAGTTTCATTTTGTCTAGACGAATTACCTTCTAATGATTAAACAATCATAGACTGTCGATCTTGCCTACGTCCCCGATGTCATTGAAAACACAAACACAGACAGACAGATACACAAATCTCGATGCAAAACATACAATTCTTAGAAAAAACTAATTAAACATCTTAGGTAAACTAATTTAAGATGTTATTGTCCAAATGTAGAGGTCAAATACATTAACAGTTAAATTATAATCATTTAAAGTATTTAAAACATCAATAAAGCTCTCGAAATTAAATTTACTGGAAATTGACATAATGTTCACAAATCATAAGACTTATTCCAGTGAATACATTTTCGAAAGATTCGTATATCGACGGTTTAAATGATTATAATTTAGTCTTTATTTTATTTTATTATAATTGCCGCAAATTAATTTATAAGTAACATACATGTGCGTACCTGAATAAACGCCGCGATTTGCAAAAACCGTAATAATTTTAGATTTGGCGGGCTACATTTAAGAAATCAACTTAATTTAAAATATCAAACACCCAAATGATAAATATTAAATTAAACAAACTGAACGCTAGATTATAAGTGCTTGCTAAAGGCGCCGTAAGTTCAAACTGAACGAATGTCAATGCACAGGGTTGTCAACCGTTCAAGGTAGTACTGGCCTGAAGGAAAATCTAACACACGCCATAATAATATCCAACACGCAAAAGTCAAATGATATTAACATAACATAACATCACGCCTGTAATCCCCGAAGGGTTAGGCAGAAGTGTAGCTATAGTACACCCACATTTCGCCATAGGGAGCGAGCCTGTTGCCATTAACCGGGCACAATACCAAACTCCGGGAGAGCAACGAGATATCATCATCTGCCTTTTCCCAACTATATTGAGGTCGGCTTTCAGTCTAACTGGATGCAGCTGAATACCAGTATTTTACATGGAGCGACTGCCTATCTGACCTACACAACCTAGTTACTGGGCAACACGATACCCCTTAGTAAGACTAGTTTTCAAACTTTCGGGCTTCTGACTACTCGTAACAACTGTCAAAGATCCACGAATGAGAGCCGGGACCAACGGCTTAACGTACTTTCTGAGGCACGGAGGGGTCTCGGTATATAATGGATGGTCACCCATCCACTCCATACAAAAACCATTTGAAGTATAGACTTCGCTCCATGGTAGGCCCACTGTGTTTCAGGTTCGCAGCCACACACTGTTGGAATGCCATTACAAATATTGTATTTTATATTGTATTTTATTTTTATATCATTTAAATATCTCATTATATGCTGTATCGGTCGACGTCATAACGTCAATGCCGGCTGTCAATTTTTATAAATATTGCCAATTTTATCAATTTCAAATTTTTGTTCATAATCTGTTTTCTTACTAGTCATTTATTATTGTCAAGATCCGTTCCGTTTCGTAGTTTTATAAGATCAACGCAGTCATACGATTTTGCCTTTGAAGGTACATACCTATCTTCTTACGTTAAAAAGATTATAGTTTAATTTAAGTAGTTATTATGACACAGATATTGGGTATTTATTTACAACACAACACACACACATGTATGTCACTACAGTATATTTGATTTTGTGAGCAATTTTTTATATTATCCTCTAATTTATTAAAGCGGACACACACTTCCCTGTTTATTATTCTAGCGTATGGCACTCGTGGGTTGCAGCTGAAAATCAGCGTCAGGTGGTACACTTTGTGTTGCCATCTGACAATATGCTGAGCTGAGGCCCTTTTGGCATTATAATCATTGTTTTCTGTTTTTTATAGTTATAAGGTGTATTTTTTCTGCAGTAATGCCAATAAACGCATTTTTCTTTCTTTCTTTCTTTCTTTCCATCCACGGTCCAACCTTGGCAAGCGTTGCTTATTTCCTAAAATCTATAACTTAATTAGAAATACAAAGCTCTTGTCTAGACTATTCGTAAATATAGAAATCCAAACATTAAAATATCTCTCTTACATTGTATGCAAATAAGGTGTCATAGTGTTTTTGTTATTTTAAATAAATATCTTTCGGTTTTTTCTTTCTTCAAACTTTTGTTTATTACACAAAAATGGAGGTATTAAATTAATTTTAATTACATTGTTTTAATGATAATGTTGCTCATTCATTAATATTAAAAAATCTGGTAATTTATACAAACTTTTTAGTTTTTGTTTAAAATTAGTTCTTTATTTTTGCACCATTATATTACCACCATACGATTTCAATTTCATATACGCTATATAACATTTGTCTTAACGAAGATGTGAAAATTCCAGAAACACTTTTGTAAAATATTTGTTACGACTATTCACATAACATAACATAAAATCACGCCTGTAATCCCCGAAGGGTTAGGCAGAGGTGTACCCATAGTACACCCACATTTCGCCAGTTATGTTTAAGTCCCATGTAATAGGGGGCGAGCCTATTGCCTTCAACCGGGCACAAATCTATAATCCGGGCTGCTACTGAAAAATTCTAGATGGAAAAATTCAACAATAATTTGCCCGACCTAGTTATCGAACCCAGGACCTCGTGCTCAGCAGTAGCGCTCAGACCAACAAAACAGACGAAGGCATTCAATAGGTATAAAATGAGTTTAATTAAGAAACGCGTTTTAACTAAAACCAAATTAATGTTCACAGAAACGTCTAAATTAAGGAAACTGGTTGTCTTAAATGTATATTTAAGTTCTGTACAAAAACCTCAAAGAAATACTATGATAGTTTTAAGGTTATCGCATATTCGATATTAAGAGGTCCGATTACACTCTGTCAGTTTTTCAAAGAATGTAAAAAATCACTGTTCTTTTGAAATTTGAACAATTTCGCTATGTATATTAGTATGTTAATAAGATTTTCACAAAAAACTGGTTTTTTTTTTCCTATAAAATTTGGTTTTTACGATTACCATTTTATTCGCCAGGGACAGCGATATGTGGAAAGTGATCTCCGGAACCACAGCTCCTATTAAAAAAATATTTTACCATTTGAAAGGTACATTTCTTTTATATAGATTCTTTTCTTTTAGATTTTGTGAATGTGAGAACGTTGTAGGCTGTAAACTTGTGTACCATTTTTTATTTTATTAAGTACCTGGTACTTGTTGATAGGCTTACACTGTCCTCCCATACCTGTTAACACTGTAATTTGAAAACATTGTAGAAACAATTTATTTTGAAAAGAGTAACCGTGGAGTTTCTTGCCGGCTCTTCTCCATAGGAAGCGACCAATTGGAACCGTGCACCTAGCTTCTGACGTTTCATAAGTGCCCTTGTAGGTTTATGTGAAATAAAATATTTTGATGTTGATTTTTGATTTTGACATTTTTCCAGATGGACATAGGCTATTATGGAAATGTATGCAAAAAGATGAACTTAATAATACTGAATGAAATAGTATCTTGAATTCATGCAAGCCTAGTACTTTTTGTTAAGATACTGCTCAGAACTTGGGCACAATGTGTCGTGGATAGAATACTGTCTTCAGATGTAAATTGTACACGTGCAAAGCCGGGGCGTGTCGCTAGTTTGAAGTAAAGTACTATTTTCGTCTTTTTTAAGCTATTGCATAGCTTTTATCACGGGCTTTGAACGCGGCGACCGAATCAAGAAATTCCGTAACGAAAAAAACTTAACACCCCTCGCCTACCATGTAATGACGGATGATGACATAAAACAAAAATTACGTTCCCATGACAACGTGATGTTGTCATGGGAATGTAATTTTTTCAAGTGTAGCGTTGACAAATAGGAAGTATGGAGGTTACAAATGATATGCAATAGCTTTACCGCGGCAGTCCCCGAGTGCCACACCTTTTTTCTTTCATTTAAGTCCCGTATAAGGTAATACTTTACTGTTTAACCGGAAACAAAACAAGAAATTACGTAGTACCCACATAATGTGCCATAATGAGATATGATTACCAACGACCTTTGTCGAGGTAGATTATCTAGATAAATCCTTCATATGCTAAGGTAGGCTTCGCTGTGGCTGAGCTGTCAACTTCGACTTCCTGTCCGTCGACGACGATCATTTATTATTGACTAGTTTATACATTTTTTTGAGTGTATACTTTTTTAGGCGCGTGGGGCATTTTTGAGATGGGAAAAAACAATTGAACTCGACGTCACCGTTACCGACACCTCATTTTTGTAAACGCGATTGTGCACTTTATTTATATTACGTTACAGATCAATGTTCTATGCAAGTATTTTTACTTTAAAGGTTTTGAAAGTTTTTTTTTTGTTAACGCGATTGTGCTCTCTATTTAGATAAGGATATAATATTATTTTTCTTCCACCAAGGCGATCTTGTTCAAGTTTTCACTTCTGTCGGCACTCCCGGAAGGCCACTGTTTTTTATTTGGTTTTTTTTTTAACTCTCAACACCAGGTCAGCCACTATAGTCACTAACAACCACACGAAAAGAAGAAGAATGGCCGTATTTTTTTATTTTGTTGATTTAGAATCTTGATTTTTTTAGAGCTCCAAGGCACCATAGAACTACGTTTTTGATATTAATTTAAACTTGATACGTCCACGCGTTCCTGAGAATATGGGTCTTGAGAGACAGACCAACAAACGGACATCGAAGTGATCCTATAAGGGTTCCATTTTTTTTCTTTTGAGGTACGGAACCCTAAAAAAACAGATTTATCGATTGCCGTCCCGAGTTATTTAATGTATAGGTAGGAGCATAAAACCATTCCAGTTTTCAAAAGCCGTTTTATCGCGAGCTAGAACATAATCGGAATCCATCATTAAAAGAACTGGTTAGCGACCTTCATAACCCTTGGCAAAAAAAACCTGTTTCTTACTTACCTAATATATTAACTCTTATCACATTAAAATTTTATTGTTTTTATATGTACAGACTGGCGTCTTAACTAATTACTAACTTAACTTACTAACTTCTTAAGAAATTTGACAGATTGTAGTAGCTTGTGGTGGCGTGCTGGCCACCACAAGCTACTACAATCTGTCAAATTTCTTTAATAGATTTTCAATTTTATCGCTGAAGTATAAGGTTTAAAGCTGATTGGGAAAATTTTACAGTTTCGGGTAGCTTGATGTGCTGGCGTCTGTACATATATTTCGTAATAAATATATCTGATATAAATAATATTAATTTGGTATAGTTGATAGCCAGACTATCGAAATAGGTCTGAGATCTGTGAAGATAGTAATAGTAAGATGTAAAATAAAACAAATTTCTCTATGATGTTGATTAATCTCTATGTAATAATAATAAATAGATAAACATTTATTTCTCTTCCACAAAGGCGCCTTAAAAATATAAAGATTACAATATCTGATAAATCCTTTGTGGGAGACTGGTATCTGCACTAGGAAAACCTGAACCACAGATTACCAGGCCCCCCTCAAAAACAGTGTTTGATTATTAAATCATAAAGATATTATTTACAAATTATTTTTACCTTTGGTAGGAGAACACAGAATATAATTATTTAATAAATATAATTATGCAAGAAGTTATGTTCCGGCACAAAAAAGGTTAAGGGTCAAGGCCCATAACCTTTTTATGATACTTCTAATAATGTTATGCAAATTATTGGCATGGTCGGTTTTGTAAACGTCATTAATTTAATCGAGAAATGTTTTGACCAAATGTTTAACTTCAATCTACTTAATAAGAATATTAAATTCACTGACAGACAACTCACAGCCTTAACCGATGGGTCCAGAAGGATGAAATTTTGCACAAGAGTTACTTATACATATATTAAAAAACTTTTTACAAAAAAAAACAACCGACTTCCAAAAAAAAAACACTACAAAGTGAAAAATAACTTTAATTTCGGAAGTCGGTGTCTTGGGTTTTGTATTTTCGTTTTTTGCCACCGACTTCCGAAATTAAAGTAATTTTTCACTTCCTAGTGTTTTTTTTTTGGAAGTCGGTTGTTTTTTTTTTGTAAAAGTTTTTATTTTTCACTTTTTTGTTGTGGTACCTACCCCACACACATTCGAATACCACTACCTGCTACCAGTGACAGGAACTTATCATATCATCTACATACTGTGTGGGAAAAAGTACGAATTATTGAAGCTAACTCAAAAACCATCAAAGCAAAGTTAATAAAATTTATATGGGACCACCTCGAGAGCATATCCTTTCAAACAAAAAAAGAATTTTTAAAATCGGTCCACAATTGACGGAGTTATCGCTGGACATACATAAAAAAAAAGAAAAAAAAAAAATCTAACATACGCGACGAACATATTATAACCTCCTCCTTTTTGGAAGTCGGTTAAAAATCAAAAGTCATTTACTTATTCAAATTAGGCTGCGAATCAGCACTTTTCGAACGTCAAAATTACATAAGACAGTCTACCAAAACGCCCGCCCTTCGTCTTCAATAGCAAAAATAAGGAAAGATTTTCAAAATTCACCTCTTAATGAGGTTCAAAAGAGGATGAAAGTTTATAGAAGTTTGTCATTTAGTCTTAAACAAGTGGCTGGTCGACTCTTCACGTGACCAGAGGGCTGGCCTATTCTTTGGCCAAAGAATCAGCATTGCCATACAACGTGGCAATGCTGCCAGCCTTTTGGGCACTTTTCCTATTGACAGCGATGCGGACGAGATTTTTGATGCTCTATGATTATTCCTCCCCCCTTTTTATATACTTGTACATATAATTATATTAAGTCTGATAGTTTTTAAATGATGTAAATACGTGTGTAAATAAAAATTTATACGTCTTAAACATAAAAGTAATCTTTATTAACCGACTTCCAAAAGGAGGAGGTTCTCAGTTCGACTGTATGTTTTTGTATGTTTGTTACGCGATTACTCCCCCAATTATTAATTGATTTTGATGATTCTTTTTTTTTGGTAGGTCATACTTCAGAGTTGGTCGCATATAAATTTTATTAACTTTGCTTGGCTACTTTTTGAGTTAGCTTCAATAAATACGTATTTTTTCCCACTTAGTATGTGGATGATATGATAAGTTCCTGTCACTGTTATTTACATAGCAGGTAGTGGTTTGAATTTGTATGGGGTAGGTACCACAAATAAAAAGAGTAAAATAAACACTTTGTACAAAAAAAAAACAATCGACTTCCAAAAAAAATACTACACAGTGAAAAATTACTTTAATTTCGGAAGTCGGTGTCTTTGGTTTTGAATTTTCGTTTTTTGCCACCGACTTCCGAAATTAAAGTTGTTTTTCTTTCAGTTTCATGCATTAACAGCAAAACTTATCTTTAAAATAATTATGGTCACCCATCCACAGATTACCCTTGGCAAGCGCAACTTAACTTCTAAGATCGATCAATCTAAACAGCTGTTTCAGCCGCGTGACCTCTTAAGTATTTACATAACTTACAAGAAAAGTCCATGAACGTTATTATAAATAGATTAAATAATAACATCATTATCCGTCAGATATAACAAAACAATATGATTGGTCATAATGTTAGACAGTAGGTACACACTGCTACACATCAAGCTATACATTTCCAGTATAAGCTGACCTCGCAATGCGAGATCAGCATAAACTGGAAATGTATAGCTTGATGTGTATCCGTGTGCACTTAGGTACCTCTCATCATTATGCGCGCACGCAGATCGTCATGTTAGGTTATAAGTCAATTACTAGGCAGCCATTACTGTAAGCGATGACATTAATGTCACTACACGGAAAACGTTATTGATAATAAAAAAATTATAGTGTTATTACCTAGGACATTAGCTTATTTATTACAATGCCAATCCACATTTTAAGTATGAAAATACAAGTACGCGGCGGGCCCGTCTTGTCGGGCTAATTCAGTGAGCGTAACGTAGTCAGAAGATATAAGAGTTACGCGATAGAAAGAGAGGCAACTTCTAGATGAATATAATTGAAGGTAATAGGTAAAAAAAAGAAATTCTATTTAGTCCGTCTTTCAGATAATAAAAAAAATATTAAACACGTATTTTTTGCTTTATCATATTAATTAATAATAACTTAGAAAACACACATTAAAGTTGGGGAGTGGGGGCTCGCTTCGTCACAACGTACTATTAAATCTAGCAAGGCGTGACGTCATGCCACATTTTAACTCAACGTATCGCCGTAATCTTTTGATTACGTCAAAAAATAAAAAATACGTGTTCAATATTTTTTAATAATCTACAAGACGATTTTTTTTTTTTTTTTTGTGTCTGTCATTTCACAAAAATTGCAGGAAACGGTAGCGTACTGCGAGTGACGTGAGTGTGCCGAGTGGCAAGTACGCACCGAGTGCATGTTTATACCTGCCGAGTGGACTAACGAGTCAGTGCGGGGAAGCACGGGGGTGGGCACTTGGTCTAGTAAATAGTCTGTCTCGCCCTAGGAGCCTTAACTCGGTCGAGCGCTCGGTGATGTGTTTACACGTAACGAGCACTCGGCCGATAGCACTGTCTCGCCCATCTACTCGGCACGTGTGATCAAGGTATCAGTACCAAGCTACTTTTGTATTGGCCTGTTACTCAGTAGGATAATAAATTAGTTTATCTACACCCATGCTAACATTAAAACAGCCAGTGTCATAGTAACCATAATATCATCCAAATGAGTTTTATAATGTTGTACTAAATTTCATTATGCAACTCGAATTTCAAAAAACGAACATTGTCATGCACGCGCGTTTCAATACCACAGCACCGTAATTTAAAAAAAAACATAGGTTATTCGAATTCACGTCGTATCCCGCCATTTTTGTTCGATAATAGTATTGCAGCAAAGGATATTTCTCACCAATTATATTAACAGAAAAGTCGAGAAAAAGTCTTGTATGCAACTGTACATAATTAGGTATTAAAACAATCATGTGATACTATTATCACACGAGGCGAATCCACATTCGTGTTTTAATACCCCTTATTATAAATAACAGTTGCATAAATAACTATTATGGGTCGAAATAAAAAAATAAAATAAAAATCTTTAAACATCCCTAACGATCTTATTCTGGAAAAAACCACGTCGTGAAAACTCAGTTGACGTGACCTTGAAGTAAGCTGTCAATAGTCAATCCTTAGTATCAGGTGGAGTGACAGATCACTTCAAGCTCACTCACCTAAGTTTTTGCGGTAAGATTTTCTCAGAATAGACCGGTTGATATCTAAATGATCATTTTAACGATGAGTCGGCCATTTTATACCAACGAATTCTAACGAGAGCAAAAACGGTGTGAACAATTCTAGAAATCCGATCTTACTTTTTTCTCTAGTCTAATAAATAGTTAAGTAATATAAGGTATAATTACAAAATCTTTAATATTTGCAAGATATAATTTTAAAATAATTTATTTTTATAAACATAACATACATTGAATATAAAATCGTTTGATATACCACTCAAAAGACTTAAATGATAAAAACTTTTTTTTTTTTTGTTATTTCTATCATAGTCGCCTTCGCGCGTTAATGGTCACTGTTCTAACCTAACTTAACCCAAATGATTCACCAATAATAGAGGGGATCTAGCGCTCGGCGGCCGCTTCCGCGGCACGCTCGCTTCGCTCGCTCGCCTTCGCGCGTTAATGGTCACTCTTCTAACCTAACCCAAATGATTCACCAACAATAGAGTGGATCTGGAGCTCGGCGGCCGGTCCCGCCTTAGCCTTCTAACCTAACCTATCGGAGTCTGATTGCTCTGAATCGGGGTGTTGACCATAATGATGGTAAGTATCAACAACCATATATTTTAAACAATAGACCTAGTGATTTTCGATTAAATAAACGTTATATGTGAAGAAATTATATCAACAGTGGGTATTTCTCACGTTTATTATATCTTGTGAACTTTATTGAAATGAAAATATAACAAAAAACTTTGTATGATTATGAGACGCACCCATGGGCGCACCCAGCATTTTTTTAGGCATAGGGCAGAAGTAAATAAACTCGATAAGTAGTAGGAATTTCTCTCGATAAAACTCGATAACTACGCATGCGCGCTTGATCCATCGATACTTTATTGTTTCGCGATGTAATTTTGAATTTTAACAAATGAATAAATAATTTTGTTACTTAATAAACCAAAATTTTTAGCTTCAAGTCAGGGACCAGGGTGGGGCAGATGCCCCACCTTGCCCCACCCCTAATAAATGAGGTTCCAACCTAAAAGGATAGTCATGTTATCCATTATGGAACATAATTCTCGAACACAAAACTATTGGTTACATGGTACACAGAGAAAATGCTCTGGTGATTCAGAGGCTTCCTCCGAATGTCTTTGCTAAATCTATGCACTTGCTTCTAAGTAATCATAATGCTTTGTGGGTCAGCCAGTCGCTTTCATGTTAAGCCAGGGAAGCAAATTGACTAAAAAAATTTTACAAACAAAAAAGTGAAAAATAAAAACTTTTTACAAAAAAAAACTACCGACTTCCAAAAAAAAACACTACAAAGTGAAAAATAACTTTAATTTCGGAAGTTGGTGGCAAAAAACGAAAACTCAAAACCCAAGACATCGTTTTTTTTTGGAAGTCGGTAGTTTTTTTTTGTAAAAAGTTTTTATTTTTCACTTTTTAGTTGTGGTACCTACCCCACACACATTCGAATACCACTACCTACTACCAGTGTCAGGAACTTATCACATCATCTACATACTAAGTGGGAAAAAAAAGACGTATTTTGTAGCTAACTCAAAAACTACCCAAGCAAAGTTAATAAAATTTATATGGGACTAATTTGGGAGCATACCCTTTCAAACAAAAAAAGAATTTTCAAAATCGGTCCACAAAACTTTAAAAGACCCTTATATTCAAGTTACAACTATCATTCTTTGACAGTTATCATTATCTGCATAGCCTTTTCCAACTATGTTGGGGTTGGCTTCCAGTCTAACCGGATGCAGCTGAATACCAGTATTTTACATACAGCGACTGCCTATCGGACCCCCACAACTGGGTAACACGATATCCCTTGGTAAGACAGGTTGTCAGACTTTCGGGCTTCTGACTAACCGTAACGACTGTCAAAGATCTACAAATGACAGCCGGGACCAATGGCTTTATAACGTGCGTTCCCACGGCACGTAGGGGTCTCAGAATGTAATGGATGGTTAGCCATCCACGGACTGACCACGGCAAGCGTTGGTTAGCCTTGAAGATCGACCCATGCGGCTGATACCTACACATTATTTTGCCACGAGCCCCCTTTTTTGACAGTCGTATGAAATGGTTAAAACATAGCAAATTGAGGTAGGTTGTCAATTTACTTAACAATTAATTTCCTTGACTGTAATCCGCTGAAGCCTAAAATTCATTCAAGTTATAACCACAAGCCTTGGTCAAAAATATAAAGACCCAGGGCAGGATACGGAAACATACCACAACACTCAGAAAAACTACTATTAATTTTTTTTTTTAATCAATCAATAACCTCAACTTTAACTTAATCTAATCTACGTCAGCATTTCCTGACCGAAGTGTGTGAAAAAATTGTTGTTTTGAACATCACAAGCCGCCACAAACAATAATTAAAGCTAGTACAAAGTACGGTAATGGAAAATTACAACATTCTGTTACGTAGAAGAAGATGAAATTATACTCATTACTTATTGAATTAATAGTAATAAAATGTAAACTCTTCTAGGAATTGTAAACAGTATAGTTCTGATTACAATGTTTATGCATGTGAGATTTGTATTGTAAACCAATCTTCAATGTAAACTAATATTATAAAGAGAAAAGATTAGATTTTTTTGTATTTTTTTTTGTAACGAATAAACTCAAAAACTACTGAACCGATTTAAAAAATCTTTCATCAATAGAATGATATATTGTCACTGAGTTATCACCTGCCTTTTTCCCAACTATATTGGGGTCGGCTTCCAGTCTAACCGGATGCAGCTGAATACCAGTATTTTACATGGAGCGACTGCCTATCTAACCTCCACAACCTAGTTACTAAGTAACACGATACCCCTTGGTAAGACTGGTTGTCAGACTTTTTGGGCTTCTAACTACCCGTAACGACTGTCAAAGATCTACAAATGACAGCCGGGTCCAATGGCTTAACGTGCTTTCCGAGGCACGGAGGGGCCTTGGTATGTAAAGATGGTCACCCATCCACAGAACAACCGCGGCAAGCGTAGCTTAACCTGATCGATCGACCCGTGCAGCTGTTGTTACTTAGCCACAAGCCCCTGCTATATTGTCACTGAGTAACAAGCTATAATTTATAAAAATATCTCGCGAGCGAATACGCTGGCGGAAGCTAGTCTACAATGCAGTAGGAATTATTGCAGTTAGGTACCGTTTACAAACCTTTATCACTGCTGGAAATAGGACTTCCAAAAACTGAAACATATAAGAGGCGCCCAAGGCGCGCGTCTTGTACGCTGCGTTTTGGGCGCTCAATAAAATTTTATGTATTTCTATTTAACGACTAATGCTACTGCTGAGCATGAGGTCCTGGGTTCGATTCCCGGGTCGGGCAAAGTGTTATTGGGTTTTTCTATCTGGAATTTTTCAGTAGCAGTCCGTAGTCTGGATTTGTGCCCGGTTGATGGCAATAGGCTCGCCCCCTATTACATGGGACTTAAACATAACTGGCGAAATGTGGGTGTACCTGCTACAGGTACACCTCTGCCCAACCCTTCGGGGAAACAAGGCGTGATGTTATGTATGTATGACTAATGCTACTTTTTTTTAGTATTACCTATAAAAGACCTACTAAAAGACTGACTATCTAAATACGATGAAAAACGAATAACACCAATTACGCCCTCGGACCTTCTTAAAAAAAGTGCTTTAGTTACTCCTTATAACATCAGCTATCTGCCAGTGAAAGCCCCGTCAAAATCGGTCCAGCCGTTTCGGAGATTAACCAGAAAAAACAAAAATAAAGACAAAAAATTTAAAAATTGATTTTTGTTATAAAATTTAGCGTATGTATATACTTTCTTTAAGCATGTAGTAAAAAGCTGTTATTTTGACATTACAAGCAGACACTTCAATTTAATTAATTTGTATCTATGTATAAATGTAGAATGCATAAAATAAGTCTTTTTTTTTTGGGTGGGAAATTATCAAATAACTTCTCCCGCTCTGGGTGGAGCGGGAGGCATGTCAGACGCTTACTGACTAAAACCCACCCGTGTTCCTTCGGTTGCCCTGTTGCCGGGGGCCACGATGTCCCTTTCGGCCCATATTTGCAGCCCCGGCAGGCATTGGCCCCTAGCGGACCCCGTCAAGACTACGCTACCTAGGCATCATTGTACCTAATAGTTTTTAGTTCTTTACTTTTGTCTGAAGTGCTTTAAGTCCGCAACGACATTGGATTTTTCTTTCGTGTGAACAAACTTTTCCATTTTTAATGGCCTCATATCTGTTAAATCTTACAGTAGAATTAATCATAGTGATTATAATTCTTTACAATATCTTATTCAAAGAATTCACACAATTTACATACGCCACCGATAAAAAATATCACATAAGTATGGGAATAGCTATGAACCAGTTGTACCAGATTGATAAATTCTTCTTAATTAAAATCACCTCATTGCTGTTCATGACCACAAACCAGTTGTTCTGACGTCATCAGAAATACCCAATAACCAAAGAAATCAAGGCTATCGTTTCTCGAAAGAAAATAACATGGGTTTTCTGTCTGAACTCGAATTTTAGTTTATCTAGTTTTGGAACCTCAAACTCATTGTCATACTTGACAAAGTTCAAATTCCATTGCCACCATTTAGGACCTTTTTATAACAAAAATTTGCTTTCTCCCGCATGGTGTGTCGATAAAAAATAGCCTATGTCCTTTCTCAGGGTTCAAAGTATCTCCATAACAAATTTCATCAAAATCGGTTCAGCCGTTTAGCCGTGAAAGCGTAACAAACAAAACAAACTCACATTCGCAATTATAATCCAATGTTTTTAAATTTTATTTAAGACTAGATGAACCCGTGAACTTCGTACCAGGTGAACGAAATTTAGATTTTTTCGACTTTCCTAATTTTCTTTTTCCTTGATCAACCCAGTACCTATTGAAACGAAAAAACCTAAAAAAATAACAATTCATTCGAGTCATTTTCGAGTTTTCACGAGACTAACGTACGGCCTGTACCCTAATTGCGTAATATACGATCAATCACAATTTGTTTCGATGTTTAACAGATTGCTAATCCATTACTTCATAAGTTGGGAAAAAAATCTGCTCAACAACGTTAATAACACAATGAATGTTGTTGAACTGTCAAAATGAAACAAATTAGTCATAATCGTTTAGGGTACTGGTTTATACGATGTCAGTGACTGGACTCAATGACTCGGAATTTCAGACCCAGTCTGTGAGTTCACGTAGTCAGTAAGTCAGTTGATAAAAAGTAAGTTTAAAAACTAAAACCCGACTAAAAGATATGAAACAAGAAAATATTTCAGACAGAAGTCAAGACATAGGTACAAAAATGATCAAGGTAAAGCCGTGGTCGCATGCTGGTACACCTACAAAATTATAATGGCATTATACTAAATAATACTATATAATAATACTATATATAAATATAAAGGTGTCTTATGTCATGATTTCATGAAATCATGATTTTTGACACCTTTATCTTCTTCTTAATCACTATTACTGATTGTAATGATTATAATTGAGTAAAGCCATATTTGTTATGGCCGCGAATCATCATAAAACTTAACACTGACCTGCAAAATGCAAAAAACGTTAGAAAATTTGAATTTCGCGGGCTACCCTGACGCTTCCCCCTTAAACATCGAGCCGTAGAAATGTTTTGACAATCTGTCATTGTGATGGTCTGTCATTTTGTTTTCGTTTCGGTTCTTCTGATTCTACGGCATACGGTAGTCATGCTGCGCATGATGTAACACACGTTCGTCAGAAATTACTGATAGTTTAAAAAACCAGACATAAAATGATCTCAGCGCAATATTTTGTACCCAAGCTTGGTACTAAATGTATATTAGTTTTGAATAATAAATTAGACGTTGGTGTCGATTCCCTTGTTCACAAACTAAACTAAATTTAAGTTCAGTGCATCTTTTTCTCTCTATTTCATTAAGAAAAGGACAGAAGATAAATTTTAGTTTAGTCCTGTCAAATTAATCAGCGCTTGACGTAAATTGACGTAATTTTAGTAGGCAAGTTTTTAATCACGTCTAAACTTGTATGGGGTAGTGACAGGCGCTGATTAATTTGACAGGACTAAACTAAAATTTATCTTCTGTCCTTTTCTTAATGAAATAGAAAGAAAAAGATGCACTGAACTTAAATTTAGTTTAGTTTGTGAACAAGGGAATCGGCACCATTGTAACAAAAACGCAATGATTTTAAACATTGTGGTTCAATGTAAACTAAAGCAGAGAATGACAAGGACAGGAAGATGATGATGGTGTTTTCCGGGACAACAAACGTCTCAGTCTATTATCTGAATACGCACGCATACACCGTGGTTGTCACATTTGACATCCGCGGAAACACATCTTTAGTTTGTAATACCTTCTCTAGTTTACATTGAACCTCAATGGATTTAAACAATGTCCGGAGTTAAAAGCAATAAAATTTTATGTGTACAACTTGTTTTGTTGGCTCGTATATAATGGCGTTGTAAATCATTGTAACATTGTTGTAGACAACCATCTATTACATGGTTTGTCTAATAAACCTCGGCATATCTCGGCAATCCAACCTCTAATAATTCCCCTTTTTGCTCTCCTAAAAATATTATTTAATACTCTAATGTAATGATTGCGCCTCTTTTTGTGAACCTCAAATAAACCATATAACCAAAATACTAAATAGCTAATAAACTGCGACCAACTTGGGTGTAGCGCTCGCGGCCGCTGCTGCGGCACCGTTCGCTCCGCTTGCTCGGCTCGCGCGCGGCTGGTCACAGTTCTAACCAAACCTAACCCATTCGATCGCACTACTGCTGAGCTCGAGGTCCTGGATACGATTTCCGGGTTGGCCAAGGTATTATTGGGTTTTTCCCTCTACTATCCAGGTATTTGTGCCCGGTTTATGGCAATAGGGTCGCGCCTTATTACATGGAACTTAATAATTGGCGAAATGTGGGAGTACACCTCTGCCTAACCCTTCGAGCACACCTATAACTCAATACTCAATTCTTTATTGCATTCCATATGTATTACATAGATGGTATAACAAAGTAAAAGATCAATATGGACCTTGTCGGGCACAGCAATATTAGGAGAGAGGAAGAGCTAGAAATTCAGTATTATTATAAATTATTAGATGTTTTTATAATTATGTATATTGTATATTATTAGGTTTGTGTATATAGGTATAGTTTACTAGTTATTTTTATTTTATGTATTTTTATGTTATATTTTCATTATATTATATATTTAACAAACATTACTAGTCAGCAAGGTTGGTAGCGTCACTGACTGTCAGTAGTGTAGGATCTTTTTCTAACCACATTAAATGAGATTTGAAAAATAAATCAACATATTTTTAACTAGCTACTGCCAGCGACTTCGTCCACGTGAAACTTGTTTGCCAAAACCACGTCGCATCATATCGCCCGACCCACGTCACATCGTATCGCCCGACCCACGTCGCATCGTATCACCCGAACCACGTCGCATCGTATCGCTCGACCAACGTCGCATCGTATCGCTCGACAAACGTTGCATCGTATCGCCCGACCCACGTCGCATCGTATCGCTCGACCAACGTCGCATCGTATCGCCTGACCTACGTCGCATCGTATCGCCCGACCCACGAAGCATCGTATCGCTCTCCCGCGTTATTACTTCATTTTCGCTTATCGTTCCTTCCGATTTTATTTTTTACTTGACTCCTACGGGTCGTAGCGTGATGCCATATAACCTATAGCCATCCTCAAGAAGCTGTCATATCCGACTGGTAATTCCAGAGATTAGCGCGTTCAAACAAACAAAAAAAACTCTTCGACTTTATTATTACTTTAGAAGATAGATATGTAAATATAGATAATTTATTGTAACGCGTGTTGGTAACGCAAAAAAATAATCTGATATATAGAAGAGTATTTATTATGAAGTTTAACATTTTTATAGCAATAAAAACAATGACCTGAGTGTTAGATTTTTTTATTTTAAATAATAAATTAAGTAACATGATTAATTAGCACCTTTTATGATGTAAGAATACCTTTGTCAAGGAAGAATAAAACGTCGTCTTCTAGGTACACACAACTACACATCAAGCTATACATTGTAGTTTATGATGATCTCGCATTGTATAGGATTTCAGATTATATTATTATTTTGATTTATAGCTTGTTATGTAGCCTGTTATGTAGCTTGTACAATGTAATGTATTAAATAACTTTAATACTTACCTACAACTTTATAACTAAGTAGTAAAATATTAATATTCATGTCTTTTTTTAATGAAATACGTCAAGTACGTAAGTTCCTACTTGAGTAAAAAACTGATCATTGACTACCTGTGACGCCATCGCAAATCAATTTATTGTTTACTGCCAGTGGATTCGCTCGCGTGTTATCTTTTTAAATTATAACCTACATATTGATAACATAGCATACTACTGAGGAATTTTTTTTTAAATCGGTCCAGTAGTTTTTGAGTTGATAACAAAGAAAAATATTAATATTTTCTCTTTATAATATTATTAGTGTAAATTAAAAAATATGTCGTTTCTGACGTAATTTTTTTAATTCCTTAATTTACAGCATTCCCCTGTCTATTGGCGCTCAGACAGTTGAATTTTTATCGTTATTCGAGAGGCTAACTACAACAAAAAAGTGCTGGTATAACATCAAGGGACGCTTTTCAAATCTTCCAATAACTTCATTATAAGAAATAAAAATTGTTTTACAGCTTTTACATAGAAAATGTGTTAAACCAAGTTATATTTATTCTTCTGATAAAAAATATTTGACCATTGATAAATCGGTCCTGAGTCCTGACGCTAATAAATCCAACTGTAAACAATAAAAACAACTGCGTCATTCATGGAAAATTCTAAATTGAATGTTGGCATGACTGTGACACACTACTATTATGACGTCTATACACATACAGACCGGTCTAAAACCAGTAATTACTGAACATTGATCCTTCTAAGAAACAAGCTAATCGCAGGTTACATTAGTTCAAGCAAAAAGTTCGAATAGTTTTTGTTTTAATGAGGATTTTCATGAAAATTCACGCCACCAGTTGACGTCACTTTGACAAGAGGTCTTCCATTTCGACAATGAATATAAAATTAAGATAACGTTGATCATTCACTCGCAACAAAAAAAAATAGGCGCTTTGACACTTTTGACAGGTGCCTGGACCTTTTTTTTTTTGGTGGCAAATTATCAAATAACTTCTTCCGCTCTGGGCGGAGCGGGACGTGTCAGACTCATACTAACTAAAACCCACCCGTGTTCCTTCAGTTGTCATGTTGCCGGGGCCACGATCTCCCATTCGGTTTTCTTCGCGACCCTGGCAGGCATCGACCTTAGCGGACCCCGTTAGTTCTGCTGACATCTCTTTGAGGCGCGCGTGGAATACAACGCGCCGTCGATCCGAGCCTAGTCCTTATCGGACGGCGAGCTACCCATTGCTCACCGTCTGCAAGCCCGCGCCTATTTTGGCCGAGAATAGATATGGGATTCCCGATGCCCATGGCGTCTCCTGCGGCGACTAGGGGCGTGGGGGCGCGAAATTTGCCTCTCCCTCACGTGTTCCACCTCCTCCTTCGCGAACATTACTGTTTCGCAGAAGGAGGTGAGGTGCCTGGACCTGACATCTCAGTGCTGCCATCTATAATGAACGTCATTTCAAAAGACCCTCATTGTAGGTATCTACCCACATGTTGTGGTCTTTTTCGTTTCGTCGTTACGTCTATGCTGCTTAGTTTTACTGTTTGGGCCCAGTAGGTCACGTTTATTGCGGCATCAGAGGCGTTGTTCAGATCGTCAAGGGTGCAGGTGAACATTTGGGACATTCTAGCAGACCGGACATTGTCTATGTCTATTCAGGAGCACCGCACTAGCACTGGATGTTGTATGAATCGATAGTACCCCATTTCGCCAGATAATGTTTGCAGCAGCATATTTGGGTACGGAATCGATTCAGTTCTATCCAAACAGCCACTACAGTTCGTGACCGGGAGGCAGGTGTTCTCGGGGCTTTACGAAGATGTTTTGATACAAGTTTTTCAAATAACATATATTTTGCAAACATTTAGGTACGATATATATTTATGCATTCATGTTTTTAATAGCTCTTTCCGCAACCAGTTAGTTGTTCTATCGTCAACCATCTCTCTATATATCTGACCTATCGATCGATCTGCATCTATAAATATCTCGATAGAATAACGGTAAGGATTTTAACATAATGTATTTATGACATGTCTACGGCATGTCAGATAACAAATGGGCTAAAAGAACCACTGATTGGGTCCCACTAAATGCACGACGACATCGTGGCAGGCCGAGACGAAGATGGCGGGATGAGCTTGACTCCTACCGAAAGGAGTGGCCGGGACTAGCAATAGACAGAATTGTGTGGAAAAGGGAGAGAGAGGCCTTTGCCTTTGCCCTGCAGTGGGACAATACAGACTAGTAGATTAGATTTATGCCAAAAAAGACATTGTTATCCTGCAATCTTTTAGTCAGTAAGAGTCTGACACGCCCTCCCGCTCCACCCAGAGCGGGAGAAGTTATTTGATAATTTCCCATCCAAAAAAAAAAAAAAACCTGCAATCTTATCCATTTCAATGACTAATCTCAGGTTATTTTAACATGATACAACTTCAGAACAAATAAAAAACCAAGACATAGCGCTGTCAACAGTGACGTGAAGCCGGTTTCGTAAACATGATGGGTGTAGTTTGATTATAAATGGTTGGAAATGTGTGCGTGTGAACGTGTTCGCACACAGCGGAGGTTTAGTGTACCTATTGTTCGCAGCGCTGTCTTGGTTTTTTATTTGGTCTGAGGTTACAACTAACACCACGTGTATGTTGATACAAAGCTAGCAAATATCTTGATTTTAAGCAGTGTCCTATAAGTTTCTTGCCCATTCTTCTTCATAGAAATCTACATTTTGGAATGGGCAGCTTCAACTTTTTGACTAACTCCTTGACAGTTCAAAAGCACTTGATGGTTTAATTGAAATAAATGCTCTGAGTTTGAGCTAATTAGCATTTTTATTTTTATTTGTTTGTATAGATATTGTTTACTTTGTGTTCTTCTTGAATAAATTAGGTTCCAAAGTTTCTAATTGTTTTGAAAGAAATCGAAAAATAAAAGTAGGTATTCCATTTACCAATCAAACGCACAAAATCTTTAATAATCACTAGTCAGTGATTTATTCGTGTGAATTGACAACGTGAGACTGCGTACGCGCCGCCGGGCTTCCCGACGCAATGACCTTTGGGCGGTAGGTAATTTCCATGCACATTGAGATGTAAAAATAACATACAACGATATGCACAATGTTGGAATGTCTTTCTATAATAAGAAATAACATTGTTGTGACGTGCGTATTTTGCTGTGTTGGTTGACTTTTAAGAATTTCGCAGCATGTGACTATTTAGCGTAATTTTTTGTTGACTTTTTATGCAAAGGACTGCAATTTATTCCTAATAAACTAAGTCGAAGGAACTCGTGGCTAAATAATAACAGCTGCACGGGTGGATCGAAAGTTAAGCTACGCTTGCCGCTGTCAGTTCGTGGATGGATGACCATCTTTACATACCGAGACTGCTCCGTGCCTCGGAAAGAACGTTAAGCCGTTGGTCCCGGCTGTCATTCGTGGATCTTTGACAGTCGTTACGGGTAGTTAGAAGGCCAAAAAGTTTGACAACCAGTCTTACCAAGGAGTATCGTGTTACCTAGTAACTAGGTTGTGGAGGTCAGATAGGCAGTCGCTCCATGTAAAATACTGGTATTCAGCTGCATTCGGTTAGTGTGGGAGCCGACCCTAACATAGTTAAGAAAAGGCTTGTCAGATAATGACATTGTATAGTACAAGCACCCGCCCCTGCTTCGCAAGGGTACAGACGCCAGCACATCAAGCTACCCGAAACTGTCAAATTATCCCAATCAACTTTGAACCTTACACTTCAGCGATAAAGTTGAAAATCTATTAAATAAATTTGACAGATTGTAGTAGCTTGATGTGCTGGCGTCTGTACAATGGCGACATATCAAAACCTCTAGATTTCTATTCTAAATCTTTGGTAAGTATTAGGTATACACATATACTTTCCTAAATGTTGACTAAATGTTGGTGAAAACTGCATCAAAAATTCGTTGCATAGTTTAGAAGAACAACGCGGTCACACAGACAGAAATTCCATTTATTTTATGCAGAAATCTTACTTCTTACTAAAATTATTAAAAACGCGAAAGTTTGTGAGGACGGATGGATGTGTTACTCTTTCACGCAAAAACGTCTGAACGGATTTGGATAAAATTTGGTATACAGATAGTTTATAACCTGGATTAACACATAGGATACTTTTTATCCGGATATTCCCACGGGATCGAGATTTGTGCATGTGAAACCGCGGGGCGCTGCTAGTATAGATATAAATCTAGAGATGAAATTCACTTAAATTTTCATGAACCGGATTTGTCAACCACGGACCAAGTTTCTACAACGGAAGTCTCAATTTAACTGTCATTTTCACACAGAGTCTTTCAACTAACTTCAACATTTTCAGTTTCGGCTTAATTATGCGGCTTACTTTAGAATTTCAGGGAACTTTAAAAAGTTTTCATGAGTACTCTTTGGCAACTTGATTTTATGAACGAAACCTTTTAGGTAATTGTTCTTACAATTAGGTCTTGGGTACTTAGGTAAAAGCAGGCTTATACGAGCCCAGTAATATGACAGTACAGTAAGTCAGTCCAGCGCTGACATGCAACTGCGCTCGTGTAAACACTAGTTTTAACTCAGTCCAGCACACGTAGCATGTCGACGGAAGAATAGACAAAATAACAGATTGTGATTGTTTATCTGTCATTTTGTCTATTCTTCCGTCGACTAAACCCGTTTCTATTGTGGTCATGCTAAGCGTGCAGTGCTGACCTCGTGCCCTCATGTCAGTCCAGTTGACTAACCTACCCGTCTATTTTCTGGCCCAGTAGCTTACCCCGCCTGACTTACTGCTGGAGGCTTAAAACGTCCGCTTTGGCAGAATCATAATAAATGATATTACGCAAATCATCTGTTTGACAGTTTTGTATTTTAATGAAATAACATTTATACTGTAGAAATAAAAATCTATTTGATTATTAAAAACTGTAAAGAAAAATAATTGCGTAAAATTGCGACCTTAATTTTTTCGTGCGGCAATATTTACACCAAATATGATACTGATATGAATTGAATTGAATATGATTCAGCTAAAATAAGTGTCACCATAGGAATAGGCCTGGGTCCAAATTTTTTTTGTCCGTCTTTTATATTTTTTAAAAATATTGAAGACGTATTTTTTCTTTTTTGACGTAATCAAAAGATTACGGCGATACATTGAGTTAAAATGTGGTATGACGTCACGCCTTGCTAGATTTAACACTGCGTTGTGATGTAGCGAACCCCCATTCCCCAACTTTAATGCGTGTTTTCTAAGTTATTTTTCATTAGGTACCTAATATGATAAAGCAAAAATACGTGTCTAATATTTTTTTATTATCTGAAAAGCGGGCTAAATAGAATTTCTTTTTTTTTACCTAGGCAACTGCCCTATTACTAGGAATTCAAAAAATGAATTGTTTTTGGAGGAATGGCTTACTGTAGCCGTTTTAGGCCCCCTGATCTCGTCTATATGAACCCACTGACTGGGTTCGAAATTCCGAGTCACTGGGTATAGTCACTTTCAGCGTATAAACCAGGCATTACTTCGGTAGGTTTACCTAAGTAATCGTTACCTACCAAAGCTATAGTATATGAAAAAATCAGAAAGTAAATTTCTCATTTTACTGGTTATGTGTTTTATTAGGATTTTTCTTCACAAAGAAATCCTTAATAACATAACATCACGCCTTGTTTCCCCGAAGGGTTAGGTAGAGGTGTACCTATAGTATACCCATATTTCGCCAGTCATGTTTAAGCCCCATGTAATAGGGGGAGACCCTGTTGCCATGGGTTAGGTTAGGTTAGAATTGTGACCACCCGCGCGCGAGCCAAGCAAGCGGAGTGGCTTGAAAACTCTAACACCAGGTTAGTCACTAACCACACTAAAAGTCTTTGACCAGTGCGTGATGCCAGTGATAACCTATGGTACTGAAACGTGGTCACTCACAATGGGCCTTATCAGAAGGCTAAAAGTCACCCAAAGGGCAATGGAGAGGGCTATGCTTGGAGTTTCTCTACATGATCGAATCAGAAATGAAGAGATCCGCAGGAGAACCAAGGTAACCGACATAGCCCGAAGAATTGCTAAACTTAAGTGGCAATGGGCAGGGCACATTGCTCGCAGAACGGATGACCGATGGGGTCGAAAGGTTCTGGAGTGGCGACCACGCACCGGAAGACGTAGCGTTGGAAGGCCTCCCACAAGATGGACCGATGACCTTGTGAAGGCCGCAGGAATCCGCTGGATGCGGAAAGCACAAAATCGGTCGAAGTGGCGGTGCTTGGGGGAGGCCTATGTCCAGCAGTGGACGTCTTTCGGCTGAAATGATGACACTAAAAGAAGAAAAAGATCCTGATGTATAGAAAAATTATGAAAAGAATACACGCAGACGGATTCGCGGACAACAGCTAGTAATTCTATGTAATTGGGCACGGGATTACAACAACTTTTTTACACATCTTCCAAAAAGGAGAAGTTTATTAATAAAGAAACAGCCTTGTGATATCAATAATAACAGACTATTTTTACCCAGTAAATGGCTATTGAACTTATAAGGAAGAAGATTAAAACATAGCACTGAACTTTATGGTCATACAGCCACGCCTTTGCCTTGACACCCATTGGCTATGGTCGCTTATGGTTTAATAATTATGTAATTGGCCGTTGGTCCCGGCTGTCATTCGTAGATCTTTGACAGTCGTTACGGGTAGTCAGAAGCCCGAAAGTCTGACAACCAGTCTTACCAAGGGGTATCGTGTTACCCAGTACAGCAGTCGCTGCATGTAAAATACTGTAAATAACACTATCTACTTTAATTATATTATTAATATTATATTATAATATATGTGGTATCTTACGACCTCCACGCGAACGAAGTCGCGGGCAGAAGCTAGTAATATTAGAAATGCGAAAGTTTGTGAGGATAGATGGATATTTTTTACTCTTCCACGCAAAAAGTACTGAACGGATTTGGATGAAATTTTGCACACAGTTAGTTAATAACCTGGATTAACACATAGGCTACTTTTCACCCCGATATTCCCACGGAATCGAGACTTATGCGGGTAAAACCGCGGGGCGCTGCTAGTAAATTATGTAATTGATCAGAATGTGTCTTCTCCAACCATATTTGGTCGGATGTACTCATATATTAAGGTAGTATGTGACTACTGGTTTCGATGTTCTTGTAATTATTTTGTTGAAGGTTGAATGGGATTCCTTTTATGCTGTGTGGTCGGGTAATTTTAAAGGCTTGTCGTTGCATCTTGAATATTTTCAAGGTGATTATGTTATGAAATCAAGCATGTTGGCATGGCAAAAAAAATCCCTTGATTGATTACTATTTACTAACTATGCCTCTGGCTAAAATTATTTTAATTTATATCCGGTTATCGATAACATTTTAATAAGTTAGCCGCATCAGAATATTTCAATAAATCAACTCAGTCTTGTGATAGGACTCACTAAAGTTGAACTGAGTCTTTACCTTCCGTATCCAGTAAGTCCTAGTTCCTATCAGAATTACTAGCAAAGGATTTCCTTAGAAAATCTTTTTATATAATTATAAAAAATAAAAAATAAAATTTATATTAAAAATTATAATATTAAAAAAAAGACGCAGATAGGTAACCACATGATGTATTATTTAAAAAGTTACCTAGTCAACATTCGATATTCAAAAAACTTTTTACAAAACAAATACAACCGACTTCCAAAAAAAAAAACACTACATAGTGAAAAATAATTTGGGAAGTCGGTGGCAAAAAACGAAAATTCTAAACCAAAGACACCGACTATGTTCTTTGTAAAAAGTTTTTATTTTTCACTTTTTAGTTGTGGTACCTACCCCACACAAATTCGAATACCACTACCTGCTATGTAAATAACAGTGACAGGAACTTATCATATCATCCACATACTAAGTGGGAAAAAATACGTATTATTGAAGCTTTAATATAAGACTTTACCTACCTATTTTTTTACTTATGTAATATCGTTGAACATAGAGTAGGTACAGAAATATTTAGATACTTATTTCAACATAAACATTGTGTATAATAATGAGAATATTTTTCGTTTCTAATATTAATATAATAACACAGAAACTGTTACCACATAATCCGATTCTATGGCACAATAATCTACTGATTACAAGGGAAATATAATAATAACTTTACTTAACCTTGGCTCAATCCATGCGGAAACAAAATGGAAGTTATTAGCAAACAATGCAACAAGATACCTATTAATATTCATATTTTTATAAGAGCTATGTTAATATTGACAATGATCTTCATTTGCAAGTGGTTGGAGTGGATACTGTACTGCATGCTTATCATGACCACAATAGAAACGGGTTTTGTCGACGGTAGAATAGACAAAATGATAGATAAACAATAACAATCTGTCATTTTGTCTATTCTTCCGTCGACAAAACCCGTGGACAACCCGTTTCTATGGCTGTCATGCTACGCGTGCTGGACGAAAAGGACTTGATGGTGATTTTAATTACAGTCGCAAGAAGTTACTATAATTTTAATAGGGAAATATTTAAATGATCTACTTAGGTTATAAGATGTACCAAAACAATGTATTTCTGGCAAATAAACATTTGATTTTATTTGATTTAAAAACTTACTGATTTTCTAATAATATACGCTTTTTACACAAATGAGCCTCATTTTAATAGCAATAGCCGGCGAACGCTACATTTGGTTGCAGTTACTTGGCTATTTAGTATTTTTAGGACCCCAAAAAAATATTATTTGAGGTTCACAAAAAGAGGCGCAATCATCATATTAGAGTTCAATAATATTTTTAAGAAAGCAAAATGGGGATTAATTGAGTTTTGATGAAATACATGCCATTTTAATATGGCAGGTTGTGTATTTGATTTGCTATTAATTCGAGATTATAATTCTCATAACCCCATCCTCCTCCTCATACTCCTCATCCTCATAACCTTCTCTCGTATTGGTTAAAAGCTAATTTTTTATCCACACAGGGAAGCTCTTAGCCTTCATCACATCTGATGGTAAGTGATGATTAGGCCGAAGATGGAAGCGAGCTTCACCCGAAATCCTCAACCACAGAGGAACTGGTTATTTTACCTCTAACTGCTGGAACACAACAATGCTGTTAACATTGTTGTTATGGCGACAGACTTAGATAAGATGGTGGTAGCTAACCAGGCGATATTGGTCCCTCGGAGAAAGAAAAAAAAATACCACAAAAAAAATGACTTAAAAATATGACCACACCTTTCTGTTATTCAGCGTTTCCATAAAGTGCTGCAGACATTTAAGGACCATTTAAAGTCATCGGTGAAGCGATTAGTAGTTGCTTCATCCATTCACCTCACTAGGGGGTCAGTTTCTGGTGACGTCGTGTAGTGTGACCACCGGTTGACCTTGGTGGTCGTGGTATTAAGAAAGGCTCACGCAGAACAAGATAATCATGTCTTGTGTATTTCAACATAATTAGCCTGTAAACTTCCATTGATTATGGGCTATACTAAAAGGCAATAAATTTTTATGCTTTAATAAACCAAAGTGTGGATTGGCAAGAAAAATCGCCCCTTGCTGTGACGATTTTAAAATGGCTACCATCCTTACTTATTTGCTAAACTTTTCACCACCTTTTATGGTAGGCATTTTCACCATCATTAAGAAAATTTATTCCGAAAGAGTTTTGTGTATAAATACATTTAATTAATATTAAATTAGCAGACAATAAAAAATCTCGATGTTTTGTCAAGTCGTAAAAACCATGCGAAGCGGATTGTTAGATAATTAACAAAATTGAAGTGATGGGAAACGATTGAATTCGTTCCTAAAAAGCTCTAATTTACAAAATAGGAATAACGTTAGTACTTTTACTGCCTCGTTGGTCTAGTGGTTGAGCGCTACTGCTGAGCATGAGGTCCTGGGTTCGATTCCCGGGTCGGGCAAAGTGTTATTGGGTTTTTCTATCTGAAATTTCTCAGTAGCAGCTCGGAGTCTGGATTTGTGCCCGGTTGATGGCAATAGGCTCGCCCCCTATTACATGGGACTTGAACTGTGGGTGTACCTACTACAGGTACACCTCTGCCCAACCCTTCGGGGAAACAAGGCGTGATGTTATGTTATGTTAGTACTTTCTGCACGCGTAGCATGACAACCATAGAAACGGGTTTTCTACGGGTTTTGTCGACGGAAGAATAGACAAAATGACAGATTGTGATTGTGTGGCGTCACGTATTGTGAACTTGTAAACGCACATCAGTTATACATGGCGTCGCATGTATTATGTTTAGTTAATTATAAGTTAGTCAAGAACGCACCCTTGTAAGTGGCAACACTAAGCTACAATCCGGGGCGTTACCTACAGCGTGAAGTAGCGTCGCTCTTTTGCTTGTAAACCGTCGCGGGACAAATTAGATATTACGTCATTAATTTATTTTGTCCCTACTAGTTTAATTAGTTAAAAGTACTAATAGTACCTAACATTAGACTTTGATACGTGTGATAATTACATTATTATTTACTGCAAGTTGAAGTTTCTCTTCCGCTCTTTTATTACGTTTCGGAGACAGGTGGAATACCTTTCACCCGTGCCCCTAAAATTGTTTATCATGTAATTTTGTCTATTCTTCCGTAGACAAAATCCGTTTCTATTGTGTTCATGCTAAGCGTGCTGAAACAACCTCAGAAGCTCTAATTATACTACCTTTCAGTACCTGCGTCAATGTGGTATTTCCTTTAACTAAGTTAATGATATCTTTCACTTCCAAGAAATTATATAAATTGTCTTAATAAACCTAGTATTCAGGCGAATGACGTCTTGGTATAATTAATTAACATAATGTCAACAAAACACTGGCCTCGAGGTACTAAACCTATGTGTGCGGAAATGAATGCTAATTGGTAATATTATTGGATAACCCCCTACTAAGGGGCTTGATAGCAGGGTGAATATGGGCTTCATTATGTGAGTGATAAAATAAGATTAATATGGTTTAAATAACAGCAAACATGATTTTTTCAAGGTTTTTTATGAAAAAAACAATTGAACTCGCGACACCGTTATCGACACCTCATTTTTGTAAACGCGGTTGTGCTCTTTATTTATATTACGTTACGGATCAATGTTCTATGCAAGTATTTATACTTTAAAGGTTGGTTTTGGAAGTATTTTTTTTTAATTGTTTAAGTTTTCACTTCTGTCAGCCACTTTTTTTTTTAGTAATAATAGTTTAATTCCGAAACTTCAGTACACGTTACATCAATGAGGTCTCGATTACTGAACTAGGACATCCTGTAAGACAGGGGTCGAGGTTTTTGTTTCTGCTCTATCTTAAAAACTGTAATATTTAGAAGCGTCATACTTGAGTTCATAATGGTACTTTTTCTATTTCAAAAGAACATTAAACAAACATTTGCATTCCAGTCTTAATTTGTCAAAAATGCTTCTGATTAACCTAGATGCTGAGATATTATGCTGAGATAGGAGCCTTTTGGCCTCGTACAGGACTTTCTGCTTTTGGTTTTTTACCTTGTTTTTTTTATTAATGTTTTAATGTGAAGGTGTTTAGTTTAATTTTTATTCCCTGTGCGAGTCTCAATAAATACTTTTTCTTTCTTTCTTTCTAGATTTTATCTAGATTTTTGTCAAGTTTTTGACATTGATATTCGCTGAGATGAGATTGCGAGTGTCATCATCTTCCTAGCCTTTTCCCAACTATGTTGGGGTCGGCTTCCAGTCTAACTGGATGCAGCTGAATACCAGTATTTTACATGGAGCGACTGCCTACCTGACCTCTACAACCTAGTTACTAGATGAGATTGCGAGTGTGAAACGTTTAAATTAAATTACGAGAAATGGCCTTCTGCTTGTTGATCAAGTGATCTGATTGGCCGTTGATAATACATTCAACCAATTACATCAGTTTTTATGCGTTTGACAATTGGTTAGGTAATTTTTGTATTGATTTTTCCAGAAACCAGTTTATACCCTAATTGCGTAACTTATTTTCATAAACGATTATGACAAATTTGCTTAATTTCTTTCCAACTTATGAAGCAATGGATTAGTTATAAACTAATTAATTAAATTAATAACAACACTAACATAGCATGTAAGCACAATCTGTTACTAACCACTAACAACTTATGGACTAATTTCGGTCTGAATTAAAGATATTTTATTATTTATTTACTTTCATTTATTAGCAATATGTTTTAAATCGAAACAATTTCTGATTGATCGTGCATTACGCAATTAGGGTACTGGGGGCCTACCATAAGCTCATAAAGCAGTATTATTTTAATAGAACTTCAGTGTGGGAAAGAGGTGAAGCTCTACAAGACGTATAGCTCCATATTTTTTTACCAAGAACCGAGTGACACATTGCCGTGACAAACAAATGGTAATTCCATACAAATAGCATTGCATTAACCTCTAATGTTAAGTTATGGGGCTTCCAAATTAACTATTAGATACACCTGCTAACAGAATGAGCTGGGTTGTTCTTATTAAATGTGGTTTAAAGTTTATTTCGTTAATTTTCTGGTATGTATTAGTATAGCATGAAGACCTGGGTTCAATTCCCGGATAAGACAAAGTGCTATTGAATGTAGAAAAACTTTTTACAAAAAAAAACAACCGACTTCCAAAAAAAAACACTACAAAGTGAAAAATAACTTTAATTTCGGAAGTCGGTGTCTTGGGTTTTATGTTTTCGTTTTTTGCCACCGACTTCCGAAATTAAAGTTATTTTTCACTTTGTAGTGTTCTTTTTTGGAAGTCGGTTGTTTTTTTTTGTAAAAAGTTTTTATTTTTCACTTTTTAGTTGTGGTACTTACCCCACACACATTCGAATACCACTACCTGCTACCAGTGACAGGAACTTATCATATCATCTACATACTAAGTGGGAAAAAAATACGTATTTTGTAGCTAACTCAAAAACTACCCAAGCAAAGTTAATAAAATTTATATGGGACCAATTTGGGAGCATACCCTTTCAAACAAAAAAAGAATTTTCAAAATCGGTCCACAAATGACGGAGAAAAAAAAAAAAAAAAAAAAACAAACATACGCGTCGAACATATAACCTCCTCCTTTTTGGAAGTCGGTTAAAAAATCACTGAACCTGACTTAATTTCCGTACATCTATATTTTTCGGATGACCTCTGAAAATCAGCGCTGTGCTATGGGGGACCCACAGCACAGCGCTGATTTTCATCATGCTGAGTGGAAGCCTTCTTGTCGCAGTCATGTCGTGCAGCTGCCGCCTAAGTAAATTCTGTTCTGTGCTCGTGTTTTGTTATGTATTTTGTGTTGTTCTCTGATTACTCTTGTCTTTTATGTATGCACGTGTTTCTGTGACAAATAAACCTATTTTTCTTTCTTCTTTCTCTTTCTATTGGGTTTTTCCATCAGGAAATTCTCAGTAGCAGCCCGGAGTCTGGATTTGTGCCCGGTTGATGGCAATAGGCTCGCCCCCTATTACATGAAACTTAAACATAACTGGCGAAATGGGGGTGTACTATAATTTACACTTCTGCCTAACCCTTCAGGGAATACAGGCGATGTTATCTATATATCTATAAATATACAAATAAATCCCTATTTCTCTTGGTCACGGCATCACACGTAAACGACTGGACCGATTTCGCTAATTCTTTTTTTGTTGTGTTCGTTATTTTCAGTACAAAGTTTTAGGTAGGTGTAATATTTTTCGAACATGCAAACAAGCATACACCATGCAAGCGAGCATGCAATATGCAGCAGGCATGGTTTCTGTCACGGCTCCGGCGCTGCAAGGCTCCGGTTAGGGTAGGGTAGGTAGGTATGTAAGGTAGATAAGTACTTAGTGCTACCCATGCGAAGCCTGAGCGAGCAGTTAGAACTGTATATTATTACCATTGTGTCTGTATATCATGATGGGTTCATGGTTCAATGCCCGAAAAAATATGTTATTCTTGTTTGTTTTGGCATACCAGAGCGTTTTGGCTGCTAGCCTGTATTTTTTCTCATTGTCGGCATATCATTTTTCTTTCTTCTGCTAAGATTCATGTAGGTAAGTAATAGGGGCGAATCTATTGCTGGTAACTGGGCAGAAATTCAAGCCAAGGATTGATACTAAGAGTTTGTTACGAAAAATACATTTTGCCTGAACAAAGGCCGTCTTCCGAAAAACTTCTGGCCGTCAGCTCCTAAGTTTGATCTGGAGATTGAAACCAGGAGCCGACGGCCAGAAGTAGCATTAACGCTATTAACGTACATAAGTCTGCAATGAGAAATTCAACGTAATTTTAATGCAAGAAAAAGGTCACTGGTAAAATGAATGAAGTTGTCACAAAACAAATAAAATAACATTTTTTTTTGTCTGTCTGTCTGTTTGTCCCGCCTAATCTCCGAAACTGCTGGACCGATTTTGACGGGCCTTTCACTGGCGTTATACTGATTTTATAAGGAATAACTTAGACTTACTTTTATTTAAGAAAAAGAATTAGGGTCCACGCGTTGAGTAGCTAGTTTTAAATACCACGAAGAAGGTAGTGGACCTTCAAATATCCGGAAAGAAAGATAATGATTGACAATATCTTTCTTTTCCTGATATTTATTCTACTTCTTTCCTTTTATGTTCGAGGTTAATATAACATTTAACAGTTAACAGCTCCTTCCTTCCGCACAGCTGATGAGTCAATTTATTTATAGCTACAAGACTGTAGGTCGCCTTAGTATAACTTAAGAAGACAGGTGAACAATGCAATAATGAGAAGCTGTAATAAATCTACTTATTATTAGTTGGACAATGACTTCGATGTCTTTATGACTCATCACCTGAATAGCCTTTTCCCAACTATGTTGGGGCCGGCTTCCAGTCTAACGGGATGCAGCTGAATACCAGTATTTTACATGGAGCGACTGCCTATCTGACCTCCACAGCCCAGTTAGGTACTGGGTAACACGATACCCCTTGGTAAGACTGGTTGTTAGACTTTAGGGCTTCTGACGACCCGTAACAACTGTCAAAGAACTACAAATGACAGCCGGGACCAACGGCTTAACGTGCTTTCTGAGGCACGGAGGAGTTTCGGTAAGTAAAGATGGTCACCCATCTACGGACCAATACCAGAAAGCGTAGCTTAACCTGTTATTACTTAGCCACGAACTCCCCGCTCCTCGTCTTTATGACTGTGGAAAGATACGTAAAAGACAATTGGATTACCTAGCAACGAGAAAACTGTAGCAGGATTTTATAAAAAAACTAGCGGACGACACGCGGTTTCACCCGTGTAGTTCCCGTTTCCGTGGGAGTACGAGGATAAAATATAGCCTATGTTACTCGCTGATAATGTATCTATCCATTTCTGAAAGAATCTTTCAAATCGGTCCAGTAGTTTTTAAGTTTATTCGTTACATACAAAAATACAAATTTTTCCTCTTTATAATATTAGCATTAGTATAGATAAAATATGTACGTAATATAATTATACGCTAACAGACTTAAAATAGTAATAATAATATGATAATACAAAATAATAATCAATGACTTAAATCCTGTTAAACCTGAAACTTTATCATTTATCGGTAATTTAATGCTTCTGTTATATATAAATCACAGTATAACAAAATGTTGAATGGAAATAAACTACTATTTCTTCACCTGCGCTCCAAATTCCGCTTTATACCTGTTGCTTTGATTATTTCAAATTATCCTATACTATTAAATCAGCAATATTTTGTACATGTACATATATTTTATATTTGTAATCATGTTCTCGAAAACGGCTCTAACGATTTAGATGAAAGTTGCAATGCAATTGCAAGGTTTACGGGGGCGAAAATCTATCTAGCTTAGCTAGGTCTTATAATTATCTGGGTAATTTTGTTTTCTCTTTTTTTGACCAGGTACACACGGCTACACATCAAGCTATACATTTCCAGTATAAGCTGACCTCGCATTGTACGGAAATCCTATGCAATGCGAGATCAGCATAAACTGGAAATGTATAGCTTGATGTGTAGCCGTATGTACTAACAAATAATTTGTAGCTGATTTATAGGATAAACATACATTTTTTTTTATTGTTCATTAATTGTTTATACCTAATTACTTAATAATACGCGAAAACGGAAACCATGGATTCAGTACATGATTCTGAAAAAATTTTCGTCGGTTATTAAAAAATAAATCAGCTGTTCCATACATTTTGACCGCGTAGGTATTGCACTTTTCTATGAAACAGTTGATTTTTTTTTAAATAACCGACGAAAAATTTCAACGTAGAGGGGTTCAGAATCATGTACTGAATCCATGGTTTCAGTTTTCGCGTCGATGTCCCTGACACCCTGTTTAATAAAGCTGAAGAGTTTGTTTATTTGAACGTACTTAATATCTGGAACTGCCATTCGGATTTGAAAAATACTTTTTGCATTTGATAGCCCAATTCTTGAGAAAGGTTAATAAAGTTTTACAAAGATACTCTGTATTTTGATGTATGTACAATAAAAACAAAGGTGTACTTCAAGGTACACACGGCTACACATCAAGCTATACATTTCCAATATAAGCTGACCTCGCATTGTACGGAAATCCCTTACAATGCGAGATCAGCATAAACTGGAAATGTATTGCTTGACGTGTAGCCGTGTGTACCTACTTCCTCAATTATCAATAACCACTTACATAATTCAGCAGTTTTGTAAATTAGGTACTTTAAAACAATTACCAAACTTCTGATTCATTATTAACATAAATTATTTAATGACCTTAAAATTATAAGTATATACAAATTACCTACTTAAATACCTACATGACAAGAAGTGACTGCAAAAACTTACAGATTACAGCAAAAACCAACCTTCTTCACTTGTAATCACAAAAACTATTAGGAAGGTACACACGGCTACACATCAAGCTATACATTTCCAGTATAAGCTGACCTCGTATTGTACGGAAATCCTATACAATGCGAGATCAGCATAAACGGGAAATGTATAGCTTGATTGATGTGTAGCCGTGTGTATTAAAAAGACGTATGAAAAAAGGTTTTTGTTATTATTTTCCATCAAGGAATTAGCTTTATATGCTAATTTTTCGACAGTTTTTAACCGACTTCCAAAAGGAGGAGGTTCTCAATTCGAATGTATGTTTTTTTTTTTTTTGTATTTTTGTTACGCGATTACTCCACCAATTACGAATTTATTTTGATGATTCTTTTTTTGTTTGGTAGATCATACTTCAGAGGTGGTCCCATATGCTTTGGTAATTTTTTAGTTAGCTTCAATAATATGTATTTTTTCCCACTTAGTATGTGGATGATATGATAACTTCCTGTCACTTCCTGACATTTGCTTTGGTAATTTTTTAGTTAGCTTCAATAATATGTATTTTTTCCCACTTAGTATGTGGATGATATGATAACTTCCTGTCACTTCCTGACACTTATTTACATAGCAGGTAGTGGTATTCGAATTTGTGTGGGGTAGGTACCACAACACTAAACAGTGAAAAATAAAAACTTTTTACAAAAAAAAAAAACAACCGACTTCCTTTTTTTTTGTAAAAAGTTTTGTTTTACATGTTCCTCTCAATGATCACTTCCATGAAGGGTGTACCCCGTGCCCTACACTAAAACGATCATTGCGCAAGTACAGACGCCAGCACTTCAAGCTACTACAATCTGTCAAATTTATTTAATAGATTTTCAACTTTACCGCTGACAAATAAGGTTCAAAGTTGATTGGGAAAATTTGACAGTTTCGGGTAGCTTGATGTGCTGGCGTCTGTACCTACGCGTTCTACGCGATCGTTTGTATAAATAACTAGCTGCGCCCCGCGGTTTCACTCGCATAAGTCTAGATTCCTTGGGAATATCGGGACAAATTCATTCCGGAAGGTTTGTGTGCATAACATTAGTATTAAGCTACCATCTAAAAAAACGATGTTTTGTCAAATCATAAAACCCGTGCGAAAAAGGCCACAATGTGAATTCACTATACACTTCTGTTTACTTCTGTCGGAGAATTTAAGCGTGATAGTCTTCATTATATTTTCAAAACTACAAACACAATTTAAAATCGTTCATCTTCGTTGGTAACTGAATCGAGTTTACAAATATCCAATCCATAATATTGGTATACATTATAAACAAATAGAGTACCGATTGTTTACAGTGTTTGTGTTTTTAAAATCGGTCCAGTAGTTTTTGAGTTTATTCATTACTAACAAAAGTACAAATATTTTCTCTTTATAATATTATTAGTCGAGAAAATCGCATCGGATATATCGGTACAGATTTAGTCGAGTCCTCGCCTACTCGCTACGTCACTAGCGCTGACCGACTTGCTACACCGCTGCCATTCGGGGCATGTCCACATTGAGCTGTTACACAATTATTACAAAGAAGTGTGATGGCGATGATGATTATTATTTTGTTTTTTGTTACGAATGAAGTATTGCGGATATATCCGCTAATGGGAAGAATTTGAAAATAGGAATAGAAAATAAAAAATCTTTTTCGTGTCTTTGACATACCTAAACTTCAACACTCCTGTTTGATCGATACCTATGTGCTATGTTAATTTGGCAACCTACTTTACAACATTAGCTAGCATTTCCATAATCAAAAAATATTAAATTTATCAATTCCGGGATCGCTAAATTTTTGCGATCGATACAAAAGTGCATTTCATATTACTGCCGTCCTTTAACTAGAAAGCTGTTATCCCAATTTTTACTTTTTAATTGAAATTCTCTATCATTCTGTCTAAAAACATTTTTACAATATAAATAGTTTCAGAGATATGAAAATATTGTGGTATCACAATTTATGATGATTCCATCACTAGAAATCGTTTAACCCACACTGAGTTTCTGTACAGAAAGGTTTCTTTAGGATAAACAGAAAAGAATATCAATTGATGTGTCCAACAATCATAGTTTTTTAGAGAAGCAACGATTCCCGCGTTTTTTTGTTTTTTGCCGTTTTCTCGGAAATACATTTTTGGGCTTAACGGCATTCTAGTTAAAGGACGGCAGATTAGCCTGTAACACCTGAACGTACACCAATATACATTCGATTCTATAATCAAAATTCTCAATTTGTCGATCACGGAATCCCGGGATTTTTTCGATACAAAAGTGCATCCAATAGCCGACTTCTCAAATTTAGGTAAATATGCATCCGAATATCCGATCTCTAGTCATTAGTCTGACAGAACGGAGCTGTTTCAAAGATTTTGAAACAAAATATATTATATTACTATACCAAAATAATGTATACTATGTTACATTGTAAGACTGATTAAATCTACTTACTAAAAGATGGACACTGAGATACCTACATATATGAACACGTTAATAATGATTTCCTTTCATCAGCAAATGTAGCAATTTGATAACTTTAGTTTGGAAAAACCCCAAATAAACTGTTTCGTAAGCCGTTAGCTTGTGGTTAGACTTGAAAAAAGTTATTGAGTTTGGATAGTTTTATTTGTCTGTCTGGCTCCGAGGTTTTTGACCGGCTTTTTAGGCTGCAGGTCCAAAACCTGACTATAGGTATGCATAGTTCATTCAATGCCATTTGCAGGGTTTTTTTAAGTTGTGATGCCAACGATTTTTGTTGTAAGAAAATATCATAGAAAAACCTAAATCTTATTGTCTGATATCGTCAATATGAAGGAAGCAAACTTGGTGATTAATGCTCGTTCGAAGTATGACAAGACGCTGAGACCTTTCAGCAATAAGAGCATTTTACTGAGAGGTACATGACTACACATCATGCTATAAATTTCCAGTATAAGCTGATCTCGCATTGTACGGAAATCCCTTACAATGCGAGATCAGCATAAACTGGAAACTGTACATATATGGGTTACGAAGAATACCGAAAGGGAGATCGTGGCCCCCGGCAACATGGCAACTGAAGGAACACACCCGGTGTTTTAGTCAGTAAGAGTCTGACACGCCCTCCCGCTCCACCCAGAGCGGGAGAAGTTATTTGATTTTTTTGATTTGACAATTTCCCACCCGAAAAAAAGAAAGAAAGCATAAACTGGAAATGTATAGCTTGATGTGTAGCCGTGTGTACTTTAAACAAAAACGGACATAAAAAATCTCATAAACCAAGTTCCATTACTTACTCAGAAAATATTAAGAATTTACTAATACTTAATGTCATTAAGTAATACTTAAGTTACAACATAATTGTACACTTCGGTGCAACGTAACCGGCCAATGTTCGGCACACATTGGGGCCAAGGTTTGGGCCAACGGAACTCGTTTTCAAGCTATATATTAAATTGTTTTTGTATCGTTATGTCATTGGTTATGCGAAATTTTAAAGTAAACAATTGAATTGTTTGGTAATATTTGTAATATAAGTAATTTGTATAAAATAATGATTGACATAAACATTATGTTATTTTTTGCTTATTGTGGAATGTAACTTTTAGGTTACAATGTAAATAAGCTTCTTAATACTTTTACTACTACTAAAAACAAGTATTACTTTAAAAGTTTGCTAACAATAAAACATCAGTTTTTGCTTGTTCAATCAAAACGATATTTATATATCAATATCGGATAGCAAAAAAAAAGCGTACCGGTTTCCTTCACCGTTTTTGAAGTACCTAAGTGATAATTATACAATACGCACATGAATCCGAAAAGTCCGAGGTGCGTACCTTGGGTTCGAACTCGAGACCAATGACTTACATTACACTTTCGCCATTCAAACTTCGAACTCACCCAAATCCAAAATGGCTGACAACGGAAATATCACTCTGTTTTCCCATTGTGCTCAACTAAAACTATCAAAATTGATTGTAATTACTGATATAACGGTGACTGTCTACCTGAACCTTAAGAGCAGTAAATCGTGATCACAAAACGAAGCTTTCCCTTAAAACAAATTGTTATTATGTGGGTTGAATGGGTCTGTAATCCCAGTGGATTTATGGGTGGCAATATTTGAAGTTTGTTTAGAGATTCCACTATGCCTATTGAAGAAAATTATAAAGGCAAGGTAGACGGAACATTCACATTTAGGTAGGTATACACGGCTACACATCAAGCTATACATTTCCAGTATAAGCTGACCTCTCATTGTACGGAAAGCTTACACGATGCGAGATCAAACTGGAAATGATGATGTGTAGCCGTGTGTACAAAGATACTGTCACGACATCTAAATCGCCATCTGTGAACTACACATCAAAGACCTGACGTCACACAAAATCCTGACGTCACATAAAATCCTGCATCGCGCAATTAGAGTTTACCGCGCGAGCGACATAAACATAAATTTCCGACTTCAACCGTGGGGCAGTTTTTTTTTTGCCCGCCAGACACGACACCCGTCTGATCGGAGGATCCTCTCTTTTCTATAGAGAATGAGTGAACTTTACACCCTGGTCCTCATACATTTAAAATACCATACCAAGAGCAGTGGTAGCCCAGTGGAAACAACCGCCACTTACGAGTCACTAAGTCATAGGTTCAAACACAGGCTGGCACTTTAGTTTGTGTAAATTATTTTATCACCACTGCTCTCAAAACGGTGAAGGAAAACATCGTGAGGAAACCGGCATGTCCTAGAACCACAAATTTCGAAGACATGTGACATCCACTGACCCGCACTGGGCCCGCGACGTGGATTACGGCCCATACAAATTTTATTAATTTAGTTTGGGTATTTTTTTTTTCTATAAAAATCTGTCACTAGACGGATTTTCCTCCATTTATTGGCCTAAATAAGCAATATTAGATGGTAAAACCATTATGAAAATATTATTTACGATATTGCGTACAAACACGAGGCCATTCTATTTAACCGATCAGGCGCCGTGGGTGGTCCGCGCCGTGACAGTTTTACGACCGCGCTTAAATAAACAAACACTCGGATTTCTTTACAATGTCTCAAGTAGTATTGTTAATGTTTTTTGCTACTCGAATAGATTACGAATACGTTTCAAATGGTTGCAGTCTTTGTAAACAACGTTCACTTATCTTTATTACCCGCTTTTGTTATTATTTCTTTTGTTCTTTGTGATAACGATTTCTGATAAAACTACCGTACCAATTCACACGAAATTTTGCAGGGTACATTATGGATAGATAAGTTATCTAACAAAAGCGTTTTTAGAGACAAACATTCAAAACAAAAAATTCAAAAAATCTAGATTTTAGATGATCTAGAATTTCTAATGCTTACGTAACTTTCTCCGTCCCAAAAAAATATTTTTTTGTATTATTTTGTTCTAAATGTTGTCTAATACGATGATACATGTAATATAGAAAAGAAATAAAACACTTACGGATCAGATCCATACAGAAAAACCACAAAATATAACAACTTTCACTTTGACGGGAACTTTCTCTTATCTGTTTGTTTACACTTTTTTGGTTGGGTCAAAATAGGTATAACATGATGTTATTTATATCTAAAACGATGTAATATTTACTTCAAAATGAAAATATCACCACTTTCCGACGATTTACACACAAAAACCATTAAAAAACGAATTATTACAGCGAACGGGAGTGACATTTGACTGACATTTTACCGCGCGGGAACGTGATTTTCAACATTTTTTTAAAATGTTGCCTATTAATATTTTTGCTTTTAGTCGATTTATTTGACGAGAATATCTATCCGACCATAGACACAAAAATTCACAGACAATAATAGCCATTACAGCGAATACAAATAGAGTTGTAAGCCGCGTGTGTCACTTGTTGCCAATTGGCAACAACGGTCCTTTACCGGTTAAATACGTACATATAATTTGTTACACAAACATTCGTATGTATTTACTGACTCAGGTAAATAGAGTGACTCATATTAATAAATATTTTTGTAATAAACATTATTATTTCTTTGAATCGATTAGCGACGAAGGAGATGAATAATTTCCTTATGTTTTTATTTGTTACATAACATAACATCCACGATATCCCTATCGGCCCATATTCGCAGCCCCGGCAGGCATTGGCCCTAGCGGAACCCGTCAATTCTGCTGACATCTCTTTGAGGCGCGCTTGAAACACAACGCGCCGTCGACCCAGGCTTGGTCCTTATCGGACGGCGAGCTACCCATTGCTCACCGTCCACAAGCCCGCGCCTACGGTGGCCGGAAATCTGCCTGTGATTCCCGACGCCCAGGGCGTCTCCTCCTGCGGCGGTTAGGGGCGCGAGGGCGCGAAATTTGCCTCTCCCTCACGCGCTCCGCCTCCTCCTTCGCGAGCATTACTGCTTCGCAGAAGGAGGTGACGGCCTCCCATTTCCTCTCGCTCCGTAGCATGGCCCGAATCAGGGCCGGACGCGAGAGATCACCGCCGCCGATCGCCTCCATGAGGACACGGCGATGCCCTGCCCAAGCCGGGCAGACCTCCACCGTGTCCTCCGGGCAATCCACACAATGACGACACCCGGGCGTTTCCTCCCGCTTTATCCTGAACAGGTACCTCCCGAAGCAGCCGTGTCCGGTGAGGACCTGCGTCAGGCGGAAGGTGAGGACGCCGTGGCGCCTCTCTAGCCACTCCTCATAAATTATGCGCTGGGATGGAAAAGATACGGGAAAAGATAATGAAAATCTAATAATAATGATAATTAATCGTATTTGGAATGAAAAAGTATTAAAAACCTAACAAAAAATCCACTTATTGTTTGTTTTTTCAATTTATGACGGATCATACATAAACATACCTTGTTTTACAATTTGTCAAATGGCTCAAATAAGCTGCCGGAACAAATAGACAAATATGTAAATGTTGACATATTATTATTACACTGTCTACGATATCTAAGAGAAATAAGTTTTATGTAAAAAAATCTTGACGTCATCTATTCCAAATTCAATCGTTTTTAATATAACATAACATCACGCCTGTAATCCCCGAAGGTTTAGACAGAGGTGTACCTATAGTACACCGACATTTCGCCAGTTATGTTTAAGTCCCATGTAATAGGGGGCGAGCCTATTGCCATCAACCGGGCACAAATCCAGACTCCCAGGCTGCTAATAAGAAATTCCAGATGGAAAATCCCATTAAAACTTTGCCCAATCTGGGAATGGAACCCAGGATCTAATGCTGAGCAGTAGCAATCAATCTTTTTATTTCTTATTTTATTTTTATTTCAGTATATGCTCAGTTAGATACCCGATAAATCATCCTAGTTAAACAAAGTAAAATAATGGTCCTCCAGACGGAATTTCAGCCATGGCGGGCAATCTCAGCGGTGACCAGCCTTCGGAGCGGGAGATATTATAGTGCTCTAGTATGTGCGCAGACACTCTCTCTTCCCTCACTCTCATAGTCCGATGGGACGGCAATCCGACACGACCGGAGAGAGATCAGGCGCAGGACCAACTACTTAACATGCCATAAAATATCAAATCTTAATTTAAATTAGTTCTACCAAACTGTAATTGACAAACTTAAGACAAAACCCGAAGGTTAGATGCATCACAACTTTCATATTTACACGTCCATTATAATAACTGAGGACTGTGACTCAGCAAAACTGATGACCGACGATGTATTGCAAGAAAAACGTGATACACGTATTAAGAAATTTAAAGGCACGGTTCAAAGAATCTGTGTTGTAATATTTTTTGCTGTTTTGCGGATTTTTGTTTGGTACACACGGCTACACATCAAGCTATACATTTCCAGTATTAGCTGACCTCGCATTGTACGGAAATCCTATACAATGCGAGATCAGCATAAACTGGAAATGCATAGCTTGATGTGTAGCCGTTTGACTTGCGCAGTAGACGATTCTCATTTTTCGTGGCGCGTATTGTACTTAGTTTTGCGTGTGAATGTGGATGGCCTTAAGAGAAGACGAAGACGAGAGAGAGACGAAGTATTGTTAAAGTCAATTATTTTTAAAAGAGTAACCGTGGAGTTTCTTGCCGGCTCTTCTCCATAGGAAGCGACCAATTGGAACCGTGCACCTAGCTTCTGACGTTTCATAAGTGCCCTTGTAGGTTTATGTGAAATAAAATATTTTGAATTTGAATTTGAAGAAGGGTAAGACTGAAGAAACGATGGATTGTGTGATAGATGATTTGACTAGAAAGGATTAGGATTTTCCTTTAAAATCCTTTGGATTATGATTGAAAGTGAGCTATGCAATTGGGGTTCAAGTTTCCATAAATAAGTACGTTGTTTCTTTACGCCATGCTACCTACCTAAAGTACTTAATCTTAAAAAACGTATATTCTTTGGGGACAACTGGTGTGATCTCATGTTATGTGTGTGTTGTGTTTGTTTTTAAAATGACGTTTAGTTGGTCCAAGTTTTTAGGGTTCCGTACCCGAAGGGAGCCAAACGGAACCCTATTACTAATCCTCCGCTGTCCGTCTGTCCGTCCATCTGTCTGTCAGTGGGCTGTATCTCATGAACAGTAATAGGTAGTAGATAGTTGAAATTTTCACAGATTGTGTATAACAACAAATAATAAATAAAAAAAAATATTTTTTTTTTACTTTTTATTGAATTTATTGGCGTTTTTTGCTAAATATTGAACGGTGGTACGGAACCCTTCGTGTGCGTACTTGCCGGTTTTTTTAGCTTCTAAGCACTATTGTTTAAACTTTGTGTCACCTCTAACTATAAGAGCATTGACTTTTAAATAATAAAGTGTCAATAGAAATCAATGTCTGCTGTTTTTTGTATTAGTTTTAGTGTCCATTCAACGAATGATGTATTTCTTATCTATAGACCAAAGTGGAATGGCAAAAATTTTGCAGTGCAATCTGCCCCACCAAATCGAACTAGTGGAGCAGATTCCGCCGAAAAATTTTATTCATTCCATTTTGCCCCACCTGCAGTAGGCTTAATGGGGTAAAGTGGAATAATTCGCTTAAACGTTAAGGTTAAAAAAAAATACGGAGAGGCCTTTGTCTAGCAATGGGATGTACAGGCTATTACAGTAAAAGTTACCGTTCTCATACGAATCTAGATACTAAATTTGTCTGAAATAAAAGGCCATAAGTATGGCCTTTTATCTGTCAGTTGGACAATTTCTAGTAGTAACCACACACATAACATCACGCCTTGTTTCCCCGAAGGGTTGGGCAGAGGTGTCCCTGTAGCAGGTACACCCACATTTCGCTAGTTATGTTTAAGTCCCATGTAATAGGGGGCGAGCCTATTGCCATCAACCGGGCACAAATCCAGACTCCGAGCTGCTACTGAGAAATTTCAGATAGAAAAACCCAATAACACTTTGCCCGACCCGAGAATCGAACCCAGGACCTCATGCTCAGCAGTAGAACTTGCGACCACTAGACCAACGAGGCAGTAATAAGTTCTAGTAGTAATAAGGATGAAATTCGCAAAACACATATTCGTTAGTATGAAACTGACCGCTCTCGACGCCGGACTGTAGGTATCTTACCTGATTCAGTTAAAAACAATTTTTTTCCAACTTTAAAGCAAAAATTTTACACGTGTTCCATTCAATATTTACGTCGACACCATCTTGCAGCCAGCGAGTTATTTACCCCTGAAGGTGAACGAACGGAAAAAATAAGGATTTTTTTGTTTATACCGTTAGTGCAAAAAGTTTAAATCATCGACACAGCTTGCAAGTCACTGAATTGGAAAAAAAATTGTTTTTAACTGAATCAGGTAAGAAACAGTCCGGCCGTCGAGAGCGGTCAGTTTCATACTAACGAATATGTGTTTTGCGAATTTCATCCTTATTACTAGGTACTAGAAATTGTCCAACTGACAGCTGTCAGACAAGCATTCTCTCGACGCGCGACGGCTGGACTGTAGTATGGATGAAAAAACTGTAACAATGGAGAAAACGTTTTGTCTGTTTTATTATAATGTGGCAGTTCTAAGATATAGCCACATACGTAAGGATAGGTTTTAACAATAAAATTATGCTGAGAACTTCCGTTATATTGTTTTCATCATCAACTTTTGTTGTTGGCTGTACATTGTACAGTCAGGATGTAAAGATAAACTTACCAAACTCTAAAAAATTATAGTTAACGTTTTATTTTGGAAGTGCAAAGGCGATGGCCCAAAAATAACCCAGGCCCGGCGCAAAAAATTTGTATCTCAGATTTTAGAGGATATTTCGAAATAATATTTAAAACTATCAGTATCTCTCTGTCCGGTGGCTAACATTCTTTTTTTTGATCTAGAAGTTTTGTAAGCGTTCTCATTAAAAAATCATTTATCGACCAAAATATTTTACTATACTTTAATTCGTTAATCGTTTACTAACAAGCATACTGATACGAAACCTATATAAGCATACTCACAGAGTTTATCTATACTAATATTATAAAGAGGTAACATTTGTTTGTAAGTTTGTATGTAGGGGGTTATCTCCGGAAGTAATGAACCAATTTTAAAAATTATTTCACTGGTAGAAAGCTACATTATTCGTGAGTGCTATAGGCTATAAATTATAAAGATATCATGCATATTAGCCGAACTATCTCAATTTTTGTCTAGCCAGGCAGAAAAAAATTGCTCTTACAACAGAGTTATTTGCATGCGCTGCCATAACATTTGTATATAATTGAAAACAATGTACAGCAACCTGGTCCGCTTTGAATAGTTCTACAAAAAAGTCCGCGACACCATATTTTTATCTTTTATATTTTAGCAGATATAGTAGCTTTTATGTGTTAAAATAAGTATTTTTCGACGTACTTACCTTTGGACGATTTTTTAAACAACAAAATATTAAACCTTATCGAAAAAAATATTATTATGATCACAAGAACATCATAGAGATACGATTTGCCCAAAACAGTATGTCAATTGGTTAAATAGTTTCGAAGATAATATAAAATTATTAAATCGCAAAATGTCGCCGTCCATTCACGAACCGCATTAGAACATGCTTTGTACGGACGTTTTATCCATTTAAACATAGATGGCGTTGTACAATTACGTCATTTTTCTGAATCGCGGTGTTAAGATTTTCCGCGGATTAATCACCGTCTCAAGTTATTATTTAAAACTTTTGTCGTTAGGTAGGTGAGTTGTACGCAGTTGGTTGGATTGGATGTTGTTGGTCTTTAAAATTGTTTTGGTAGGGGTGGGTCGTTACGTGATTTTTGTGAAACGTAACGTAACTAGTGACTTCGAGGACGTCACCGGTTTTGAAAACTAGTGATTTTAGTAACTAGTTATTTTTCAAATTCTATTCTCATTGAAGTGTTACTGTTATATGCGAAACGAAAATGTAAATGGTTACCTACTTGGTAAACGATTAACGAATTAAAGTATAATAAAATATTTTGGTCGATAAATGGTTTTTTAAGCTAACATTATTTTTTTTGCTCTAGAAGTTTTGTAAACTTCTAGAGCAAAAAAAAAGAATGTTAGCCACCAGACAGAGAGATACTGATAGTTTTAAATATTATTTCGAAATATCCTCTAAAATCTGAGATACAAAACTTTTGCGCCGGGCCTGGGTTATTTTTGTATGGGATTTGGGCCATCTCCTTTCTTTAGGCGCGTTGAGCAATTTTTGTTAGGGAACAAACTTATAGATTCGCGTCACCGACATGTTCGCGCCATAATGCATACCTACTATAGAATATAGATGGCGCTAATACCAGTTTTAAGTTTTCATTTCTGTCGGCAGTCCCCATGACTACCAAATTTTCTTTTTGATAACAAACTCTGTTTTTATATAAACAATTTTAACAATAAATATAACTGTGATGAAAATTGATTTACGTAAAGTCTGAAAACTTTTGTCACCAGAAATATAATAATGAGCAAAGAAGCAACATCAATTTGGTTCTAAATTCCTAGAGTTTTTAATAAACTTGAAATAATGATTGGATTTTGTTATTTTAGTACAGTTTCTTCTATACTTGGACTACAATAATAAATATTATTCAAATAAATAACTATTATTTTAGTTTTAATTCAAATAAAATTGACTTTCAGTTCTTGTAGTCACTGAAAATTTCACTCTTTGGCAGATTAATTTTTATGACAAATAACTCGCTTCGTTATAAATGCACAATGTATTGAAAATCTGCCGAAATTCCATCTCAATTTAACTTACGAAAACCCAATTATCACCATCAAATTTAACAAATTAATTTATTTGAATTATTTACGCGTTTATTTTTTTTTTATTATTATTTATTCATTTCGATTCACTATGATAATGTTTCAGTATTTCAAATAAGATTGTTTAAGCTCAACCTGTAACTACATTATGTAAGAAAAAAAAAATAGAGGCTCATGGCTACTAAGCACCATCAAACTGGAAAGTTTGGCGAGTGAAACTGTAAAAACAAATAATAAAAACAAAAAAAAAACAAATAATATATTTGAAAATAATAATAAAAAAAAACAGTGGCACTCCGGGAGTGCCGACAGAAGTGAAAACTTGAATAAGATCGCCTTGGTGGAAGAAAAATACTTATATAGAACATAGGTCTGTAACCTTATCTAAATAAAGAGCAAAATCGCGTTTACAAAAAAAAAAACCAAAACCTAGTAAAAAAAAAGTACCTAAGTAAAAATACTTGCATAGAACATTGATCCGTAAAGTAATATAAATAAAGAGCACAATCGCGTTTTCAAAAATGAGGTGTCGGTAACGGTGTCGCGAGTTCAATTTTTTTTTCTCCTCTCAAAAATGTCCAACGCGCCTAATTAAGTTTTCACTCAATAAAAAAAATTATAACAGCGGCACGGGTCGATCGATCATGCAAGGCTAGAGATCTACGAATGACACCGAGACCAACGGATTAACGTGCTTTCCGAGGCACGGGGAGCGGTCTCGATATGTAGTTAATGGTCACCCATCCACGAACCGACCGCGGCCGATTGACCCGTGCAGCTGTTTTCATTTATCCCCAAGCCTTAAAACCTATGCCAGTTACCCAATCGGTGGAAGATTTATAGTCGCAATATCAAGGTGTTAAATGCATCTGTGAGATTTTAATTTTAGAGTTCAATAAACAAGTAATTTGTATAATTAATTGTTATTACTTGACAAGTTAAAGATTTAAGTTTTTAATTAAAGTTAAGTTTCGTTTTTGGACAAAGGTCGCCTCTATTAATTGATAAATAAATAGTCTGTTAAGTGGCCAATTTATTAATCAGATGTTCCCGAATAGTTTTCTTACAAGACTTTACAATTAATTTACAGGCTTTATAATACTATACTCCATAGGTTTAGGTAATTAACTAAAGGTAAACAAATCGTAAAAATCGTTTTTATAGATGACACTTTCTTGTTTAAAATACGTTATTAAAAAATACGGAATAAAGAAATTCTATTTAGTCCGTCTTTCAGATAATAAAAAAATATTAGACACGTATTTTTTGCTTTATCATATTAATCAAAAATAACTGAGTGGGGGCTCGCTACGTCACAACTCAATATTAAATCTAGCAAAGCGTGACGTCATGCCACATTTTAACTCAATGTATCACCGTAATCTTTAGATTACGTTAAAAAGAAAAAATAAGTGTTCAATATTTTTTTTTTAAATTTGGACACAGGCCTATTGTTCGTGGATGGGTGACCATCCATTAAGTACATATCGAGACCCCTCCGTGTCTCGGAAAGCATGTTAAGCCCCAGCGGATTAACGACCCGGCTGTCATTCGTAGATCTTTGACAGTCATTACGGGCAGTCGGAAGCCCAAAAGTCTGACAACCAGTCTTACCAAAGGGTATCGTGATACCCAGTAACTGGGTTGTGGAGGTCAGACAAGCAATCGCACCATGTTAAATACGGGTATTCATCTGCATCCGGTTAGACTGGAAGCCGACCCTAACACAGTAGGGAAAAGGCTAGGCAGAATGAAATCTTCCAAATGGAAATGGTTTTTGATGAAAATTGAAATTGAACAAAGGGTTAGCAGAGCAATATTGCAAAAGAGAGCGAATGAAAACTGTGCTTTATGTATACCGAAGGCATTTGTTAGACGTGGTTTCACGAGAATTTATGTATGTCATTCAATGTGAATTTTACAAGAATTTTCTAAGAGATATTTCTATCAGGGAAACACCATGCGATTGGCCTATAATTTTCCCACTGCTGGAACACAGGCCTCCTCTCTTCAAGAGGCAGTGGGTTGTAATCTACCACGCGGGCCGAATGCGGGTTGGTAGATGTCACATGTCTACGAATTTTTGGTTCTAGGACAAGCCGGTTTCCTCACAATTTTTCCTTCACCGTTTTGAGAGCAGTGGTGATGAAATTATTAACACAAAATAAAGCGCCTGCCATGGTTCGAACCCACGACTCGACTCGTAAGTTGGGGCCATTGTATGCGATTGTCGAATGTCAATTGAAACCTAGTTTTACATTCATAATAAAACCAGCTTATTATTGTCCCACTGCTGGGCAAATGCCTCTTCTCATACAGAGAAGGCACGAGCATTCATCACCACGCTTGTTCAAGACGAGTTGGCGATTTCAGACTTATATTAACTATAAGTCCAGGTTTCCTCACGATGTTTTCCTTTACCGATGTCAATAATGTTCAAGATAAACTCAAAAAGTACATATAAATTGAAAAAGTCACGTTATGGTACGTCCCAGATTTGAACCCACAACCTCGTACGTGAGAGGCGAGGCCTCATCTTCGAAATATTCGAATCCTAAGATCAAACGAGTACGGCAAACCTTTCAAACGTGTATTTTCTTCCATAAAATTCCGAAATGTGACACTAATGTTCTTTCTGCACATTTTTTATGAGCCCCCTTTTCGCCAGAAGGGAGAATAGACCCATGGGGTACTTTACGACGCAACTTCAGCAGTTTTAAAGTAATCATTTGACTTTAATGATTTGAGATATTTTTTTAAGAGACTTATGGTCTGATGAGCAGTGGTGGAACAGTGGTAACAGCCACGACTTACGAGTTGTACGTCGTAGGTTCGAACCCTTCGTTCGGCTTTACTTTGTGTAAACTGCTCTCAAAACGGTGAAAGAAAACATCAAATGTTATTTGTATTTATTTGAATTAATGCGTTGCTTATCATACTTCCAACTTTATAATGTTATACACAAAGCTGTGTTGTAACATCATTAGCCCAGCCTTTCACAACTATGTTGGGGTCAGCTGTCAGTCTTACCGAATGCAGCTGAATACCAGTATTTTACATGGAGCGACTGCCTATCTGACCTCCACAACCCAGTAGGTAACTGGGTAACGACTATCAAAGATTCACAAATGACAGCCGGGACCAACGGCTTAACGTGCTTTCCGAGGCACGGAGGAGTCTCGGTATGTAAAGATTGAGTTGGTAGATGTCACAATATCTTCGAATGTTTGGTTCTAGAACATGCCGGTTTCCTCACGATGCTTTCCTTCACCGTTTTGAGAGCAGTGGTGATGTAATAATTTATACAAAGTAAAGCGCTTGTCTGGGTTCGAACCTACGACCTACAACTCGGTAAGTCGCGGCTCATACCAGTGGGCCACCACTGCGCTGCAACGCATTAATTCGAATAAATACACAAACGTAAACCCAAATATATCTCAGAATCTTGAAATAGTTTCAAGATTATTTGGTATCCAAAGAAGTATTTACAAGGTTATGTAAACTTGACAAATGTATGGGAATTACTTGCATAAACATTTTTGGACGAATAGTATAGGACCTATACAAATACTGTTTAGCGAGAAACTAGGTATTTACAATAACGTTGCGTATACCATTTTCAAGAACACGTGTTTGAAAAATTATCGGATCTACACAAACATTTTAAAGAGCTAAAATTTGTGCGTTTGTTTGTAGGTGGTAATCTTCGGAATTTCTTATTTATTCATTTGGAATGTCCAGCAAATAATACACATAGACAAAATAAATCTCAAATATAAAAAAGGTGTGTTACGTGTGCTCCTTCAATTACCACAGCATGCACATGTGTACATAGTTTTTTTTTTTTTTTTTATACAAAAAAAAAAAAAGTTATTGTTTTTTTTTTCTTTGATTTATGTTTTTGTTTTCTATCCTACGGTTACCTACATACGTTGTCTACATCTCTTTTTATATACTTTCCTGTCGCAGGTATGCTGTTGGGGTAGTTTATGTTACAAAAAAGTGGTGGCTCTCTGGGAGTGCCGATAGAAGTGAAAACTTGAACAAGATCGCCTTGGTGGAAGAAAAATACTTATATAGAACATTGGTCCGTAACCTTATCTAAATAAAGAGCACAATCGCGTTTACAAAAAATAGTACCTACTTCCAAAACCAAAAAGTAAAAATACTTGCATAGAACATTGATCCGTAACGTTATATTATAAATAAAGAGCACAATTGCGTTTACAAAAATGAGGTGTCGTCATGGTGTCGCAAAATCAATGGTTTAGTCCCATCTCAAAAATGCCAAAAGAAAAAAAGAAGTTTTCACTTCAACAAGAAATTTCACGCGGCCGTAGTCGCGGGCAGAAGTTAGTCATTGATTTGTTGATTTGATAGACGGCATCGAATGAAAATGTTTTTATTGACATAGCGCACGCGCACGTTCATAGTATGCGTTGTTTAAAGTTTAAGATTTGATGCAACAATACAATATGTTATTTACAATTAGTCAACTATTAATCTTCCAGTGCAATCTATTAATCTTATATCTGCTACGTCTCAGATTCGAAACATAAATAAAACAGTCCTGGGGACAGCCGACAGAAGTGAAAACTTAAAACTGGTATTAGCGCCATCTATATTCTATAGCAGAGCACTACGGCGCGTCGGTGACGCGAATCATAAGTTTACCCCCTACACAAAATCGCCCAACGAGCCTAAAGAAGTATTCACTTCAAAAAATCCTATAATATAAATACCTGTGGCGTTAAGTCCGCCTCTGTACATTTCTGTGCTTGAAGTATTAAATAAGGGAATGCCTCCGCTGCTGGCACCGGCTTCCAAAAATAACGCCATTGGGAACCGGCATGACATTATTTACTATACATATTACATACTCCGTAGCCGGCAACGCCAGCTCCCATAATGAACACCGGCGCCGGGGAAACCCTTCCAGTATTCAGAACTCCAACTAACTAACCCTAACTAAAGTATTTTTTTCTATAATTATATTCTAGTCGTTTTTGGCACTCGCCGGCCGCTGCCGCAGCAACGCTCGCTCCGCTTGCTCGACTCGTGCGTAGGGGGTCACAGTTCTAACCTAATCTTTTTTTGCGAGTAAAAATATTTAACCTAATATAAATACTTCAGTTCCGGGTACTTAGTACTTCATACTGGAATATGGAAATTAATGATTATGAAAATAGTTATATTAGGATAATATTTTTAATTATGCCTACCCCGCCTATCTACTCCAATATGCCAAATTACCAACATCTTTTTTACGCTCTTTTTTTTCCAAACTCAGTGCCGGCAGCCAATTCCGGATCCGGCGCTGGCAGCGGAGGCACTCCCATTAAATAAATAATAAATAAATTAATATTATTTTTATGCTTTAGCTTACCTGTACGCACGTGTACAAAAACGCTTTGTATAAAAATTGAGACGAGATCATCTACTGCGACCCACAACCACGCTAAGCACGAACAGAAATGCATGCATGGCTGGAAAAACAAATGAACCGCGAATGTGGCAATCCTCTCCCGTGGTCATAACAGTGGAATTTACACTTAACAGTACAAAGTAGGTAATTTAAAATAGTTTCTATAACCAGTCCTTTTATATAACTGTCATAACTGGGCTATTAGGATAAGCTATCAGAATATAACGACCATAATTAGGTTACTAATTGTAACAGGTTTCAATTCTCGACTAAAATGCTATTAAAGAAACTTGTTTTTCCAGTCTGAGTGCTACGTTTGAGTACTCTAGGGTTTGTGTTTGATAAATATACATAGTGTGGTCACCTTGTCAGGAGAGGTGAAGCTTAGAAGTCTTTGAGAGACACTGACAAGGATTAAAGCGCGGTCTCTGTCGGACTTCATAGAAAAAAAAGAGAACCGATGACACAAGACTTGTAATTTATTGCAAAATATAAAGCAATTATCTATTTAGTCAAAAATGAGTTGAGTAATCTACAAAGCAAGCAATTAAAGCAAACTGAAGTGGCCGGCCATATCAGCCGCAGAACCAATGACCGTTGGGGTACACGTGTACTTGAGTGGAGACCGCGAATCGGCAAACGTAAGGCAGGACGCCCTCAGGCTAGGTGGAGCGCCGATCTTCGCAGGGTGGCTGGTAGCAGCTGGATGAGAGTTGCCGAGAATGGAGCTGAATGGCGAGCGATTGGAGAGGCCTATGTCCAGCAGTGGACTGCTATAGGCTGATGATGAATCGCAAATGAAAAAATAAGCAAGTTCTGCATTCAAATAAGACGTTCTTGTTATGAATTAAATACTAACGTACGTTGATATTGAATACAGATATTTTGAATTGGAACTCAAGGTAAAAGGTTAGTTTACCATTAATTTGTGTCGAGATTAATTTTTCCTAAACTTGTTTTTGTCCAAGTTCTGAGGAACATGTTCAAGATTAGCATATATTTTTTCCGCTACCACAAACTATATATAGATTTGGCAATATATATTTTTTAAGGCAAGCCTACTTAGAACATTTGCCTCTTGTCAGCGACTTATCTATGTAAGATTTTTCTTTGCATGAGTGTATACCGATGGACGTTATAGATAGTCACGAACATAAATGGGCACTGTCGCAAAATGAGACAGACTCGGTCCATCTTCCAGGTTAAGCAACGCTTGCCTAGGTCAGTCTGCGGATGGGTGACCATCCATTACATACCGTTGGTCCCAGCCTGTCATTCGTTGATTTTTGACAGTCGTTACGGGTAGTCAGAAGCACAACCAGTCATACGAAACCCAGTAACTGGGTTGTGGAGGTCTGATATGCAGTCGCTGTGGTATTATAGTAATCTTATTCCAAGTGCATCGTCTTCACATATGATATAATTAATGTATACAAAATATTGTAAAACATTTTTTTTTAATTACCTAACTGTGGATATCTTGCCCATTCTTCTCCATACGAAAAGCCTTTAGGAAAGGGTGACTAGAATCAATTCTATTTTTTGTAAATTTTGACGTTCAAAAGTGCCGTATATTTGTTTAATTGAAATAAATTATTTGACTTTGACATCGATCCATGTAAAATACTGGGACTCAACTGCATCCGATTAGACCGAAAGTACATAATTGGGAAAAAACGGCAGTTTGATTGACGTACTGCTATTAAAAATCCCGACAAGAACGTTTATTATTACAAGGTTATTTCCTATTACTTTTAATTAAACAATCATTAGGAAAATCATGTTTTAATAGCCAGTTGATATTACACATTCTTATATTGATAGAATAACGGATATCAGTGCACCTATTGGATATATTTACAATGTCGCCCATCGGCATGTGGGCGCCCGCATTTTTCTGAATGTTTAAGAAAAATTATCGAAAAAATAACTTTACTTTTTTTCAAAATCCTATGATTTTATGAACATAAACTTGTTAAAAACACGGTTTTAAAAAAAAATATGTTTTTTTTCTTCCGTTTTTTTGCATAGTTGACAAATATTAATAAAAATATTAGTTAATCCGATAAAATACTCATTAGCTTTTAGAAATAATAAACAGAATCCAAATCGAGCCAATAACGTCAGAGATATGGCAAACGCTACTCAAAACATAAAAAATTTAATAACATGAAATATATTTAAGATATCGATCATTTTTCATGAATATTCTGAAAAATTCGGGCGGGCACATGCCGATGGGCGACATTGTATAACAGAGCCTTTAAAAATACCCAGAACATAACCAAATAACACGTCAATAGAAAAACCGAAACCAGTTTACACATATCATTAGTTTCCTAACAAACAGGATTGAGCTATGAACAATATTACTATTTTAAGAATTTATCACAGATACGTGATAATTCTGATTAACAATTTATTCACATCCGCGTCATCAGGTAGATAAAACTAATATTATATTGAAAGATGTTATACGTGTGTTTTGCATGGTTGTGACGCATATTTTCCCCCAATTTGTAATTTACGTGTTTTTTTTATTTTTCTTTGCGTCATGTTTACCGCAAATAAACTTATTTTCTTTCTTTCTTTTATACGTGCCTTTACCAGAGGGGCAATTCCGGTAATTTTTAAGAACATATACATTCGCATCTCATACGCAGTCTGTCAAAAATACAATCAAATAACCAACATTTTTGACAAGTTTGACAGATTGCGACTTGAATGTGAAGTACGAGAATTGGCCTTCAGACTTGGTGACCGAACCCACTCAGGAGACTCGCGCTTAGAACCACTATACCAAAAAGGCGATCAAAGTGATGACCAGTAGTGCTATTCTGTAAAAATCTCACCGTGATATCTTAGGTGAAGTGAGTTACCAATAGTGTCAATTCTTAGCAATGACAGCTCACTTCACCTAAGTTATCACGGTGAGATTTTTACAGAATAGCACTACAGTAGCCTAATTGCATAATACATGATCAATCACAATTTGTTTCGATTTGAAACAGATTGCTAATCCATTGCTTCATAAGTTGTTCAACGTAAATAACGCAATGAATGTTGTTGAACTGTCAAAATGAAACAAATTAGTCATAATCGTTTACGAAAATAAGTTACGCAATTAGGGTACAGTGCCACATAAAAAAAAAAAAAACGCCATGTGCTGTACGTATAGTAAGCCAGAAAACTTTGAAAGAAACTAACGTAAAGTCGGATTGAATGCGAGTTGGAGGTAAAAAAGCAGGCACATTTCGCAATAAAAAAATTAGGTCTGTGCTGTACGTATAATAAGCCAGAAAACTTTGAAAGAAACTAACGTAAAGTCGGATTAAATGCGAGTTGGAGGTAAAAAAGCAGGCACATTTCGCAATAAAAAAATTAGGTCAAACACGTGTAGGTAAATAAGTACTTCACAATGATAAAGGACTCATAACAAGTGAAATGAGAAGCCGCAGGGCGACGGGAACCTATAGAGGGCGACAGCCCCGGTCCTGTCACTCTCACAAAGGCGAATGAAACTTAGCCAAAGTTCGGCCGAAAATGGCATTCACTCGCATTCGGTCCCTAATTACAAACATTCCAAAAGTTTCATATCCATTATTAAAATGTAGGAATGTTGTAGAGAACAACATTCTGAATGCAATTCATAATAGTATATATACAGAGTGGAATATATCGACGCGAAAACTTTTACCATGGATTCAGTATATGATTCTGAACCCCCCTGAGGTGAAATTTTTAAGCGGTATTTTTTTTTTTAAATCTTCTTTTTTAACCGACTTCCAAAAAGGAGGAGGTTATATGTTCGACGCGTATGTTTGTTTTTTTTTTTTTTTTTTTTTTTTTTTTTTTTTTTTTTTTATGTATGTCCACCGATTTCTCCGTCATTTGTGGACCGATTTTGAAAATTCTTTTTTTGTTTGAAAGGGTATGCTCCCAAATTGGTCCCATATAAATTTTATTAACTTTGCTTGGGTAGTTTTTGAGTTAGCTACAAAATACGTATTTTTTTTCCCACTTAGTATGTAGATGATATGATAAGTTCGTGACACTGGTAGTAGGTAGTGGTTTTCGAATGTGTGTGGGGTAGGTACCACAACTAAAAAGTGAAAAATAAAAACTTTTTACAAAAAAAAAACTACCGACTTCCAAAAAAAACACTACAAAGTGAAAAATAACTTTAATTTCGGAAGTCGGTGGCAAAAAACGAAAACACAAGACCCAAGACACCGACTTCCGAAATTAAAGTTATTTTTCACTTTGTAGTGTTTTTTTTGGAAGTCGGTAGTTTTTTTTTTGTAAAAAGTTTTTCATAGAAAAGTTCAATACCTACACAGTCAAAATGCACAGCAGATTTTTTTTTAATAACCGACGAAAAATTTCAATGCAGGGAGGTTCATAATCCTAAATCCATGGTAACAGTTTTCGCGTCGATGTCCCTGCCACCCTGTGTAGAGGTATGAGGAACAGGGTGTAAAGTTCACTCATCCTCTATAGAAAAATGAGGAACCTCCGACCATGCGGGTATCGTGTCTGGTGGATAACTGCCCGACAATTGATTTGGGAAGTTATGCTGATCGCGCGGTAAACTTTGCTTGCGCGATGCAGAATTTCACGTGACGTTAGTGTGATGCGTAGTTCCCATGTGGAGATGTCAATGCCGCCACAGTAGTAAATATTTTAGTGCACTACAGAGCGACATTTCTTAATTTCATCTAGGTGGGGTGGACGACCTTCAGAAGATCACGGGGAAGACCTGGCTGAGACTCGCATAGACCAGGGAAGCATGGCACAAAAGGGAGGAGGCTTATAAGTACGCAGCTGTGTGTGGAGCAAGGCTGCAAATGATGATGATGATGACCAATTAATCAAAACAGCGAAATATGTGACAGCTAATTGCAACGTTGCCAACTTTCAGAATGCATTCTTTTTCAACATTGTTTTATCTCAAAAAAATAAATCCTATCAAACGAGCAATATTTGTATATATTTGAAATCTCAGTTTACGAAAACGACTCTAACGATTTCGATGAAAGTTGCAATATTAGGGATTTACGGGGGCAAAAAATCGATCTAGCTAGGTTTCATAACTGGGAAAATTCATTTTCTCCATTTCCACAGCCTCGGGATGCAACGTTAGTATATTCGGACGAAATGCTTATTTATTTTCATCCGAGCAGAGCTCGGTCGACCATGTACTAAGTACTAAAGTAAGTAGCAATTACGCAGTGTTCAATGTTTTTACACCAATGTGCTAATAGAATGTTTTGTGAGAAAAACTCAGCGTGGCTATTGTCTAGCCAAGTAATAACATTGTATGTTTAACGTAAAAGGTCCCTGCAAGATATTAAATACGTGTGTTAGGTATGTACAAATAGAAAATGTACACAGTTTTTCGCTGTGAAAACGAAGTGTTCGAAAAAATAGGCTCACTTTTTACGATTCCGTACTCGAAGGGTGCCAAACGCCAAACGGAACCCTATCATCGTCCGTCCGTCTATCAGCAAGCAGGCTGTATCTCATGAACCGTATAATAGATTGACAGTTGAAATTTTCACACATTGTGTATTTCTATTACCGCTATAACAACAAATAATAAAAATAAAATAAAGTTAAAATTAAAGGGGGTTCCCATTCAAGACACGTGTTTATTTATTACTAAACTATTTAATTTTTAATGTAGTGTTAAATATTGTATACTTGTACAAAACCCTTCGTGTGCGAGTCTGACTTGCACTTGACCAGTTTTTATGGGTCTTCAAGGACATAAATTAAGTAAAGTTGTAAAAAAAAACAATAAGCTTGATTTAGGAAAGAACTAAGAGTAAAAGAACATTTAAAGTTTTTGAAATTCCTTCACGCAGCGGTGTAACTGCATAACACACTAATACCCTAGGTGTGAAATTACAGTGGCAGCGGGGCGGGCAGCGGAATCCGCTGGCGGGTAACGCAAACACATAGTTTTGGACTAAGGTGCACCAAGTGCGGGCGGGGCGGGTGAGCGGGAATCGCAGCGGGACAAGCGGGTGTCGCGAGCGGGGCGGGTAGACGCAAGTCAGTTTGCGTTTCCCGCTCGATTTGTTCGGACATGCCGCTGACGACTGAAGATTTAATAAGATTTAATAACGTCCGGACCGGTCAATCGACCCGCTGCTACTGTGTTCATCCATGGAAATGTGCGTTTTCTGCTTGACCCGCCACCCGCTCCCGCTGCCCGCCCCGCGCCACTGTAATCGCACACTTAAATTTTGACAGTTCAACAACATTCATTGCGTTATTTTTATCCTTATACATATTATAAAACAAAGTCTCCCCACCACGTGTGACTGTCTGTCAGAACGTGATAAACTCAAAAACTACCAAGCCGATTTCAGTTTTCACCAATGGATGGAGTGATTCATGAGGAAAGTTTAAATATATCATTTGTGTACATTGGCTAAAATATGATGATGATTGTTGAAGATGTTGGAAAATATCATGCCGTCTGGGAACTTTACGAAAACCGTAAGATATACATAAAATTAATGTTCTACAGGATTATACATCTTAAAAAGTTCAACAAAAAGTCTATATTTGTCTATCGTCTATGGATGACCCGCAGTAACCATTTTTATTTTTCAGAATTTGGTAAAAATTTCATTGTTATTTCCGAAGCTATTTTGACCAGTATTACATTAATCCTTATTCAATAAAATATGTTATATAAATTGGGCTTTATTTAGACAGGAGTCAATGACCTAAGTTTTTCCTCGGCTATAAGATATACAATCATCGCTCCGCTTCCTTTTAATCGCACGTTCCCGTGGTATATATTCCGACATCCACGCGGGCAAAGTCGCAGTCAAGACCTAGTTAAATAATAAACATATTAAAATATAACTGACGTTGCTGAACATACAAATTTTTCAAACATTTGTGAAGCAATGGGTAAGCAATTTCCTTCAAATTCTTCCGGATTGTGATTAAAAGTGTGTTATGTAATTAAGATGCAGGTATCGAATCTGATATTATTTACAAAAAAAAAGTGCTTTTTGCACTGACCGTGTTTTTGATAAAGTTAAAAATAAATGTAGGAATTGTAGGGCAAATAAAAGCATTTCTTGATAGAAGTAACTTAGGTATATTATTTAAAATAAATAAAGGTAAAAAATTTAAGCAAAAAAAACATCTGTCTTGGCAATTGACTCCACTGACAACAAAAAAAAAACAAATGACCTCTTCTCCAAAATCAAATATGCAGTGAAAAGCAAATTAGTATCCTACATAGAGGATTTACTCCCCCACATAAATACCGCTTTTAAATCAAAGGACTTGACAATTTTTGTTTGAATTTTCATCAATGCCTTTAATAATAACAATGACGCGTAAAAAAATCTTCGATCGACCTCCGATTACCCCTACTTTTACCCTTTACCCTTTGATCACAACCACAAAGGGTCCAATGTCACTCTAATTAGATCGTTCGCGATCAAGGAAAGGAAATTGTCGTCAGCAATTATGATTTTACTTTGAACGCTACAAGGAATTGTACGGACTTGCGACTAAACTAATTTTGTGTTGCGATTTATTTGCGACTGATCACAAGCAATAAGTACCTTATAACAGCCACACGGGTCGATCAGATTAAGCTACGCTTGCCGCGGTTGGTCTGTGGATGGGTGACCATCCTAACATACCGAGACCCCTCTCCACCTCGGAAAGGACGTTAAGCCGGTGGTCCCGGCTGTCATTCTTGAGTCGTTACGGGTTGTCTGAAGCCCGAAAGTCGGAGAACCAGTCTCACCAAAGGGATTGTATTACCTGGTCACTGTGTTGTGGAGGTCAGATAAGCAGTTGTGCCATGTAAAATACTGGTAGATATTCAGCTGCATCCGGTTAGACTGGAAGCCAACCCCAACATATGGCAGGCCAGATGATGATTTGCGACTGAAGTAAAGGGGTGGTGGATGTGTTGATTATGATTTTAGCTACAACTCTTAAATGAGCCGTTCCCTTGTGTTATGCAAATTTTCATAAAATGAACAGACAATAACTAGTTGTTACAATAGCATTTAGAAGCGGTCTATCTGTAAATATATATAGTAAAATCCTCCTTTAGGGGGTAGTTTTGAAAAACTAAATATGACAAACTTTTTAATTTACATAGATAAGTATTCGTGCCAAGTTTCTTATTAACTCAAGGAATAAGATTTTTTATACAAACAAAATCCCCCCTTTTCACCCCCTTAACGGTCGAATTTCCAAAAATCCGTTCTTAGCGGGCGTCTACTAACTATAAACTACCTCCCTGCCAAATTTCATATTTATACGTCAAGCGGTTTTCGATATTTCGTGATGAATGAGTGAGTGAGTGAGACCTTTAAAGATAAAGATCATTTATTTACATGAATATACACACACATGGCATGCAAGATGTTACAATTAAATTATATCACAGTCATGTTTTGCCTTAACGGCGTACAAATATAAATAGGTAGGTTACATTTAATCAATTAATTATAAACTTATTCATTATTATTAACAGTCCAAATTAGAATTTAAAAATTAAAATGTACTACAGAATAAATTAAAATTAAATTAAATTACTTTATTGATTTAGACAACAATGGTCCATATGTTAGTTAGTTAGATACAAAAATAAAACTTAAAAACTATGTTAGTGTGTAATATCAACAACTCTTAATATTTTAATAAAATTAGTTAATTTAATGTCAAAGTAATTAGAAATAACACAATTACAAGAATTGGATCACGTGGATTTGGATGTGGATCTGGTCGCTTTTATATATTTAGATTGATTGATTTATTTATTTATTTAAGGATTTACATTACAATTATTATCTTTTACGATAATAAAACTTAGTTATAATACATTACCCTGTAACGCACACTCAATTACAGGTAACCACAGCTTACAACTAAGTCGACAATCAAATATATAATCCTCTGTACTTTAAATATGATCTGTCAAAACTGGTTTTCAAAGAATCTCCATTACCTACTTGTAATGTAACTATATTTTTTCCAATTTGACTTTTATCTCGCAGGAATCAGTAAAAAAAACTTTAATCCTACTAACTAATGCGAAAGTGAGTTTGTTTGTTACGCTTTCACGGTAAAACGGCTAAACGGATTTGAATGAACGTTGTAAGCTGTAGACTTGTGTACCATTTTCCATTTTGCTAAGTACCTGGTACTTGTTGATAGGCCTACACTGTCCTCTCATACCTATTAACACTGTAATTTGAAAACATTGTAAAAACCATTTATTTTTAAAAGAGTAACCGTGGAGTTTCTTGCCGGCTCTTCTCCATAGGAAGCGACCAATTGGAACCGTGCACCTAGCTTCTGACGTTTCATAAGTGCCCTTGTAGGTTTATGGGATATTGTTTTTATGTCTCTGCTAGTTTTAGCGATGGTCTGGCAGTTTGAGTAGTTTATGCGGCCTACCCAAATGTCCTTTCTTTGGTATTGTTCGTCGAGTTGAGCTCCTTAAGTTCTGAGTTGAGCTCCACGATTACTGACAAATGCTTGCACTGACTGGACAGGTCCACTCAAATCTGTGTGGTTCTTTCTTCAAAAGACCTTTTCAGACACTTATCTACATGGTCCTCATATGGCCTGACCAAGATTATGTCTGGACTTTAAAAGAGACTGCGACCTCTAAGTTTGTTTCGGCCTTTCTTCTCAGAGTAGTCAGATAGGAAACGCCGAACTCATCTAGCTTATTTTTAATAAAAAAAAAAAATATTACGTGTAAAAGTGATTTCGATATCCTATTTACAGAATAAACAATTTCATTTCATTTCATTTCATTACATTTCATAAAATATTTTGAATTTAATTGAATTGATGAAAGGCACATGGGTAGTATATAAATTTTTATCCCGATATTCCCTCAGGATCGAGACTTAAGGCTCGTGCAGACTACAACACGATACCGGTAATTGTTCTACCGTGAAGTTTTCTTAGAAATTGTTTTGTTAGAGACTTTATACGGATGAAACCGCGGGGCGCAGCTTGTATTCTAATATTTACAACCATAAAAGATATCTATCAAAACACGTGACGCAATAAACCTATAAAAAATCATAAGTAGTTGTTGTCTTGTTGTTGATTAAAAAGCAAAAAAAAGGTACAGTCGGCCGCACGTCGCGTCTTTGGTTACTATTGACCTTGAGCTGGCTTAGCGTAGTATAGCACAGTCCATTTCGAAATGACGCGCACCCACTACCGCATTGACGCACACGGTAATGCGGATTTCTATGGGCAATGTGGTAGTGGGGTGCGTCATTTCAGAGAGGACAAGATATACGGAGTCTTAATAGAATAAAAGGTCAGTTTATACTGATTTTTTTACCTCCAGGGTTACCAACCCAACTATATAATATAGAAAAAAAAAAGTATCCTGTTATATTAGAGGCTTAAATAATATATTTTATTTAAAAAGATATAGTAAGCAAAACTACTATGTTTACATTTCCATACAAAACGACGAAATGACCGCAATACGTAGAACCAGTATTACTTTCATAAAAGCTGAAAGGTATTTTGTAACCCTAGTTTAGAGCGTAATAATTATTAGTTATGAGATATTTATAAAATATAAGTAACCGTTAATGGAGGCTTAAAGTAGCAGAAAATATGCTTTAAAAAAATATAATATTTTGGAAACAAATCTACAATTTTTTCAAATTCTTTTTCGCTGTCTAATATATTTTATCTACTCTCATAGCGTAATATTCGAATTATAAACTTCAAAACGAGTTTATATTGACATACTTTATAAACACAATACCAAAATTTAAAAATAGAATCATAATATAACCCTTTTTCTTTAACAAAATAATGCTATAAAACAATTTTTTTTTCTATTACGATACAAGAAGTTAATATCACCAAGGAGTTTCCATCAAATTTTGTAATGGAACGTTTAAGTGGGGGACAGCAGCACCCGCTGTAGCGCATGTGCGGTGATGTGCTGGTGCAGGCGACATTCATTTGTTTTGTAGTATTGAATTTCGTGGGATTTTTTTTATTCTTGATCTTTATCTTTGATCTTTTATTTAGTAAGCTCAATCCCAATGTTTGAGAGTAGATAAAGTAGTGTATGAAACTGCACATAACTAGGTATACATACATTCGTATGATACTATTAAAAACCGAGCCGTAAGCGAGGTTTTTAAACACACACTCATGTTTTAATACCCCTCATTATGCAACAGTTTCATAAACTACTATTTCAGGCAATGGCTTCGAAAATACTATATTTGATATTATGTGGTCAAACAAATAAACATACCTACATACTTGATTTATTATTAATTTCGTCGATCCATTTAACGATAATGACACAAAAAACTTGTAATTTTCGATCAACCTTGATCAAGGTATGCTTGCTCATAATTTTTTGGCGAACGTGAATATATGGCATCCGTATAAATCAGGTTACATTATATTATCTGAATATATGTCTGATTTATAGCTCTTCGAATATGTATTAGTTTTTGTAATATTATTAAAATTCTGTTATGAATTTGGAATATAGTGACACAGATTCACATACTGATAATAATGAAATTAAATTTCAATCATTATAAATTTAATGTCTAGACATTCAGTATTTTTATTTACTTAAAAATCGATCTTATATTTTGTTAACACAAGTAATAATAATCATCATATCAAAATCAGCCTATAATGTTCCCAATGCTGGGACACAGGCCTCCTCTCTGTGAGAGGAAGTGGGCCATGATCCACCACGCAGGCCCAGTGCGGGTTGGTAGGTGTCACACTCACAATGTCTTCAAATTTTCGGTTCTAGGACATGTGGGTTTCCTGACGATGTTTAATAATAATACCAGCCTATTATTGTCCTTTTGCAGGTCAAAGGCCTCTTCTCACACAGAGAAGGCACGAGCATTGATCACCACGCTTGCTTAAAAGACGAATTGGCGATTTTAGACGTATATTAACAATAATATTATTATACTCATATTAACTATAATATTATTATACTTACATTAACTATAACAATATTATACTTATATTAACTATAATATTATTATACTTATATTAACTATAATATTATTTAAAACAAAAACGTCTAAAATGAGCTTGTATAGAGTCCGGCCATCGAGGGAATACATTCTTGACACCTGTCAGTTTCATACCAACGAATGTGTTTTGCGAATTTGATCCATAAAGTTACTAGAAATTTACGAACCGATAGGTGTCAGTAACTGATTCTTTCGACGCGACGGCCGGACTGTAGTTAGTCGCATCACATTGCGACTAATCGTCTCATCCGAAAACACCTTAACAAAAGTGAACAATCCTCGCCTCAGTTCTCATTGAAACGACTTTCCTTATTAAAGATTTTTAACTCTTATTATACAAGAGTTAAACAATTGACATTGTGTTAATTGCTCAACACAATTGTTGAAGTACGAATTATGAAGTTGCTTTGAATTATTATTTTGTTTCCTTTTACAGCTGGTTAGTCTGAAGGTTTGCACCACAGTATAATAAAGTAACAGTACTATATCTTGGCAGTGACCTTGAAATAATTACCTAAGACCGCTCGGTAGATAAACCTTCCGTGTCCGTGCGTAAGCCCAGGTACATAGGGCGTTATTTTATAGCGGCAATATTTTTTCGCGCATTGGAATTGCAAAGCTCTGCTTAGCGCCGAGAGTTGAAAATCTAATAGTGTGTTTTCTTCACAAGAAATCGCGGCACAGCGGACAGAGCTCAGGCGGGATCTCATGGCGGCATGGAGAGTGCGATTGTCGCAACCCAGCGCTGGGCATGACACAATTGCGGTGATAAGACCCCTCTTTGAGGAGTTGCTAGAGAGGCGCCACGGCGTCCTCACCTTCCGCCTGACGCAGGTCCTCACCGGACACGGCTGTTTCGGGAGGTTCCTGTTCAGGATAAAGCGGGAGGAAACGCCCGGGTGTCACCACTGAGTGGATGGCCCGGAGGACACGGTGGAGCATACGGTGGAGGTCTGTCCGGCTTGGGCGGAGCATCGCCGTGTCCTCGTGGAGGCGATCGGCGGCGGTGATCTCTCGCGTCCGGCCCAGATTCGGGCCATGGTACGGAGTGAAAGGAAATGGGAGGCCGTCACCTCCTCCTGCGAAGCAGTAATGCTCACGAAGGAGGAGGCGGAACGCGTGAGGAAGAGGCAAAATTCGCACCCTCACGCCAATATCCGCCGCAAGAGGAGACGCCCTGGGCGTCGGGAATCGCGCGATTTCTGGCCGCCGTAGGCGCGGGCTTGCGGATGGTGAGCAATGGGTAGGTCGCCGCCCGATAAGGACCAGGCCCGGGTCGACGGCCCGTTGTGTTCCATGCGCGCCTCAAAGAGATGTCAGCAGAATTGACGGGATCCGCTAGGGCCGATGCCTGCCGCGGTTGCGAATAAGGCCGAAAGGGAAATCGTGGCCCCGGCAACATGGTAATTGAAGGAACACGGGTGGGTTTTAGTCAGTAAGAGTCTGACACGCCCTCCTGCTCCACCCATAGCGGGAGAAGTTATTTGATAATAACCCATCCAAAAAAAAAAAAAAAGATAAGGGTGGCGCTGTTGGTGAACATTTGTGCGATTGTTTTGCGAATATGTATCGAAAAAACAACATGGCGGCGTTAGTTCCGATGTTAGCCACGCACCAAAAGATCCTTTTACCGTTATTAGAACGATGATCTGAAGTCTAGACGAACTTCTTTTATATTAGCATAACTGTATACGTTTGATATAACATATATAAGGTTAATAAAAATTTAAGCATTTTTAAATTATAATTAATAAAATAAGATTATGCACAAGTAAATAACATTAAGACATTAAGTTGCAGGTATACGACTAGAACACCGCATTTATTATAAAGTGCAAAAAACAATTGTAAAGAGCAATTAATTTATTTATTAAACGCTTTGTTGTATGTAGGTACACCACATAAAATAAAAACAACAAAATAGAGGAGGCCAATCCGAGTTCTTCTGATTCAAGTTTAATCGTGCATCTAAGTAAGAGGCCGTCCATTAATCTCACTACACTCCCCTTGTAATATTTCATGATTTTTTTGAACCCCTTCCCCCGACTTTTGAGCCTCACGAGATTAATAAACGATCCATAACCAACTATTTCACACACAAATGCTTATATTTTTATGGCTGTTGATTCTACATATTATTACCAATCAATTGTTTTCCAGAACCAACGAAAACGAACTAATCGATTTAATTGTAAAAAGCATAAAAGGTTGACGTTTGTGTAATGCAAATCATCACAAAAGAACATACACAGCACAGTAATTGTGTGCAACATTTGGGCACATTGGAAGGCGTAAAGAAATTGGGCAATGTTTCAAGTATAAAGATATCTCGCGAAATATCACAGTAGCAAGTTATTACAACATACTACATTCAAGTCATCTGGTGTTTGTAACATTCGTTTTACACTAATCTATCTGGTTTAGTCTGCAATACGAATTCTTGGAAGATTTGTAGATTTGTAAATGACTTGTATGATTACTGCAAAAGAGTTTTTAGAGATTGGTTGTGAATTTACGCCATCAAACAGCATCCATCTGCCTAGCCATTTCCCAACTATGTTGGGGTCGGCTTCCAGTCTAACCGGATGCAGCTGAATACCAGTATTTTACATGGAGCGACTGCCTATCTGACCTTCACATCACAACCTAGTTACTAGGTAAAACGATACCCCTTGGTAAGATTGGTTGTCAGACTTTTGGGCTTCTAACTACCCGTAACAACTGTCAAAAATTTACAAATGACAGCCGGGGCCAACGGCTTAACGTGCTTTCCGAGACACGGAGGGGTCTTGGTATGTAAAGATGATCACCCAACCGCGACAAGCGTAGCTTAACCTGTTCGATCGACCCGTGTGGCTACTATTACTTAGCCACAAGCATCTGAACGAACGAGCAATCGAACAGCATCACCAGATTATTAATCATCATCATCAACTGCTGAGCATAAGCCTCTCCTTTCTTGTACCAATCCTCACGTTCCTGCGCCAGCCTCATCCAAGTTCTACCCGCAATGGTAACAATGTCTTCCGCCCATCTCGCCCGGACGACCGACACTTCGTCTTCCAATCCATGAACGCAACTCGGTCTCTGCCTTACTCCACCTACCATCACTGCGCCTTGCCAGGTGTCCTGCCCAACTCCATTTGAATTCCATAACTCGTTTTCCGATATCATTAAACTCTTTCAAGGCTCTCTCAAACAGGCGCGACACGCGACGCGACACAAGCCTTCATACGTCTAAATATAAACGTTAGATAAAAAGTACAACTAACTTTGCTCTTTTTTAATTAAGTCCAAACTCATTAACACAAAATGAACTTATGTGGTGGGTAGTAGGTACGTAGTTCTTTCAGAATACTAAACAAAGGAGGGCCCCTAAAATGTTTGTCCACTAGACCATACAAATTATGACTAATTAAAATTCTGGTTCTGATTATGACACCTAATTAAGTAAGTGGCTCGCCTTGAAGTATAACATCGTAGATACGTGCGTATAGCTATGTAAATGATTAATAACGAACAATTCCCCCTCTTCCCTTGGATTCAAGGGAAGAGATGACCATGGGATCCCATCATAACCAAGGATATGTACACAAGAAACTACATTTTGGAATTGGCAGTTCAATTGAATTGTCTTTTCTTGTTAATTTTCTGGTTGTCAAAAGTGGCTAGGTACTCGTATTAATGGTTTAATTTAAATTCTTAAATGATTTTATTTTAACCAAATGAACAGTCAACAGACAACTTTTAGAAGTAGTATAGCTATTTATGAAGAAACTCGTCCGGGGAAGTTCCCACTTTAGCATGTCTACTCTGAAATGACGCGCCCCACTACCGCATTTACGCACACGGTAATGCGGATTTCTATGGGTAATGCGGTAGTGGGGCGCGTCATTCAGAGTGGACTATCCAAACCACAATTCCTATTATTTTTGCCCCCAAGCAGCATTTCTACGTGTGCAAGATAAAAAGGAACACCAAAAAAAAAACAATTACCGCTGTTTGTGTCAATAAAAATGCCATAATAATGTCATATAACCATCAATAATTACTCTTTAAAATCCTATTCATACAAAAAACAGAGCTTAACAGGATCCCGGTAATTTTAAAAAACCAGTTAATAATGACGCACTTGGTACAAGACCTTACAAGGTTCTGGACCTAAACAGGTTTACATAAAGTGAATGTTGTAAATACTGGGTGTGTTCGTTTTTTTTTTTCGAATGACATATGGGCGAAATTTTTTTTGGTCAACTAGTAAACCAAGTGCTTTTGATGCTCCAAAAAAAAACATAGGGATTGCGGAAAAAAAAATCTCTTATTTTTATGATTTCTTCCTTTTTAAATTTTCCTGTTTTTGGAAGACTATTTATACTAGTTATTTCCTTTAGTTCAACCTTCTTTGTCTCATTGGTATTACTTCCTTCCTCACGAAAACTATTAATTGTCTATGAATCATCATCCACACCCTTGCGGAATACAGTTTCAATAACAATCCGAGAGTTTTGATGGATATTTCTAATCCATTGCTTCATAAGTTTAACAAATTCGTCTGTTCAACAACGTAAATAACACGACGTCGTTGACGAGTGAAAACCTCGTAAGTCGATTTTTTTACCAAAAACACTTTTTAATGTAATAAGTAAGAAAACCTCGCAACGCACATTTCTAGCTCACCTATAATTCGAATGTTCGATTGTAGCGCCATCTCTCGCGTTCAATGAAAACCTCGTAAGTACTAGGTGTCCGCCATTAAAGAGGGATAAACTCGGCAAGACGGCTGACGTGTGAATTCTTGCTCTATAATTTGAAAAACTTTGTTCAAAGTGGTTTTCGTGTTGTGAAAAAGGTTTCATACAAAAATATTCAGGAGACGGTTTTTTGTCTCTCCTAAACAATTTTGTTTTCGAAACTCCCGAGGTTTTCACTCGTCAACGATGACGATGAATGTGGCTGAACTATCGAAATGAAAGAAAATGCGATCAATATTGTCATTTTATGTGTGTACTATTAAGTGCCTACTTAGCATTTATTTAGAGTCATTTTTAGGTTACTCTTGGAAGTAAAATAGTCCAGCGGTGTAGTTGCAACTGGATGTAAATGAGTAGCTTAGACTGGAATTCGACTCCATTATTATCTAAAAGCTAGATTCCTACAATGCCCTTGCTTTAACCAACAATGGTGCCGATTACCTTGTTCACAAACTAAACTAAATTTAAGTTCAGTGCATCTTTTTCTTTTTAATTAATTAAGAAAAGGACAGAAGACGAATTTTAGTTTAGTCCTGTCAAATTAATCAGCGCCTGTCACTACTCCATACAAGTTTAGACGTGATTAAAAACTTGGCTACTAAAATTACGTCAATTTACGTCAAGCGCTGATTAATTTGACAGGATTAAACTGAAATTTATCTTCTGTCCTTTTCTTAATGAAATAGAAAGAAAAAGATACACTGAACTTAAATTTAGTTTAGTTTGTGAACAAGGGAATCGGCACCATTACCAAGTTTCTTAATCTGGACTTCTTAAATATCTCAAGAGCAAGCTAGAAATGGCTCTAAAATAAATGCTACGTACTCATTTACATCCAGTTTTACTGGAAACCGACTCCAATATTATCTAAAGGCTAGATTTCTACCACCAAAGTCCTTGCTTCGACCAACGTTACCAAGACTTTTACAAATCCAAACGGAAAGAGAGCATAAACATTACAAGAGGTTTTTCTTAACAGATGACCATGATCAAGCGGACGTGGGGAAACAGTGACGTCACATCAGTAATAATTATAAGCCAACAACTCGTAATGGGCAAGAAAACAGTGATTTATATGAAGGCCGGTGAGAATTGTAGATAAGGCGATGTACGTTGAGGGTTTTGATTGAGATGAGAGGAGCAGGTGGGTGGTAAAGCTGCAATGTATGCCATTGTAGATTCTTGATGGTAAAAGTTCGTAATGAGGACTGTGTATCGGCTAATACAAGTAACATAGGTACAGCTATGGGTACCCTGGGAATAGGACTGATTCCTGAGTAAAAAAAAGAAATTCTATTTAGTCCGTTAGTCAGATAATAAAAAAATATTAGACACGTATTTTTTTCTTCATAATATCAATGAAACATGACTTGGATAAAACGTATTATAGTTGGGGAGCGGGGGTCGCTACGTCACAAGTATAAAATCTACATACTCGTGCGTGACGTCATGGCACATTTTAACTCAATGTATCTAATCTTTTGATTAATATGTAATCTTTTGATAACGTAAAAATAGAAAAATATGTGTCCAGTACTTTTAACCGACTTCCAAAAAGGAGGAGGTTATATGTTCGTAGCGTATCTTTGTTTTTTTTTTATTTATGTCCGCCGATTCCTCCGTCATTTGTGGACCGATTTTGAAAATTATTTTTTTGTTTGAAAGGGTTGCTCTCAAATTGGTCCCATACAAATTTTATTAGCTTTGCTTGGGTAGTCTTTGAGTCAGCTATAAAATACGTATTTTTTCCCACTTATTTAGATGATATGATAAGTTCCTGTCACTGGTTGCAGGTAGTGGTATTTGAATGTGTGTGAGGTAGGTACACAACTAAAAAGTGAAAAATAAAAACTTTTTATAAAAAAAAAACAACTGTCTTCCAAAAAAAAACACTACATATTGAAAAATAATTTTAATTTTGGAGTCGGTGGCAAAAAACGAAAATACAAAACCCAAGACACCGACTTCCGAAATTAAAGTAATTTTTCACTTTGTAGTGTTTTTTTTTTTGGAAGTCGGTTTTTTTTTTATTATCTACAAGATGGATAAAAAATATTTTGTTAGTCATCAACTCATCATCCTTATTGCCAAAATTCTGTCAACCTTACATAGTTTAGGCTCCATGAGATATCATTTCACGGTAATATATACTTATTGGTGTAAAAAGAAACCGGTCCAACTGGTTTTTAAACAGCTTTAATATTGTTATTGGCAATATAAATGAACTGCTGCCCCCCCCAACCTTTATTCGACATTCTTTCAACGTCTCATCCGACATTCAAGCCAAAAGATGAGAATTCCTTTGGTCGCACGGAGGACACTAATTACACAAAGATACAAAGTTCACGTCCTGTATGGTCATATTGGTCACATTTAGTGTATTGAGTTATGAAATATAGGTATTATGATGTTCCACAATGACGCATTAGTTCCAAGAACTAAAAAAAACAGTATTTAGTGCAGTGTCACGATGATCAAGCAAGCTTAGAACTTAGTTATTATAAACCGATCATCATTTTGATGGAGGTTATGTTCTTTTACAAATGTCAGTTTCACGTGTCTGTATTAACGCTGTGTGAGTCTAGGGGAGTTTTAGTCACCCAATAATGTTCTCAATGCTGGGACATACAATGAGTTAAAATGTGCCATGACGTCACGAGTATGTAGAGTTTATACTAACTTGTGACGTAGCGACTCCAACTGCCCAATTTTAATGCGTTTTCATCTAAGTATTTTTTTATTAATATTTATGATAAAGCAAAAAATACGTGTCTAATAATTTTTTACTATCTGTTTTTTTTTTTTTATCCAGGCGTCTTCCCTATTAGTTTATCGTAAATGTGCTCCTTCAAACCCGCTTGCATCACTTATTTGAACATAACTCTGTCTCTGTCATTTTCAAACGATTGTCAGAAATAACGTTGTTTTAAATTCGTTTAGTGTTAAATGTATTTAGCGATTTGTGTTGCAAGCGGATCTAAAAAAAGCTAAACTCATGTTTCGCTTTTTTGTTAGTTATTCTTATGAATAGGTATCTTCCAAAATTAACAGTTGTTTTCAAGGCTAACCACTTCGGTTTAAATAGATAAACTTACAGAGCTTCTAACATTCGAAATCGGCTCGGTTATTTTTAGGAATCAGCTAGAATTCAAAACTCCATTCTATGCTGCCATAAATATTGCTATTAAAACGCAATCAAGGTGGGCCTGAGGAACAGGGTGTGAAGTTCACTCATCCTCTATAAAAAAGGTATCCTCCGACCAGACGGGTATCGTGTCTGGTGGTCAACTGCCCGACGATTAATGTCGGGAAATTAAATATAATTATGTTGCTCGCGCGGTAAACACTGTTTGCGCGATGCAGGATTTTGTGTGACGTCATGTCTTTGATGCGTTCGCATGTGGCAATGTAGATTCACAGGCCCAAATAAAATAGAATATTTTTATTTGCATTAAAACTTGGAAGATACATCAAGATATAAGAGGGGATGGCTAAATGTTTTAACAGCCACACGGGCCCATCGAGGGTTAAGCTATGCTTGGCACGGTCAGTCTGTGGATGGGTGAACATCCATTACATATCGAGAACCCTCCGTGCCTCGGAAAGTACGTTAAGCTGTTGGTCCCAGCTGTCATTGGTAGAGATTTTGACAGTCGTTACGGGTAGTCAGAAGCCCAAAAATCTGACAACCAGTCTTACCAAGGGGTAATCGTGAATCGTGTTACCCAGTAACTGGGTGGTGGAGGTCAGATAGGCAGTCACTCTATGTAAAATACTGTAAAATATAGTATTGAGCTATATCAAAAAAACTGTAAAATATAGTATTGAGCTATATCCGGGAGACTGGAAGCCGACCCCAACATTGTAGTTGGGAAAAGGCTAAGTAGATTGATGAAAATGGCAAATGGCTACTTATATGGTCATCATCATGAGGGTAAATTCATAATGACTAAACCCAATTATACCAGACAAAAACAACATAGAGCAAATCAAAGAAATACTCCCAATAACGGAAGAAACAAAACAGACATTCCTTTGTATAATGACTTCCCAGTTTTAAACAAACAAGAAGTTTACCATGAATGTTATCACCATTTTCCGACCCCAACCCTTACAAAGAAGCCTACATTTCAGTTTTCAGACCCGCATGCCAAAAAAAAACGATATCGTCATGCAAAAAATTGACATTTGACTGACAGCGGAGATACGTTTGTGCGAAAAGTTTTGAAACTATTTGTTCTATGTTATTATTTATTACAGAGAAGACTTTGTAGTGTAACTCAAGGTTATAAATGTCAGCTATTTATAAACATTGACCTCTGTGACCATTGGTCTTAAGTGACACTGCCCTAGGTCAGAGTTATAAAGCACATGGAGCAATGTGTATGGGGTTTCGGGCCCAGGGTGAGTCGACTTAAAACTGAATAAAACCTGGGTTTATTGAAAGTATAAATTATGACGAACTTTAATCACTTTATATTGATTTGATGTCTAGCGGGGTTTTTAAAATATTTGAGTGACAGCAAAGATACCTCTGTGCGACATAATTATGTAGGTGCATGTAACTAGTTTTGGCATGGAGTTAAGGTGGCTGTCATATAAAAAATTACCTCTACATGCTGGTTTTAGGAAGCTACTGAATACTCCTTAGGGTGAGGGTTAAAGTTTTGACAAACAATATCTTGTAGATAAAATGTGACAAGCCTTGTCGTGACACTTTGAGTGACGTGATCTTGAACTCAAGTTAAGTTACTTAGTTAAATAAGTTACAAAATGTAATTACCTAATACACAAACACTGAGTTGGATTTCATAACACTTACGAAGGTTTAATTTTTCTGAGCAGTTTTTATAATTTAATGTCTCGTGCTTAGCTAAGCCTTTGGCCCCGGCTATCATTCGTGGATCTATGACATTCGTTACGGGTCGTCAGAAGCCCGAAAGTCTGACAACCAGTCTTACCAAGGGGTATTGAATTACCCAGTTACTGGGTTGTGGAGGTCAGATAGGCAGTCCCTCAATGTAAAATACGGTATTCAGCTGCATTTATAGTTGGGAAAAGGCTAGGCAAATTGATTGTCTCGTGCTTAGCATGTCCTACCAAGACTAAACTTTAACGATTCATTTATTTTTTGTTCTTTTGAGACACTACACTCTACAGTATCCTTTAACAGAACCTTTTTTTCATTTCTATCCTCAGTAATGTAGTTGAAACTAAATATTCCCGTCGGTAATTATTATTGATCTTGATAGAATCTAGACTTAGGGCGAATTTTTGATATGAAACTGAACGCGATCAGCACATAAACCACGTTTAAGAACTGTCAGTGTCATTATTTTCTGTGTAATATGTGACACCGACAGCTCTTAAACGCGGTTTAGATCAGCTGATCGCGTTCAGTTTAAATGGTGAAATTCTGAAGCCTATGTTCTACAGTGAATACATTTTCTCGATAATATAATTCGCTGAAAGATTCTTTGAGCATTGATATTGTACAGACCATAAAATACTTGTTCACTGCCTCGTTGGTCTAGTGGTCGAAAGCGCTACTGCTGAGCATGAAGTCCTGAGTTCGATTCCCAGATCTGGCACAGTGTTATTGGGTTTGTCTATCTGGAATTTCTCAGTAGCAGCCCGGATGTGCCCGGTTGATGGCAATAGGCTCGCTCCCTATTACATGGGACTTAAACATAACTGGCAAAATGTGGGTGTACTTATAGATACATCTCTACTCAACCCTTTGGGGAAATAAAGCGTTATATAAAATACTTATTCACCAACTCCTCGCAAGTGTGGTGATCAATGCTCGTTTTTTCCCTCCTTTTGCTTTGTTGTGAAGATAATAAAAGGCTGGATATGTTTTTATAAAGTGTTAATTTTTGCCACTGTGCAAAAACATTCGGTAAACATAACATTAATAACTATTCATTAGTATGCCAACCCGTACTGGGCTCACGTGGTAAGCCGTGCGCACTTTGGATGCATTTTCGAACGAATTTCACTCGTGCGTACACGTACGAACACACACGAACGATCCCGACCTTCCTATTACAAAGGGAGGGCACAGACTGGATGCGACTTAGTCGTACGTATAGTTCCGATGTCCGAAAACAATCTGAACTTGTTGGGATTTGTTCTATTTGAAAATTCAGTGTGCGCACTCAATTCGTACGACCATGGTCGTACGTGGACGCACGAGTGAAATTCGTACGAAAATGCATCCAAAGTGTGCACGACTTTAGACTACGGCCCACTCTGCAGTGGAAACATTATAGGCTGATTATGTAATTAGGATAATGTTTTTAAAACCAGTGTAATTAGCAATCTATTAATTACATTATACATTTAATCACGTACGCATCTAAATATATTATTAATAACACGTCCGCTAACATTTAGGTTGATGAGTCGAGTCGTTAATTTTGTAACAATGGAGCACGTTAGGCGGCCATTTTTGTGACTGCTTTATTAGCAGTTTTTGATGCAACAAGTTACGACAAAAGATGTTGATTCTTTTTTTAAATTGAAAACGTTTTAGGCGCATTGGGCATTTTTGAGATGGGACTAAACCTTGATTTCGCGACAATGGTGCCGATTCTCTTGTACACCGAACTAAACTAACTAAACTATCACTAAAATTCCTTACTTTTGACTATGAGAATCTTATAGCTATTCTGCAAAATAAATTCTCTAAATTTAAAAATAATTTTGACACATCTAAATCGAATTTGACAATCGCGACTCCACACGTGATACCAAACCACGTGATCTTTTTAGAGCCGGAGGCGCGCAGGGGGGGCAGCCTCGTCGTGTTTTAAATAGAATTTTTCACTTTTTGTATGGAAAATAATAAAAATTATTACCTACATGTAGAGTGTCAGGGGTTTAAGGGTTTTATAAAGGGGGTCGAAATTTTCATTATTTTTGCGATTGGACACACCGTTTTCGAGATATAAAAAAAAGAAAAAAAAAAGATTCAGTACTGTTTTTGCATTTGAAGTCGAGGTGTTGGTGTGAATTTATAGTTCATGACAACCAATTTTATTCCACACGTTTTTAGTCGCGATTAAAAATAGTCAGATTTAGTTAGAAAATCTAAATTTTAGGTAAAAAACGTCAAATTCAGAATAGCAAAATTGCTATTTTCACTAAACTAATATCTCGTTGCCATCTTAGTGCTGTCAAACTAAAATATAGTTAAGTTGTGTCACTTTAGTCTATTTCAGAATGGGAAATCGTCGTTTGACAGGAATAAACTAAATTTTGTTGATTTTTAGTTTAGTTTAGAGGCATTTGTGACAAGAGAATCGGCACCACTGTAACGCAATTTACCGACACCGTCGAATAAAAGACATCAACGCGTTGATGACATTTGCATGTCAACCTTGGAGGTTGTCGGTTACTTAACCAGACTCTCCTGTGGGTGCCTCAATAAATTAAGGCCTCAAGCCAGGGCATAAAACTTAGAAACTAAGCGACTTCACGCTAAGAGGGTGCCTTTTTGAGGTACGGATCTCGCCTTAGGGCGTCGCTGGGGAGGACAGCAAGGGACAGGCTGGATCGGATTAAAGATGTATTATTCTTTCTTTGCAGTACTTTTATAGTTAATACACATACATAAACTGACGCCTTAATTCTTCCCATGGGGGTAGGTAGAAACTACAGAACGCCACCTGCTAGTCCTGCTAAGATCCTTACATACTCTTTTTGCTTCGTACAAATTCTGCCTCTGATTTTGCATCCCTGTCAAAATTAAAGTGATCTTTATTTTCATTGCAATAAGGTTGCTATAGTTCCTTTTTTAATCCCAGAAACTAATTTGACAGATGCAAATGTCAAACTCCAAATTGAAAAAAACAAACAACAATCACTTGAAATGTCAAATTAGTCACTGGGATTAAAAAATGCACTTTAGTGGGTTGCTGCTTGGGTTGCTTCCAGAGCTAAAATAACTGTGAAAGGACTAATTTCAACAATTTATTTTAACTAATTGGAATTTATCTAAATGAAAGAATATAATAAACTATTCTTCTCCCATATTTTTGTTTTAAATAATGCATTTCAAGTGTCAGCACGAGCGAGCTTACGTCGAGGTAAAATTATAAGCCAGTTATCTATTTGACTAATTAAATTTTATAAAATAAAATTGAACATCATTAAGTTAAACTTTCAGTTTCTCCCAACTCTCCGTATAAGCCAATAAAGATTTTAAAATCATTAGGCGATATCTAAATGTAATACCTTAATATTACACGTTGAATTTTCAACGTTCGACGCTGAGCTGAGCGTTGTAAAGTCAACAGCGCGCTCTGGTTAGGCATCCCTTTAGGTGTCGCTTAGTGTTAGTGAAAATGAGCATTAATCTAGTTTTATCTTGAGCTAAATAAACTCTTATCTTTAGGCTCTGTTTCCCAAACCGGATGAACACAGAAATAATGAGAAGACCAATTTATTATTTCAATGCTACAAAGTACATACAAAATCAAACTAATTAACGTGTTTCATAACTAAAAATTAACAATGTACTAATTACTTGCTATAAGACTAAGGCATGCTTTTGATACAGTTTGATATACAGGGTGATTGGAAGATGGGTGCAAAGCTTTAAGGCGAAGATAGTACAGACAATTTAGAACCATTTAAGCCATGGTTGTCTTAGACGAAGTCTTACCAAATATTTTACAAATTTCTTATTTTTTTTAATCGTATTGTACAATTTTTTTATTTTTTCTGAGCTTTAAATGTCTGTAAAAAAAATGTCTAATGACACAGAAGCCTAAAACATGTTTTGCTTGGTTGCTTACACATAACTTTAATTAAATAAATAAAAAATGAATTCATTTATCATTCAATTTGGCCATAATTATGCAGTTTACATTAAATTTTGAGAATTTCCGAAAAAAAACTTAAAAATTTGGTTAAAAAAATTTGGTAAGACTTCGTCTAAAACAACCATGGCTTAAATGGTTCTAAATTGTCTATACTATCTTCACCTTAAAGCTTTGCACCCATCTTCCAATCACAATGTATATATAATAACATAATGCGTACCTATAGTACATACACCCACATTTTGCCAGTTATGTTTTTAAGTCCCATGAAACCAACTAAAAATTTAATTTTATTTATTTTCTTCACCTTAGAGTTACGCTGGAGGGGTATTTTTTAAATATTGTTAACCAACAGAATACCCGCGAAATTTCACAAAACGTTTTTTTTTTATTTATTCTTATTATTTATGGCACCTCTTTAAGTTATAAGCTATCCGAATATCAAAAAACATTTGGCATAGGTCTTAAGGGGAAGGCGTAAAAATAGATTCGCTGTTACAATATATATAAATTTCTGCAACAACAATAAATGATATCTTATTCTATAATAAAAACATTGACTGTCCTTCAACTCTCGTTCGTGGCAAAAAGAACAACCTTATTCAGGCCAATGATTTTTGGGGGTGCCCTCAAAAGTCAACTAATACACTAAATAGGTAACATTAAGAAAAATTACAAAGTCACCTCTCTACAGGTGGATTTATTTACTTAAACATTTCACACTCAAAAAGGTACAAAGGCGGACTTAATGCCTTAAGCATTCTCTACCAGTCAACCAAGGGTGCTGAAGAGATTAGATGGCAGGTACTCTATTTGCACAGTCTGTTTGAAAGGAACAAAGAAAAATATATATCATTGGATTCTACAATATGCCTGCTTTTCAGTGGCAAATGTTTACTTAAGGAGAGCCGCATCCCAATTGACATCCCAAATAACACACTTTCCATCATAATCCGACGGATTTTGAGGCAACAATAAATTCATCCGTAAATTGATCTATTATCCATATTATCATCATCATCTGCCTAGTCTTTTCCCAACTATACTGAGGTCAGCTTCCAGTCTATCCAGATGCAGCTGACTACCAGTATTTTACATGGAGCGACTACCTATCTGACCTCCACAACCCAGTTACTGGGTAATACTGGTTGTCACTTTCAGGCTTCTGATGACTCGTAACGACCATCAAAGATCCACGAATGACAGCTGGGATCAACGGCTTAGCGTGCTTTCCGTAGCACGGAGGGGTCTTGGTAGCTTAACCTGGTCGATCGACCCATGCGGCTGTTATTACTTAGCTACAACCCCACAATCCCATACTTTATGAGGTTTATTTATAAACGTTGCTTAAAGTTATGTAATGATTAGCTATTGTTAAACAAAATATTTTTGACGTTTGAACATCACTTTACTTTAAGCAAAGTTTGTAAATAAACCCTTGCATGTTCAAAAAAATCGTCAGCTCGACAACGTATTTATAAACCCTTCGCCACTGCTGCTTTATTATGCTGTGAAGTATCACAGAATGCAGTTCTTTTTCTCATTCTCACTGACTAATAATGTTTTTCATTGTTCTCATCGCTGCTCTCTCAGTCTTGATGTTATTAAAGAAGTAACAATAACATCATATTGTTTTATTAAACAACTGCCTACAAGATGGTCATTATCATAGACAAAACTAGCTTGGTTACTTAGTAATTTAAATCGAGAAATATTTCACTGATCCTCTAAAAATTTATTGATTTTCTAATTATTGACGCTTTTTTTTAAATGAATGACCCTCTAAACACTTTTTTGTGCTTCTAATGATACATATTTATTTAAATAATTGAGCCTCTTTTTTACATTCCAAAATAGGAAATATTTGAGGTTCACAAAAATACGCGCAATCTTTGTGTGTTCAATAAAATTTTTAGGAAAGGAAAAACTTTTTACAAAAAAAAAACAACCGAATTCCAAAAAACACTACAAAGTAAAAAATAACTTTAATTTCGGAAGTCGGTTGTTTCGTCGTCTTTGGTTTTGAATTTTAGTTTTTTGTCACCGACTTCCGAAATTAAAATAATTTTTTACTTTGTAGTGTTTTTTGGAAGTCGGTTTTTTTTTTGTAAAAAGTTTTTATTTTTCACTTTTTAGTTGTGGTACCTACCCCACACAAATTCGAAAATCAGTACCTGCTACGTAAATAACAGTGACAGGAACTTATCATATCATCCACGTGGGAAAAAGTACGTATTATTGAAGCTAACTCAAAAACTATCGAAGCAAAGTTAATAAAATTTATATGGGACCACTTCGAGAGCATACCCTTTCAAACAAAAAAAAGAATTTTTAAAATCGGTTCACAATTGACGGAGAAATCGGAGACATACATTAAAAAAAAAAAACAAACATACGCGACGAACATATAACCTCCTCCTTTTTGGAAGTCGGTTAAAAATGGGAATTATTTGTTAGTTTGATTAAATACATGCCTATATTAATGTAGAAGTTGATAAGAATTCTCTTTAGAGATAGTTAAACATTCACTCAAGTTCTGCAATTTTTAAGCAGCACAGTTTATTCTTATTCAATATTTAAATGATCCTACCTACATCATCGTTACAGATATACATAATTATATTATCTAATATACATTGTACAGCGAATAAATTTTCACGCCCCTTAAGACCTAGGCCAAATACTTTTTGATATTCGGATAGCTCATGACTTAAATAGGTGCCATAAAAATATGAAAAAAAATAAAAAAATATATAAATCCGCGAAATTTCGCGGGTTAAAACTAGTATACTTACATCATAATAATCATAAGATGATTACGCGGTCGTCACATCATCAGACGAATAATATTGCAAGATGAGTTTTTGTGGAATTGGTAGAAATATCTTGCGTACTTAACGTACTAAACATCAACATAAGATGTCAACGCCGGAGCTGAAAACCAGCGCTGGCGCTCTGTCTCGCATAGGGGTCACTGTCGCAGCATTTATGCTGAGCGATGGCCGTTTTGTGTGGCGCATATTTTTCCCCAAATTGTTATTTTCGTGATTTTATTCTTTCTTTGCTATGTTTACAGCAAATAAACGTATTTTCTTAATTTTTTTAATTATCATTCGTATGCTTATAAAATAACAAAAAAACTGTAATCATATTTTGATCGAGATTCAACCTGATACTGACCTGCAAATTGCAAAAAACGTAAGAATATTTGAATTTCGCGGTTCCACCTTAAGGCATGATACTGGCAATTAAATTGCACCATGTAAATCAGGGTTAAGAGATTATTCACACACTGTTTTTGTTTTAAACAAAATAAATTGTTTAGCACATCCTGGTTGCAATTACTTTTAATTGCAGACGAATTTTAGGTTATCATATATCATTATCCGCGTCGAGCGTGAAGTTTTGGTTGTTTTATTAAGTTATTATTCTACACCAAATAAAATACACCTAATTTGATGTCGTTTAGTTCTGACGTTATCACTTTTTTGACTATCTTTCCTTCAGTCCAGAGGACCTAGACAAAGTGGTATTCTATCAGATAACGATGACCAGTGCTGGAGCTGTCTCGCACAGGCAGTCTTGTGATAGGTACGTTTGCAAAAATTTAAGTAGTCCACTTACAGCACCCGTCCGAATAGCACCTGCGACTCAGCAGCCTACTGCTGGGATGTATTTGTTTTACAGGACGTTATTAAATGAAAGATATCGATAAAAATCACTAGAATGTTTATTAATTACACATACTTACGTACATGCGAAATTTGTTTTATCAATATCTTTAATTTAATAACGTCCTGTAAAACAAATACATCCCAGCAGTAGGCTGTTGATTCGCAGGTGCTATTCGGACGGGTGCTCTAAGTGGACTACTTCAAAAAAAATATACACTGTTAAAAAATTGCAAATACTATCGCAGATAGTTTTCCGGCAAAATAACAAATCGTGTCGTGTTTTATCAGATTTAAATAATAAATGTCCAAAATGGCGCCCGTTTGTCGGAGTTAATTTAATTAATTAAAGTTTTTTGTTAGTTTGGCAACAAATACAGGTTTGCTAAGCCGGCTACATAAATAAAATCAAAACGGTTATGTTAGTAATTTCCTTTGCAAAGGACTTTAAAAGGACATTTTATGTCAATTCCTTATTTAAGACTCAATTCCAATGACTCAAGGCTCCCACAGACAGGCGCGACGTGATTCTGGTAAAACAAGTGAAATCATAGAACTTGTTCTACTAGAGTCGCGTCGCGCCTGTCTACGGGAGCCTTCACCTAATCCAAAAAAAAAAAAACCGTCGTCATTCAGATAAAGAAATATCAAAAATATCTACAAATACCTACACCTAAGCTTTTAATAAAGATGCAAATTAACTTATTTTTCAAATCAGTCATAAAAATCGTGTGATGCATAAATAAGCAATCATAATTAATTTTCGAAATAAATACACGTGACTTTTAAATGACACACATGTAGTTGTATTTTTAGAACTATTTGATTGAAAGACTTTATTTGTAAAAGCCATTTATTTTTAAGAGTCAGCTGTGGAGTTTCTCTCCGGCTCTTCTCCAAAGGAAACGACCAATTGGAACCATGCACCTAGCTTCTGACGTTTTATAAGTGCCCTTGTAGGTTTTTGTGAAATAAAATATTTTGATTTTGATTTAACTCACAATGTACTCACATTTGACTTGCATCGTCTAAACACTGTTTAGACAGTACAACTTTTAGGCTAAGCGTATGCTGGCAGGTGACGCAGATCCACGCAGCGCAGGACAGAGCAGATTATGTAATGCATGAACGTACTGACAGCTGCGTACACTGCGGCGCAGACATGTGCAACGCAGACGTGTGTCTGTCCTACTCTGCGTCTCGTTGTAGAGCCGGCACAGATTTCTGCGGTTTCTGTCGGCTTCCAGTCTAACCGGATGCAGCTGAATACCAGTACTTTACATGGAGCGACTGCCCATCTGACCTCCACAACCCAGTAACTGGGTAATACGATACCCCTTGGTAAGACTGGTTGTCAGACTTTCGAGCTTCTGACGACCCGTAACGACTGTCAAAGATCCACGAATGACAGCCGGGACCAACGGCTTAACGCGCTTTCCGCTTTTACCCATCCACTGACCAACTCTGGCAAGCGTAGCTTAACTTGATGGATCGACCAGTGCGGCTGTTATTACTTCGGCACGAGCTCCTCCTCGTGCTCGTCGTGAAATAATATAACATGTACTAACCTGAATATTTACGGTACGGCTGGTCCATAAATTCAAGGTCGTTCAGCGAGTCATAGAATGGGCTGTTCTTAGAGTCTCTCTGAGGGATCGAATCCAGAACGAGGTGATCCGGTAGAGAACCAAAGTTGTCAACAAAGCTCATAGAATAAGCAAGCTGGAGTGGCAGTGGGCCGGCCATTTTAGCCGTTGAACCGATGACCGATGGGATAGATGCGTTCTTGAGTGGAGATCACGAATCGGCAAACGTAAGGTAGGACGCCCTTAGGCTAGGTGGAGTGACGGTCTTCGCAGGGTGGCTGGTAGCAGCTGGATGAGAGTTGCCGAGAATGGAGCTGAATGGCGTGCAATTGGAGAGGCCTATGTCAAGCAGTGGACTTCTATATGAAGTAAATGTTACTATTCTAAATTACACTATTTGCACTTCTCAGAATGCACGACTTTGCGTCGTGCATTCGTGATAGGTCTCTTCCAGTTTCATTGTATGTGTGTTTCGACACCACACAGTGAGTCAGAAACAATGGCAATCTTAGTGAGCACATCTTTGGTTTTATTACTGCGTTAAAATGGCTTACTGCCGCACTCAAAGTCGGCAGTTAAAACTAGCCTATTATTGTCCTACTGCAAAGCAAAAGCCTCTTCTCAAACAAAGTAGGCACGAGCATTGATCACCACGTGCGCTCGAAACGGGTTGGTGATCTGAGAATTGTATCGCGAAAGTGAGTTTGTTACAGATTAATTGTTTTTGTTATTGTTGTTTGCTTGTAACAGAAAATTTTACTATTCCACTCAGCAATCGGCATTTTGTTTATGTTATATTTTGAATGTTTGTTGTTTTCATTTGATAATGCAAACCATAGAGGAAAGTAATCTATATGATGCAAACAAAATTGTAAATTGCCTGTGGTATCTGGCCTTGACATAAGCAATAGACTAAATTTGTCGAACTTCTTATTAGTTTTCAAATATTGAATACGAGGCGTTTGGCTTTTGGTGAATGTGTATTTTATGATTTAAGTATGTAATTTTTTTTTGTATTTTGCGTTTATTTTGTGCAGAATAAACAATTTTTCTTTCTTTCTTTTCTTTCTTTCTTTCACGCTAAAATGACTGAACGGATTTGGATGAAATTTGGCTCATGGGTAGACCATGACCTGGGTTAGGACATAGGATACTATTTATCCAGGTAGTACGTTCCTGTGGGATGATTTCCGAACTCCACGCGTGCAAAGCAGTGGGCAAAAACTACTTACTTTAAGTCTTTACTATAAGTCTAGGTTTCAGTCGACACGTAATAACAGTTAATCATCATAACTTTTATTGGTCAGCTTATCATAAGTAGGTACATCTCTGCGTAATCCTTCGTGGGAAACAAGTGTGATGTTTATGTTAATAAAGCACATGTTATCACAATTTAAATGTTCTCGACCTGCCATATTTTTGACTGACAGCGTTCCAATACAAACCTGTACCCTAATTACGTAACTTATTTTCGTAAACGATTATGACTAATTTGTTTCATTTTGACAGTTCAACAACATTCATTGCGTTATTTACGTTGTTGAGCAGATTTGTTTTCCAACTTATGAAGCAATGGATTAGCAATCTGTTTCAAATCGAAACAGATGTGATTATGATAAGTTACGCAATTAGGGTACTGGTCAATAAAATTAAAGATTGATTTATTTTTAAGTGACGACTCTGAGTGTGGTCGTAAGGGTTACAACGTGGTTTGTTCTTCAAATAGGTTTCTGTATAGTTTTAATTGGTTTATTGATCGCTCAATATTTTGATTTAAAAGTGTGCCCATAGAGTTTCTTCCCCGTTCTTCTTCATAGGAACCTACTACGCTTTGGAATGGGCAACTAGCTTCATCGTTCTGAATGACTCCTTGACAATAGTTCTAAAGTGCCTGTTCCCAAGGAACCTGTCAAAAATATTTCTTTAGACATGACTGAATATTGAACGAATGATGAACGTAATCATAATTTTTTTATTCAATGTCAAAATAGAAGACCTCTTGTCAAAATTGCACCAACTGATGGCCTGAATTTTCATGAAAACCCTCTTTGTTTTTTTTAGTTTTAGTTCTTGTTTACCAGCTTACCTTAGAGTGAAGAAGAAAATAAATAATCTAAGGGATCGAAAATTTTGTAAGAAGTTACTCCAGGAGTTATCCTTTAAAATAAGGCTACCAGAAATTTAAAAAAGCCAGAATTGAACCGAAGAGTCCAAACAAAATCCGACCTGTCAGATATTTTTTAAGCTTTAATTAAATACCTGCTGGAGGAGCTCGTGGCTAAGTAATAATAGCCGCACGGATCGATCCATCAGGTTAAGCTACACTTGCCGGAGTTGGTCCGTGGATGGGTGACTGTAAGTACATACCGAGACTCTTCCGTACCGCGGAAAGCACCTTAAGCCGCTGATCCCAGCTGTCATTCCTGGATCTTTGATAGTCGTTACGGGTTGTCAGAACCCTGAAATTCTTACCAAGGGGTATTTGTATTACCCAGTAACTGGTAACTGGGTTGTGGAGGTCAGATAGGCAGTCGCTCCATGTAAAATACTGGTATTATGCTGCATCCGGTTAGACGTCGGTGGAAGTCGATCCCAACATAGTTGGGAAAGGGCTGCCTAGGCAGATTGATTTAAAAACTTGCTGGATTACGAACAGATAGTTTTATTAGAATTTCATTCTAATTTAAAATTGGGAGGTTGTTTTTAAAGGCTATAGTAGAAAGAACCTGTACCCTAATTGCGTAATGCGACACAATCACAATTTGTTTCGATTTGAAACAGATTGCTAATCCATTGCTTCATAAGTTGGAAAAAAATCTGCTCAACAACGTAAATAACGCAATGAATGTTGTTGAACTGTCAAAATGAAACAAATTTTGCAAAATTGTTTATTAAAATAAGTTACGCAATTAGGGTACGGGTTCTTAATAATTAATTACAATCTAGCCTTTAAGACTTAAACAGCAATTTTAATCTAACTTCGGGCCCTATCAGAGTACCAGCGCTGTGACATTTATTTTTAAATGTCACAGCATCATGCTGAGATAGGAGCATTGTAGTCTCGTACAGGACTTTCTGTTTTTATTTTTATTTTACTTTGTTTTTTATTTTTTATATATGTTTTTATGAGTGTGTTTTATTTTCATTTGTGATTTCCTGTGCGAGTCTCAATAAATACTTTTTCTTTATTTCTTTCTAACTTAAATTTTTACGTGATACTTATTTTTCCACTTTCATAGAGAAAATAATAAAAACAGTTTGTTCATGTGCTGTAATTGTGAGGAATGACTATGAGAATCTATGTACAGACGACAGCACATCAGGCTACTACAATCTGTCAAATTTATTTAATAGATTTTCAACTTTATCGCTGAAGCATAAGGTTCAAAGTTGGAAAATTTGACAGTTTCGGGTAGCTTGATGTGCTGGCGCCTGTACTTAGACACTACTTAAACTACAGACTATAAATGTCATGATTATTATCATATTGACCTTGTACATCATATTTACCTTATTTAAAATACCCTACTACTTAAACATAACTTGGCAAATAGTAAAATTATTTTTAGGGTTCCATAACTGGATCCTATTAGTAAGGCTCTGCATGACGTCTGTCTGTCACAGAGCTGTCTGTAGCTTTTGAACCGAAATAAGTAGGCACTTGAAATTTTCACAAATTGTGTACTGATCGCTATAGCAACAAATAATAAAAATTGGAAATTAAAGGGACCCCTCCCCCCCATACAAGTACCTAATTTATTTTTTCGGCGTAATTTTTACTAACTTATTAAATATTGTGTACGGTGGTACGGAACCCTTCGTGTGAGAGTCCGACTCACACGTGGCCGCTTTTTTCTTCTTTTTCTTAAACATCCAACCGTTTAGCTCATAATCAATTTAATTTCATGTCGCAATCATAGTCGCTCAGTAGTAACGTGGTTGGATTGCGTCCTAGAGGTCACACGTTCGAATCTTTTCCTAATATGCAATATGTTATTGCCAATTCTATTTCGAAAAAACTCATAATGATCTTCTAATGATATCATATGACTTGTCTAAGGCTAAGGTCTCCTAGGAAAGAGATTCCGTAATATTCGATTCTATTTTTCTCTATGGTGACAATGGTGCCGATTCTCTTGTTCACAAACTAAACGAAATTTAAGTTCTGTGCATCTTTTTCTTTCTATTTCATTAAGAAAAGGACAGAAGATAAATTTTAGTTTAGTCCTGTCAAATTAATCAGCGCCTGTCACTACTCTATACAAGTTTAGACGTAATTAAAAACTTACCTGCTAAAATTACGTCAATTTACGTCAAGCGCTGATTAATTTGACAGGACTAAACTAAAATTTATCTTCTGTCCTTTTCTTAATGAAACAGAAAGAAAAAGATGCACTGAACTTAAATTTAGTTTAGTTTGTGGACAAGGGAATCGGCACCATTGTCGACAATTCTGCCAATGTCAGATGTGTTATGAGAAAACGTGCGAAGGATAATTCTGTCATATTATAACGGCTGTCGTAAAAATTAGTAATTTTCAAAAAACACCCTGTATTTTGGACTGGCGTTCACCGCTTTATAAGAAAGATACGATAGTTTTTCTTTCTTATGGAAATAGGACTGACAATTATCAATCATAAACATTGCCTGTATTTTTTATATTGCATCACAATAATTGTGGAAACGACCATTATGTGTATCTGTGTCTTTAATGTCCGGTTATTTGTGTAAATTACGAGATTTGTCGATTAGCACTAAGATTAGACATTAACTGGTTACGATTTAAAAAAAAAACTGATGGTCACTTGAAGAATGGAAGGTAGACAACAATGTTCAACTTAAAATTCGTATATTCCCACACTAATATCGTTAAAAGAATAAAAAAAAACTCACGTTTAAACTTCCAAGCTTTGAAGACACCGAAAACATTAACTTTACAAAATATAATTAACTGCACAACACAACACAAACACTGCGAAATTCTTAATTCGTAAATAAATTAATAAAATCCGCGTTCTTATTTCAAAAAGCCTCCACGTCCGAGTGGTTCGAACGTTGGTATAACACTGAACTTGAAATAAGAATCGTGCAACTCCCGCGCAGGTTGGCGCCTTGATTACCTTCAAAAGGTTCCTTTCAAAAGCCTACCTTTAGGCCTAGAAAACAGAGTTTAAAATCGCTTATGTAACAGATGGTAATAATCAGAAGCTTGTCTTGTAATTTATATATTTTGCGGATTTTCCACTTAAGCCAACAAGCTTGGTCAATATACTGGATGCTCTTTGTTAAGACTCTGCCACGGTTTTTTTAATCCAGCTGGACTTTGACCGTCGACATTATTAATTTTACATAATTATTCACAAAGGATAACTTAGCTAGAATTATGGTAATTTGCCCTATGTTCACTGAAGGCCTGTTTTAGCAAGAAAATATGCTCCAAAATAAAGAGGAAATAGTGTGTTTTTTTTAAGTCGGTTGTATTTTTTGTGAAAAAGTTGTTCATATATACCCCAGACTAATTCGTATACCACTACTTGCTATGTGAACAAAAGTGATAGGAAATATTAAAACATCATCAAGATACACAAAGTGGATTAAATACGTATTATCGAAGCTAACTCAAAAACTACCCAAGCAAAGTTAATAAAATTTATATGAGACCACCGCACAAGCTTCCTCTACTAAATAAAATAATAAATAATTTTCAAAATCGGTCCACAATTGACGAAAATATCGATTACCATATAACAAACAAAAAGGAAATCCATACAGACGAACATAATATAGTGCGAGGCTTTATAATATGCACATATCGAAATGAGGGAAATCTATGCTTAATTTTATAGATGGAAAAAATATTTAAAAATTCGAAATATTTTTTTTTATATTTTTATGGATTTTTTAAACAAAACTTTTAAACTAAATGATCTATTTTATTTTATTTTATTTTATTATATTCGGGAAACTTACAGCTAACTTACACAGTGTTCTTAAATTATATAAAATTGAAGGCCATTTACAAGTTTCCACTGATAAACACGTGACATAAAAAAGTGAAAAAAAAGGTCGGTACAAAATACCCATTAAACATAAATTAGGAAAAAAAAATAGCACACGATAAATTACAAACTAAAAATCAGTAAGCAACAAACAAACACCTTAATGATTGGAAGTAATTAGGCGTGCTCATAAGATGAAAATTGAGGAAAAAACTACCCTCAATTGAAAATAAACCTGTTTTTTTTTTGCAAAAATCAGTTTTTTTTTTCATAAATTTTTACAATAATCGTAAAATTTCTCAATAAGACGCCTCTCATTACGTAGATAAAAATATTTTGATTTTTTTTAAATATTTTTTCCGTCGATAAAATTAAACATAGATTCGGGATCATTTTAATATGTGCCCATTATAAAGACACGCTGTTTAACCTCCTCCTTTTGAAGTTAGTTAATGATTAACAGTTGAATAATTTATTGGTATCGGTTAAATTAAAATTCACATAACATCACGCCTGTATTCGAAAAGTTAGGCAGAAGTGTACCAATAGCACATTTCGCCAGTTATGTTTAAGTCCCATGTAATAGGGGGCGAGCCTATTGCCATCAACCGGGCACAAATCCAGACTCCGGGCTGATACTGAGAAATTCGTAACGGAAAAACCAACCTGGGAATCGTACCTTGACCTTCGCTCGGCAGTTGCGCATGCAAACACTAGACTAAAGAGGCCGTCCACATAAAACATACACACACAAACAAAGTTGATGCCTTTGTTACGCTTGATCTAGATTCTTTAGAGGCTGGGCAAAAACAGCCGCCTGCCGCCCCTCGCCAATCCTTTATGGGAATGCGCTAAGTTATACCCCGCGAAATTAATTTTTTCACAAAATAATAATTTTGGCAGCAACATGTTAATCAAATTGTATCGATCGATAATGCGCCAATTCAACCAAATAATTTCGCCAAAACTGTTACAAAAAAGAAAAAAATAGAAAGATTATAAATGTGCTGCGCGTCTCATTTATTGCAAAGTTGCTGTGTGCTGGGTGGTGCACTTGTCTGCTATACGCTTGAATTTGTCGCCCCCTGAAGTTGGCGCCCGGAGCTCGGGCCCCGGCTTATCCCCCCTAGATTCGGGGCTGCCAAGCATATTAATACTAAATAAAATCTTAAATACAGTAACCATTTGAACACAATACTGGACGCCAAATCCAAAATGACGGATGTTACCTGGAAAGCCGTTAATCTTAAGTGGGATGGGGTCGGCCACGTCTGCCGCGTTTCAGAAGGCTAAAATATAGGCTAAAATAACCACTGATCGGGTCCCATTAACATCGAGAGCAATGGTGGTGGGGTAACGGCCCGGCTTCGTGGGTTCGAACCCAGACAGGCGCTTTACTTTGTGTAAATAATTTCACCACCACTGCTCTCAAAACGGTGAAGGAAAACATCGTGAGGAAACCGGCATGTCCTAGAACTAAAAATACGAAGACATGTGACATCTACCAAGCCGCACTGGGCCCGCGTGGTGGATTACTGCTCACTCCCTCTTACAGAGAGGAGGTCTGTGTCACAGCAGTGGGAACATTATAGGCTGATTATGCGAAGTAGTCCACTTAGAGCACCCGTCCGAATAGCACCTGCGCGAATAGCACCTAGCCTATAAATTTATTATTATATTTTTGTCCACGAAGAGCACCTACGACTCGGCAGCCTACTGCTGGGATGTATTTGTTTTACAGGACATTATTAAATGAAAGATATCGATAGGCTAGGTGCTATTCGCGCAGGTGCTATTCGGACGGGTGCTCTAAGTGGACTACTTCGATTATGCATTGCGTAATGCCAACTTCAAAACGTGTCGATTGCCTCGGAATCTTACCATAATAAACCAAATCGGCAAAACTAGAACACCCAATCCTTTTATAGTCATTTATATTTCTCCAATCCTTCGTAGGATGCCCTGCTCACCTAATCTAGCACTGTTTTCCTTTCCTGGACATCCTTGCCGACTGGTTAGCCTTTACGACATGTAGCTAGAGAACTTTTGGACATCCCTCAAGGTCTATCCAAGCGTGTCAAGGTATTGTGTGACTAAAACATTGGCAATATTGATTGTAGTGTAGTCTTGGAGTTCAGAAATTGAATTATTGGAGAAGACGTTCTTCTGCGAAAATTGCTGTAGTAAATTGGTCAAGGTACCCTCCCGGTACCTTGACCAATTTACTACTACTACCTTAGTAGTAGCTTTCCAAAATTTAAATATAAAAATCCAATAAAACTAATTACTAATACACAAAAGTAAGCAATATACTATTATAAACGGTTAATTAGTGCTATAAAATTGTTTTTAATCTGTAGATATTAATATGCACTGTAAATATAGTCTGAAACAAAAAATTTAAAAATATTCCGGTAAAGGTAAAAAAAACATTGTCTTGTAGTGTCTACTTTGAGATTAACATGCACCAATGAGCTGGATTTCAAACCGTTCGTAGGTAGTTTGGCCGTTAGCCCTGTTCATATACAGGGTGAATTTTAATTCATGGGCATCCTCTTTAGGGAAAAAAAATCTATTGCTCCCTACATTTTGACGAGCTATGCGAAAATAAATGTATTTTTTTTCGCAATTTCCGGCTTGGTCCCATAGTGAAAGTTGTTCATAATGACGAGTACAATGACCCCTTGAGAGGATGCCCATGAATTATATTTCACCCTGTATATCCTGGTTTAAATTCGAAGATCATAGGGTTAGCCAATAATCAATTAATAACATAGCGTTATCTACAAATTAAGAAGTTGCTCCTCAAAAGTCCCATGGAATTTGACTACAGGACGTTTTTCAAATCAGCAAAAAGGATTTGACCTTCACTTCAAATGGACCTTGGTGGCAACACACTTCACATAAATAGTTCTATACGACTCTATAGAGCCAATTATTCTTGGGTGAATACCCTAGGAAACTCTATGGGATCCTATAGAGCTATTAAAGAACTGGGGGCTCATCTCATATGAGCAAGGATTTCGGAAATGAAAAAAAAAAATATTTTTGATACAAATGTTTATTGAAACAATTAAATTAATACCAGCCTACTATTGTTCTACTGAAAGGCTCCGTTCATAATATATACGGGTAATTAGTGACCGACACGTAAACATAAAAAAATTTGCTGTTCCCTACATATTGACGAGTTATGCGAATATAAGGTGCAGCGCAGACGACACACTTTTTGTGCGATCGAGTCTGTGGCGCACGTGGAATGGTTCCTAAATTAAATTTTAAATTGACAGAAATTACTATCGAGCGACACATCCTATATAGAATTACTATATTATATTATGAATACCTGCATTCGAAAAAACATCGGGGACAAATAAGACATTTTCGTGCGCCACAAACTCCATCGCACAAAAAGTGTGTCGTCTGCGCTGCACCTAAATGTAGGGACAGATTCTTTTCGCGATTTCAAGTTTGGTCCCTTAATAAAAGTTGTTCATAAATGATGAGTAAAGTCACGTGTTTAGGTGTCGATCACAAATTACCAGTCAGCTTTTATAGAAGGCACGAGCATTGATCACCATTCACCACCCTTACTCAAGACAGCTTGGCGATTTCAGAGTTATATTAATTACTAGCTTTTTCCCGCGGCTTCGCTCACGTAGAAGTCGGAAACGTAATACCGGAATAAAAAGTATCCTATGTGTTAATCCAGGTTATAAACTACACTATTAGACTTTCAAGAAAAACTAAAAGAAGACCATGAGTATTTAATTTATACACAACAAATCAAACACAGATATTTTTACAATTAAAACTAAAAAGAGTATTTGCTTATGTTCTCAAGTGAGTTCAACCTTTTTTGAATAAAATCGAATTGAGTTTTCAAACATGTGTCAAAATAAAATGTAATTTATGTCAAAAGCACTAAGGAGTATTGATATCAACTTCGAAGCAAATCACCGCCAAAATAACTTTCTACCCCTTTTTAACCCCGTTAGGGGATGAATTTCAATAAAATACGAAACACGTCTTCCATCAATTCTGTTAAAAAAGGTTTTTGAAAAATTTTAAGTACATTGGACCAAGGAATCACGTTGTCCCATACAAACTTTGCTCCCCTTTTTCACCCACTTAAGGGTAGAATTTTGGAAAATCCTTTCTTATCGGATGCCTGCGTCATACAAAGAACAAACCCTCCAAATTTCAGGTCTCTACGATCAGCGGTTTAGGCTGTGCGTTGATCCGTCAGTCAGTCATTCAGGACAAAGCATTTTATATGTATAGATAAGTGAGCTCATGGTTTATTCAACGAAATCTCCAAACGACTGATTGACACTTCCCGTGACCCAAGGGCTGGTTTTTACCTTGGTCAGAGGCTAAGCATTGTCATACAACGTGGCAATGCGGCCAGTCTTTTGGGTACATTACCAGCCGAAAACGATGCGAAAGAATTTTTCGACGCCATATTCTAGTTTGTTAAAAGTTTTAGTATAATATAAATATATACTGGGTGGCAGGGACATCGACGCGAAAACTGTTACCATGGATTCAGTACATGGTTCTGAATCCAACAGGTTTAAAAAAAAACACAGGTTTAAAAAAAAAATATGTTTCATACATTTTGACCACGTAGGTATTGCACTTTTCTATGAAACAGTAGATTTTTTTTTAAATAACCTAAGAAACATTTCAATTTGCAGGGTGGTTCAGAATCATGTACTGAACCCATGGTAACAGTTTTCGCGTCGATATCCGTCATTTTATGAATTTTAATAAACGCCAGATCAATACAACTCACTCTCATCTACTCATCTGCATTATTAAAATACACAATTTTACTTAGCATAACATCACTTGTTTCCCCGAAGGGTTGGGCAGAGGTGTCCCTGTAGCAGGTACACCCACATTTCGCCAGTTATGTTTAAGTCCCTTGTAATAGGGGGGTTGTTGTAGGGGGGTTTTGTATTTTAATAAACGACAGATCAATATAAAAATTCTTACTATAATATTATTCTACCTTTAATACGCATCAATCTATTCTTAGATAAGATATTTGACCTCCCTGACCCACAGGTTTTGTTTTTTTTTTCTACATTTAACGGTTGACAGTGGTGCCGATTCTCTTGTCACAAATGCCTCTAAACTAAACTAAAAATCACCAAAATTTAGTTTATTTCTGTCAAACGACGATTTCCTATTCTGAAATAGACTAAAGTGACACAACTTAACTATATTTTAGTTTGACAGCACTAAGATGGCAACGAGATATTAGTTTAGAGAAAATAACATTTTTGCTATTCTGAATTTGACGTTTTTCACCTAAAATTTAGATTTTCTAACTAAATCTGACTATTTTTAATCGCGACTAAAAACGTGTGGAATAAAATTGGTTGTCATGAACTATAAATTCACACCAACACCTCGACTTCAAATGCAAAAACAGTACTGAATCTTTTTTTTTTCTTTTGCTTTTATCTCGAAAACGGTGTGTCCAATCGCAAAAATAATGAAAATTTCGACCCCCTTTATAAAACCCTTAAACCCCTAACACTCTACATGTAGGTAATAATTTTTCTTATTTTCCATACAAAAAGTGAAAAATTCCATACAAAACACGACGAGGCTGCCCCCCCTGCGCGCCTCCGGCTCTAAAAAGATCACGTGGTTAGGTATCACGTGTGGAGTCGCGATTGTCAAATTCGATTTAGATGTGTCAAAATTATTTTTAAATTTAGAGAATTTATTTTGCAGAATAGCTTTAAGATTCTCATAGTCAAAAGTAAGGAATTTTAGAGATAGTTTAGTTAGTTTAGTTCGGTGTACAAGAGAATCGGCACCAGTAGGTACTTAAAATAGAAACTTGGAGGTCACACCTTAAATGAGAAAAAATATTAATTAAATAAAAAATTGTGTATATGTCACAATTACAGTCGAAAAACGTCCTTTGCTGGAATAGGGTAGTTGCCTAGGTAAAAAAACAGAAATACTATTTAGTCCGTCTTTCAGATGACAAAAAAATATTAGACACGTATTTTTTGCTTTATCATATTAATCAAAAATAACTTAGAAAACACGCATTAAAGTTGGGGAGTGGGGGCTCGCTACGTCACAACGCACTATTAAATCTAGCAAGGCGTGACGTCATGCCACATTTTAACTCAATGTATCGTCGTTATCTTTTGATTACGTTAAAAAAGAAAAAATACGTGTTCAATATTTTTTTATAATCTGAAAGACGGACTAAAAATAAAAAAATTGGACACAGGCCTATTGGGCCTCCCCCAAGCATTACCACATTAAACCGTTCTATGCGTCTCGCATCTAGCGAATTCCTGCAGCCTTCACAAGGTATATAAATATAAAAGAACATTATTCATAAATCAATCAATCTGTCTAGCCTTTTCCCAACAATATTAGGGTCGGCAGTCTAACCGGATGCAGCTGAATACCAGTATTTTACATGGAGCGACTGGCTATCTGACCTCCACAACCTAGTTACTAGGTAACACGATACCCCTTGTTAAGACTGATTGTCAGACTTTTTGGGCTTCTAACTACCCGTAACGACTGTCAAAGATCTACAAACGACAGCCGAGACCAACGGCTTAACGTGCTTTCCGAGGCACGGAGGGGTCTTGGTATGTAAAGATGGTCACCCATCCACAGACCAACCGCGGCAAGCGTAGCTTAACCTGATCGATCGACCCGTGCAGCTGTTGTTACTTAGCCACAAGAAAGCGGCCTTCACAAGGTATATAAATACAATGTCGCCCATCGGCATGTGCCCCACCCGCATTTTTCTGAATATTCATGAAAAATTATCGAAAAATAACTTTAGAAGCCCCTCTATACTAATCTTTTTTTTTTAAATCCTATTCTATTCCTATGATTTTATGAACTTTAACTAGTTTTAAAAAAAAACACTGTTTTAAAAAAAAAATGTCTTCACCTCCGTTTTTTATAGTAGACAAATTTTAACAAAAAATGTTAGGTAATCCGATAAAATAACTCATAGATAGATAGATAGAATATTCTTTATTATGCACACCAAAAAAATTACAGACATTAATTTAGAAATTTTATATTAGGTGACACAATGGGCGGTCTTATCGCTAAAAGCGATCTTTTACAGACAACCTTTGGATGGATTTAAATGGAAAAGGAGAGACAATACTGCAGGTAGTCAGTGGTGTACCATTTACATATATAACAGATACACAAATACATAAAGCATATAATTACCTATTTAAATATATACATAGACATATTAGATAAATAACAGATATACATAAAATTATAAACATGAAACAAGCAAGGAACTATATGTAATGATGATGTTTAAGGAGAGAGGAAGTGTTTTAGAAATAATAAACAGAATCTAAATCGAGCCAATAAGATCGGAGTAATAAAATATCTACGACATTTTAACTTTGTATCTGGTGTGGCAACCGCTTTGCAAAGTCTGTAGTATTGCACATGTATATAGACGCTGATGCTTCGTATACCATGGACTGAATAAATTAATACTGGAGGAACTCAACATCACCAAGCGACTACAATATGCCTGGAGCATGCCCTCAGCTTTTTGGACATATCGTCGCGCTCCCCGCTAACTGTCGCATCTCACAAACTGACGTATCTGCACTGACATTATCTACGTGTTCAGAACTTTGTTTCGAAAAAGTTCTCTCTAATCGTCGTGTCTGTGTCGTTTACCGTTTAGAAGATAGTGATTATCTATTTTGTTTTGAGTGAATTTGAGGGAAAAAATATTCTCACCACCTGTCGTATTTGGACAAAGTAAAAAGTTATTAATTCATTAATAAAGCCATAGCTATATATTGATATATTGACATTAATTTAAATAATGTAAATTATTTTAAAGATTTGAATTAATTTAAAGATATTATATTTATTTGAAAATTTTATTTTATGAAAGTTATTAATTTATTTTACAATTTGATTTTATGTACCTATTTTAATTTCTATTTTGGTTATAATAATTATTATTATTGGGGCATGTATCTTTGATTAAGTACTAACGTAATTTTTAAGTAGGTATACTAACATAAATATGGATCACTGTATCTGATTTAAATAAATTAATTAATTAATAGCTAACGCAACTATATTAACATGATTGTAGCGCCCGACCGAAAAACTGTTGCCCTGGAAAAATATCAATTGCTAGTTACGACAGTTAGCGAGGACGGCGACGATATATTTTGCGTTCACCTAAGCATGGTCTGGAAAGGCTTATGTTACGGGACCGCGTATTTCCAATGTATACAAGGCCAGAACGCAGCCATAGGAAACTGCTCGCGTATACATTGTAATGCTATTTTTAAATCTGTGATTACAATGTATGCACGAATTTTGCGTATTGCTGGTGTATAGTTTGTAACGTGGACAAGCGCGTCCTGGTTCCAAACTATACCAGATCACTTACGCCTGGTAAGAGTTTTAAAGACATAGTCTATAAAAAAAGAAAAGAACAAAGGTGTGAACTGGGTGAAATGGCTTAGGTTAGGTTAGGTTAGAACTGTGACCAACCGCGCGCGAGCCGAGCGAGCGAAGCGAGCGGTGCCGCGGCAGCGGCCGGCGAGCGCTACTTCCAAGTTGCTCGCAGCCAGGTAGGCAATTTAATATTAGCGCAATGTGCATTACCTCGCAAACAAGTTGGTTACCTGTTCACAATTTCTCGCAATCTAAACTCGATTAGTCCGTATGCGTACTGGCACTGTATACAATAGAATGAGGTAGTTAATTTGGTCACTACGAAGTATACGCGAGTATTTGCCTACTACTCTTGTATAGATTGGAAGACCTTAGTAAAAAAGTGATTTCCAATCTATACGCGAGCAGTTTCCTTTGGGTGCGTTTTAACCTTGTATAGAATGGAAAGACGCTACGGGGACTGGTACAACGAAGAAGAGATAGGTGACGATGACCATTTACGTTCTGGTGGACCGCCTGATAGTTTACCACTCAAACTCAAACTCAAACTCAAAGCATTTACTTCAAATAAACCAATTACAGGCACTTTTGAATTGTCAAGGGGTCGGTCAGTCAGAAAGATGAAGCTAGTTGCCCATTCCAAAGCGTAGTAGGTACCTATGGAGAAGAATGGGCAAGAAACTCCACGGACACTCTTTTAAATCAGAATATGGTTACAAAATATTGGTTACATCATTCATGTTGAAGTTATACATGTGAGAACGATGCAGAACGTTAAAAGCGTCCGTAATAGAAAATAAAACCAATTATACAATTCAAAAATAAAATTAAAATAAGCCATGGCAGCTAAGAGATGACCAGTCCCTACTGACAGCGCCCGTTCACGAACATGACGCACCCAAAAGCATTTAAGGTTGCTTATCTCACAATACTCCAAACGTAGACAAAATCTCTTTTGCCATTCGTCTGCGAGCACATCACAGTCAGGCTAAGCGTCCAAGAGAGCATTGAGCGCAGAGATCGTGTGAGGGACAGAGGTTTTAGTATATCGGAGCGAAAACATGGGACAGTTTACGTAGATAATAATATCGGGAGTGCCTCCGCTGCCGGCAAAAATAACGCCATTGGGAACCGGCATGATATTACTGCCAGCAGCTGAGATTAAAAACATCGGCTGCCGGCACATTACATACTCTCTGGCCGGCACTGCCGGCTTCAATAATAGATACCGGGGGCGCGGCGTTTATGGAAACCCTTTCAGTATTCAGAACTGCAACAAACGAACCCTAACTAAAGTATTTTTTTTTTATAAATTCTAGTCGTTTTTGGCACTCGCCGGCCGCTGCTGCGGCACCGCTCGCTTCGCTCGCTCAGCCCGTGCGTAGGGGTTCACAGTTCTAACCTAACCTAACCTTTGTTGCGAGTAAAAATATTTAACCTAATCTAACGAGTTCGGTTCCGGTTACCGACTTAGTACTTGATTACTGGAATATGGAAATCATTGATTATGGAAATATAATACTGAAAAAAGGTAATGCTTTATTACATGTCTTTTTAATTATGCGTATCCTGCCTATCTACTCCAATATGCCAAATCGTCAACCCCGTTTTCCGCTTTTTTTTTTTTTCAAACTCAGCGCCGGCAGCCAATTCAGTAACCGGTGCTGGCAGCCAATTCAGGAGTCGGCACCGGCAGCGGAGGCACTCCCAATAATATTACTTCCCCATAATAATTCTGAATCCTTGAACGAGCACCAATTACAGTATGGTATCGTGATACCCAGCAGGTAACTGGGTTGTGGAGGTCAGATAGGCAGTCACTCCATATAAAATACTGGTTCCTAGTCAGCTGCATCCGATTAGATTGGAGGCCAACCCGCCTACTCTAAATCTATGACCAACCCCAACATAGTTTGATAAAGGCTAAACTAATGGTCGAGCACCTATTAAACCCAGTATGGTGATTTATTTGTAGCGAATTTGGAGGAGCTCGTGGCTAAAATAATAACAGCCGCACGGGTCGATTCATCAGGTTAAGCGGTGGTTGGTGCAGCGCGTCTACTATGTTTGTGCAAAACCGAACTGACGGCTTCCACGCCGTCATTCGCAAGAAAACTGCGTCGCTGTTGTCAAGGTTGCGGGCGAGTGGCAACAGCATTTTAAAAACTATGGCGGAGAGTATCGACTCTCCGATTATTAAAAGTTTTGTGAGAAGGACAATCACTAAACAATAATTTGGGGGTGTCCTTTTCACAATACAAGTTTATTCCATCTTCTTCTCTATTGTAATGTAACTACTAACACTAGTAATAAGTTATATTATTGTTTACTAACATGCTGGATCATTGTTGTCTGATGAATAAAGAATAATAATTTATTTATTTATTTATTTATTTAGGCTAACCAACAATTGCTTACACCTATACATTTCTAACTTAATTACTAGGGTAACATTTACAAGTGCAACAATTAATTATAGGTTAACACCACATGCACAAAAAATGAAAACGGCTTTAAACAACATAGGTACTTATAAAGTTAATATACCTACATACAAAAAACAAAATTAAAATAATATAAAGAAGATTAACAACTCATTCAATCAAAATTACTGATTCAGATGATTCAAAAATGAAAATTTATGAATGAATATAATAATAAGCTAAGCTTGCCGGTGTTGGTCCGTGGGTTACCATCCATTACATATCGTGAACCTTCCGTGCCTCGGAAAGCACGTTAAGCCGTTGGTCCCGGCTGTCATTCGAGGATCTTCGACAGTCGTTACGGGTCTTCAGAAACCCGAAAGTCTGACAACCAGTCTTACCAAGGGGTATCGTATTACACAGTTACTGGATTGTGGAGGTCAGATGGGCAGTCGCTCCATGTAAAATACTGGTATTCAGACGCATCCGGTTAAACTGGAAACCGACCCCAACATGGTTGGGAAAAGGCTAGGTAATATTGATATTATATTTGTGATTTATTTGAAGCGGTATCCGGGGAAGGCTTGTATTCTGGTCAAGCAGCTTCAATATTGATTGTATATTTAAATGATGTGATGACTCATTCTTGTAAATATACTCAAGGATGCATCTCTTGAATGACATGCGGAAGGTGCACGAATCATTGAACAATTTACATAAATACATAACAATATAACATAACATCACGCCTTGTTTCCCCGAAGGGTTAGGCAGAGGTATAGGTACGTATAGTACACCCACATTTCGCCAGTCATGTTTAAGTCCCATGTAATAGGGGGCGAGACTATTGCCATCAACCGGGCACAAATCCAGACTCCGAGACTGAGAAATTCCTGATGGAAAAACGCAATAACACTGCCCGACCTCGGAATCGAACCCAGGACCTCATGCGTTTGCGACCCCTATAGACCAACAAGTTAGTCATTAACACGTTCAGTGCCGGGAGCCTTCCTGGAGGGTTCACCTAGTCTCATATGATATGACGGGAGCCCTCGCGGAGGGCTCATTTTAAATGTAGGTTTTTCTTAGCGAATACAGTATTATAAACCGTGAAAATAAAATCAGATATATATTTTAACAAGATTTATTAGTATATATGCGATGGTTTTAAAATCGAAGCATTTTAAAAAAAAAATCCCTCCTCTTGCTCAAAAAGGCCGTCATTGTAGAGTACCAGAGCGGGGAAAAAATTGCATTTCTTGCTCTAGGGGAAAAAGTAATTTCTTTTTAATTTTTGTCGTTCCAACGAGCCTGGAAAACCGAAAAAGTCTTTATTCTTATGTAGAATAATCATGATTATGACTTCGACTTATTACTGGTTCAAAATGCGGCTATCTCTTCGGTAGAATGCGTGCATTGCGTTGAAGCTACAGAAGAAATAAAAAAGACATTGGCGCGAAATCTTTAGAATTTTTCTCTAATTACGAATTGAATTGGTGACCGTAATATAATTTACAACAGTGAAAATGTCATCATCTAGTGAGAACATCTTCACAGAGGACTGAAATTAAGTTGCCGGAAAAACATCTCGTTAAATATCCAGAATTGTACAGATTGTATATTTATATAAAATAAACTATTTAATATTGTATTGGATTATTTTATTTTCTCGCAATCGTAGTGAAAAGTATTATTGCCAATTAGATAAAGGGCCTGTTTCACCACCTTCGATTAGGTTCTCGTTAACTTACTTGGCAGATAATATCCTACAAATTCTGTTCCATTTTTGAATTTAAGTATTCGGTAAGTAATGGCTATTCGGACATCGTGAAATAGGCCCCATGTGTAATAGACTATATCGTACCTATGTTCCACCTCCATACGATGACAAAACTGTATCAAATCCACACTGCATCGTGCTAAAGTGACTATTCTATACCAGGAATAACTCATAATATAAACAAAATAATCTGTCAAAAACAAAAAGACAAACAAAGTATCAAATTCTTTTTTCGTAGGACAGGATGGTTTTGCCGTCTATAGATTTTCAAATTCCACCGTTTTTTTACTTATGCAGACTTAGGGTGCGTTCCGACTTACACTGTAATCGATTTGAGCGTGCTAACACCCGTACCGTGTTAGCGTTATCGCGATAACGATGTCCCGTGAATCGTCATAGATGACGTCATAACATACGCCATCTTGCGATAACACCGACCATGCCCTAAATTAATATCACCGTGAGCGCTGTCAAAAATGACAGTTGTGCTGTTTTGTTTTGAGTTGCAATAAACTAACGTGGCAATTTCAAAATTGTGCTTCTGGCTATAGTTGCCATCTAACCAAAGAAGAAGAAGAAATTTGTGGTGTATACTCAAAGAAATACTGTAATCCAACCATCTTGTGCAAATTTTAGGGTTATGTTATAAGTTTTGACGATGAGTAACCACTGTGAGCAGTGTGAGCGCGTTCACGAGCGTTCCGAGTTGTTGACAGCTCTGAGCTGTCATAATCGTGATATGTAACTAGGAACGCGAAGTATCGATGTGAGCGCTGTGAGCTATTAAGGCCTAACTCGGAATGCGGCCTTAGCATGGCCAGACTCTATCACAATTATTTTCATAATGGATGTAGGTTAGGTTAAGAGGAGAAACTCTTAAGTAGTATTTTATTGAGCCTTATTTATTAAATTAGGTACAGACGCCAGCACATCAAGCTACCCGAAACTGTCAAATTTTCCCAATCAACTTTGAACCTTAAATTTCAGCGATAAAGTTGAAAATCTATTAAATAAATTTGACAGATTGTAGTAGCTTGAAGTGCTGGCGTCTGTACATGAATAATTCAGCGTTGCAAAAGTTTGTACAACAACTTGCCATGCTATTAATTTCCAATTTAATTGATAATAAGTTTCAAGTTAAACAATTTTTTGCTGAAGACAGTTTGTTATCATAATATTTCAAACTCTTATCCTTAAAGACCATAAATAACATCGTTTTTCATTAAAGATCTTCTAGTCAGATCACGTACTTATGATTTATAGCATAGGCGGATCATTGCCCTTTGCCCTTGTATTAGTCCTACCTTAAGCCTTATCAATAAAAAACAAAATAACAATAATTGCTTAAATCAGCGCCATCTATTATCCAGTAATAAAATTAATTATGTGAGTTGACAGCATGGCAAGAAGGTGTCACTGAAAAGGTTTTGTTTTAGCGGTAGTTTAATTTAGCGCCATCTATCTTCAACACAGTAAACTAAGTAGACACGATGCTGTTTAAATTTAGTGACGATGAATGCCTGATTCTAGCTCAAATGGTTCTTTTAGAATTCAACAGATGGCAAAACAAGTTCTTTTAAGTTAACTTTGCTTCTTTATGTTTTGTAAAGTTTCCTACAGTATATCCTCGTAACTACATACTTACTGCCATGTAGTAGGCATTTGTGATAAACTCAAAACATTTATTTCAATTAAACCAATTACAGGCGGCTTACAGTTAGGTAGTCAGAAAATTGAAGCTAGTTGCCCATTCCAAATAGTAGATCTCAATGGAGAAGAGCGGGCATGAAACTCCAAGGACACTCTTTTAAATCAAAATATTAATAGGTAGGTACACACAGCTACACATCAAGCTATACAATTCCAGTTTATGCTGATCTCGCATCGTATAGGATTTCCGTACAATACTGGGTCAGCTTATACTGGAAATGTAGGTACAGCTTAATGTGTAGCCGTGTGTACTTACATGCCTCAGTATTTCTGCCGGTTTGTAAAGAAATCTTGCTCCGCATTCCATTGCAAGAGCTTGGTCTTCCTTCGAAAGTGCCAATTCAATAAAAGTCGCAACAAACTGAAAAGCAAAATTATAAGAATACGAAGCATGGCCATCATGGTATATAGGTTCCCAAGGTTACCATTGGCCGCAGAACCATAATTATTAGTGATGTAGCCGACTAGTCGGCCATATTTGTAGTCAGCCCATTTTTTACTCGTAGGTATTAAAATGCTTAAAAATTTAAAAAACGGTGATTCAAATGAAATCTTTACTGCTATTATTTTTTATTAAGTATAGAATCAGTTTTACAGTTGGGCTTAGATTAGCAGAAAGGACTCAACCCACACTATGGTCAAAAATGAAAGAGGTCCTAAAGGTTGGTCCTAAAGGTTTGTAGGACCTCTTGAATTTTTTAGTTTACTTTCAGTGCAATCTAGAATAGAATAGGAAATTAGGATAGGAAGGAATAGGAACCCTTCGTTTGGCCATTAATTAAGTCCGCCTGGTCGCCGGGCGCCGCGCGCCTTCACCTACGAGCCGAAAGCGTAGGCAGTCAAGAACATTGCCAATGTCACTCGAACTCAACCGAAAGCAATGATCGGCATGACCGACTAGTCGGCCATTTTGTAGCCGACTATTCGGCTAGTCGGCCAAAGTCTTAGTCGGCCCATCTCTAATAATTATCCAGATCGAACTCATAACATAGAATGGCTGCACCATTATCATTTTACCTAGAAACCTCTATTACCTAATTCCCAGTTTGCGCTTCTAAAAATGATATATTTCTTTCTAATATAATGATTGCGCCTCTTTTTGTGAACCTTAAATAGGTAATTATTATTTTGGGGTCCTAAAAAATATCTCCTAAATAGTTACCTCACTGTGACCAACTTGGATGTAGCGCTCGCTCAGCTCGCGCGCGGTTCGTCGCAGTTCTAACCTAACCCATTTGGTCGGGGTGCCCAGCTTAATTACCACGACCAATTAGGCTCGCACGTGGATGGTCAAACTCAAACTCAAAGCATTTATTTCAAATAAACCAATTACAGGTACTTTTGAATTGTCAAGGGGTCTCGTCGGTCAGTCAGAAAGATGAAGCTAGTTGCCCATTCCAAAGCGTAGTAGGTACCTATGGAGAAGAACGGGCAAGAAACTTCACGGACACTCTTTTAAATCAGAATATGGTTACAAAATATTGGTTACATCATTCATGTTGAAGTTATACATGTGAGAACGATGCAGAACGTTAAAAGCGTCCGTAATAGAAAATAAAACAAATAATACAATTCAAAAATTAAATTAAAATAAGCCATGGCAGCTAAGAGATGACCAGTCCCTACTGACCCCCCCCCCCCGTTCACGAACATGACCGGTCCAGGATCAGTCTAACCGGATGCAGCTGAATACTAGTATTTTAAATCAAAATATTGTTAAAAAATATTGGTTGCATCATTCATGTTGAAATTATACATGTGAGAACAATGTAGAAAGACGTGCACGTTAAAAGCGTCCGTAATAAAAAAATAAAAAACAAAAACAATTCAGAAATTAAAACAAATTTTTAAATAAAAAACAGTCACAGTTCCAACCTAACCTAACCCATTTGATCTGGGTGCCCTAGCTTAGTTACTGCCACGAACCGTGAGAAAAGGCAAGAAAGTTAAAAAGAGGGTCAATTATTTAAAAAAGTATGCATCATTAGAAGTGCAAAAAGTTTTTTAGAGGATCAGGCAAATATTTCCCTATTCAAATTTACTTAGAGCAAGGTCATCATGTCTTCTACCTTCATACATAATTATCTTTGGGCCTCTCTATTATCACATGGCTAGATGGCTACAAAAATGCAAAATTATTCATACTTGAAAGTCCGTCCAATGTTTTAATCGTCTGAATTATTGCCCTAGAAGGTATTCGTAGATAACGATGGGTGATTAACTTGACGATTTGATTAAACTGGTTTTATTTCGCTAATTTTATAGCTTTTACCTCTCTTAAGTGGAGTATTAATCGCTGATTAGAAATAAGAGATTTATTTTGACCACCTGATGTCGTTAAAACTGTCAAAGATTTTGCTCATTATTTATGATTAGGCATACCTACACCTTCGTGGTATATATACCTACCTATCTTCCTTATGACGTGTTGCTAGAAGGGTTATGTACATACTCTTAAAAAAAAAGAAAAAAAATCCGTTATGTTAGATAAATCCGTTTTAGGTAATAATAGAAACAAAAAAAAGGTAAAAATGGAAACAAGTTATACGTTAATACTATAAAAAATTGCATGCAGTCACTTCTTTCATGAGAGTTAGATAAGATACAGTTTTATAGTGTGTAAAAAAATAAATAGATTTCTGTAGCAAATAATAATAATCAATTTACAGACCCCAAGAAAGTGCTACGAAATTGCGTAAAAGTGAACATTTCTTAGTGCCCTTTTTTTTGTTATAACTTACCTAATCTATCTCGTAAAATATTAAGTTAGAGTTAAATGGCTTAATAGGCTATTATTTATTTATTTAATATTAAGCACATAAATGTACAGAGGCGGACTTAATGCCATAGGCATTTTCTACCAGTCAACCTTTGGGTGATGCAGAGACAAACAGTGGTAGGTGCAATATCAAAAATTGTGGAATAAAGTTTTATTAAATATAAGGATATAATATATTTACCTATTAAAACAATATATATAATATAATATACCTAAGATTGATTCAGGCGTGATCTTGTGGAAATCCATTATAAAAGGATAATGATAAAGCTTCCGAAAAAATATTAACTTCCGAAAATCTGTGGTTGACTGTAATACTAAATTCACAAAAAAATAATAACTTCCGAAAAAAAATACCAAGTTTCCGAAAAGTCAATATGTTTTGCTACAAAAGTTAGTGACAGAAACGAATCGCTGCAAAACCGACTCCACGTAGTCTTGTCTGCCCTACCCCTAGAGTGTATTTTAAGCCCGTGTAGACGCGGAGGAGCGAGGCGGCCTGCGAGCTGAGGAGCAGATGGTTTTATTACGGTCGCCGCCCGCGGCTGAGGCTGGCGAAGCCGGCCAGCAAGCCGAAGCTGCGGTGGTGAGCGTTAAAACCATCTACGACGATAAGCTCGCGTGGGACCGCTGGAGCCTCGCAGCGCCGGAGCCGTGACATAAACCATGCCTGCTGCATATTGCATGCTCGTTTGCATGCTGCATGCATGAAGTATGCTTGTTTGCATGTTTGAAAAATATAACGTCAGCAAATTCTGTATTAAAAAAAAACTTTTTAATTCAGACTGAAATCCATAGAATGTTAGTACAGTAAAACTTATGAAACTAGTGTTAGTAATTATTTTTTATGTTTTTAATCATTTTGCGCTCAGCGCACGGTGTAGTAGCCCGCCGTGTTCGGGTTCGCAACAAGTCCATCGTCATCCTGAGGATGCCTCGTTGAGAGGTGAAACACGTGTCGATTACTTTCAGGAGTTTTTATGGCTCTTTAGAAATAGCTAAGAGGAACAGGTTACTAAATATATCCACGTCTTTAGTATTTTATAATATACCTAAATGTAAGATCAAATAAATACACGAATATAGGTACTTATAAAACAAATAAGACAAACAATGGAAAACACACATACATGGATATAAGCTATATTGTAATCAATTACTAAGAACTTATGATCAAGAAAAAAGGAAAAAAAGTTGGCAACGTCAGTTTTCAATTAAACTGCATTGAAATCGAATGAAGAAGCAATAATAATTAGGTATAAAAACCCTGTGAAAAAACCTTTGAGATCTACCTACGATTCCGAAGATAAACACACGTTTTATTAAACTTACTAGCACTTGACCCGTGACTTCATTCACGTAGATTTATTTTCCCATATAGAACGAAAAAAATTAATTAGAAATACACACACATCACATAACATCACGCCTTGTTTCCCCGAAGGGTTGGGCAGAGGTGTCCCTGTAGCAGGTACACCCACATTTCGCCAGTTATGTTTTTTAAGTCCCATGTAATAGGGGGCGAGCCTATTGCCATCAACCGGGCACAAATCCAGACTCCGAGCTTGCTACTGAGAAATTTCAGATAGAAAAACCCAATAACACTGCCCGATTCCATTTAGAGAAATAAAAATATCTAATACCTATTGAAACGGTCAATATAAAATGTTGTTAGTTGACTAATTAGGTAATAATTTATGACAAAGTTCTTCCTCCTATAGAAGTTGCTCCTATAGATACATTAGATCTCACAACTTTTTGCGTTAGAAGAACTGCGTTGTGAGACTTACATTTTCTACATGTGTCATGATTTCCAAATATTAATAAGTTTTACTGATTTTAAATACTAAATATAAAATTAAAAGTATGTGATTTGCCTCAAATAATTTTGTATCAGTGTAATTATGAAGTTTAAAAGTATCTCATTTGACAGTTCCGTAAAAGTACTGGTTTTTTTAACGAAACGAAATTGGAAACATGATGTTTGGAGCGTCGCCTAACTCCTAGTTCAGTTCGATTTGAGCCTCGAAATCTAAAGGATGTCTTCAAGAAGTCTAAAGTCTATAACGTTATTATATTAAGTACCTAATTAAATAGTTTGTTAAATATTGCTTAAAGTGTACCAAGTGTGTATGTGTGTAAAATTATAAATACAGAAATATTAGTAATGAAATGGTTTACACATACATGGGTTTAATGATTTTGACGGGTATTTTTTAATCGGTATTGGAAGGTCAAAATCGAAATTTATTTAAAACTTTTCCTTGTTATAAATCCTATACTATTAATTGAGCAAAATTTGCATGTAATAATATATACATCGAAAACGGCTCTAAGGATTTATAGCTTCTGCAGTTTCATATTTCTCATTTTATTTGCTTGGAATCATAAGATTAGTAGAACACCATTTTGTGGTCCATTCACAATGTCATCGCATTCCGGTCTAATGTTTTTCATTTTGCACGTTAATTAGTAGAATTGACCTTCTGGACGATATTTTTATCTATTTTCACCCGAGCAATCTCTAAGGTAGGTATCAAATGTTTAATTTAAAAGGTGGATTCAATAACATGATAAATACAGGTTGTTTTGGTGGGAATTTACATAGAGGCCTCTCTGAGGCGCGCGTGGAACACAACGCGCCGTCGACCCGGGCCTGGTCCTTATCGGACGGCGAGCTACCTATTGCTCACCGTCCGCAAGCCTGCGCATACGGTGGCCGGGAATCGGACTGAGATTCCCGACGCCCAGGGCATCTCCTGCGGCAGCTAGGGGCGTGAGGGCGCGAAGTTTGCCTCTCTCCCTCACGCGTTCCGCCTCCTCCTTCGCGAGCATTACTGTTTTGCAGGAGGTGACGGCTTCCTCTCGCTCCGTACCATGGCCTGGACCAGGGCCGGACGCGAGAGATCACCGCTACACCGTGTCCTCCGGGCGATCCACACAATGGTGACATCCGGGCGTTTCCTCCCACATTATCCAGAACAGGAACCTCCCAAAACAACCGTGTCCGGTGAGGACCTGCGTCAGGCGGAAAGTGAGAACGCCGTGGCGCCTGTCTAGCCACTCCTCAAAGAGGGGACTTATCGCCTCAATTGTGGCGTGCCCATATATAGACGCCCTAGGCTAAATCTTGATGGTTCGTTTTTATTATACCTAATCAACTAAACAAAGTAAAGGCTCCCCGCAGACAGGCGCGACGCGACTCTGGTGTAACAATTTCTATGAAAACTTCACAGAAATTGTTCTACCGGCGGTGTCGCATCGCACCTGTCTGCAGGAGCCTTAAATCTGCTACCAATTTTTTATTTATTTTAATTTACCTGCTTATTTTAATTTATTTATTTAAAATTTTAAACACTTTTTGAACACGACTCACCTATATTACGTAATACTTGTTAATACCTACACAATTTAGGAAAACTTTTGTAGAAATAGTAGACGTACGATGGGCATGGGCGTACCCAGCATTTTTTAGGGGTGAGGCAGAAGTTAATAAACTCGATAAGTAGTAGGAATTTCTCTCGATAAAACTCGATAACTATATGCGCGCTCGATTCATCGATACTCATTGTTTCGCGGAGTAATTTTGACTATAAACAAATAACTATAACAAATGGATAATTAATTTTGTTACATAACAAACCAAATTTTTTAGCTTCGAGTTAGGGACCAGGGTGGGGCAGACGCCTCACCTTGCCCCATCGTGGGTACCTACGCCCATGACGATGGGAAAAGACTTTTCCAAGAGATAACAAAACTTTTTTAATTTTTGTAGTTTTTTTCTAGGAACTTAAGAACCCCGACGACCTAGGCTTGCAGAAAAAATGTCGATATCAAAAGCAATCTGCCTAGCCTTTTTCCAACTATATTGGGGTCGGCTTCCAGTCTAACCGGATGCAGCTGAATACCAGTATTTCACATGGAGCGACTGCCTATCTAACCTCTACAACCCAGTAACTGGGTAATACGATACCCCTTGGTAAGACTGGTTGTCAGACTTTTGGGCTTCTGACGACCCGTTTTTTTTTTTTTTTTTTTGGGTGGGAAATTATCAAATAACTTCTCCCGCTCTGGGTGGAGCGGGAGGGCGTGTCAGACTCTTACTGACTAAAACCCACCCGTGTTCCTTCGGTTGCCCTGTTGCCGGGGGCCACGATTTGCCTATCGGTTTTCTTCAAACCCCCGGCAGGCATTGGTCCTAACGGACCCCGTCAATTCTGCTGACATCTCTTTGAGGCGCGCGTGGAACACAACGCGCCGTCGACCCGGGCTTGGTCCTTATCGGACGGCGAGCTACCCATTGCTCACCGTCCGCAAGCCCGCGCCTACGGTGGCCGGAATACGGCTCGCGATTCCCGCCCCGGGCGTCTCCTCCTGCGGCGGTTGGGGGCGTGAGGGCGCGAAATTTGCCTCTCCCTCACGCGTTCCGCCTCCTCCTTCGCGAGCATTACCGCTTCGCAGAAGGAGGTGACGGCCTGCCATTTCCTCTCGCTCCGTACCATGGCCTGAACCAGGGCCGGACGCGAGAGATCACCGCCGCCGATCGCCTCTACGAGGACACGGCGTTGCTCCGCCCAAGCCGGGCAGACCTCCACCGTATGCTCCACCGTGTCCTCAGGCCAATCCACACAATGGTGACACCCGGGTGTTTCCTCCCGCCTTATCCTAAACAGGAACCTCCCGAAGCAGCCGTGTCCGGTGAGGACCTGCGTCAGGCGGAAGGTGAGGACGCCGTGGCGTCTCTCAAGCCACTCCTCAAAGAGGGGTCTTATCGCCGCAATTGTGGCGTGCCCAGCACGGGGTTGCGACAATCGCACTCTCCATGACGCCATGAGATCCCGCCGGAGCTCTGTCCGTTGTGCCGCGATTTCTTGCGGCATTTCTGACGACCCGTAACGACTGAATCTACGAATGACAGCCGGGACCAACGGCTTAACGTGCTTTCCGAGGCACGGAGAAGTCTCAATATGTAAAGATGGTCACCCATACACAGACTAACCTCGGCAAGCGTAGCTTAACCTGATGAATCGACCCGTGCGGTTGTTATTACTTAGCCACAAGCTCCTAAAAATATCAAGATATTTCGATATAAAATATCAAGTATCGAAAATGTATCAAATTCGATATATTTCCAATAGCAACATTGTTGTCTCTACTGACTTAAACCGCTAGGAATCAGAGCATTTTTTATTTTATTTGTGGCTTGACTTTGCTTGCTGCATAAATAAACAAGCTAACAAATAGTAAAAACAAACAATAGAAGTTCATTGTCCATTTTCAATGTGATTTTAAGGTGGGATGCAAAAAGTGCCAAAAAAATATCGACATACAGATTTTTTTTTCGATATATCGATATCGATATTGATATTTTTTTAAATATCAATACGATTAATACCGATACTTTTTGGCACTTCTTGCATCCCTACGACGACCCCTGTACCGTTACATGAACCCATAAGCACAGATGAATACAGATAGGACACTCGGCAGTTCAGGTATGAAGCTACAAGTACGCGGCGGGCCCGTCTTGTTGGGCCAATTCAATGAGAGTAACGTAGTCAGAACATCTAATAGTCACGCGATAGAAAGAGAGGCAACTTCTAGGTGAATGTAACTGTAGGTGATTAGCGCTGTGCGATCTGAATTGCACTTTATTGTGTCGTGACAAGAATCGCTTTTTATTTACATGATTTTGCTGAGTGTCCTATCCGCATTAATCTGTGCTATCAGCATATTTTGCATGCGTTACTTTGAGCGGTACAAGTATAAGTTATTTTTGCATAAGTTTGATACACAGAATGCTTAAATCACGGTTTTGTGATGAACCTGTTTAGATCCTATTTGAAAAAAAACCCGATTGCTGTTGTTTTGATTTTTTAATTAATTAGTAGTTTTTTTAAGTTTAAGAGGGTTTATCCTAAAAGTTAGCAACGTCGTCGTAAATAGCTGTCAAATATTTACCTGTTTTGATTAATTTAGCAATATTACTTTATGGAACTAAGAAATGTAGCTAATAACTAAGGAACGAAATTATTGATTACTAAATGCAATAATTAATACTGTAACACCGAATATTTAGTTTTAGATGTAAAAAAAGTATTTAAGTAGTTTCCAAATGCCTTTTTTACACCTAAAACTGTTCAACATCAAATTCAGTGTTATAATTGCAAATATCTTATTTCCATACAGTATTAATGCCAAATTAATCAAAACAGCGAAATATTTGACATTTATTTGCGACGTTGCCCACTTTCAGAATAAATGCTCTTTTCGAAGAACTCGTTTCATGACCAGAATTCAATGTTTTGTTATGTATAAAATCATTCGATACCTATGCACCTAAATAAATATTTTGAAGATGCACTCTACAAAGGTCCACCGACACGTTTTGAATACGTGGTTGGTTACCTCATATAACTCGTTTTTCAAACCTCTTGAAAAGCCAATTAACAGTCAAATAAGGAAACCGAAATTATTATTTAAAACAAGCGATCCTTATAGTAGTCGCTTATGATCTCATTTAACATCTCAACAGTACCAACCTCTCGGAAAATGTGTTGGTGCCATCTGACGGCCAACTCTAGCACCACGCGCGCTCATTGCTGAAATCAAATAGCAAACGCTGCCCCGGCATCCTGTTACACACTTCCGTCCCTTTTCATGAAATTACTCCCACAGATTGCAGGAATGCGAGAGGAAAGATTTTACACATAAAAAAATAACAGTGGCACTTGAGTGCCGACAGAAATAAAAACTTGAAAAAAAATCGGCACCGAGGTAATCAACGCGTTGATGTCTTTTACTCCACACACCGCGGTAATCAACGCGTTGATGTTTTTACTCCATGCACCGAGGTAATCAACGCGTTGATGTTTTTACTCCATGCACCGAGGTAATCAACGCGTTGATGTCTTTTACTCCACGGTGTCGGTAAATTGCGTTACAATGGTTTGTGTCCCATCTCAAAAATGCCCAACGTGCCTTAAGAAGTTTTCACTTAAAAAAAACAGAATTGAAAGAGTTCTTTGTGAAAAAGATTTGAGGTGGGTACTGCCAGCTCCAACACGACATATTTTTGTCGCCATTAGCCACCAAACAGCAATCATTATTGGCAGCCTTGTTCCACCCACGGCTCAGTATAAGTAGCGGATCCAGGGGGGGGGGGGGGCTAAGGGGCTCAAGCCCCCCCCAAAAGCAGCTGTGTTCTCCTGTGACAAATCTTATAGTGAACTCGATATTATTCTAATTAAACTATTTAGCAAGCACTACACTACCTAAGGTACAACTGTCATTGATTATCCGTAACTTAATAAGAATTATGTTTTCAAGTAAAAATTTATATAAGGTGTTTTGTTAACGTGACGAATTTTTCTGCCAGTTACGCTACCTCCAGTGCCAGCCTATAGATAGATAGATAGATTCATTTATTTGCCTGAAATATGGTATTTTACAGATTTTATAACAAATACACAATAGTTCTTCATATTCCGCCAGCTAAATTCGGCATGCAAATTTTGTGACAATAACAATGATTCTAATTTAACAAAATAATTAAATTCCAATGTCAGAAAAAATAAGTACTTTAGGGGCATGAGGAACAGGGTGTAAAGTTCACTCATCCACCATAGAAAAGGGAGGATCCTCCGACCAGACGGGTGTTGTGTCTGGCGGGCAACTGTCCATCGGTTAGAAGTTGAAATCTTGTATGTATGTCGAATATGTCGATCGCTCGGTAAACTCTAACTGCGCGATGCAGGATTTGTGTGACGTCACGTTTATGATGCGTAGTTCGTATGTGGCGGTGTAACCGCTACAGTACTAAATCAAGAATTGTCTAAATTATCAAATTACAAATATCAAATAAAAATAATTCAATTACAATTTTTCTAAAAATCGACTTACAAAAATGAAAAATTAAATTGGAAATTCAATTTCAAAATATTATGTCAATAGCTTAAAATAAAAATGTCACATGTAATTTACATGTCCTGCAATCGCCTATCGCCCGCCCGTCGTGTCGCCGCGATCGCATCGATGTGATACCTATTGCAAGAGTCGTTTTTAGTGCTTTTTTGTGTTCACTTTGCTAAAACCTATCCTCAGCGGGGCCAAGCCCCTCCCAAACAACAATCTTGGGTTCGCCATTGATAGGTCTCCTCCCTTTTGAGCCATGCCATGCCTCTCTTGTGAGCCTCATCCAGCTCTTCTCCGCGATCTTCTGTAGGCCGGACGGCCTAGAAAAGAAGCGTTGGCAAACGAATAGCCAGAGGTGGACACCTCTGGCTATTCGTTTGCCAACGCTTCTTTTGCAAACAGCAATGCTGTGTTCCAAAATTCAAAAGTTATTACATGGCAGACAAACCTATTGCCCACATGATGGTAATAGGTGACCACCGCTGGAAATACACAATACTATAGAATCTCAAAACGATACATTGATATCGTGTTTGTGTTGTTGAGCTCCGGTTGGACGAGTAGGTATGGAGTCCAGCGTTGCCACACGTCCCAATTTTGACGTCCCGATTTTTAGCACAAAATTAAATGTCTTACGCGGGACAGGCTCAGTCCCGCTTTTCGGGGATTATTAAATACTCCGTAAATATGAAAGCAGAATTACTCATCTAACTGACTGCGTCGTTGGTTTTGTGGTTAGCGAGACGATTGTTTACCTCTCTCGCTGCGTGTGCGTAGCGAGTACGGCACGTGTAATCAACGTGTTCGCCACGTTCGCAGAACGAGAGCGATTGACGTTAGTGTACAAGAGAGCGTGAGACAACCGAGAGTACAATAATTTTGGAAACGCAGAGAACACGTCGCGTAGTCGCGGCTTGCTCGCTTGGCACCCGCGGGGAGCGCGTTCTTAAATCGCCTCTCTGGAAACACGCTGGCAAATCGTCAGTGTGATAGCGCTCTAACACAAATATTTTATGTTTTTATTTAATTTTGATTATTATTTAACTTATGTTGACAAATCTTATAAATAACTAGCTGCTAACTTAGTACTTTTCTTAACTACCTACCCTACCTACCCTACCTACCCTACCTACCCTACCTACCCTACCTACCCTACCTACCCTACCTACCCTACCTACCCTACCTACCCTACCTACCCTACCTACCCTACCTACCCTACCTACCCTACCTACCCTACCTACCCTACCTACCCTACCTACCCTACCTACCCTACCTACCCTACCTACCCTACCTACCCTACCTACCCTACCTACCCTACCTACCCTACCTACCCTACCTACCCTACCTACCCTACCTACCCTACCTACCCTACCTACCCTACCTACCCTACCTACCCTACCTACCCTACCTACCCTACCTACCCTACCTACCCTACCTACCCTACCTACCCTACCTACCCTACCTACCCTACCTACCCTACCTACCCTACCTACCCTACCTACCCTACCTACCCTACCTACCCTACCTACCCTACCTACCCTACCTACCCTACCTACCCTACCTACCCTACCTACCCTACCTACCCTACCTACCCTACCTACCCTACCTACCCTACCTACCCTACCTACCCTACCTACCCTACCTACCCTACCTACCCTACCTACCCTACCTACCCTACCTACCCTACCTACCCTACCTACCCTACCTACCCTACCTACCCCACCTACCCTACCTACCCTACCTATCCTATCTCTCAAGTTGGATCGAACTGCACATGGTGTGCAAATTTTATTATAATCGGTTAAGTGGTTTAGGAGTCCATTGAGGACAAACATTGTGACACGAGATTTATATATATTAAGATATAAAATCTAAATATATGACTTATGTACACGAAATCCACGACTATCTACAAATGCCATCAGTAAACTCTGAAATCGAGCGGTACAAAAGACAACACGAGGCACGCCTGACCTTGCATCCAAACCTACTAGTTGCTGAACGATTAAACCCAACAGTGGTGGTAAAAAGGCTGAAGAGGAACCACCTTCTATAAGTGGGAGGCGCAGCACTGGCTGCTCCACCACAGCGCCACTTGTCATACAACGAATTCGCTTATGGTCTGACGACCGACTGCAAATTTAAATAAAAGGAAAAAAATATATATTATGTACAAGTATGTGAAGGAAAAAATTTTTACAAAAAAAAAAAAACAACCGACTTCCAAAAAACACTACAAAGTGAAAAATTACTTTAATTTCGGAAGTCGGTGTCTTTGGTTATGAATTTTCGTTTTTTGTCACCGACTTCCGAAATTAAAGTTATTTTTCACTTTGTAGTGTTTTTTGTTAATAAAATTGAAGCAGAGTTCATAGAATTTTCAAAATCGGTCCTGAATTTAAGGAGAAATCGGTGGACATTTATAAAAAAAAAAAAACGAGTTTACGCGACGACCATATAACTTCCTCCTTTTTGGAAGTCGGTTAAAAATAAAGGGAAGGGCTTATTGGGCATCAAAAAAAATCGTCCACGTCGCTTCCAGTGGAAAAAGTGCCCAAAAGGTTGGCAACGCTGCCACGTTGGATGGCAATGCTGATTCTTTGACCAAAAAATTTACCGGCCCTCTGTGTAAGGTATGTTGAAAAAAGACCTATAGAGTTTCTCTAAAGTAAAAAATAAATTTTATTAACATTTATCGTCCATTGGCAATTACGACCAAAATGGTGGGCCGCCACACGACCACGAAATTACTTATTATCATTTCAATAACAGTGGAGTTTGGTTCAAATTCCAAATATCAACAATATGAATGTCAAACGAAACTACTTATGGTTGCGGAAGTCTCAATTTCAACAGACTATTGTGAAAAATAATTATATAATGCCGACTGAGCAGTGTATATACTTTGTGTTCAACTTTTATGCGCATGAGTAGTGCCAGTGATTTGACAGATTTTCGTTACGCAGGAATAGGGATGTAAAACGGTAAAATTACCCTGGTACAATACGGTAAAATAACGTTATTTTACGTAATTTACGGTATCTTAGGGTAAAATATGGTAATTTTCGTTAGAAACGTATTAAACGTCTTCGATCAATAATATTGATCGAAGTTAAACGTACTCATACAGTTTTACCCACTAAAACACTACAAATACGGAAGTGAGTATGTTTGTATGTATCATGTGTATGTCACTACTCTACTATTAATGGATAAATGGATTTGAATGAAAGCCAGAGATATAAGCAACATTGGAACTTAAAAAACCGGCCAAGTGCGTGCCAGACCACGCACAATGAAGGGTTCCGTAGTTGGGATGAATTTATCCCAAAAACAAATTTAACTTTGTAGTAGAAAAAGATGTTCTCCCATACAGAATGTATTGAAAAACATGTTTTTGCAACTGCAAATTTAAGTTGGTCGATTATTACTCATTAACTAAGTCTACTTAGCTGTGATAGCTTTCCTTTAATTTCGTTATATAAGCTACTGCTGTGATTTTTTTCACACATCCAAAATCAACCATTTTGCCGGCAGGGGGGAGGAAAACACCCAGGTGTCACCATTGTGTGGATCGGCCTGAAGACACGGTGGAGCATACGGTGGAGGTCTGCCCGTCTTGGGTGGAGCAACGCCGTGTCCTCGTAGAGGCGATCGGCGGCGGTGATCTCTCGCGTCCGGCCCTGGTTCAGGCCATGGTACGGAGCGAGAGGAAATAGCAGGCCGTCACTTCCTTCTGCAAAGCGGTAATGCTCGCGAAGGAGGAGGCGGAACGCGTGAGGGAGAGGCAAATTTCGCGCCCTCACGCCCCTCGCGGAACGGGAATCGCGAGCCGATTTCCGGCCACCGTAGGCGCGGGCTTGCGAACGGTGAGCAATGGGTAGCTCGCCGTTCGATAAGGACCAAACCCGGGTCGACGGCGCGTTGTGTTCCACGCGCGCCTCAAAGAGATGTCAGCAGAATTGACGGGGTCCGCTAGGGCCAATGCCTGCCGGGGGTTAAAAAAAGCGGGGTGACACTTGACTCTAACAAAAATTAGCACTTTAAAGCTTAATATTTCGCAAACGGATCCCTAAATCCAAAAATGATACTCAATTTTCCCCACCTTTCCAATGATACCCCACACAATGGGACAGAAAAAAAAAAACATCGCCACTTTACGTACCTATAGGGGAGGTACGTTAAAAAAAATGTTTTTTCTTAATTTTATTTTACCACTGTCGGCGTAATTAATATATACACCCATACCAAATTACAGCTTTCTAGTACTAAGGGCCTCGGAGCTAGACCGCGGACAGACAGACAGACAAACAGACAGACAGACAGACATGACTAAACTATAAGGGTTCCTTTGTTTACTACGAAACCCTAAAAAAGCGGATAACTGAGCTCATGCGACTCATGCGTACCAAAAATCCCTAAAACTTAATTCTCAAGTCAAGAATTGAAGATATGAATCACACATGTCATGGACTATAATAATATCATCTATGTGCAAAAATAAGTTAAGATAAGGCAGAGCAGAAGACAGCACAAATTAAAATTTAAAACTTCATATGTCGCCGGTAATTTTACCGTAATTTATAGAAATGACCGTAAAATACCCGTATTTTACCAGTAAAATTACGTAATTTTCAACCCTACGCAGGAATAATTGTTGTTGTTGGTCTGCCTGTGACTTTGTCCGCGTGAAATTTCTTGTTCCCCCGACCCTCCCGGTCAGATCGCATCATCTGCCCACGCTATTAATTCACTTTCCCTTAACGTTTTTTCTGACTTTTTTCTTTTTACTCGGCTCTTAAGAGCTCGGCTCCTAGTGTGATATTTAATAGCCTTACTCAAGAATTTACCTATCAAATGCAAAAAGATTTTTTTCAAATCTGACAAGTGGTTCCAGAGATTAGCGCGTTCAAACAAAGAAACAAAAAACAAACTCTTCAGCTTAGTATAGATGTCAAAAGCGCGTTGGGCCGAAGATATCAGCAAAGTCGCGGGAAACACCTGGATGGGACAGAACTGGCAATTTTGTCAGTAAAGTAATGATGCCTATATCCAGCAGTGGGTGATCCCAGTACCCTAATTGCGTAATACAACACAATGACAATCTGTTTCGATTTGAAACAGATTGCTAATCCATTGCTTCATAAGTTGTAAAAAAAACAGTGGCACTCCGGGAGTGCCGATAGAAGTGAAAACTTGAACAATTTAAAAAAATACTTCCAAAACCTTTAAAGTAAAAATACTTGCATAGAACATTGATCCGTAACGTAATATAAATAAAAGCACAATCTCGTTTACAAAAATGAGGTGTCGGTAACGGTGTCGCGAGTTTAATTTTTTGCACATAAATGGACTCTCAGTACGATACCTAACTACATCCTCACGGATCGGACAGGGTTTTTTTTACATGTTGTATATCGCGCGTATGACTCTGCACGCTGTAGAATTTGTATGACGTCAGTGTGATGCATGGTACGCAAGAAGCGATTTGGTAAAAAGTTCCTCCAGTCTTCAAATGACGATGATGATGTTCTTCGATGTCTTCTTATGACGTTGATTTGAACAAAACCTGCAACAACATCAGGCACCAAGGTCGATCAAAGGTAAAGTCACTAATAATATGTGCATTTATTTATTGTACATAAAACTTATACATATATTTCATTGTCAAAGCATTTTAATAGTTAAGTCCTGTACAAGGACAGTACATAAATACGTAATTAAGTACCTAGTCACTTGTAAAATAATATTTAGGTACACACGGCTACACATCAAGCTATACATTTCCAGTTTAAGCTAACCTCGCATTGTACGGAAATCCTATACAATGCGAGATCAGCATAAACTGGAAATGTACTGCTTGATGTGTAGCTGTGTGTACCCATTGCAAAACTGACTGAATTTACTGCCTTGTTGGTACAATCGACGCAAAAGCTACTGCTGAGCATGAGGTCCTAGGTTCGATTCCCGGGTCAGGCAAAGTGTTATTAGGTTTTTCCATCTGAAATTTCTCAGTAGCAGCCCGGAGTCTGGCTTTGTGCCCGGTTGATGGCGATAGGCTCGCCCCTATTACATGGGACTTGAACATAGTAGTATAGGTACACCTCTGCCTAACCCTTCGGGGAATACAGCCGTGGTGTTATGTTATGTTATGTCATATGCTATTGCAAAACTTTTTAACGATTTTTCCACTTATATCATCTGGCTAGCTTTTTTAGGGTTCCGTAGTAAACAACACTTATAGTTTCGCCATGTCCGTGTGTCTGTCTGTCTGTCTGTCCGCGGCTTAGCTCAGAGACTCTTAGTACTAGAAGCTGTAACTTGGCATGGGTGTGCATATTAATCACACCGACAAAGTGGTAAAATAAAATCATGATTTAAAAAAATCATCCCCACTTTACGTGTGTTTTTAAAGTGGGGATGTTTTTTTTTCATATTTCCCAAAGTGCGGGGTGTCGTTGGAAAGGTCGTTCAAAAATATTGTGAGTTTTTGGATTCGGGGATCCGTTTTCGTAATATTAAGCTTTAAAGTGCAAATGTTAGAGTCAAGTGTTTGTCCAGCTAAATGGTTGGTTTTGGATACGTGAAAAAATTCACGGCAGTAGTTTAAATAACGAAATTAAAACGAAAACTATCACAGCTAAGTAGGCTTTACAAGTTAACGAATAATAATCGACCAATTAACATTTGCGATTGCAAAAACATGTTCTCACACAAAGCAAAACATATTTTTCAACTACAAAGTTAAGTTTATTCTTGGGATAAATTCATCTCAACTATGGAACCCGTCATTGTGTGTGGTCCGACACGCACTTGGCTGGTTTTAATTTTTTTAAACTATGTTGGGATCGGCCAATAACCGAATGCAGCTGAATAGGTACCAGTATTTTACATGGGGCTACTGCTTCTGTGACCTGCACGACCCAGTTACTTGAAAACACGAATTATTGAAATTTTCTATTAAAATATTGATCGAAAATGACGTGATAATACACTTAGAGGAAAATATATATTGCATACATTTATCATAATCAGCCTATAATGTTCCCACTGCTGGGACACAGGCCTCCTCTTGAAAGGGAGTGGGCTGTAATAGAATACCAACCCGCACTGGGCCCAGTGCGGATTGGTAGATGTCACATGTCTTCGAATTTTTGGTTCTAGGACATGCCGGTTTACTCACGATGTTTTCCTTCACCGTTTTGAGAGCAGTGGTGATGAAATTATTTACACAAAGTAAAGAGCGTGCCTGGGTTCGAACCCACGACCTTTTCGCTACAGCTCTCTATTACATAATTATGATGGTTTATTTGAAATACTATGAAAACTTGAAAACAAAATGGTGTTTTCTACTTTTGCACCTGACTTTTCCCATTTACATAATTCATGCTTTATTGCTGGCATTGTTTTGTTATTTCCAGTGACTCTTATTGATCTCCATAAAACAGAATAAAAAGACACAATTTGTTTTACAGATACGTAAATGAAACCTTGATTTTATTATATTTTTAAACAAGACCTCATTGTTGTTATGACATTTTGTTTATCTTGTAGAATTGAAGCATTGTTGTTTTTTTTTTTTTGTTATTGTGGTGACAGGGTCATCGACGCGCCAGATTATTGCATGATTCTTGACACCCCTGCATTCTTCGTCCGTCATAAAAAACAATAGTTGTCCCATTTTTTAGGGTTCCGTACCTCAAAAGGAAAAAACGGAACCCTTATAGGATCACTCGTGTGTCTGTCTGTCTGTCTGTCTGTCTGTCTGTCCGTCTGTCACAGCCAATTTACTCCGAATCTAATGGACCGATTAAGTTGAAATTTGGTACACATATGTATTTCTGTGACCCAAACACAAATGAGTAACGTAAATAAATTAATTTTGAATATAGGGGTCACTTTTGGGGCGCAAACAAGAAAATTAAAAAAAAAAGTTTTGCTAACAGTACCGTGTGACATATCAAATGAAAGGGCTTGTTGCGATAATCTTAAATATATTTTTATATAATTTTAAAATAAATGCTTTTAAAGATATTTAATAAATTCCATGAAAATTGACCATTCCCCCCCTTATCTCCGAAACTACTGGACCGAAAAATTGGAAAAAAATACATAGTATGGCTCTTTACTCATAGATTACAGGAAAACCTATAAGAAGTCTATGGTCTTAAAATAACATGGTAAATCTCTCAATATTGTGCGTAAAAACTTACATTTCGTCGCTCGGCATCCAATAGGCCCATCTCTCTAGCTACTATAATATCATAATATCAAAAGTGTTTGACCGTCTGCTTAAGACACAAATAAATAAAACTGTAAGTGTTCATGACAACCAATTCGGGTTTCGGCGTGTTTGTCATCAGAAAGTGCAGTGTTGTGTCTTAAGCATACTATCACATACATACTATACACAGCGTGGGACGCCGATTTATGCTAGCTTCCTCGATTTATTCAAGGCTTCTGATCTGGTTGCTTATGACGTATTGTGGAGAAAGATGGAGAAGGATAGGTTGCCAACGGAGCTTATAAACATTTTTAAATAGTGGTATAGTAACCAGATTAATAGTGTACGATGGGCTGGAACTTTTTCCAGGCCATACAGGTTGGAATGCGGGGTGAGGCAGGATTGGCGAGCTCAGCAGCACCAGAGTGGGTTGCTATTTAGATGGTATTTGTGTAAATAATATTAGCTATGCAGATGATATGGTGCTTTTGAGCACGTTAATCTGTGGTCTCAGAAAGTAATTGGTCGAAAAATGTGAGCAGTATGCCAAAACACATGGTTTGATGTATAACTCTAATAAGTCGGAGATCATGGTTTTTGAGGCTGGGGGTAGACCGGGTTATGTACCACCTGTATTACTCAATGGGACTCCACTACAAAGAGTATTTACGTTTAAATATCTTCGTCATATATTGGCCCCTAACCTCAATGACGGACTCGATATTGAGCGGGAACGAAGAGCGTTGTCGGTAAGGGCAAACATGCTGGCTCGCAGGTTTGTACGCTGCTCACTTAAAAAGTCAAAATTACTCTGTTTCGAGCTTATTGTACAACGTTTTACACGTGCAGCCAGTGGGCTAAATATACCCAAAGGTCGTGCAACGCCCTTCGTGTCCAATACAACAACGCTTTCAGGGTATTGGTGGATCTGCCCCGTTTTTGTAGCGCATCGGGAATGTTCGCGGACGCACATATTAATTGCTTTTACGCAACGATGCGAATGAGGTGTGCATCCCTGGTGCGCAGAGTACGGGCCAGCTCCAACAATATCCTAAAAAAGATTGCTAGCAGGCTGGATTGCATGTACATCAATCACTGCAGTGCCATCTCTCATGGGGTGAAATTAATTTAAACTAGATTACGTGGGGCACTCAGAAAGTTTTGTGATACTAGAAAAAAATATACTACAACAGGTTATAATTTTTTTTATTATATCTTTTCAAAGAACTCTCCATTGGCGTTTATACACAGTTTTACACGTCTAAACCAATTTCTATAACACATCTACCAGTCCGCATCAGACGCCTCTCCAATCTCCTTCTCAAATGCAGCCAGTGCATCTTCAGGTGATGAAAACTGTTTTCCTTTGAGTTGATTTATTTTGGGGAACAAGAAAAAGTCGCACGGAGCCAAATCGGGACTGTAAGGAGGATGACCGGTGTGCTGTCCAGAAAGTCCCTTGTTTTGAGCGCCGAGTGAGCCAGCGCGTTGTCGTGGTGAAGCAGTAGCCCACGGAGGCCAGTGTTCGGTCGCTTGCTGCTTGCAGTAGTAAAAACTTCTGGCAAACTTTTGGTAACATACCATTCAGCATTGATGCTCCTTTGATCTCGTCAGGGTACTGATACCAGATAACCTGGCAAAGAAAAAAAACTTACGATCAAAATTTTGCCTGCACTTCTGGCTCGCTTCACTTTGGTAGGCGTTGGTTCATTTCGAAACAGCCACACGGTTTACTGACGCTTAATTTCTGGATCATATTGATAAATCCAAGATTCATCACCCGTAATGATATCTTAAACGCGCCGAGACGAGCCTGCTACAAATTTTGCTATCATGTCTCGGCACCATTCTACCCGAACCTCCTTCTGAGCCTGCGTTAGATTTTGCGGTACCAGCGTGAAACTATCTTCCATAATCGAAGATGCCTGTGTAGAATTTCATGCACACTTCCCGATTCAATCGGCAGTACCTATATGCTGAACCTTTTCATATGTAATTCGCCTATTCTCTTGAATTAAATTTTTCACTGCCAGCACGTTTTGTTATGTAACAACAGTGATAGGGCGGGCACTTCTTTCTTTGTCCGCCAAAATTACTCGACCACCCATAAATTCGTTAAACCAGCGGAAAACAGTCGCTTTAGAAGGGCTTTTTTCTATGAACACCATTCGAAGTCTTTCAAACGATTCTTCTGGTTTTAGTCGATATTTGAAATCGTACAAAATCATCGCGCGAAAATGTTCTCGTTGTAAATCCAGTTTTCAGTAAGACAGAGTATTTTGATTTTGCTCGTAAAAAAATGTGGAGGGAATTTCGAATTTGGAATGATATGTTTTTTTGTAATAAATAGTCATAGTTTTAATCGACATCAAAACCAGCCAGTATCCTATAGACAAAAACTGTTAGTCGCAAAACTTTCTGAGTGACCTGGTAAAATAAGCTAACATAGTTCATAAGTTTACTAACACAATGAGTCCTTGTTACTTGAATAAAGAAAAATATCTGGATGTCCATTTTTTTTTGAACGACGTTATCTATAAATGAAACCTGAAACCCCCTGCATACTAAATTTAATAAAATTTCTGGGAGCCGTTTCCGAGATTCAGATTATATATAGGTACATAAATACAAGAATTGCTCGTTTAAAGGTATTAGATTTAGATTATTATTATATTAATACCGCGAATGTGAAATTTTTAACAAAAATCAGATTTATGTTTTATTTCATTCTACACGTTGAAATAAGTGATCCAGCAATTTAAAAAAAAAAGTAAAAAATGTCACATTCGCGGTATTGGATGCCGAGCGACGATTTGCAGTTGGGATGTATGGGAGAACATGTTTTTCAACTACAATGTTAAGTTTGTTCTTGGGGTAAATAAATTCATCTCAACTACGGAACCCTTCATTGTGCGTAGTCCGACACGCACTTGGCCGGTTTTTTTTTTTACTACGACACAGCAGATTTTTTTTTTTATAACCGACGTAAAATTGCTCCACATTTTCATTCTGGACACCTCCAGAAACTTGTACTGTGAATCCAAGGTAGTAAGTTACGCGTCGATGTCGGAGTACACCCGGTATAGAATCAATGCATTATAAATATATTTTTTGACGTGGCTGACAATTGACAGCATACAGGGTGGCAGGGACATCGACGCGCAACCTGTTATCGTGGATTCAGGACATACATAATTCCCGTTGAAATTTATAATCAGTTACAAAAAAAAAATGTTGTGCCACACATTTTGACCGCGTACGTATTGCACTTTTCTATGAAACAGCAGATTTTTTTAAATGAAATCTTTGGGCGCTTTGGGCATTTTTGAGATGGGAAAAAACCATTGAACTCTCAACACTGTTACCGTTACCGTTACCGACACCTCATTAAAAGTATTTCCTGCACAGTAAAATTGTTCAAGTTTTCACTTCTGTTGGCACTCCCGGAGTGTCACTGCTTTTTTTTTTTTTTTTTAAACCTACTTAAATTATTCCACATTCTGGACATCTCCAGAATCATGTACTGAATCCATGGTAACTGGTTGCGCGTCGTCTTATTGGTAAGGCGATGACGATTCGCACGAAATTAATTTATTTGTGGGCGAATCGACAATTCCAAAAATCGATAAGCCTACAAATAAATTATTCTAATTTTTATAATCTTCATGCGAATCGCCTCAAGAAAAAAAAATAATATTTAAAAGTGTCGATTCGCCCATTTCGGGGGAGTAGATTCGGGCGAATCACCAATAAGCCTTCGCTTAGATGTCCCTTACACCCTGTATACGGGGTGGCAGGGACATCGACGCGAAAACTGAAACCATGGATTCAGTACATGATTCTGAACCCCCCTGCGTTGAAATGTTTCGTCGGTTATTAAAAAAAAAATCTGCTGTTCCATACATTTTGACCACGTAGGTATTGCACTTTTCTATGAAACAGCAGATTTTTTTTTAAAATTACCGACTGAAAATTTCAACGCCGGGGGGTTCAGAATCATTTACTGAATCCATGGTTTCAGTTTTCGCGTCGATGTCCCTGCCACCCTGTATTGGTAGTTTGGTAATTTTAACATTGGCTTATTATCGTGTATAAAAACCTTTTCAGCTGGTCAAGTAGATAGTTACCTAAAACTAAGGCAAAACTTAACTTTGAAAAAGTAAGGCAGCCACAATATAATTCAAGCATTTCTACAAAAAAGCGAATTTAAGAGTAACTTAAACTTGAGCTTTGCCATATTATGTAAACTATTTACAAAGAACTTAGAATGAGCACTTAATGTAAATGTACAAGTTTATGTGCTGTTTATTATCATGTACAGTACCGACCAAAAGTCCATGAGCAATCTCACAAAGCAATAGACTGACGCTTCGGTTTGACTTACGACCTTCTTCTATAAGTTGTTACAATACTGTAGACACGCACATTACACACACACACTCACTTTCTCTGCAACCAATGACTAGTTCAATAATCATCATTCGTTTTTAGTTTCATTCGTCTTGTTCACATAAATATTAAAGTTTAGCAGGTAGACCACAAAAAACTAAGTAAATTATTTCGATTTCTGTGGGGTAGATGCAGTTTGTTACGAGTATTTAATTAATAGAACTTTTTTGGTTCGTGGATAATATTGGTGACGAGTATTTAGCGCAGTGTTGTGGTTATTATTATCAAAAAGCAGGCATAAAATATATTGAAGAGATCAGATCAGATCAGAGAATATTATTGCGCTGCGTAAAAGTGAAGTGAATATCTAATGAAACCGGACTAAGTGTGAGTGTTATCATTTATATATTTCATATTTTACTAAACATAAATCTTAATCAAGGGTATTGTTGATAGAACAGAGGTATTGTTGAGACAGAAGATGCCTTTAAAGTTTTAAATTCATTGTGAGGTTTAATTCGATTAGTGAATAGTAAATAATAAGGTATTATGTGTAATAAAAACAATGTTTTTCTTTGTTCTAGAGAAATACTGTGAGGGTTAAGAGATATGAGGAAGGGGCTTATTATCGAGTAGCAGCGACGTCAAATGGTGAATGAAACAAATGGTTTCATACCAACGAGATATTTTGCTGAATTATTAAAAACACGTCATTATGAACCGTTCGCCGTGCACTCTGAAGGCTTGCATCACTGAAGACCAGCTAGAAAACCATTTTTGACCTTAAAATATTGACCGTACCAACTTAATAAACAACAGATTCGTTATTGCATGAATTTATGGTAACGAATTTTTTAAGCACGTTTCAATAGGGTGTTTGTCGTATTTCTTGCAGATATACCGAAATTGTTTAATATTATTTTAGTAATAGTATTATTTTAGGATTAAAATTTGAGGTTTAGTTTCAATCTTCTTTTCGTAAAGAAAATGAATACTTAAGCTTTAACCTCAATAACAACCAATATTTACTAAAGTCAAATAAAATGTAAAATAATTAATACAAATAAAATATAAACAAACTGCCCATATTTAACCTTAAAATTACCTATTCTGTAAGTAGTTTTTTACATTTTAAGTAGTCTAATATTCTTATTTATTACTTAATTACTTCGACCATGATCAAAGCTTAATGTTTATGGTGAAAAAATCCATTAAAAATTTAAAATATTTCATAATTTAAATATGTCAAAATAATACAAACTGCTTCTAGTTTCTTGACATCTATTTCACATCTTATTCAGCTGAAGTAATGATAAATAATTGTAGCAGTGTGTTTACTTATGTAAAATAAATATAACGAATAAACATATTTTTTTAATTTTGTTATCATATATCACGCATTTTTTATTCTAAAACCTTTATTGCAATAACAACATAAAAAGCAGCAATATTTAAAAAATATTATTATCGAAAACAAAAATAATAATATTTGCAAAAAACCGCACTGTGTTTTACGAGATTAGAACCTGAGGCAGTTTGAATTCCATACCAACGCTTAACGCTTTCTGCTATCTGCACTTGTTAAGTTACTATCGAATTTTAGCAATGCCATTAACTGGTCAAGTTCACGCGCATAGTGCGTGTGTGCTAGCATGTTTAAAGCGACGGAAATATATTGTTGTTTCGTGTAGAACAAAACTGCGTTATCTGTGGTGTGTGTATCGTGTTGCTTACACATACAAATGTACGAGCTATACCGCGTGTACACAGCAATATGACTCTTAGCGTGCTCATGCACTTTTGAGCGCTTACTGTACATACATGTGTCTATTTACATAAACACAAGTTCTTATAAGTACATGCTGTGATCTATGCCTACTACGTAAATACTCAACAGACCGTTGCATATCCTTCTATCCAAATTCACGAGTGAAACGTCTTTGTGATTGCTACATCGATCGCTACTGTGATGATGATAACACTGACAACCAACTCAGGGTGACAGAACATCGACGTGAAAACTTTTACCATGGATTCAATACATGATTTTGAAGCCCCCTGCGTTGAAATTTTTCGTGAGTTATTAAAAAAAAATCTGCTGTTTCATAGAAAAGTGCGCGGTCAAAATGTATGGAACAACAGATTTTTTTTTAAATAACCGAAAATTTCGACGCCCCGGGGTTCAGAATCACGTACTGAATCCATGGTAACAGTTTTCACGTCGATGTCCCTGCCACCCTGTATACAGCGTGTAACAAAAACCCTGTCCGATCCGTGAACTTGTTAAGAATCATACGTGGTAATTATATGTGGTAATTTTCTGGAAAAAAGAAAAAAAACCGCTGGTGATTTTTTTTTCAATGGGTAATTTTAGCGGGTTATTTACATGGAGCGCGGTTGGCCGTCGTTTAGCTGGTTAGACACCAGTCGTAACTTATGACCCCTGTAATTAATTTATTTCCTAAATAAGGAATCCTAACAATTAAATCATACTTTTTTTTTTTTTTTTCTTAGCCATTATTGTCCCACTGCTGGGCAAAGGCCTCCCTACCCTCTTTCCACCTCTCTCTGTCCAGAGCTTCCAAGGACCAATCTTTCTTATAGGAGTCCAGTTCATCCCGCCATCTCCGTCTGGGCCTGCCGCGATGTCGTTTGCCACTAAGCGGGACCCACTGGGTCGTAAGTTTGGCCCATTGATCGTTTGACATGCGGCAGATGTGTCGATCAAATCATACTTATACTAATAATATTAGCCTTTATTCAGAATGTTGTTACAATATTTGCTTAACCTGTTTCTGCACTCTAGTCTGTTTGCCCGGCAAAGGCCTCTCCGGGTTGTCTCCACCTACTCCTATTCCTTGCCACTCCGAGTCCACAAACTTCCTGCCATTGTCTTGATTTCATCGGCCCAGCGCTTAGATGGTCTGCCTCGTTTCCTTTTACTTTTAGGATACCTCCTCCTCCTTCCTCCTCATCCTCCTTTCTTCCTTTTCCTTTTATTTTTCTGTCTTAATGCCAATAAACGCAATTTTCTTTCTTTCTTTCTTTAACAATTGCTTTGTTCCATTTGTGTATTCCTCTATTTATGTGTCCTTTCCACTTCTATTTTAGCTTTCTGACTATTGTTGTGACATCCTTTAGTCTGGTATGTTCCTTTATCGTAGTTTTTCTTATCCTGTCAGTTTCTTCTTTCCCAACATACTCCTCTCTATCGCGTTTTGACATAATCTCTAATTCCCTTGTGTGGGCTTTGGTATTGGTGGTATGTGAAGGCTGGCAAGACACAAGTACTATAGTTTGCGTTTGATAGCCACACTCATTTCTGTATTTTTAACCGACTTCCAAAAAGGAGAAGGTTATATGTTCGTCGCGTATGTTTGTTTGTTTTTTATGTATTTCCACCGATTTCTCCGTCATTTGTGGACCGATTTTAAAAATTATTTTTTGTTTGAAAGGGTATGTTCTCAAATTGGTCCCATATAAATTTTATTAACTTTGCTTGGGTGGTTTTTGAGTTACCTACAAAATACGTATTTTTTTCCCACTTAGTATGTAGATGATATGATAAGTTCCTGTCACTGGTAGCAGGTAGTGGTATTCGAATGTGTGTGGGGTAGGTACAACAACTAAAAAGTGAAAAATAAAAACTTTTTACAAAAAAAAACAACCGACTTCCAAAAAAAAACACTACAAACTGAAAAATAACTTTAATTTCGGAAGTCGGTTGTTTTTTTTTTGTAAAAAAATTATTTTCATTATCTCCTTTAGGCTCCAGTATCGTTTCCATGCTAGATTTTTTGTTAATTTAGATAGGTGATAAGTACCACCATTTGGAACCATTGGGCTGGATACCAATAAATACTAAATGAGGAATCCTAACAATTAAATCATACTTATGTATTATTAAAGACTTAATCTGACAAGGCAATCAATAATTTTAATATTAACACATTATGAATGCTGTCAAAATTTATAAAAAATCGAAATCGATGGTAATGACTTGTTATGTTATTATGTTTTATGCTTAGAAAAACTCCAAAAATACCTATAGATATATAATTTTCGTACCTATCTCTAACTTCGGAACCTGCGGTTTCGTCATTTCTGAAAGTTCCAAATAAAAACTAAGTAGATATGAGTTGGTAGACCGAACTTGGAATAAGAGAAACTTGCACCCTTTTTTTTGGGTGGGAAATTATCAAATAACTTCTCCCGCTCTGAGCGGAGCGGGAGGGCGTGTCAGACTCTTACTGACTAAAACCCACCCGTGTTCCTTCTGTTGCCCTGTTGCCGGGGGCCACGATCTCCCTATCGGTTTTCTTCGCACCCTCGGTAGGAAAACTTGCACCCTAAATTGCGTAACACACTTTCAATCACAATCTGAATCATTTTTGAAGGACATTGCTAATCCATTGCTTCATATGTAGATTTTGTTGTTTTCGTATGTTTTTTTTTTTGTTTTTGTAATATATTTGATTTTGTGCTTATTTATTTATTTAGTTTTTTTAAGTATACAAATTATATATTAGGTATGTTGAAACTGTTTGTACTCTCCGTCACTTGTCGGGTTCATAAGAAAACCAGCGTCAGACAGCATCTATCTGGCATTAATGCTGAAATGAACCTTTTTGGCGCAGCCGTGACGCACACACTATTGTTTTTAAAAACATTTTTTTTTTCACTTTGTTATTTGTGTTTTGTGTTTCACGAACTGTGTCCAAATAAATGTTATTCTTTATTTCTTTCTTTTCTTTTATGTTTATATGTGGTCGCAAATGCTGTTAAGCATGAGGACCTGGGTTCGAGTCCTAGGTCGGGCAGAAATGTTATTTGTAGTTTGGATTTGTGCCCGGTTGATGACAACAGGCTCGCCCTCTATTATATCGGTTAACAAACTTTTTCTGACGAGTAATTTAAAGGTTCCCGCAGACAGGCGCGACGGGACTCTGGTGGAACAATTATTATAAAAGCTTCACGGAAATTACTCTACCGGTGTCGCGTCGCGCCAGTCTAAGGATGCCTTTAAATACATCGGAGGTAGGAACAACTGTCAAATCGTGGTGTCATACATTCTTAGGTCGGACCCCAAACAAATCTTATTTCCGTTGGTGATATTGAGTAGGAATCGCCCGTAACTTCGGCCGAAACTACGGATTTCGTGCTTAGGGAGTAGACCTCCTGGCCAGTGAGAAAGCGGGCCTTGGGTCGCTGTTTAACCCTTCGGGTATTACAGGCGTCAAGATATTATAATTGCTACCCATGTAGTTTTATCCAAAATCCCAATAGCTGCTCTAAACTCAGGACAATTGGTTCGGTCAACCATACTTCTACATGAAATGTGGTTGACTGAAACCCTGAATAATCACTACAACATTATTATATAACAAAATCCCCCCGCCGCGTCTGTCGGTCAGAACGCGATAAACTCAAAAACTACCAAACGAATTTTCATACGGTTTTCACCAATGAACGGAGTGATTCATGAGGAAGGTTTTTAGTAGTATGAGGAACAGGTTGTAAAGTTCACTCATCCACCATAGAAAAGGGAGGATCCTCTGGGGTGTTGTGTCTGGCGGGCAACTGCCCGACGCGACGGTTGAAGTCGGAATCTTGTATATATATGTCGATCGCGCGATAAATTCTAATTGCGCGATGCAGGATTTGTGTGACGTCATGTATTTGTTGCGTAGTTCGTATGTGGCGATGCTGTAACCGCTACAGTTTAAGTGTATTCATTAATTAAATTCATTAAAGGTTTTGTGTAAATTGGCTGAAATATGACGATGATTGTTGAAGATGTCGGAAAAAATCATGCCGACTGATAGCTTACTGGCGTGCGCCGCGTAAACCAATAAAGTTATATGAAAACAATGTATTGCGAAATTAATTTATTGTTTACCTGGATTAACACATATGGTACTTTAAATCCTGGTAGTACGTTCCCGTGGGATTCAAATTCAAGTATTTTATTTCACATAAACCTACACGGGCACTTATGAAACGTCAGAAGCTAGGTGCACGGTTCCAATTGGTCGCTTCCTATGGAGAAGAGCCGGCAAGAAACTCCATGGTTACTCTTTTTAAAGTAATTAGCTTTTAAAATATTTTCAAATTACAGTGTTAATAGGTATGAGAGGACAGTGTAGGCCTATCAACAAATACCAGGTACTAGCGAAATAGAAAATGGTCCACAAGTCTACAGCGTACAACGTTCTCACATTCACAAAATCTAAAAGAAAAGAATCTATATTAAAGATAAAACACACTAATATTATATCTTGCTCGATAACGAGGTGCCAGCAGTTGTTGCAGCTGAGCACGTAGCTTTAAATTCCCCGACTAATAATCATGATCAAAACTTTGATCCAGCCCGTCCCATCCTTGATGTCCTCCCTCCGGTTGACGCCAAAAACCGAGGTTCGTACCCCACAGGGGGTGCTCTTAGCGAGCGTTCACCTATTTTTAATTAGCATAGTTGAATAACCCCTGGCTGGAGGTTTTAAGTGTAGTAGCTTAAGGCACCCACAGGAAAGCCTGGTTAAGTAGTCATGATTTCAGAGGTCAACTAAAAGGCCCTAACTAAAAAAAAAAAACTAATAAGGCGAAAGTTTGTGAGTGTGTATGTTTGTCTTTTCCAATTGACCAATTTGGATGAAATTTGGCACACAGATAGTTTATAACTTGGATTAACACATAGGATACTTTTTATCCCGATAATTCCGCGGGATCGAGACTTCTGCGGGTGAAACCGCGGGGCGCAGCTAGTAAAATAATAAAAATAAGAACCTATTTAAACCAAATGACATGATTGCCATTACAGCTGTAACAAATCTAATTTGACATTTTCCTACATCCATGCGGGTGTGAATTTTTGCCTACTCTAAAGATTGCTCCAGATGCAATCCTTTTCAGTCTTCCAAAGATACTTCTGAGGAGAGTAGGGTCAATTAGACCACATTATGCTACGATTACCAGCAACCAAAACAATTGCCCCTTCTTTTTTTACTTAAATCTTAAAGCTACCCGGAACCGGCGCGCGTGTATGACCAGATATATGAACGTCAACGTGGCTAAATAATAACAGCCGCACGGGTCGATCCATCAGGTAAAGCTACGCTTGCCGGAGTTGGTCCGTAGATGGGTGACCATCTTTACATACCGAGACTCCTCCGTGCCTCGGATCCTCGGAAAGCACGTTAAGCCGTTGATCCCGGCTATCATTCGTGGATCTTTAACAGTCGTTACGGGTCGTCAGAAGCCCGAAAGACTGACAACCAGTCTTACCAAGGGGTATCGTATTACGCAGTTACTGAGTCGTGGAGGTCAGATAGGCAGTCGCTCCATGTAAAATACTGGTATTCAGCTGCATCTTGTTTGACTGGAAGCCGACCCCGACATAGTTGGGAAAAGGCTAGGCAGATTGATTGATTGAACGTAAATGAAGCAAAATGAGTATGTAAGGATCGTAACAGGCAGCGTTCTGTAATTTCTGCTTACCCCCATGGGAAGAAGGCGTGAGTTTATGCATGTTTAAAACTCAGACCAAATAAAAACCAAGACACAGCGCTGCGAACAATACAGTGAAGCATGCCAAAATTACACCTCCCCTCTGTGCATACACGCTCACACGCACACTTTTACAATGAAATTACTAAGTCAAAGTCAAATAATTTATTTCAATTAGGCACCTTTTTTTTTTTTTTTTTTGTGTGGGAAATTATCAAATAACTTCTCCCGCTCTGGGTGGAGCGGGAGGGCGTGTCAGACTCTTACTGACTAAAACCCACCCGTGTTCCTTCCTATGCCATGTTGCCGGGGGCCACGATTTCCCTATCGGTTTTCTTCGAACCCCCGGCATTGGCATTGGCCCTAGCGGACCCCGTCAATTCTGCTGACATCTCTTTGAGGCGCGCGTGGAACACAACGCGCCGTCGACCCGGGCTTGGTCCTTATCGGACGGCGAGCTACCCATTGCTCACCGTCCGCAAGCCCGCGCCTACGGTGGCCGGAAATCTTCCTGCGATTCCCGACGCCCAGGGCGTCTCCTGCTGCGGCGGTTAGGGGCGCGAGGGCGCGAAATTTGCCTCTCCCTCACGCGCTCCGTCTCCTCCTTCGCGAGAATTACTGCTTCGCAGAAAGAGGTGACGGCCTCCCATTTCCTCTCGCTCCGTAGCATGGCCCGAATCAGGGCCGGACGCGAGAGATCACCGCCGCCGATCGCATCCACGAGGACACGGCGATGCCCTGCCCAAGCCGGGCAGACCTCCACCGTATGCTCCACCGTGTCCTCCGGGCGATCCACACAGTGACGACACCCGGGCGTTTCCTCCCGCTTTATCCTGAACAGGTACCTCCCGAAACAGCCGTGTCCGGTGAGTACCTGCGTCAGGCGGAAGGTGAGGACGCCGTGGCGCCTCTCTAGCCACTCCTCAAAGAGGGGTCTTATCGCCTCAATTGTGGCGTGCCCAGCGCTGGGTTGCGACAATCGCAGTCTCCATTCCGCCATGAGATCCCGCCGGAGCTCTGTCCGCTGTGCCGCGACTTCTTGCGGCATCGGAGTTAAGCCCCGGCGCTTCGCCTCCTCGCGCCACTCCCAAATGTGCGCGAGGACCTTTGCCTCCAGATCCCATGGCGGTACTCCGGCAAGGAGGCTCGCCGCCTCGCAGGAGACCGTGCGGTATCCTCGGGCCAGCCGGATGGCCATGACCCTTTGGGACGCGTTCAGCCGGCGGCCTGGCTGCCGCCTCAATGAAGGCGCCCACACCGGCGCCCCGTAAAGGGCCATGGACCGCACGATCCCCACGTAGAGCCTCGGGCAGGAGGCGTTTGGACCTCCCCGATTTGGCAGGAGCCGCTTCAAGGCAGCCCCGGCCCGGTCCAGTCTGGGAGCCAAACGTCGGAAATGCTCCACGAAGTTCCACCGGCTATCGAGGACGAGTCCCAGATACTTCATCGTCGACTCGACGCCGATGTGAACCCCTCCCGCCAATACTTGGGAACCCGACGGTGGCGCACTACGAGGACCATAGAAAATGGCCTCGGACTTGTGCAGGGCCACCTCGAGTCCCAGCTGCCGGATTCTGTCGACGATTGTCGCAACCCCGCGTGTCGCTAAGTCGGCCGCCGCCTGGTACGACCTCCCCTGCGCCAGGACCAGCGTGTCGTCAGCGTAACAAACGACGCTGACGCCAGTAGGGAGGTCGGCGCGCAGCACCCAGTCGTATCCGATGTCCCACAGATGCGGCCCCAGGACCGATCCCTGTGGGACACCGCACGACATCTCTCGCCGGTTCCACTCTCCTTGGTGATCGGGGTAGATGACAGCCCTGTCTGTCAAATAGGCCTCGACCACACGACAGAGGTAGGTCGGCATCCGGTGATACCGAAGTGCCTCCCTGATGCAACTCCAGGGCAGGGTGTTAAAGGCATTGGCGATGTCTAGAGACACCGCCAAGACGACCCCACCCCGGGCCACAGCATCCCCCGTCGTGAGGGCCCGCACGCGCATGATGGCGTCCACCGTAGAGCGCCCCTCAATTAGGCACCTAAAAGGCACTTTTGAACGTCAAAATTTACAAAAAATAGAATTTATTCTAGTCGCCCCTTCCAAAAGGTAGTTTTCGTATGGAGAAGAATGGGCAAGAAACTCCACCGTTACTCTTTTAAAATATTGTACAATATTTTGTATACATTAAATATAAGTTATATGTGAAGACGATGCACCTGGAATAACATTACTTTACCATAATAGGTAAAAATAATTAAAAATGAAGCAATGACAGAAAAACTACAATCAAACTACACCTCACAAAGTGCACACATGTTTACGAACCGGCCTCACGTCACTTTTGACAGCGCTGTCTTGGTTTTATATTTGTTCTGAGGTTAGAAAATTAGGTCACCCAAGGTAAAGGACCGGAAAGTGTGTCACAAGAATTACAATAATAATAATTGGTTAGTTGCATTCCCTAGTATCGATGTATTGCACCTACAGAGAAAGGTGTTTCATTTCTCGTGACGTCACTTTCGTTGTCATGGTGCACATAGAGCTTTGCACTGTTAGAGATGACCGTAACGAATTTATTTTAATATTATCTATTTTATTTTATTATTATCTGTGAATAAATTTTAAAGAACCTACGCAATTTATGTTGGTAAAAATGTTACTTTAAATAAAAAAGAATTTGGATGAAGTTTTCGTTTTGTATAAAAAGAGCAAAAATATTTTTTTTTTGGAAGTTGTCATAAATAGTGACTTTTAACGAGGGCTCTCTTTCATACCTCCTTTTTAGGGTTTCGTACCCGAAGGGTGCCAAACGGAACCCTATTACTAAGCCTCCGCTGTCCGTCTGTCTGTCAGCGGGCTGTATCTCATGAACTCAGGTAGACAGTTGAAATTTTACAGATTGTTTATTCCTATTGCCGCTATAACAACAAATAATAAATATTAAATAAAGTTATTAATTAAAGGACCTCCTTTCCTTTTTTTTTTTTTCTCCTTTTTTTTTTTTCCTTTTTCCTTTTTTTTTCCTTTTGTATGGAGACCTCTCCATACAAGTAACGTGTTTTTTCGGCGTTTTTTTTGCTTGATCTTAATACGATACGGAAACCTTCGTGAGCGAGTCCAACTCACACTTGGCTGGTTTTTTAAACTAGGTTACCCAATTTCATTTTGGATACAATCAGCAAAGTTTAAAAACAAAACATTTTTGGAAGTTATCATAAATATATCTCCTTTTTAGGGTTCCGTACCCGAAGGGTGCCAAACGGAACCCTATTACTAAACCTCCGCTGTCCGTCTGTCTGTCAGCGGGCTGTATCTCATGAACCGTAATAGGTAGACAATTGAAATTTTCACAGATTGTTTATTTCTATTGCCGCTATAACAACAAATAATAAATATTAAATAAAGTTATTAATTAAAGGAGGTCTCCATACAAGAAACGTGTTTTTTCGACGTTTTTTGCTCAATCTTAATACATACGGAAGCCTTTGTGAGCGAGTCCAACTCACACTTTGCTGGTTTTTTTTTTTACCCAAAGTAAAGGACCAGAAAGTATGTCATAAGAATTACAATAATAATAATTGGTTGTATTCCCTAGTATCGGTGCATTTGCGTTCCGATACTTACAGAGAAAGGTGTTTCATTTCTCGTGACGTCACTTTCGTTGTCACGGTGCATATAGAGCTATGAGCTGTTAGAGGTGACCGTAACGAATATATTTTATTATTATCTATTTGATTTTATTAATAACTGTGAATAAATTTTAAAGAACCTTGGTAATTTATTTGGTGAAAATGTAAGTATAAATAAAAATATATAACTTTGTTTATTCTGTAAATAGGATATCGGAAACGCTTAAAAAAGTATTATTTAAAAAAAAATACGCTAGATGGAGTCAACATTTCCTATCTGACTACCACTGAGAAAAAATGGCGAAACAAACTCAGGGGTCAAAGTCTCTTTTAAAGTTCAGATATAATCTTGGTCAGATATCGGATTCAAAAAGGAAAAAAGAAAGTGATGGCACTCCGGGAGTGCCGACAGGAGTGAAAACTTAAACAAGATCGCCTTAGTGAAAGAAAAATACTTGCATAGAACATTGATCCGTAACAAAACATAACAACAAAAATAAGGTGTCGCCATGGTGCCGCGAAATGAATGGTTTAGTCCCATCTCAAAAATGCCCAACGCGCCTAAAGAAGTACTCACTTCAAAAAAAAAAAATTGTATTTCATCCATCATAATTATCTCCTTTTTCAGTGTATTTTTTTTTTTCACTCAGTCAAAGGTTACATTTTACTTCATGTTATCTTGCATGCACGTTTTTATTCTTGTATTTGTACACGTTTCAGAAAATAAATATATCTTATTTTAAACCGTTTGAATTTTTAAATTAAATGTTGTGTATTCTTTTAATTAAGCCTAACTATTTAAATCCGTTTTCTGAGGTTGTTACGATGATCTTCCTTTTTCTGTTAATAATGAAGGTTATAAAACTAAAGGTTAATTAATTTCATCCAAAAATACAACTTAATCTAAAAATGCATAATCCATAATCATTATTTTATGATTAAAAAAATTTATAACCATTTCCGGATGTTTAGACAAAATAATGCAAAGAGGACCCTACGCGGTAGCAACTAATTTCGATTTAAGGGCTTGCTACACGGCTGCCATCCGCGTCGCAACAGAGGTGACCTTGGCGGTTTACAACCAAATTTCAAACAGCTCTGCCTGTCGCCAACCAAGGTCACCTCTGTCGGGGGTGCGGTTGGCAGCCGTGTAGCAAGCCCTTTACGAAAACACAATGGTGCATTTATCAAAGCTGAAAATATTTTTGTTAAAAAAAAACTGCATCTTACGGTTACCGTTCTATGAAGTAAACAGTCAGAAAAGGTTGTTCTCAGTTTCCAGTAAGTAAACGGATCATAATATTATTATCTAAACATGACAATTTATTATGCCATTAAAAAAAACACGTAAAGACGTCCCCTCTCATACTTTATGACACTACATTACGACTTCGGAGAGAGCGATCTGCTGGCTGACTGGCAGTGCGTTCTCGGTCTCGGTTCCCGCGCGACGTTTAAAAAATAAACGTGTTCCTTTTCCGAATCGCCGTCAAAACGCGCGCCGTTTTCGTAAATAAATTTTTATATCATCATCTTTTATATTTTGATTTAAACATAAGTGTTTTTGTATTGGAATTTAAGTTAACGTGGTATTTAAATTAATTTTTGTGTGAGTGTGTTGTACGAAAGTAAAAGGAGGTGAAACGTTTGTTACTTTTTCGGTGAGTTGTGTTTGAACATTCTCATTTTTTATGTAATATTATTTTATTATGTACACCGATACTTTAGCATTTAGGCATTCGATTATAATCTGAAAGTTACACCTTTTTATTTTTTTTTAGTTTTACTAACACTAGAGTATAGTTGTTTTGAAATACTAACACAGTTATGATTCACTTTTGTCCGAAATATATGAAATTGAATTGAATATAATAGGTATTTCGAATTTAATATTTTTATTTCGAGAAAAAATTTAACCGAAAATTAAGTACAGTTTGTGTTAATTAAAAAAATAATCATTGCCTACTTCTTATGACATGGTTATGAAACCTTATTTTCCAGCAATTAGATCCGTTATCTCCATTAATAATTAATTTAATAAGCTTTGCCAGAGCAATTACAAATCTTTCAGTATGAATAATTTTCATTATATCAGGCTGAATGGTTGTTTGTCGTTGCCTACTTTTAAGAAGTGACTCATTTGAAACATGTAGCTTTCGTTGGCACATTTTTAAATGTCGAATGCTCTTTTTTGTCATCGTTAAATACAAAAAACGGCTTTGTTCTCAAGAAAATAATTACATATTCATTGCAATATTACTATCAGTTCTTCCTACCAACTTTTCAACTAACCAGAAGAGTCACTTCATTAATTAATTGGCAGCCTTGTTCCACCCTTAGCTGAGTACAGAACTTCTCCCTAGTGTGCCATGCTTTCCTGACCTGTGCGAGTCTCATCCAGTTCATCCCCGCGATCTTCTTTAGGTCGTCCACCTATAGACGGTCGTCCTGGCTATTGGTCTGCCAACGCTCCCTCAAAAATATATTTTCCTATTTCATTTTCCAATAATTTGACGACGCAATATAAAGTTTAGCAGAGACGACAGACTCAACTCACTTTGCATTTCTCATAATTAGAAAAAATTAAATCCAATTTGAAAAAATTAAATGTAATTTTTAATTAACCATTACATGCCTAGCTTCTTAATTAATCCACTAGGTACTCGTTTTCAGCTGTCTGTAGAAATTTACACACTTTCGCTAATATATCTAAATGCATAATTGTCCAATTAACTAAATTAACTTCTCAGATAACACGGATTTACATGTTTCTGGCAGTTTATTCAATGTACAGTTAGCAACAAAAGTCGCTGAAGCATTGAAAAATATTCCCATTAGGCCATGACGCCATATGACTCTGTTCATTTGACATATCATTTGCAAACAACGTGAAATTGGAATAACATGACATAAAAGTAGGTAACGTATCCGTGTTACTTGCTAAGTGTCAAGTTAATAAGTTTCCTGATCTAACGTCTTATTACAAAACAAGGTTTATCTTCAAGCCAGGTTTAAACCATGGTGACATTTTTTATTTCAAATCAAAATCAAAATTATGTCGCATAATTTTTATTTGGTGTATCTTGAGTATCAGAATTTATAAAAAAAAATTTTTTGAAAAAAATATCTCGGATTTTAAAGAGATAATTAATAAAGTTATTGATAAAGACAAAACCGAAAAATCTATTATTACGATTTATCAACTATCAGTAATTGATAACTAGATTGGAATTCTTTCTTATCTACGAATGCAATGTTTTTATTGTTTTACTTCTTGAAAATATTATTTTATCGACCTCAATCTTACGGATTCGGAATATGAAATTTTCATCAAGATACCTAATCCCGAATCAAAATGCACTTGGAAAACAAAAATAAAGTAAAATAGCAGTATAGTAGTAGTAGTAAACAAAAGTTAAAAGTAGTTGCAACAATATTAATAGTATTGCCATACTAATTATTTTATTATTGTCTCACACCGATTATTCAGATAAGAATATTTTTAAACACAAACATTATGAAACAAAATTTTTGTATGTTGCGAATGTAATTAAATTCATGATATCTTTTTTTTACGAAAAAGAAAATGCAAATACTGCACAGGTTTGCACAGCAGTGAAGCAATAGGTACCTATAAACAGTAAAAAAAATACTGTTTTGTATTAGTTAAATAGGAGTATCAGGAAAATTCCGACAGTCATAATAAAAAGTATGTTAACCCATCCATACTTAATGAATCTGCCTAGCCTTTTCCCAACTATGTGGGGTCAGCTTCCAGTCTAACCGGATCCAGCTGAATATCAGGATTTTGCAAGGAGCGACTGCCTATCTGACCTCCAAAACCCAATTACTGGGTAACACGATACCCCTTGGTAAGACTGGTTTACAGACCTTTGGGCTTCTGACTACCCTTAACGACTGTCATAGATCTACTCGTACGTACTTAATAATTTATTTTAAAATATCGATTTTCTGCCTGACCGTACATATCACCGTAATCGGGAGTAAAATATCTGGTATTGTTATTCGGGTTGAGTTGACTCAGGTCGTGTTGTCACTGACCCTATAAATGACAGCCGGGACCAACGGCTTAACGTGCTTTCCCAGTCATCAATATCTATTGTCATTGAAGAGTTAAAGACCTTTACAGAGTCTGTCAGACATATTGATAAATTACTGACACCAGATAACAAAGGTCAGTACTAAAAGGTCAAGAGTATTAAAAGTTGTAAAAATATATAATCTAATATTCTTGAAGGTCAGTAATTGAATTGATCAGGTAATCCTGATTTAGTGACCTTCTCTTGTCATTAAAATTAATCGCAATTTTTCAATGAAAACTAAATGTTTTTAGACAAAATACCGTGTTTGGCAAACAGATTTGCAGCATTGCATAATTTTTTTTGCCATTATTGGCCCACTGCTGGGCAAAGGCCTCCCTTCTCTCGTTCCACCTCTCTCTGTCCTCTGTCCAAAGCTGCCACGGATCAATATTTATTGAAGGAGTCCAGCCCATCCCGCCATCTCCGTCTGGGCCTGCCGCGATGTCGTTTGCAATTAAGCATTGCATTATGCAGACTTTATTTAAGAGACTTTTTGATAGGAATAGTATCGAAAATCCTACTAATTTTATAGGTCAAACAGCCATTTTTACTGCTAAACTACTTATTGTAGGTATTTTACGACAGTATCATAAATATTTTTCAAAAAGAAAAACAATTTCATTCGATATTTTTGTACGAGAATTCTTCGTTTTCTTCGGTAGAAATACACATAGACATACATACGTCTTCATGCTTTCTTCCCATGAAACTATTTCCAGAAAGCTTTTTTTTTTTTTAAATTGCCTTTCGCTGTTGTTACCACTAAGGTCTTGGCTGCTTAACCGGATTTTTCATGTGGTGGCCTTAAGCTTCTACACTTAGAGCCTCCAGCCAGGAGCGTTTAAACTATTCTAAATTAAAATTAAGCGAGTGCTCGCTAAGGGCACCCCCTGAGGGGTACGAACCTCGGCTTAGGGCATCGCTGAGGGGAGGACAGCAAGAAGGGACAGGCTGGATCAAACTTAGATTTTCATCATGATTATTATGCGGGGTATTTAAAGCTACGTGCTCAGCTGCAACAACTGCTGGCACCTCGTTTTCGAGCAAGGGTTGGGGTCCAGAATGCCACTTGCGACGATCCTTACATACTCCTTTGGTTTCGTTTCAGTAGAATTATTTACCAGCACAAAAAATCCAATCAACATTAGATAACCTATACTATCCTATTCATACTATTAAACGAGCAATATATGCATTTATATGTATAAATATATATATTTGTACTCACGTTCTCGAAATCGGCTCTAACAGTTTCAATGAAAGTTGCAATATAGGGGTTTACGGGGGCGAAAAATCGATCTAGCTAGGTCTCATATCTGGGAAAATTCGTTTTCTCCGTATTTTCACCCGAGCAGAAATCGGTCACCCAAAATTTAGAACAAGATAATGAATAATGACATGAGAATAGTGACATGGCAGCATGGAATTAGTAAGTACCTACTATCATGGCAGTATGGAATTAGTAGGTACTATCCTATACTATTAAATGAGCATTCTCTATTTTCACCAGAGCAGAGCTCGGTCGCCCAGGTACTGTATTTATAAAAACTGCCTCTAATTCAGCCTTCTTTGTTACATGCGTGACAAAAACAATTATCACGTAATCTTGTCTCACTAGATTAACGATTACGGTTATCTGATAACTACATTATGCATGACGAATGGCCTATGCCTTATAAACGAATTAAATATTACTAATATTACAAAGAATTCACTTGAAAGATTTCTTGGGAATCGAGTCTTCGTGACAGCTTACCAAAATTAATAAAAATCAATCTGTCTAGCCTTTTCCCAACTATATTGGGGTCGGCTTCCAGTCTAACCGGATGCAGCGACTGCCTATCTGACCTCCACAACCCAATAACTGGGTAATACGATACCCCTTGGTAAGATTGGTTGTCAGACTTTCGGGCTTCTGACGACCCGTAACGTCTGTCAAAGATCCACGAATGACAGCCAGGACCAACAGCTTAACGTGCTTTCCGAGGCACGGAGGAATCTCGGTATGTAAAGATGGTGGATGGTGGTGGTGGTGGTGTGGATGGTGGACCAACCCTGGCCAGCGTAGCTTAACCCGATGAATCGACCCAAGGCGAAAGCCTCTCCCATGACTTCCAGTGCTTGCGATCCAGGGCTTATGTGGATTACTGGTCGTTTGTTTTGGTTCAGCTCGACCCCCCATCTTCTACGGGGTCTGCCGTGACGCTTTCTGTTTGCCTCAGTACCTATTTGTCTAGCATATAAAAAAAAATAGTAAGTAACTCCCACAAGATGGACCGATGACCTTGTGAAGGCCGCAGGAATCCGCTGGATGCAGAAAGCATAGAATCGGTCGAAGTGGCGGTGCTTGGGGGAGGCCTATGTCCAGCAGTGGACGTCTTTCGGCTGAAATGATGATGATGAACTACATAAAGGGTGAAAGCTAAAATCATAAACAGAAAATTACCGAAATTGCTATAATATACCAAAAACGGCGCACTATACTTTCTATGATATTTCTCGTGAAAACTTTCTCACACCGATTTAGGCTTCGTGTGGCATTGAGGTCAAGTTAAAGATCTCACAGTAATGAGCTAGTAATGTGCATATAATTTCTTAAATATGACTTTGCAATTTGCAGATTTTTTTTTTTTTTTTTACTAACTTCTTGGTCTGGTGGTTGCAAGCGCTACTGCTGAGCATGAGGTTTTGGGTTCGATTCTCAGGTCGGGCAGTGTTTTTGGGTTTTTCCTTATACCCATAGATAAATATCATCCGTCTCTCCACTAATCCATTGCCTACTCAAGGATGCATATCCGGTACGGGTCGCAAATACTTCCTTATCCTGAGGGCACGTCTTCCCTACCATTACCGCGCCACCCGGTCTACTCCCTGATATGTAATGGCCTATGTAGCACCATAAAACATGAGGCTCAAGGGGCTAGTGCAAATTTTGGGGTTCATTCGATTTATCGAGTCTGGTTAAACCACACTGGGATCAGTGCATTTCATTCATTCAAGAAGTTTTTAGCAGTAGCCCAAAGTCTGGATTTATACCCGGTTGTTGGCTCGCTCCCTATTACATGGGACTTAAACATAACTGGCGAAATGTGGGTACACCTCTGCTTAACCCTTCGGGAAAACAAGGCGTGTTGTTATGTTATGTGTGAAATTGTTTAGGTATATACATGGTGTATACATTTATGTAGAAAAGTATTTACTCCAACAAACTGCAAGAGGTGCTATTTAAACTCAGTATAAAGGTCATACATAGCACACATATCTACTCGGAAACGGGTCGTCTCCGTATCGCCGCGGTTCGTGAGCTTGTCCCGAGGCGAGGCGATTACGTTACGATTTCGATTAGTGTGCTTTGCAGTTGGGAGTTTCATACAAATAATACTGAACGGCTCGAGTTGATACGGTGACGATCCCTTTCAGAGTTGATATGTGTGCTATTTCCTTTACTCATCCACCTTTCATCATTGTTTTATCAGCCATAAAACAAATTTCACTAATGAAATTGAACGCGATCAGGAAGTCTTAACCGCATTCAATAGCTGTCAGTGTCAATATTACACAACAATGATGACACTGACGGTTCTTGAAAGCAATTTAGATCTGTTGATCGGGTTCAGTTTCATTGCTGAAATTCGCCTGTTAACCATATCGTATTCACCAACCATTGTTCGTTATTTGCATCAACCTTTAGCAGTTAACTGTTGCATATTGGCGTTTCCAATGGCATGCTATTAAGCATCATCTTTGGCCACTTTAAACCCATCCATCAATTCATTTAAATATGCCTCACCTACAACATGTCAAACCATATAAGAACAATGACGTATCCTTCATCATTGCGTAAGAAAAATCTAAGAAAAGAAGTGACATCATTATCCACCTCAATCTGTCTATTTACGGTCCTTAGAGTACCGCAGTCAACCGGCATTTCCTAAGTCCCTTCCTTCCAGTCTTCCTTTCAGTTCTGCATAGGTTATTTACAGACTTCTAATACAGTCATCATCAATATTTCTACATACCTATACTCATTTATTTATATTACCGATTCGATGGCTATTATAAAAATATTACGTGACATTATCTAATAGAATATCAAGACAATAATACATCGAAGACAATGCCTCCATTTTCCTCTATATAAACTACTTTTGTAAACAATAAATTAATAAACAAAAGAGGTTCGCACTTCTTTGCTAATTATATCTCGTTCCCGTTAAGAGCATTGTCCATTGTTTTTCCATTGCAAATATGGTTGATCTTGTTTTATGTTAGTTTAATATTCACTGGACATGCGATATTTAGTATTTGTAAGGGAAATATTTTTTTATCGGAAATGTTATGTAATCTGAGATTTGCAACCTCTGAGAGCAACAGCCAGGTTTCCACTACTGAACTTAGGTCTAGCCTTTGTGTTCTTCTTCTACCATATATGAACTATAGAACTCAGGTATACTCTTGTGGTCTACTCCTTATATCGTATATGAACTATAGAACTCAGGTATACTCTTGTGGTCTACTCCTTCTATCGTATATGAACTATAGAACTCAGGTATACTCTTGTGGTCTACTCCTTCTATCGTATATGAACTATAAAACTCAGGTATACTCTTGTGGTCTACTCCTTCTATTGTATATGAACTATAAAACTCAGGTATACTCTTATAGTCTACTTCTTCTCTCGTATTGGCACATCCTATACGAGAGTGTCATCAATTGTGCTCATATCTCGGTTGTGTGGACTTTCCAGTGTTACCAGTGTCATAATTCGAGTTATCATTTTTTTTTTAAGAATGTGTTTCTTTGGCCATAAAAAGAAAACTTTTTCTGTCTTTCTTCCTTCTTAATCATGGAGGCTCTATATTGCAGTCTGATCTATTCTGATTTCGAATTTCATGAATAGTCTGGCTGTAGTAAACTATGGCATGAGAATGTCATATTTTCATAATAACTATAATATGAACACCAAATTGGTAATGGTGAGTTGTTGGTGTGAACTCAGAAATATGCTTCTGACCGTCTGACATAATCCCATCATGGCCGCGCGTCAGTTTCTTTATAAACTCCCACGAAAAGTAAGTGAGTGGTTGACTTTGTTCCGGTAACCACACAGTCAACCACCTGTGGTCACTTCACCTTGATTTTAAGTAACAGATGGCAACATAATGACTTCTCCCTCTCCTTATGTTCGTGTCGTAAGATGCTTCTAAATGATTGCGATAGTAGTTTAGGCAGCAGTGTTCTAACAACATGCAATCAGCATGCAACTTTCACGATGTTGGTAAAAATGGAAGTTCGTGTCACAGTGTAAAAACTTTACTTAAAGGGTTTGCCCATTTTTTATAGTGGATACAAGGACTACTGTATCTACTGCTGTGTCTATGTCTGTGTGTTGATCTTCATTTGTTACGTGGGTGTGCAGTAGAGGTTCAAACAGCAAATCAACATTGCTGTTCGAAAATCTATACTCCACAGCCACATGACAAATAAAAATCAACAGACTTCTTCTGGCACCATTTATGCGAAAGAGGGAACGACCCGACTTATAAGTTGTAGTTCGTGATTTCATCACCACTAGTCTCAAAATGGTGAAGGAAAACATTGTGAAGAAACCGGCATGTCCTAGAACCAAAAAATCGAAGACATGTGACATCTACCAACACACACTGGCGGGCCCAGTGCGGGTTGGTAGATGTCACATGTCTTCGATTTTGGTGGTAGCTTACGGTCCACTCCCTCTCGAAGAGAGAAAGCCCGTGTAATGCGAAAACTACTCCTTTCGTAGTAAAAAGATTAATCATTCCACAAGGTTTGTAACGAAGCTGTGTCCAGATTGCGTCAAAAGTAGGTAGATATGAATACTTTAGGATCGTCATTTGTGGAGGTTCCTTTAATTGGTAACAGGTAGTGATGATAATATTTAGGGAGATCCCACATCCATACATTACAATTAGTCTATAATGTTCCCACAGCTGGGACACAGGACTCCTCTCTGTGAAAGGGAGTGGGCCGTAATCCTCTACACGGGCCAAGTGCAGGGTGGTGGATGTCACAATATGTCTTCAAATGTTTGGTTCTATGACTTGCCTCCCTTGACGCTAACGGCCAGATAGACAGATGTTGAGTATTTTTAGTACGTAAAGTATGAATAAGGATACAACAAAGTACAAAAGTCCTGTTCCCCATGTATCAACAGTACAGTATTCATCCATTAATTATTCGTCTCAAGTATTATCTCCACCAAACATCTGTCTGTTTCGTAAAGGAAGTCGTCTTGTTAGTATGTCTGTCACGGATGGGCGTACTGAGTTAGCATAGGTTTTGGTATCAGACAGGAAAACGGTGATGTGTGTGATGATAACAAAAAAAAACGAGCGAGCCTTACAGTAGTCGTAAATAATGTGTAACATCTGACATCTTGGCTGACGTTTATATGATATAAACAATATTCATCATCATCACCGTCACCGTCACCATTTCCACTTACGGTGTCTCCGGTCTATCCTTCGCATAAAATGGCAAGATCGTGTTCCCAACTCGGAGGTGCTTAGGCGCACTGGAATGATGGGCATAGAGGCGATTTTGATAAAGATCCAACTGAGATGGTGTGGTCATGTACAGCGCATGGATACGAGTAGACTACCTAAAACCACTTTCTACTCAGAGCTTGCCCAAGGAAAACGTGCACAGGATGGGCAATACCTGCGCTACAAAGATGTCCTTAAACGTCACCTTACGACCTGTGGCATACCTGTTGATCGCTGGCAGGAGCTTGCTCGAAACTGAGAAAGATGGCGCACCTCAATCCACAAAGCAACTGAATGCTTTGAAGCAAGTCGTCTTGAAGACTTAGGCAAGAAGCGCTAAATACGTAAAAGTCGCCCAAAGCCTTCATAATGCGTACACATACAACGATGCTGATCAGCTCTTCTGTACACGGTGTGACCGGGTTTTCAAGACCAAATTTGGTTTTGCTAGTCATCAGAGAGCTCACGAAAGGAAAAAGAAAAATAAGTCTGGGTCGCTGTCGCCGGATACGGTGAAGAGGACTATATATATTTACAACCTCTCGGAAAATAGCTTGGTACTATCTGAAGGACAACTGTAGCACCGCGCGCTCTCATTGGTTAAATCAAATAGCGCGCTCTTCCCCGGCTTCCTGTTACACATTTCCGTCCCTTTTCACGAAATCTCTCCCTTAATTTGATTACTTAGATTTTGATTGCAGGAAAAAGAGAGGAATAAAGTTACACACCAAAAACAGTTGTCTAGATTTTGGTACATTTATTTATTGTTTCAGTGTCCGTATGAGGACTATACAGGGTTGTGAAGAAGTCCGAAAGGGAGATCGTGGCCCCCGGCAACATGGCAAATGAAGGAACACGGGTGGGTTTTAGTCAGTAAGAGTCTGACACGCCCGCCCGCTCCGCCCAGAGCGGGAGAAGTTATTCGATAATTTCCCACCCAAAAAAAAAAGGGTGGCTGGGACATCGACCCGTAAACTTTAACCATGAATTCAGACAAAATGATTCAAGACCCCTTAGCGTAGAAATTTTTCATCGGTTATCAAAAAAATAATCTGCTGTTTTCTACAAAAGTGCAATAATTACACGGTCAAAATACATATATGGAATTCAATTTTTCATAAGAAAAAAAGAAAGAAAATTTGTAGACAAAACAAAAGTAGCCAAAAGCCTCGTATTCAATCCATTTTTTTTTTTACAATATTGTTCATGGTAACTTTCATAGTTTTGTTTTATAAAATACCGGTAACTTAACTACCTTTCTGTAAATGGTGTTTCCGTGCGAATCGACTACTAAGCCTTAAATTAATGTTGCGTGTAACATTTCCTCGCTGCGCTTACGCATCATGAAACTAATGCTACAGTTTACTAACAAACAACAAATTATATTAATTTTCCACTACCTAACAATATAATTTCCCAGATTATTATCAGAATAATCATAAAAAATACAACTGACTATTTTAATTACAAACCGACTTGAATTAATCAAGCTGGTTAGTAATTAAAATTAGATACAGTAGATATAATTAATTATAACAAAGGCATTCCCTTTGTTACGAAACCCATCAACAAGCCTTCTTGATCATTATCATTTACATCAACCTACCACAACTTCTGTGTTTCTGCAATAAAATAGCCTTCAGCATAATTAACCTATAATGTTCCCGCTGCTGGGACACAGACCTCACTGTCAGAGGGCGAGGGCCGTAACCCACCACGCGGGCCTGCGTGTTGGTAGATGTCATATGTCTTCGAATGATAGGCTCTAGGACATGCTGATTTGCCCTTAAACTTATCTTAATTTAGGAAAGAGGTTATGTACAGAAATTTCTTGCAAAGGCTAGACTTTTAGAGGCCAATTGCCCAGTAATGCCCGTTTCCTCAAGATATTTTATTTCACCGTTTCGGGCATAGATGCCTATGAAATAGGCCACACTAGTGACAATACTAAAATGTACGTCAGGCATCCTATCATCTTGTTGAATGCCCCTGCCACACTATGCTCCTCGCGCTGCTCATCGCTCTGCTCCTCCCGCTGCCGCGATGTTGCACTCTCTGCCCACACATTACTCTACTAGCGTAATTAATCGCAACGCTTCGCACTACGTCCTTTGACTCGCGCCCAAAAACCGACAAAAGAGGGAGCAGTGGGCATGACGAGGAGCATGACGTGCGGCATGACGAGTAACGTTGCCACACTACGTCTCTGCCTACTTTACTCGCTAGTTCTCATGCCACTCGGCGAGTGTGTGGCATTATATTTAAAATTATGATTATGCCCACGACTTTTGCGAAATTTTTTGTTCCTCCAACCCACCGCATCGTTCGCACCTGCTGTTACTTCGTTTTTATTTGGAGTTCTTGCTGATTTTTTTATCTTTTTACTCGTCTCCTTAGGGTGGTAGTGCAATGTTACGCGCCTTAAACCTTCCTCAAGAATGCAGCTATCATACACAAAAATATTTTTTTCTAATCCGACTGGTATTTCACGAGATTAACGCGTTCCAACAAAAAACAAACTCTTCAACTATAATATTAGTGTAGATTAAATTGTGTTCTTAAAATCAAGTTTTTAAACAAAGTCACTTCATATTAAGGTAAGGTCCACTTGCACCATAAAGTCACTTAATCCATTTAGTTCTAAACATAAATTTAAAACACCGTTTTGTATATTCGATCTAAGAAGTATTTTATTCAAAGAAAATGATAACGCCACACAAAATTAAATCCGTACCCTAATTGCGTAACTTATTTTCGTAAACGATTATGACAAATTAGTTTCATTTTGACAGTTCAACAACATTCATTGCGTTGTTTACGTTGTTGAGCAGACTTTTTTACCAACTTATGAAGCAATGGATCAAATCAAATTGTGATTGATCGTATACGCAATCAGGGTACAGGTTTCATTTTGAAATACATTTAGGCACCTAATTATTATCTAAATTCTCAAACGAAAATAAGTAGTCCGATCATTTTATTAACAGTAACAAATTCTCTGTCAGAATAGACTCCAAGTTATATCTACTTATTTTTTGCGTCACAGTAGTGCAGTTATGCGCAGTCACTGACATATCGCTGACCCAAACTCGATTTTAAAGTAGATCGCGACGATTCCGCTTGTACGAATAAATCTTTTTTAATTAATCATTCTCAGAAGAACATAAGAATAGTTATGTGGGGTCAGTGTATGCGACATTGCTGTGACAGACAAGTTACATATAGTGTCGTACGTAAAAAACTATTGAAATGATTAAGAGCTAATTAATTAATTATGATTGAATGTAATTTGAATTTAACGTATCTAATTTGTGTTAATATTGTATTTATATTTTATTTATTCGTTTCTTTTTATTTATGTGTGAGAGAGTTTGTATTTATTATCGATTTATTTAATTTAAAGATGTTTTCTTATATGGGTTATTTGGTACCTGAGATAAATGTCTTTTTTTAAATTTAGTGCAAAGGCTCCTGCTGACAGGCGCGTCGCGACTCTGGTGGAAAAATTTCTATGAAAATTTCACGAAAATTGTTCTACCGGTGTCGCGTCGCGCCTGTCTGCGGAAGATTTTTAGTGGTATGAGGAACAGGGTGTAAAGTTCATTCATCTACCATAGAAAAGGGAGGATCCTCCGACCAGACGGGTGTTGTGTCTGGCGGGCAACTGCCCATCGGTTTGAAGTTGAAATCTTGTATCTATGTCGATCGCTCGGTAAACTCTAACTGCGCGATGCAGGATTTGTGTGACGTCATGTCTATGATGCGTAGTTCGTATGTGGCGGTGTAACCGCTACAGATTTAACACGTTTTTTTTTCCATTCTCCCGTGTCAGCCATCACTCTATCATTCTCATTTCTTTCATACCCCTCACACAATCCTTCCATCTTTTCTTTGGTCTTCCTCTCCCTCTCCATCCATCAACATTAAAACATATATAATACAGTGGGTTTAAATTAGAATTTTTTTTTAAGCCAAATTTCGAAAAACCCAATACTTTGCCAGACCTGGGAAATTGGACATAGCGCTTGCGATCATTAGGCCGCGATTTATATTTAGATCAACATACAACCTGATTCTGAACCGCAAATTGTAAAAAACGTAATAGTCTAAGATCCGACCTAGCGACAATAAACAGAACACTCCAACTTAACCATGCATACCACGAGCACAGAAGTGTCATTAAACCGTTTGACTGCCCACAAAAATGTTACATACGGTATTCTACGACCACCGCCAGTGAAATTAACCTTGGTTTAACTGATGCAGCTCACGTCGCACGGTGTAACCCGCCCTTGAGCCAGCTAAACTGCGGATATGTATGTGAGCGGTTCGATTCTTGTGCAAAAGAGTAATTGTAGATGATGTGCCAACTGAGATTGTGTGTAAGATGGTCGGTTTGGAAAGGGTGAACGAGTGAGCTAGGTGCTATGAGTTTGGGCCAGATTTAGAGCTCTTAGGAGGGACTACATGCTGTCAGTCTGCATTACTGGGCAATTGGGCATGGCCTCTAAAAGAACCAGCCTTTGCAAGAAGATTCAGTACATAACCTCTTTACATCATTAGCTAAGGTTCGAAGCTAATCTTAGATTAGCTAATCTTAGATTAGTTTCAAACGAACGACGACTAACCTAACCGCGTAGTGTTTTACGGCGCACTTCCTCTCTCAGAGAGGAGGCCTCTATCCCAGCAATGGCAACATTATAGGCTGAATTTATAATTATGGCCAACAGCGTTCGTCTGCTAACAGACACGTCTATTTTAAATCACAGCTGATTTGCGACGCCATTTTGTAGTACATGGGGGTAGGCAGAAACTACACAATGCGACCTACTATGATCTCTTACACACTCCTTTTGCCTCTCTTACGTTCATAAATTTTTGTGGTAATCTCTTGAAAAACATGATAATATTTAATTTATAGTCAATTGAATCGTTGCACTTGACTTTTATTGCTATATTTACGCGTGTAACAATAATAACAAGTCTGATATAACAATACCGGTGTCCCTGACCCCCTTTGTTATGTGCTGACCCCTAGGAATCCACGGTTAATTTCTGAGATCGGGTCTCGGCTATACCCGGTTTTATGGTAAATAGGGCAAAAGTGGTCAAAGGAACCTTAAGCTCGATTTTAGAGATGACAAACAACATTTTTAGTTACTTGAAAAAGTTCATTGTTTAACCAGGAACCTGATTTTTTTTGCTATAAAATACCACCCTGTTTTATTTTAACTACTTAACACTATCCACTCGACACTTAAAATCTCTTCGATGTCTGTCTATCACAAACGATTTTCTCTGAAACTACGACAAAGAATTCCTTGCCTAGTCATACCTATTTTCCCATTTTCAGTACTCCTCATCAATTTAAAACAATTGTTTAAAACATAAAGGTTACCTATATTTCCGTATTGGCCATGTTTCATCTTCCTTGCATTGAAGACCGCATTCATCAAACTTTAATTAATTAAAGCGTATGGACTAGTTAATATTCTTCGCACGTGTGTAGGACGTAAGGTGCATCTATTGTTTGTTTTGCTTTGTGAAAATGTGAAACAGTGACGACAATGATATACAATGATACGTCTTCGGGACTATAAAAAATCTACGTCAGTCTTTAATCCTCTTTGGGACAGTTTGTAGTGTCTTAAAAGGAGAGTTTTTTGCGCTACTTCTTCCCAAATTAAACACCAAATTGCACAACAAATCACTTGGTGTGATTTGTTGTGCAATTTGGTGTTTAATTCCTTTAACCCTAAACATAAAACATCATCCTGTCTCTATCAACTTCAAACGATTGACAGAAACAGAACCATTTTTTTAAATCGTTTAGCGCTTAACGTATATTAAGTGATTTATGGTACCAGTGGGCCTTAAGAATGGTGAAGGGTGAGCGTTTTCTTTTGTAATTTTAATCATTTAGTAAGTGTTGATTTTCAGCTTACATAATTTGAATTTTGAGGTTACCAAGAGCACACAATCAATCTTCAATCTTTCTAGTCTTTTCCCAACTATGTTGGGGTCGGCTTCCAGTCTAACCGGATGCAGCTGGATAACAGTATTTTACATGGAGCGACTTCCTATCTGACCTCCACAACCTAGTAACTGGGTAATACGATACCCCTTAGTAAGAGTGGTTGTCAGACTTTCGGGCTTCTGACGATCCATAATGACTGTCAAAGATCCACGAATGACAGCCGGGACCAACGGCTTAACGTGCTTTCCGAGGCACGGAGGGGTCTTAGTAAAGATGGTCACACATCCACGGACCAACCACGGCACGTGAAACTTAATCTGATCGATCGACAAGAACACACACTGTCAATGTCAATAAAATTCGAAGCTTAATTGTATTAAGGATCAAAAACCATATTCTTACAATATTTAACACAACTAACTATTAACACTAGGTACTAAATTAAATGATTAACTAACTATACAAATAAATACAAAAACAAAACGTCGAAGTATTCGTTCGCATCGCTGTCATTCGGAAACGTGCCCAGTAGACTGGCAGCATTGCCACGTCGAATGGCAATGCTAATTCTTGGGCCAAAGAATGAAGCATAATTAATTCTAATGACTAGATAATCATAAGGCTCTGCTCTGTTATTTACTATAATAGATTGGGTTAACGACAAGTCAAACTGCAAAGGTTTTACTGTAGGTAATAAATAGTTTTTTTTTGGGTCATAGCTATTCGGGAATTCGAGATACAGTGATTTGGGTTTACTCAATTATCAGTTTTTTGGGCCAAAGCTATTCGGGAAATCGAGATACAGTGATTTAGGTTTGCTTAGTTATCAGTTTTTTGGGCCAAAGCTATTCGGGAATTCGGAATACAGTGATTTGAGTTTGCTCAGTTATCAGTTTTTTGAGCCAAAGCTATTCTTTAGGATACAGTGATTTGGGTTTTACTGTTATCAGTTTTTTGGGCCAAAGCTATTAGGGAATTCGAAATACAGTAATTTGGGTTTACTCAGTTATTAGTTTTTTGGGCCAAAGTTATTCGGGAATTCGGGATACAGTGATTTTGGTTTACTCAGTTATCTGTTTTTTGGGCCAAAGCTATTCGGAAATTCGGGATACAGTATTTTGGGTTTACTCAGTATCAGTTTTTTGGGTCAAAGCTATTCGGGAGTTCAAGATACAGTGATCTGGGTTTTGCTGTTATCAGTTTTTTGGACCAAAGCTATTCAGGAATTCGGGATACAGTGATTTTTGGGTTTGCTCAGTTATCAGTTTTTTGAGCCAAAGTTATTCGGGAATTCGGGATACAGTGATTTGGGTTTGCTCAGTTATCATCAGTTTTTCGTTCTTTAGAGTTACTTCCCGCTGAATCAGTCTTGCGGTTTAAGAATATGGTTGTCTTTCTAGACTGAATAATATATGTAAAAATTAGAAAGATTCAAACGAGCGCTACTGCTGAACGTGACTAACATAAAGATGGTTGCGACAACCAACAACCGAGAGAGACGTGGCTAGTGGCTACATCGACAACAACACACGAGGACGAACTCGTGTGACAACGACGGTATTAGGTCTTTATGATAGGCCTATCGCACATTATCGGGAGACATTTTTTAATTTGATTTCCATTGAATAAAGGCTCACGCAGACATGCGCGAGACGATTCTGGTAGAACAATTTCTGTCTGTGGGAGCCTTAAAATAGTCAATACCTACTCATTAGAGAAAATGCGCTACTGCTGAGCATGATGTCCTGGGTTAAATTTCCAGGTCACGCAAATTGTTATTGGGTTTTTCTATCTGGAATTTCTTAGTCTGGATTTGTGCCCGGTTACATGGGACTTATACATAACTGGCGGAATGTGGGTGTACTATAGGTACAGCTCTGTCTGCCCAACCCTTCGAGGAATACAGTCGTGATGTTATGTAGTAGAAAGATTCAAACTCAAAAGTATCCTTACATAATTATTATAAGACAAAGTACCCCGCCGCGTCTGTCTGTCTGTCTGAACGCGATAAACTCAAAAACTACCGAACGGATTTTCAAACGGTCTTCACCAATAGACGGAGTGATTCATGTAAAAGGTTTTCGTGTATAAGTCATTAAGGTTTTGTGTAAATTGACGATTATTGTTGAAGATGTCGGAAAAAATCATGCCGACTGGGAGCTTTATTGGCGTGCGCCGCGGAAATCATAAAAGTTACATAAAATGTATGTTCTACAGTATTGTTCATCTTAAAAAGTTCAACAAAAAAGGCTGCGATGGCATAATATGTCGTATCATCTAAGGATGACCCACAGTAACCATTATTATCTTTCAGAATTTCCGAAGCTTTTTGACCGGTATCATATTAATCCTTATCTAAAAAAATATGTTACTTATTTAAATTAAGCATTTAATTTAGATTAAAATATGCCATGACATCATACCATTTTAAATTAATAGTTTAAAAGATATCACAGTTTCAAAATTACGCGTAACTACATAATTATGGTTGACGACAACGCGGGCGGAGCGGTATTAGTCAATGACATTTCCTCGGCTATTAGGTATGTAATCCCGGTAGTACGTTCCCGTGAGATATTTTTCGACATCCACGCGGACGAAGCCACGGGCAAAAGCTAGTAAAAGATAACAACTACACACAGCAATCTAGCACATCCTCTTTAAAATGATTCAACGCGCTTTCTCCACAGTATGGCGGATTGGCGGAAATCATCTGCCGAGCAAAACGTAAACGCATAGGAAACGGAAAACTGCTCTTATATCAGCATTATGTTATTTTCTTGTACACACGGCTACACATCAAGCTATACATTTCCAGTTAATGCTGATCTTGCACTGCATTAGATTTCCGTACAATGCGAGGTCAGCTTTTACTGGAAATGTATAGCTTGATGTGTAGCCGTGCGTACCTGGCAAGAGCAAACTCATTTACTATATACTAAGTAATGCGTTTAAATAAATATACTAACCTGTACCTGATTCTACCAATCTTCTTCTTTTCGTGTGGTTAGTGACTAACCTGGTGTCAGAGTTTTAAAGCCGCCCAAGGGCCTCTGACTTCGGTTCACATGCCGTCGATAAATATCTCTCAGGAGTGCCGGTTTCCTCACGATGTTTTCCTTCACCGTTTTTGAAGCAAGTGATAATATTATACTACCTGTATTAATGTGTATTTAAACAATTAACATCTTTTATCAAGGCCGTTGAGAACAGGACGTTTCAGGGTTCCGTATCAAAAGGGCGTCGTAACTGCCAACGGGACCCTATTAAGCCAACGCCCGCCGTCGGTCTGACTGCTTGCATGTTCGTCTGTCTGTCATACGGCTATAACTTTTGAAACGTTTTTACGGTGAAGTTTTGGTAGTCAATTGAAATTTTCACAGAATATTAATATTTTCACAGAATAAATAATAAATAAAAAAAAACAACCGACTTCCAAAGGTTGGTTTTTTTTAACACCCTTTCGAACAAAAAAATAATTTTCGAACTCAGACCTTAATTGACGGAGATATCGGTGGACATGCATAAAAAAACACGCTACTGACATATAACCTCCACCTTTTTGGAAGTCGGTTAAAAATAAGATAAACTATAGTTTTCGTAGTACGGAACCCTTAGCACAAGAGTCGGGTTTTTCAAGGACTGTTTGTAAACCTGATTAGTTTTTGTATAAAACAAATATCAATTGTAGTTTAGAGTTGATTTTGTTAATTAGTGAGAAATATTTAGTAGTAATTTGTGATATTTACGTAGGAACTCGTTTATGTATGTTATTTATCCTTTGAAGAATTTTATCGTAATTCTTTTTAACAATATCGCGCCTTGTTTCCCCGAAGGGTTAGGCAGAGGTGTACCTATAGTACACCCACATTTTGCCAGTTATATTTAAGTCCCGTGTAATAGGGGACGAGCCTATTGCCATCAACCGGGCACAAATCCAGACTCCGAGCTACCAAGAAATTCAATTTAGAAAAACCCAATAACAATAATAATTATTATTTTTAATTTTATTAAATTCTGTTAATGGCATTTCTAATCGTCATTTTTAACATGGCACCGTAGAAAATATACAATTTGTAATTTTGTCTTACGTTTCTACGGTGGTCAGCTACACATGCAGAACACATTTCTCAAGCTAGTGGTTTGATTAGCCGCTGACTGCAAAGATAAGATAGAAAAGATACGCCAAGAAAAGGTAACAATAACATAACATGCAATGTACATAGGTGTTACAATTATGATAATTACCCGGTAACGTCAAGACAATTATTTCTGGGTCGACAAACCATTATAAACTAAGAAATTATCTTATTAATTATATAATTTAATTCAACCATAAGTTGCTTGCAACAATGTTGCAGAACGTGTAATGGTTTTCACATGGTAATTTGATTAATATTATATAATTGCATGTTATGAAAATGTAAGTTAAAAAATTTTCAATTAAAAAATGTTTCATTCAGAACATACACAATTGATCTTTTTGTGAAAGACTTGTTTAAGGGTACTAAATACAGGGTGGCAGGGACATCGACGCAAAAACTGTTACCATGTCAATATATGATCTATGATACAGCAGATTTTTTTTAAATAACCGTCGAATGGTTTCAACGCAGGGGGATTCACAATTATGTACTGAATTTATGGTAACAGTTTTCGCGTCGATATCAACAAGCATCATTATTCCTGTGTTATTTTAACACTAAATGCTAAGTTTAAATTCAAAACCATGGTCTGTTTTACATAAACTTTAAACCAGCTATATAATCGCGTAACACATTTTCGTAAATGATCAAGACTAATCCGTTTTATTTTGACAGATCAACAACATTCATTGCGTTATTTACGTAGCTGAGCAGTTTTTTTTTTCGAACTTATGACGCATTGGATTAACAATCTGTTTCAAAATTATTTAGATTGTAATTGATCGTGTAATTGAACACAATTAAGGTGCAGGTTTTTCAAAAATTTACAAAGATTATCGTAGACGTTGTCGCCATCCGTAACCAAGAAATAAAACTGAAAATTTTTCGGCGCGTGACCAAAATCGGAACTAAAGCCACCATCTTGTTTTTCCAATACAATTGCTGTGACAATTTCACAAATGTTAGAGTCTGACAAACGAAAGGAGAGACTGAAAAAGCGCGGCAAATTTAAAAATATCAACATAGCAACCCTAAAATTAGTCTGACATATTTAGAATAACCTAATTTGATACTTTACAATTATTTGTTTAAAATCATGCTACCTATTATGATCCAAATCAAAGAGACATTTCGAAAAATCAGTTTACTTCGTCTGAATTAAAATACGTCTTTAGGTATTATGCAGAAGAAGTCCGAAAGGGAGATCGTGGCCCCCGGCAACATGGCAACCGAAGGAACACGGGTGTGTTTTAGTCAGTTAGAGTCTTACACGCCCTCCCGCTCCACCCTGAACGGGAGAAGTTATTTGATAATTTCCCAACCAAAAAAAAAACGTATTATGCAGCAATTCGAATAAAAAATAACAACAATATTCTATGATAATTTTGGTATTCACTACCAAAGTCAAAAACAAAATAAAAAAAAAACTTAAACACTTCCATGTGAAAAAGATTCATTAGAGTCACTGTTACAGTCACTGTTTTGTACATTTTTTATTTAGTAAAAGCTGTATGAAGATCACAACAAATCACCAACAACACTCCATCTTGTTTTGGCAAATTGAGGTTGACATTAGTATAGCTTTGCCCTTTAAAAAGTTTGCAAATAATTCGAGTGTCTACTTTCGTTTGCCAGACTCTAACAAGGACTCTAACTCCCTTTCAATGTCATTCAGGGGCCAAAAGCTTATTGTAGCACTTACAGTAAAATGCAAGTAATTAATGATCAGGAATGACACAACACCGCCTGACGCAGGTACTCACCGGACACGGCTGTTTCGGGAGGTACCTGTTCAGGATAAAGCGGGAGGAAACGCCCGGGTGTCGTCACTGTGTGGATCGCCCGGAGGACACGGTGAAGCATACGGTGGAGGTCTGCCCGGCTTGGGCAGGGCATCGCCGTGTCCTCGTGGATGCGATCGGCGGCGGTGATCTCTCGCGTCCGGCCCTGATTCGGGCCATGCTACGGAGCGAGAGGAAATGGGAGGCCGTCACCTCTTTCTGCGAAGCAGTAATGCTCGCGAAGGAGGAGACGGAGCGCGTGAGGGAGAGGCAAATTTCGCGCCCTCGCGCCCCTAACCGCCGCAGGAAGAGACGCCCTGGGCGTCGGGAATCGCAGGAAGATTTCCGGCCACCGTAGGCGCGGGCTTGCGGACGTTGAGCAATGGGTAGCTCGCCGTCCGATAAGGACCAAGCCCGGGTCGACGGCGCGTTGTGTTCCACGCGCGCCTCAAAGAGATGTCAGCAGAATTGACGGGGTTCGCTAGGGCCAATGCCTGCCGGGGCTGCGAATATGGGCCGATAGGGATATCGTGGCCCCCCGGCAACATGGCATAGGAAGGAACACGGGTGGGTTTTAGTCAGTAAGAGTCTGACACGCCCTCCCGCTCCACCCAGAGCGGGAGAAGTTATTTGATAATTTACCACCCAAAAAAAAAAAAAAAAGGAATGACACAACAGTATTACGCCATCTGAAGAAATCAATGATGACATTATGCAGAAAAAAACCATACACACTATAAACATGATCAGATGCAATTCAATTGTTCTTTTAAAACAATCGTTAGCATAATATTGTTTATACTATGGCACGTATCTACATTAACAATTAGCTGTTTATTATTGCATTATATTTAGCTTTACTGCAGTCGTAACTAAAATAGAAAAACGTAGTGTTTAGGTTACCGATGTGCATACCATCTAGCCTATTGTCTTTTCCAAGTGTGTCAAACTCAAACTCAAAGCATTTATTTCAATTAAACCATTTACAGGCACTTTTGAATTGTCAAAGAGTCGGTCAGTCAGAAAGTTGAAGTTACCCATTCCAAAACGTAGATCTCTATGGAGAAGAACGGGCAAGAAACTCCAAGGACACTCTTTTAAATATAGATATTATAAAATCCTGGGTACATTATTCTTGTTGCTTGTATATGTGACAACAATGTACAAAAAATAATCAAAAGCAATTGAAAATATTATTTCCTCGGTCCAAAGTACTCTGAAAATGAACCTAGAGACCCACGAAAGAAGGCCCGCAAAAAATTTTAGAACTATATGATGCAATGACAGACACTAGCGCCGCAAATGGATATCAGTGATGGCGCGGACTCTACGGTGTATTCCTTAAAGCTCATTTACACTTACGCGGCTCGTCTCGCAGCTCGTCTCGTGTTTCGGCCACAGCTCGTTCGCTAGTCAAGTTAATCCAGACACTATCAGTAATAATGACATTAATATTACTGTCATTCCTTCCAATATTGACGTAAAATTATTAAAATAGATCACATCATCATTCCAACCACCACACTGTCAGTAGTAATGACATTACTTGAATATAATGACATTATTACTGATAGTGTTTGATCCCCTAATCAATTTATATTCAAACTCTCGCGGTGTGTTCAGTTGTTTTCGAACTATCAACTATGGAGGACGTCGAAGAGTCCGCGAGCACCTTTGACTCATGCCCAAAAAATCGTTTCTGACGCGAGCGCTGCGAATGGCGAGACAAGCCGCGAGGCGAACCAGCCTCGCGGCTCTTCTCGCGCGAGAGTGTAAATGAGGCATTAGGATTACAGCGATGGCCTCAGAAGTATATCTATTGTCATAAAGTCATAACTAAAATTCTTCGATGACGACATGAGATCAAAATTCTAACAAGGAATAACCCAATTGAAATTCAGAGCACAAGCCGAATCCCTAGTTCGAGCACTTCATGGAAAACCGGAATATACTTTTTGTACTTATGACTTGGGAAAACCCGGGATTTAAAAGTCTGCCAGCGACCACACACCAGTAAAGTGACTGTTAAAAAATATTATCATATAAATGGGACTATTCAAGTTAGCTTTGTCTGTGGTCCTATCGTGACGCTTAGTCATAGGTAGGGCCTGGAATTGCCAAATTATCTGCTATTGTAATTCCAACGTGTACTGAATATGCCGAAGCCCGAAAATGTCCACAGTGTAGACTAAACATAAACCTGCTGATACAGCACGATCCAGTGGGTAAATGTCATTATCACCATGCTTGGTAAATGATGATGGTGAAAATCAAGCAAAAGTTTTTGAAGTGATAACTTCTTTAGGCGCATCCGCATTTTTGAATAGGAAAAAACAATTGAACTCGCGAAAACCTCATTTTTGTAAACGTGATTGTGCTCTTTATTCATATTTCTTTACGGATCAATGTTCTATGCAAGTATTTTTACTTCACAAGGTTTTAGAAGTATTTTTTTTAATTGTTCAAGTTTTTCTTCTGTCAGCACTCCCGGAGTGCCACTGTTTTTTTTATGTACTTGAGGCTAAGTAACAACAGCCGCATGGGTCAAACGATCAGGCTTGCCGAGGTTGGTCCTTGGATGAGTGACCATCTTTCCATACCAAGACCCTCCGTGTCTCGGAAAGCACGTAAAGCCGTTGGTCCCGAGTATCATTCTTGGATCTTTGACAGTCGTTACGGGTTGTCAGAAGCCCGAAAGTCTCACAACCAAGGGGAATCGTATTACCCAGTAACTGGGTTGTGGAAGTCAGATAGGCAGTCGCTTCATGTAAAATATTGGTATGCAGCTGCGTCCGGTTAGACTGGAAGACGACCCCAACATAGTTAGGAAAAAGGCTAGGCAGATGATGGTGATTGGGATGCAAGTAAGAGGCTTACCTGATGATTACAGGTCACCACTGCCAATGAACATCTGCGAACTCAGAGATATCGGGGGGCGTTGACATTCCAGAAACAAAGCTGAAATATCTCTTGTCTCTATCAATAAGGGGTTTTCTGAAATGATGTTCACTAGGTGGCAGCACTGAGACGGCAGGTCCGGGCACCTGTCAAAAGTGTCAAAGCGCCTAAATTTTCTTTAATCGTGACTGAATGATGAACTTCGTCATATATTTTATACTAGCTGCGCACAGCGGTTTCACCCGCATAAGTCTCGATCCCGTGAGAATATCGGGACAAAAAGTATCCTATGTCCTAACCCAGGTCATGGTCTACCCATGTGCCAAATTTCATTCAAATCCGTTCAGCCGTTTTAGCGTGAAAGCGTAACAAACAAACAAACTCAGTTTCGCATTTATAATATTAATATATTTAAACTAGCTGACCCAGCAAACGTTGTTTTGCCATATAAATGTTTAGGGTGGACCACCCTTATCACTTAGGGATATGAAAAATAGATTACGACCGATTCTCAGACTTACCAAATATACGTATAAAATTTCATAAAAATCGATCAAGCCATTTCGAAGGAGTATGGCAACTAACATTGTGCCACGAGTATTTTACATATATAGATAGATAGAAAATAGTTACGATTCATAGTCGAAATGAAAGACCTCGTGTCAAAGTGGCGCCAACTGGTAGTGTGAATTTTAACCCACATTACAACGACACGTGAAATTGAAACTCAACAACGCTGCTTGACAACAGAAATAGGCATGGGAAGTACTTTCCCGGACGACATCTTTCGCAAAGAACCTTACAACTACAAAAAAGCATACAAAAACGTATCAAAAAAATATTCACCAAGATAAAAACGTTTAACGTCGTTCGTCGTTTTTTTATTTTTATTTAAGTTCGCGAGCACATTCGCAAGAAGCTGGCAGTATCATCACAGCGGTAATGATTTCCCATTGTTTGTCTTATTTGCTTTAGTAGTATTTTTATGTGTATTTATTTTTGTTTATATTTATATATAATTGGAAGTATATATTTATGTATATCTTTATATTTAAATAAATATTTATTCCTCAATTCTCGCTATTGCACCTACCACTGTTTGTCTCTGCATCACCCAAAGGTTGACTGGTAGAAAATGCCTTTGGCATTAAGTCCGAATCTGTACATTTGTGTGCTTGAAGTATTAAATAATAAAACGTTTATCACCACACTATCTCACGTTATGAGTTAGCAAAACGTTAAGATTTCGCGTGAGATGATCAAGTATTACGAACGCAACCGGAATTCCTCTCAGTGAAAGTTGATATACTCTTATTCTGAATCAGATGCTCGATTTATTACAAACTAGTTTTGTTTGTTTGGTCTTTTGCAATGTTTGGCTGTAATGTCGGCAGATGTTACAACTTTTGTACTGATTTAAGTTATTCAGAAGATAATGGTGGTCCGAGGATTTATGGAACCACTTCTTAAACATTGAATTTTGGGTTCAGAACATCGTTCAAGACACACACATTGAAGAATTACTTTAGGCTCACAGGGTCTTATAGTTTTTAATTTTTTTTTGTTGGGAAATTATCAAATAACTTCTCCCGCTCTGAATGGAGCGGGAGGGCGTGTCAGACTCTTACTGACTAAAACCCACCCGTGTTCCTTCAGTTGCCATGTTGCCGGGGGGCCACGATATATCGGCCCGTATTCGCAGCCCCGGAAAAAAAAAAAGGGTCAAAAGTTACTTTTTAATATCATTTAAAAAAAAGTGACATTATAACGTAAATGTGACTTAAAAGTTTAGACACTAAAAAAAAACCGACAGTTCTGTCGGTATTTTTTTAATTCAGCTATGTCACCCACAGTAATCACAACTGATTTTGGTCCATCGTCCGCAACAAATCACAAATTAGCGTTGGTAAGTCACGTCATGTTCAGACCACCATTGAAATACTATAGCTGTGTCATTCTGGTTACATATTAGTAACCAGAGATTGTAACACGTTACTTTTAAATAGCGTCGTAGACAATGTACCTGTAGTTGGCGGAAACCGCAATATTATCGAACAGAAAACAGCTGTTTCTTTTGTTCTCATTAGTAGCAGTAAGCAAGCATGGTAATTGATCATAATCACTCTCATTAAAATAATGGAACTTTGCCAAGCCAGCTGGATTGGCATAAATTAGTCCAAGTAACATTGATGGTTATAAAGTAATCATTAGGTCTTCGGCTTCATCTGAAACGCTTCTGTTACAGGTGTCAAGAACACAAAATTCACCATTTTAAATCCAACCAAGACATTACATCCATCTGCCGTAACCTACACAAACATTAACAGGTATCACAGATTTAATTGAATGCATTCTGTGATGTAATGCGTTACGTCTTGTCTGTAGGTCGACCAACCGGTTGGTAGGGAGCACTGTGTCAGCCAATGAGGTTACCGTAATGTTTACCGGTAGAGAATTTTGAGGTCTTCGATTTGTTTTTCGTGCTTTGAAGGTTTTTGGTTTTTGGTTTCTGGGTTGTGGAGGTCCCATAGGCAGTTGGTCCACGTAAAATACTGGTATTCAGCTGCATCCATTTAGACTAGAAGCTGACCCCAACATAGTTGGGAAAAGGCTAAACAGATGATGATGACTTTGGAGGTTTCCCGGGAAAAAGTAATCATCTGCCTAGGCAGATGGCATTTCCCAACTATGTACTCATTCCATGTTTTCTTTGATATACCTTCCTCTTCTATCCTTTTGAGAAGCAGTATGCGTTAGCTTTAGAAAAAGTTCAAAAAGCATTCCCTAGATACAAGCACTTGTACGGGTTTTATCCTCTCTTGTATCCCACTAAATTCCTGTCTGGTTGCCTGGGCGCCTTCAAATTTGCCGCAAAGTGCCGCGCGGCGGCCGCAGCGCGGGTGTACCGCTGCAGTCGCGCGTTTTTTATTTATATGGATTAATAAAGCAGCGCGGCGGCAGCGCTGCAGCCGCGCTGCCGCCACGCGGCACTTTGCGGCAAATTTGAAGGCGCCCTAAGTTATAATTCTCTAGAAGTAAAACGGTCGCGTGATCAGATGACTGTAATATTTAAAATTCTTAGGGGGATTATAGATGCTGCATAATGAAATCTGCAATCTATTTGTCCCAGACAATTACTGTCGTGGCAGAAAACACCGCCTAATTTGGCTGTTCCAACTTGCCGCACTGTTGCACACTCCAAGTCACCTATTCCTCGGACATTAGCCGCTATTAACGCTCTCCTAAACTCAAAAATAGATCTTGATATGTTTGCGAATTAATGGAAGATAATACTGTCAGAATGTTTGAATTTTAGTGAGAAGAATGCATTACTATGTTAAATAAATTATATGTTAGTAGTGTAACTGGCTTCAGTCGTTCTATTGAAAAATAAATACCTAAATAAATACCAATAATAATGATAATTGCCGGATGCCGAGCTAAATTACAATAAAGGCGTAATGACTCGCTATGTTGTCCAATTTTTTGTGCCTGTTCTGTTAGCCTTTTTGTTTGTTACACTATTATCAATCACTTGAACTTCTTTGCTTCAACTTAATGTGCGTAATTCACACACTAATGTGTTATTCAACTTAAAATAGACATTACAGTAAAAAATACATCCTAGTTACATTAAGAGTGCTTACGTGGTTTAAGGATAAAAACTGATTTGTTTCAATTTCATGAACGTCATAATTTACGCAAAGTGTATCTTCTTCTTTTCGTGTGGTTAGAGTTTTAAAGCCACCCATGGGCCTCTGACTTGGCTTCACATGCCGTCGAGAAATATCTCTCAGGCACAATGTTTTCCTTCACCGCTTTTAAAGCAAGTGATAAATGATAATTATACAATATGCACATGAATCCGAAAAGTCAGAGGTGCGTGCCTTGGGTTCGAACTCGAGACCTTTGACTTGACAGTCTGACGGTCACACCACTAGGCTATCACTTCTCGAAGTGTGATAAAAATAACAAACAAAAGCTATTTAGATAATTAACAGAGAAAGAAACGAAACAGTTTTATTCTAACTCCCAAAAGTCTGAAGTATAGGGTATTTAAAACTAATCTATTTTGGACTTGCAATGAACTGAGGCAAATTCGGACCTTCGGAGCCATGATGCATTCAACGGACAGCATAAATCTCCGCGATCCAAATGGGTTTCGACGTCGCTCCTCACGTGGTGAAGCGCGACTAGTAAAGTCACATTGTTTAGAGCCTCCCAACTCTCGATGCTCCTTCATGAGCATATCGTTGCCGGATTCGGCTAGACTGGCTTCGGCCTTAGAGGCATAATCCCGCGAATAACCATTTCATACTATCACAACTGTCAAAGATTGACAGTTATGATTTGAACATACGGACACTTTAAGTTGGTAAGACCTACTCTCACAAAAAAAATAATTAAACAACTACTTGTAAAAACGTTATGTACACCTGAGGGTGTACATAACGTTTTTACAAGTAGTTGTTTAATTATTTTTTTAAGCACGAAGTAATGAGCACAAGGAGGATTGAAAAATAAGCTGCGTCCCTTTGAGAAAAGATGCTCATGGCAGTGCCCTTTAATTTCGTTTTTACTTTATTTTTAAACTACTTTTGCCCACACTTCGTCCGCAAGCCAATAACCTTCCTCAAGAATTGGGCTATCCAATGCAAAAAGAATTTTTCAAATCTGACTGGTGGTTCCAGAGATTACTACAAACACTACTACATACAAACAAACATACAAATTTTACCTCTTTATAATATTAGTATAGATGGCGCTAGATCTCTCAAAAACTTCCTGCTAAACAACAGACCTTTATCATACGAAAGTAGTTTCCCAAAATCTATTTGAAGACCTCCTGTGCATGTCTTACATAATTACCTCTGCTAAAAATACGTACCTAAAGCAAAAAGATTGCGTGTTAATTAGATGGCAGATGTGCCCATTTCGGCGGCATGGCGGCATGGTCGACTGCGTTCAAACCATAGTCTTGCATGCTGACTGTAAAATCAGCCATTATGAATGCTACGACTGGTTTTAATCGTGGTGGTGATTGGACTTTGTGCTTTTAACACATGACAGAATATCACGCCTGTTTTCCCCACTGGGTAAGGCAGATGTGTACCTATAGTACACCCACATTTCGCCAGTTATGTTTATATATCCCACTAGCTGCGCCCCGCGGTTTCACCCGCATAAGTCTCGATCCCGTGGGAATATCGGGATGAAAAGTATCCTATGTGTTAATCCAGGTTATAAACTATCTGTGTGCCAAATTTTATCCAAATCCGTTCAGAAGTTTTTGCGTGAAAGAGTAGCAAACATCCATCCATCCTCACAAACTTTCGCATTTATCAATCAATCTGCCTAGCCTTTTCCCAACTATGTTGGGGTCGGCTTCCAGTCTAACCGGATGCAGCTGAATACCAGTATTTTACATGGAGCGACTGCCTATCTGACCTCCACAACGCAGTAACTAGGTAATACGACACCCCTTGGTAAGACTGGTTGTCAGACTTTCGGGCTTCTGACGACCCGTAACGACTGTCAAAGATCCACGAATGACAGCCGGGACCAACGGCTTAACGTGCTTTCCGAAGCACGAAGGATGTAGAAATGGTCATCCATCCACGGACCAACCCCGGCAAGAGTAGCTTAACCTGATGGATCGACCCGTGCGGCTGTTATTACTTAGCCACGAGGTCGTCATTAACTTTAGCATTTGTAATATTATTAATTCTTTTATTTCATTTAAATACTTATAAATTATATTTTTAAATATTAGAATAAGGAAAATATAAAAACATTTAAAAATATAAAAATAGTAATATTATTATTCTCCTTTATTTCATTATTTACATATAAATTATATTTTTAAATATTAGAATAAAATTATATAAAAACATTTAAAAATATAAAAAAGTATCCCCACCTGTATCGGGAACAGGGTCCAAGCTACCGGCGGTCAGGGCTCCAGAGAGAGGAACCTCCTGACAATGCGAGCAGTGTCCAGGAGTACCGCTTTCTGAATCAAGCCCTTGATCCAGTTGCCCAACGCGAGCCTCCTTAGGTGTTGGTCGAGGCTCTTGGCAATTAAGCCATTGGCTGATTACGACTATCGGCACAATGATCGCTGAGTCTATATTAATATTATTAGTAGGCTGTAATAAGTAACGAGCCTATTACCATCAACCGGGCACAGATCCAGACTCCGGGCTGCTACCGAGAAATTCCTGATGGAAAACTCCAATTTCACTACCCGACCTGAGAATCGAACCTACCTACGTCATGGGTAAAAGATATAATTTTTCATTACTGTCCCCTAAATCCTTGAATTTAGATACCGTCTGCTTCTAGTATTTTAAAACCACGTCATTTTAAAAACTTATCATCATTAAAAGGTGAATGGAAACCTACTTTAACTGATTGACGTCAAACGGCTAAGTAAAATATTCATAACTTATTATAATACAACCACTTGGTATTATTAAGTGGCAAAATAATGATCACAACTGCAATTTTAATATAGATAAGTGCTGCTTATCACACGAATACCAATCATAGTTTTTGTTGACAGCTTATACTTGTCTTTATGGCCAAAGCTATCGCATGCAGTCAAGAGTGAGGTTTTAAATCTTAATGATCTGATAATGGAATTATTAATAGTTATTTATGCAACTGTTGTATAATAAGGGGTATTAAAACACGAATTTGGGTTTATGTACATGCATACGAGACTTTATCGACACTCTTGATATGAATCCTCTATAAAAGGTTCTGAAACCATACTTTTTTGTGTGGGAATTATCAAATAACTTCTCCCGCTCTGGGTGGAGCGGGAGGGCGTATCAGACTCTTACTGACTAAAACCCACCCGTGTTCCTTCGGTTGCCCTGTTACCGGTGGCCACGATGTCCCATTCGGCCCATATTCGCAGCCCTGGCAGGCATTGGCCCTAGTGGACCCTGTCAATTCTGCTGACATCTCTTTGAGGCGCGCGTGGAACACAACGCGCCGTCGACCCGGGCTTGGTCCTTATCGGACGGCGAGCTACCCATTGCTCACCGTCCGCAAGCCCGCGCCTACGGTGGCCGGAAATCGGCTCGCAATTCCCGCCCCGGGCGTCTCCTCCTGCGGCGGTTAGGGGCGTGAGGGCGCGAAATTTGCCTCTCCCTCACGCGTTCCGCCTCCGGTGTTGTACAATATTGTCTAAAAGGTGTTTATCGCATTGATGCTGTTCGTTGGTATGCGCATCACTAGAGAACGGCTGGACCGATTTGGCTATTTTTTGTTTTCAAATATTCGTAATAGTCCGAATTAAGGCTCCCGCAGACAGGCGCGACGCGACAGCGGTAGAACAATTTCCGTGAAGTTTTCATAGAAATTGTTTCACCAGAGTCGTGTCGCGCCTGTCTTCGGGATCCTTAATGCAATAATGGCCGGTATAGAAAAGAAAGAAACAACGTTTAATTGCGGTAAACATGACGCAAAAAAATGGTTTTAAAACACAAAAATGAGAAAAGGTTAAATGAGGAAAGGGAAGTATGCGTCACATCCACACAAATCGGCTATCGCTCAGCATTATACGAGTACCACGACCCTATGCAAGACAGAGCCCCAGCGCTGGTTTTCAGCGATAGCTGGCGCCGACGTAATGACGTCGACTGGTGCAGCAAACAAATATTAAGACCCTGTACCAGTACAACGTACTTAAAGAAAAATAATTTATTAATATTAAAATGTGATGCAATATGCTAAATAGATATAAAAAGTTAAAAAAATAGACATAGTTATTCTATGTTACGAGAATGTCATCCACAAAAAACGTTTTACGTTTTATATAGTGGCATAGATAAAGAAAGGTATACATAGGTATAGGAGAGCTTTGGCTTTTGGCTTTTTTTGCTCCTTTCTTATTTTTATTTTATTTTTTATTACTGTTTGTATTTCCTGTGCGTGTCCCAAATAAAATATTTTTCTTTCTTTCTTTCTTTCTTTCTTTGGTCTTGATACGTATTTGGTGTTTTTAGGTTATTATATCGAGTCACTTTTCCACTTTTTCATAAGTTATTACATTTTTGTAAACTGTACAGCGCCAAGATGACCTACGTGAAGCGAGCCTTTTTTTTTTAAGTGAAAACTTCTTTAGGCGCGTTTGTCATTTTTGAGGACTAAACCATTGATTTCGCGACACTGTTACGACACCAGCTTTTGACCATTAAAAAGACATCAACGCGTTGATTACCGCGGTGCCGATTTTTTTTCAAGTTTTCACTTCTGTTGGCACTCCCTGAGTGCCACTGTTTTTTTTTTTTATCTGGATGGTAATCCTCATGGAAGTCCTCCGCCCTAGGGTGGGCAGAGGGGTCTGTCAGACTCTTACTGACTAAAACTACCCCGGTGTTCCCTCTCACACTTGCGTCGGGGGCTGCGAGTGCAAATGTGACTTCCGCTGCCCTGGACTGGTGACGGCCTGCGATCCGCGGGCCCCGACCCGAGGCGCGCGTGGAATAATACGTGCCGCCATCTCGGGTCCTGTGAGATGGGGGACGACGGATGTACCGTCTGCCAACCTGTTGGAATTAATACCAGGTCATCGGTTCGTCTTGTGCATCTAACCTTATCACGCATAATTATAAAATCAGAAGCAATCGAGATACCCTTCAACATTTTCCAAAGAATCAATGTGGATCAGCAAATACTAATCCTAGACTACCAATAATTATGCATTTGCTCTATGACTTTTCGACCACAGATTACTAATGCCTGTTGTCCTAGCTAACTGTCACCTGTACAATGACCCCGATCCTCTAACAGTATATTGAGTATACATTAGAAATTAGATCCGTACGCGCAAGTGTTGCCTTTGTAAACATTGGTAACAAGAGTCTTATTAGAGACAGTTTATTGAGGTTATGTTAATGCTGCAACCACATGAAAATCGTAAACGGCGTAGTGCCGTTTTGTCATTTATTTTGACAGATTGGTCACTAGTAACTACCTACTTGACTTTTCCGAGATGGATATAAAATATTAATATTTCATATTTTTAATATATATACCTATATATAATATATCCTACTATACTATCCTGTCCTACTTCCTATCCTATTAATAAATAAATGTGAAAGTATGTAAGGATGGATGGATGTTTGTTACTCTTTCACGGAAAACTTACTGAACGGATTTGGATGAAATTTGGCACACAAATAGTTTATAACCTGGATTAACACATAAGATACTTTTGATCCCGATATTCCCACGGAATCGCGCTGCTGGTGTATTAATACGTGAAGCAAAAAATTTGTACCTACCCCTTTTTAACAAAAATTACGCGGACGGAGGAGCATGGAATTTGGCACAGTTAAAGTTTATATCGAGGAGTGCAAAAAACTAATATTTTTATATTATAATATGCGTTATAAATAAATTAAATTAAAAAAAAACATTACGCAGTTACACAATCATGCGTTTGACACACACACTGTTGTTTATGGCTAAAGATGGCTACCTTAGAATACTGACATGGCAGCATGGAATTAGTATGTATAATATACATGGAATTTGTATAAACTATCCTATCAAACTTAAAATCTACATTAATTATGGTCGAATTTCAACCACTGGAATAAGAATATATTTATTTGCATAAAACACGGTATAAAAAGATCGTAAAAGAACAATTTAGAACAAAACATGTTTTGCCAATATAATAATCAGCATACAAATTTTTCTGTAGGTTGGACTTGTTCATTAACATTTGTTGTCAATGAAATCTTTAACACTATAGAAACTATTAACGCATAACCATTCGTAAACTTTATTTTTAAATAATCTAGTTTAAATTTTTGAGATCATTTGGTAACTTATTATATAAACGTACACACATTGCAAGGCAGCTTTTATTATATTTAGTTAGTCTTGGAAACTCGCTTAGTACGAGCCTGTTGGGGTCTCTTCGGTTTCGGACATTAAGAATTTAAGAGCGGCCAACCCGTCATACTTTTCATACGAACGCTCGTACGTGATTGTGGCGTCGTAACACATTATTCTTTGAAATTTTTAAACTAATAGATTTCTTGTGCACTATTTCTAGGTTTCTTTGAAACCAAAAAAATAAAATTTCAAGAAATAAATTCAGTACAAGCCTCCGAAAATCTGCTTTTTTGCACAATTTGTACCTGAACTTTAGCCAATCATAATGTAGGTACTCATAAATTGTTTAAATAAAGAAAACATCTCCATAGAAACCTTGCACATGTAATGGAGATTCTAAGTGACAAACATTTATTTCACAAACTAGTAAAGATTACTCAAAATCACGTATTTCCTGAAACAAGTTTTATGAAATTTACGCACATTATTTTTCGTACAATGTTATCGCGTTCTCACTTGCTTGTTAGCAGTTCTCAATTACGCTGGATGAAACAACATGCTTTTCGACCATGCACGCGTTCACGATAGACGGATCGGGAAGGGCCCTCTTAACATCATTTGCTTTAAGAAATAGATCCGGATTCTTCCTTACAAACATACATTAGTTGTAATAAAATTAATGTAAGCTATTAAAATACCAACTAATCCTGTTTTACAGCTCTTTAATTATATCTATAAATAGGTCTGCCAGACTGGTCTTTCAACTTTTAAAAAGTTTTATACTCCATTTGAAATAAGATTAGACATTAAAAGAAACTTTTTTACAGTCCGTTCAATCGATTTTAACTCCTATACCGTAGGCATAAGAATGGCATTAAAAGCAAAAAAGTGGTTACAATACCAACTGTTCACTGCAGCTGCCATTTGTCATGCCACCAACGCAACAGAAGTCAAAATCGGTTGAATGGACTGTAAAAAAGGTTTATTTAAATGTCTAATCTTATTTTAAATGGAGTATAGGTTATTACGACCATAATTTAAATCGATGATCAAATTATCAAGCTTGAATCTATTCTAAATTGACGGATTATACCCACTTGCATACAAATATTTACTTAAATCCTAATTAGATAATTTATTGTTTTCTTGACTGATTGCCTCGTCGGTCTAGTGGTCGCAAGCGCTACTACTGAGCATGAGGTCCTGAGTTCGATTCCCGGGTCGGGCAAAGTGTTATTGGGTTTTTCCCTTGGGAATTTCTGAATAGCAAGCCGGAGTCTGGATTTGTGTCCGGTTGATAGCATGAGGCCTGCCCCCTATTACATGGGACTTAAACATAACTGGCGAAATGTGGGTGTGCTATAGGTACACCTCTGCCTAACCCTTCGGGGTAACAGGCGTGATATTATGTTATAATTTTCTTCGATTCAAACTTCGATGTTCTAGAAAGCCGGCCACAGACAAGGAACTAAGCATAACCAACAATGAGTTTCACAATCAAACAACGAGAAACTTGCAGAAGTTTTTTATTCTGTGGCCTGGCAATAAACAATCAGACTCGCCATGACAATTACGTCACACCCACAGTTTGTTGATGGATTGAGTCATCGTATCGGCCTGTAAAGGTCCACTACAGAGCCTGGTCAGCTCCTTATGGGTGGCACAAGGATCTGCAAAGCATTTATTACAATTCTACTGCTTTATTACAAAACAAGAAGATTTATTTCAGGGTTTTTTATGGCTCTTTAGGTAAGCAGAACAGGTTACTAAATATATCCACGTCTATTTTATTTTATAATGGATTTCCGCAAGGTGACGCCTGAATCAATTAACTACAAAACAAGGTTTATCTTTAGATCCAGATTTAAACCATCCAACCATTTTTCAATCTCAAACTTTACATTCCCACAATGTTTAAGTTCTAATTACAAAAATTAAATCTGAATCTACGCTGTCAATTTTGAATTAAGAACCTTACAATTGTCGAATTATCGAGGCCGAAAGTCTGACAACCAGTCTTACCAAGGGGTATCGTATTACCCACTTACTGGGTTGTGGAGGTCAGATAGGCGGTCGCTCCATGTAAAATATTGGTATTCAGCTGCATCCGCGTAAACTAGAAGCCGACCCCAACATAGATTTGATTTGATTTGACATTATCGAATTGAAACAATAATAAGTAAATAAAACAATTATGAATAATTAAAAAAAAATGGTAATTATAATGTTACTAATAAATAAACGTATAAAATGTATAAAACAATAATTATATATAATTCATAAATTTGATTCTGTATTAATAAAATATAACTAACTAACTACTTATCTAATAATACAATTTGTCACATTAAACGACCAGTGCTCTTCCTCCTCTCTCCTACTTGATCTGTGCTGTGCCCGACAGGGTCCATAATTGTGACTAATATAATTATTTCCCTACCAACTATATACATTATGGTACGCAATAAAAAAATTGAGATTTGAGATTTATCTGTCACAAAAACTTTATTGGCATTATAGTATCTTACTTGCTGAAAAACTAATTCGGCGGCATAACAGCATACGTACATAATTATATGGTTATAATTGGTTATTTTAATTTCTGACATTAATGTCTATTTTTTGTATCCATGATGGTACGCTAATCCATTTTGATTAAAAACCATAAAACTAATGTCGTGCAACAAGTTCAACCTATCTGCGGGAGCATTTATTAAACCTACCTACGAGTACTCGTCACGAATGGTTTCATTAATGTACATCCCATAACAAATTGCCAGCTTATCATAGTCACCATTTACAAAAAATAAAAATTTAGCTACGTGGGCAAAAACCGCGGAAAATTAAGTTAGGAATGTGTAAAAACGGTCATTAAAGATCGTCAAGCAAAACGTTCTGTTTTGATCATAGACTTTTTAAGTGCTCTTTATTAAGTATCTGTCCGCTATTTTTTACGCTGATTTAAATGTGAATAAAATTAAGGGTTTTTTATTAAGATGATGTAATCTTTTTATTTTACTCATATTTCCAATACATCACTATTTTGTTCGTTTTACTGTTCTTTTTTTAAGTGAAATAGAAGATTGTTATACGAGGGGCTAAAATAACCCATTGTAACGAGGTAGTTTTACTCCCGAGCTTTAGCGAGGGAGTAAATAGAAACCGAGTTATAATGGGTTTTAGCGCCGTGTGTTACACTCTACTTTTCACAACGATTGCGAGAAAATAAAATAATCCAATACAATATTAATTTACCTTTATAAAATTCAAATCTGTAAATGCGATTATCGCCATTTTGATGACAGTCGAGGTCGAGACTAAAAACATAAAAATTGGGGATTTCGAACATCCAAACTCCACCACAGGGGCAGTGAATACTACATCATTTAATTATTTGACGAGTTCATCCATTGTTCAAGTTAAATAAGTGGTGGTAATTAAGTTTTTGATATCCAAAGTCGAAGTTTCGCGCCAATCGTGCGAGTTTACATTTTAACTTTTCACAAATATCACACATACACATGTAGATACGATTTAAAATGTGACAAATATTATTAAAAATATTATACACAACTAGAAAATGCCCAGATCTTAACGTAATATACGAACACAGGTCCAATAACACGTAATATTCATTACCACTACTCAATTTGTGTTAAAAATCGCCGATCATTTTTTTTTTTTTATTGTGATGATGTGCGAAAACGATTATGCCAAACGATTTTTTTTTTCAATTTTGATCGACTCGATTAATTAATATGTCGAATATCAGAAATCGAAAAATTAAATAGAATTGTTTTAAGCATTAAATTAGAGATTTTTTTTAAAGATTTCGCGCCAATGACTTTTTTATTTCTTCTGTAGCCGCAACGCAATGCTCGCATTCTACCGAAGAGATAGCCGCATTTAGTTCCATTTTCAAAAATAAAATGTTCTTCTTTTTTTGTGAACAAGTAATAAGTCGAGTCCATACTCATGATTATTCTACAAAAGAATAAAGACTTTTTAATTTTTCAAGGCTCGTTGGAAAACACAAAAATAAAAAAAAAATTACTTTTTCCCCTAGAGCAAGAAATGCAATTTTTTCCCCGCTCTGGTACTCTACAATGACGGCCTTTTTGAGCAAGAGGAGTGAAAACTTCTTTAGACGCGTTGGGCATTTTTGAGATGGGAAAACACAATTGAACTCGCGACACTGTTACCGTTACCTGATTAAAATACACTCCCGGAGTGCAACTGTTTTTTTTTCTATTATTATTATTTTCAAGATTTTGTTAGTTTTAATGTTCTTTTTTTGTTGTTGCATTTTCTATGCGTGTCCCACATAAAATATTTTTCCGGCTGTCATTCGTCATCTTTGACAGTCGTTACTAGTCGGAAGCCCAAAAGTCTGACAACCAGTCTTACCAAGGGGTATTAGTGATACCCAGAAACTGGGTTGTGGAGGTCAGATAGGCAGTCGCTCCATGTAAAATGCATCCGGTTAGACTGACGCCGACCCCTACACAGTTGGGAAAAGGCTAGGCAGATTAATTGTAATCTTTTTTGTTTTATGATTGGTAACCAGTGGCTACATATATATTTTTATCCTTTTTATACAAACTTTTTGGCCCTTTATGAAGTCACTACAAATAAATGAAATAAATCGTTTATTTCGAAAACTTTTCAGACATTTTTGCATATTTTTTGTTTGGCTTTAATATTAACCCGTTTTAGAAAACCTTACTCTTATACATTTAGTAAGATAGAATTTAGGAAATTTCAACCGTACATACAACTATTATACCTACAGTTTCCTTTTTATCCTGTATGACGTATACTATACAGGGTAGTAGCGCCGATATTATTTTATTTATCACCCTGTATACGATAGACGTCATAAACTTTTTTATTTGCCTATTTTTTGTCCTACTGCTTGGCAAAGCCTTCCCTTTTTCCTTCCAAGCATCTCTATTTTGTAAAAAATAAAATTATATTTCAAAATCGGAATTGAGAATTATTTTATCCTTCAAAGAAAACGGAAAAATACGCACAAACAAAGGTGAATGTCCCGATAACCGTTCTCAATCAATAATTCAAAATATTAGTTTAAAAATACATAGTTGCAACATTTGAAAGCTTTACAAACATATTTGAACCAGCACTTTAAGGCCAGTGCATTGCCCAATTTGAGTGGCAATCTAAATTTTTCTCATGAATAATTGATAAATTTATAAAACTAGTGATGTGACCCCGTTTTTATCGTATGTTTTTTGACCTCAGAATACGTAAGTTTTTTTGCCACTTCTTTCCGGACGTCCTTAGATGGCATTTTGTAGATTATATCAGTGACTAGCTTTTGCCCGCGGCTTCGCCCGCGTGGATGTCGGAAAATATCCCACAGGAACGTGCTATCGGGATTCAGAGTATCCTACGTCCTAACCCAGGTCATGGCCTATCCTATGCCTTTCATCTAGAAATCCGTTCAGTCGTTACGTCATGAAAAGGTAACAGGCTGATATTAAATCTGTTTTAGGGTTCCGTACCTCAAATTGAAACATTAAAACCCTTAAAGGATGACTTCATTGTCTGTCAAGACCCTTTTCTCAGGAACGCGTGGAGGCATCAATTTGAAATAGATATCAAAAACTTAGATCTACGGTCTCTTGGAAGTGTAACGAAAATCAAACTTCCAAGTCAACGCAATAATGGGCACGCCACAACTGTGGCGATAAGTTCCCTCATTGAGGAGTGGTAGAGAGGCGCCACGGCGTCCTCACCTTCCACCTGACGCAGTTTCTCACCGGACACGGTTGTTTCGGGAGGTTTCTGTTCCGGATAAGGCGGGAGGAAACGCCCGGGTGTGACCATTGTGTGAATCGCCCGGAGGACACGGTGGAGCATACGGTGGAGGTCTGCCCGGCCTGGACGGGGCACCGCCATGTCCTCGTGGAGACGATCGGCGGTGGTGATTTCTCGCCTCCGGCCCTGGTCCAGTCCATGGTACGCTAGGGCCGATGCCTGCCGGGGTCGCGGGAAAGTCCAAAAGGGTTACCGTGGCCCCTGAAAACACACAGGCAACTGAAGGAACACGGGTGGGTTTTTGTCAGTATAAACCTGACACGCTCTCCCGCTCCGCCCATAGCGGTAGAAGTTATTTGATAATTTCCCACCCAAAAAAAAAGTTAACGAACTAAAAAATACGGCCATTTGTGCCGCATATTTTGACACTTGCAAATAAACCAGTCTATTCAGTACTTCACGTTGGTCCAGCAGCATGAAGTTTGGCGAGAAGTAAGGTCAAGTAAAGAGGAAAATCCGAAAATTGGTAATTTATAGTTCTATAATGAACGGCAAAGTTAAGTTTTTTCTGCAATCTGGGATTAAAAATTCATAGGCCGTGTCTTGGAGTAACAAACCTCAGTTGGCCCAATATAGTTTTTTGGTTCTAGTAATAATAATAAATAGGATCGACCGGCGTCAAAAAAGTTTTTGTGAAAATTGGCCATTTTCTTGCTGACTGTACAATTTTTTCAAAATCTGTGAATGCAGATCAAAATTTTTCAAAAAGTTAAGGAGAGTCTCCTAAGACTGTTTTCTTGTAGCGACAACTGTTAAAGTACCTGCCCTTGTTGCCCCATCTCAAAATCCACCCTGTATATGCTATGATTGACTGCTTAGTTCCATAAAGGTATAGCGTGATGGTAATCTTTTAAAAGGTTAAATCCGTAACTATCTGCAATATTCTAACCTACTGGCTAGCCTTTTTACAATTTGCGGTAAACTATAGAAGAATACAAACATAATGCTATATTGCTCATCCCCCATAGCAAATAGCGTGATAATAGTTTTTGAAAAATCTATTGTGACGTTTCCATTATTTGACTTGTAGATTATTTATACCAATTTTCAAGTTAATTAAGCCACACAGTAAAATCCTCCACTGTAAAAATTTATACCCCGTTTTACCCCGTTAAAGGAAGATTTTCAAAAAAACCTGATATACGTTTTTATTTATTTTCAGTTTTAATTATAAATACTGAGTTTCGAGTTAATCAGACCGCTCGTTACAATTCTTCCATACAAACTTTGACACCCCCCAATCCTCCTTTAGGGGGTATTTTAGAAAAACTAAAAATGAAAAACTTTATAATTTACATAGATAAGTATTCGTGCCAAGTTTCAAGTTTATTAACTCAAGGAATAAGATTTTTCATACAAACAAAATCCCCCCTTTTCACCCTCTTAAAAATCGAATTTCCAAAAATCCGTTCTTAACGGACGTCTACTAACTATAAACTACCTCCCTACCAAGTTTCATCTTCATACGTCAAGCGGTTTTCGATATTTCGTGATGAATGAGTGAGTGAGTGAGTGACCTTTCGCTTTTATATATTTAGAAGATTAGATTAGATTAATTACTAAATCTATGCAATCACAAATATTTGCAGTTTACTTCAGGGATAAGTACAGATTAATTGTTTTTGTTGGTGCTTCACTGTTTTAATTAAATATGAAATAAATTAATGTTATTTTATTAGAGACACTAACAAGATTAAATGTGGGTCAATTATAATACGTGACATTGGCAAAACTGTTTTGGCTATTCTGCTAAAGAAATAAAGATTCATGTTATGTGTTTGGGTTTCTTTAAGCGCACTGCGCTCTTTCTGAACAGTGACTGAAACTGAAACGTCACGCTCAGATCGGTGACGCTGAATCGGGTATACTCGGCTCCACCAGTCGTAACTTTTCACTTCTATCGTCTTTTTTTCTTCTGGGCATAATCACACACCCGCTTTTTTTTTCCTTTTTGTCTTGTACGGAATATTATTTTACATTTCCTTCTCAATTTTTAGTTTCTTATTTGACAATACGATACCAACAATCAAACATGAACGCTTCCTTTGTATGTCAACGTGAGCCGAATTTAAACAGGCGCCATATTGGATTTCAGGAAGGAAGTACGGCTGTTACAAATTATTTCAATGCTAAATATAATTTGGTGATCAAATTAAATAGTGTCACGATGTGATAGTGTGTGAATTACTTAGCGAATTAGACCTACCTAGATGATAATCTTGTCGAAGGCACGTATTAAATCTATTTGAATAACGCAAAACGTCAACATTAATTCTTACCTACCTGTAAAGCTTGGGTTTTCTATTGGGCCTTACTACTTATTGGGCCTTGGGCATTATTACAGTGTTAGTGTTAACTGGCGTTAGTCTTTATTTTCTAAGGCAGGTTTTATTATAAAAATGACTAAGTTAGGAAAATATTACCGTCATTACAACCAATAGGCTTAACACATTGCACATCGTCAACAACAATCAGCTTATATTTCCGATAGTAGCAGCTAATTTTCTTAACCTTTGCTTTTTAAGAGGAAGTTAACAACAGCCTGTCTTGTCCCACAAAGATTTTAGACATATTTTGGGCTTGAGTATTCTCCACGTTTTTTTTTTCCTTTGCTCTCTTAGTGGCATGTAAGTGGTTGTGTTTGTGAAGGTAACGCAGGGCTGCGATACTACGGTCCACGATACAGAACTAATTCCTAGTGAGGAGCAAAATCTTTTCATAAGTTTAGCATTATCAGCGTCAGCGTAATCAGCCTATAATGTTCCCATTGCTGGGACACAGGCTTCCTCTCTGTGACAGGGAGTGGGCCGTAATAACCACGCGGGCACAGTGCGGGTTGGTAGATGTCACATGTCTTCGAATTTTTGTGTGTAGTAGTAGTTTCCTCACGATGTTTTCCTTTACCATTTTGAGAGCAGTGGTGATGAAATAATTTATACAAAGTGCCGCCGTTTCCACTGAGCCACCACTGCTTTTTAGTTCGCTTGCACCAGAATGACATTGAAAAATCTTTATGTCAGCATTTGAACTTTCGGACCTCCCCACAACACACATATATCTACATACATAATACGTACCTATTAAGTAACAGTCGTTGCACATAACTGGTCGTTTTTGAGAGTGACCTTTGTATGTCACTACGACTATCCGGTAGAAGCAGGGTTGGTTGATCAATGCTTCAAATCGGAAAGTTTATTTATTAAAAAAATATAAAAACCTACTATTTTAACATTTGTTTTGAAGAAAATTAAGAACGTGGTCAATAGTTATTTAGTTACAATGTTAAAGTTAGCAGAGCAATGCATCATGTCTTGGATTTAAAAAAATACGTTTTTTTTTTTGCCCATCCCTGAGCGGTAGTAAGTATAACTAATCTTATTCGAATTTATTATCTATCATAACCTTACTATAAGGTCGACAGGCCTCTCTCTAACCGTCTAAAAATATTTAAAATGCATGTCATGCAACACGGTGTATATGCAAATAATTTCGTCTATATTTTGATTTATTTCAAGGGTATTAAAGTAGTTACAGTAAATGGTGTTTTTACCCTTCTATTGCCACCTCGGGCTATGGTATGTACCAACTTTTGTTGCTTTCGACATTTCTGTTAGTTAATTACTTTGAAAAATATTCCATTTATTCGCTTTTTGCCTTGGAAATATAATCTTTGCTTGTAGCAGCTCAAGAAGCGCATACGAGATTTTTCATAAACGACGTTATTCCTTGCAAAACGTTTTGAAAAATTTGTCTTGAATGACAAAAGCCCCAAATAAAATTAAAAATACTGCTGCTATTCTCTGTTTTCTGGTTGTCCAACAGCTGTAAGTTGAAGTCTTCAAGTCACACGGTGAATAGACAAAATCAAGCTGGTTGCTAATTTAATTGTACAATTTATAATTTTTATGACATTGATTTTATAACCTAAGATTACTTTAACTCACGCACTGACTTATTAGTTGCAAACATTTTAGGAATATCGTATACTTTTACAATGTTTGTAAATATTTGAGCACCATGTATTTATCACATAATTAATTTATCTGTCATTGCTTCATTTTTAATCATTTTTACCTATTGTGGCATTGTAATTTTATTCTAGGGGTCTTCACATAATATAATTATCATAATTAATGAATATTGTAAAACATTTTAAAAGAGTAACAACGGTGGAGTTTCTTCCCTATTCTTCTCCATACAAAACTACCTTTTGGAAGGGGCGACTAGAATCAATTCTATTTTCTTGTAAATTTTAGACGATCAAAAGTAACTTATATGTGCCTATCTGAAATAAATGATTTGACTTTGAATAGGTTACTTCTGGGCAAGTGTGCACCATCGTTGACTTTCTCTATCTCATTATAACAAGCAAACAAAACAAAAAAAAAGGCTATTGATAAAAAGTAGCCTGCTGGGGCTCTGCCACATCCCTATATTACGGGCAGCCACTGCAAGATTGCGAATGAATGAGTTTAAACGTAAGCTTTATAGATTATTGAATGACAAGGCGTATTATTCTGCTAATGAATATCTTTATGACAAATTAAAATATTTTTTATTATCATTTTATATCTGTCTGTATAATTAAAATGTTGCTCCCATTAGATAATGATATTCTTTATTGACATTTCTATTTCATTTTATTATTTTATACGAAATTGTGACTAAATACTGCCTATTTTTGTTTGTGCCGACATTTACCTTGCCTTACAACTTTGTATGCCTTCTAGCGGGATGTAGTATGGACCAACATTTCTTTGTAAAACATCTGTATAATTTTTACCTCATGTTCACAAAATTAATAAATAAATTGAATTGAATTGAGCATGCTTACCCCATCCGCCTTTCATAATAACTCGACCTACTATAATTAAAAAAGAAAATATTTGGTCCGCCGGGACTCAGTTTAGAGGCTCCTTCTCAATGAAAAGAAATACATTATGATCCACTTCGAAAGACATATCATAATTTTTTCCTCATATAGTTAACGAACAAAACCTCGTTAGCTATATACAACGTGTAACGTTTAATGCGCAAAACCTGAAAATAGTTTGATCAGAATAACGAGCAAAATCAATTTAACCACTTTTTAATTTAGGTCACATTTTTCAAAAAATCTTCATTAAAAACATTGCCGTGTCTATTTATTAATAGGTCAAACCATCACATGCGCAAGCCCGCCAAAATAGGTAAACAAACAAAAATTGTTGTCGACCAATTTAAATTTTCTCATACGCGGGATAATAATAATAGCTTTTATTTCAATGCAAATACGAATCTTACGAACTAAAACAGCACCTTTACAAATGTTTTAATGATTTTTTTCTCTCTCTGAAATAGGTCAATTGAATTAAAAATCAGTTGGGGTGTCTGAGGTTTTGCGCATTTAACGTTACACGTTGTAGAATCGTTTAACATAGTTTAAAAAACCTTGTCGGCTAAGCCCTGAGTTGGAGGATTCCGATACCTACATGCATAATCTAAATACATAGGAAGACACTTACACCTAAGCGATCAATCCCCTAATCACGTATTGACTCGTCCCTGTTCACTGGTTGCCTATCACACCGTAACGAGCCGCCATAGCTGTCACTTTCGCTCATCACACGGTGTGAAATTTCAATTATTTATGTAAGATATTTATTATAATGAACACGTCAGTCTTTTGTTAATTGAGTTGCGACAGATCTTCTGTTGTTTTTTTTTTTATTTCCGCATTTAAATACGCACCTGTAAGCGTAGTCAACACTGACTTAAAAGAATTAAACATTTGGGCGCGAAATTATTGTCAGATGTTTAACATGTGTGTTCCATTACGTACATTTTGAGCATAAAAATACAGATTATTAATATAAATATCTCCGAAAATTGAGTCGACATAATAAAATAAGGGCTGATTTTTAATAGTCGGATAACTCTTTTTTTTACATAATCAAGACAGTTTGACATTTTTTTTTTCTAAACAAAAACTGTCACACTGTAATATTTATTCCTCAGTTACAATATAAGTTATTTGAGTATTGAAAATTTGGCCCCAAATAGAATAATAATCAATAATAAATCAACCTATCTCGTATTTGTGTTACTAAACTTGAAAAAACTGGAACATAATTAATTAGTTACGCAGAAAATAACACAGAGACAGACTCTGATACGGGGAGCGTAGTGTTTCATAGCACGAAGGGCTGTTGTAGCCTTTGTGTTAGATACCCATTTTCCTTGTAACCTTTTAATTATATTTATTTATTTAATACTTTAAGCACATAAATGTACAGAGGCGGACTTAATGCCATAGGCATTTTCTACCAGTCAACCTTTGGGTGATGCAGAGACAAACACTGGTAGGTGCATTACGAAAATTATGGCATAAATATTTATTTAAATATAAGGATTTATATGTACCTATTAAAACAATATAAATATATAATAATATAATACACCTAAATATAAAAACAAATAAATACACGAATATACTTAAAACAAATAAAACAAACAATGGGAAAATATAAAATATGACAGCTGAGATGATACTGCTAGCTTCTTATGAATGTGCTCGCGAACCAATCTCGGAACCAAGCTCGGAATTATACCAGTTAGGAAGCGGAATTATCGGAATTAGCGGCTTCCTTACTACAACGCTTGCGTTTACATTCTTAACAGTATCCTGAAAAAGATTGCTAGCAGACCGGACTGCCCCATCCAACGACACTGAGTTTTACTCAGTGTCGTTGGATGGGGCAGTCCGGTCTGCCGATGTCTGATAATATAATTAATTAGTTAGCACAAACCTAATGCTATTTTTATAGCATTAGGTTTGTGCTAACTAATTAATTATATTACTAACAACACTAACATAGCATGTAAGCACAATCTGTTACTAATCACTAACAACTTATGGACAAATTTCGGTCTGAAATAAAGATATTTTATTTTTTATTTATTTATTATTAGTCATAAGTCTGGTTGCGGTGCACTTTGGTGCAGCTGTATGGAAGAGCTCAATATTTGCTCTTGGATATCAAAATACCTACACCTCTTCATTTGCTAAGGGTTGCAACTCGCTTTTCGCATACAATTTGTTTTTGTCGACCATTAACAACAGCTGATTGACTTTGACTTCCTGGTTTTCACTTTAGACTCCAACTGAGACCAAGAACCTCGACACTAGCCACTAGGACACTGATTAACAAAAATGTCGTTATCCACTTGAGTCGACATTTTCGCTAAGATACGAGGTCGATGACATAACTAAGGTTGGCTCACTGTGTTCCGGTCATCCGAGATCACACGTAACGCATTGCATCAAGTATCTACGAGAGTGCTTGTGTCCATTGCCGCCGACACGGTTTTGACGACACATCATTTCTTTAAGACTGTACAGTAGACCGCGCCTCGGTTGTAACACTTTGATCTTTAGCTAGCCTATATAGCTTATGTAGTAAGGAGTTTCAATAGAATCGTCCGCACGTCAATGTTATCAAAGCTATAATATATATGAGTCACATTTTTTAAAAAATCTTATTTAAAAACGTTGCCGTGTCTATTTATTAATAGGTCAAGCCATCACATGCGCAAACCCGCCAAAATAGGTAAACAAACACAAATTGTTGTCAACCAATTTAAATTTTCTCATACGCGGGATAATAATAGCTTTTTTTTTTCAATGCAAATACGAATCTTACGAATTAAAACAGCACATAAAACCTTTGCAATTTTTTTAATGATTTTTTTTCTCTCTGAAATAGGTCAATTGAATTAAAAATCAGTTGGGGTGTCTGAGGTTTTGCGCATTTAACTTTACACGTTGTAGATGACTTTACGATCCCATTGCCACAAAGAATTAATTAAATGATCATAGACTATCTTAGACAAAAATATGGGGCATAATTTATTTGTCAATGACAGAAGAATTATGTTCAAGTTCAAATAGGGTAAATTCGTTAGAGATGGCCGTACGGGAGAGTTGGCAGTGACACGATAAACTGATTGTTGTTCATTTTCTTAAAAATAAAAGTTTAATTTGATCTCAACATTTTCAGTTTTATTTAACCCTAAAAAACGATGGGCATCTCTAACGAATTTACCCTATAATTTCACCGATTGAAGACAGCTGTTATTGTGTTGTTTATTTCGCTCAAACAACGGAATCTGCGTTTTCGGTTACATAATACTAAGATATTAGATATAACCATGTTTTATCACATGAGTATTTATTTTTTATTGGTGTTTTTGTCCTCTTTATGTAAAAAGAACGTGTTTTGAATATATTATATTGCAGAGAGATACTATTGTTATGTGGTTCTATGATGGTATATTTCAAGAATTAATGTTCTCTTAGCATATTAACTTCTTGAATATAGAAAATGTTGTAGGTTGTTATGATTTTTATATTTATTTTTACAAATACTTAGACAAAAAAGTTAAGATCATTCATCATCAATGTCACGGAATATGGCACATTAAGACTAAGAAAAATATATCATTTTTTGTAGTAAAAACACAATAAGTAATGGCGTGGGTCTATGACTTTAGTCGACGCAAAAGTAAAAGACTCGTACAAAAAATATATCAGTGAGAGGTTGTTATTTTGTGCGATAATAATCCCACAGGACAGTAACAGGTTTTTTATCCGACAACGGCAAAGCCAAAAGAGGGTTATGATTTTAACAGGCTATGTATGTATGTATATTCATTTGTTCTCTCATAACTCCTAAACTACTCATCGTATTTTGAAAAACGAGATGTCGTTGAACGCGTCAAGTTGTCCGAGGGTTACAGCCTATTTGACGTCACCGAAAGATTCAAAGTCACACGTAATCTGTTCGATTGATTCCCTAATTACATGACGTGTGACTCCAGATTTTTAATTAGTCTGTCTGTGATATCTTGTTTAAAACTTTTTAGTTGGCGTTTTTGACGTAGTTGGGTTTTAGTTTTTAACTTTTTTTTTTACGTTTCTGTAAAAAAAAACATAAAAATACGTTCATGGTTTAAACTTTGCAATTAAATTACACACAACCAGCTAAAATTACTCATTAATATGTTACACAAATGATAATTTTTGTTCTTTGACCAAACACTTCTTGAATAATTCGTAACACGTTTCTTAAGACGTCATCGAGGAATTAATTGTCTGACTTTGAAATACTAATTTATTTATTTTATTAATGTCACATGACTATATTTTTCTCTATTTGCGCTTTTATCAAGATCGTGACTAATTTACTTTACAAAATCTTGTGTAATTATTTTGTTGGCAAAATAAAATAAAAATGGTCCTCCTGACCGAATTTTGGTCATAGCGGCCAATCTCAGCGGAGACTGGCCATCAACGCGGGAGATATTATAGTGCACAACTGTGAGCGCTGACACAGGTGCACTCTCTCTTACCTAAATACTGAGTAAATAACATAGTACTTACTTCACTTCATCAATGATTTCAAAAATGAACAAAAAATCCTACAAAAAAAATCGTCATATCATCAAAAAAAACACGTGTGGCATTGGACAAGCGCATCAATCTCACTCACACACGCACGTTCATTAAATAAAGGCTCGGCGCACGTGTTCACATACGGCCGCGTCTGTGTGCGAACGCCGAAAGAGTTCAGTGGGTCAGACCAACAGGTTTGAACGCCTAACTATGGATACGACCCCGTTTCCGTCACCGAACTTGCATAGACGATGATTGTTTTATTAAAATTATTATAGTGAAATAAAATGTAGGTTCCGCATTTTACTTTTTTTGCGGCGACATTTAATGTTTGACATGGTCCATTTTGGGACTCATTTCTGCAGAGATTTCCAGCAAAGAAAATGTCACAAAACGGAACTTGTTATTTAGGGCAAATTGGTTGGTAGGTTGTAAGTTTGAATAAAGAAATCTTCCAATCCCGTTAAATCTGTAAAAAAATGAAAATGCCGTAGACTTTAAAATCCGTACCTAAATCACGCATGATACCTGGGGCACCACCTCACTCTTGTTTGAGGCAAGAAAACAACATTCCTTCCGTTCTACGATCACCAACCATTTTGCCAGGCATGGTTCACTTTTGATGATCAATTTACCAAAGGTAGCAATTTTGACATTATTTCCATAGCAGCTGCATTAGTGCAGCTGCTATGGAAATATCTATCCATGTGTCGACCCAGAAAATGACGACCTCTGTTACCGATCACTCTACAATATTTACAATTTTTCGCCCACAGTCCAGCGACACGATATTACGACCAATAGATCTTAAACGTATATAATGTATGCGTAACATCATTATATAATTATAACATAACTATAATAACACCATTTCGCGATCTTCTACAGCCGTTTGTCTACGATAATCTCTAAAAGAACGTGAGAATAACCCCATTAACGCAGTTTTCTGTTCTCAGAATTGTTCTTTATATTAGGGTTCGGAACCCTATTACTAAATCTCCGCTGTCCGTCCGTCCCATCCGTCCGTCTGTCTGTCAGCGGGATGTATCTCATGCACCGTAATAGGTTGACAGTTGACACGACAGCAGCGCAGTCCCTATTGCAATTCCTGTGCGAGGTCAAAAAAGGCCTTTTTTTGGGATTATTCCACTTTACCCCACTAAGTTGTACACACGGCTACACATCAAGCTATATTTTTCCAGTTTCTGCTGATATCGTATTGTATAGGATTTCTGTGCAATGCGAGGTCAGCTTAAACTGGAAATGTATAGCTTGATGTGTAGCCGTGTGTACCACCAGTGGAAAAATGCGGACGTTGTTTTTTTTACTCACAAAAACTAGGGCATTCCAACTATAACATTTAATTAAAACCACTTTACGATATCTACTACCAAACTTACCATTAAAAGGAATCTTGATACATCGTCGTGCGTAGACAACAATCACATTGAAATCAATGATTTCCTTCTAAACACTTACTTAGCAATGTAAATTGGCCACACTCTCATATAGGGCGCGCACTCACTGACGTTTGTCGCCAAATGACTCAACGACTCCAATAATGTCGCCGTATAATTCTGGATGATTTGAGACATACGATTATGGCAATGATTACAGCTGGGTATTCATACGCAACCGTATTTATGATGAGCCTGATGTGATTAGTTGTGTCGTATGTAATTAATATTTTAATATCTACTTACAAAACAAAAAAAGAAGATGTAGTGACAAAATTGAGAAGAGTATGCTTAGATGGTTTGGTCATGTTGAGAGGATGAATGAAAGGCGATTAACAAAAGCTATTTACAAGGCAGATGTGAGTGGAAACACCGAAAGTAGATACCCTAGAAGGACATTAATGACCTTATTGGTGATGTTCTTCAGAAAGACCAGGTGCGTAGTACTCGCAACCGGCGTGCGTGTATGACCAGATGTATGAACGTAAACGAGGCAAAAGGAGTATGTAAGAGTCGTAGCAGGTGGCGTTCTGTAGTTTATGTCTACCCTCATGGGAAAACGGCGTGAGGTGATGCATGTATATATGAATTAAAATTAATTTCGTAATTTTTTTGCACGTGACCAAAAGACCAAACGCCAAATGTACGAATTTAATTAGTAAGTAGGTAGGTCTCAGTCCAAAAACGTGAACATGTTTATTTAAAAGATAGTTAAAAACGTAGCTTCACTACAGTATTCACTACAGTATTCACTATGAAAAAGTAAATGACTAAAGTCAAAGTCAAATAATTTATTTCAATTAGGCATAAAAAGGCACTTTTGAACGTCAAAAACCCCCTAGAAAAAAAACCCCTAAAATTCTAGTCGCCCCTTCCAAAAGGTAGTTTTCGTATGTTACTCTTTTAAAATGTTTTACAATATTTTGTATATATTAATTATATAATTATATGTGAAGACGATGCACCTGGAGTAAGATTACTATACCACAATAGGTAAAAATCATAGAAATATAAATTTCTTATATCTATGGTAAAAATAATTAAAAATGAAGCAATGACAGAAAAAATTATTATGTGATGGATACATGGTGTTCACATATTTACAAGCATTGTAAAAGTAGGTACCTATACGATATTCCTAAAAAAATTACAAGTGATACTAAACGGGCAGACGCATAAGGACCAAAAACTGTAATCGAGTTTCTATAAACTGCAATTTGCAACATTGCATTGTTAAAAACGCTAAATATGTTATGAGGGATCTCAAATTTTTTATCTACTTCCAAAAATGGAGGAGGTTCTTTGTTCGACTTTAAGTATTTTTTTTGTTCTTCGGTATTTTCGTCAATTGTGGCCCGATTTAGAAAATTCTTGTTTTCATTTGGTAGAGAAAGCTTGCGCGGTGATCCCATATTAATTTGTATTAACTTTGCTTGGGTAATTTTTGAGTTAGCTCCAATAATACGTACTTTTTCCACTTAGTCTAAATGGATGTTGTTATAATAACTTCCAGTCTCTGTTATTTACATTTCAGGTAGTGGTAGTCGAATTTGTATGGGGTAACCGACTTTAAAAATTACACAAATTTAAAAATAGCTCCTAACTTTGGAAGTCGGTGACTTTGGTTTTGAATTTTCGTTTTTTGCCACTGATTTCCGAAGTCGAAAGACTGTTATTTTTTGGAATTCGACTGTTACATAATTATCTACAATACACTAATCAAAGAACACATAATTATGATGTTTATCAGAAAGATTTTAGTACTGTTAGTTTTATTGTTATCTACACTTGTACAAACAAATCCATTATTTACCATATAAATAAACATGAATGCCTTTTATTCAACAATTTTAGCAATGAATCATATAGCTGAGGTGTCCGAGTGGTTAAGGAGTTGGACTTGAAATCCAATGGGTTATACCCGCGCAGGTTCGAATCCTGTCCTCAGCGAATATTTTTTATTAATTAATGTGTTCATGTCGTACATTCTTCTTCTGAATTATTCGGCGGTTTTAGTAACTTTTAAGCCTATTTTTTATGCTCTCACTGGTAGTATTGTTGTGTGTCGGTTCGTCGAGTTCTAAGATAAGATGGAGCTCACGACGGCTGATGCATGCGTGCCGTGTACAGAGACAGGTTTACTCAAACTGTTTATTTTACTTTCCTCAAAAGGCCAGTCTGGATACTGCCCTGCATTTTGTTACACATTTTTTTTTTATATTTTAATGTCTGGACAGTAAAATAAAAAAAAAAATGGTATTTTAAAATATAAAAACGGCGAAACTCAGAAGATGTTTTCTCCTCAGGTCAGGGATAGTTAGATAGGAAATATTAATGCTTTTTTTTATGTGACGTGTAAAAGTGATTCCGATATCCTATTTACAGAAAAAAAAAATATTTTCATTTCAATAAACTAGCAATATTTTATTACATTAGTAATTAAACTTCATACACAGATACGCCCATTTCAGTAAAAAAAAAAAACTTGTGGCACTCGGGGACTGCCGCGGTAAAGCTACTGCATAGCATTTGTAACCTCCATACTTCCTATTTGTCAACGCTGGTGATAGACTGCAGCAAGTTCAAATAAACGGTGTAAATTCATTGGGTTTAAAAGTCAAAATGGGTGTACCTCAGGGCTCGATATTGGGTCCATTCCTCTTTTTAGTATATATAAATGATTTACCAAATTTACTGAAAAATCGACCACAAATGGTGTTATTTGCTGATGACACATCACTGATTTTTAAAGTAGACAGACATGCACAGGAGCTTGACGACGTAAATAACGCTATGCTTACGGTCCATAATTGGTTTACTGTAAATAATTTGGTATTAAATGAGAAGAAAACTAAATGCATAAGATTCGCGTTACCGAATGTGAGAAGTAGTGAATGTCAAGTTGTATTGAATAAGGAGACACTAGAATTCGTCGAAAAGACGGTTTTCCTGGGGATAACGCTTGACTCCAAACTACAGTGGGGTCCTCACATAACATCACTTGCAGGGCGGCTAAGTTCAGCCGCTTACGCTGTTTGGAAAATCCGCCAACTAACAGACGTGGATACCGCGAGACTGGTCTATTTTAGTTATTTTCATAGCATCATGTCTTACAGTATTTTGCTGTGGGGACGGGCTGCAGATATTGATTCTGTCTTTATTCTGCAAAAAAGGGCCGTCAGAGCCATCTACAACCTCCGCAGACGCGAATCTCTAAGGGAACTGTTCAAGAAAATTAACATCATGATGGTACCTTGTCAGTATATATATGAAAACATTATGTATGTTCGAAAAAATCTACACCTTTTTAGTAAGATAAGTGACAGGCATAATTTTAACACTAGAAATAGGAACAAATTAGATCAACCACGTTTTAGATTGTCTAAAGTTCACACTTCTTTTATGGGGTACTGTGTAAAATGTTATAATAAAATACCACTCGATATTCTTCAACTAAATGAGAAGAAATTTAAAACATGCATTAAACGCACACTATGTAGACAAGCATATTATAAGTTGGATGATTATATAGTAGATAAAAATGCTTGGCTTAATGCTGGTCCTGCTCCACAGCCACTTGGGCTCACTAGTTAAAATTTTAATATTTGGAAGAGTTGCTTTCCCTTTTTTAAATTCTGTTTTTGACATTACAAACTTAATGTTTATTTTTTATTTTACCAAGTAAATTGTTCAATGCTCCAATTAGATAATAATGATTTTCTTACTTTTTGGTAGTAAAATTCTATTAATTTCTTAAATACATTGCAAATTATAGTTTTGTATAATTTAGAAGCATTTTTAGATTTTTGTAAATGTGAGTACCATGGAGCCGTTTACTATGTTATTAAGATGTATGTTGACTTGAAAGAGCATGGCAGTTGAGAGAATGTCAAGCTCACTTAAATGTCTCGCTGATGGTGGCGAGTGTGTTGGATCATTCGGTTCCCTACAAAATGGTTGAGCTGGATGGTGCTGATCCACGCGTCATGTTCGTGAACGGGCGCCGTCAGTTAAGACTGGTCATCTCTTATCTGCCAGGGCTTATTTTTAATCATATATTTGCAACTGCTTTGATTATTTTTTATACATTGTTCTCACATATAGAAGCAACAAGAATAATGTACCCAGAATTTTGTAATATCTATATTTAAAAGAGTGGCCTTGGAGTTTCTTGCCCGTTCTTCTCCATAGAGATCTACGTTTTGGAATGGGCAACTAGCTTCAACTTTCTGACTAACTGACCGATTCTTTGACAATTCAAAAGTGCCTGTAAATGGTTTAATTGAAATAAATGCTTTGAGTTTGAGTTTGAGTTTTGAGTTTGCTACACTTGGGATGATGACGTGATGACATAAAACAAAAATTACTGACAACATCACGTTGTCATGGGAACCGTCATTACATGGTAGACGGAGTGGGGGTGTTAGGTTTTATTTTCGTTACGTTACGGAATTTCTTGATTCGGTCGCCGCGCTCAAAGCCCGCGATAAAAGCTATGCAATAGCTTCAAATAATTTTTTTATCCTTACTGTCCTATCTCATATCTCACAAAAACATCCTGTATCTCTATAGTATTATGTATTTATTTTGTGTAGTTTATTTTTTTGGAAGCATACCTATGTATGCTTCCAAAAAAATAAACTACACAAAATAAATAAATTCACGCCTATAATCCACGAAGACTAAGGTAGAAGTGTACCTATCACCTGCATCCTCATTTCGCCATTAAAACTAATCTGTGCAATGTTTTCGTTGATAATGACAATTTTTTTTGGCTTCCATAGAAATGATTAAACTACCTACTCCATTTCCTACTCAAGAATGCATATCCGGTACGGCTCGCAAATCCTTCCATATCCTAAGGGCACGTCTTCCTTACCATTACCGCGCCCCCCGGTCTACTCCTTAATATTATTTATTTATTTTTTATTTATTGAAATCACAATTATAACACCTTTACAGATTCATCCAAGGCGATGTTATAAGTCACAAAATATACACAAATAAAATTAAAAAATGAATAACCTGTAAGCAGAATTACAATGAATTATATAATATTATGTAATATTACAATTATTCTAAACATGACAACTTTTATTCTATCAAACCTTTTTCAATCATTATTTGTGTCGTTTGAATGAATTGCGGCAGGTTTTGCAAGGCCTCTGTAGCCCCATGAAACATGAGGCTCCAGGGGCTAGTGCATATCTTGGGGTTCACTCGATTTATCGAGTCTGGTTAAACCACGCTGAGATCAGTGCATTTCACTCATTAATTCATTCATGTTAGCGACAGTAAAGATTTTCTCTTCCATACAAATGATAAAAATACCTTCTCAGTATGTTTATTTTATGTTAAATCCTACATCATTTCTTTATTATGAAACTAATCACGATTTATCTTCGTCATTCAAATAGAATGTCAATCGTAATCATAGATTCTTGACGTTGTAACATCATTAATTAAATTATACTAATTATTATTCGTGCCTACATCAATACCATCGTTTGTGGCCAGCATACGAGAATATCAATTATAATTTAATCAATTAACCTGAAACACTAGGAAGCGGTCTAAGCGGCCATGACAATTTAAAAAATAATGGTTGTCTGTATAGTCAGTTTACGGAAGATAATTTTACGTGAACCGAACGCTTAGGCCGATCGTGCTTCTCTATCGCTTGTTCCGCGCTCTCGCTTGCACGCTCGGCTCAGGCGGAACGTGACACTTTTTCGTGCGTGCAGCCGGCGTTCATCGATTTATAAGACGATATCACGTCAAAAATAGTTTTCAATCAAACCAGAGTGAGCTGAGTCTCACTCAACCAACAACCTCAACCTGTTTTATTTTAATTTATTTTTATTTTATTCAATAGGAACAACAAACAGCTACATTATGCAATATTATACACAGAAAAATATAAATAACTTAAGTAATAATGTAGACCACAGCGCTGTTCACAGATTACCATTAATAAATAAAACCTTAAAGTCACTAGGAGGTGAACTGTACATGCATGACAGTTACACTAATATTAGAAAAACAGAAAAAAGAAGTATTATAAAACAACAACAAACAATTAGTCTGAGAGTTCAAGTGTCTCATACAAAAGGCTACGAAACCTTTTCCTTTTCTTTAAGCTATTGCATAGCTTTTATCGCGGGCTTTGAGCGCGGCGACCGAAAGAAATTCCGTAACGAAAATAAAACCTAACACCCCCCACTCCGCCTACCATGTAATCCGTCATCATCCCAAGTGTAGCATTGACAAATAGGAAGTATGGAGGTTACAAATGCTATGCAATAGCTTTACCGCGGCAGTCCCCGAGTGCCACACGTTTTTTTTTTTTTTGCTTTTCGAGTATATAAATATATATTATCTTATCTTATCTAAAGAGCATGTCCTGTTTTTCTCTTTCACCCTCAATGCAGTTCGCGGTTTACCAATTTCTGGTCCTTCGATCGCGTTGTTTAGATTCAGGACAAATACCTATTTGGAACTGGTTTTTTTGTAGCTGTACGTATTGTAGCGTTAGCTTACCGATTAAAGCAGGTCTATTTTGACCAAGGAGGCTTAAGTCCAGGTTCACGAGCCGTTATTCACGTTGTGTACGTTATTAGCGGCCGCGAAGCGTAGTTGATTGTGCAATCAGGCTGAGGCTTCGTAACCCAAATGCGCGAGTTAATATTTCCTGATGGCCCTTAAGTTTACCTCGTGATCTCGTTACCACTGCCCTCAACTCAACAACTCTGCAACTCTTACCCGATCTCTTTTCGTACAGGACTTTCTGCTTTTATTTTAATTTTACTTTGTTTATTTTTTAAAATTAATGTTTTAATGAGAAAACGATACGAAAAGAAAATGTGTTGCGCCGATCCCAAGTAACATGGGACAAGGGCTGGAAGATGATGAATGTTTTAATGAGTGTGTTTTAGTTTAATTTGTGATTTCCTGTGCGAGTCTCAATAAATACTTTTTCTTTCTTTCTTTCTTCTTTACCATTTTTACCAATTATATATTTTATACAAAAACGTTTTAATCTAATATAAAACCACAAGACTAAAAAAGAGATAATATAACCCTCCAATTAATCTAATAACAATTCTAATATGATATAATTTTAAATTAATTTCTTTAAAAAAAACAACGTAATAAACCATAACCTCCAAATGAGATTTTTTAATTTTATCCATATTTATTTTTACAAAAACAACAATTTACAATATAAAAAAACAATACTTTTAATCCTCTGACCCGGTTCTATGATTTTTTATTACCAAATCAATATACTTACGTGTGAAAAATAGCAAAGCTGGTGTTTCATTTCACTATACTATATAAAAGGTGCGCTTCCCTGGTGCGCAGGGTGTGGGGCAGCTCCAACAGTGTCTTAAGCATGGTTGCGAGTCGCCTGGACTGTGTATACGTGGGTCACTGTTGTGCTCTCTTTCACGGGATGTCACAGCAGCGGTGACCAACCGTTATTGATTGTATTGTTTTCCTTGTTTTTGTTTAGTGTCTGTGCTTACTAACATAGTCGTAAGTTTTAGTAACAATCTTGTTGAGTCTTGGTTACTTGAATAAAGAAAAATTCTATTCTATTTATTATTCTGTAAAAACTCAATCAAGTTGTAGTCAAATTGACTTTTTTTTTCTTAGTAAAACAGGCTTATGACACTTGACACTGACAGTGCGGATTTACTAGTGAGAGTTTTAATCGTAAGATATAAAGAAATGCCTGATTGGTCTTCGTTTTATAAACCACAGCAAAGTAAACTTAGCCCAGGACAAAAATCCACCTCATAATAACCAGCAACTTAAGAACTAGTAGTACAACATAAACCGTATAATCAACACTTCTAAATAGCCGTTTTACTCGGCACGTTCAAGAATTATCTTCCAGTCATATAATTCACGAAATAACATTTAAATACTAGAGAAACCTTGGAGATTATGTATAATTGCACGTTTACTACATTCGCGTGGCGACCGGAAGTGCCCATAAGTGATATGGGTGCTCAAATTGGTCATTTCCTATATAAAAGTGCTCACGTTTTTAAATATAAAATTTCTTTTAAGATTTCATGGCATGTAAGGCACCTGAAAACTATAACGTTTGAGCTCCCTATTATGACCGGTTTTTCTTATTAAACCTTCTGACTAAGCTAAATAGTGCTAGAAGTGATGACGAAATGAAAGACCTCTTTTCAGCAGTCTGCAACTTAACTGTCGACACAACATGACACCCGTAATGCCCGAAGGGTTAGGCAGGGGTGATAGGTACACCCACATTTCACCAGTTATGTTTTTAAGTCCCGTATAATAGGGGGGGCGAGTCTATTGCCAACTTAACTGTCGATATACTTAATTTTCTCTTTTGATTGCTACCCCCGATTTCTGAGGTTAGCAGATAGATTTTAATAGCAGATTTACTAACGCGAGACTCCATTAGGCTATTATAAACCAGCCGATCTGTTCTGTAATAATCTCATCTTGAATATATATCTAGCTGTCAATAATGCCAATCCCTAGCATCAAATGGATGAATGAATGAATATTTTGGTGAAGTGAACTTGACGTGAGCTATCACTTCAAATTCACTTCACCAAAATATTCACGGTGATTCAAAAGATGCTGAAAAACAATGACACTTTTGAATTTTTTATAAATCACAGTCTGGCCAGGATTTTTTAGCCAACCCACTCGCGATATTTTTTCTAATATTCTAAAAAATTAAAATACTTTTCATCCACTAAAAAGGTGGGTGAAGGTCGTTCCTAGGTCGGATCCTCTACTAAGACATGAACATAACAAAAGATGATCAGACTGAAAATTAATGATACTTAACATAACAATGCATAAGCTGGCACAGAACATTGTAGGTAAATCAACGATTCAGTATAACCAATTGTGTATGCAAGATACAGCAAGATAACTCAACCGATTAATTATTAATTACTGAGAAGGTCCTAACAGTTTTACCATGTTAGTCACAGAGTTCTAGTCATCGATAAAGCACTGAACCGAGGTTATCAAACCACAACCTTTGTCCGTTCCTTACGACTTTTGGATTGTTTTTCACAAACTGGGCCATCTGAAATTCACCACGCGAAATATTAATATTAGATCAGCACCCCAATCACAGTCTGAATCGTTTTAAACACGATTATTAATCCTGAAGTAAATTCATGAGTTCGAAAAAAATCTGCTCAACAACGTAAATAACGTAATGAATGTTGTTAACTGTCAAAATGAAACAGATTAGTCTTATATGAAAATGTGTTACGCAATTAGCTAGCAGATCAGACTGCGTTTCTATTGACTGTAAGGGATCTCACGTACTAGACGGCCACGACTCCGGCGAGTCGTGACCGTCTAGTGGTATTGTGTGTGCGGCTAGTTGGCCGTTGCCACCAAGTGCGTGATTCGTATTGGTTTCTATAGTTTATCTGGTCGCGGTCATGGTCGTAGCCGTCTAGTACGCGGGATCGCTAATACGTGTTCTGATGGTGAAGCACCAACGTGTTTTAGCATATTATTTGAGGCACGAGACCTCATGTCTCAAACAGGAATGAGAGTCAGAGTGGATCCCCGATCATAAATATGACCAAAGCATGATAAACTATATTTATATTATTTTTATATTCAGACAAAAAACGTCCACTGTTTTCCATTCAAGCCTTCTCCTTATTATCGCCATAACGATAGGATCTGCATTCCCGATGACATTCACGAAGCAAATAAATTACCTATGTGCTTTACTAACATAAAATATTATCTTTGTCAACAGAAAGAAGATGTCAACATTCTAACCAGGACCAGCGCACGCACATTTCAAGATGGCGGTCTGTTCAGCCGCCGTGATCATCGAGAAGGCCAACAAGTACTATGGCAGGCCTGACAAAGCTGACTTCAAGCCAGTGCTTAAGGATATGGACATGGTTGTCGATAGAGGAATCATGTAAGCATAAATTAAAACAGCAAAAAAATCTATAGCTAATAAAAAAATCGCAGCAACAGCTTCAGTTGACTCAAAAGACTGTCCAAAATTAAGTAAAACTTGGAACCTGGTGACACCACAATCGAAAGATTATGAAAAAAGGCACTTATTCACTTTAAGATCAAACGGCACTGTCTCGCATAGTTTTTTGTTATCCTATGCCAGCACGCGTAGAAACGGAAGAAACCAATGATAAATTAACAGATTGTAGAAAGATTTCTTCGGTGCAATGTCAAAAATGAAGAAAATAAATTTCACTTTGAAAGAGATGTTATTATTTGTAGAGTAGAGTGAAAAGTGGTTAAACTACGCTGATTAATCTTAAAAAATCTCACCATTTTAGACACATGAAAATTTTACTAAAATCATAATCTTAATCATTCTTTTCCACAGATACGGACTACTCGGTCCTTCAGGATGTGGCAAGACCACGTTACTATCCTGCATAGTAGGCAGGAGGAAACTGAACAGTGGAAACGTCTGGGTACTCGGTGGAAGACCTGGAGAGAAGGGCAGCGGTGTGCCCGGACCTAGGGTTGGGTATATGCCTCAGGTATGTATCCTATTATGTTCTTTATCATCATCTGATTAGCCTTTTCCCAACTATTTTGTGGTCAGCTTCCAGTCTAACCGGATGTAGTTGTCAGTTATCTGACCTCCGAACTGGGTAACGAGTAACATAACAAGATACCCCTTAGCAAGACTGGTTGTCAGACTTTCGGGGTTCTGACTCACACACACATGGTTAAACGTGCTTTACGTGGCATAGAGGGATAATCTATGAGGTAGCCTCAGTATGATAATCCACCCACGGATCGACCTCGGCAAGCGTAGCTTAACCTTGATCGACCTGTACGGCTATTGTTACTTAGCCATGAGCCACCCTATCTACTAAATAACCCACCGGATGGAAAGTATCTACCGCCGCCATTAGAATCTTGCATCACTGAGTAGTTTGCGGCGGCCGTTGTTGTCTACATTAGATACAATGTTTCATGTCTCATGTGTGATTTCACCGATCTTCATAGTACCTCCCAAAACAATGCTTCTTGATGCCAGACATAGATCTAGTGGTGTATTTTTAAAGAGACGCAGTAACGTACTGCTGTATTTACATCTTTTTAATTATGATTTAATGAAGTCCTTCTATAACTGGATAAATACTCGTAGGATTAGAAACGGCAGCAACAGCAAAATAAGCTTTTACCAATTTATGCTTTCGGCCCTCCCAAAGTAAAAATTGCAAAAGGCTTTTTTCAGCAGAGGATTATGATATTCTGATTTACCTATGACATTTACTCTAATCCCACTCAATATCATCAAACAACGCGATGGATTTCGCCCAATTTTCTTGCAACTTGTTTTTTTAGAAACGGCTAAATCTTACACATCTCAACAAGGAACAAGTTAAGCCAATGTCTGTAGTACCTAATCAACAAAGTATTCCTAACAAAAATATTTCCTTTCTTCACAGGACATAGCCCTAGTTGGCGAATTCAAAGTCCGCGACGCAATATACTACTTTGGCCGGATCTACGGCATGCAGATGGAGAAAATGGTGGAACGGTTTGATTTCCTCTCGAACCTTCTAGACCTGCCCAGTGGAAACCGCCTCATAAAGACCCTATCTGGGGGTCAGCAGAGAAGGGTATCGTTGGCAGCTGCCCTTGTGCATGAACCAGAACTCCTTATATTGGATGAGCCGACAGTTGGATTGGATCCGGTGTTGAGAGAAAGGTTAGTTCATTATTTGTATGCTTCATCTTTTTAGCACCATTTTATGTTTGATGTCTTAGTGTCGGGATCGAAGAATAAAACTGTGTGAGTTTCATAGGAAATTGGAGATATGGATTGACAAAATAGTCAAATTCATAAGCAGCGATTAGGCTTTAGGACCGAAGGACCAAAAATTTACTTTGTAAAACAAAATATGGTTTGCCTTAGCAGAAAATAGCTATATTTTTTTTATGGATGATGGAGAGCAGTGGTCGTAGGTTCAAACCCTGACAGGCGCCGTTGTGTAAATTATTTCATTATCACTGCTCTCAAAACGGTGAAGGAAAACATCGCGAGGAAACCGGGATGTCCTAGAACCAAAAATTCGAAGACGTGTGACATCTACCAATCCGCACTGGGCCCGCGTGGTGGCGGGCTGGGCCTGCCTCGTTGGTCTAGAACTGCCTCGTTGGTCTAGTGGTCGCAAGCGCTACTGCTGAGCATGAGGTCCTGGATTCGATTCCCGGGTCGGGCAAAGTGTTATTGGGTTTTTCTATCTGAAATTTCTCAGTAGCAGCTCGGAGTCTGGATTTGTGCCTGGTTGATGGCAATAGGCTCGCCCCCTATTATATGGGACTTAAAACATAACTGGCGAAATTTAGGTGTTCCTGCTACAGGGACACCTCTGCCCAACCCTTCGGGGAAACAAGGCGTGATGTTATGTTATGTTATGTTTATGCTTATGACGTAGATATTTCAAATTATTATGTTGCCTTCATGCGTAAACCCAAAACATGGCCAATATTTCCATAATTACGCTTATGCACATTAAACAGAAAAAATATTCATATTTAAAACTTTGCACAAGGACTTTTTTAGTCAAAATCTATAAGTTATACTTTATTATGTACCTACTAATATTTCCTATTCAAATTAAAATGACAAATGACAACTTATTGACGCTAATTCTCATAATTATAACCACTATTTGACACGAAATAATGCTGTTATGTCAAAAGGAAACAAAAATTATCACTGAATAATATTAGAAGATTTTTTGTACTGTTTTTTGCTGAGTTATGTTAATACATAACTCAGCAAAAAACAGTACAAAAAATCTTCTAATATTATTCAGTGATAATTTTTGAATTTAAAATGAATAGTTTTGACTTTAATAAGTCAAAACTATTCATTTTGTAAAGTATGATAAATGACTCTCAAAACGATTGTTGTCGATAACTAATTGGTATAAAAAATCTTTAAGTAGTTAAGTATAATGGCATGTAAGTTGATGACGTATTTCTAGTTTTCAAAGTTATGTTTCTGATGAAAAACGGGCCAAGTGCGTATCGGACCACGCACAATGAAGGGTTCCGTAGTTGAGATGAATTTATCCCAAGAACAAACTTAACATTGTAGTTGAAAAACATATTCTGCCATACATTCCAAATTCAAATGTAAGTTTGTACACACAATATTGAGAGGTTTTAAAATGTTATTTTAAGACCATAGACTTCTTTTAGGTTTTCCTGTGATCTATAAGTTAAGAACCATTATCTGTATTTTTTTTTAGTTTTAGGCTCAGTAGTTTCGGAGATAAAGGGGGACTTTCATCTATTTTCTTATAAGTATAAAAAAATTATATCTGAGATTCTCACAACAAGTCTTTTTGATATGTCACACGGTACAGATTGCAAAACTTTTTATTTTTATTTTCCAAGTTGCTCCCGAAAAGTGACCCTCCACATATTCAAAATTAATTTATTTACGTTACACGTTTGTGTTTGGTTTGCGTTTGTGTGTTTGTGTTTGGTCACAGAAATGTGTACCAAATTTCAATTAAATTAGTCTATTAGATTTGGAGCAAAATGGCTGTGACAGACGGACAGGCAGACACACGAGTGATCCCCTATGGGTTCCGTTTTTCCTTATGAGGTAAGGAACCCTAAAAACTGCCCCGAAAACAGATGCCATCGAGACACCGTAAAAAATAGGACTACGTATCTATCTCGAGTTGTTCTTTAGTACAAACCGGCAAATCAGATGATTACCAAGCTAATCCTGTTGCTCTGATTTATTTATCCTTACTAGGATGGCATGCTATATCTAAACATACTATTCCAACTATGTTGGAGTCAGCCTTCTGTCTAACCGAATGCAGCTGAATATCAGTATTTTACATGAAGCGACTGCCTATCTGACCTCCACAACCCACCCGTAACGACTGTCAAAGATCCACGAATGGCAGCCGGGACCAACGGCTTATCGTGCTTTCCGAGGCACGGAGGAGTCTCGATATTTAAAGATGGTCACACATCCACGGACCAACCCCGGCAAGCGTAGTTTAACCTGATGGATCGACCCGTGCTGCTGTTATTACTTAGCCACGAGTTCCTCCAAGCAATTAATGCTAGTAAGCTATCCTGGCAAGCAATAAGTGTATTAGATGCCTCACTATAGAAGCCTCTATAGTAAGAAAGAAAGCAAACGCAAGACGCGACACAAAGGCACCGCTCGTCGCGCGACGAGCGGTTGTATGAGCCTTAAAACAGTATTGTGTGCCTCACGGCTGCGACAAATAGGCCCAGTTCAGCATAAATGCCAGACAGCTAGTGCCTGACGCTGGTTTTCAATTGAACCTTATGTTACTAGTACGTCAGTTTTATAGTGTGTGTAAATATTTAAATAAAAATTTAATAGATATGTGTAACAGCAAATAATAATAAAATCGATATGATACAACTAAATTAAAAAATAATTAAAGATTTATACAGTGGTGTTTAGCAAAATAATAGTAGGCGATAATAGTACATTATTGCAAAGGCCGGGAAATAGGCAATTGCAGGTCGAGTATGAGTTTGAAGGCCGAGTCGTAGGCGAGGACTTCACTAATACGAGTCAAGCAATTGCCATTTCCGCCGAGGCATATATAGTGCTTTTCTCAAAAGAATGCAGGGAAATAAAAGTAGTTAAATTTCCATAATTTTTAACATGAACTGTACATTTCAGCATGGAATAAATTGCCCACAATGTAGATGGCTTTTTAGTTTTAGTAATCTCATTAAAATATGCCAAAAATACACAGTTTGTAGAAAATGTTCACGTCATTCTCGTTTTTCCAAATCATAAAATTTTCATATACTTTCACGTATTTTTCTTTGGACATCGCTGGAAGCAGGTTTTCCATTGCTAATTTGGCTTCTGATCTTAAATCTAGTGGAGTACTCTCTGAACCGTTGGAACTCATTTTAATTACTTATCTATTATTTAAGTAAATAACAAATCAAGACGAATTTTCAGCTTTGCCGCCAATTTTCTATTTATCATCTGTGCCGAAAGGCAAACGCATCTAAGGCTATACAGCCACCCGCCGGGGGTTCGAAGCCCGCCGGGGGTTCGAAGCCCGCCGGGGGTTCGAAGCCCGCCGGGGGTTCGAAGCCCGCCGGGGGTTCGAAGCCCGCCGGGGGTTCGAAGCCCGCCGGGGGTTCGAAGAAAACCGATAGGGAAATCGTGGCCCCCGGCAACAGGGCAACCGAAGGAACACGGGTGGGTTTTAGTCAGTAAGAGTCTGACACGCCCTCCCGCTCCACCCAGAGCGGGAGAAGTTATTTGATAATTTCCCACCCAAAAAAAAAAAAAAAAAAAAAGGCTATACAGCCACGTGAACGCAATTTGTACTAAGCAAAGAAAACTTTGGTATGCCAAGAATGATAAAAGAGATCCAATCAAAGAGTATTTAATAACCCCAGCACGCCATTTCATACAACATTGCTGGAGCGTTGTAATGTTCCAAATTCAAAAAACGCGCCTGCTATGGATTTGATTTTCTTTGACCATAAATTCGATACTTCGCGTGTTCTTTGTTCGAAAATAATGACAATATTTCCATGCATGTTTGAGGAAAGTTCTTTAATAAGTGTCACATTTAGAAGAGTTACTGATGACTCCTGTGGCTGATGTAGACGAAGGAGGCCTTCGAATAATTTCATCCGCTTTGAGATGCCGCGGTGCTAATATTTCCTTAAATCTTTTATTTCTTTGTTTTGGGCATAATTCCGTCGAGTGTGTAATGTGGTTGTCAAGTACCCAATTCTTAAAAGTTTACTCGACATACGGAACTAACTTGCGCAGTATAAACTTTACCTTACAATTCATAAATTACGCAATGCTAAGCAAAAAAAAAGTGTCATCTTATAATAATGACGTGTGAATTGTCGCGTAGATTTATTAGAGTACAAAAGAACGTTTCAAGGTTTTTTTCAACAATAAATCAAACAATCTCAAATCTCTTGAATAGTCAGAGAGAAAATGACATTCGAAATATTAAAAATAAATAGCTGCGTATACTCGTATTGAATTATAGTTAAAGGAGGAGCTCGTGGCTAAGTTCTAACAGCCGCACGAGCCGATCCATCAGGTTAAGCTACGCTTGCCGGGGTTGGTCCGTGGATGGGTGACCATCTTTACATACCGAGACTCTTCTGTCCCTCGGAAAGCACGTTAAGACGTTGGTCCCGGCTGTCATTCGCCCGAAAGTCTAACAACCAGTCTTACCAAGGGGTATCGTATTACCCAGTTACTGGGTTGTAGAGGTCAGATAGGCAGTCACTCCATGTAAAATACAGGTATTCAGCTGCATCCGGTTAGACTGGAAGCCGACCCCAACATAGTTGGGAAAAGGCTAGGCAAGCAGGCAAGCACAGATGAAAACACCGCAAAATCATATAAATAAAAAGCGACTCTTGTAACGACATAATAAAGTGCAATTCAGATACGCACAGCGCTAATCACCTACAGTTATATTCACCTAGAAGTTGCCTCTCTTTCTATCGCGTAACTCTTAGATTTTCTGACTACGTTACACTCACTGAATTGGCCCGATAAGACGGGCCCGCCACGTACTTGTAGCTTCATGCCTAAAATGAGGAGTGAACCAGCTGTATTCTCCTGTGCAATAAGACAACTTACTTGACTGTCCAAAAAACTTCCTTTTCTCAACAATACGAAATAATGTTGCCATGATAACATAACAAGTATTGTCTTACCGCGGATGTCCATTGTTTTAAAAAACAATGGGTCAAGTTTGATCACTGATATACCATCATTGTCCATCAGGAAATGTTACGTCAAATCGCCGTTGAATTTCTTTTGGAAAAGTTGACTTATTGAGGAGTGGGGAATGTGATACAACGTTGGTATACCTGGATAATATGTTTATCTATTTTCACCCGTTCGACCAGGTAGGTACTTAAAATAACATAACATAACATCACGCCTTGTTTCCCCGAAGGGATGGGCAGAGGTGTGCCTGTAACTGGTACACCCCACATTTCGCCAGTTATGTTTAAGTCCCATGTAATAGGGGGCTAGCCTATTGCCATCAACCGGGCACAAATCCAGACTCCGGGCTGCTAATGAGAAATTCCAGATAGAAAAACCCAATAACACTTTGCCCAGCAGTAGCGCTTGCGACCACTAGACCAACGAGGCAGTACTTAAAATAATAAGGACAAAAAACTTTTTGACAGCTTTTTAGATGATGTACTTAGGTCATGTTGAGTATGATCGATTACAAAATCCCTAGAAATTAAATAATATTAGATAGTGTTGGGCCACAAAAGAGATGAATGAAAGGCAATTGAGTTTACTTCAAACTCAAACTCAAAGCATTTATTTAAATTAAACCATTTACAGGCACTTTTGAATTGTCAAAGAGTCGGTTAGTTAGTTGAAGCCAGTTGCCCTGCCAAAACGTAGAACTCTATAGAATAGAATATTTTTATTTCAGACAGAGTCCATAGGGTTAGCAACAATTTTACTTAACATCTAGTGTTAATAGGTACAGACACAGAGAATTAAAATTCAGCGTGGAGCTGCATCCACCTCCGCAACATCGGGGAATCCCACCGATCTGCGATCACACTGAGAATACTGTTGGTGCTGCCGCGAACACGTGACATCAGGGATGCACATCTTTTTCTAACAATGGCGGCAAAACCATCAATGTTATTATCCGTAAACATCCCTGATGCAGTACAACGCCACGGCAGCCCCAGCAGCACTCTCAGTGCTGCTGCGGCTATATTGAACGCGTAGGTCGCTGTATGCCCGCTGAGTAAAGTAAGCATGAAAAAGAACGGACAAGAAACTCCTAGGACACTATTTTAAATCAAGATATTACAGAACCTTGGGCACATTATTCTTGTTGCTTCTATATGTGAGAACAATATAAAACAATTCAAAATATAAGCCCTGGCAGTTAAGAGATGACCAGTCTCAACTAACGGCGCCCGTTCACGAACATGACGTATCCTAACTCCAGCATTGACAGTTAATAGGGCCCTTTCTTTCCACATCGACCTTCACTTTCATACACGTTCTTTCATCACGGTAATGGGTTAGTCATAACTTCATAAGGTGTGCAATCGTGACGGAGCAGTTTCCTCTTACAATAGTGACTTTCGTCATTATTTGGTAATAAATTCAAAAAGGTCCGGTTTTATTGTCATACTGCAGTCGATTTAATAGACAGCAATTTAACTACATTATTGACAACTGTCACAACATCGAGAGGTAACCGGCATGTCCAATTAATCAAAGACATGGGATATCCGCCAACCCGCACTGGGCCCGCGTGGTGGATTATGGCCCACTCCCTCTTACAGAAAGAGGAGGCCTGTGTCCCAGTAATGGGAACAATATTGGTTGATTCAAATTCAAATTCCAAATTCAAAATATTCGATTTCACATAAACCTACATGGGCACTTATGAAACATCAGAAGCTAGGTGCACGGTTCCAATTAGTCGCTTCCTATGGAGAAGAGCCGGCAAGAAAATCCACGGTTACTCTTTTAAAAATAAATGGTTTTTACAATGTTTCCAAATAGGTATGAGAGGACAGTGTAGGCCTATCAACAAGTACCAGGTAGTTTACAAAATAGAAAATGGTCCAGAAGTCTACAGCCTACAACGTTCTTTTCTTACATTCACAAAATCTAAAAGAAAAGTATGTATGTAAAAGATAAATAAAATCATAAAAAAGCTTTTTTACAAAAAATACAACCGACTTCCAAACTACAAAGTGAAAAATAACTTTAATTTCGGAAGTCGGTGTCAAAAAAATAAAATACTGATCCAAAGACACCGACATTTTTCACTTTGCAGTTTGGAAGTCGGTTGTATTTTTTGTAAAAAACTTTTTTTCACTCTTCTTGCTCAAAAAGGCCGTCATTGTAAAGTACCAGAGCGGGGAAAAAATTGCATTTCTTGCTCTAGGAGAAAAAGTAATTTCTTTTTAATTTGTGTCTGTTCCAACGAGCCTTGAAAAACGAAAAAGTCTTTATACTTATGTAGAATAATCATGATTATGGAATCGACTTATTACTGGTTCACAAAAAAAAGAAGAACATTTTATTTTTGAAAATGGAACTAAATGCGGCTATCTCTTCGGTAGAATGCGTGCATTACGTTGCGGCTACAGAAGAAATAAAAAGGCATTGGCGCGAAATCTTTAGAATTTTTCTCTAATTACGAATTGTTTTGGTGACCGTAATATAATTTACAACAGTGAAAATGTCATCATCTAGTGAGAACATCTTCACAGAGGAATGAAATTAAGTTGCCGGAAAAAAACATCTCGTTAAATATGTAGAATTGTACAAATTGTACATTTAACTAAAATAATTACTAAAAAATAATAACTATTTAATATTTTGTTGGATTATTTTATTTTCTCGCAATCGTAGTGAAAAGTAGAGTGTAACACACGGTGCTAAAACCCTTTCTAACTCGGTTTCTATTTACTCCCTCGCTAAAGCTCGGGAGTAGCTCGTTACAATGGGTTGTTTTAGCCCCTCGTATAACAATCTACTATTTTTTCACTTTTTTGTGGGTTGGTTTGTAATTTATCTAAGTTACAATAGCCTAATAGCCTAACTGCTCATCAAAAATACCGAAATCGCTATAGATGTGCCTATAATATTTGAAGAGTTCCCTCGATTTCCCCAAGATCTCATCATCAGATCGTGACCAAATGAAAATGGGACCAGTTTGAAAGTATACCCTTTCAAACAAAAAAATATTTTTTCAAATCGGTCCAGCCGTCTTCGAGTAATAGGGGAACATACATAACAAAAATATTCCGACGAACTGAGAACTTCCTCCTTTTTTTGAAGTCGGTTAGAAATAAGGATTATTGACAACTATTGAAGAACTTTGCGATAAAATCAGTAAATCTTTTTACAAGAATAGACATAGACATAGACATTTTTACTCTACAACCATGTCAGGTATTACCCAGCTAACTCAAAAATATAAAAATCTCTTAAAAGGAGCAAACTTGAAGTACTGAACCTAAGAGCGTTATCACACTGACGACTTGCCAGCGTGTTTCCAGCGAGGCGATTTGTGATCGTGTTCTCCGCGGGTACGAAGCGAGGTAGCCGCGATTACGCGACATGTTTTCCGCATTTTAATAATATTGTACACTCGCTCGTCTCGTTCTCTCACGTCAATCGCTCTCGTTGCGCAAACGCAGCAAACACGTTGCGTACACGTAGCGACCTCGCTACGCACACGCAGCGAGCGCGTTGAACAATCGCCTCGCTGACAATTCGCTCGCAAATATCTAGTGTGATAACTGATAAGGCCTTCAGGTTAATAAACCCTTAATTTCTCAAATCAAATCCATTTGTTTGCATTATGTGGTAGGTACACGAGATCAGGGATGTAACGGATATCCGTATCCGCATTCGCAACTGCGGGGCATCCGCATAAATTTTGAAATCCGCAAAACATCCGCTTCCTCAACTTTTGATTTTAAAAGCTCCGCATCCTCATAATTTCTATGGGGATGTGACCCTACGTTGTTCGCTCAGATAGTGAATTTTATTAAACTCGCTCCGAGCTAAATGCGCGGGCCGGAGTGTGAGTGACGCGTTCCTATTGCCTGAATTCACAGTGTCCCTGTCCTATAACAGACGATCGGCCGCACGTGGCAGTGGTGGCAAGATTGTGGTAGTGTCAGGTGTTAAAAACAAGGGCTATTTTTCATACGACATCTGCATCCTCACCCTCATCCGCATCCTCAATAAGGAATTATTCAATATCCGTATCCTCATCCGCATCCTCAAACCCGATTATCTCGAGAACCTCATTTGCATCCTCATCCGTTATAAAATTTATACTTATTTAAAATTCTGTGCAAAGACATTTCCACCATTTCATAATGGCATGTAAATATTTTGTAGATACAGTAGGTATGTAAGTTAGTGAAACAGTAACATACAACTATAGACAAATTAATAACAATTTATTAGGTAGGTACTCGCTTCTGCCCGCGACTTCTTCTACATTTACCGGGATAAAAAGTATCCTATGTCCTAACCCAGGTCATGGTCTATCCATATGCCAAATTTTATCCAAATCCGTTCAGCCATTTTAGTGTGAAAGCGTAACAAAGAAACAAACAAACTTACTTTCGCATTTATTACTGTAAAGTTTCATCAAAATCCGCTCAGTAGTTTTTGCATGAAAGAGTAACAAACATCTACCCATATTCACAAATTTTCGCGTTTATAATATTAGTAAGATTAGTTATAGAATAGGAGTTAGGATTAAACACAAGTTCTAGCGTTCTCAATTTGTAGCATTTGAAACCATTGAAAAATATTATTAACTGTGCTTTAAAAATATATGTGTGAATTTATGATTGTTTTTATTTTCTGTCGACAATGACATAAATAACTTTTAGTACTCATAATAATTCCGCACGTCTTTTATTTATTTATTTGACATACACAATGCGTTGAGGCAATCATTTCCATTGCGAGGCTACCAAAACATTATTAAAACAAACATAAAGTTAAACTTGACTGTTCTCCTTATTGTCAAGGTTTTAAACGCAGAGAATTAAATCAAAAGGTCAAAAGTGTGCTCGGGATTTTTTTTTCTTAATATATCACATTTTAATAAGAAATGCAGGCAATACACCTTCAGAATGATAAAGAAAATCTATGTTTGGAAGTTAGGACCAAAAAAAATGTTGCTGCTTCCGTGTAGGTACATCGTAAAGAAGGACCAATTTAATATTGTATTTTACCTACCTAGCCTATTTTTTTTAATACTTCAAGCACAGAAATGTGCAGAGGAGGTCTAATGCCATAGGCATTTTCTACTGCAGAGAAAAACATTGGTACGTAGTAATTACGAAAAATTTAGGAATAAAAAAATATTTATATATAGGTTACCTATCGCAAACTAGAAATATAAAATGTATACTTAATTATATATAATTAAATATTCGTATATGTATGTATATTGTGGGATGGGAAATGACAAAAAAATACGTTGTGATGAAACTGCCAGCTTCTTACGAACGTGCTCGCGAACAATCAATCAATCATCTTTAGATTTATTTATTGACATTGTGTATTTCTTTATTATTATTACTACGCTAGTTTTAAATTCTATAATTTTTTTTTACTAATTTTAATTTGACCTTTTGATTTTCATTCAATTTTTTTTGTAATAAAATTTACTTTCAATGTTTGCATGCCTAATTGGTAGATTTTACAGGGATCTCAACATTTTGAGAAACACCTTTATTTATGTACCTACTTTCAAAGCGAATAAAAGATTTGGAAGTGTAACAATTCTAACTTAGTTACTTTTTTAGTTCTTTAATAATAGAACATATTATTATCTAAGCGCAAAAACATAATGCTGTAAAAATCCTTTCCTAACATTAGTAACTTAAACACTTAGTTATGTCAATTTTTTTAAGAAACCGAAAACTCGCTGTCCCCGGCGATTAAAATGGTAACGTGCTATTACGATAGTTTTAACTTTATTGCTATTCGTTAAGAGGTCCGATTACACTCTGTCAATTTTTTTCATTCATTTCCTACGGTTATTTCAGAAGTAACGAGATTTTAAGATATATTGTAATGAATGTAAAAAACCACTTTTCTTTTGGTATTTGAACAATTCCGCTATGTATGTGTTAATAAGACATTCACAAAAAACTGTTTTTATTTTTCCTGTAAAATTTAGTTTTTACGATTACGATTTTATTCGCCGGGAACAGCGAATTGTCCTCGCTGCAAAAATATCAGAGTAAACTAACAATTTATCTGTCTAACCTCTAAAATATGACCTTTTTATAAAGCAATCAAAATGAAGAATAATCACCTCGGAAGAGACCTTGCGCGGAATATCAAAAAGTCACCGATTTGAATATTCAGACGACCTATAAAGAGGTCGTAATCGTTACAAGATAAATATTTCTCATCCTTGTGTTGATCAATGTCAAGAGAAACCAACACGCCTGACCCTTAAGTACGAAGAAACGATTTCACAATTCAATTCACATGTCATAAAGCTCAGAAATATTACCATAAAAAGAATGAAAATGTTCTTTTGTTTTTATTTGAAAATGGCCATGACATAGAGACTCTGAAAGGGCTTTCTTTGGACAATTAGTGGTGCTATCATCCGTTAACTTGCCTGTTCGAAAAATTTGATATTTTTCGTCAAATCTATAACGCCTGCACTACACCACTCGCAAAGTTGATCGAAGTTAAGCGAATACGAGAGTGTAGAAGGGCAATTCGGTTAACTTCGTGCAACCTCCGCTCGCCTCGGGCGACTTCCAATCGTTGTCGGTTTTTGCGCCCGAGTCAGGACTTCAAGCGTCCTGTAGTTATTCGCACGAGAGTGTGGTCACGTACTTCGAGACTTCGGTCAACTTCGACGAGTACTTCGTCGAAATAACTTCGCGAGTAGTGTAGTGGGGGTTTAATATTTTATCTCTGTGGCGGATTTACATATTTCCCAAGAATCTGTAAAATTCCTAGATATTTTTCACAATTCAACAATTTAGTTGAACAAGAAATAGTTTTTGGAAATATTTCTGAGCTTAACTTTGAATGTACAATGAAAGGCAAAGTCATCGGAATGATGTCTTGTGGACTTCAGAAATCCGTCGCAAGAAACAAACAATCGGCTCCAAATTTATCGCCCATAAAATTTGCCGCCTTTGGCTCAAGCCTACTTAGCCTGCTAATAAATATACCAGTGTGGGCCTAAAACGGCCACATTAGGTAAGCAATTCCTCTAAAATTGAATTCCCAGCAGATCATTAGCAATTCCTCTATGGTGACACATGTTAGCTGAATCATATTCAATTCAATTTATAATATGTTCAATTTATAATATGTGTAATGTATATTCAACATGAATGATGTAACCAATATTTTGTAACAATTTTTTATTTAAAAGAGTGTCCGCCCGTTCTTGCCCGTTCTTCTCCATAGGTACCTACTACGCTTTGGAATGGGCAACTAGCTTCATACCTATTTCTGACTGACCGATTCCTTGACAATTCAAAAGTGCCTGTAAATGGTTTAATTGAAATAAATGCTTTGAGTTTGAGTTTGAGTTTGTATAGAATCATATTTGGTGTAAATATTGCAGCATGAAAAAAATTGAGACCGTAATTTTACCGGTTATTTTTTCTTAACAGTTTTTATTAATCAAATTAGATTTTTTTTCACCTTCACACACATTGCAACACCTACACTGCACAGATACACGCCCGCACACACTATAAATATTAATAATTGTGTCACTCTCTGTATTTCATATTTTTCTGTGTACTTCGTAATTGGCGTAATGTTTAGAATAATAATAATGTTATACTTACTGTCAGCTGTGAAGCTACCTTGTAATAAATAAATAAATAAATAAATAAATAAATGTTATTTCATTATAATACAGAACTGTCTAACAGACGAATTGTGACATATGACGCAGATAATGTTATGAATTGTCAGTTTGTGACTTTTAATATGATTCAGAATATTATCATTATTATGATTCTGCCAAAGCGGCCGTTTTAAGCTCCCTGTTCTGTCTTCATGTTTGAGTAGAGTTTTCCTTCAGTCAAACATCGAATATTATACACTATTTACGGATACTAGCACTTTGCTTGCCAGCATCTTCATCCGCTCTATATTTCCTAGTTCGTGAGAATTTCTACAAATCGGCTCTATATCGTAAACGGAACCTCTGTGCATTTCAGCTTTCTCGTTCCAAGGGTTTAGGTTAGGCGTTGGTGAGTCAGTCAATGAGTAAGCCAGGACTTTTCTTTTTATTACCTATATACATTAAAGAAGGCTTCGGACAACATGGCAGATTGTACCTAGGGTTTCACTGTTAGGAACTTTTAAGAACTACAGTTTGGAAATATGGTTTATAACCGACGAAACGCTTTGACCACTTCTAATGGGATCAAATCATCATAATTCATAGCCCGACTTAATTCTAATTCTGTAAATAGGATATCGGAATCACTTTTACAAGTCACACAAAAAAATAAAATTGGCAGTCATGGCGACTACCGACAGAAGTGAAAACTTAAAACTGGTATTAGCGCCATCTAGCTTCTATAGTACGGTACTACGGCGCGAGTATGTCGGTGACGCGAATCCATAAGTTTATCCCCTACCAAAAATCGCTCAACGTGCCTAAAGAAGTTTTCACAAAAACATAAAAATATTTGGAAAATCTAAAAGTTCACAACACGTCATGCTCATTTTATCGTATAAAATAAAAACTATTTTAAATAAAGGAGCAATTTTCAATAATGTTTTTATGGGAGAAACGAATCTGTTAAAAAAAAATTGACTCAATTTATAGATTTTTTCGCAAGCTGCAATGTTTTCAGGTTTCACACTTGATTGACGGGATTTTTTTTTTAACTATATTGATGCTTTTTTTCGTTTCTGCTACATTAAATATTTTTTTGGAAAAGTACAGAATTAATCTCCATTAAATTATTTATACAATGGTATATAAATTAAGTAAGTTCTGTGTACTAGCAGGAATGTAACAATAAAAACAGTGGCAAAACAAATTTTTCGATCGCAAAATAAATGAATAAATAAATTCTTAATTGCCATACAAATATTACAGAAAAAATTGAGACCCTGGCTCCAAAGCTAAGTTAGAGAACCTGTATTTCAGGAGCCAGTGACTTCTTCCATTTGTGTTACTGTTAGCAAGTATATGCAGCAAAAGATGATTATCTTACTTAAAATTAAGTTTAAAAAAATAAAATTAGAAAAATTAATTATAATTAATAAAGCAAATAAAATACTTTCTTTAAATTAAAATTAAATTAGAATTAATTTGGATTCACACAAAAATTAGGAACAAATATTATGGAATAAAATTAGAACAAAAGTACATTAGTGCGAATACCAACGATGTGTGTTCTAATGCAAAACACTGTCTAATGCTTCGCATCATGACCCGTGCAAAAATGCACCAATCTTTTTTTTTTCCTTTTTCATTCTGCCGCAATTCTTCTCCAAACAGCAATTCATCCATGTTTACTTATTAAACAACTGTTACTTTTATTGCTTTACAACACTTAGGTGCCGTAAGGTGCTCAGTGATGCCTGTCAGCCATTGTTACCAAATCGGAGTCTATCTCGTCACTCTCTGATCGCAATCCGTTAAGAAACAGCGCCAATTGTTTTTTATACTTAGTTTATTTTTTTAAGCTGTATGATAAGGAAAGACCAAAAAAGCGATGGATTGTATGATAGATGATAATAGGTATGCAGGGACCGCGGAAGTGGGGGCCCCCCTAATATCAAACGGGGGGGCTACGCCCCCTCCAATTTCACTACTTGGTAAAGAAGTTTTAGAAAGAAAAGGTGCATGCAGAAAATAATGTGTTCCTGTCGCCTTGTTTGCTTATTTGTTGCTCCATTGCGCTGTTCTACAAGTAGCCTACAATGGCACAACGGGGCGGTACTTACTATGTATTTTGAACCGTGATTTGCTTTTCATTTTGACGGACTTTAAAGTATTATATGAACATGAAATCGTTTTTGGAAGGGGATGACCAAAAAAGTTTGCCCCCCCCCCGTCATAGAGTACTTCATTTTTGGAAGGGGTGACCAAAGAAGTTTGCCCCCCCGTCATAGAGTAGGTACTTCATTTTTGGAAGGGGGTGACCTAAGAACTTTACCCCCCGTCATGGAGTATTTCCGCGGGCCCTGATAATATGGCTAGAAAGGGGGTGACTACCAAGATGACGACCTAATAGAAAAATATATAGAAGAAAAAAACATGTTTGTGCCGACACCAAATAAATTTGGGACAAGGGGAGGGTAATGAAATAAAAAAAAAACCGGCCAAGTGCGACTCGTACACGAAGGTTCTGTGCCACCGTACAACAGTTAACACTACATTTTTTTAAGCTATTGCATAGCTTTTATCGCGGGCTTTGAGCGCGGCGACCAAATCAAGAAATTCCGTAACGAAAAAACCTAACACCCCCCACTCCGCCTACCATGTAATGATGAATGTTTTGTTTTATGTCATCATCCGTCATCATCCCAAGTGTAGCGTTGACAAATAGGAAGTATGGAGGTTACAAATACTATGCAATAGCTTTACCGCGGAAGTCCCCGAAAGCCACACGTTTTTTTTATTTTTTGTTATACTTTACAAAGTATTGAATTTTCAGTCATTTTTTGGCAACACCAGCAATAACCGTAACATTATTACGCCCGAAATTAAATAACAATAAGAATTTTGCAAAAGTAGGTAAGGTCAAGGAAGTTAATAAAATTGTTTCAGCAAACTGACTACCTACTTATTTAAATTGTCCGTATAACATACCTATGCAATATAGGCACATAGGTACTGCAATAACAATACATAAAAAAATAATAATAATAAAAATAAAAAAGTTACTGCTATTTAAAACGCAACTAGCCGATACTTTTTCCATACAAATTTCGGGGGGGTTTTACTCCACTGTTAAACATTGTACATCCAAAGTAAAACATGAAATCGTTTTGTCTTATTATTAATTTTGTCTGTACAGAAGCAGAATAGTAAAAAAAAAGCAATTAAAAAGTTATGAGCCAACAAAGATTCGTTTTTCCTGCTAATTTTAACGCAACTTTGGGAGTAAATAAGTAATAAAAAATTTATAAAATCTCCAAAAGAAAGCTCGTTCCGACAAAGCTCAATTGTCGAAGATTACAGTAAACTTTATTCGTAATTGATTTATGCAGTAGTTTTTTCATAAAACTTCACCTTCCAAAGGACTTTTCGTAATTTTTTACGCGCTTGTTTTGCTAAAATCGTTCTGAACGGTGTTTGTGTGCGTGCGAACTAGAGTTTGTGCATGTAGACCAGCGTCTAACTGCTCATCACTGATACTATCTCTGTCGGACACGATGCCAGGTGAGATAGCGTGCTTTTTGACCAAGCCCACCAATGAGTTCGAGCCCGCGACTAGTTCAACCTTAAAAATCAAATTTTTAGTAGGTACCAAAAATATCCAGATCCATTAAAAATTTGCAAATTTTCAACGGGGGTCATAATTTATGACTTGTAGACACCCGCTATACGACGGCCGCCCGAGCCCCATGTCATAAAAAAAAACAAAATTCAAAATGAAAAAAATGTGACGATTTTTATTTATTTTTTTCTTGATAATTACTACATAAATAGACTCTCAGTACGATACCTAACAACACCTTCACGGATCGGACAGGGTTATTTTTATACATGTTGTACATATTTAAATCATAACTGTCATTACTTGACAGTTGTATGATATGGCTATACCTTTTTTTTTTTTTTATTTTTTTTTTTTTGGGTGGGAAATTATCAAATAACTTCTCCCGCTCTGGGTGGAGCGGGAGGGCGTGTCAGACTCTTACTGACTAAAACCCACCCGTGTTCCTTCCTATGCCATGTTGCCGGGGGCCACGATTTCCCTATCGGTTTTCTTCGAACCCCCGGCATTGGCATTGGCCCTAGCGGACCCCGTCAATTCTGCTGACATCTCTTTGAGGCGCGCGTGGAACACAACGCGCCGTCGACCCGGGCTTGGTCCTTATCGGACGGCGAGCTACCCATTGCTCACCGTCCGCAAGCCCGCGCCTACGGTGGCCGGAAATCTTCCTGCGATTCCCGACGCCCAGGGCGTCTCCTGCTGCGGCGGTTAGGGGCGCGAGGGCGCGAAATTTGCCTTTCCCTCACGCGCTCCGTCTCCTCCTTCGCGAGCATTACTGCTTCGCAGAAAGAGGTGACGGCCTCCCATTTCCTCTCGCTCCGTAGCATGGCCCGAATCAGGGCCGGACGCGAGAGATCACCGCCGCCGATCGCATCCACGAGGACACGGCGATGCCCTGCCCAAGCCGGGCAGACCTCCACAGTATGCTCCACCGTGTCCTCCGGGCGATCCACACAGTGACGACACCCGGGCGTTTCCTCCCGCTTTATCCTGAACAGGAACCTCCCGAAGCAGCCGTGTCCGGTGAGTACCTGCGTCAGGCGGAAGGTGAGGACGCCGTGGCGCCTCTCTAGCCACTCCTCAAAGTGGGGTCTTATCGCCGCAATTGTGGCGTGCCCAGCGCTGGGTTGCGACAATCGCACTCTCCATTCCGCCATGAGATCCCGCCGGAGCTCTGTCCGCCGTGCCGCGACTTCTTGCGGCATCGGAGTTAAGCCCCGGCGTTTCGCCTCCTCGCGCCACTCCCAAATGTGCGCGAGGACCTTTGCCTCCAGATCCCATGGCGGTACTCCGGCAAGGAGGCTCGCCGCCTCGCAGGAGACCGTGCGGTATCCTCGGGCCAGCCGGATGGCCATGACCCTTTGGGACGCGTTCAGCCGGCGGCCTGGCTGCCGCCTCAATGAAGGCGCCCACACCGGCGCCCCGTAAAGGGCCATGGACCGCACGATCCCCACGTAGAGCCTCCGGCAGGAGGCGTTTGGACCTCCCAGATTGGGCAGGAGCCGCTTCAAGGCAGCCCCGGCCCGGTCCAGTCTGGGAGCCAAACGTCGGAAATGCTCCACGAAGTTCCACCGGCTATCGAGGACGAGTCCCAGATACTTCATCGTCGACTCGACGCCGATGTGAACCCCTCCCGCCAATACCTGGGAACCCGACGGTGGCGCACTACGAGGACCATAGAAACCCATGGCCTCGGACTTGTGCAGGGCCACCTCGAGTCCCAGCTGCCGGATTCTGTCGACGATTGTCGCAACCCCGCGTGTCGCTAAGTCGGCCGCCGCCTGGTACGACCTCCCCTGCGCCAGGACCAGCGTGTCGTCAGCGTAACAAACGACGCTGACGCCAGTAGGGAGGTCGGCGCGCAGCACCCAGTCGTATCCGATGTCCCACAGATGCGGCCCCAGGACCGATCCCTGTGGGACACCGCACGACATCTCTCGCCGGTTCCACTCTCCTTGGTGACCGGGGTAGATGACAGCCCTGTCTGTCAAATAGGCCTCGACCACACGACAGAGGTAGGTCGGCATCCGGTGATACCGAAGTGCCTCCCTGATGCAACTCCAGGGCAGGGTGTTAAAGGCATTGGCGATGTCTAGAGACACCGCCAAGACGACCCCACCCCGGGCCACAGCATCCCCCGTCGTGAGGGCCCGCACGCGCATGATGGCGTCCACCGTAGAGCGCCCCCTGCGGAAACCGAACTGGCTGTCCGCCAGATCCGGCCCCACTCGCACCAGCTGCCCGACGAGGCGGTCTGCAATGACTCTTTCAAAGAGCTTGCCCACCTCGTCGAGCAGCACAATGGGCCGATAGGCGGACGGAGAGTCCGCTGGGCGCCCCGGCTTCCTGATGAGGACCAGTTTCCCAGTCTTCCAGCAAAGTGGGAACTGGCCCCTCTCCATACATGCGCTTAGGAGCCCTCTCAGTCGAGGCCCGAGAGTCCCCATGGCCAGGACCCAGGCCCTTCCGGGTATGCCATCGGGTCCTGGGGCGGTATTCCTCGCACTCATCCTGCGTACCGCCACTCTCATCTCTACCTCGGTCACCTCCGGAGCATCGTCGTCGTCGTCGGCGGTGTAGTCCGCATCGGGCACCGCAATGGGCGGAGCCATGGGCGGGGGCGTATGTTCCCCTCTTGAAGGGAACAGAGCGCTCACTACGTCCTCCACAAGCTGGGGCCGGAGACTCTGCGTCAGCGGGGGAGCCCATGGGCGGAGTTTCTCCCGCACCATCTTATATGGGCGTCCCCACGGGTCTCTGTTCAGAGTCTCCAGCAACTCCTCGCGGGCCAGTGCCCTGGCCCGCAGGATCTCCGCTTGGAGGGCGGTCTTCGCCGCTCTGTACCCCTCGTACAGCTCCGCCTGAATGGCTTCCGTATCCGGAGGACGGATACGGAGCCTGCGGTGCCTGGCGTACCGGCGTCGCGCAGCAACGCACGCCCTGCGTAGAGCTTCCAGCTCTTGCGACCACCAGTACACCTGGCGCGAAGCGCGTCCAGGGTGGACTCGGGGCATTGCCACGTCACATATATTGGACATGGCCTCCCGGAACCACTCCGCCTCGTCGTTAATGTCGGCAGGCCTGTCCGGTGATGACACCCAGGCCTGCACGATCGAGGCTTCCAGGAGGAGCTCCCGGTCCAGCCGCTTCAGCGCCCACCGCGGACCACTCGGGGCCTGTCGGACCGGCGCGCTCGAGGTCCGGGTGGAGACGTCAAACCGGATGTACCGGTGGTCGGAATAGGTCTCCACCTCCTCTATGACGCGCCAGTCGATTACACGCGGCGACAGAGCGGGGCTGGCGAACGAGATGTCCACCACTGATTCACCCCGCATCCGCACACACGTGGGGACAGAACCCCGGTTTAGGACGACCAGGCCTGTCTCCAGAGCCCAGTCCTCCACCATCCTGCCCCGTGTGTCCGTAAAGCGGGAACCCCAAGCCAGATTTTTGGCGTTGAAGTCCCCGAGGACGAACACGGGGAGGGAACCGAACCCGACGACGACGACTCTCAACTCCACAAGGGAGTTGTGGAACTCGGCGAGAGTTCGGTTCGGGGAGAAGTATACCCCTACCACGACAAATGATATGGCTATACCTAACACCACCAATTAACGTAGTGTCAATTTACCATTTTTTTTCTGACCGTATTTATAGAATTGTAAAGGAATTTATGTGGAATTTAAAACTATGACTTAATATTCTTAACTTAATATTCTGAAGGCCAAGACGTACCTACTTAAAAAAAGTTGTTAATTATACTCGATTTTTTTTTACATTTTACTAAAATAGAAACTAGATCGGCAACGTTCTAAATATAGGAAGATATTGAATTTCCTTACAAAAACTGACCTTCAGATTTTAATTTAACCAACAGCAAATTCCAATAAAATGTTTTATTTCATTTCAAGTGAACATAGGCAACATTAAATATGTATGGCCTGCGATAAAAATAATTTAATGCATTGAAAAAAGAACATAAAATTCTTTACGATTGTATTCACCTTACTATATCAAAATTAGGAACAGTAGGTATTTCTATTTTCTTAATGTCCTTCGGGAATCATCGCATTTCCGAATACAAACAATGACGTAATATAAATATCATTGAATACAAACGAATGCTAATTTCCTTATCCATCAATTATTAGATGTATCTTGTTTAATGGTTTAAATTCAAAACTAAGTACTTTACTGTTGTTTTGTTTTGATTTTCGTGTGAACTTTACAGAGCTGTAAAACTATTTTGCTTTGCTACCATTTTTTGAATAAATTACATTTATTAAAAAAGTATTAACAACTCTGTATACTTCCAAGTCGATTGAGAGCGTCCGGTCTGCACCAAGTGCAAAGGGCAACATAGAAATCCGACGACTGACGAAACACGAGGTTTGCCGAGGGACATTAAGAACATATTTGTACCGTACTTGCCCAGTACTATAGGTAACCTAAAACCCTACAAAACAAAAGAATTGACTACTTTAAAATTCGAATTCTGAAAGTAATTTTTTTTTGAAAACCCGATTTAACTTAGATAAGACATTCGTTTTCGCTTAGCGTTAATTCTGTCATAATTTTCTTTTTCCTCGGCTCCTAAGGGTCGTAGCGTGATGTTATATATCCTATAACCTTCCTCAAGAATTGGGCTATCAAATACAAAAATAATTTTTCAAATCCGTTTGGCAGTTCCGGAGAGTAGCGCGTTCAAACAAACAAGCAAAAAAACAAACTCTTCAGCTTTATTATTAGTTCAGATGGGACCAAAACATCTTTTGGCGAAATTTGGGTGCACTCTCCTCTGCTTACACCTTCGAGGATGACCTTACAAGGTGCAGACGTACCTATAACGTGTTAAATCTGCCTAGCCTTTTCTCAACTATGTTGGGGTCGGTTTCCAGTCTAACCGGATGCAACTGAATACCAGTATTTTACATGGAGCGACTGCCTATCTGACCTCCACAACCCAGCTACTGGGCAATACCCCGTGGTAAAACAGGTTGTCAGACTTTCTGGCTTCTGACGACCCGTAACGACTGTCAAAGATCGACGAATTACAGCCGAGACCAACGGCTTAACGTGCTTTCCGAGGCACGGAGGAGTCTCGGTATGTAAAGATGGTCACCCATCCACAGACCAACTCCGGCAAGCGTAGCTTAACCTGATGGATCGAATCTTGCGGCTGTTATTACTTAGCCACGAGCTCCTCTTCTAGGAGTACCCATAGCATGTTATGCGTTCTAATTCCTTCATTGACTATTTTTAACCGACTTCCAAAAAGGAGGAGGTTATATGTTCGTCGCGTATGTTTGTTTTTTTTTTATGTATGTATCTCCACCGATTTCTCCGTCATTTGTGGACCGATTTTGGAAATTCTTTTTTTGTTTGAAAGGGTATAAATTGGTCTCATATAAATTTTATTGACTTTGCTTGGGTAGTTTTTGAGTTAGCTACAAAATACGTATTTTTTTTCCACTTAGTATGTATATGATATGATAAGTTCCTGTCACTCGTAGCAGATAGTGGTATTCGAATGTGTGTGGGGTAGGTACCACAGCTAAAAAGTGAAAAATAAAAACTTTTTACAAAAAAAAACAACCGACTTCCAAAAAAAAAACACTACAAAGTGAAAAATAACTTTAATTTCGGAAGTCGGTGGCAAAAAACGAAAATACAAAACCCAAGACACCGACTTCCGAAATTAAGATTATTTTCTAATTCCTTCATTGACTATTTTCTTGCCAAATGAAGTAATATTGCCCGTTGCATATAATTACGTGTATCACTCGGGAACATTCCACGCTGCGTCACTCGGCTTGGCAATGTCGCGGTCGTCAATTGTCGGCTGTTGCAACCGCTCGCAATTACGTGCGTTTGCGCAACCGTTGCATGCTCCGTTGCTGGTTATTGATGTAGATGTGATAGTGATTAATTTTATGATACGGATGTTTTTTTCTTGGTTTGATTAGTTATCTGTTGATATCTTAGTAGGTGAATGGTTTACAAGGAACCCTGGCTTGAAAAATAAAAAACCGTTTTACAAGTGATAAATGACTATAATTTCGGAAGTCGGTGTCTTTGGACATATATTTCAGTTTTTTGCCAGCGACTTCCAAAATCAAAATAATTTCTCACTATGATGAAGTGTTTACTTTTGGAAGTCGGGTTTTTTTTTTTGTTTTTGTAAAAAAGTTTTTTATTTTTCACTTTTCAGTTATGGTACCTACCCCATATACCAATTCGGTCCACAATTGACAAAAATATCCATGAAAATATATTAAAAAAAGAATACATACAGAAGAACATAATATAACCTCCTCCTTTTTTAAATCGGTTAAAAACGGGGTGTTAAAACTTTAAATAAAGTTGCCTACTATTATTATAATCTGCGGGTCACGGCAGACCCAGTAGAAAATGGCAGGACGCCTTGGATGACTTCTTGAGGGTTGCCATACAATAAACAGAGTTTTTTTGCTCTATCTTAAAGGCTGGTGCAGACCAGCGCGATATCGGTGGTTTCTATTCCCGTCTACTCAATCTGTCATCGTGTCATCACACGAAAGAAAATAGTTTCTTAACCATAATTGACAATTCTGTTCGCGTCTGCTCTAACACTAACATAAGATGATTGCGACAACCAACAGCCGAGAGAGACGTGGCTAGTGACTGCATCGACAACACACGAGGACGAACTCGTGTGACGACGACGCGGCGACGGTATTAGGTCTTTATGATAGGCCTATCGCCAATTATTTGATTGTACGACACCATGACGGCACCTCATTTTTGTAAACGCGATTGTGCTCTTTATTTATATTACGTCACGAATCAATGTTCTATGCAAGTATTTTTACTTTAAAGGTTTTGTAAACGCGATTGTGCTCTTTATTTAGATAAGGTTACGGACCAATGTTCTATACAAGTATTTTTCTTACACCAACTCGATCTTGTTCAAGTTTTCACTTCTGTCGGCACTCCCAGAGTGCCACTGTTTTTATTTTTATTTTATTTCCATTGAATCAAGGCTCTCGCAGACAGGCGCGACACGACTCTGGTGGAACAATTTCTATAAAAACTTCACGGAAATTTTTCTACAGGTGTCGCGTCGCGCCGGTCTGTGTAAGCCTTAAAATAGTCAATACCTACTTATTAGAGAAAATGCGCTACTGCTGAGCATAAGGTCCTGCGTTCGATTCTCAAGTCGGGAAAATTGTTATGGGAATTTTTCCTTAAGGAATTTCTCAGTAGCAGCCCGGAGTCTGGATTTGTGTCCGGTCGATGGCAATAGGCTCGCCCCCTATTACATGATGGGACTTAAACATAACTGGCGAAATGTGGGTGTACTATAGGTAGGTACACCTCTGTCTAAACCTTCGGGAATTACAAGTGTGATGTTATGTTATGTAAAAAATAATGTTCTTTGTCGCCGCAGTCAAACATTTTTCTAAAACCATATTTTACTGCCGATTATACCTGGTTCACACGGTACGATTTTAGTTGATCAACTGAAACTCAAACTCAAAGCATTTATTTCAATTAAACCATTTACAGGCACTTTTGAATTGTCAAGGAGTCGGTCAGTCAGAAATATGAAGCTAGTTGCCCATTCCAAAGCCTATGAAGAAGAACGGGCAAAAAACTCCACGGACACTCTTTTAAATAATAAAAAGTTGTAACAAAATATTGATTACATCATTCATGTTGAAATTATACATGTGAGAACAATGTAGAAAGAAGTGCACGTTAGAAGCGTCCGTAATAAAAAGATAAAACCAAGAAAAATTCAAAAATTTAAATAAATTAAAAATAAGCCATGGCAGCTAAGAGATGACCAGTCCCAACTGACGGCGCCCGTTCACGAACTGCTAAATACTCGTAGAAAGCGATTTGAACCGTGTGAACAAACTTTCAATTAAAATAAAATTCATATTCAAAATATTTTTAGCTGGACAACAAAAGTTGTTCAATTAAAATCTAACCGTGTAAACCTGGTATTACTGTACCTAAGTACACACGGCTACACATCAAGCTATACATTCCCAGTTTATGCTGATCTCGCATTGTATAGGATTTCCGTACAATGCGAGGTCACCTTACCTATATTATTTATAAATTCATCATAAATGTATTTATATTAGTAGATATATTCTAGAAACAGGCCTACAAAAATAGTACCAGTTTTCGTTTAATCAAAGGTAATTTAAAAACTGTTCCTTTTTTAATTGCTTTTCTCACGTGTTCACGTGTTTAAAACATAAACGTAGTCTTAAATATTCAAAAAATTATGTTACATTAAGATTTTAATCTATATGACATGTCTATCTGTTTATATAATAATCATTTGTCGTGCGTTAGCCTCTCAAAAATGGCTCGACCGATTGTGATGAAACTTTAGTAAGTTGTTTTAAGCGCGCCAAAGAAGGTCCCCAATTTAAAAAATTATTAAGAAAGGCAACGCATTAGAATGATGTAATATTTATGCATATAAAGCATAATTTTATTTCATGTATCTTCTTATCTTATCCCAACGACATTTAAAATTATGTATTATAAAATAATACTTATATATTAATAATTATTTTTGAATACCTAATTTATTTGAAATCTAAACCTAAGTACTAATATTATAAAGCCTCGCGCAGACTGGTGCGACGCCACTCTTCTAAAACTTCGCGGTATAACAACCTGTGTCCAAAAAAATTTTTTTGTGCGTCTTGTAGCTTATTAAAAAATATTGAACATGTATTTTTTTTCTTTTTTGACGTAATCAAAACATTACGGCGATACATTGAGTTAAAATGTTGCATGACGTCACACCTTGCTAGATTTAATACTGCGTTGTGTCGTAGCGAGCCCCCACTCCCCAACTTTAATGCGAGTTTTCTGAGTTATTTTTGATTAATATGAAAAAGCAAAAAATACATGTCTACAATTTTTTTGTTATCTGAAAGTCGAACTAAATAGATTTTTTTTTTTTTTACCTAGGCAACTACCCTATTACCGATGTCGCGTCGCGCGACAAGCCTTAAAAAGAGGTAAAATTTATGAGTTTGTATGAAGATTTTATTCTTACACTGATGGGAAGCTATTGCCGAGTGTCATTCATAGCAACAACAACAATTTTTTTTTCTTTCTTTCATAGGATATTTTAGCAGATTTATCTAATAATAAATACAAAAAATAAAGCTGTTTTGTCTATAACTAAAGACCTGCCTAACCTTTCGGGGGAGAAGGGCGTGAAAGTTAAATGAATATCTAATCATAATATAAATCGTTACATTATAAATTTATTTACTTTTTTACCTTGAGCGTGAGTCGTAAAAAGTATGTAAATAATTTCCGAGTGTTCGTTTGTACTAGTATTGTAGAATGTAGTTGTTAAGTAAATATATACTTTATGCTTAACATTAAATGCGTAAACCTATGTTACTTTAAGATTATTAGCTACATTTAGATAAGTAGGTAAAACGCCATCTACACCATCTATCGTGGAGTTTCTTGCCGGCACTTCTCCATAGGAAGCGACCAATTGGAATCGTGCACCTAGCTTCTGACGTTTCATAAGTGCCCTTGTAGGTTTATGTGAAATATTATTTTTTTGTTTTTTTAATTTTTACACGGGCGAAAGTATCGAACGCCGTGGCATCAAATTCAATAGAAACTTGGGTTTACAATTTTTTTATATCAAATACATTATTTTCTAAATATACATGACGGCGAAAAAGTTAAAAAATATAGTAAGTATGCAATTATGTTTCGAAAATATTTTATTTTTTAAATTCATATTTGCTATGTAAGTACTTTGAGTTTTTATTAACAGTTTTTTTAATATAAATGTCCCTTATCTAATAATTATTAAATATCTCGCCATTTTGTATTGAAATGAAAATATAGTAGATCCGCCTACAACATAATTATATTCAAATTCAAAATTTACAATAATTTATTCCAGGAATACACCCATATGAAATTCACCATGATATTTTAAATGTATTTTGCGTTAAGGCTCGTGCAGACCAGTGTGACACGTGATGCGACACTGCTCGTCGCGCGACGAGCGGTGTCTTTGTGTCGCGCCTGTTTGAAAGAGCCTTTAAACGAAATTTATGGATTTGAGGTACAATTGGCCTTAGTATATTTGTTGGAAAGAAATAGCCAGCTCTTTAACAAGCCCACAACTTAAAACTCACACCTTTTTCCTATGACGATAGACAAAAAAACTGAAAAATGCTGTTCCAGTTAATTGAATACTCAGCGAAAATGTATATTGGCATCGAACGCAAATATGCACATTCGCTCTGTCATCTAAATGTGGGCCAGTTCGCGTTTAGATCCCATTAGAGACACCACGTACTCAAAACCATTACCATACCACTTTACCGCAGTTATTTAATTCTCCACCTACGCCGACGATACATGAAGACTTTATTTCAAAAACCACCTTTGTCAAAAATATCATGATATGAGTTAGTTACGCCACCAAAGTTAAATATGAAGTTGTGAAGAAGTTTTATTACTCTACTGTAAAACTGACTAAGGTGGTTTTTAAAATAATGTTTCATATAAGTACCATATCCTATCACAGAATGTTGAGAATGTTTCATATACCATATCCTATCTATTTAGACAGCTGTGCTGCTGGGGAGTTTGTTGCGCCACTTCTTCTTCCCAGCGAAAAGCACTAGGAAGTGGTGAAGGGTGGGCGTTTTGGGGGACTGTCTTATGTAATTTTGACGTTCGAAAAGTGCTGATTCTCAGCCTAATTTGAATAAATGACTTTTGAATTTGAATTTTATCAATACGAGGAAGGTGTGTTAGGTTACCATAGCGCCGAGCACTACTTTCTACAAACGCTATGTGCTACAACACCATTTCTGATAAGCTTCCCTTTTCTAATCTTTTCAAACACAGTCAAAAAGCAATAGTTACCTTTGTTACCGAGAAGTGTACAATCAATTTATAAACATTGCCATTTAAAGGCTTGTGCAGACCAGCGCGACACGCGACGCGACACAAAGGCACCGCTCGTCGCGCGACGGGTGGTGCCTTTGTGTCGCGTCGCGTGTCGCGCTGGTCTGCACAAGCCTTAACACGTTGGACGTCAACTTAAAAGTCATATTTTTCCGTCGTCGTTCGTAACTTAATAATTTTCAAACAAGTTATTTTTTAAGTGAAAACTTCTTTAGGCGCGTTGAGCATTTTAGAGATGGGAAAAAACAATTGAACTCGCGACACCTTACCAACACCTCATTTTAGTAAACGCGATTGTGCTCTTTATCTATATTATGTTACGGATCAATGTTCTATGCAAGTATTTTTACTTTAAAGGACATGGAAGTTTTTTTTTTTTTTGTAAACGCTATTGTGCTCTTTATTTAGATAGGGTTACGGACCAATGTTCTATACGAGTATTTTTCCTCCACCAAGGCGATCTTGTTCAAGTTTTCACTTGTGTCGGCACTCCTGACTCCTGGAGTGCCACTGTTTCTTTTTTTTTGCGTGCTAAAGTTGCTACATTAGTCCAAAGGACCACGGGATTCTAATGAGTTTGTAATGACGCAGTATACAAGCGACCGGCGGGGCATAATAGGCATTCAAACTGCGGGCAACATTGACTGACATTGGCCTGCTATCTAATTCCGTAACACATTTTCGGTAAATGATTAAGAGCGTTTATTCTGAAAGTTGGTAACGTCGCAAATTACTGTCAAATATTTACCTGTTTGATTAATTTGGCAATATTACTGTATGGAATTAAGAAATTTGGCTAACTAGGGAACTAAAATATTGATTATGAAATGCAGAAATTTAATATCGTAACATCGAATATTTAGTTTTAGAAGTAAAAAAAAGTATTTGGAAACTTTCCAAATGCCTTTTTACACCTAAAGCGATTACAAAATCAAATTCAGTGTTATAATAAAATTGCAATTCATATGTAAGCCACATTTATTATTTCCATACAGAAATATTGCCAAATTAATGAAAACAGCGAAATATTTGACATCTTTTTGCGACGTTGCCAACTTTCAGAATAAACGCTCTTAAAACTTATTTATTTCATTTGACAGTTCAACAACATTCATTGCGTTGTTTACGTTGTTGACCAGAATTTTTTTCCGATCTTATAATACAATGGATTAGCAATCTCTTTCAAAACGATTCAGAGTTTGATTGATCGTTTATTACGCAATTAGAGTGCTGCTCAGAACAGACTGGTGTCGCCCATCATTGTCCGACATTCAAACTATACTCGTGACAATCTAAGAAGTCCGATTTGACGTTTCCTACTCGTACGTGTAATAAAACGTTATGCCTCGAGAATCAGTTTTCAAGCAATCATCGATTACAAAATCTCTCAGTATGTTATATCGACATGTTTCGAGAATCGGTTTTTAAAGCAATCGATTTTTTTTCCATCACTACACAAAGGATTTTATAGCTGTCAAATCGGACTTCTTAGATTGTTGCGAGTTTAGGCAAAATGTTTTGACTCTTAGACCGATATTTCTACACCTTGATACTTATTTCTTTCCAATTTGGACTTTTGGACCCGACTTAAGCGAAAAATTCTACTCTATGGGCCATAAAACACTGTAAAAACATAAAATAAATCAATAGAACATAAGCTAATAACTCGTGGTTATGCGTTATTTGTGCATTTGTTCTTCAAACAACAAATTATCGTACCATCACATGTTTATGTATCGAAGTATACATCTTTATTTACATAACTACTTTTATGTTCTTAGAATATCACAAGCCATGTGCCATGACATGTGTCTGCTGGAATTTCCTACAAGTTTTCAATTCCTATTAACCCTTTCAGGTGTTCAAAAATACTTCCTTCGTGTTCAGTTTCGATCGAAAGGGGTACATAGGTATGTCGTGCGGTGTCCCACAGGGTTCGATCCTGGGGCCGCATCTGTGGGACATCGGATACGACTGGGTGCTGCGCGCCGACCTCCCTAGCGGCGTCAGCGTCGTTTGTTACGCTGACGACACGCTGGTCCTAGCGCAGGGGAGGTCGTACCAGGCGGCGGCCGATTTAGCGACACGCGGGGTTGCGACAATCGTTGACAGGATCCGGCAGCTGGGACTCTAGGTGGCCCTGCACAAGTCTGAGGCCATGGGTTTTCATGGTCCTCGGAATGCGCCACCGTCGGGCTCCCAGGTAATGGCGGGAGGGGTTCACATCGGTGTCGAGTCGACGATGAAGTATCTGGGACTCGTCCTCGACAGCCGGTGGAATTTCGTAGAACACTTCCGACGTTTGGCTCCCAGACTGGAGCGGGCCGGGGCTGCAAAAAAAAAAAAAAGGTGTACATAGGTACTATAATAACATTACCTAAAAGTAATAAAAAATCTTATTATTATTGAAAATAAAAGTTATTGCTATTTAAAATTCACATTATTATTACCAAAATTAGCAAATCTTCAACAGCGGTGATAAGTTATGACTTGTAGACAACCGCTAATCGACGACCCATGTAATAACACGGTAAAATTCCAAATTGAAAAAAATGTGACGATTTTTATTTTCTATTTCCCTTAATATTTCCTCATAAATAGACTATCAGTACGATACTTAACATCACCCTCACCCTCACGGATCGGACAGGATTTTTAGGGTTCCGTAGTAAATAAGGAACCCTTATAGTTTCGTCATGTCCGTCTGTCTGTCTGTCTGTCTATCTGTCTAGCTCCAAGACTGTTAGTACTAGAAAGTTGTAATTTGGCATGGGTATCATGCCGACAAAGTGGTCAAATAAAATTATGAAAAATATTTTTTTTGGGGTACCTCCCCTACACGTAAAGTGGAGATGTTTCTTTTTTTTTCCACCCCTTCTTGTGGGATATCGTTGGAAAGGTCTTTCAAAAACATTGTGAGTATGTTAAAACTATTTTTGAATTCAGAGATTCGTTTGCGAAATATTAAGCTTTAAAGTGAAATTTTTTGTTAGAGTCAAGTGTCTCCCCCCCCCCCCCCTGCCAGCTAAATAGTTGGTTTTAGATATGTGAAAAATTCACGGCAGTAGCTTATATAACAAATTTAAAAGGAAAACTATCACAGCTGAGAAGGCTTTACAAGTTAACGAGTAATAATCGACCAACTTAGAATTGCGGTTGTAAAAACATGTTCTCCCATACATTCTGTATGAAAGATTTATTTTTTTCAACAACAAAGTTAAGTTTGTTCTTGGGATAAATTCATCCCAACTACGGAACCCTACATTGTGCGTGGTCCGACATGCACTTGGCCGGTTTTTTTACATGTTGTTTATAAAATCTTGTGCAAAATTTCATGCTTCTAGACGCAGCGTTTTAAGCTGTGCGTTGTGTCAATGAGAGATTTTAAGTTTTAAAGGTAATACCTAAATAACCATCATCATCTCAGCCATAAGATGTCCACTGCTGGACATAGGCCTCACTCAGCTTGCCAAAACAATCAGTCGTTTGCTGCCCGCATCCAGTGGATATCCTTTGTACTACTAGATCTTCGGTCCAAGTTCAAGGCATCTACCTATGCACACTTGGGGTCTTCAAGCGCTTTAACCCTGCAGTGGTCGCGCCTTAAGAAATCACGTAAGTGGTCGCGCAGATTACGACTTTGATTTTTTATTTATTCAAATATGACAAAACGTCTCTCCTAAAATTTAATAAAAATAAAAAATTAACATAAATCGTTAACAGTAGTGTTCAAATCAGCTGTAACAAAAACTTGTCCTCTAAACGTCCTCTATAACTTGTTGTTTTGTTAGACCAAAATAATGGTATTATTCACGCATTTAGAATAATATTTGGCTAACGGTTCCTCATCATCTGATGATTCTGAAGCAACAGGAAATTCCTCACGTCCGTCTCCGCTTCGATTTGATACTAGGATTTGTTCCTCAAAGTTTCCCTGCTCAAATTGATGTGCCTCACTCACATTATCTGCCTCCTGTTCGGAGTGGGACTGATGGTCTTGCTCTTCGAGGCAGTCCGGCTCATCACTAGTCGAGTCCTCTTAGTCAAAGTCGTCTTGGTCACATTCACGAAGCCAGCTTTCAATTTAGGCCAGCTTTCTCAAATCCATTTTATCCACAATAAAAATAAAAATATTATGGTTTCTTATAATTTACTACGATTGTTATCTAAATACGCAACGAAACAATAAATGTTACGTATCCAAAATAAGGTAAATACCACATAATATAAAATTAAGTTTAAAAAAATTGGTCGCGCGGATTACTTATGTAGACCGTCGAGTTTAAAATACCGTCTCCTCACACAAATACACGTCGACAATGTGCGAGTGCAACTGAGCGGGGGCGAGGGTTACTATACTTAAAGTACAATGGAGTCCCAGCTAACTCACTTGAATAGTTTATGAGAAATTTGATTTTAAACAACCATGGATTACATATGTAATCCGCGCGACTACTGCAGGGTTAAGGGCACTATACCTGGTCGGCACTCGAAAACTCTTTGGCTCTATTGGCCATCTTTTCTACTAGAAATGTGTCACATCCATTCCCTCTTTGTTTAGCAATCTTTTGATCTAAATCGGTGAACACGGTTTCATTAGCTTTATTATGTAGCTTATGCCGATTCAAATTCAAAATTCAAAATTATTTAAACTAAGCTGAGAATCAGCACTTTTCGAACGTCAAAATTAAAAACGCCCACCCTTCACCACTTCCTAGTGCCTTTAGCTGGGAAGAAGAAGTGGCGCAACAAACTCCCCAACAGCGATTGGTACAGCAGAACAGTGACGCAGGATTTTGTTGTTGTCCAAGTAGCTCTGTACACAGTAGGCCCCTATATACACAAACATTTCCAACTTCTTTCTGCCCACACCATTTAACAAGTGTCGCAATGATCACGCACGCACCCGCGTTTGTGTCGCACGTAACCTAGTTGGAACAGTAAATATTTTCATCAAACACTCAAAATTAAAAAAAAAACAAAGTTCATAATATTTTATTTCACATAAACCTACAAGGGCACTTATGAAACGTCAGAAGCTAGGTGCACGGTTCCAGTTGATCGCTTCCTATGGAGAAGAGCCGGCAAGAAACACTCTAGTTCTCATACAGTATACATTTTATAACACTGATTGAGGTCACTGTGCTAAGTTAGAATTCCCACTTATTATTGTGTTCAACTTAAACCTACATTTGTTCGTCATAATATTTTTTTTTGTTTTATACGAGTAACAGCCATTTCGCAAAATAATGTTTATAACTTTTTTTTTGTATTATGTTGCCGCACATTTGGGATTTCTCCTGAAGAGTAGGATTCCCGTGTTATAGGCGGCGAGAATCCGCGAGAGTCTCACATGATAGGGGATGAGACACCCATTTTTTTAAGAGGCAGTTTTCCCATGTAATAGGGCGCAAGAACCCTCAAGAGTTCCCTTTAATGTAATAAGGAGCAAAAGTGTATATAATGGAGGGTGTGAATCAGGCGGAAATCCCATGTAATAAGTGCGAGTGACCTATTTCGTTGAGTGTAATAAGGGGCGAGAGTACCATGTTATGAGGGGGCGAGAGTACCTACCATGTTATAAGGGGCGAGAGTACCATGTTATAAGAGGCGAGAGTGCCATATAGATCTAGGTATCTAATAGGGGACGAAAAAAACTTTTGACAACTAAATACACAGCAACTTGTAAACCATACTATTTCAATCGTCATGCACCGAAAGAAAAACTAATGATAGACTTGCAACCAGTTTTCTTTTTGACATAAAAAGCAAAAACATACCTTGCGCAGTTTTTAGCAAACTGACGTTTCGTTGACGCTACAATATAATTTTCTAACTAGATAGCGGAAAAAAAAACCAGCTAAACTTATAGCGACAATACAGCTACGATATAGCAATGGTAATTTAATTAATTAATCTAAAGATGATTGGGTTGACAGCTGGTTCTTTCCTTATAAGTACTACAAAAGCATTGATAATAGTAGTTTATGAAACTGTTGCATAATAAGGGGTATTAAAACAAGAGTGTGTGTTTAAAAACCGAGCCGTATGCGAGGTTTTTAATACCTAGTTATCTGCAGTTTCATACACTACTTTATCTACTCTCATACATTGGGATTGAACCTAATACTAAATAAAACATCAAAGTTAAAGATCAAAAATAAATTTAAAAATCCCACGATATTTACTACTACAAAACATGTGAATGTCGCCTGCACCAGCACATCATCGCACATGCGCTACAGCGGGTGCTGCTGTCCCCCACTTAAACGTTCCATTACAAAAGTTGATGGAAACTCTTTGGTGATATTAACTCCTTGGATTAGCCCTTTTTTTTTTTTTAATTGTTTTATAGCATTATTTTGTTAGAGAAAAGTGTTACAATATCATTCTATTTTTAAATTTCGGTATTGTGTCAATTTAAACTCGTTTTGAAGTTTATAATTCGAATATTACGCTATGAGAGTAGATAAAACACATTTATTTTTAATCGACTTCCAAAAAGGAGGAGGTTATAATGTTCGTCGCGTATGTTTGTTTTTTTTCTTTTTTTTTATGTATGTCCTCCGATTTCTCCGTCAATTGTGGACCGATTTTGAAAATTCTTTTTTTGTTTGAAAGGGTATGCTCTCGAAATGGTCCCATATAAATGTTATTAACTTTGCTTCGATAGTTTTTGAGTTAGCTTCAATAATACGTACTTTTTCCCACTTAGTATGTGGATGATATGATAAGTTCCTGACACTGTTATTTACATAGCAGGTAGTGGTTTTCGAATTTGTGCGGGATAGGTACCACAATTAAAAAGTGAAAAATAAAAACTTTAAAAAAAAAAAAACATTGACTTCCATAAAACACTACAAAGTGAAAAATTTCTTTAATTTCGGAAGTCGGTGACAAAAAACGAAAATTCAAAACCAAAGAAAGACACCGACTTCCAAAATTAAAGTCATTTTTCACTTTGTATTGTTTTTTGGAAGTCGGTTGTTTTTATGTAATTTTTTTTATTTTATTCGTTTTACGATTCTGTTATCATTCTCCGATGGTTGAAGATATTGTTTCTATATTTTCATACTGTCTTATTATTCACCACAGCTTATATTTGAAGTATTAAATCAAATTCTTTATTGTTCCCAGGATATGGGACTTCCTCACCGAACAAGCACGACGTGGAACGACGGTCATCATCACCACACATTACATAGACGAGACGAAGCAAGCGCACAAGGTAAGCTAAACTTATCACTACCAGAGACCGCGGAAGTGGGGAGCTGTGGGGGCCAAATGCTCCCCCTAAAATAAAACGGCCGCGCCCCCTCCATTTTTACTAATTGGTAAAGAAGGTTTAGAAAGAAAAGGTGTAAAAATATGTTCCTGTCGCCTTGTTTGTTTACTTCTCGCCCCGTTGCGCGATTCCACGAGTAACCTACGATGGCGGAATTTGTACAATAAATCGTTTTTGGAAGGGGATGACCAACGAAGTTTGCCCCCCGTCATGGAGTACTTCCACGGTCCCTGATCACTACTGCCCATATAGAGTTTGACCTAGGGATGTTGAAAAAGCCTACAAGTCTACTTTGAATACTGTTTTCTTCTAACCCAGATTATACAGGATGGCAGGGACATCGACGCGAAAACCCCCATGCGTTTAAATTTTTCGTCGGTTATTTTTAAAAAAACAGCTCTTTCATAGAAAAGTGCAATACCTACGCGGTCAAAATGTATGAAACGGCAGTTTTTTTTTAATAAGCATCGATAAATTTCAACTTAGGGCGGTTCAGAATCATATACTGAATCCATGGTAACAGTTTTCGCGTCGATGTCCCTGCCACCTGTATATGAACACATAACAGCAAAAAAAATAAAAAACTTAATTAGAGCCTTGGTGATAACGGTATTTAACTCATCACCTGTTAAGCAGCCTTATAACAACGATCGTGAGGAAACCTGTACCCTAATTGCGTAATATAACACAATCACAATCTGTTTCGATTTGGAACAGAATGTTAATCCATAGCTTCATAAGTTGGAAAAAAAAATCTGCTCAGCAACGTAAATAACACAATGAATGTTGTTGAACTGTCAAAATGAAACAAATTAGGCAAAATTGTTTACGAAAATAAGTTACGCAATTAGGGTACTGGACTTCAATTGCGGAAAATGAAAATATCCTGAGAAAACCTATAATTTTATGGCTTGAAATTATCATCAATAGTCTGTGTTGATCAGGTTTTCAGAAACTGAGTATTCTTAACTATTGCTCATACTTTGGACTCCACCCACTTTTCATAGAACTCATACGTCATGCCGCCATACATATTGGAAGTCAACCCTCCGGCTCCCTCCGGGAGGGTTGCCGGCATTAACTTTGTGCTAAAGTTAACCATCGTAGACGGTCAATGACATTAGGTTTTAAAACCGTGTTATAAAACATTATAAAACAAAGTAAAATTGTGTTTTCAGGGGGTCTTGTCGCTATACGTAGTTTCTAACCATTTAAATTTTTTGTGAGTATTGGTAACACAGAAAAAAAATTTTTTTTTAAGAAATGCTTTGATTTTTTTTGACACCAACGCATATAAATCAATTTAAAACATATATATTAAACATCTTATTAAAATAAAATATACATCAGATTTTATTTTCACGGTTTATAATACCTACTGTTTTCGGTTAGAAAAACCTACATTCCTACATTTAAAATGAGCCCTCCGCGAGGGCTCCCGGCATCCCATATGCGAATAGTTGAACCCTCCAGGAGGGCTCCCGGCACTGAACGTGTTAAAATGTAATCCTATTAACCATGAACTAGAATAAAATGTGTAAGCAACAATTAAAATCAATGATTGCGTTACAACCACCCATTGTAACAGTGCGCTAATAATGAGCTGTTATTTAACACAATTGCTTGCACAGCCTTGAAAAGTTTTTTGTCGTGGAAGTTTTATTATTTGCAACGGTTTCAACATTACATCGTTGATGGAACTGCTTGACTAGTTATGGCATGGATTTTATCGGTAGAACATCTGCTATCTTTTGATCAAATGAAAAGGGTCGAAGGGGGAGGGGGGAGAAGGTGAAGAGGTGAGGTATCATTCAACCCATTTGAGGTCGATACTTCTTCCGCACATTTCTTTTAGATTAGTAAAAGCTTCACAATCCTCGACTACAAAATGCTCATTGCATTCCAAATTCTAGATTGGTTTACTCCGCGACGGTCAACTCTTAGCCGAGGACTCTCCAGAGGGTCTCCTGCAGAAGTTCGACTGTGACACGCTTGAGGAGGCGTTCTTGAAGCTGGCGATGAGGCAGCAAGAGGCGCCGAGGCGACGGTCTAGTAAGTACTACACCTCTAGCGTTTATAAAGGTCTTAGGACTGATTCAGAAAAATAGTGGTGTTTACAAAAAAATTGTAGATTATACAAGGGCCAAAAGGAATCAATTCTCATACGAGGTATTTAGAGCCGGAGCGTAGCGAGGGCGGCTATAATCCGAGTAGGAATTGATATTCACCCGTGTTAATTCTACTTTTAATTTCGAATTTAAGGAAAGTAAAAAACAGTATTTATTTTCAAAAATATTTATTGATAATAATACCAAGAGTAGCATAAATATAGTCTGTTTTTTTTAAATATGGAACACACCATGTCACCGCCGCGGGCCGTCCCGCTCAATAGCATTTTTTTTTAATTCACACTGGCTGTTTATACACTCAAAAGACCACAGCATTTTATTATTTAAAGCGATATTTTTCTAAAAAAAATTGCAGCCGACTACGTAACCAAATTTTCCTTGAGAGGGAAGCAATTACTATGAGTCTTTCCCACCCAAAGATGGAGAGCAGCATCTTCCACCCGCTACTCGGATTATTACTCTCCTAAGCTGCCCACCAGTTTCTGCAGTTAGTCTTTTGATGATCTTGTATTAAAACTCCTTTTGCCTGAGTCCACGTCCTACTATAGCAACATCACCGTACTCGCTGGAACTCCGTAGAAGTGGAAAAGTTTTGGCACAAAGAAATCTAAGAATGTCGTACCATCGACACGGAAGAAAAGTCTATAGCGACGAATTTATTTTAAGGATTTTCATTAATTATTTGCTGTTACTTTACGAAGTGTGGGGAGTAAAAGACGGTTTAAACAATGTCACCCATGGGGGTCTATCTTTTTTATTTTTCATGTTAATCAATTTTTAATTTTTGAGTAGAAATTGTGACGTTGCTTTACATTTTTTGCCATATCTCCGATGTTATTGGCTCGATTTGGATTCTGTTTATTATTTCTAAAATCTTATGAGATATTTTATCGGATTAACTAACATTTTTTATTAAAATTTATCGACTATAACCTTTTAAAGTTAATTTTAGATAATTTTTCATGTTTATTCAAAAAAATACAGGCAGCCACATGCCCATGGGCCACATTGTATAAAATCTAGTACAGTAAGTACAACTATGTTCTTAATGTCCCTCGGCAAACCTCGTGTTTCGTCAGTCGTCGGATTTCTATCAGTTGTCCTTTGCACTTGGTGCAGACCGGACGCTCTCGATCGACTTGGAAGTATATAGAGTTGTAAATACTCTTTTAACTTAATGTAATTTACTTAAAAAATGGTAGGAAAGTTGCTAAAGTCGCAAGCACAACAGATAGGAAAATAGTTTTACAGCTCTACATAGTTCACACGAAAATCAAAACAAAACAACAATAAAGATTTAGTTTTTTAATTTTTTTTTAAACTTATACCCACAAAAACAATGATCTCCTAAAACAGGGCTTCATCTCTCCTACGCATTTTGCTGTGCCCTACAGGGTCCATAATGATCTAAATTATATAATTACCATAATGTGTAGGTACTTAAGTGGTCCTAAGTACACATTATGGTTAAGCAATTGAGTAGGTATTAAAAGTACTTAGTTCTGAATTAAAATGATTATAGAAGATAAATCTAATAATTGACGAGCATGGAAATTAACATTCGTTTGTATTCGGAAATGCGATGATTCCCGAGGGTCATTAAGAAAATAGAAATACAGTAGGTATCCGTAATTTTTCATTGCCCTTGAAACGGTATTCTGGATCTTATTTGTCATTAATTGCAATTCCAGCACTGACAGCCTCCCCGGACGTGATCCCGGACAACAGCATCTGTAACGGCGTGGACAGCCGCTACCACTCGCGAGACGACTTCCCCACCATCACCACTAGCACTGATGTGAGTACCACTTATAATAATAACGTGTTTAAGATATTTAATTGATTCAGGCGTGACCTTGCAGAAATCCATAATAAAATACAATAGACGTGGATATATTTAGTAACCTGTTCCGCTTAGCTATTTCTAAAGAGCCATAAAAAACTCAGAATGAAATTGACACGTGTTTCACCTCTCAACGAGGCATCCTCAGGATGACGATTGACTTGTCACGAATCCGAACACAGCGTGTTGCCACACCGAGCGCTGAACGCAAAGAACATTACAACATTCAGCCAGGAATTGCCTTCTCTGAATCCGAGTCTGCTCTTAACTAAATATCATGTTTCAGGTGCTCACTAAAAAAGAAAAAAGGCCAAAGGACAGCAAGAGATTAACAAAGGCGAGGTATAAGGCAGTCTTCATCAAGAGCATACAGCAGTTCTCAAGGCATCCAGGGTGAGTCATTCAACTTTGATTCCAAAAGCTCATTGTGAAATATTTTGTTCATGAAATCTACCTTCACATACCTTTCACAGTTGCCAAGCAGTATTTTCTGTATAACGTTTGCAGGATCCCGGAGGGGTTCGTGGCTAAGTAATAACAGCCGCACGGGTCGATCTATCAGGTTAAGATACGCTTGCCGCGGTTGGTCCGTGGATGGGTGACCATCTTAACATACCGAGACCCCTCCGGACTTCGGAAAGCACATTATGCCGTTGGTCCCGGCTGTCATTCTTGGATCTTTGACAGTAATTTCGGCTCGTCAGAAGCCTGACAAGCAGTCTTATCAAGGGGTATCGTGTTACCCAGGAACTGAGTTGTGGAGGTCAGATAGGCATTCGCTCCATGTAAAATACTAGTATTCAGCTGCATCCGGTTAGACTGGAAGCCGACCCCAACATACTTGAGAACAGCCTAGGCAGATTGATTTTGGTTTGTAGGATCCCGCATTCACATGACGAGACATTATTAGCTTTGCCACATGGTACATCGGCAAACTCCTTGGTATCCTCGGCGCGTTCCGGAAGACGTAGTGTTGGAAGGTCTTTCACAAGTTGGACGGTGACCTTGTGAAGGCCGCAGGAAGCCGCTGGATGCGGGAAGCACAGAATCAGTCGAAGTGGCGGTGCTTGGGGGAGGCCTATGTCCAGCAATGGACGTCTTTCAGATAAAATTAAAAGCAGTTATCACTTAAGTCAAGCAGCAGCGGCTTAAGCAGTAGTTAATTAAGTGGGGTCGGCTGCCAACCTACCCCACACAAATTCGAATACCACTACCTGCTATGTAAATAACAGTGACAGGAACTTAACATATTATCCATATACTAAGTGGGAAAAAAATACGTAATTGTACCCAACTCAAAAACCATCCAAGCCATTCCAAGCAAAGTTAATAAAATTATATGGGACCACCTTGAGAGCATACCCTTTCAAACAAAAAAGAATTTTCTAAATCGGTGGACATGCATGAAAAAAAAAACATGCGCTAAGAACATAATTCAAACTCAAACTCAAAGCATTTATTTCAAATAAACCATTTACAGGCACTTTTGAATTGTCAAAGAATCGGTCAGTTAGTCAGAAAGTTGAAGCTAGTTGCCCATTCCAAAACGTAGATCTCTATGGAGAAGAACGGGCAAGAAACTCCAAGGACACTCTTTTGAATATAGATATTACAAAATTCTGGGTACATTATTCTTGTTGCTTCTATATGTGAGAACAATGTACAAAAAATAATCAAAGCAATTGAAAATATAAGATTAAAAATAAGCCCTGGCAGATAAGAGATGACCAGTCTAAACTGACGGCGCCCGTTCACGAACATGACGCGCGGATCAGCACCATCTCGCTCAACCATTTTGTAGGGAACCGAATGATCCAATTATATAACCTGCTCCTTTTTGGAAGTCGGTTAAAAAGGTAGAAAATGCCTCAGGCATTAAGTCCGCCTTTGTACAGTATTTTTTTTACTTGTGCAAAAAAAAAAGTAAATAAGTCGGCTTTAAGTTTTAATAAATAAAATATAAATCCTTTACTCTACATTAAGGTAGTTTTACCATTAAAATGCCGCTAACATTGTAAAACATTTTCTTTTTCAGTGGTCTAATTTTCTCGATCCTGTTCCCCATCATCCAAGTAGTGGCGTTCTTTGCAGCAGTGGGTCATGACCCGCGGGATCTACACATCGGTGTGGTAAACGAAGAAGCCGCTTTTTCACCATGTGAGTACTAAAATGATAAATTATGCTATTGAACTCTAAAACTCGTTACGGGTCGTCAGAAGCCCGAAAGTCTGACAACCAGTCTTACCAAGGTCTTCAAATTTCACGTTCCTAGTCCCAATAGTTTCGGCTCTGCGTTGATATATCAGTCAGTCAGTTTCTCCTTTTATATACAGGGTGTCCGGTAAATAATGGATAACCTTGAAATAGCATTTATTACATCTTATGGCCGTTCAAAAAAAAATACAAAAAAAATATATCCCAAGTAATACCTAAGATTTTTAACTAACCTTTCTTACCTTATTTGTGCCCGGTTGATGGCAATAGGCTTGCCCCCTATTACATGGGACTTAAACATAACTGGCGAAATGTGGGTGTACCTGCTACAGGGACACCTCTGCCCAACCCTTCGGGGAAACAAGGCGTGATGTTATGTTATGTTTTTTTACCTTATTTTATATTCTTCTTCACCACAACCACAAATGAATGAATTCCATCGATTATATTGTTGTTATAATATTGTACATTGACTATATACCGACAGAGAAGCAGTGAATAATTTGACTAGAAAGTGCAGTTTTTTTTTTTTAAATCTTGTCAGGTACTACTTGGGATGTCATTTTTTGTATTTTTTTAGAACGGCCATTATGTCTAATAAATGCTATTTCAAGGTTATCCATTATTTACCGGACACCATGTATATGAATTCTAACAGACATTTTGCCTCCACTTACCATTACTCTTCCATTATTTCCAGTTGGACTAGACATATGCCGTAACACAAGCCTTAAAACAACAACGCTCAACCCAGACGAGACCTGCGACTTCTACATGCTGAGCTGCTGGTTCCTAGAAGAAATGGAGAAGAAGATGCTGTTCCCGGTATGTAGACCTTCTTCGACAGTCTTTTCAAGTCACTAATTGTGCTAGCATGATGATGGCATGCGCCTACAGAGGGCAAGGCAGGTCAATAACTCAAGATAAAAAAAACAGGGGCACTCCGGGAGTGCCGACAGAAATGAAAACTTGAACAAGATCGCCTTGGTGGAAGAAAAATACTTGTATAGAACATTGGTCCGTAACCTTATCTAAATAAAGAGCACAATCGCGTTTCAAACTTCCAAAACCTTTATAGTAAAAAAATACTTGCATAGAACATTGATCCATAACGTAATATAAATAAAGAGCACAATCGCGTTTACAAAAATGAGGTGTCGGTAACGGTGTCGCGAGTTCAATTGTTTTTTCCCATCTCAAAAATGCCCAACGCGCTTAAAGAAGTTTCCACCTCAAAAATTACTTTATGAAATTGAAAATACATTAATAGTTCTTCTTTTTCAACTTTTCAGACGCCATTCAACACATCAGAAGAAGCGAAACAAGCTGTATCGACAGGCAAGCTATACGGAGCTCTACACTTCTCGAGAAACTTCAGCGAAGCGTTAGCGAAACGTGTAGCGGATGGCGAGGTGGATGACGACATCGTGGATGACAGCAGTGTCAGCGTGTGGCTGGATATGACGAGTGAGTGAACTGCCAACAACATCCACCTTACTTTAGACTTTTTATAAAATGTGCGACGGATGTCAAGGTGGATGACAGCGTCATCCATTACCATCCACCATCCCCCTTAGCCCTTTGGTACTGTAATACAACATTGGGCAAACGAGTGCTGGATGACATCATCCGTCCTTCAACATCATCCTCACCTTAGTACAGTTTTATTAAACAAAAGGCGGACAGCGAGTTGGATGCCGGAACTTTTGTGTAGCTCTGGGGCCGTATAATGACGTTTTAATGTTATCCTGATTACAGTGCTAGAGAGAGACGAAGCTATACATGACGGATAGCACCATCCCTTTTTCGAACAGGAATCATGATGGCATTAATACTTTATAATACGGCCCCTGGACAAATGAGTGACAGGTGGTGAAGTGGATGACAGCGTCATCCACCAACATCCTTACTTGTCATAGTTTTTTTTTTAAAGTTCTTTTTTAATTTATTAATGTTTGCTAAATTCAAGGTACACACGGCTACACATCAAGCTATACATTTCCAGTTTATGCTGATCTCGCATTGTATTGGATTTCCGTACAATATGAGGTCAGCTTATACTGGAATTGTTAGCTTGATGTGTAACCATGTGAACAATAATGATATTGACTTGATTACCTACCTAAATTATTAACAATCATAAGTATTCATATCGCACGCCATAATATGTGGCAAACATGTCGGTACTTTTGTAAACCTGTAGGTACTTTTTTAATGTTATCCTGCATGCACGTTTTTATTTCTGTATGCGTACACATGTTTGAGCAAATAAATATATCTTATCTTATCTTACTTTATTACAGCTTTTTAAAACAAGAGGCGTTTGACGAGGTGGATGATGACAACGTCAGTTATTAATAATTTTATTATTCTCCACAGACCATCAGATCTCGAACTTCATGAAGTCTCAGCTCCACAAGGCGTATGAGAGCTTCACGAGGCGAGCCATGATTGGATGTGGCCGACCTGAAAACTTAGTACAGGTATGGATGTCACTATTCATAATAATTATTATTACCGTATTAATATCTATTTATTCCTTGTCAACTTACTTAAGCCCAGCACGTGTAGCATGAAAACCATAGAAACGGGTTTTCTACGGATTTTGTCGACGGAAGAATAGACAAAATGACAGATTGTGATTGTTTATCTGTCATTTGTCTATTCTTCCGTCGACAAAACCCGTTTCTATTGTAGTCATGCGAAGCGTGCAGGTGAAATTTTTAACGCGACGATTTGTTACTGCGCACTGGATTTTTCAACTGTCGGTAAATGACCGGTTTCTGCAAAAATTGAATGGAATTTAAAATAAAATTAGAATTTCTTTACAATTTTTCTTTATACCTACTTTTTGCATCTGCTGTCAACCATGAATTTATTATTTTTTCATTACCTATGCACTACTGCTTCAGATGTTTTCATCATATTAAATATATTCGAGTAAGTACAAGCGTCTATTATACACTTAGCGTAATTAATAGTGGATCCCTCAAACAGAAGATGAAGTCAATTTGCAGTTCCAGAACCTTTCAGACTTTAATAATTTATTATTATTTTATTTTTATATACTAAATCCAATTTCGCCTTCGAAAATGGTAGTTATGACCAGTGAAAGGTGTTATCCACCAGTACGCTTCTCCACAAAACAACACCCAGTACTACGTAAAAAAATCTGAAAATACCTATTTAGATTTTCATTAAAAAAAGAAAGGTTTACATATTTAAAAAAATATCATTTATTTATTTATTCATTCCATTCCATTGATACATTTAGGGATCTCGCGTACTAGACGGCCACGACTCCAGACAGTCGTGGTCCGTGGTCCGTGGCCCGGTCTGCGGCTAGTTGGCCGTTGCGACCAAGTGACGCGATTCGTATTGATTTCTATAGTTTACCTGGTCGCTGCGACCACTGATCGTGGTCGTAGGCATCTAGTGCGCGAGACCCTTATTCTATTGCTAGATTGACATGACATCTATCTCTCTAATTCTTGTTTGTAACGTTATGTTGTGTGCGTTTTAGATTCCAGTGCACTTTGAGAAGCCGGTGTTCGGTAAGAGTGAACCGCAAGTCGTCAGCTTCATGGCGCCAGGGATCCTCATAACGTAAGTTATTTTTCGTTCTCAGTAGTATTTGATATTAATCCTATATGGATGCAGAACAAACACATGGTCGAGAGTTCGACAAACTTCGTTCGTAATCGGCCTAAATTTGAAAAGAAGTAAATTTTATGGTCCTAAAGAGATATGAGGAACAGGGTGTAAAGTTCACTCATCCTCTATAGAAAAGGGAGGATCCTCCGAACATCTGTCGTCTGAACAATCCTCGTGTCTGATGGGCTACTGCCCGACGATTGATGTCGAAACGTTGTATATTTGCTAGTCGTGCGGTAAACTCTGTTTGCGTGATGCAGGAATTTGCGTGACGCCAGTGTTACGCGTAGTTCACATGTGGCGATGTAGATGCCACTACAATCTATCCAGAATTTTGAGATCAGGACCAATCGGGCCTGTACCGTCGGGGTTCATAGAACCATTGCTTTCATAATTTTTGGAAGGACAAACTCCGGACCATTCAGACCCTCAGTATTCAGGAGCATCTGAGCATGCTCATTACCTTATAACTTCATCCAAAGTTCTTTATTGACCGTTTTATCGTCTTTCAACCGCTCATGAACAAACTCCACCTAAGATAATTGTTTTTCCGAAATAGTCACACATATGCCATCAGCTAACGTGAGAGTCCCGTCGTTAACCGCACCCTCCTTTACATTCATCTTAGTCCAAGGGTCTAAGTAGTAGTAGTTAGGGTTAGTTTAGGTAAACCTAAATAGACTCGACCCAGAATTCGGCCACGTGTTTGACGCCATCACTAGCGTCAACCAGTTCCTGTAACGTGCAGCTGACAGGAAACGTTGGACACGACATTAAGTGTCCCATCGTTTGTAGAACAGCATCACATTTCGCACTGAACAGATTTTCCTTGCTTCGGCCATACTGGGTCCGGACTCCCAGTGCGCGTAGCATGACGGCGGATTTTGTCGACGAAAGAATAGACAAAATAGGATTCTGTCATTTTGTCTATTCTTCCGTCGACAAAACCCGTTTCTATTGTGGATGCTACCCGTGCTGGTTACCCAAGGCTCAAGACATGTTAATAACTCACAATCCATGTTCCAGCATCATCTTCTTCCTGTCGGCCATCGTGACGTCGACGCTGATGATCTCGGACCGGCTGGAGGGCGTGTGGGAGCGCTCGGCCGTGGCCGGCGTCAAGCCCAAGGAGATGCTCAACGTGCACATCACGCTGCAGTCTACTATCATTCTGATGCAGGTTGGTTTACTGGTTTATAAATATGTTGCTATTGAAAAAAGAAAGTTAAGAGTTGAGAGCTTTAAGAGAGCGTTCTTAAAGTCGGTAACGTCGCAAATAGCTCTCAAATATTTACCTGTTTTAATTAATTTAGCAATGTTACTGTATGGAAATATTATATAACTAGCGACCTAAATAAAATGTTGTAATGTGTCTGACAACCAGTCTTACCAAGGGGTATCGTGTTACCCAGTACCTAACTAGGTTGTGGAGGTCAGAGAGGCAGTCGCTCCATGTAAAATACTGGTATTCAGCTGCATCCGGTAAGACTGGAAGCCGACCCCAATATAGTTGGAAAAAGGCTAGGCAAATGATGACCTAAATAAAATGTTAATAATGAATATAACTCTGAATTTGATGTTGTAACCATTTTAGGTGTAAAAAGGGGATTTGGAAAGTTTACTTTATTTTATTTTAAAACTAAATATTCGGTATTTAGTGGTTAGCAATATTTCATACTTCCATACAGTCAAAACAGCAAAATATTTGGCAGCTATTTGCGACGTTGCCAACTTTCAACATAAAGTAGAAACTTGTATATTTTTAGATACAGCCAAGCAAAATGACACCCTACATCAATTTATAGCCATTTATTGATTTATTTATTGGTCTATCTACAATTGTTACACTGTTCAACCAATTGCAAACACAAGCCAACATACTTACAAGCCAAGTGCACAATATTAAGTGGTAGACACAGCATGCAAAAGCATTATAAACCAACAACCAACGAATTATTTCATACAACTGTCAAATAATGACAGCTGTGATTTGAATATACGGACAATCTAAGTTGGCATTCAATTTGCTTAACGATTCATTTCCCTGGCTTTACTTTTACTCTCTGTCGAAAGCATCCGCGTGAAAGCGTAACAAATACCTAAGGGAGCGTTCAAGTATTACGTAACGCAATTTGGGAGAGCGGGGGTCTTCTGAAACGTTACGATACGTTACAGGGGTGGGGGGTTTAAACTGCGCGTTACGTAACATTGTTTTAACCCTTCAGAACGGTCGCGTAGAGATTTTTTTTCTCACGCATCTTTTAAAACGTTTTTTTTTCTCAAAATTTCAAATGGAATGAATGACTACTTGAAATTTTTTTTACCTTCACAAAATTCCTTGCTTGCTTTACAGGATAGTGATTTTTTTTTTTAAACTCCAAATGCAAAGCAAAAAAAAATATATATCAACAGCTTGTACTTTACGCCACATAATTTTGACTTTCAGGTAAAAATGGTCACTTGGTGGTGGTTACGTAACATTTTACAAGGGGGAGGGGTGGGGGGGTAAAGAACAGCGTTACGGCGCGTTACATGGGGGGAGGGGGGGTCAAAAATCTCCAAAAATTGCGTTACGTAATACTTGAACCCTCCCCCCTAAACACACACAAAATCAAATCTTTTCTTTTATATATAAGTTCAGATTTACCAAAACTCTGTTTCTCTTCTCAATTCTAGACAGTGGAGATGATGGCCTTAGCTTTCATCGGCTACGGCATCCCGTCAGTGGGCTCCAAGCTGGTCTGTGGCCTGCTGCTGTTCCTGCAAGGTATCTGCGGCATGTGCTACGGCTTCCTGCTGTCGGTCTACTGCCCCAGCCATACTTTGTCCTTCTTTGTGGCTACAGGCAGCTTCTATCCTATGATTTTGTTGTGTGGTGAGTTTTTTTTTATTGTTCTGGAGTCGGTCTAAGTATTAACAGCCGCACAGGTCGATCGATCAGGTTAAGCTACGCTTGCTACGGTTGGTTCGTGGATAAGTGGCCATCTTTACACACCGAGACTCTTCCGTGCCTCGGAAAGGACGCCAAGCCGTTGGTCCCGGCTGTCATTCGTGGATCTTTGACAGTTGTTACGGGTCGTCAGAAACCTGAAAGACTGAGAACCAGGATTACCAAGAGGTATCGTATTACCCAGTAACTGGGTTGTGGAAGTCAGATAGGTAGTCGCTCCATATAAAATACTGGTATTTAGCTCCATCATCCGGTTAGACTTGAAGCTGACTCCAACATAGTTGAAAAAAGGCTACGCAGATGACGATAATATAGCGTTTATTTTTTACCATATATTAACACACAATTTTTCTATTTCCAGGTATCCTCTGGCCCCTAGAAGGCATGTCATACGGCCTCCGCATCATAGCCCTGACCCTGCCCTTCACAATACCTTCCAAATCTCTCAGAGATATCATGGAGAAAGGCGCCACCATCATGGACCCGACAGTTATCTACGGGTTCCTGACGACGCTCGCGTGGATAGCGATCACTTTAGCTTTAATATACTTACGGTTAAAGTTAAAGAAGACGTAGATTGTTAAGGAACAGCACGCTTACCATGACTACAATAGAAACGGGTTTTGTCGACGGAAGAATAGACAAATGACAGATGAACAATCACAATCTGTTTTTTTGTCTATTCTTCCGTCGACAAAACCCGTTTATGGTTGTCATGCTACACGTGCTGGTTATGTTTGAGTTTTAGGACTTTTTATGGATAGTGTGCTGTGATCTTGAAGTTCAGTTGGTTGTTTGGAGTTGCTTGTGTAAGTGATTTCGTAAGTTTTTAATAATTTTAATACCAGCCTATTATTGTCCACATTTTATCACCACTGCTCTCAAAATGGTGAAGGAAAACATTGTGAGGAAATCGGCATGTCCTAGAATCAAAAATTCGAAGATATGTGACATCCGCCAACCCGCACTGGGCCCGCGTGGTGGATTACGGTTCACTCCGAAGAGAGGAGGCTTGTGTCCCAGCAGTGGGAATATTATAGACAGGTTGGCGTAAGTTTTTATTGAATTAAATTCAGTTTAAGCTGCATTAATAGGTAGTGGATTGGTGCTTGAATCTTCCATAATTAGGAAATTAAGGTGGGTAATAATGACCCAGAATCCTTAGAAAACAGTCAATGTTAAAATGTCAGAAAAATAATAATTCGCTCATTTATTTACCTACCTAAAAGGTATGGTCATTTAGGGTAATTATTACCCATTTAGGGTAATTTTTACCCGTTTAGGGTAAATAATTTTATGAACATATGAAGTAAATTTTAGTACCTAATTAATAGTAAAACTTACACAAGCAATTATCAGGCATCTGTTATATTTGTCTGATTAGTAAAATGAATAACATACAAAATAAAATGTGCATTAATTGTGCCGAAACTGGTGTGAAATCGGATTCAGTAGCGAAATGTTACAAATAATTTATTATTACGAACGATGATACTGTAGTCTTTGACTAAAAACACACACACATTAAAATCGATGGCATTTATAAATTTTCATCGATTTGGTAGTTACGACATGATGACATATTCTCTAACCGACTTCAAAAAAGGAGGAGGTTATAATGTTCGTCTGTATTAATTATTTTTTTCGTCACAGTAGGGCCATCTGGTTAAAATTAAAAGAACTATGTTATTAAAATCTTTAAAATATAGGTAGGTACTTTTTGATGACTGTTGCAGGCATCTGAAATATTTAAACTGGATATTAACCGGGAACTTAATAATTTGTAATTAATATTATTGTATTGCCAATAAAAACTATATTTTAATTTAATAAGTGTAAATCCCTATCACCGGTTCAAAACCTGTGACTAAATAATCTTTATTTTCGGTTAAGTGGTATATTTAGTAGGATTCTTTCACAATGGTTAGGTAAAATTGGTAGATATTTTTCAATTTAGAATAAAAATTATATGGAAGGAACCCTTTCTGTCGGGTAGCTTGTACATAGCTAATAATTATATTTTTATGTCTCTCTGGGTTTTCAGAATATGTGATAATTATCTTCTTGAATATTCTGTAAATCATACATGGTTTAAATTAAATTAGGTGGTGAACCTCCACAAATGTGACGGTGCTTACTAACCACACAATAAAAGTTAAAACTTACTACTGGAGCCGCGTATACGCAATACAGCGTCACCGACCGACTGGAGCCGAGTATACCCGATTCAGCGTCAACGACCCGAGCGAGACGGCACTGTTCAGAAAGAGCGCAAATAACCACAACGGGGCCAACGGCCGGTGGTAGCGTAAGTTACTTGAAATTATGAGCTCAGTTTTTTGTTTTAAATCCTCACTAGATCAATCACAATTGAAGTTTCGCTGACTAATTTGATTTGACCTTGTAGATACTAGCAGTATATTACTGCTAGAGAGTAAGTTCGGGGTAAATCATGACAATGATTTAAAAAGTTTGAAAAACTATATGGATAATGTTTATAAAAATGTTAAAGTGCTGAAATGTTCAAAAGTTATTTAGAAATATTATAGGGAAGGACCTATTTCCTAGTCAGCTAGGAATCTTAGATGACTACATTGTAATATCCTAGGCCTATTTCCTAGGCACGGATATGGATTTCAAATATTATATAAAGACAAGTGTATTTTCTTTCATTTAAGATATTATGCCGTAATTCTTATCAAATTACCACTACTGTTAGTTTGGTACTTTACAAATGATACTGAAATACTGCAAAAGTATTCGGTAAACGCATTTTTATTGTATAGTTTGTACGTATATTAGAATATTTTGTTATATCTTTCTTCTAGAGAGAACTTTGCCGAAGTGGTGACGTGATACCATGTGATTTGGGTACTATTTATAAATAAAGATTTTTTCTAATACATTTGTTTTATTGCCCACTTTCCAATGTTCCTATTTTTTATTCTCTGGATAACCAACTTTTCAGAATAGGCCATAACCCAGTGTCCTAAGCAAAGAGATCCTCATGACATTTTGCAAAATACTGTTGCCGAATAAAGTTACAACAGTAATTAGACAAAGGCAGCCCCGGATCTGTAGGGGGGCAAACCGGGGCCGTGCCCCGGGCGCCAACTTCAGGGGGCGACAAATTCAAGCGTAGCAGACAAGTGCACCACCCAACACATCACAACTTTGCAATAAATGAGACGAGCAACCCTTTTTTTTTTTTTTTTTATCGTCACCCTCCCATCTCATCATCTGCACTGACATTACCTATGAACTTTGTTTCGAAAAAGTTCTCTATAATCGTCATGTCTGTGTCGTTTACCGTTTAGAAGATAATCAAGTATTTTGTTTTGCGTGAGTTTTGTTCGAGGGAAAAAATATTCTCACCACCTGTCGTATATGCACACATCTACAGTTAGTGAGTTAAAGATTAAGTCAAGAGCTATTTATAAAACGTTATTAATTCATTAATAAAGTCACAGCTAACGCAACAGCGCCCGACCGAAAAACTGTTGCCCTGGAAAAATATCAATTGCTAGTAACGACAGTTAGCGGGGAGGGCAACGATATTATAATCTTTCTACATGTACTTTTTTAGGGTTCCGTAGTTAACAAGGAACCCTTATAGTTTTGTCATGTCCGTCTGTCTGTCTGTCCGCGGTCTAGCTCCAAGACTGTTAGTACTAGAAAGTTGTAATTTGGCATAGGTATACATATTAATCATGCCAACAAAGTGGTAAAATAAATATATGAAAAATATATTTTTTTAGGGTACCTCCCCTACACGTAAAGTGGGGATGTTTTTTTTTTTCTATCCCTTGTGGGATATCGTTGGAAAGGTCTTTCAAAAACATTGTAAGTATTACCATTTTTGAATTCAGAGATCCGTTTGCGAAATATTAAGCTTTAAAGTGAAAATTTTTGTTAGAGTCAAGTATCCCGCCCCCCCTACCAGTTAAATGGTTGGTTTTAGATATGTGAAAAAATTCACGGCAGTAGCTTATATAACGAATTTAAAAGGAAAACTATCACAGCTGAGTAGGCTTTACAAGTTAACGAGTAATAATCGACCAACTTAGATTTGCGGTTGTAAAAACATGTTCTCCCATACATTCTGTATGAAAGATTTTTTTTTCAACTACAAAGTTAAGTTTGTTCTTGGGATAAATTCATCCCAACTACGGAACCCTACATTGTGCGTGGTCCGACATGCACTTGGCCGGTTTTCTTTTTTACAACAGTTTTGGTGCCGCTGTTGGATTGGGACATTGTCTTTATAATATAATAAAATTCTTCTGTACGTGTGTTTGTCACCTAACTCCTTAACGGTTGGACTGATTTGGATGAAATTTTGTGTATATATTTGAGTGGGTCCCTAGATGATTTGAACGTACAATTGGACCTGGTAGGTGGCCCTGTTCGGACAGGACAACGTCTGTCAGGTCCGCTAGTCGATCGATAAAATGTGATTAATATGTTGCTGCCAAAATTTTCATTTCCAGTAAATTTTTAATTTCTCGGGCTGGGCTACCTTAGCACATCAAAGGGCTAGCGGAGGGCGGCAGACGGCAGTTTATGCCCCGCTTCAAAAAAAATCTAGATCCGGGGCTGCACAAAGGTCACGGTCGATAAGAGGTCATCCATTAACCTGTAGACAACCTTCCCAGAGGTGTATCATTATTTTTGACCTAGGACGTCTAGTTTTCGAGATATTTGCGAAAACAAAAAAAGGGTCTCCATTTTACAAAATTCAGTTGCCGAATGAACGTACAACAGTATAATCAGGCAAAGGTCATGGTCACGGTGAGAAATACGGGCTTTTCAATTTTGTCCTTGCAGACCTTCTCCTATTAACATTTTATTTAAATAAATACTCCATGTAGGACTAGTGATAGCAGCGACATCTGAAGTGAGCAAGTGGCAGTTTTTATCCCCATTGAATGATTATCCTAGAACTAAGAACGCGAAGATTCCGTACCTATTCACAAGACGGTCGCTTTCAATGAGGACGCGGCCTTAGTGTTAAGTCAATCAAACTCATCATCGTCATCTATTATGCAGTATGACTGCCACTGGCATGACCACCATCAGGGATATAAATTTTTATAACACAAAAAATTTGCCGCTAATTAGTCGATATTTGTAGCCAAATATCAGAATTTGTCGGTCACTGGTTCAAAAGTTATAAGGGTTTATAGGTGGCCGATCTGAGGAGCATCTCCCCAGCTTGGCCCAATTGAATCTCAAAAGCTAGGGCCCCTAGCGAAGACCTGTTTCCTCTCAAGTTTTGTCGCTAATTAGTCGCAATTTTTCGCCATGTCACAGATTTAGTTGGGTCTTAGTTTAGAAGATACGAGTTCAATTTTTAAGTATAGTCCAAGAGCTAGATCGAACATTTTCGTAAACTCTTTGATCTATCTCTTGGACTATACTTAAAAATTTAACTCTTCTAAGACCCGACTAAACTTGTGACTTGGCAAAAAATTGCGACTAATTAGGGACAAAATTATAGTATATAGTACTTATAGAAAAGTAATGAAAGCTAATTTTTCTTAAAAAACAACAGGAATCTGAATTTCTGGTCGCTATAACTTCTTTAGGAGCACTAATTTTTGTATAAATTTAGGAAGAAATCAGTTTTCAATAGGGAAACTTGAAATGAAAATTTTACACCGTGACTACCGCCGCAGCCGCCCCACCCAATGGCATGGTATACCGTCAAACGGGGTGAATAGATAGGTTTTCGATCTTTTGCAACGATTTTCGTAATGTTGCTGACTTGATACACATGTTTCTAAGCATGTATTTGTTGAGTCTTAGGCCAAACTACTGTAATATATCCATTTTTATTCGGATATGTTTATAGTTAATAAGAAAAACCTCAAAATATACGTGATTTCTATTTACTTCCTATCAGGGGACAAAAGTCACGCCTGAGGGGTGATTAGAAAAATTTCGTAGGGCTGCCTCATTGTAGTTTCCCTGATTAATGAGTTAATATTAAAGTAAGCAAATAAAACTCGAGTAGGTATCTTATACAAAATAATATGTATTTAATAAAATAAAATTTTATTATAAAAACCACCAAAAACATTTGACATTCAGTTACATGTTTTTGGTGGTTTTTATTGGTTAATTATTAATAATAATCAACAAAAACTAAACAAAATTTTACTCCAAACTAAAAAACAAAACTTTTAACTGAAAATTGCATTCAAATAAAATTAAAACATTTAACAAAAAATTAAAATTGAACCACCTACCCAACGGTTCTTAAACTTTGTGGCAGCAGCCCTATTATAATCATGTCTAATCACCCCTCTTTCGTAACTAATCACCTCTTTCCCGTGTCTATTAACCATATTCGCGTGTCTGGTAACCCCTCAGGCGTGTCTATTCACCCCTCAGGCGTGTCTAATAACCCCGAAAAATTCAAGAAAATAAGGCTTACGCAATAAGAACAATTTAACATATTTTTGCATGTTCTAACTTCAATTTATACAGCACAATATATTTATAACAACACAGACCGTAATAGAAAACTACATTTAAACGAATAACACCAAAATGCAATTACTTACCGAAGTTCAAAATCGCGCTCACGCAACTCACTTGTTTTGTTATCAACTTTGACGTTCAGTTTTGACGACTTTTTGTGATGTTGCCACGCATAAAACGTCGCCAGACTAAGAAAAATAATACTACCAAATTGCTAAAGAAGCGGGTTTATTGCTGGGGTCACCGAGTTTGCCATAAAAAACGTTTGAATAAAAACCAAGTTTTTTTCTCTATTCCCCCCGCGAGTTCGATTCACCCCGATTGACGGTATCTCGTAAACTACTGAAGAACTAATTTTGAATTTTGGGCACTAATTTTTATTTTGCAGGGTACTCATTTTCTATGTAGGTTTGAGGAAAGCGACAAGCTCCTCAAACTTGGAATCAACATTCAGTCGTGGTCCTGCTGAACGAGCGCACGAAAGTTATCATCGTTGATTTCTCGGTAAATATAAATGTTTCAGTTGTTTTTTTTACGCAATTAATCAAATTTAAGGGTATCAATTATTTGTATACTTATAATAGCTGCAGCATGCCCCCTTTTTCGGCGCTCATGTTGGTCCTGCTGAAGGGAGCGTGACAACCGCCGGACCACCTTCAGTTTCTCGAAAACTACTAAGGTACCAATTTTGTCGTTCGAGCACTAATTAGTACCAATTAGGTACTAATTATTTACTAAATATGGAAGCGATTGGCGTTGGTGGTCCTGCGGTAGTCACAGACATATTTCTCGGTAAATATAAATGTTTCAGTTGTTTTTTTAAGCAATGAATCCAATTTAAGGGTACTAATTATTTGTATACTTAGAATAGCTGCAGCATGCCCCCTTTTTCGGCGCTCATGGTGGTTCTGCTGAAGGGAGCGTGATTACCGCCGGACCACCTTAAAGGTAGTTTCTCGAAAACTACTAAGGTACCAATTTTGTTGTTCGAGCACTAATTAGTACCAATTGGGTACTAATTATTTACTAAATATGGCAGCAATTGGCGTTGGTGGTCCTGCGGTAGTCACGGACATTCATGTGTAGCAAGTCTGGAGGATGAAAAATAAAAACACAAAATTCAGATATAAAAATTTTATTATTTATAGGAAATATTTTGATTTAACAACAACTCTTTCCGCATGAAGCGCCCGCACCGCCGAGCCGACAAAGATCATGGCACATTGATATTAACTCTCGCTGTATTACTTTTAAGGATACCGCTAATTCACGATTAAGTAATATTTTGATACGGGAGTAACAAGTTGTCGCATCGTAAATAAATCGTAAACGCGGCACCAAAATATTTCAGACTGTAGATTTCGATTTACGAAGCCAAAATTGTGTGTTCAGTACCAGGATATAACGTCAACATTCGTCCGGTCGTTGAACTTCGTAAACAAGCGCCTGCGCAGCGACGCGAGCGCTCACACTGACAGCACGAGGTTTCGTTGTCAGCAAACCGTCCGAGGTTCCTCACAGCGCAAAACGGTACCTCAAAAAGAAAAAAAAAAGTCTATCCACTTCATCATTTCGTCCGCAGACCACAACACACCGCTTATTGCGACATTATCACATTTATCAAGCATTATCTGTTGATCCCTCGATACAGGAAAAAAAACTGATTTTTTTAATTCTGTGTTTTCGCCTAACTATAAACTAGTACTTAAATTATAGCTCACTCATCACCTATTTCGCTCGCATTCTCGCTTCGCAACCACACTCTATACAAGATGTCTTTGCATTTATACTACAGAGCGACATATTTTTACATTGGATCTCACGGGGGACAGTCAATTCCTACACTATTTATTGCTTTTGAAGCAATTATATATTTTAAAAATAACACTTTTCCCCTTACAACCGCCTTAGACAATGTTCGTACATTATTTATAAACGTTTATAAGAGGAAACAGTACAAGCTGCATAGGCATATTTTTAAATATCACACATTTTTTTAAATTACATAGCGAAACAGCGTGTTCAGCTATCATCGGAACAACTAGAAGGAATTGACCGGGCCCCTTACAAAATAGACGAGAAAAAAAACTAAAACTTAATGCAGTTCCTATACAAATCGATGAACATAAAAAATGTTGTGGAGATTATGGAGAGGGCCTGAATACAGCCGAATGTTAAAACAAAAGTTAGCCGTTCCACGTGTCTATGTACAGAACCAAATTATTTGGGGTCCGCCTTGCAAAACTATCACATGTTCGAAACAAGTTACTTATGTACAAAATTGGATACGTTCGGCATTCTAGCGATCACAGAGATACACAGGATGCACGATTATTGTGGATTATTCTAGGCCTTGTAAAGGTTTATTTCAAATCCAAAATCCTATTGATATTTTTATGCAGACTTATAAGTTTTGCAGAAACAGATACCACACAGGCGACGTTCTATCGAGCGACGGACCTTCTACTTATCGCAATAAGTGGCTAGCTTTCATAAACACTACCATTTAACTATTAACACAGAATTATCATGTATTCTAGGAAGATTCCGCTCGATGCAACGTTGGTTTAAAGCCTCGAATTACATATTATTAAAACAATTTCAGTTACAAAAGTATGTATAAATGTAGATACATTAAACGCTAGCTATTAACGTAGATCTAGACACAAAGTTAAAAACAAATTCTCATATAGTCGAACATAATTTCCAAGCTTTACACAAAATACATATAATATTAACTGTACAATTGTGACGTAGTCTATCTGTTCAGGCCTCCATTCAACACTACATATTTACATTATAATAACCATACTGTTCAAGCTTCGAATCACAATTTTTCAATAAGTAATATTTGCCGAAATTACGAAATAACGGAGTAGTCTTGGTGAGCTTAGCCGGTGTGGCAAGATGTAAATAATTTCAGACATATTGCTATAATTGAAGGAGACACAAAATTATGATGGAAAAGGTTTTCCAGAGTTCAAAAGTTCAGAATCATAGCAAAATGAGACATACAGGAATTAAAAGCTACATTAGCAAGCGATGCCTTTATCTGTCATGGAGAAAAAATCGCAACGCTTTTCACGAAACTAGAGAAAATTGATCGACGATGAAATCTAGAAGCAATTTATTGTGACATTTTATAGTTCAAATACAAAAATACATGCCTAATTTAAAATCAATTATAACTTATTAAGTATAACTATAATACTACACATACACATATACTATACAATACCTGAAATCACCTCTCTCGTCTCCACTGTGGAATTTGTACCTCGAGCCCCAAGATACAGATCTAGTTTGGGGGCTCACTGGCAATTAATATTATGTAACCTAGCTGTAGGTAATATTTAAGCTACTCAAATCATCTCAACTTGCTGTTAACCTGTCAACCTGCTTACTGTATTGCCTGGACAATAAATATTTTCGTCACATTGAGAAAAAAAAAAAATGCCAAAATTACACCGCACCACTCATCAAGACTAAAAAAAAACATTTTAAAACATTATCGTAACAAGAAAAGTTAATCGCCAATGATCGTAAAAACATAATCACAAAGTAACTTAGAAAAATATATAATAATATATAGTAAATAAATAAAGTATATTATATCAACAACTTCGAGCGTAAGGCACATTGCCTGCAAACTGTAAATGGCGTTGTTACGCTGAAGTTTCTTTTTACGTATGTATTCTGTCATTGTTTGTACTGTAACTATGCAATTATCATCATTTCAGCCGAAAGACGTCCACTGCTGGGCATAGGCCTCCCCCAAGCACCGCCACTTCGACTGATTCTGTGCTTCCCGCATCCAGCGGATTCCTGCGGCCTTCACAAGGTCATCGGACCATCTTGTGGGAGGCTTCCAACGCTACGCCTTCCGGACGTCGTTCGTCTTCAACTATGCCACATAAACGTAAAATGGGGATAAAACTTGGAAAAGGTTTAACTATACTTTTATGAAAAACCCTTGATGACAAAACTGAAAAATAAAAACTGGCAATAAATATGATATTATGATATTCTATCTAATGTTTCTCTAAGAGAGAAGAAAAGTATCACAATATGAAGTATTGAGCGAATTTGATGTCTAAGATCGTCGTAAGTATTATAAAGGAAAATGCTACTACTAAAATCCAAATATGATATACATAACGACAAGTATGAGTTGAGTAAAAATTAACCGTATGGTGTTTGATATAAGGTACAGAATTAATCATCACAAATTATGAAACAGCCATTTCTTTGTGATGTTTAAAAATGGGACATAACTAAATGTGCATAAGGACTCTTCTCACGTAAAGACGCAGTTACAGTACAAACCGACCAATTCAATATGGCGGTGGATTCATTCAAGTAAAACCTTTTCGGTTATCGTTACCATGAGTTTGATACCTTTCTGAACGCAGTACTAAAAATGTATGAGATCTATTCAAATATCAAGAGATCATTCTGCCTACACCGCGGACGCGGCTTGAAGATATGTACGTATATTGTAAATGTGCTCTGTATTCGAGATTATCGGAAACTACTGTAACTATTTTGATGAAACTAAGTTAGACGTTGGTGGATTAGAAGAATTTTACTACTCAAGTATCGAGTAGAAAAAAAAAAGAATTTGCAGCCCAGCCGAATTAGATCCTTCAGAAAAAATCCTAATTTTAATCCATAATGAAAATCAAAACCTACAATACGTATTTCTACACACAAATAATATATATCGTCGACAATGAAAGATAATCTCCATACATCTCTCATACAAAATTTAAATGACACGCGAACGAGACCCGCAGTCTTCCGATCTCATACATCTTTCCTCTACGCCAACTTTCGTTACATCTAGCTAATCTCATACAACGGATGTGTCCATTCCTTAAAAAAGGATTTATGTTAAAACAATAAATACTTAATTACCGCTTAGAACCTTAAGTAAGAAAAGCGTATAAATTATTTTTTCTCAGAAAATTTGAATTAACGGACTTAGTCCCTATCTACCTAGATGTTGTGTCGTATTGTATGGAAACATACAAATGTATGGAGTCACTGGGGAACAGGGTAATGTATGGAGCAAAAATCTTGTTCAAGTTGTCAGAAATGCGAAATATGCACATTGACATGTCAATAGAACGCATTTTTTGAGCATTCGATATTTGTGTCTTATGCCATCGTCAGTAAGTTCAGTTACAACAGAAAATTTAAGTCATACTCGTTCACACACACACAAACGGATGCATTTAAGATTTTCTTTCAAAAATGAGTTTTTTCGCAATACAATACGACACAACTTTTACAAGGGCAGCTTTCAACGACTGAGTTTTAAAAGCTGTCGCGCTTAGGGCTCGGTACATGGATGCCATTATTATTTACTTACTTTTAAAATTCCCATTTGATTTGCTATCTGTCTTGTTCTGTGATGAAAAGTTACCCAATAACTATGATTTTGACTGTACTTTTCAACATGCATTTTGAAGAAACTAATTATTGAATCTAATACCTATATCTTACTGCAGTCATAAAGATAAAATTACACCACGATTATTCAGACTATAGAAACTCGTTACCGAGTAACGATGCAGTCACGAATCACGATTCAAAACTGACATTTGATTCACGAAACAGGTTTTTAGCCTTTCAGTATTTTGTAAATACAAAGAGATTATATTTAAAACAGGTAAGAGACAGTCCTCTACAAAGCCGAAACTTTTCTAAGGCGCCAACTCCACGGGCGGCGATAGTCACGCTGTGGTATCAAATTCTATAGACACTATGGAGCAATCTCCACACGGCGATATCATCGCGGCGATTCTCGCGCCTTAAGACTGTCACATTTACTGCCAGATTCTTCAAATATCATCCCATAGCAGCGACTTTTAAAAACGCTAAACAAAATTTGTGATGCAGCGATATCAAAGGATATGTCGTGAAAGCCACCTTGCATTGTAACAAGTTTATATGTTGACGCCCGACGCACCGAGTACACGCTTATAATGCCTATGTATTACTTCTGTATTTCAATGAGCTTTCGTGGTTTATTGTAGTGAAATATATTGAGCACAGTTTAATATTATTGAACTTATTTGTCGTAAAGGAAACCCACTTTAAACTAAAAATGGAATTGTGTTATTACTATTTTCGACCGCATGCGGTTTTCTGAGATTTTAAGGTATTTTGTGAACCGACTTTTAACAAAAGTAAAGGCCTCATAGACGCGACATTTCGCTTTGGCGACTCTCGAGACACCGCGATTTGTTGTCGAGACGCATCGCGCGCGGGTGTGAATCGCACCAGACGACTTCATAAAAAAATATATATAAATACGCCTGTGACATACTACAAATAGGTGCGGGATCTAAACAGTTTACACGATGCACGTCATTTGTTGCTACAATTTTACTGAATGCCACAAGACAAGAAACTTGCATTGTGTAGATAGATATCGCAAAGAAACACGTCAAGAAAGTCGTGTCTATGTGTGCCTTGAAACACGTACTTTGCCATTACAAAGACATAACATTTCCCGCATGCAGCACAGATCGACCATAACAACATTCACATAAGGTATATAAAACAAATTATTGCTATCTTGGCGCATACGCACACTATTTAGTCCACATGGTAAGTAAATGGAACGCTCATAAGCCCTTGCCACCGATTGGCTAAGACGAGTCAATGGTGCCGACATTACTTTGTAGCTGTTCGGGTAAAGGTGCAACTCTGCAGTCGATTGAAGACCGTATCATCATCACGGCACGAGATATTTTCGTATAGACATTTTGATATAAGAAAGGACCAATTCATTGTGGTTTAGAGTTCAGACATCGTCAGTTTTTGTTCTTTGTATTTATCCTGGGACCGTATGTTCAGTCCAAAAGCGAGATGAAGCTACACAGAAATGTGGGTACACCTCTGCACTTCAAAACCCCTGGTTATCAATCGAAACAATAGTCAATCAATGTATCAAAAAGTATTTTACATTCCCTTGCCGCTTACTCAATTATCTTCGATTGAGTTTGCGGTTCAAAACTTGGTAATTATTTTAGATTCTGAGTTCTAGTTTATGGCATTAATTAACAGCAGTACAGTTGCACCTTCATCCCAAACATTTGTGCATAACCCACACACTTCCTTACAAAACTACGCGGCATTATGTAATATACTCGCGGCATTCGTCACGTCCCGGTGCGCGCTACGCGGGTGGCGGCTGCTAGAACTTGTCTTGGAAAATGAACAGGTTGTTGGTGGCTGCGACGGCGATTATACTCTCGTGAGGGTGCCATGCTGTATGCAGGATTTTCTTGTTGAAGTCCAAGCAGTCTACGCTTATCTCGTCCTGGGGAGAAAGAAAATAAACTGTCAAACTCAAACCCACAGTATTTATTTCAATTAAATTGTTTACAGGTACTATTGTCAAGGAGTTGGTCAGTCAGTAAGAATGAACCTAGTTGCCCATTCCAAAGCGTAATAGATTCTGATGGACAAAAACGGGCAAGAAACTCCATGGACACTATTTCGAAATCAAAATATTTGTTACGTCAACTATGTTAAAATTAAATTTGTCGTATTTTTTTTAAATAAATGTTTAATTGTGAAATATAAAAAGGTAGTGGCCGCGGTTTGGTTGTATCTTTAAGGCTTGTGCAGACCAGCGCGACATGCGACGCGACACAAAGGCACCGCCCGTAGCGCGACGAGCGGTGCCTTTGCGTCGCGTCGCGTCGCGCTGGTCTGCACAAGCCTTTATACTGCTGTAATGTTATTTGTCGATTCAAGCCGTGCGTAGTATGAAAACGGATAATTTTAAAAGTATTCAATTATACACAATACGGTAGTTGCCCAGGTAAAAAAAGAAATTTTATTTAGTCCGCTTTTTAGATAATAAAAAATATTAAGACACGTATTTTTTGCTCTATCATATTAATCAAAAATAACTTAGAAAACGCATTAAAGTTGGGAAGTGGGGGCTCGCTACGTCACAACGTCGTATTAAATCTAGCGAGGCGTGACGTCATGCCACATTTTAACTCAATGTATCGCCATAATCTTTTGATCACGTAAAAAAAGAAAAAATATGTGTTCAATATTTTTTAATAATTAACAAGACGGACAAAAACAAACTTTGGACATAGGTCTATTATAATAATAGTTATGCTGCGTCGACGGAAATTGAGATATACGTTGCCGTCGTGTTTCCTAGCTAGCTGCCACAGTAATAATTACGTGGCGTCTTAGGTGGTGGACTTATGAAAAGCTTATTTTCAGAGATAGTAGTCGTTAACAAAGCGGTAGTCCTACCTTCTTCCTCTTGGCGGTGGTGGCGACCCTGCGCGCGCGCAGCGGCTGGCGGGGGCGCGCGGCGGCGTCGCGCGCGGCCTCCAGCGTCAGACGGTACTAACAACAAAGAGTCCTACCTTCTTCCTCTTGGCGGTGGTGGCGACCCTGCGCGCGCGCAGCGGCTGGCGGGGGCGCGCGGCGGCGTCGCGCGCGGCCTCCAGCGTCAGACGGTACTAACAACAAAGCGGTAGTCCTACCTTCTTCCTCTTGGCGGTGGTGGCGACCCTGCGCGCGCGCAGCGGCTGGCGGGGGCGCGCGGCGGCGTCGCGCGCGGCCTCCAGCGTCAGACGGTACTAACAACAAAGAGTCCTACCTTCTTCCTCTTGGCGGTGGTGGCGACCCTGCGCGCGCGCAGCGGCTGGCGGGGGCGCGCGGCGGCGTCGCGCGCGGCCTCCAGCGTCAGACGGTACTAACAACAAAGCGGTAGTCCTACCTTCTTCCTCTTGGCGGTGGTGGCGACCCTGCGCGCGCGCAGCGGCTGGCGGGGGCGCGCGGCGGCGTCGCGCGCGGCCTCCAGCGTCAGACGGTACTAACAACAAAGCGGTAGTCCTACCTTCTTCCTCTTGGCGGTGGTGGCGACCCTGCGCGCGCGCAGCGGCTGGCGGGGGCGCGCGGCGGCGTCGCGCGCGGCCTCCAGCGTCAGACGGTACTAACAACAAAGAGTCCTACCTTCTTCCTCTTGGCGGTGGTGGCGACCCTGCGCGCGCGCAGCGGCTGGCGGGGGCGCGCGGCGGCGTCGCGCGCGGCCTCCAGCGTCAGACGCTACTAACAACAAAGCGGTAGTCCTACCTTCTTCCTCTTGGCGGTGGTGGCGACCCTGCGCGCGCGCAGCGGCTGGCGGGGGCGCGCGGCGGCGTCGCGCGCGGCCTCCAGCGTCAGACGGTACTAACAACAAAGAGTCCTACCTTCTTCCTCTTGGCGGTGGTGGCGACCCTGCGCGCGCGCAGCGGCTGGCGGGGGCGCGCGGCGGCGTCGCGCGCGGCCTCCAGCGTCAGACGGTACTAACAACAAAGAGTCCTACCTTCTTCCTCTTGGCGGTGGTGGCGACCCTGCGCGCGCGCAGCGGCTGGCGGGGGCGCGCGGCGGCGTCGCGCGCGGCCTCCAGCGTCAGACGGTACTAACAACAAAGAGTCCTACCTTCTTCCTCTTGGCGGTGGTGGCGACCCTGCGCGCGCGCAGCGGCTGGCGGGGGCGCGCGGCGGCGTCGCGCGCGGCCTCCAGCGTCAGACGGTACTAACAACAAAGAGTCCTACCTTCTTCCTCTTGGCGGTGGTGGCGACCCTGCGCGCGCGCAGCGGCTGGCGGGGGCGCGCGGCGGCGTCGCGCGCGGCCTCCAGCGTCAGACGGTACTAACAACAAAGAGTCCTACCTTCTTCCTCTTGGCGGTGGTGGCGACCCTGCGCGCGCGCAGCGGCTGGCGGGGGCGCGCGGCGGCGTCGCGCGCGGCCTCCAGCGTCAGACGGTACTAACAACAAAGAGTCCTACCTTCTTCCTCTTGGCGGTGGTGGCGACCCTGCGCGCGCGCAGCGGCTGGCGGGGGCGCGCGGCGGCGTCGCGCGCGGCCTCCAGCGTCAGACGGTACTAACAACAAAGAGTCCTACCTTCTTCCTCTTGGCGGTGGTGGCGACCCTGCGCGCGCGCAGCGGCTGGCGGGGGCGCGCGGCGGCGTCGCGCGCGGCCTCCAGCGTCAGACGGTACTAACAACAAAGAGTCCTACCTTCTTCCTCTTGGCGGTGGTGGCGACCCTGCGCGCGCGCAGCGGCTGGCGGGGGCGCGCGGCGGCGTCGCGCGCGGCCTCCAGCGTCAGACGGTACTAACAACAAAGAGTCCTACCTTCTTCCTCTTGGCGGTGGTGGCGACCCTGCGCGCGCGCAGCGGCTGGCGGGGGCGCGCGGCGGCGTCGCGCGCGGCCTCCAGCGTCAGACGGTACTAACAACAAAGAGTCCTACCTTCTTCCTCTTGGCGGTGGTGGCGACCCTGCGCGCGCGCAGCGGCTGGCGGGGGCGCGCGGCGGCGTCGCGCGCGGCCTCCAGCGTCAGACGGTACTAACAACAAAGCGGTAGTCCTACCTTCTTCCTCTTGGCGGTGGTGGCGACCCTGCGCGCGCGCAGCGGCTGGCGGGGGCGCGCGGCGGCGTCGCGCGCGGCCTCCAGCGTCAGACGGTACTAACAACAAAGAGTCCTACCTTCTTCCTCTTGGCGGTGGTGGCGACCCTGCGCGCGCGCAGCGGCTGGCGGGGGCGCGCGGCGGCGTCGCGCGCGGCCTCCAGCGTCAGACGGTACTAACAACAAAGCGGTAGTCCTACCTTCTTCCTCTTGGCGGTGGTGGCGACCCTGCGCGCGCGCAGCGGCTGGCGGGGGCGCGCGGCGGCGTCGCGCGCGGCCTCCAGCGTCAGACGGTACTAACAACAAAGAGTCCTACCTTCTTCCTCTTGGCGGTGGTGGCGACCCTGCGCGCGCGCAGCGGCTGGCGGGGGCGCGCGGCGGCGTCGCGCGCGGCCTCCAGCGTCAGACGGTACTAACAACAAAGCGGTAGTCCTACCTTCTTCCTCTTGGCGGTGGTGGCGACCCTGCGCGCGCGCAGCGGCTGGCGGGGGCGCGCGGCGGCGTCGCGCGCGGCCTCCAGCGTCAGACGGTACTAACAACAAAGAGTCCTACCTTCTTCCTCTTGGCGGTGGTGGCGACCCTGCGCGCGCGCAGCGGCTGGCGGGGGCGCGCGGCGGCGTCGCGCGCGGCCTCCAGCGTCAGACGGTACTAACAACAAAGCGGTAGTCCTACCTTCTTCCTCTTGGCGGTGGTGGCGACCCTGCGCGCGCGCAGCGGCTGGCGGGGGCGCGCGGCGGCGTCGCGCGCGGCCTCCAGCGTCAGACGGTACTAACAACAAAGCGGTAGTCCTACCTTCTTCCTCTTGGCGGTGGTGGCGACCCTGCGCGCGCGCAGCGGCTGGCGGGGGCGCGCGGCGGCGTCGCGCGCGGCCTCCAGCGTCAGACGGTACTAACAACAAAGAGTCCTACCTTCTTCCTCTTGGCGGTGGTGGCGACCCTGCGCGCGCGCAGCGGCTGGCGGGGGCGCGCGGCGGCGTCGCGCGCGGCCTCCAGCGTCAGACGGTACTAACAACAAAGAGTCCTACCTTCTTCCTCTTGGCGGTGGTGGCGACCCTGCGCGCGCGCAGCGGCTGGCGGGGGCGCGCGGCGGCGTCGCGCGCGGCCTCCAGCGTCAGACGGTACTAACAACAAAGCGGTAGTCCTACCTTCTTCCTCTTGGCGGTGGTGGCGACCCTGCGCGCGCGCAGCGGCTGGCGGGGGCGCGCGGCGGCGTCGCGCGCGGCCTCCAGCGTCAGACGGTACTAACAACAAAGCGGTAGTCCTACCTTCTTCCTCTTGGCGGTGGTGGCGACCCTGCGCGCGCGCAGCGGCTGGCGGGGGCGCGCGGCGGCGTCGCGCGCGGCCTCCAGCGTCAGACGGTACTAACAACAAAGCGGTAGTCCTACCTTCTTCCTCTTGGCGGTGGTGGCGACCCTGCGCGCGCGCAGCGGCTGGCGGGGGCGCGCGGCGGCGTCGCGCGCGGCCTCCAGCGTCAGACGGTACTAACAACAAAGAGTCCTACCTTCTTCCTCTTGGCGGTGGTGGCGACCCTGCGCGCGCGCAGCGGCTGGCGGGGGCGCGCGGCGGCGTCGCGCGCGGCCTCCAGCGTCAGACGGTACTAACAACAAAGAGTCCTACCTTCTTCCTCTTGGCGGTGGTGGCGACCCTGCGCGCGCGCAGCGGCTGGCGGGGGCGCGCGGCGGCGTCGCGCGCGGCCTCCAGCGTCAGACGGTACTAACAACAAAGCGGTAGTCCTACCTTCTTCCTCTTGGCGGTGGTGGCGACCCTGCGCGCGCGCAGCGGCTGGCGGGGGCGCGCGGCGGCGTCGCGCGCGGCCTCCAGCGTCAGACGGTACTAACAACAAAGCGGTAGTCCTACCTTCTTCCTCTTGGCGGTGGTGGCGACCCTGCGCGCGCGCAGCGGCTGGCGGGGGCGCGCGGCGGCGTCGCGCGCGGCCTCCAGCGTCAGACGGTACTAACAACAAAGAGTCCTACCTTCTTCCTCTTGGCGGTGGTGGCGACCCTGCGCGCGCGCAGCGGCTGGCGGGGGCGCGCGGCGGCGTCGCGCGCGGCCTCCAGCGTCAGACGGTACTAACAACAAAGCGGTAGTCCTACCTTCTTCCTCTTGGCGGTGGTGGCGACCCTGCGCGCGCGCAGCGGCTGGCGGGGGCGCGCGGCGGCGTCGCGCGCGGCCTCCAGCGTCAGACGCTACTAACAACAAAGCGGTAGTCCTACCTTCTTCCTCTTGGCGGTGGTGGCGACCCTGCGCGCGCGCAGCGGCTGGCGGGGGCGCGCGGCGGCGTCGCGCGCGGCCTCCAGCGTCAGACGGTACTAACAACAAAGAGTCCTACCTTCTTCCTCTTGGCGGTGGTGGCGACCCTGCGCGCGCGCAGCGGCTGGCGGGGGCGCGCGGCGGCGTCGCGCGCGGCCTCCAGCGTCAGACGGTACTAACAACAAAGCGGTAGTCCTACCTTCTTCCTCTTGGCGGTGGTGGCGACCCTGCGCGCGCGCAGCGGCTGGCGGGGGCGCGCGGCGGCGTCGCGCGCGGCCTCCAGCGTCAGACGGTACTAACAACAAAGAGTCCTACCTTCTTCCTCTTGGCGGTGGTGGCGACCCTGCGCGCGCGCAGCGGCTGGCGGGGGCGCGCGGCGGCGTCGCGCGCGGCCTCCAGCGTCAGACGGTACTAACAACAAAGAGTCCTACCTTCTTCCTCTTGGCGGTGGTGGCGACCCTGCGCGCGCGCAGCGGCTGGCGGGGGCGCGCGGCGGCGTCGCGCGCGGCCTCCAGCGTCAGACGGTACTAACAACAAAGCGGTAGTCCTACCTTCTTCCTCTTGGCGGTGGTGGCGACCCTGCGCGCGCGCAGCGGCTGGCGGGGGCGCGCGGCGGCGTCGCGCGCGGCCTCCAGCGTCAGACGGTACTAACAACAAAGAGTCCTACCTTCTTCCTCTTGGCGGTGGTGGCGACCCTGCGTGCGCGCAGCGGCTGGCGGGGGCGCGCGGCGGCGTCGCGCGCGGCCTCCAGCGTCAGACGGTACTAACAACAAAGAGTCCTACCTTCTTCCTCTTGGCGGTGGTGGCGACCCTGCGCGCGCGCAGCGGCTGGCGGGGGCGCGCGGCGGCGTCGCGCGCGGCCTCCAGCGTCAGACGGTACTAACAACAAAGAGTCCTACCTTCTTCCTCTTGGCGGTGGTGGCGACCCTGCGCGCGCGCAGCGGCTGGCGGGGGCGCGCGGCGGCGTCGCGCGCGGCCTCCAGCGTCAGACGGTACTAACAACAAAGCGGTAGTCCTACCTTCTTCCTCTTGGCGGTGGTGGCGACCCTGCGCGCGCGCAGCGGCTGGCGGGGGCGCGCGGCGGCGTCGCGCGCGGCCTCCAGCGTCAGACGGTACTAACAACAAAGCGGTAGTCCTACCTTCTTCCTCTTGGCGGTGGTGGCGACCCTGCGCGCGCGCAGCGGCTGGCGGGGGCGCGCGGCGGCGTCGCGCGCGGCCTCCAGCGTCAGACGGTACTAACAACAAAGAGTCCTACCTTCTTCCTCTTGGCGGTGGTGGCGACCCTGCGCGCGCGCAGCGGCTGGCGGGGGCGCGCGGCGGCGTCGCGCGCGGCCTCCAGCGTCAGACGGTACTAACAACAAAGAGTCCTACCTTCTTCCTCTTGGCGGTGGTGGCGACCCTGCGCGCGCGCAGCGGCTGGCGGGGGCGCGCGGCGGCGTCGCGCGCGGCCTCCAGCGTCAGACGGTACTAACAACAAAGCGGTAGTCCTACCTTCTTCCTCTTGGCGGTGGTGGCGACCCTGCGCGCGCGCAGCGGCTGGCGGGGGCGCGCGGCGGCGTCGCGCGCGGCCTCCAGCGTCAGACGGTACTAACAACAAAGAGTCCTACCTTCTTCCTCTTGGCGGTGGTGGCGACCCTGCGCGCGCGCAGCGGCTGGCGGGGGCGCGCGGCGGCGTCGCGCGCGGCCTCCAGCGTCAGACGGTACTAACAACAAAGAGTCCTACCTTCTTCCTCTTGGCGGTGGTGGCGACCCTGCGCGCGCGCAGCGGCTGGCGGGGGCGCGCGGCGGCGTCGCGCGCGGCCTCCAGCGTCAGACGGTACTAACAACAAAGCGGTAGTCCTACCTTCTTCCTCTTGGCGGTGGTGGCGACCCTGCGCGCGCGCAGCGGCTGGCGGGGGCGCGCGGCGGCGTCGCGCGCGGCCTCCAGCGTCAGACGGTACTAACAACAAAGCGGTAGTCCTACCTTCTTCCTCTTGGCGGTGGTGGCGACCCTGCGCGCGCGCAGCGGCTGGCGGGGGCGCGCGGCGGCGTCGCGCGCGGCCTCCAGCGTCAGACGGTACTAACAACAAAGAGTCCTACCTTCTTCCTCTTGGCGGTGGTGGCGACCCTGCGCGCGCGCAGCGGCTGGCGGGGGCGCGCGGCGGCGTCGCGCGCGGCCTCCAGCGTCAGACGGTACTAACAACAAAGAGTCCTACCTTCTTCCTCTTGGCGGTGGTGGCGACCCTGCGCGCGCGCAGCGGCTGGCGGGGGCGCGCGGCGGCGTCGCGCGCGGCCTCCAGCGTCAGACGGTACTAACAACAAAGAGTCCTACCTTCTTCCTCTTGGCGGTGGTGGCGACCCTGCGCGCGCGCAGCGGCTGGCGGGGGCGCGCGGCGGCGTCGCGCGCGGCCTCCAGCGTCAGACGGTACTAACAACAAAGCGGTAGTCCTACCTTCTTCCTCTTGGCGGTGGTGGCGACCCTGCGCGCGCGCAGCGGCTGGCGGGGGCGCGCGGCGGCGTCGCGCGCGGCCTCCAGCGTCAGACGGTACTAACAACAAAGCGGTAGTCCTACCTTCTTCCTCTTGGCGGTGGTGGCGACCCTGCGCGCGCGCAGCGGCTGGCGGGGGCGCGCGGCGGCGTCGCGCGCGGCCTCCAGCGTCAGACGGTACTAACAACAAAGCGGTAGTCCTACCTTCTTCCTCTTGGCGGTGGTGGCGACCCTGCGCGCGCGCAGCGGCTGGCGGGGGCGCGCGGCGGCGTCGCGCGCGGCCTCCAGCGTCAGACGGTACTAACAACAAAGCGGTAGTCCTACCTTCTTCCTCTTGGCGGTGGTGGCGACCCTGCGCGCGCGCAGCGGCTGGCGGGGGCGCGCGGCGGCGTCGCGCGCGGCCTCCAGCGTCAGACGGTACTAACAACAAAGCGGTAGTCCTACCTTCTTCCTCTTGGCGGTGGTGGCGACCCTGCGCGCGCGCAGCGGCTGGCGGGGGCGCGCGGCGGCGTCGCGCGCGGCCTCCAGCGTCAGACGGTACTAACAACAAAGCGGTAGTCCTACCTTCTTCCTCTTGGCGGTGGTGGCGACCCTGCGCGCGCGCAGCGGCTGGCGGGGGCGCGCGGCGGCGTCGCGCGCGGCCTCCAGCGTCAGACGGTACTAACAACAAAGAGTCCTACCTTCTTCCTCTTGGCGGTGGTGGCGACCCTGCGCGCGCGCAGCGGCTGGCGGGGGCGCGCGGCGGCGTCGCGCGCGGCCTCCAGCGTCAGACGGTACTAACAACAAAGCGGTAGTCCTACCTTCTTCCTCTTGGCGGTGGTGGCGACCCTGCGCGCGCGCAGCGGCTGGCGGGGGCGCGCGGCGGCGTCGCGCGCGGCCTCCAGCGTCAGACGGTACTAACAACAAAGCGGTAGTCCTACCTTCTTCCTCTTGGCGGTGGTGGCGACCCTGCGCGCGCGCAGCGGCTGGCGGGGGCGCGCGGCGGCGTCGCGCGCGGCCTCCAGCGTCAGACGGTACTAACAACAAAGCGGTAGTCCTACCTTCTTCCTCTTGGCGGTGGTGGCGACCCTGCGCGCGCGCAGCGGCTGGCGGGGGCGCGCGGCGGCGTCGCGCGCGGCCTCCAGCGTCAGACGGTACTAACAACAAAGCGGTAGTCCTACCTTCTTCCTCTTGGCGGTGGTGGCGACCCTGCGCGCGCGCAGCGGCTGGCGGGGGCGCGCGGCGGCGTCGCGCGCGGCCTCCAGCGTCAGACGGTACTAACAACAAAGCGGTAGTCCTACCTTCTTCCTCTTGGCGGTGGTGGCGACCCTGCGCGCGCGCAGCGGCTGGCGGGGGCGCGCGGCGGCGTCGCGCGCGGCCTCCAGCGTCAGCTCGCCGCGCCGCGCCGCGCCGCAGCCGCCGCCGCCGCAGCCGCCGCGCTCGAATATCCTGCGGAGACATGTTATTATTGTATATCAAGGATAAAATAAAACTAAAACAAAGGACCTCAACAAAGCCACAACAAAAACGGACCAATCAAGCCCTGGACTGTACACAAAGTCACTTTTAAACATAAGTTATTACAGACTAGAACCTAATAGAGTACTAAAATAAAAACCGACCAAGTGCATGTCGGACTACGCACAATGAAGGGATGCATAGTTGAGATGAATTTATTCCAAATACAAACCTAACATTATAGTTGAAATACATGTTCTTCCCATACATAAATATAAGTTTGTACGCACAATACTGAGAGATTTACCATGTTATTTTAAAACCATAGACTTCCTATAAGTTTTCCTGTAATCTATGAGTAAAAACCATTCTACGTATTTTTTTAGAAAATTTTGGCTCTCTAGTTTCGGAGATAAGGGGAGGGAATGGTAAATTTTCATCGATTTTCTTAAATATCTTTAAAATCATTAATTTTAAAGTTATATAAAATAGTAGATTGTTTTCCAAGGGAGCAAACAACTATTTTTAAGGCGAGAGTGTTTCTTTGAATCCTGAGCGCAGCGAGGGATTCAAAGTACGCCACTCGAGCTTAAAATAGTGTTGCTCCCGAGGTGAACACTCTACTTTTTATCACCCTCTATGAGAAAAAAAAACGTGTGTGATCCGACCCCCGTCAGGAACGAAGCTCCTTCACAAGTAAGATTTAAAAAAAAAATCACTGCCACCATCGTGGATTTACAATGTGACCTCACTATAGACTTAAGCACCTTCGAAAACTATGAAAACGATACCCATGATGAAAATTTTTAAATTATTCGCAGCTGCCATCTTGGATTTACATTTTGACCTCACTATCGGTTTTAGCACCCTCGAAAACTATGAAAACGACACCCATGACGAAAAATTTTTAAATTTTCGCAGCTGCCATCTTGGATTTTCATTTTGACCTCAGCATCGGCTTTAGCACCCTTAAAAACCATGAAAACGATACCCATGACGAAAAATTTGAAATTTTTCGCCGCCGCCATCTTGGATTTTCATTTTGACCTCACTATCGGCTTTAGAACCCTTCAAAACCATGAAAACGATACCCATGACGAAAAATTTCAAATTTTTCAGAGCATACATCTTGGATTTACATTTTGACCTCACTATCGGCTTTAGCACCCTCGAAAACTATGAAAACGACACCAAAGACGAAAAATTTAAAAAAATTCTACGCCGCCATCTTGGATTTTCATTTTGACCAAATTCACACTTTCTCTCTCTCTTGTCTTGTTCATATAATGTTCGTGTTTGATCTCTTTGGTAATTGGAACTTTTACTAACAATATCCACATTCCAAATTCAAATCACTTTTAACCCCTAGGGATTAAAAAGCTATTTTAGTCCCTGTTTGCGAAGAACGAATTAGCTCTTTTTGAATAGATGTGATAAAAAATATTTTTGAGATCCTCGTAAGCAGCCCTTTTATTTGATATATCACACGGTACTGTTTAAAAACTTTTGTTTTTAAAATTTTTATTTGCCCCCCAAGTGACCCCCATATTCAAAATGCATTTATTTACGTTACACGTCCGTATTTGGGTTAGAGAAATACATATGTGTACCAAATTTCAACTTAATCAGTCCATTAGACTGTGACAGAAAGGACACACAGACAGACACACGAGTGATCCTATAAGGGTTCCGTTTTTGCCTTTTAGGTACGGAACCCTAAAAACTAAACAATAGCAAGTTCTACTAGTCATTTCGATCCATGGTTGGAGTACCATCCATTTTATACCAAGACCCATCTATTCCTCAAATCTGTATAAAACTGCATCCTATTTGACAGGGCGCAAACCTCAATATAATTGGTAAAATCCTAGACAAATAATGGGTCTTCTCACCTAAAGAATCCATTATAAGATCCAGTCATGAGCCGCTGGTCGTCGCCGCTCCAGCAGCACTCGAACTTGTCGAAGATGCAGTCGTTCTCGTACAACGAGCAGAGCTTGGACCGTAAGTACTCATGGACTGGGTATGTTTCTACAGGCTTAGTCTCCATGCGGAGATCCCATACTTTTAAACCTAGGTAGTCGCGTGACATCATGTATCTGGAAAGAGATGGAATCTGGTTAATGACTTGTTATAGTTTTGGTAAAGCTACAGAACCAGTGTCACTAAGCAAATGGTTTGCGGCTGAGTTAACCTTGAGCAGGATATTACTATTTTAAATTGGATCATACTACGGGGTAATAATATACTGTATGGCGCAATTGCAGTAAAAAAACTGACACTCCGGGAGTGCAGACAGAAGTGAAAACTTGAAAAAGAAATCGGCACCGCGGTAATCAACGCGTTGATGTCTTTTACTCCACGGTGTCGGTAACAGGTCGCGAAATCAATGGTTTAGTCCCACCTCAAAAATGCCCAACGCGCCTAAAGAAGTTTTCACTTCAAAAACTGTTTACTACTGCTTACTGTTTGCATACTGTTTTCCAGGTGCAGCCATGTCCTAAATTGTATTTCTAAGTATTTCCATTGGGTTTTAGTTTAGAATTGTGTTAGATAGACAGTTGAAATGCCATTTGATCATGAAAACTCTTTGTGATTGTCATCGTTTTTGGAAACACAAAAGCTCCACTTATTGCAAAGAGTAGTTGCGTTATTGGCATGATAGGTCACACGTAAAATAAATAATATTAACCCCACCGCCGTATCTTTACGTTGACGTCGTGGTGGGGCTTGCGCGCTCCAAACTCTAGGCCTGTGCCGGTAGTTTACTTTGCCGGAACAGGTCTGGGATGAGGAGCCAGACCAAGAGAGATACAAAAACCCGCAGGGCAGCATGTGGCGAGCTGTTGGGCAGTAGCGACCCCACGGGCCCTATCTCCCGGGAGAAGTCTTATTCCTCACCTCTGGCTTGCCTTTATTGGCCGGCTGGAGTGAACACTGACGAGGAACGGAGCTCCCACCTCATTCTTGCCTTAATGGCCGGCTTGAGTGGAGATTCGCAAGAGCAGATGTGCTCGGAGGAAGGAAGTATTCCAGTAAGATGCTGGTAGGGATCTTGACCGTACTTCCGGGATTGTCCTGATAGCCGTGGAATACCTCTCCACTACTCACGAGCACCTCAGGAAATGTTGCCCCCTTGTCGCTATGACACTTTGTGCTAACGACCGTTTTCGGGGGCCCATTATTGAGTGTGCAAGTCACCCCCTGCCATTTTATCCGTGTACATATAAACATTGATCAGGCCTGCCTGATAACATACACCTGATAACATACTACATATAAACATTGATCAGGCCTGCCTGATCAATGTTTATATGTACACGGATAAAATGGCATACCTGGTTACCTGGAACTATGGAAGGACTATGGCTCCTGGGCCATAGTCCTTCCATAGTTCCAGGTAACCAGTCCACTTTAGCCACCCAAACCCATAGTCCAATATCTTTGTTTCTATATCCTGCAATAGTCCTACACCAACCGGGGGTTGTCCTTGGGTGCCCTTGCATAGTGTGAATAGGGATAATCGTCGGTTGGTGCCTCAACACTTAAAAATGTCTAAAGGGCCTCTGCGAGTTGGCTTCGGCCCCTCGTACGCCTTCCAAAAGTCCGGGACCCCAGAGTCCCGAGATTTGTCAAAGACATTTAAAATAATATTAATAATAAACCCTGTACGATCCCGAATCGGCCTGCAAAGACAGAAATTGTGGCGACTTGATTATTTTAAGGATATTGAAAACAGAGTGAGTCTTCTTACCTGCCAGAATTACTAAGCTTAACATCGCTGATGGAGGATATGATCTCTGAGAAGAAAGACCGCGCGTGCGGGTCTTCTGGTTCCTCAAACAGCTTGGCGTGCCGGTCGCATAGCGCCGCCGCGCGCATGTCGCACAGCCTTATCGTACCTAGAGAGGTAGAGATAGGGGTTAGTGTTGTTTGCTTCAACATAACAACGACGGAAAGACTTTCTAATCGCCAATACACGACATACGACTTAGTTTACTTTTAAGAAGAGGGGCGAGTGTGCTAGTAAACTTTTGTTCATATAAAAACATTTCTAAAACTTGATACTTTTTTCAGTTTTGTTTTTGTATACTTCTTCATATTATGAGATTACAAACTACAGTCAAAACCGTTTATAACGACTTCCGCTTTAAACGACGAAATTAAGAGGTCCCAGCATTTTTGTTTACTTAATTAACATAGTGTTTGGTTATAACGACGGTTATGTCGGCTATCGGTCGAACCCAATAATCTATTTTCAGCTCTAGCTTCAGACAGATCGCTATTGATGGTAGACAGTATAATTCTATCTGTCATATGTCGTCACACAATTCCGTAATGTGCTTATTCTCTGACAGATTATTGTGAAGTTAAAACCATAGATAAATAGGTTTTTCTATCTCCAGTATGCCAAAACAGATAATAAATAGGTTACTGGGTTCGGCCGTATAACAACCGTAATCCGACGGTTCCTTCGAAATCGTTATAAACGGTTTTCACTGTATATCCATCGTAATTAATTTGAAAACCAACTGACTGCAATGGATACATTTCAGAACATAAAATAGTACCTATTTAATTATTTTATTTTATCAAAACGGCTAAAAACTAATTACAATAATTAAAGACGATAAACATTAAAGAAGAAAATTATAAAGTTGAAGTTATTTACATAAGAAAATAACAACACTTTCATGAATTTCATTAATCACTCTCGCAGCACTTCTTCTATTTGTAAAAATCATTCAAAACATGTCATGAGCTATCTGGTTGTACTCACCCTTACTACTAGAATAGACAAAGAGATTGCATTCAGTCGGATGAAACTCCGCCGCGGTAATGACCTGAAACAACATGAAAAACATTTTATTAATAAAAATCTCATACATTCTAACTAATTTAAGACTAAGTTTAAAATGTCAGGATTATCTACTGCTTACTAAATTTCGTTTATGGAGTTACATTTACCTGTAGACAATGCTGTGTCCCGTGCGTGGTGTCTGTGTTGTAGGGAGTAACGATAATCTTGACATTTGAAACTTTGTCTTTTTTGTGTTTTTTCAAGAACCAAATATGTTTTTTTTTTTTTTTTATTGGCTGCTGTAGAATGGTAGTAGACCATGGTCTGAACAACGTTTGTTCTAGCAAAACTGTGATTCAAATTTCACAGTGTATATTTATTTTCTTTTTTATTACGCAATTACTTTTAACGGATTGTTGAAATTTGGCAGCTATACTACATAGATTTAGGTAGTTAAATAAAGGTAAACAAAAAATACCACGTGACGAGACAGCTGTCAAGTAACCGACTAAACGTAATACCTGTCACTTCAGTGGTCATGCTACGTCACAGTTGTACTCTTCAATTTAGCAACGTTATAATTCGTTGACGTTTAGAGTTTGGGCTCTTTACAATAGACAGATTACAAAATATTATATTATTATTATAAATCTAACAAAAAAATGGTGCTTAAGCAGTTACATCTACGAATAGTAGTTTAATAATAAATGATAAAATTTAACATACTTACATTACTATAAGAGCAAACTATTGTAAAAAAAATCTAATATTTTTATCGTATTTCTTAACATTGAAAGCGTCATCTATAAAAACCTTTATTATGATTTGTTTACTTCCTAAACCTATGGAGTATAGATATGATGATAGATAGCTTGGGACCTGGAGGATATAGGCTTCTAGGCTTCATCCTAGATCGCAGACGAAGTCGCGGGCCACAGATAGTCGTAATATATCTCTAAACATTTGAGTCCATTTTCAGATCACACAAGTTATCATTTTATAGTGCCTGATAAGTGTGATTAACTTCCGTTTATTTATTTATCGATTATAGATTTGTTTATTATATAATTAATTAGAGCAGCCCAGTGCACCTAATCTAATTAAATACATCAGCTTCTCGCGGTTATCCTATACTATACTATTAAATGAGCAATATTTGTAATCACGTTCTCGAAAACGGCTCTTACGATAAAAAAAAAAATTGGGCATGGTATCTCGCAGGTCAACCAAGGAGGTTGTCGGCTGCTTAACCGTACTTTCCAGTGGGTGCCTTAATAAATTAGACTCAAGAGTCGCTTTTATTTAAATGATTTTGCGGAGTGAACCATCTGTGGTAATAGTGAAGTCTATGCTGACAAGCAAAGTTAAAAATACTGACCTCTGTAAGCTCCTCCATATTGGCAGGTTTAATATCAACAATGTTGAAGCTCTGGTCGGTGATCTCAAGGTGCCACAGGTTGATGCGAAGGTCGTCAGCGGAGAGGTAGGTCTCCTGGTCCGAGTTCAACGATATAGAGTTTATGTGGTATGTGTGGGCGTTCGCAAATATTCTCCTGTTGACAATAAGACATACATCATTCAGCACAATAATTCAGAGGGTGAAGTGTTTAAGATATGGATTGGAATTAGATTCTTGTTATGATCTTGGGCCTCCAGCGAATTGCGGATCACAATTCTCATAAAAACAGGTTTCTTGTCGACAGTCAACTTTTGAACTAACAATTGACTTCAATAACTTTAATTAGACTGCTATGCTGCTATTGCTTGAAATTTATCTCCAGTTTTTCAGGAATAGTAACTCTTCCCTCGTTTTGGTACAATAAAAATACCTCAGGGCCCTCAGGCCATTGTAAAAACATTAGCCATTATTGGGAGAAGCTGAATGTCCCGGGTGAGCAGGATGTACATTTAAAAAGGTATCGCCTCGCGGTGGCTACTTATTAACTATGATATTACTAGACTTTAGCCGACTAATGAGCAAAGTCAACGGGCTAAGCTAAGTAAGTCATTACTGCCCACACATGGTAGTTCAAACGAACTTTCATTTTAATACTGATATAGTCGATAATTTGAGTAGACTACTTGTAGTGTTGTAATGAAAATTCCTACATTAATAAGTGTAAAGTGTTCATATAAGCATACTAAAACGGCGTTAATAGTAATATAATCAAATTTTTGAAGTGATAACTTCTTTAGGCGCGTTGGGCATTTTTGGGACTAAACCATTGATTTCGCGACACTGTGACGGCACCTCATTTTTGTAAACGCGATTGTGCTCTTTATTTATATTTGGTCACGGATCAATGTTCTATGCAAGTATTTTTACTTTAGAGGTTTTGTAAACGCGATTGTGCTCTTTATTTAGATAAGGTTACGAACCAATGTTCTATACAAGTATTTTTCTTCCACCAAGGCGATCTTGTTCAAGTTTTCTTCTTCTGTCAGCACTCCCGGAGCGCCACTGTTTATTTTTTATACAGGTAAGTGTTTAGGAAGGAAGATCAGTCATATTATAGTTATATTGTTTTTTAACCTCATTTGCGGTAACTTCCCTAAAGGTGAGAAGGTTACCCAGCCGCTAAAGTACGTCAGAATGAAATCACGTTCAGTTATATCGCGTAATAAGTTTAAAGATCAGTATTGTGCGTACATAGTACATAGTAATTGTTGGTTTGTGCGATTAGCACCTAGGAGGAATACTGCATATAATTAAATAATCACGATTTACTGGTTGCTGAAATGGATGGTCATTGGATGTTTCCTTGAGATACGGTAATCGACAAACGCCATTGTTTTTTTGTTTTTCTTTTGTAAAATTAAATTAAGTGCTAGTCACGTAAAACGACACCTAGCGAATAAACCGATGGCCAAAAGCGTTGGGAGTTTTTATATTTAAAAGGTATCCGTTTCACTACTATGTCTCCTAATGGTAACCGATCGAGGATGGTGAACGCTTCACAAGAAGCAACCTGGTGATTTGAAGAATCCTAGATTATAGCTAGTGGGCAACAAGTCTCCGACAAGTAGTCACTACTTAGCGGCAGCGATCAAAACCGGTATGATCAATACGGGTATTTTTTCGGTTACAACATTTATTTAAATTTCTAGGTATTTTTTCGGTTACAACATTATTAAAATTTCCAGGTATTTTTAAAGGTTACCATAAATTGAATTGAAACAGTATTAATACCGGTTACCGGTTAAAAATTACCCGTATCTTACACATACGGCATTAGTCAAAGGGCGCTCATCGCCTGTGTGTATGTAACTATTGAAACGATAGACATAATTTTACTACTAGAAATAAAGATAAAATAGATCAACCATTTTTCAGATTATCCAAAGTACAAACATCTTTTATAGGGTACTGTGTTAAATGTTATAACAAAATACCTTGTGATATATTACAATTAACTGAAAAAAAAATTAAAACGCATATTAAAAGTACTCTTTGTAAACAAGCATATTACAAATTAGAGGATTATATCCTAGATAAGAATGCTTGGAAACATGCTGGTCTAGCTCCATAGGACAATTTTGAGTCTAGACAAAATCAAACTGGTTGCTAATTTAATTGTGTAATTAAATATTACAACATTTTTTTTTACATTCTGTGATTACTTGAACTCACACACTGACGAATTAGTATCACTTGTAATTTTTTTAGGAATATCGTATAGGTTTTACAATGCTTGTAAATATGTGAACACCATGTATCCATTACATAATTATTTTTTCTATCATTGCTTCATTTTTATTTTTACCTATTGTGGTATATAAATCTTATTCCAGGTGCATCGTTTTCACATATAATTATATAATTAATGTATACAAAATATTGTAAAACATTTTAAAAGAGTAACGGTGGAGTTTCTTGCCCATTCTTCTCCATACGAAAACTACCCTTTGGAAGGGGCGACTAGAATCAATTCTATTTTTTGTTTTTGACGTTCAAAAGTGCCTTTTTGTGCCTAATTGAAATAAATTATTTGACTTTGACTTTGACTTTGATACGGTATTGAAACGGTAACCTAAATAAATAAACATATTTCTTTCTTGGTTACCCAGAAAGCGGTAACCTTAATCCTAGAAGTAACCGAAATACTTCGATACCTGTACCATAATTTATAAAGGTTTTCGGTCCCTGCTTAGCGGTACGCGTATGTAGGAGATTCGGAGATCTGAGTTTTTTATTAGGGAAGGTCCAATCCATTAAAAGCTTGACTTAATTCATTGAAAGAGTTTGACGTCAAGCAGTTTTTAACCACTTCAATATAGCAATATCATTAAGCTATTTAACCCCACAAATTCGGTCCAAAGTCTACAATAAACCGACTACCGTTAACCCACTTTTCGTCCACAGATAACCATCGCTTTATGAAAACGGATGTCAGATAAAAAGTATATTAAAAACGTTTCATAATCCTATGGCTAAACTCGAGTGTCGAGGTAAATATACCTGAATATAATTAAATTAGATCGTCGGTGCTTATCGCGAGACAAACAACTGGGTGCCGATATTAAGGCCCTCGATTTTGCAATATGTTGATAACAGTGGTTTGTGTAAATTTTAGACGCAAAATGTGAGTTTGTGAGTGCTGTTAAAAGAGTCCTTAAATTTAAGATCCTTCCTACGATTAATTTCCGCTCCCTTTTAACACATTCCTCTCCAGAACTGCTTGCGGTGCTGATGATTTCCATCCGTCACAATAATATAAAATCATGATTTATTTTTCAAAATATTCTGTCTGTACTGATGTGGTATAATTATGTGTATTTAATGTTCTAATAACAATTATCTATATAATATAAAATTCTCGTGTCACAATTTTAGTTGCCATACTCCTCCGAAACGGCTTGATCAATTTTTATGAAATTTTATATGTAAGTCTGAGAATCGGTCGTAATCTATTTTTCATACCCCTAAGTGAAGTGATAAGGGTAGTCCACCCCAAACATTTATATGGCAAAACAACGTTTGTCGGGTCAGCTAGTAAGTAATATTTATGTAATTTATCTTTCCATCGAAGATTTTTATAATTTTATTTATTTATTTTTTTATTTATATCAAACAACGCGGAGCTTGTGGCTAAGTAATAACAGCCGCACGGTTCGATCCATCAGGTTAAGCTACGCTTGCCGAGGTTGTTCTGTGGATGGGTGACCATCTTTACATACCGAGACTCCTCCGTGCCTCGGAAAGCACGTTAAGCAGTCCCGTCTGTCATTCTAGGATCTTTGACAGCCGTTACGGGTCGTCAGAAGCCCGAAAGTCTGACAACCAGTCTAACCAAGTGGTATCCTATAGCCCAGTTACTGGGTTGTGAAAGTCAGATAGGCAGTCGCTCCATGTAAAATACTGGTATTCAGCTGCATCCGGTTAGACTGGAAGCCGACTCCAACATAGTTGGGAAAAGGCTAGGCAGATTGCTGTGTTATATGGGCCAGATTCTCGAACAAAAATTATAGCAAAATTAATGTCACAAATTGTCAAGCGCGCGTAAACAGCTGTGATTGGTTGCACAACATTTAACAAATTGTCATAACATTAATTTTACGATAATTTTCCTTCGAGAAACTGGCCCCTTGAGAATTGTTGTTATAAATTCAGCAAAAAGTTTCTTTTTTCATGGAGAAATGCAGCACAGCTAGTTCTAAAAGAGCCAGTTTTGGCGCTTATCACACTCTGATACAGGCGTGTCTATTGTCTATTCTCCGGATCGAGTGACGTTTGTAGCCGTACCACGTGTGTCTTACTTGTACAACACTCACCTAGGAGACGCCTCCACCATGAGCTCAGCCGGCCGCACAGTGGGCACCCGCAGCTGAGTGATCCGCGAGGGATCGCGTGGCCGGCCACCTTCCTCACGCGTATTGTAGCCCGTCACACGCTTGTCTCGTTCGGACACCTGGAAATGTTGAGAGATTAGTTATGTGTAACCTCTGTCGTTATTGTTACTCTGTGGTGCCTAGAACAAAGGTAAAAAATATTAGAAGTTATATTTGAAAATATATCTGTTATATAAATCTGACATCGCCAACCCGTCTTGAGCAAGCGTGGTGATCAATGCTCGTGCCTTCTCTGTATGAGAAGACGCCTTTGCCCTGCAGTGGGACAATAATTGGTTTTTATTTAATTAAATATATTTGAAAACTTCTTTTTCAAAATCGTTATCCTAGTTCTATGGCAATCAAAAGTGGATAAAATAACAAATCTTTGGTTTTAGGCAATGCAACTGCTGTTTTAACCTTTAATAATTATTATCTGACGTTTCATATATGCCCATGTAGCAGTGTTGACAAAAATTTACGATTGAAAACTAAAACTAACATAATTAGTTAAACTAACGATGATATGTCGGGGAAAAAAATAAATAAAACGATTGAATTAGTTTTAGTTTTCAATTTGGATTAAAATTTTGATTGAAATAGCAATATCAAGGAAAATTTTAAAAAACCCCTATTAAATTTAAAAAATGGTTTTTCTTTTATTAGTCATACATAGTGTGCAAATGTCTGTGCATAGTGTCTTATTATGTTTATACGCACGTAAATAGGTATTGTTGGTGAAACCGCAATTTTCTTGTGTTTTTATTTTTTTATTATTCCTTTACTACTAGTACCTTTACTACTAGTACTAGATATGATCCAACAGATGATTTTCTCTGTACATTAATATACTACGACAATGTTTCCGATTCATTACATTTAAATTGTTTTTCATGACAACTCTTTTCTCAAACATCTCATCGGATAGTTTGTGTGCTTTCGGTGAGTTGATCACAATGGCATAGGAAAACATTCGTTCAACTGGTCCCGATGACGTTATAGGCGTATTGTACTTGACAAACACAGTTTTCAAAAGAGGATATCGATGCAAGAGTTCTTTCTATTTCACGGCTTTTTACAGTAAAATATTTTTTTAGGGAGGCCTTTGCTCAGCAGTGTGGGACAGTGTAGGCTAATGTAAAAAAAGGTCTCTTTCTAGTTCAGAACGAGTCAATTTCACTTTCAGAATCTGAACTTAAGTCAATTGACTTAAAAGTTTCTTCATTCTGATGTGCTGTTTCCATATCTAATAAATTTTGGGAAATCAATTTTAAATGTTGGTGATTGAGCCCAACACTGACATGTAGGTTTATGTGAAATAAAATATTTGAATTTGAAAGGTAACCTATTCGAGGTAAATGTTACCAATCAACAGGTAAAAGTTATAAATATGTAGTATCAATGTTTTGATACACAAAGCTTACTGGACACATTAGATTGGTATGGAATGACGTCATGTGACGCTCATCAATAATGATCAATGGCGCACGATCACATATAGGTTGGGGAGATGATAATACTGTGGAATGTTAGCGTCCAATTACATTGGCATTTTAAGAGGACATAATGCCTGTGGTATTAGAGATAATTATTTTGTCGTGCATTTTTTACTCTTTAAATATAGGAGTTATTCGTGTGGAAAATTATGTTATGGTTTAGCAGTATTTTACGCTCTGCTTGGGAGTCGAACCCATTCAAAAAACAGTGCTAAATAACGCACGACTAAAATATGCTATGAAAAATTCACTCTGCCATAAATTGCTCAACCCTTTGACCGCCACGGCCGATTTATTACTTCATTCTCATCATTAACAGGAAGGTTAAATAAGGTTCTAATCTGAAGCAAAATTAATTTGATCAGTCATGGCGATCCAAGCTTAAAATATACTGTGCGAATTACACCAATAAATCTGAACGCGATCAGCACATCTAAATCGCGTTCAAGAACTGTCAGTGTCAAAATTCTACAACAATGATGACACTGACATTTCTCGAAAGCGGTTTGAATGTGTGTGCTAATCGAAGAAAAAAACTTAAAACTAAAAAGAAAAATAATGAAAAAACTTCGAATACATACAAGACTAACCTTCCACAATTTGATGGTCTTGTCATTGGTTGAGAGTAAGAAGTGGGCCTGGTTCTTCCTCTTCAGCCACCGAATCTTGTTGATTTTCTCTTCAATCTCCAAAGACTTGAGATAATCGAACTCAGGTTCGTGTGATTGGAATGTTGAGTACACGTTGTACTCGCCCTTCTTTGGGACACATTGCTTTGAAGCTGGGTCCCTCTGTAACAGAAAAGGTGTTGTTTTTAAGGGACGTCTGCCTTACATTAACTGGTTGGTCAAGGCGAGAGTTTTCACAAAACAAATGTCCAAGTGGTTGAGGAAAGCGGCCGGAGAGCTCATGTCCCAAACTGTCATGCTGTAAGTTGGGATATAATTTACTTATGTAAGTATGTGTCAACTCATAATTCATAAAGGCATAACTCATAAATTTTGACATTTCTGAAGTCCACGGCCGGAGACTTTATGTCCCAAAAACTGTCATACTGTGGGTTGGCAAATAATTTACATGAGTGTGTCATAAATTTTAACATTTCTCAAGCCCTATCAAATCTATGGGCGTAGACCAACAGTAACTCTTAGATATATGGATACTATATTTTAAGTAAGATAATATTTGGCCGCATTCGCTGCCTGGGAATGCAGTGACGTGACGACTCTGACACGAAAGTGGAAAGAAACAAAATCGTATGAAACGACTCATTATGGTGACTTCACGTCTGGTTGACGTCGAGCTAGCGTCACATGTGACGTGCTTGTATCCAAACTAACGTCGGATTTATTTATTTATTTATTTATTTGGCTCACCAACAATTGAATACACCGATACAAAGATATGCGATACATGCAATAAACTTATAGACTAGTGTACCAATTTCTTACAGGTAAGCACATCATGCATTATTTATTTGTTGTTTAGTGCCTACTTAAATATAGATGACTTTTTATGCTCACCGAACATAATTATTATTGCAACAAAATTCCAATTTAAAATTTATAATTGAATTTAAAACAAAAATTGAAATCATAATTAAAATCACATAAAATTAAAATCAATACAAAAATAAAATCTAAATCAAAACAAAAATTAAAATCGAAATTTCCACACTTAAATGATTTTACAAATGTTTGCATATAATGCTTCGGAACTTACTAAGTGAGTCAGAGTGCACATCAATAAGATCACTGCAGCTATTTAATAATTTACATAGACGGGGGATTGGAGAATTAGCCCCAAGAACAGTTCTGCGAAGAGGAGGACATAAGGGGGTTATAGGAGCTCGTGGGCTTTTCGCGGGTACACGGATTTTGATCCTGCTCAACAATTGAGGACAGTCAATTTTACTATTCAAAATTTTAAATAAAAACAACAAATCCAGTAAATCTCTTCTCTTCTGTAGGGATATCATCTTGAAATGCAAGAGTCTATCTTTATATGATCGTTTCTTTTTAGCTATCCCGGAAGAGTATGCTAAATGCCACAGAAATCGTTTTTGAACCCTTTCCAATCTTAGTGTGTGAGCGGCATAGAGGATTGACGCAGCGACGGTGTCTCGTGAGTACGTCTGTACGTTCAAAAATCCTTCAGGTGTTACTTCCACCTTATCGTAGCTTGCGTATTGTCCACGAACCAACTTGACTGTAATTTTTTAAGTCAAGAAATATCCTATTTGCGCAATATGAAGTATACATATGGTTAACTGTTATATGGTTGACTGGTAGAAAATGCCTTTGGCATTAAGTCCGCCTTTGTACATTTGTGTGCTTGAAGTATTAAATAAATAAATATACATGGAACCATGGTCAAGCGGTACCCAAGTACCCAAATGATGCGTGACCGAGCCTGACCGCTCGTTTCCATGTCTGCCACGTTACAAATGATGAGGACTTGGTTCAGGCAGTTTCAAACAAGGATATAGGTCACAATGTCGAAGGCAACCACAACAGCTGTAAAGTCACTGGTTTCTATGAAAACGCGTCCATAGATGGTGACATTGCCGCCTGTTGCCGTTTTCATCGAGTTACATTGAAACCAGTTGTGTCGTTGCGGTCTGTCATTGCCGCTGCCGTTTGCGGTTGCCGTCGCCTTCGAAATTGTACCTTGAAGATTTTTTTAAATGCTAAACTAACCTGAAATATAACAACCCTGCCTCCCTTGTCCCCCGTAGCGAGCAGTTCCCCATCATGGTTAAACTCCACGCAGGAGATCAGGTCAGCTTCCGTGACATCGTCTTCCAAAGTGCCCTTCACCTGGCTGAAACACCATGTCGTCTCGCCACCATTGCCTGGAACACATACCATTGAAATAAGAAAAAATTGCCTTAAATGCATAAAGCTATGCTGTTAGGGCTGGTCCAGTCTTTGATTCAATAATGATCTTTTCGCACTGGTTTAAAAAGACAGGTTTTCGGTTCTGAATAGTCTGATGCGAACCTGCACCGTGCGTGTCATGTGTAGTCTGTAGGCATGGGTATAATAACTCCAGACAAATATTTGCGTGGATATATATCTCGAAGCGGATATCTCAGTCAGAACCATTCCAAGAAATAAACAAATCCCATATCCGTATTGGAGTGATTTTATTATATCCAATTTTTTACCGGAGCCAGTTAGCCCATGCCTACTGGCCCGCGGCGGAGCGCAGCGAGGGCGGCGCAGGATGCGTCGCGACGACTCGGCGAGTTGGCGAGCGCTAGCGCCCCTCGAAGAACGACCTATGCCAAAGGATGTTGGTGATGATGTGGTTGAAATGAGGCCTGATTAAAGAGTTATTTCTTGTACAAAAAATTAATTATGATTCAATTTGTCTTTGGTCCGTTCCTTAGCGACTTTAAATAGAAAGAAGTGGAAAGAAAGTAGGGAGGAACTTTGCCCTGCAGTCAGGCCCGGCGCACTCCGCATTTTAGATATGAAGCTACAAGTACGCGGCGGGCTCGACTTGTCGGGCCAATTCAGTGGGCGTAACATAGTCAAAAGATGTAACAGTTACGCGATAGAGAGGTAACTTCTAGGTGAATATAACTGTAGGTAATTAGCGCTGTGCGACCTGAATTGCAATTTATTGTGTCGTAACAACAGTTGCTATTTATTTAAATGATTTTGCGGAGTGATTCGATTCGGAGAGTACTTGTACTATAATGTATTCTGTGTTGCGACACCATTTTAATTTAATAATAATAATTCGTCTTTTTGGTCGGATAGCAGACTGAACGGATGCTTTGCACATTTCTGCTAATTTCTTAGTATTTCTTTCTTTTTTTAGATTTCTTTTACTTTTAGTACAACATGTTGTGTTGTGTGCCTTTTAGTCTTTGCTAAATAAATGTATTTTCTTTCTTTCTTTGAAGCGACTGGCAAAGAAAAGCGATTTCCTTTTTATGATTTTGCTTAGGAAGATCTGAACGCCAACTGACAAATCAATCTAACAAAGCCTAGCTATTTACAGAATTAAAACATAATTTATTCTTTTGACCTCGTTTTAATACCCACAAAAATTCAACATCGCTTTAGAAAAATATTCTTAACCAGTTTTAGACTGTCTCAAAACATCAGATTACAAAATTATTAGGGTGTCGCAATTTAGTCCAGTTTGAACCTATTTTAGCGACTAGGTGAGAACACAACCTTGCAAGATTTTAAGATATTGTAAAGTTACTATTTTACAGTAGCAAACACTTAAAATCTACCCACTAAAAGTTACTTCTCAAAGGTAGAACTAAAATACTGAACATTATTTACCTAGTTACACAAATTTCGTCTATGTAGGTAATATTTGGTAAAGCCAAACTTTTTGTAGGGTTTCTTAGCATCACACAAAAGTCGGTAGCTATGCGACTGTTCAGCGCCGATTGAAATCAATAATTTATAAATTGAATCTCAATTGTTTCATCATTAAAGTGATATTTTGTCGGAAAATCTAGACATTCTACGTAGATTTCATCAGACTGTATTGTTGAACTGTGGTGGCCGAGCAGCAAAGGCCCCGACACACCATGTCCTGGTGGATTATGGCCCTCCCCTCACAGAGAAGAGGCCTGTGTCCCAGCTGGGGGAACGTTATTGCCTGATAATGCTAGTGTTACCCTCTAGCTACAGAGATCTCGTTGCTTGACACCAGCACGCTTAGCATGACCACAATAGAAACAGGTTTTGTCGACGGAAGAATAGACAAAATGACAGATAAACAATCACATTCTGTCATTTTGTCTATTCTTCCGTCGACAAAACCCGTTTCTATTGTGGTCATGCTAAGCGAGCAGGTAGACTCGGTAGACTGTTCTAGAGTCACGCAAAATTAATTTTTCGTGGACAACGCGTTTCAAAATCGTTTACACAAAATTACACTGAGAGTATCAGCACTTTTTTATGTCGAAAGTTACAAAAGACATCCCAAAACGCACATCTTTCACCACTTCCTAGTGTTTTACCTGCGAAGAAGTGTCACAGTAAATTCCCCAGCAACCGTATGGTTTTAAAATTTTCCAAGTCAACACATATGAGTGTCAAAAGTTACAAATGATGAAAGGACAGGCCCCAAAACCTCTGTACACCACATCATAGTGTTTTGGCTGGGAAGAAGTGACGCAACTCCCCAGAAACAAGTCTGTATATTATGGTTACACATTTTTGTAAGTAATGAAGACATTAACACAAAAATAAATTAGTCAACACACACATTAATATTAAAAGAAAGAAATGTTAGTAAACAACGAGCATAAAGATATTGTTATAAAGTCGTAAATGCAATGTATTATACAAAATAAAAACAAACATTATGTCAAGATAGCGAGCGTAAAGAATTATCATTCCGTTGTTATCAATAGTTTAGTAAAGTTATTAAAAATCCGAGTTATCCATAATAAACTAAGCTACGTTATCTTAAAATTAAACAATGAAGTAATTTAATTGTTCTCTCAATGGTCTTTTATTCGATTACAATCCGTATTCCGGATTAAATAAAGTACGAATCTGGACGGACGTTACATAATTTTAGTTTTTTTTTTCCTGATTTATCTTTTGGGAATTAATCAGCAGTTTAATATGAAACCGAGAAAGTTTTTCTATTAGCCCTTTGGTAATTTATAAGAACCCTGAACTATGGTTTGATAAATTGACCTGCCTCCACTAACTGTACAAAAATATGTGGCGCCGGTCAATTACACGTGAACGGCAATGAAACGATAGAAAATTGACCCATTTATCAAATGTACGTACAATCACAAGTCGTGTTCCAGTGCACCCGACACGAATGATGTCTCCAATTGGCGAAATTGTCCTGAATCCTAATGCGATGATTGGAATACCACGGTACTTCTTTCTTTTTCAACATCTCTACACTAACTTATCATAGAAAACAGTAAATAACCACGCATTTTACTAATTTAATTAACAAAAAAAAACGTTAAACAGTACAGTTCTGTGACATGTCCTGACCGTAAATGGCGGAAAAGTTTGATTTTGGAACCTGTTTTTTGAACGTGGAACAGTAATGCTATACTTGTGAATGGAACCAGTGGTTTGGTAACATTACACCTTTCTTTTGAGCCTTTGTAGGGTGGGTTTAGACAATGGGCCCAGAATGCTTGACGCGTAACAATTAGAGGAAGCACCTTGTACATAATTATGTAGTACGTAATTGGAAGATATAAATAGCGTCGCGACGATAATTAGTGCTGGCAGTTGCGTGTCTGCCGTGAAGATAGTTTTTGTATTGAAATACTGGGAAAAACTGCAGATTCCTTTTTACTATAGGGTGCAAATTACATTCTGGAACCTGTTATTTAGCATTTTCGCTTTTTAAAGCTTAGTTATGATCATGTCAGGCTGTCGTGTCCTGCAAAACAAGTGCTTCATTTATCCATAAACGTGGTTATTGAACTATTCTTTACTCTGGAGGCCAATCTTCTTTGTTTAACCTCTTTTTTTGCCTACAGCCAGCTAAAGGCCAGCTTTTACCCTAATTTGGATTCATATCTAATACAAAAAGGGTGCCTAAATAAACACTTAACCCTTCAACACCAACGTCACTCCGATAAGTGACGAAGTTTGTGACGCAAATGGCTGCCTAACTTATCGACTGTCTGTCTCGATTTATAGACAGACTAATGATAGACGAAACTTTCGACGCCATATTAAATTTTAGCGTTAACACGAAAACGACGGGTTTATGTAGACTTATCAATACTTTATAGCAGAGTTGGCTTAGGGTCTAAAATTTTCGAGTCTCCAGAAAATTTTCATAAATAAATGTCAGGATCCTAAAATTAGAATGTTAGCTTGTCCAAAATTAATATTCAATGCCCAAACCCTTGTAGTATAGCTAAGTTGTCCTTTGATAGGCAGGGAGTAGGGGGGATCAACAGACTGAAAATTTGAATATTGGGATTCATATCCCAATATTCAAATTTTCAGTCTGTTGATCAGAAGATCAGTTGTTGAAGCAGAGGTGTGGTCGCAAAGAGCAGGATTTAGATAAGGAGCTAATTTTTGATCAGTAGAAGATGATATCGGCATCATCCTATCTAGTATCGGCATAATCGGAACTGCTGTATGTGAATTGCTAATGACGTAGTAAAAATGTTATCTATCCAGTCACCAAGGCAGTAGAGCGAATCGTACGAGTAAATTTTAAAGAACCAGTAACGGGTTGTGACTATTTGATTTTCTTAAGAAAAAAATCCGAGAAGGGTTGTACTTGTAAGCAAATCCGCAGCCGAAACTTCAAGCCATACAAGAACAGGTATCAGTTTCTTCATCAAAGATTCCATGAAGCCATACAAAACAGATATCAATTTCTTGATCAAAATGCTTTTCAATCAACGATACCGTCGGATCATCAGCGAGTTCAAGGTCATTTGAGTGGCAGACAGTTACACTGTGTAAACATAGTCAGTTTGTTTACGTATTGATATCTTGATGCGCGTCAATCTTCCTTGTCACAGCCTTGGATGGGCAGGTGACGAGAAGAATGAGAATGAGGATAAACGGGTAATTGGGTTGAGAATAGATGAATAGTGGGCTTATTAGGCTAGAATGAATTTTTGGTTATTCAACTGCGTTCCCTAAAATTGTGTCTTTGTTTGCAAGTGTTTATTTCGCAAAAAATTAAACATGAAATTAAGAGGAGGCTCCCTAAATTATATGTTAATTTGCATTAATATTCTGAAACAGTCACGCATACAATCAAAATGGAACTTTAGTATATGATTTATTGAATCTTTTTCATGTATCAGACAGTTACGTAATTGGAACATTTTCACTCGATTCATTTTTTATTCGAAAATCATGTTTCTTTTTAAAAGATTAAATATTCACAGTAAGAAAATATAGTGTATTATCCAGCCACAAGATATTTTTTCTTTAGATCAATTATTACTTTAGTTATAAACGAATTAAGAATTGAGACTTATTCCGTGCTCGAACACGATCAAAGAGCGCACGCGATATTCAACTTTATTATTGATGTGTTAGCGTTTAGCACGTATCGGGGTGGCGGGGTGTATGGGGCGGAGCTTGGGTGGAAATTGTCTTTAGAGTGCCTGGTCTTAAGTTTATCGTTCTTCATCCTTGTCCCAATCTAGGTAGGTACCTATCTGGGGTTGGCGTAGCTCGTCTTTTTTATTTCTTACGTCACAGTTAGCCATCTTCTTAGAGTCTACTTCCTTTCTAGATAAATTATCTTTCAAATAATCCAACTGTAGCTAAATTGTACCTTTTTTTACCTTAAAATTAATTCACTACTATTTATTTATTGATTTAGTATCTCCAACAAAAGATATACACAAGACATTTTAAAATTAGGATGAGATTACGAATGTACAATTATAAACAATGTTATCAAAAACATAGCCACATAAAATTGAGAATCAAATAATGTTGTTATCACGCAATTTTTCTAAGTACATTTATCTGAATATCAACTTTGCTATTTTCATATTAGATCTTATCTTGTTGACAATAGATAAAATATTGTTTGTAATAGAATAGGTAGCTTGCTGGCAAAACTATTTTATGTGATGAAGTCACTTACATATTAGTTTTCTATGTATCTAGGTGTTGCAATCATTAATTTGATTTAATTTTTGGGAAAAGGCTAGGCAGATTGATGAGGAGCAGCATAGTAAGCCTAGGTCAAGCAGTCACTAAAATTATGACTGGAAAAATAATTTAATGTAGGGGAATGGTTCAGATTACTGGCGCAATTGAGACACCTTGGACTGTCATGTAATTAATTGGCTGGCATTTTTCTTCTCCAAAAATATATGTAAGAGTTTTTTTTTAAATGTTATTGGGGAAAACAAGCTGGTAACCTATTTGATAGAAAGTAGTCACCGCCGCCTATAGACAGCTGCAATAGAGGCGTCATAGGTGCATTGGCATCACAGAGAAAATGGACATTTGCAATATGAGAGGCGTCATAGGTGCAAGGGCATCACAGAGAAAATGTTGATATATCTCTATGCCTATATTTTTTGTTTAATTTAGTACCTATTTTGTCAGTCTCAACCTACTTATTATCGTCATTCTCCTGCCCTTGTTCCTATTTATAAGAGGTTGATGCGACATATTTTTCTTTCTCCCATACTTCTCTATTAGTCGTCATCTCGGTAGTCACCCCCTTTCTATCCATATCATCTTCCACACAGTCCATCCATCGTTTCTTTGGTCTTCCCCTACTCTTACAGCCATTCACATTCATACTCAAAACTTTCCTCGCGACAATTTCCTCCATAGCAGAGGCAAACCAGAGACATCTCTAAGCTTGTATTTTTGACGTGATAACGTCTTTTAAATCGATAAACGCCGGCTGCACGCACGAAAAAATGTCACGTTCCGCCTGAGCCGAGCGGGCAAGCGATAGCGCGGAACAAGCTATAGAGAGGCACGATCGGCCTAAGCGTTCAGCTTGTGACGTTATCACGTAAAATTATCGTCCGTAAGACTTTACAACCAATTTTTTTAGTTTAATTTAGTTCGTCTTTGGTCACTCTCAACCTTCTTACACATGATAAAATAAGATGTCCAACAGGGCCAGGTTTTACTTAACATACCAAAGCGATACAGTTCTTACTATACTTGGTGTGATGCCAAATTAGCACAGGTCTTAGAGCAATGCATCATTTTCCTTGTGTCATTCTAAGTGGCGTATAATTCTTGAGTGATATATAATTTGTAGGATTTTTCCTTCCATACATCTCAATCAGCCATCATCCCCTTTCTGATAATATCATCTTTCAACAAGAAATTCATTGTTTCTTTGGTCTGACCCTACTCTTACCCCGCGTCCTATTTAAAAGCAATCGCCGCGCGAATACGCGATCGTCGGGTTAAATATGTCACCTTTTGTTCGGATAACTAGAAAACGTACTCTGTCGGCGCGACCATGCGTTCAGTACCCTAATTGCGTAACTTATCTTCATAATCGATTATGACTAATTAGTTTAATTTTGACAGTTCAATAACGTTCATTGCGTTATTTGAGCAGATTTTTTTTTCAACTTATAAACTTATAAAGCAATGGATTAGCAGCCTGTTTCAAATCGAAACAAATTGTAATTGATTGTACATTACGCAATTAGGGTACAGGTTCACCAAACAAAAAGTGACATTATGAACACGACGATCGCGAATTCGCGCGACTTGTGCTTTTAATTAGGACGCGGCCTTATAGGAGTACTATTTAAAATAGGAACTAATTAAGTACTACTATCTGCTATGTGATCCCTAATACTGATCTAATGAAACTTGTAGTATAGGTACAGGTACAGTAAAATGTCCCTTCTTATCAGAAACATAAATTGCTAACACACATGTCTCATTTTTGCTTTTCACCATGACACATCATAAGTTCATATTAGAATGATTCACTAATCAAGCACTACTAGGTACCTGCAACTAGAATTTATAATTGACTAGCTGCATAAGTCTTGATCCCGTGGGAATGTCGGGATAAACAGTATCATGTTCTACCCATATGCCAAATTTCATCCAAATCTGTACAGCCGTTTTAGCGTAAAAGCGTAGCAAACAAACAAACAAACAAATTCACTTTCACATTTATAATTTTAGTTAGTATTTCCCTCATAGTACCCCACACAACTGTGTAGAGAAACTTAATTTGTATGATAGTACTTGAATTAAAACAATAGGCCTGTGTTCATTTTTTTTATTTTTAGTCCGTCTTTCAGATAATAAAAAAATATTGAACACGTATTTTTTCTTTTTTGACGTAATCAAAAGATAACGGTGATACATTGAGTTAAAATGTGGCATGACGTCACGCCTTGCTAGATTTAATAGTGCGTTGTGACGTAGCGAGCCCCCACTCCCCAACTTTAATGCGTGTTTTCTAAGTTATTTTGGATTAATATGATAAAGCAAAAAATACGTGTCTAATATTTTTTTATTATCTGAAAGACGGACTAAATAGTATTTCTGTTTTTTTACCTAGGCAACTACCCTATTAAGAAATAGAATATGCCTCCATGATCATCATCGTCCTGCACATATAGAGTTGCCATCCGTCCGGATAAAGCCGGACAGTGTTAGGCGTTTTGACCTCTTGTCCGGACCAATTTGACTGCGTCCGGCTTTTGTTAGGTTATTTATTTTCTTACTTCCATCGTTCTTTCGTTAGACACAAGCCCACACACTTCACTCTACCCGAGTTCGCCAATTAAAGCAGGTTTCTACCAAAGAAAAATATGCAAATGAAAATGATAATACAGATTAAAACTGTCTTATAAAAAATGTGTTTTATTTGAACTTTTAGTCAAAACTCCTTTTTTTTGGCGCCCGACCGGCTTGGGACCCAAAAGTCCGGCTTTTTAGCGGGTAAGTCCGGTTTTCTGATTTTTAGAGATGGCAATGCTACGCACATATCTCAATTTATTTAGGACTAGCTGCGCCCCGCAGTTTCACCCGCGTAAGTCTCAATCCCGTGGGAATATCGGGATAAAAGTATCCTGTGTTAATCCAGGTTATAAATTATCTGTGTGCCAAATTTCATCAAATTCCGTTCAGTCGTTTTTGCGTGAAGAAGAGACAAACATACACACACTCACAAACTTTCGCCTTTATAACATTAGTGTGATAGTGTAATTGCCACTTCTAACACATATTCTTCATTATGCTCCTCACCACAGTATTCATTCTCTTGTAACATCACATACCTACATTACCCTTCAATATTTTTCCATTCCCATATTATCATAAATAGCAACAACTCAAAACCAGTATCAAGTAGCTACGAACGTTAAAACATTTTCTTTATGCAAAACAAGTTTTTATCATCACAACTGGCCTTAATCAGTCCCTATTTAATGGCAGATCACCCATTTAAATTAATTTCAGTCTCATAAACAAATACATGAACATTAATTGCAGCAATTGACTATGGAACCTTCACATAATTCCTTATTTAATAGGCATTCCTTAATTGAAAGTAATTAAAAACTTTTAAATCTTTTTATTTGTTATACAAGATGCATTTATTTGTAGTCAATAATAAGATCCGTATTTATTGCCAAGCATTTTGCGCAAAATGGAAATAATAAACAGGTGGCCAATGGCCATTATATGCCCAAAATATGGGGCCTAAATCATTCATATTTAGTGAGTTTATTTTGCAATATCCAAATTACAGTTTTTAATCTTCATTATGAGAGTACTTTCCTATTGTTTTACAAATCGGAAATCTTAAAACGAAAGGGCTAATGTGCTGCCAATGCAAAGCTGTGGTTACAATGTTCCATATCAAGAAAATTACCCTAAAACTGTGTTATTCAATGAACTATGAATCCATAAAAAATCACAGTATATCCAATTCCCACTATTTCGCAGAAAGTAATTTGTATTCAAAACCCATCTTTTATGTAAATGATCTGTACCAACATTGTGCAAAGGTAACATTTTTAGCTTATCTACTTTGTCTATTTTCCCTCTTTGTGTTGACAATGTATGAGGAAACTGATACAACATTGTTAGAGGTGGGTTGTGCCTTGATACAACACAGTGAACTCTATAGAATATTGTGTCCATAGCTGATCGTAGAAAACCTCTTTTGTTTTTTCTTGATTGATTGTGCTTGGCAACTAAAACATTCTACTGCTGATCAAAAGCGAATTTACTTGAGAAATACAAAACTGTATTAATACGAAATAATAATAAAAAAGTAGTTCATTCATTAGATCATAATTAAAATGATCTTTCATGTTGTGCATTAAACAATTATAAAAATACAGTATTTTAACCGTAAAATCACGAAAAACAGCGAAATAGACAACATTTCGTATACAGCCTCTTAAATTCATGGCATTATCACAGTATAAGTACACATATGTCCCTAGAAAAGGGTATCTGGTAACTTGAGGCTTTGCCCAGAAATGGGACAATTCAGGGTAAATAAAAAAAAATGTAAAAGGGGTTTGTTTACCATATAAAAGATGAGGTATGAAACATTGCAGTACAAATTGCAAAACACAAATGAAAATATTCAACTCTTAACAACTTTGAGATTAAATATGGGCAATTTTGTAAGTAAATTTCAAGAGAATTATCACAATTCTTTTATCCATGTAGACTTTAAATCCTAGACACTGCTAATTACAGGTAAGTCTGCTTATTACTACTTACTCATCAAGGAAAAGAGGTCAAGAACAAATGTCAATATGAGGAAAGCGGTCATTTTAATGTTAAAAATGGTTTATCCAGTGATGAAGTTGTTGCAGTGATATGCATACAACTTGAGATCATGTTTTAAGGGTTCATAGCTAGCTAGCATTATAAAATGCTTCTTTCAAGCAGTCCATTCAAATACAGACAAAGTTAATCTACCAACATTATCAGTATATCTTGACTATAATTCTGGGTCGTCAACCATCAGCTAAACCAACTTTGTCAACCAAACACACTTTGCGAAATCCCGTTAGCAAAGCAGGCCCCTATACCACAATACTTTACACACAAGTTACAATTTTCAAATTTGAAAATCTTACAAGTCTGTGTACCACAAATCTCTCTTGAGCGTTAACAGCTAACTCAGGGTTAATCCAATAATTCTCTGTGGATTAACTGTTAACACTGAGTTATTAAGCTAACCCATGAATGCACAAGTGGGCCTAAGTAACAGAAAAAACAAACAAATATGTAGATTGTAGTGACAAGTCTATAATTTAAACATAGCCCCTCAGGCTCAAGAATCATAGATTGTAAATTGTAAAACATATTTGTAATCTGTTATGCAATTTTTTCTACAATTGTAGACTTTTGAAGTTTTGTGGCTAGAGCCCAGCTAGATGGACCAACAACCTTAAGAAGGTGACTGGGACAGACTGGATGCAGAAGGCGGGAGGACAGGGTGTTGTGGCGCAGCCTGGGAGAGACCTATGTCCAGCAGTGGACTAGTAGATTGAAACATTTATGGTATGGGGCCCTGGTCTCAGCCAAAGAAGAAAGAAGCTGTTTCTATAGAGAAATTTAGAAATTTTAACTGTCCTCGCCAGTTAAAATTTGTAGCCTTGTACATTTGACAAGGGTCTGTCACATTGGTTAGCTATCCCTTGTCTGAAGAATCAAGACAAATATGGCGGGTATGACTACAGACAAATATTAAGTAAAAATTGTATTGTATCCAAGACCTCATTGTATAAATAAAGAGATGCAATGGATTTGGATGAAATTTTGCACATGGCTGGGTGACCTGAAGAAGGACATAACTGCTAGTATAAAATAATACTAGAAACCAGCAATAACCTTCTCTAGAAACTATAGCAAAGTATGACTGACAGAAAATTTCTAATTTAATCTATTAGAAAAACAATATTCGGTATGGCTGCAAACAACTATAGTTTCAAGTATTTTTTTGCAATATCATGTCCAGTATATCACTACATATCTTTCATTGACCGCTCCATAAAAGAATTAGAAACTTGTTAATTGACCTCCTTGGAGAATAATTCCACTGCCTTTGCCTTTTCCAACTTTGGATGACAACAAGTATTAATAGTCTATGGTGTTTATGACCAATAAAACTGTTGCGAGTATGACCTGAATCTATGTTTCTGTTCAAGAGAAAACTTTATAATCTTTATCTGTTCTTTTCTGCTGAGTAATAAATAGAATTAAGAAGATAATACATCTCAGATTCATAAATAATTATTGCTTTATTATCCTCTAAGACACTTAGGTTATTTATAAGATGATAATGATTAAGTACAAATATCCAATTTGAAGGTTATTTTCATATTTTGTTGTTGATTTTGTTTGTGCTCAAGTTGTATACTTATGTTATTGGAAATTAAATATTTCCTGAGAAATATGACCTTCTGGATGTTTATTCCAGTAAGAAACGTTAATATATCCATCTCTTTCCCACACAGCTGTTCATACGCAAATTAGAGAGGGACATCTGGGTTTACAAAAATTTAAATAATGTTCCCATGATATTTAGAGGGTAGAGTATTCAGAAATAAAAGTAACAGAACACTAAGTAACCATTATAATGCAACAAATTATTTAACAACAAGCAAATTGTTGATAAGATATACGACCAACTGATTATGGGCTTCCAAAATTTTCAAAATAATAAAGTGACAAAAAACGCTTACCTGAATTTAACTTCATTGGAATAACGTGTTTTCTTGATTACGAAGGAGCCCCCGGGCGTTTAACAACGTCTCTAGATACTGTTCTAACGATAGTATGCTACGTTTTCGCTAAATACAATCATATGTTCTCGCAAACATTCCTGCTAGCCCGCATTTTTTATGTAACAATGACGTTTTTATTCGAAAACAGACGCCGAAAGACCGTTGCGAGAACTTGCTCACATCTACATCTCTAGCAATAGTGAATTCAGAGAGCAAAAAGGTTAAAACTATCGGCGCAAGTAATGATAACCAAACATTAATCCAAACAAGCTATCGTCACAGGATGTAAACACTAAATACTAAAAACCAAACTAATGACAATAACATTGCATTTACCGTCGGAGTTCGAACGATAAAACATCTTCGACTTATTGCGATTCCCAAATCCGATTTCGCCCTTGACTAGCGGGCGCAAAAAGTCACCACTTACCGGCCATGACAAAGCCCAGCACAAAAACTTTATGAAGTTCGATAGTTTTAGTACACAATCACTTGAGTGTTTTGCTAAAACATCACACAGATTTGCCGATTAAAACGGATTAGAATCATTTCAACATTACATCGGTAAAAGGTAATGGCGCTGAGAAATACATACAAATAATTACTGCAGAATTTAGTGTTGCCATACTGACATTCACTAAATCTACTAACAGCTAGTGTTGGGTAACTCGGCACATGTGCCAGTACAGTTGGAGCTACCCTCTTGGCTAAAAAGAGTCACTCACTCTTTTGAATTTGATGTGCTGCCACACACCACAGGGCACAGATTAGCTACACAGAACATAATTTGTACTCGTATCGTGAGTTTTGAACGAAACGAGTTACTCACTCAATTGCAAGTTTATTTACGATTCTAAACAAAAGAGTTAAGGTCTAAGTTTAATTGCTGTCTTTTGCTTTTGTTTGACGACGTCACGTAGCCATTCTCATTTCTCTATCCCACATCATCACCCGTGCGAGCTGTGTGACGAGCGCGCTTAAAGCCGACGTTCGCACGGACGTAATAAAATCGCCGCGGGGTTATATCGCGCAAAAATTGCCGTGATTTTATTACGTCGTGCGTACGTGAGCCAACCGATTAGTCACCGTGTGTGCCTACTCTACTGCATATGTGTACCGTGTCGTGTTTTCGTAGCTACACACCACACTCACGACTCGTGTGTCAAGTCGGACGAGACACACGCCTCGCTGACACACTCACATACTGTCACTCGTCGTAGAGTGTATATGTTCTGTGCACTCACAGCACGTACACACGGCTACACATCAAGCTATACATTTCCAGTTTATGCTGATCTCGCATTGTATAGGATTTCCGTACAATGTGAGGTCAGCTTATACTGGAATTGTATAGCTTGATGTGTAGCCGTGTGTACGCGCTCACAGGCTACTGCAGCCTGGCTTCATTCGTGGTAGCACAGTGTGCTACTTTGTAAAATGAGTGCCTCGCACGATCCTCATTTAAGAAGAGTGTGCTACCCATTTCTACAGCTTGTGCTAGCGAATGGTCGCGCGGCGTCACGTCGTGCGTCGCGAACTGCCTTGAGAAAATCTCAACCAAACAATAATTTTGATTTCAAAACAACTTTGACCATTTAACGTCATCAGTTATTATAACGAATATGCAAGTGAATTATGACATATTAAAATATTTAAATTTACCTTTCTAACACATCTATAATAAAAATACAAGGTAAAGCAACAGTAAGAAAAAAAATACAAGGTGTATTTGAAAAAACTCGGGAACATATATCTATATTTTTAAAGATGTTCGTAATGATGAGTTCTATTCTATCTAGAATAGAACTCATCATTACGAACATCTTTAAAAATAGGACTAACCCTGAAATTGAGAAAAAAAATTGCTAAGATCCATGCTTTTCTGTTCACTTATCAGTCTTATCACGACAATATGTACAGAACCGCTGATATTGTATTTTGTGTAACGTTTAGCCACCGGGATGCTATCATTTTAGCATAAACAATAAACCATAAAATAAATGAATAGTATGTTAACCAAACTTGAGTTTTAAAGCAATAAGCATTTACATTACATGCTTAAGTATATTTGGACCCCAAGACCTTATGTAATAAATAAATAAAAAGTAACTAAAGGCTAACCCTATCGGTACTGATTTGATATTTAGTTTTTCATTTATTTATTCTACCGTAACATAACACAGTCAAATGAAAATTCCATTAGATTTCAGAAAATTCCATTAGATTGCAGATCCAGAAAATTCCAAAGACACATTTAGAATACAAAATACATTAAACGACTACACAACAGTCATACGTTCATCTCCCAATACTCCATACATATTATCAGTTCATTTTTTCCGTATAACTACTACGATGGTACAATTTTATCAAAGTAGCAACACCATAACTCTAAATGTCAAAATGAACGATACGAGAAAAAACAGTCATGGCAAAGCGCGCATTTCATTTGTCCATTGTGCTGCCATCTAGTAGTAATGTAATGAACTAGATTCTGTTTAACCGACACTCGATGAAATAATTTAGTCAAACAAAACCATTATTTAATTTTATAGGCAGAAAAATATGTTTTAAACGACGTAAACTGTTTTGTTTATCTGAACCATATAATATTGTGTCTACAGTTATCACAATTATATTATTTTTTATCAGAAATAAGAAACACATAAAAGACGTGTGCATGGATGTTTCCGTTTTCCGGTAGATCATTGTGTATTTCGAAAACTTGAATTTAACGAACGTCAAGTCAATATTGTCAAGCAAGAATGTAATACACTGAGTACATTTTTATATGATGTCATAATTTTAGAAACATTCTTGAAACAAGGGAATAATTTGTATTAGATATCGGAAAAGGCAAAAATAAAGAAAATACTTATTTCAAAATGTCGGGATGCACTCCAAAACCGTGTGACCCGGTAGAAAAAGCACCGTGTAAACCAGAAGAAGGAAAAACGTGCAAAGAACCGAAGGTGAAACCACCTGTTGTGGAACCAGAATGCGAGGAAGCTTGGGCAGCGGAGTATAACGAAAGGGTGTTGTTCGACCCGGTAAGATATTTAAAAAAAACAAGTATGAAGTACAGGTTACCTACCTAGCAAAAGAAGTCGGACAGAAGTCTTGCTTATTGCCTAGTTTACCCTGCTGAACGTTTGGTAATATGTTTAAAGTTTACCCTGGCTGAACGTTTGGTAAATGTATACATAGGTAATTAAGCTAAAGCCGGATCCGGATATACGATATATAAGTTGGCCATTTCTCGTAATCTCGCTTAACTAGGGCGAGTACCGTCGTAATGCCGGCTTCACACGCTTGTCCAACCTCGACTTAGGTATTTGAAGCACATTGCTGCCAATGATCCGATCGAGTGTCACAAATCTAAGTAAAGCCTCGTGCAGACTGGCACGACGCGACTCTGTAACGAAAAGAACACTTCACGGTAGAACAATTACCGGTGGTGTCGCGTCGCGCCAGTCTGCACGAGGCTTTACTTAGATTTGTGACACTCGATCGGATCATTGGCAGCAATGTGCTTCAAATACCTAAGTCGAGGTTGGTTGGCTGAGGTATGTAACACTTGACTACATTTTATTCTTGTGTTTGTAGTTTGCGGTAAATACCAAGCGTTTCGTTCGGGTATAGCTTGTCCACTCTGAAATCACGCGGCCCAGTACCACATTATCTTTAGAAATCCGCATGGCCGTGTACGTACAGATTGTGCAATCCACAAAGACGCGCCCCACTCCGCTCCGCTCCGTACTAAATTACAGCTTACAGTACAGTAATCGCGGAATGGGGCGCGCGCGCGTCTTCGTGGATTACACTATCTACAAATGCGGTAGCGGGGCGCGTCATTTCAGCCCCTGGCTGAAGGCTTTGAGTTTAGCAGCCCCACAGGATTGACCGGTTAAATAGTCATGGCCTCGGAGGTCAGCTATAAGACTAACTACAGAAAAAAAAAAAACCTCATTTCAGAGTGGACAGGACAAGCTATATATACTTACTCTCTGTGCGTTTGTGCTAGCGAAACATTCACTACAAAACATGTTGAAATCTCTATGGTCTGTCAATTTTCCACAAAATGTTTGATAGGAACTAGAGATTTCAACATATTTTATTGTGAATGTTTCGCCAGTGCAAACGCACAGTTAACCCACGTACACACGGACGTAATAAAATCGCAGCGATTTTTTTCGTGCCCTTGATTTTCAACGCTCTGCTTAGCGTCGAGAGTTGAAAATCCAACAGTGTGTTTTTTAAAAGTGCTGGGACGAAAGTGCGTCCCAGCTGGTTGGATTCTCAACACTCGGCTTAACACCGAGAGTTGAAAATCCAGTGCGCGATAAAATCCCGCCGCGATTTTATTACGTCCGTACGAATGTCGGCTTAGGCTGTATTGACTATAGAAAGCCTTTTGGCTTGCCTCTTGCCGTTGGTAGGTTCGTAAGTGTTGTCACTCTCTTACCGAGCTGACAAGCCGGCAACGTAAGATTGTTCGTTTGGTGTGCGTTATCATGTCACTTACACTCACTTTGTATTGGATAGTCTCGACTTTTCTTCACAAACAAACTCCCGTTGGCTGAGAGTTCTTGGCCAACATGTATTGGCTAAGCGGGTGTCACCAGTTCGTAGGTATATTTTGGTACAAGAAGCCTTATTTTTCATATTAGGTATCTCGTTTTCGTCATCAGAAGAAGCCCCCTAGCCTTTTTTTTGGCACTAAGAACAACAAATCATAAATGCCGGTTGCAATATTTAGGTACACGTTTGCTTTGTCCGTTGACCTTTTTTTGCAAAATGGAGACCGACAGGTGCAGTCGAAGTTACGCGCGCCCAGCTTAAATTGACGGCAAAATAAGGAACTAAACTAAATGCGCAGAAGTTTTAGTTTTACCGTTGCAAGCAGCGCCTCATCGAACTGCAAAGATAATTTTGTCAAGGAACAGAGCTGTACCTTTTTAAAACAAAGGAATTGCAATCATACATCATGTATCAGTTTTAATTATTTTGTCATTGATGAAGATCACTGTGATCAAGATGATTTCAAAGTTTTTTAATGTGAAAACTTATTTAGGCGCGTTGGAAATTTTTGAGATGGGACTAAACCATTGATTTCGCGACCTGTTACCGACACCGTGGAGTAAAAGACATCAACGCGTTGATTACCGCGGTGCGTGGAGTAAAAGACGTCGACGCGTTGATTACCGCGGTGCCTTTTTTTTTTCAATTTTTTGCTCCTGTCGACACTCTTGGAGTGTCACTGTTTTTTTAGCTGACGCTTCTGTGAGAAAAATAGCAAAATAATGTGTTTTTCGCATAAATACATATTGCTGGTTTCTTCTAGGCAAGTTTGTTTTATGTGTCTTGAGTTTTCTCGGAATGAGAGTAGATGGCGCTCTTTGTCATACAATTTCGCACATCAAATTAAATCATCAACACAAATTATCTTCGTTCAAATTCTCGCAGATTTATATCAATTGCCTCTTTTCTTTTAGATAATCATTTTGAAAATCACTAACTAGTCCTCCCAACTGCCCCAAGTTATAAAACGATACTTGGTAAAGAGTATTAATTACGAAGTTACCAAGGGGCCTACCACCAGCTCATAAAGCAGTATTATTTTAATACTTCAGTGTGGGAAAGAGACGAAGCTCTACAGGACGTATAGCTCCATCTCTTTCTCCCACTGAAGTAATAAATAATATTGCTTTTGAGCTGACGGTAGGGCCCCCAGGTAACAGGACCAACCTGTTGAACACCATTCTTACAGAAAATGTGCATATATGTGCTGCTCACAGTTGCAGGTGCTAAAATATACCTGCTACCTGCGTCTGGTAAAGCAGTCGACAATTGAACCCAAACAAAAGACTAATAATTGTGCATACAATCAATCTTTAATGTTACCACTGCTGGGACAGCCTCTCTGAGAGAGGGGTGTGTCGTAACCCACTACGCGGGCCCAGTGCGGGTTAGTGGATGTTACATGTCTTCGATTTTTTGGGATACTTTAACAGCTATCATAATAATATTACTTCAAGACCAGTGATCGGAGTAGGTAGAGTGATTTTATGTACTCGCATCAATAGTCATAGAAATCATACCATGGATAAGCCTTTTTTCCGGGATTTCATTTGGGTACTTACGTGATTGAATCAAATATTGTTAAAGTAACAATTTTTAAACTCATGATCATCATCATTTCAGCCGAAAGACGTCTACTGCTGAACATAGGCCTCCCCCAAGCACGTCCACTTCGACCGATTCTGTGCTTTCCGCATCCAGCGGATTCCTGCAGCCTTCACAAGGTCATCGGTCCATCTTGTGGGAGGCCTTCCAACGCTACGTCTTCCGGTACGCGGTCGCCACTCCAGAACCTTTCGGCCCCATCGGCCATCCGTTCTACGAGCAATGTGCCCTGCCCATTGCCACTTAAGTTTCGCAATTCTTCGGGCTATGTCGGTTACCTTGGTTCTCCTGCGGATTTCCTCATTTCTGATTCGATCACGTAGGGAAACTCCAAGCATAGCCCTCTCCATTGCCCTTTGGGTGACTTTTAGCCTTCTGATAAGGCCCATTGTGAGCGACCACGTTTCAGTACCATAGGTCATCACTGGCAACACGCACTGGTCAAAGACTTTCGTCTTGAGACGCTGTGATATTGCGTAGCTTCCCGAACGCTGCCCAGCCGAGTCGGATTCGACGATTGACCTCTTTCTCGAAGTTGGACCTACCTAGCTGGACAGTTTGTCCTAGGTAAACATACTCGTCCACAACTTCGAGCGTAGTGACTCCGATCTTCATGAGAGTGGGTGTAACATGTGTGTAGTGTTTTTAAACTACTGCATTAGAAATTTATAAAATGCGATAGATAAACATTTAAAATATATTATATTATTATATTGTTTTTAATAATAATATATACGTGCCAGTGTATTGACCCCAAATCACTCTACCTACTCCGATCACTGTTCATGTCATGACACATGAAATAATTATTCCAAAATTTCCACTTACCATTTTTATTTCCATGGTCGAATATAATGCTTAACTTCTGCAAGCTGTTCTGCCTAGCTTCGGCGAATAACCGCCTCTTGTTCTTGGGTGATGGCTGCGTGGCTAAAGGTGACACTACCATCGTGGTGGTCGCCATATTGTCATACCACCATGACCCCGACAATCTGGGGACAAATGGACAGCGAAATGTTAATTTCTATGTTTCTTACGGAATTTTTCATCTGCATTAGAAATGATTTTTTTCTGCAGTTCTTTTGTTTTTTTTTCTGGTAAACATAGTTGGTCTTCTAACATGTTGAAATACCTACTAGTCTCAATCAAGGCTCGGATACCGGTTAAATGTTCAAACCGTTATTATGTACTTGATGCAAAAACCTTTAATTCGGTTTCGTTCGTATAAACTGGTTTTTATAAAGTGGTTTTGGAGGCGTCTTTACATAAAGATTTTTTCGGATTAAACGGTTTAGAGCAATATTAACCGGTTTTTTGTTTAGTTTTTATTCAGCGCGGCATCCACACAAGTAGTCACAAGTTGCAACGCCTTTACCGACATGCCGCTCGTCGAATAAACCGATAAATTCAGGTTAAAATAAAGTTCTTAAAACGTTCACGTTCTTAAGAAAAGTTCGGAGTAAAAACCCAAATAAACCGGTATTTTGTAAACCGGTTCCGTGCCTTGGTCTCAATTACAAAGAAATAGGTAAAGGCGGCAATCGGCATTCAGACTTCTTCACTAAGTTTTCGTTCTTTCCCATCAACATGTCCCTTATCTCAATTTATTTGGGGTTGGCGTAGTTAGCTTTTCTTAATACCTACATTTCTTACAGCCGTCTTCTTACTGTTAAGTTCTTTCCTAGCCATATTTGTTATTCTTCAGATTCTTCTCTATAATCTTTTTACCCAAAACTGAGATGTCCCTCTGTTATAATTTTCAGATGATTCCTACCAACATTCTAGGCCCTATTATAAGGACATTTAAAAAAAAAAAAAAACCGTCCATGTGCGAGTGGGACTCGCGCACGAAGGGTTCCGTACCATTATTTATATCATGTCTGTTGTATAGGAGCCCTCTTAAATATTTATTTTATTCTGTTTTTTAGTATTTTTTGTTATAGCGGCAACAGAAATACACCATCTGTGAAAATTTCAACTGTCTAACTATCACGGATCATGAGATACAGCCTGGTGACAGACGGACAGACAGACAGATAGACGGACAGCGGAGTCTTAGTAATCGGGTCCCGTTTTACCCTTTGGGTACGGAACCCTAAAAATGACAAAATTGACACATTTTCACGACAGGTACTAACTGTTTAATAAGTAAAGCAGCAAATGTATGAAAGAAACTTGTAAAATTGTCGGATTGTCGCCTGTCGCCTGCCAGTACCTTAATTGCGTAACTTATTTTCGTAAACGATTGTGACAAATTTGTTTCATTTTGACAGTTCGTCTACCACCTCTCAATTTACAGTAGGTCGTTTATCTGATGATGGGTATCACATAAAACGTTACTGATTATGCAGTCAGATGGCGCAAGAGTACCTATGCAGTTGGTTATAATTAGTAAGTTCAATGTGCATTTCAGTTCTCAATTAAAAATTGAAGTCATTTCTCATTGCTTTTTCTGTTCTGGAACTGATGATTTGAGTCTACTTAGATAATTGAGTACAATGTCAATGATATAATTGACTTGTACATTCAATGACCTTCCAAAACTCGACTTTATCATTTCGGTTCTTACCAATTGATGAAAGCAAGAACGAACTGGATAAAATTACACGAACGCAGTTTAAGACTGGATTACTTCGTACGTTAAGACTTTGTTTGAGATGATTATTTTATTAGTATCATAATAATCGGTCTTTTGAGTGGACCCAGTGCGGGTTGGTAGATGTCACATGTCTTTGAATTTTGGTTCTAGGATATGCTGGTTTCCTCGCAATGTTTTCCTTCACCGTTTTGAGAGCAGTGATGATGAAATTATTTACACTAAGTAAAGCACTTGCCTTGGTTCGGCCCACGACCATTTTCCGAAATATTTTGTAACTAATTGGTGTGTTTTTCTCACTTCGGTGATAATCGTATATGTAAATTGAAATTTTTTTTATGGAAATATTTCAGCAAACATAAAATACAAACGTGTGAAAATATATTTTATGTAAACGATTATCCATACGGTAATGAGTAGTCCAAACATCTGTTCGCACGAAATAATATTTTGCTACAGTTTAGTAATACTGCAAACATTCGTGATGACTATATTAAGTGCAAAGTTTATAATATATCCTTTTATTAAAGAGACCACAACTTTTAAATGGGTTCTGCAAAAAATTTCAAATAGGTAAGTATATGTTTGAGTGAGAATTTTCCGTGGATCCATAGACGTAACAAGATCTATTTAGCATCTTCATAAACGTCAGTGTGTTTAAACTTTAAAGACATAATAATATTAAAAGTAAAAAGACACAAGCTATTGTTTCGTGTGAAAACAATGACCTTTATTCGTCAGAAAATAATGCTAAGAAAGATCGGAGAGTGCTGATATTCTTTGGACTACAAACCAGTCAAAAGCAACTGAATTGAAGAGCACATTCTGACGAACTAGAATAGGTATGTCTAAACATTGATAGTTGAGTAAAATAAACAAAAAACTATGATGTGCAATCATATACTTCATTTGATGATAGATACTTTACGTACATATCTAGTCGACCGAGCTCTGCTCGGGTGAAAATAGAGAAAACGATATTTTCCAGATATGAGACCTAGCCAGATGAAATGAAATGAAATTGTTTATTCTGTAAATAGGATATCGGAATCACTTTTACACGTCACGCCATATATATATTTTTTTAAATAACCTAGATGAGTTCGGCGTTTCATATCTGACTACTCGGAAAAGAAAGGCCGAAACAAATTCAGAGGTCGTAGTCTCTTTTAAAGTCCAGACATAATCTTGGTTAGGCCATATGAAGATGAAGATCGATTTTTCACCCCCGTAAACCCCTATATTGCAATTTTCATCGAAATCTTTAGAGACGTTTTTGAGAACGTGATTACAAATATATGTATACTAGCGGACCCGACACGTTGTGCTGTCCGAACAGCGCCACCTACCGGGTCCAATTGTATTTTCAAACCATCCAGGGACCCACTCAAATATACACACAAAATTTAATCCAAATCGGTCCAGCCGTTTAGAAGGGTTAGGTTGACAAACACATTTACAGAAGAATTATATATCTAAAGATGTATATACAAATATTGCAAATGCATTATAAATTTTACAGGTACGAATGACATTTAAATAATAGAGAAATTCCTTCCAGATAATCTAGCTCTTACGTACCTGATTGGTAGCGATGCCATAGCCATAAGGAGCACCTTTCCTATGAGGTAACTATTCACTCTGACAAATGAGAGAACCACTATGACATGATGCGTACACCTTACACGGATGACAGATTTTGGCATCAGACTTCACTAGACTTAATACAATAAAATTGGCGTGAATTAATATTATTAATAGGTATCATTGCAATCTTATACATTTTAAGTGCTTGGAGAGGTTTGCATACCAATCGTAAAAATATAAATATATGGCCACGTGGACATCAATGTTTTCTGAGATTGGACAAAAATTTGTGCCCTTATGACCAGATCATCAGTTCCTGAGTTGGATTAGGCTGATTGGCTCGTTTATTCCCTTCCAATCGGAACGAAAGGAAACCGTCAGTGTCACACACACAACGCGTTCACCAACGTTTCTATCAGAGAGAATATCACACCTGTATTTTTGGCAACTGTGACTGCCACCAGATAGTACTCTATTATTTACTAATACAATGTTGTTGGACTAGACATGGACACGGAAATAAACGTAACTCGATCAGCTGATAGTAATTCATCAGTAAGTTGTTTGTTTACATCAAAACTACTATTAGTTGGACGATTTCCCGCAGGAATTCTAACCGACGAATTATTATTGCACGCGACTAACGAGTGGTCAGTAGTATTTGAACTATATTGCAACTGGATAGATAAACTTGATATTGCTTTACGTGACTAAGGCTACGGATGCTGATAAAATGTTTACCAGTAAAGCTTGGAAATAATCATGAATCTGAAAGGGCGAAACGTAGAACATGAGTTGACAAAAAAAGGAAATAAAAAGGCTTTGCTGAAAACTTCGTATGCATTCAAAAATGACTAATAAATAAACTACCAGCAACGGATCCGAAAAGTTGGGATCGTCCATTCTCGACCTGTGTAGTGTGTAGTTCTGGTTGTCCTCGAAATTAGGGCAAGAAGAAATATGTCAAACGACATGTGAAATTCAGAGAGAAATAATCATCAAGATTAAGACACTGTAAACATGTTATCCAGAACAAGGTCAGCTGACGAGATGATTATTATCAAACGAAAGCAGACAACGGATTTCTGGCCCAAATTCAAGGAAAGTACGCTTTTGTATTAATAAAGTGACTAATTCCCACGTTCAGATTTCAGAGAAGTGTGAATTGGAGAATTTTGTACGATTGCATGTATCATGAAGTGCCCCTATAGTTAATAAGGTCAACTGCATTGATTCTTCGGGTGAAGTAATCGTAGATTCTATGAATATATGATGGCCTGGTACTTCGAGCTAAACTTAGGTGACACAGTTGGCTACAAGCATGTTATCTAAAGTTGCGTTTTCAGTGTTCTGAACAGTTTTGAGCGAGCAAGCGTTTGTTCGCGCGGTAAATGAAAGCACTTGAGTGAGCGAACATGTTTGTTCAATGACGATCGGCTGCACTCTGCGAACGAGTGCTCGGTCGCTCATTCTTTCAGTGAAAACAACGTCACGGCGAGCGCGGGTTGGTTTTCTCGTTATAGTGAAAATAGATTTACGTTTTGAGCGAACATCGGCAGAACAGCAAAAACATTTGCTCTGAAACAAAATGTTCGCTCGGCATTAGTGAAGACGCGGTTAATACAATTTGTATTTGGAGATGTTCGCCGGTCTTTGGTTGAAACTCTTGGGACATTGCGACCAATGCCTATAAAGTAGGCATGTATATTGTGACGCCCCGTCAATATTGTAATCTGATTGACTCATTATTTTTGGTTGTTTTGCTGCTCCATTCAAAGTTTAGACATGGAACAGAAGTAGGTAGTAAATTTTTCGGCCACTTTATCAATAGATGGAGTTTTAAGGGCGGATCCAGGGGGCACAGGGTCTCGTGCCAAACAAAATAAATTCGAATCGTCTAAATGGACTGGCCTGAATGGATATCTATCAAGACATTGCTTCAATAATGAACACTGAAGAAGTAGGCTACTATATCTTCATTGAAAAAGAATTAATCCCAAAAATAGCATATAATAAAAGCGTGCTGGGCCCATAACCTGATGAAATGATAACAAGGGCAATTAACTTCATATAACTAATTTATTGAATAAGAATGTATCGGATAATGTTAGAATACTTGATAGATGAAAAAACAAGAGAGCGCCCCATACACTCACGACTATGTGTCAGACTGCTTTACAAATTATAGTGCAGGGTCCAAGATACGGGAGACACTTCTTATCTGTCTGGCCCATGTGCTTCGGAGAGGGACCCGAAATAAATCCTGGATCCGCCCTTGGTTAGCAAATAACATAAAAGCTCAGAAATTATGGAAACAATTAACCAAACAAAATGGCAACTACAATCATGATAATTCTCCTCCCCATATTCCAATTCCATTCCATCTTCTGCTTCCATACTTCTCCATTAGTCATCATCTCAGTGGTCACCTCCAGTCTTTCAAGCCATATCATCTTTGACACAGTCTATCCATCGTTTCTTTGGGCTTCCCCTACTATAGCCATCCAAATTCATACTCAAAACATTCCTCAGGACATTTTCTACATAAATAATGTTTTTATACAAAGGCTTGACGTCAATATAAACCGGTATAGGCTAATTTTGGATCTAAACAACAAATTAAATGGCACAATAACTTTTTTTTTTGTTGCGATGGCGTATTTTATATACGTCATGGTTTACTGTTACTCCATCCAAGAAATCGAACTGTTTATGCTTTAGATTTATATTTACTTAGTTTATGGAGCTACTATTTTTTTTTTATCCTATGTCCGATGTCAGCAGCCATTGGACCATTTGCTCATAGGTCGATTTGCTAATAGGACATTTTGCTAAATTGTCGTTTTTATTATGGGTCGTTTTGCTAATAGAACCATTTGCTTTTAGGACGTTTTGATACGGAGGGGCCTAATTGCATAACACATATACAATTGCAATGCCTTTTGAACAGACTTCATAAAGGAGGAGGTTCTCAATTCAATTTTTTTTTTTTGCGCGATTTCTCCGCCAATTATGAATTTGAAATTGATGATTATTTTTTGTTTGGTAGTTACATACTTCATAAGTGGTCTCATATAAATTTTATTAACTTGAGTTAGATTCAATAATACGTATTTTTCCCACTTATGTCTATATGGATGATGTTATAGTTACTGTTATTTACAGTGTATAGGTATAGCAGGTAGTGGTATTTGAATTTGTATGGGGTAGGTACCATAACTAAAAAGTGATAAATAAAAACTTTTTACAAAAAAAAAAAAACAACCGACTTCCAAAAAAACACTACAAAGTAAAAAATAACTTTATAATTAAGGAAGTCGGTGGCAAAGAACGAAATTATAGAACCAAAGACATCGACTTCCGAAGTTAAAGTCATTTTTCACTTTTTTTTTTTGAAGACTTGTTTGTTTTCGTAAAAAGATTCATATTTTGCCAAATCAACTAATATTCATTGTGTTATAATTTACGTTGTCAGCAGACGAATTATTCAAAGATATGAAGCAATGGATTAGGCAAGTCCTTTAAAATGTACATGATCAATCACTATCTGTATAATTTTGAAAGAGATTGCTAATACCTACATAGCCTCATAAGTTCGAAAAAATATCTGCTCACCAACGTAAATAACGTAATTAATGTTGTTGAACTGTCAAAATGAAACAAATTAGTTTAAATCATTTACGAAAATGTGTTACGCAATTAGATAGCAGGTTATAAACTATCTGTGTGCCAAATTTTGATCCAAATGCATATTCAGCCGTTTTTGCGACGAACATCGAAATATAAAACTTTTACGCGTGTAATTAGCTGACCCGGCAAACGTTGTTTTGCCATATAAATTATTTATGTTTGGGGTGGACCATCCTTATTACTTAGGGGTATGAAAAATAGATCACGACCGATTCTTAGACCTACCGAATATACATATAAAATTTCATAAAAATAGATCAAGCCGTTTCGGAGGAGTATGGCAACTAACATTGTGACACGAGAATTTTATGTATAATTTTTATGATTTAATATTATTTTTTAACAATGAAAATAAAATTAATTTAAGAAAATTATACAATAATCATTTATTTTATATAGATATTAGTTGAATTTAGTTAAGAGTTCATCTTTCAGAATTCTGTCCATGATAATTGGGAATCTTTCATGCGAATATTATTCATACAAACAACCTATGATAACTCTCTTGCACATCAATTTCACAACATTTTTCCTGGTATATGATATATTAATATTCCAGACTTTTTCTATAATCATTGCGATGTCGTTCGTTGACTCAACTACGTCGGTTATTTTGGTCCAAAACGAATCTCAACTGCTCTGAATTGAATCTTGACTGAAAGTTGTTATAAAGTTCATTGAATCGTTATATTGTACCAACTTAAAGGGTATTTTAATTAAACGGATAAGTATTACATCATCATTTCAGCCGAAAGACGTCCACAGCTGGACATAGGCCGGATAAGTATTTATAAAAAACTTTTTACAAAAAAAAAAACAACCGACTTCCAAAAAAAACACTACAAAGTGAAAAATAACTTCAATTTCGGAAGTCGATGTCTTTGATTTTGAATTTTCGTTTTTTGCCACCGACTTCCGAAATAAAAGTAATTTTTCACTTTGTAGTGTTTTTTTTGGAAGTCCGTTGTTTTTTTTTTGTAAAACGTTTTGATTTTTCACTTTTTTGCTGTGGTATTTATCTCACACAAATTCGAATACCACTACCTGCTATGTAAATAACAGTGAGAGGAACTTAACATATCATCCACATACTAAGTGAGAAAAAATACGTATTATTGAAGCTAACTCAAAAACTACCCAAGCAAAGTTATTACAATTTATATGGGACTACCTCTGAAGTATTACCTACCAAACAAAAAAAAAAATTCAAATCAATTCATATTTGGCTGAGTTATCGCGTAACAAACATAAAAAAAAAACATACAGTTGAATTTCTTTTTGGAAGTCGGTTAAAAAGTATTTGGGTGACCGAGCTCTGCTCTGGTGAAAATAGAGAATGCTCATTTAATAGTATAGCATATTTCATACTAATCAATGTATTACCTACTTATTCCATGCTGCCATGATAGTAGGTAGGTACTTACTAATTCCATGCTGCCATGTTCATATTCATTATCTTTTTCTGAACTTTGGTCGACCGAGCTCTGCTCGGTTGAAAATACAGAGAAAACGAATTTTACCAGATATGAGACCTAGCTAACTAGATCCATTTTTCGCCCCCGTAAACCCCTATATTGCAACTTTCGTCGAAATCGTTAGAGCCGATTTCGAGAACGCGAGTACAAATATATGATTATACAAAAAAATACATATACAAATATTGCTAGTTTAATAGTATAAGATAAAATAAAAACAGATGCATAGATTTGAAAGAAATAATGAAAAATGTTGGTAATTAATTCTCCCTCACGTGACCGACGAATTCCATGATCTATAATTATCACTAGAATACATCTATATTATTATAAATTGAAGTGGTTATTCCGCTTTTTACGTCTTTCTCTGTGACCGCGTTGTTCTAAACTGCGCTACGGATTTTGATGCGCAGCGCATCATTTAGATTATTTATTCCAGAAGGTTTATGTGTATAATATGTACATTAATATTAAACTTAGGTACATAATACTTATTTCTTCTTTTTTTGGAGTCGATGGCAAAGGTAAAATATTAAGTAAGAATATTAATGTTAGAAGAGTTGGGCCCAGTACCTAAGTAGGTGGCCACGCCAATCGCGGCATCAGTGGCGTTTTTCAAGTCCTCAGAAGTGGAGGTTGATAAAGAAATCTTAATATTTTGTCAAATCGTAAAAATCGTGTGAGGGGCGGGTCACTAGTTCATGCATAAGACTGAAGTGCCTGCTACACGGTCACCAACCGCGTCCCGACAGAGGTGACCTTGGTAGTTTACAACCGTGTAGATGGTGGTTTACGACCAAATTTCAAACAACTCTGCCGGTCGACAACCAGGGTCACCTCTGTCGGGGACGCAGTTGGCAACCGTGAGCAGTCACTTGACAGAACTCAAACTCAAAGCATTTATTTCAAATAAACCAATTACAGGAACTTTTACAAATGTCAAGGGGTCGGTCAGTCAGAAAGATGAAGCTAGTTGCCCATTCCAAAGCGTAGTAGGTACCTATGGAGAAGAACGGGCAAGAAACTCCACGGAAACTCTTTTGAATCAAAATATTGTTACAAAATATTTTTTACATCATTCATGTTGAAATTATACATGTGAAAACAATGTAGAAAGACGTGCACGTTAAAAGCGTCCGTAATAAAAATATAAAAAACAAAAACAATTCAAAAATCAAAATAAAATAAACTGTGGCAGCTAAGAGATGACCAGTCCCTACTGACTTAGACAAGACCGTTTTGAAGCCAAACTGAGTAAGATTAACCCATTTACCTTTGTCCCCGAATATTATTTTATGTGGTATCAATAAATAATCGATAGTTTCGTATACTACTAATCTATATTTTATATTCGTAATTTCGTTACCAGGGGCTGACATTAAGGCTTATTATCCCTTTGCCAAATTCGACTTTGAAAATGCTTTTGAGAATTCATTTTACTTTTATTATAAGGGCAAAATTATACAGCATATATGAATAATGATGTGATTTGTGCCCGGTTGATGGCAATAGGGTCGCCCCCTCTAACATGGGACTTAAACATACTTAACTGACGAAATGTGGGTGTACTACAGGTGCACCTCTGCCTAAACCTTTGGGGATTACAGGTGTGATGTTATGATATGAATCAGAAAGAGTATGATCGGAATTCTTTATCACAAAAACTTAAAAAAAAAAAAAACAACCGACTTCAAAATAAAAAACACTACAAAGTAAAAAATAACTTTAATTTCGGAAGTCGGTGTCTTTGGTTTTGAATTTTCGTTATTTGTCACCGACTTCCGAAATTAAAGTTATTTTTTACTTTGTAGTGTTTTTTTTTGAAGTCGGTTGTTTTTTTTTTTTTTTCACTTTTTAGTTGTGGTACCTACCCCACACAAATTCGAATACACTACCTGCTATGTAAATAACAGTGACAAGAAGTTATCATATCATCTACATACTAAGTGGGAAAAAATACGTATAATTGAAGCTAACTCAAAAACTACCCAAGCAAAGTTAATAAAATTTATATGGGACCACCTCTGAAGTATGATCTACCAAACAAAAAAAGAATCATCAAAATCAATTCATAATTGGCGGAGTAATCGCGTAACAAACAAAAAAAAAAAAAAAAACATACGGACGAATTGAGAACCTCCTCCTTTTGGAAGTCGGTTAAAAATACAGCGTGTTTCACAAAACCCGCAGTATTTTGTGATAAATAATTCCGATCATACTCACACACTCACAAAACCTTTTGTTAAATACCTAGTAAGCAGTGTACCTACTCAAAAAATAAATTATGTTTAAGTAGTAAACTAAAACAGCTGTAATCAAACAAGAAAGCAGTTCATGAACTTGCCAAATAAACAGCTTAGGTAATTACAGAAAATAAAAAATAGAATAGAAGCTGAAACACATTTGAAAAGGGCGTAGAGCAAAGACCTCATGTAAACATGTTCACTAGATTAATCTTGAGTTTGTCTTTACCGCAAGAGGTTGTTAGCTAAAGCGTTTAGAGGTAGGAATAATTCAACAATGTCAAACGCCACCCTGTAAGGACGAAAGCAATTACTACGGTCCATTGATCGCGACTTCGGCTAGGGTTCACCAAAATTTTCGACCAGATTTTCAACGTGAATACACAACAAGTATCTATTTATTTATTGGATCTCCAACAGAAGCTACACAATTACCTGTATGTTTACAAGAACAGAGACAGATACCAGACTGCGCTTTAAATGATAGGAGACCACATTATTTACTTATAATCTAGTACGGACAGTAGTGTTGACAAGGACGTTAACATTAAATTAAATCAAAATACAATATCTACAAAGGAAAACAACATGAAAATCCAACTACATACCAAATACTTGAATACTACAGTTACTAAATGAAATCGGAGAGGCAGAAAGAGTCTTCTAACTTCTTGATACCTACAGCTATTATCCAGCTGAATCGAATGCCAATTGAAGAATGAAAGACAATTTTATTAATATATTACGGACTTGAAATAAACGGATACGAACCCTTCTAGAACAATAATTGGACATTGAAAAAAAAAACACATTAAATTCACATTATAATGCTGCATCCACCCTTCACTGTTTTTACTTTCCTTCAGAACTTAATTAGATTTGTAGAACATAGTAAAGATATACACGATACGGTATTGCTAGTGCTCACTCTCGGAATTTTCTCTCTGTGTCTTTTTCTTCGTATTTTTTATCCATCAGCGTAATGGAAACTGTAGGAGGCCCCCGGGCTAAATGGAAACTACAGGAGGCCCCCGGGCTAAATGGAAACTGTAGGAGGCCCTCGGGCCAGGTGGAGCTAAAATCACCGCAGGATGACCAAAGATGGATTAGAGTGAGCTTAGAGGACTTGTGAATGCCTATAGAAATCCAGCAGATTAGCCGATGACGATGATGGAAGGAAACTCAAATCTGCCTAACATTTTCCCAACAATTTTGGGGTCGGCTTCCAGTCTAACCGGATGCAGCTGGATACCAGTATTTTACATGGAGCGACTCCCTATCTGTCGTCCACAACCCTGGGAAGGAAATTCGAATATTGAGGCAAAAATTGTATTGTTTAATTAAGACCACCTTGTACCCACAATCCTGTGGAGCTGGCAACCCTAACATTTGAATTGCACATTGACCTGAATGCTTCATTTATGGATGTAATGACATACAATGTACTGAATGTAATAACATGTCCGTCCCATTGTTTTATTAAAACAATGAATAAACCCACGCGTTTCAGTTTTTTGTTTTTCTTTATTTTTGATACGAAGTTTCATGAATTTGTAATTGACTTGAATTTGAATGCTGTGTTTTAAGATTTTTCTTTTGTTTGGTTTTGCCGTTACGGTTGATGATTTCTTTGTTATTAATGCCTTCAACCTTCAACCTTATAAAAATTCGGATAAGGGAACTACCAATTTAGCATTAGATAAGCCCTTAGGACTTGAAGACACAGGATTCCACCTTTTAGAAATGATGAAACGGTTTACCCAGAATCAGAAAATGTGAACCTGTACCCTAATTGCGTAATGCAACATAACCACAATCTGTTTTCAGATTCGAAAATGACAGATTGCTAATCCATTGCTTCATAAGTTGGAAAAAAAAATCTGCTCAACAACGTAAATAACGCAATGAATGTTGTTGAACTGTCAAAATGAAACAAATTAGGCAAAATTGTTTACGAAAATAAGGTACGCAATTAGGGTACTGATTAAAATAGCAGTTATTAATTTGGCTTGGCACTGTGCACTTCATTTTGACCAAAGACAGCTCTGCATTTCCTTATTTTTCTTGTATCTGTATCTATTCTGACTTTCAGAGACAATATATAATCTTTTACAATGTCTCAAAAATAATAAGTTAATTTGCCAAATTGCATAAAACTCTCATACTTCGAATCGCCATCTGTTGATCAATGAAAAATATCTTAATCTTTAAACCCACATGGCCAAACCAATGGAACAGCGACTACTTTTATTGCTAATTATTATTTCTCTTCTCTGTAAAATAAGCAGTGGACAATTGAAACTGATTCTAACTGATTCAATGCGATTCTAATTATGAATCGTTTGCGACGTGTTTTGATACTGCAATAATATCTATCGGAAAAATATTCATGTTCATGTAAATCGTGTACCTACTCAATAGAATATGGCGAAATTTCAATTGTAAATCCAAACTCATGTATATTTTGTTTGGGTTACAAAAAGTAGTTCGAACAAATTGATATTGCGACACTTGACCTTCGACACGATAAGAAGATTTGAAGGAGATCTTGGATGTATTTACAAGGCAGATGTGACTAGAAACGCCATGAGGGGACGCCCTAGGAGGATATATACTGACCTTACTGGTGATGTTCTTCAGAAAGGCCAGATGACTCGCAACCGGCGTGCGTGTATGACCGATGTATGTACGTAAACAAGGCAAAAGGAGTATGTAAGGATCGTAGCTGGTGGCTTTCTGTAGTTTCTGCCTACCTGTCTCTGTCTGTGGCTCATAAGCTATAAACAACAGTGGCAGGAAGTCACTGTTGTATAGGTACCATAATCATAGGTGGTGTGGGGTAGGTACCATAACCGAAAAAAGAAGATTAAAAAACTTTTTTACAAAAAAAAACAATCGTCTTCACAAAAACACTACAAAATGAAAAATAACTGCCATTGACTTTTGAAATTAAAGTTATTTTTCATTTTGTAGTGTTTTCTTTTTGGAAGTCGTTTGACTTTTTTTGTAAAAAGTTTTTCACCTTTTTGTTCCAGAATTCAAAAGATCCTGTCATCCAAGAGCGGGTAAAATGTTTAGGTACGTAGATTTGTCATGTAGTTACCCTACGTAACTTCTTAAGGCAGAAAGAACCGCAGTGACAGCCCGCGAAATTCATAATCATAATCATCATTTATTGCATTCATATAGTTTACAAGTTGTTACAAGTTTAAATAGGTTTCATACATGAACCCTGCTAGGGCACAGCAATATAAATAGTTTAATTTTCTACAGTGTCACGTCACAATATTAAAACCACTGTGCTTACCTAATCAATTTCCTAATACTAGTTTTACATGGTTATTAGATGTCCATCATTTATCATTTAAATATAATATAAATAAATTACTGTCATGATATAATACGGGGTGGCAGGAACATCGACGCGAAAACTGAAACCATGGATTCAGTACATGATTCTGAACCCCCCAGCGTTTTAATCTTTAGTCGGTTATTAAAAAAAAAATCAGCTGTTCCATACATTTTGACCGCGTAGGTATTGCACTTTTCTATGAAACAGCAGATTTTTTTTTTAAATAACCGATGAAAAATTTCAACGCAGGGGGGGTTTAGAATCATGTACTGAATCCATGGTTTCAGTTTTCGCGTCGATGTCCCTGCCACCCTGTATAGGATAGGGTAAGAACAATTAATTTGTCATCATTTCCATACATAAAATAAGATAAAAAAAATAAAAAATAAAATCGTACGTTGGGTTTTATATTTTTTTACAATTTGCAAGTCATTGTCAGGTTGTATCTTGATCAAAATATGATTCGCGACTATACCTAACAGATATGTATTTACAAAATTATAAACATTAGAATCATTAATAAGTACATCTCTCTTAGATTTGTTCCATAAGAATTGTTGATTTGTTCATTGACTCCTGTCCTAGCGTTGCGCCACCGTCAACCATAATTATTTTGTTACGAGTAATTTTGAATCTATCTTTTAAAGTATTCATTTAAATTATATGATGTCCACGCTTATTTTCATCAAAATGATATGCCCAATAAAGTAACATATTTTATTGGATAAGAATAATTAATACAGGCTCCACCCAGAGCGGGAGAAGAGTGCGAAAAATTTCAACGCAGGCGGTTTAGAATTATCCCAACTAGCAAAATAGTCGAATAAATGTTGAGTAGTTGCTACGTAGTAACCACAATGTAGTGTAAAAGCGTTTATTACGACTTTTTAGCATTTCGATATTCTTATAGTGCATTTATTCAAGTCATATAATGATGCCGATTCCCTTGTTCACAAACTAAACTAAAGGAGATGTCCGCTTTTTGTAGGGACGTTGGTTTTTTATTCCGAGAAAAATCTAACCAGCATCAAACTACATCTAAATAAAAACAACAAAATATGGAACTAGGAACCACTGAAATAATATTTTTAGACCCCTCCATTTATGAGAAAAATTATAAACTATTTAAGTATTACAAATATTTTATTTGTTGATGGCAACTATGACAAATAAGATATCAATTGACACTTGGTTCTGTCATTACTGTCAATCAATTGACAGTGATGACAGTAACATGTGTCAATTTTGACAAGTTTACTATTTGAATATGTCAATATGACATAAATTGACACATAGTACTGTCATTACTGTCAACGAATTGACAGTAATGACAGTAACATCTGTCAATTTTGACAAGTTTACTATTTTATGGGGTGTGTTCACTATATTATCCTAGATAATTAGAAAGGTTTGTTCGTTTTAGGAGTAAATTCTTACTAAAATAAAAAAGATTTTTCTCAACATTGGAGGTCTTTAAAAATGTATGATATAGTTAGAACCACTAGTTTTTGGGATGTCTATTCAAATATATTTATCTTATCCTGGTTAGAATTATTGAATAATAAAAAACCATTTTAGGACATGTCCTTTAAGTTCAGTGCATCTTTTTCTTTCTATTTCATTAAGAAAAGGACAAGATAAATTTTTAGTTTAGGCCTTTCAAATTAATCAGCGTTTGACGTAAATTGACGTAATTTTAGTAGGCAAGTTTTTAATCACGTCTAAACTTGTATGGAGTAGTGACAGGCGCTGATTATTTTGACAGTACTAAAATAAAATTCATCTTCTGTTCTTTTCTTAATGAAATAGAAAGAAAAAGATGCACTGAACTTAAATTTAGTTTAGTTTGTGAACAAGGGAATCGGCACCAGTAGCTACTATTTCTCGTTTATACCACATGTGACGCAGTCATAGCGCTATTAGAGTTGTCGATTCCCTAGTTTCATATTTAAGAAGCTTCTATTTAGCTGCTACTCGACATTACTATATTAGAGAGAATTCGCCGAATAAAAGCTGCCTATTCACTGAAAAGTATCTTAAAATATCAATAATAGCATGCTAAATCGATTAGTCGCATGTAAGTGTTTATATTGCAGTTACTGAACTTGAATCGTTATGAATGTTTTTTTTTTTTTTTTGGGTGGGAAATTATCAAATAACTTCTCCCGCTCTGGGTGGAGCGGGAGGGCGTGTCAGACTCTTACTGACTAAAACCCACCCGTGTTCCTTCGGTTGCCCTGTTGCCGGGGGCCACGATTTCCCTATCGGTTTTCTTCGAACCCCCGGCAGGCATTGGCCCTAACGGACCCCGTCAATTCTGCTGACATCTCTTTGAGGCGCGCGTGGAACACAACGCGCCGTCGACCCGGGCTTGGTCCTTATCGGACGGCGAGCTACCCATTGCTCACCGTCCGCAAGCCCGCGCCTACGGTGGCCGGAAATCGGCTCGCGATTCCCGCCCCGGGCGTCTCCTCCTGCGGCGGTTGGGGGCGTGAGGGCGCGAAATTTGCCTCTCCCTCACGCGTTCCGCCTCCTCCTTCGCGAGCATTACCGCTTCGCAGAAGGAGGTGACGGCCTGCCATTTCCTCTCGCTCCGTACCATGGCCTGAACCAGGGCCGGACGCGAGAGATCACCGCCGCCGATGGCCTCTACGAGAACACGGCGTTGCTCCGCCCAAGCCGGGCAGACCTCCACCGTATGCTCCACCGTGTCCTTAGGCCGATCCACACAATGGTGACACCCGGGCGTTTCCTCCCGCCTTATCCTAACCAGGAACCTCCCGAAACAGCCGTGTCCGGTGAGTACCTGCGTCAGGCGGAAGGTGAGGACGCCGTGGCATGCTGGTTTAACACGTAATTACGTGTTGTATACCTGATTGTTAATTACTTTACAAGCTATATAATAGCTCATCCAGCACACCAGTATTTTATTGAAAAATATTAACAATTTACGTAACGGATTCCAATAAATTGAAAAACGCACACTATGCAGGCAGGCATATTATAAGTTGGGGATTACATCGCTGATAAAAATGCTTGGCTCAATGCTGGTCCTGCTCCACAACTAATTGATTAACATTTGCAAAAGATTGTAGATTGGAGCTGCTGAAGATTGTAAGACCATCTTTGCATTGTATAAACTCAATCTCCTTTGTATTATATAATTGCATAGCACAGGTGTGAGCATTACGTACTAAAGAGTTACCATTTACCGGGTAATATGTCTTGCATTGACTTGAATGTGCCCTGGCGGGCGGCTGTGAGTATGTCATGCTCACTCAAATGTTTCGCTGATGGTGGCGCGTGTGTTGGATCATTTATTTCCCTTCAAAATGGTTGAGCTGAATGGTGCTAATCGGCGCGACTTTTTTGATGATCTTTTTAAGATGACCAATTCTGTAGAACATACATTTTATGTTTTTTTACGGTTTACGCGGCACACGCCAGTAAAGCTCACAGTCTGCATGATTTTTTCTGACATCTTCAACAATCATCAGCATATTTCAACCAATTTACACAAAACTTTAATAAATTAAATTATAGGTACAGACGACAGCACTTCAAGCTACTACAATATGTCAAATTTATTTAATAGATTTTCAACTTTATTGCTGAAGCATAAGGTTCAAAGTTGATTGGGAAAATTTGACAGTTTCGGGTAGCTTGATGTGCTGGCGTCTGTACATAAACCATCCTCATCAATCACTCCGTTCATTAGTGAAAACGGTTTGAAAATCTGTTCTGTAGTTTTTGAGTTTATCGCGTTCAGACAGACAGACAGACAGACGCGGCGGCGGCGGCGGGGGGACTTTGTTTTATAATATGTAAGGATTTTAGATACTTTAATTTACTTACTTACATAAATATTGTTAGTTTTATTACTCTTGTAATGACCTACTTCCTAATTTTCTTATAAAGTAGTAAGTAAGTAGTATAAATTAAGTGGCTTTTCCGCTTTTTGCGTCTGTCTCTGTGACCGCGTTGTTCTTCTTAACTGCGCTACAGATTTTGATGCGATTTCAACATCATTTAGGTAGATAATTTATTCCGAAAGGTTTGTGTATAATACATAAATTTTCATATATCTTCTTCTTTTCGGATCGATGACAAAGGTAAAAATAAGGTATATTATGTTAGCTGTTCGTGCCCGGCGTCGCCCGTATGTATTTCCGACTTTTCCGGTGGATTTTCCAAAATATTCTTTCATGCAAACATTGTCTAGACAATTACGAATACAACAGAAAAAAATCTGTCTAATCGTTCGAGCCATTATCTAGTGATGATCTTTAATATATGCGGCAAATCCTAATGATTGTAATACTAACTCTCAAAAATTAACAGAAATCGTTTTGTATGACGATATTTTTTTTTAACAAAGCCTATATATATTCTGCTCCCAATTAATCTCTGTCTATCTGTGAAAACTACATATAAATCCGTTCAGTAGTTCTGGAGATGTGCGCGAACAAACACACAGACAGACACCGGATTCTACTGTTTTATTATATGTATAGATCAGTTGGGCCCAGTAAGTGGCCACGCCAATTGGGGCATCAGTAGCGTAATGGCGTTTTTCAGGTCCTTAGAAGTGGAGGTTGGATAAAGAAATCACGATGTTTTGTCAAGTCGAATAAACCGTGCGAAGTAGGGGCGGGGCGCTAGTTCATGGATAAGACTAGTGCCTACTACACGGTCGCCAACCGCGTCCCGACAGAGGTGATCTGATCTTAGTGGTTTACAACCGTGTAGATGGTGGTTTACGACCAAATTTTAAACAGCTCTGCCTGTCGCCAACCAAGGTCACCTCTGTCGGGGACGCGGTTGGCAGTCGTGTAAAAAAAGCCGTGCCAAACTGAGCAAAATTAACCTCCTGTTCCCGAATATTCTTTTATAATAATTGATAGTTTTGTTAACATGTAACTAATCTATATTTTATTTTTGTTCGTTTAGGAGCTCGTGGTTAAGTAATAATAGCCGCACGGGTCGATTCATCGGGTTAAGCTACGCTTGCCAGGGTTGGTCCATGGATGGGTGACCATCTTTACATACTGAGATACGATTTTTAAAAATTAGGCCCGGACGTTTCTGCCTTGCGCATAAAATATTCATTGTGATGAATTTTCGCTAACAAAATGACAAGTTCGAGAGAGTTAAATGATTTTCTATTGCGGTCCTAAACTTAATAATTGAAATTCTTAAAACTTTTATAAGAAAATTAAATGTTTTAACCACAAAAATGGATTGTTGTAGGGTCTTTAGTCTCGGGTCTAGGGTTGCCAGGTGTCCAGCTTTATCCGGACATGTCCGGCCAAATATACAAGTCCGGCCTGGCAGAAGATGCCTAGAAGATGCCGATTGTAATGATTATAATTGAATAAAGCCATATTTGTTACGACCGCGAATCATATTTTAATCAACATAAAACCTGATTGAATTTCGCGGGCTACCCTGACGCTTCCCCCTTAACTATAAAAGCTAGATTTGTTGCTTTTTTTCCAGCACCTTATTCTACTTCTTTTTTACAGAGAATTGCCACGTAAAACCGATTTACGAATTATTAAGGGAATGTAATAAGAGAGTGACGAAAAAGTTACTTTACACTGCTGAAAATTGTCACGAGGAAACCATAGACCTGATGGAAGCCCTAGACAAATGCGTCAAAAGCAAGGCATTTAATCAACTCTCTTAGACCGCTACAAGGATCTTCTGGCACCTAAATTACTTGAATAATAAACAGTTAGTGAAATTTTTGTATTGACAAAACTTTTTTACAAAAAGAAAAACAACTGACTTGTGTGAAAAGTAACTTTAATTTCGGAAGTTTGCTGTGAATTCACATTTTAGTTCTTTGCTACTGCTACGACTTCCGAAATAAGTAGGGTTTTTATTTTGTATTTTTTTAATTTTTTACTTTTTAGTTAAGGTACCTACCCATTCGTACCACTACTTACTATGTAAACAATAATGACAGGAAGTATTATAACATCATCAAGATACACAAAGGGAATTTAAATACGTATTATCGAAGCTAACTCAAAAACTAAAAAAAATGTGGGACCACTGCGGAATCTTCCTATATCAAATGAAAGAAGAACTTTCAAAATTGGTCCACAAGTGACGAAAATAACGATGGAAATACACGAAAAAAAATATACATACAGACGAACATGTAACCTACTTCTTTTTTTAAGTCGGTTAAATCAAGATGGCGGCGGCGTTAGTTCCGACTTTGGCCACGCACCAAAAGAGCCTTGTAGCGTTGTATATGTCGTGGCCAGATCACAGAATTTGTTTCATGAAATGACCAGCTAAAATTGACCATATCGTTCAAACGTCAACGTTTAATGATATGTCAGTCGACGTTTGGCCATATCATTAAGTAGGGTATCTATGCAAATATTACTGGCATTCATTAACTTTTAATAATCTGGGTTAATGGATAATTAAACATTTCAAATAGCTTTTATTCTAGAAGAAAAATAATAAGTAATTAAACAGATTTGAATAGTTAAATTTTTTAAGGTTGCGCTCGTTTTTCGAGTGAATTTCATAAAAGTCGCATAGCTTGGTATAATAACGAAACTTCACTGCACTTTTATCTTTCATTTGCAGCTTTTCCAATGGAATAATCTTCGGCCGCCATGATGCACAACAAAAATAAAGCGACATCAACGCCTCTACCGGTGGATATTCTAACTATTTTACGATATAATCACTAATGTTTGGCCACATCATGAATAGTCGTGCGTTTAACTGTTCATATTGTTAATCGTTGAGTATTCAATGATCTATGTTCTATTTCATGAAATGATTAATTCTAAGATCTGGCCACGACATAGATATTCTTGAGGAGCTTAAATCGACGAAGGCGTAGACTCCCTAATTTTGAATAGAGACTTTTTGAGTTATGTAAACCGCCATGATTGCGCTCAGAAATGGTAACTTTGAGGTTTTAACAGAAACCTTGCTGATGAGTGTTTTTACTGTTTTAAAATATTTTAAATAATTATTATTTCATGAATAAATCACACTTTGAATAAAATACTTTTTTTTATTATTTAGTATCCCTTACCGCTACAGTATTATATTATCTGTGCCGTTACCTTCTATTTTACGACTTCTAGTGTTAGTATAATAGAACCCAATTCAAAGTACGAGATTATTTATTTTCTTTGAACTTATGTTAGTACAAAGAAAATAAATAAAAATTAAACAAAAATTACATACATGTCCATGTAAATTTTCTAAATTTTGAGTTGAACTTATGAATAACAATCTTGCGCTAGCAGAACACATTAAATTATTAACTTTGTGTAGTGTTTGGGTCACCAAGATATAGGTTGAGCCTCTGTTAGTGAGAATTTCATACCATGCCATTTACATAAGTATATTTAAGAACTTTGTGTAAGCTTAATAAATGAATTTTAATTAGATTCCGACTCTGTACATAACATTTCAAATAATACTTATTTTAGTTATTAGTTTATTATATATTCTCAGAAACAGAAAAACGGTTTATACTACCCTTTTTCTGTTTCTGAGAAAACAAAGATTAACTTTGTGAAGTAAACTCTATTATATTACACTAAATAAACAGTTATTTGGAAAAGTTTATTAAACGCTCGTTTCGCGAAAGGAAAGGTTATATAATAGCAATAAATAGGTAGGTAGTAGAATCCTTTTGTTTTTACATTTTCCATGTTTATGACCGTCACAGACGTAGCTATAATATATATTAATATACTGTGCTAAATATTATAGCAAACCACCGCACATGGTAGCTATACAATAACATATATTTTTGCCCTCATTTGGTCTGCGGTATACTTACCATATTATACATATTAATATGTCTTGCTATATCTCTCCACATATTTTGGTGACGTAATAGAAATATAAAATAAAGCTCCGTCTGAGGACGCTCGAAGATTACTATGGAAAATATTTTTCAAATATTTTTATTGGAACATAAACAGGTTTAAAATTTGTTGTGTTTGTTTACAGCTACATTAGTTTAAAAAAAAAAACTGTTGCAGCCATTAGCGCCCACCTCCGAGAGCGGAGACGAATATATCGTAATTTATATTAATAATATATAGCTACATCTATGACGGGCTTTAGCAATATTATCAGGAAATTATACGTTTGTAAATATTATATATTCGATTCTATAATCAGAACTCTCAAATTTTTCGATCCCGGGATCCCGGGATTTTTTCGATACAAAAGTGCATTCCATTATAGCCAACACCTCAACTTTAGGTAAATATGCATCCGAATATCCTATCTCTGGTTATGACTTATCTAGCTTCTGCCTAAAATATAGCCCATGTTACTCGCTGATACTGTACCTTACTACATAAAGGTGAAAGAATTTTTAAAATTGGTTAAGTTGTTTTTGAGTTTATCCATTACTATACTTCATAAAAGATAGCTTGATCTCTGCGACAGCTGTCAGTAAAATCACAACTATGAAGTCCTGAATTTCATAATAGTACAGACAGTACCTGTTAATGTCATACTTTATGGGCATGCCAACCTAATTAGTGATGGGCGATGAATCATCGTGACCACAGACTATAAACTATCGATATTTTAAATAAAACTTAATTTAAATTTAATTTATCTTTTAATGTTATTGTATATTTTATTATCATAACATTATTTACATTTGTACATACTTGATCTAAAATAATAGTGAGTAAATAAAATCCAATTTCTCACCTACTCATGTAAAATTCCATTCGTCAACGTCCCATCCTTGGGTTTCGGGAGAAGACTCGCCGCGTTTGGCTCACAGGCCGTGTTACCAGACCAAATTAAACTTAATTATATGTTACATTAGCATCGAATAGTAAGAAACGTCGATAATTTCTATCGACAATTTTTTATATCCTGATAACCCTAGGAATGTCAGTTTGACATATGTCGCAGAGATCAAGCTATCTTTTATAATATAACAAGCATACAAAAAATCAAATCTTTTCTCTTTATATGTTTAGTTTAGATAAACGCAAAGCTCTAACATTAATCGATCGTTAAATCCTTGAACTTTATGCATCGAGAGATATCGAGCTTACGCATCACTGACACATAAATATAACGGTAATAAGACATTATTTATTGACGACATCATTATCCTTGGGCACCGTGTTCATTAAGACACGTTAGGATAGTAAAATTGTGTTTATAGCCTTATCATGGCGAATGGTGATCACATAGGAGAGAATCGATTTTGTATAATTAAAAGCCAATCAATCAATCTGCCTAGCCTTTTCCCAACTATGTTGGGGTCGGCTTCCAGTCTAACCGGATGCAGCTGAATACCTCTAATACATGTGGAGCGACTGCCTGTCTGACCTCCACAACCCAGTTACTGGGTAACACGATAGGTACCCCTTGGAGACTGATTGTCAGACTTTCAGGCTTCTGACGACCCATAACGACTGTCAAAGATTCAAGAATGACAGCCGAACCTAACGGTTTAATGTGTTTCCGAGGCACGGAGGGGTCTCGGTATGTTAAGATGCCATCCACGGATTGACCGCGGCAAGCGTAGCTTAACCTGACCGATCTACCCGTGCGGCTGTTATTACTTAACCACGAGCCATTAAAAGGCATTCCTTGTTTGGTGGTTTTGCTTCTCAGTCGCCAGGCAGTGTCTAAGAAAACCAACAAATAGGTAAGTAGGTACTTACAATAGTACAAGTCTTTTGGCGCGTGGCCAAAATCAGAACTATTTTTTTTTTTCTGAATTCTCCTTATTAGCACTTACAAACATGCGTTTCCCGCGTAACGATCCAACCACAAATGACAGCTTTTCGAACTGACATTTTCATTCATAATATACAATTACAGTATACAGGCAGTCGTAAAAAATGTGTAGGTATTCCACTTACGACTTTAAGGTGCTTTCAACTAAGTTTCATTCTTCGACTGTACCAACTGTACGCATATTTATTGGCGCCCAACTGGGATTAATTAATATTTCAGTAAAGAGTGTCTTCGGATTGAGAAATCCAAATAAAAGTCCAAGTATATCTATATCTAATCTACAAAACAATTTGACTGAATCAAATAAAAATGCATTTATGTTTAAAAACCATAGGTATACTTAAAAAATATAGAAAAACTAATAAAAATAAATTAATTGCGTGCAGCACGGCCAGCACTGGTCTGACGTGGTGACATTTGGAACAATTTTTTTTCAAACTCTCGCTGGTTTGGCTAAATTATGAAAGCCAGACAAAAAAAAGAAATATTCCGTTAGAACATGTTATTCTCTTCACTTTTCATTATGGGACCAAATCTGTAGGGTCATTCCCTGCGCTGTTATACGAGTTTGAAAAATACTGTTTTCAGTATGTTTTAGTTAAAAGAATAACAGTAATCTACTTAATTATAGTAATAGCTTTTTATGCCAGTAAACATTACAGTTATTATCTTTTACTGTGAAACTAGGCTATGTGGAGAATAACCCTAGAGCCTTAGTTTCACAGTAAAAGATAATAACTGTAATGTATACTGGCATAAAAAGCTATTACTATAATTAGATTACCGTTATTCTTTTAACTAAAACATACTGAAAACAGTATTTTTCAAACTCGTATAACAGCGCAGGGAATGGCCCTACAGATTTGGTCCCATAGTGAAAAGTGAAGAAAATAACACGTTCTAACGGAATATAACATTTTTGTTGTTTGACCGACACTTTCACATTTAGCCCAAAAATGTATAGACGGTAAATGTTCTCCTTTTATAACTGTGAAGCGACACGCTTATGTCATCGCAATAGTTATAATCATTGAGTTTGAATTTTAATTATTATGCCATCAATTTTATAAAATGTTTTTAAATGAGTCAAACATTTTTTTTGAGGTTTTTGTTTGTCAACCGGATGTGTTATATGACGGAATAAAAGTACCTACGGTACTAGTTAGGGATCGGACTGCGGCTAGTTGGCCGTTGCGATCAAGTGCGCGATTCGTATCGGTTTCTATAGTTAACCTGTTGGTCGCTGCGACCACTGGTCGTGGTCGTGGCCGTCTAGTACATGAAATTCCTTAATGGTTAAAGTAGCTACCTGTTGTAAATTGACCTTGTTTTCACGAAGCCACTGAGCAATTAGTATCCAGCAATTAAATAGTTTTAAAAGAGCTAAACTGCGATTTGATTTACAAAGTTAGAGCGAAACGGCAATAAAATAATTTTGCTAATTAGTTGTTGGCGTTGTTGCTCATAAGTTAATAACTGTAGCTCTCAATTTGACCGCGATGTTTATTACCGAGCTGGTAATATTGGATTATTGAACTTATGTGAACACTAATAAGGTTAAAATTAAAACCACAGTTATGTCCTGATCTAAGCTGGGTTACATCTGTCCGATGGGAGATCTATCAGTTGGTTTCTGCGCTCTTTTTTGTACTAGTTATACATTTGCAAACATATTGTTGAATCAGAGATCTAGCACCTATTAACCAACAGGCTGACTTTAAAAAAAAATACAGTTAATGAGGACCACCATGCTCAGTTCGGTATTTAACATTGGTCCTTCGAGCCGGATTACTGCTTCTAATTTTGTAGTGCAATTTATATAATAAAGTTCGCCCCACCCTTACAATATTCCATTGAACGCTATGTCTTTATAAAAAGATCATCTATAGTAGAAATAAATATTTCTTGTTCGCACAAACGTTAGTTATAACTAATAAACATACTGACCTATACTGTTTAGCTTGCCGGAAGCCTAGTAACTTTAACCGGAAGTATAGTCCCGCCTGATTGGCTGCTTACTTTACGAGGAAAAGAAAATGTAAGTACAGACAGACGGACATCATCGCGGCGTATCAAGAAGGTTCATGATCAGGATCTCTCTAAAGTTCTCTTCGACATTCGAACGGTGTTGGCGAATCCGTCCACATGATCTACTTAAAAAAAACAACTAATGATTACTGCACCGTACGTCACTTGAGTGAGGTTCCAGACGAAATGATTCGTCAAAGCCGGGTGTCAAAATCGAGTTTTTATATTAATTTGAATCAAAAAAGTTCGGGAAAAATAAGCCGCCCGGCTTAGCTCGAATTGTGCCGAGGGGACTCGAACGAAGTTTGCCGATTGGTACGAGCCGAATGAAAGTAGAGTTTATCTGTAGTTAGTTGATTGCTGTGGATCGGCTTTGTTGTTCAACAAATACTTACTGCCAAATCGAAGTACGGCCCGAACAAGTACTTACAGCACTCCTTACAGAATAGTACTACTTATCTTGTTCATCGCCATAAATTAATAATGGAGGGTAGGTACTTTACTGAAGTAATTCCACCAAAAAGGTTTGGTATTTATCCGGAAAAGCAATTATAATATTAAGTTAGCGGAAAATCCCGCTTAGGAAAACCACAACCTTTTAGAACATCTTGCATTTTTACGTTAATTGAATTTATCTAGAAATAGCGTGGTAACTTGGTTAGTTACTCTCCAACGGAACAGAATACTTATGCCAAAGGTAACGTTTTGCATTAGTAATAAGTAGTCCCTTATGCGGTACATAAAACTGTCTTAACAGGTTTTTTTTTTGTGTCTTTTCTTCCTGCTTCACGTTAAATTCTAATAACCGTATTTTCTATCTTTATTTTAAAATGTACATACCTATACCTACTATACACATCTATATAACAAGCAAAATACACAACCGAATTCCAAAAAAACACTGAATAAATATTAAATAACTTTAATTTCGGAAGTCGATGTTTTTGGTTCTGTATTTTCGTTTTTCGCCACCGACTTCCGAAATTAAAGTTATTCTTTCACTTAAGTGTTTTTTTTTTTGGAAATCGTTTTTTTTTCCGTTTCACTTTTTCGCTGTGGTTGACCAAGGTTTTGAGATGTTTTTCCTTTGACACCACACGAAGCTCGTATCAATAAGCCAGGCCATCACCCTCACACATAAAATAATTTTTAGTCCATATCTTGAAAATTATTGAACCGATTTTAGTGAAACTTGCACTGCTCCAGGTGAAGTAAAGCCAATAAAAAAAGAATGGGCACAAGCCGATTAATAGTTTTCGAAGAAATGCGTGGACAGATACACCTATAAAATGTTATATGTGTTTGGAAGCCCTAATAGATTACCATATATTATGTGAATATATTGCAGTTCCAATATTATATACAACCTTAGTTTTTGTTTACACTAAATCTCTTAAGGGGTCATTGTACTCATCATTATGAACAACTTTCACTATGGGACCAAAGCTGAAATCGCGAAAAAAAATATCAGCTGTTCCCTACATTTATGTTCGCGATTTCTATGTTGATCCCATAGTGAAAGTTGTTTATAATGATGAGTACAATGACCCCTTAAGAGGTTTAGTGTAAACAAAAACTAACGTTGTATATACGTGTCGAATTGATAACCTCCTTTTTTTAAGTCGCTTAAAAAGAGATTCGTTCTTGAACAACCTAAACACGACCCAAAACTATCATCACCAGTTACAAAAAAAACCGGCCAAGTGCGTGTCGGACTACGCACAATGAAGGGTTCCGTAGTTGAGATGAATTTATTTATCCCAAGAACAAACTTAACATTGTAGTTGAAAAACGTGTTCTCCCATACATTCCAAATGCAAATCGTCGCTCGGCATCCAATACCGCGAATGTGACACTTTTACGTTTTTTTTTTAATTGTACCTACACTTATACGTTTTGATCACTTATTTGAACGTATTGAATGAAATAAAACAAAAATCAGATTTTCGTAAAAAAATCACATTCGCGGTATTAATATAATAAAATCTAAATCTAATACCTTTAAACGAACAATTCTTGTATATATGTATATTTAATCTGAATCTCGGAAACGGCTCCAAGAATTTTTATTAAATTTAGTAAGCAGGGGGTTTCGGGAGCGATCAATCGATCTAGCTAGGTTTCATTTTTAGAAAACGTTGTTAAAAAAAAATGGTCATCCAGATATTTTTCTTTATTCAAGTAACAAGGACTCATTGTGTTAGTAAAGTTATGAACTATGTTAACTTATTTTACCAGGTCACTTAGAAAGTTTTGCGACTAACAGTTTTTGTCTATAGTATACTGGCTGGTTTTGTCATGTCAATTAAAACTATGACTATTTATTACAAAAAAACATAACATTCCAAATTCGAAATTCCCTCCACGTTTTTTTACGAGCAAAATCAAAATACTCTGTCTTACTGAAAACTGGATTTACAACGAGAACATTTTCGCGCGATGATTTTGTACGATTTCAAATGTCGAAAACCAGAAGAATAGTTTGAAAGACTTCGAATGGTGTTCATAGAAAAAGCCTTTCTAAAGCGACTGTTTTCCGCTGGTGCAACTAATTTATGGGTGGTCTCGTAATTTTGGCGGACAAAGAAAGAAGTGGCCGCCCTATGACGGTTGTTACATAACAAAACGTGCTGGCTGTGAAAAATGTAATTCAAGAGAATAGGCGAATTACATATGAAGAGGTTCAGCATATACTGCCGATTGGATCGGGAAGTGTGCATGAAATTCTACACAGGCATCTTCGGTTATGGAAGATAGTTTCACGCTGGTACCGTAAAATCTAACACAGGCTCAGAAGGAGGTTCGGGTAGAATGGTGACGAGACATGATAGCAAAATTTGTAGCAGGCTCGTCTCGGCGCGTTTAAGATATCATTACGGGTGATGAATCTTGAATTTATCAATATGATCCAGAAATGAAGCGTCAGCCGACCGTGTGGCTGTTTCAAAATGAACCAACGCCTATCAAAGTTAAGCGAGCCAGAATGCAGGCAAAATTTTGATCGCAAGGTTTTTTTTTGCCGGTTTATCTGGTGTCAGTACCCTGACGAGATCAAAGGAGTATCAATCCTGAATGGTATGTTACCAAATGTTTGCCAGAAGTTTTTACTACTGCAAGCAGCAAGCGACCGAACACTGATTTTGACTTTTTAAGTGAGCAGCGTGCAAACCTGCGAGCCAGTATGTTTGCCCTTACCGACAACGCCCTTCGTTGATAAATGATTTTATTTCTGTAAGTAGGTTTGTACAAACACTTTTACACGTCAATCATGTTTTAAAACTAGAAGAGGTCGGCGTTTCCTATCTGACTACTCTGAGAAGAAAGGCCGAAACAAACTCAGAGGTTCCCGCTCAATATCGAGTCCGTCATTGAGGTCAGGGGTCAATATATGACCAAGATATTTAAACGTAAATACTCTTTGTAGTGGAGTCCCATTTAGTAATACAGGTGGTACATAACCCGGTCTACCCCCAGCCTCAAAGACCATGATCTCCAACTTATTGGAGTTATACATAAACCCATTTGTTTTGGCATACTGCTCACATTTGGCGACCAATTACTTTCTGAGACTACAGATTGACGCGCTCAGAAGCACCATATCATCTGCATAGCTAATATTATTTACACAAATACCATCTATATAGCAACCCACTCTGGTGCTGCTGAGCTCGCTAATCCTGCCTCACCCGCATTCCAACCTGTATGTCCTGGAAAAAGTTCGAGCCCATCGTACACTATTGATCTGGTTACCATACCACTATTTAAAGATGTTTATAAGCTCCGTTGGCAACCTATCCTTCTCCATCTTTCTCCACAATACGTCATAAGCAATCAGATCAGAAGCCTTGAACAAATCGAGGAAGCTAGCATTAATCGGCGTCCCACGCTGTGTATAGTAAGTATGTGATAGTATGCTCAAGACACAACACTGCATTTTCTGTTGACAAACCACGCCGAAACCCGAATTGGTTTTCATGAACATTTACAGTTTTATTTATTTGTGTATTAAGCAGACGGTCAAACACTTTTGATATTTTGATATTATAGTAGCTAGAGAGATGGGCCTATTGGATGCCGAGCGGCGAAATGTAAGTTTGTACGCACAATATTGAGAGATTTACCATGTTATTTTAAGACCATGGACTTCTTATAGGTTTTCCTGTAATCTATAAGTAAAGAGCCACACTACGTATTTTTTTCAAAATTTTTGGTCCAGTAGTTTCGGAGATAAGGGGGGGGGAATGGTCAATTTTCATTGAATTTATTAAATATCTTTTAAAGTTTTTATTTTAAAATTATATAAAAAATATATTTAAGATCCTCGCAACAAGCCCTTTCATTTGATATGTCACACGGTACTGTTAGCAAAACTTTTTTTTAAATTTTCTTGTTTGCGCCCCAAAAGTGACCCCTATATTCAAAATTTATTTATTTACGTTACTTATTCGTGTTTGGGTCACAGAAATACATATGTGTACCAAATTTCAACTTAATCGGTCCATTAGATTCGGAGTAAATTGGCTGTGACAGACGGACAGACAGACAGACAGACAGACCGACAGACAGACACACGAGTGATCCTATAAGGGTTCCGTTTTTTCGTTTTGAGGTACGGAACCCTAAAAATTATTCAACTGACCATCGAAATATCGATTCTACGTCTACATCTGTCCGTAATAAATACTCCTTCGCGATCTCACCTTGACACTGCACCTGCAGCCATTGATAAATGTCTGCGCTTGCTCCGGAGGCCACAGGAAAATGACCGGGATCGTAAATTACGTATTGTTAGCCGAGTTATCTTTCACAATACGGATATTATTGTTAATATGTGTCTGTAGGCTAAGGACATTATAGACTGTTATAATTATGTGTAATTTTCGCACAAATAGTACTCCAAAATCAACACTGAAATGAGAGGAATATCAGTGCTGATTTCAGAGAAGTAAAATTTTAAACTTCCCAAACCTCCTTACTTAAGTTAACAAATATCTTTTTTTTTTAACTAGGGCTTCTCGCAGTAGACCTATGAGGACTTTCCTGTAGGAGCCTTTAAGCTTTGACACTTAAAGCCTCCAGCCAGGGGTAAAAACTATTCTAAATTAAAACTAGGCGAACGCTCGCTAAGGGCATCCCCTGTGGGATAAGAACCTCGGCTTAGAGCGTCGCTGAGGGGAGGACAGCAAGAAGGGACAAGCTGGATCGAATATCGATTTTCATCTTGATTATTATACGGGCGTGCTCAGCTGCAACAAGTGCTGGCACCTCTTTTTCGAGCAAGGGTCGGGGGCAACGAATAGGTGTTTAGGTGTTAGTAGTTATGTCACCGTAAGATTGTGAGAACCGTTAGTTTATAATCTATCGGTATTATTTCCGTTAGATTATTAAACTGTCGAAAATTTTTAAACAGGGTGAAATAGGTTAGGTTAGATTAGAACTGTGAATAAGACAAGCGCGAGCCGACCGAGCGAAGCGAGCGGTACCGGTGAACGATTTAGGTTAACTAGTAAGCAACTAAGTAGTATATTGAAACTCAAGGATGTAGAAAGGGTTTTGACGGGGTCCGCTAGGGCCGATGCCTGCCGGGGTTGCAAAGAAAACCGACAGTGAGATCGTGGCCCCCGGCAACAGGACAACCGAAGGAACACGGGTGGGTTTTAGCTAGTAAAAGTCTGACACGCCCTCCCGCTCCGCCCAGAGCGGGAGATGTTATTTGATAATCTCCCACAAAAAAAAGAAAAAAAAAAAGGATGTAGAAAGGGTTAGCTGAAGTGTTCCAAGATTGTCAATTTCTAGCTTTTTCTGATTTTCCTTCTAATATACTTACTTAATACTGAGAACAAATTGTTGGATGGTTTGAGATTGTTCAAGCGGGAGAAGAAAAGCCACAAACAAAGACTACCCTCAAAGAAAAGCATTTAATTGATTGATTGAAGAAGCAATATTACTCGTAACAAAACCCTCAAAGATACCAAAGTAATGTAAAATCATTTAAAATTGGTTCAACTTACTGTTAATATTCGTATATTTTACATAAAAGAGAAGTTCTCAGAATTTCTTAGACCCACGATAAGGGCACCCGCAGACAGGCGGAACAATTTCTATTAAAACTTCATGGAATTTGTTCTACCGGAGTCGCGTCACGCCTGTCTGCGGGAGCCTCAAGGGTTGGCAGCGCCATTACTTAATTCATTTTCATGGAAACATAATATTTTATTTTTTTCCTCGTATTACCATAGGTACTTTTTCTGTTGTAAGATGTAATAGAGGTTGAGGAAAACTCTACGAAAGCGGTTGCTAACATAAAATAAAAATTGATGCCATACCTAATCCCACAAAATAGAAAAATCCTACCTACTAAGCTGTAACTATGGCAGGGAATCAGGACTTGTGTGATGTCTCCTAAAAGGAGAGTAAGAGCAGTTTTGCACTACGTCGCGGTCGGTCCGAAGTAGCCATAGTACTATTAGTATGAGGGATTGTGCACTAGATCCGATCTTTGTCCGTCCGAATTTAGAACATTCCCAATTCGGATTGAATTCGGATTTTGAATTTGAATTGGGATCGAATGCAGTGCGAAAACGCTCTTAGTCATCAAAATAATTTAAAAATAAGAGCAAAAACAAAAGTTGTTGTTGGAAGAAAACAAAAACCTCAAATAAAGTAAGACCATAATATATTTAGTAGATATTACATCGGCTAGCAAGAAACTAAAATTGTTAAATTAAAAAATTCTTGTACTGAAATATCTAACCAATTTTCTTAGCCTGAGGCTGAAAATATTAATTCTTTAACAGTGACCAACCCTAAAGAATGAAGGTCATATTTTGTTAGTGATAAGCAGACCATCCTCTTTTTAATATTTTATCAAGGAGTGTTTATTCGCTCAGCCTCTGCGAATTATAATCTGTGGTCGACATGAAGCCTTTGTGGTTCCTTTGATCTTTTGTCTGTGGTACAATTTGTAATTTATTTATTTAATGTTAATTAAGTTTTAATAGTTAACATGTTCCTGAAGTTGCTTTAGGCACGGCCTAACCCGCTGGATCTAGAAGCATGAAATTTTACATGAAAATCTAAGGAAGGATTGTTGAAAATGTAAAGGGGATTAAAGTTTGTCATTTCTCCCGATGGGACATCCTATCGGGTACACGGTTTTTATGTTACTTAGAAATCAAAAGCCTCTATAATTTTCATCTCACGTCATCCATAGCGGTTTCTACACGGAACTAACATTATTAGCTACCTATAAGATATAAACAGTACCTATGTACAACGTTTGTTTGTTCTTGCACAAGGTTGATCGCGGCTAGTCAACCTTGCCGATGAGTAAATAACGACTTGTCGAGTGATCGCTTTGTTTACACTTTACAACCAAGATTATCACACAAAAAATATATGATTCATTTGTTTTTACAACTGTCAAATTAAAATAACTCAGAAATCTTCTACAAAACGCAGGTTTTTCTGTCTGACCATTCGTTAGTCCGATGTTAACTAGAGAACCTTGATGATGAAATTGTTCAAGTTTACGATCGTTTCGATTATTAACTAATTATTAAAGACACAATCATGTTCGTGCCCAATTATTATCTAATAATACCTTTAAACGAGCAATTCTTGTACCTATATACAGGGTAAGTTTTTATCCGGTGCGCAAACTTTAACACGTGACTTTACTCATCATTATGAACAACTTTTACTATGGGACCAAACCTGAAATCACGAAAAAAAAATCAGCTGTTCCCTACATTTTAACGAGTAATGCGAAAAGATAATTAATTGATTCAGGCGTGACCTTGCGGAAATCCATTATAAAATACAATAGACGTGGATAAATTTTGTAACTTGTTCCGCTTAGCTATTTCTAAAGAGCCATATAAAACTCCTGAAAGAAATCGACACGTGTTTCACCTCTCAACGAGGCATCCTCAGGATGACGATGGACTTGTTGCGAACTCGAACACAGCGTGTTGCTACACGGAGCGCTGAGTGCAACACATAATAATGGGACCTTATAATCTGAATTTCGGAAACGGCTCCAACGATTTTCATGAAATTTAGTAAGCAGGGGTTTCGGAGGCGATAAATCGATCTAGCTAGGTTCCATTCTTAGAAAACGTCGTTAAAAAAAAAAACATCCAGATATTGTTTAATTAATTTAAGCATTATGAATTTGAAGTTCCCTACTTGTCTAGTAAATAGAAGGAAATATTGAGTTTCGTTTAAATGGGTAAAAAGCAGAAGGTTAATTTTAGCAGTATGTTGGAGCAATGGGCAATGTGAGTACCTATACTTCATAGGTTTAGGTAGTTAAATAAAGGTAAACAAACCGTAAAAAGAGTTTTTAAAGATGACACTTTCTTGTTTAAAAATACGCTAAAACCAAATTAAATTTATTTTAGATTTTTACAATAGTTTCCTCTTTTAATAATTTATGTTAAACTTTATCATTTATTCTTAAACTACTCTTCGTATATGTAACTGCTTGAACACAGTTTTTAGTTAGATTTATTATAATATTTTGTAACCTGCCTATTGTAAAGAGCCCAAATTCTAAACGTCAACGAATTATAACGTTGCTAAATTGAAGAGTACAACTGTGGTGTAGCATGACAACTAAGTGACAGGTATTACTTTTAGTCGGTTACTTGACAGCTGTCTCGTCACGTGGTTTTTTTTGTTTACCTTTATTTAACTACCTAAACCTATGGAGTATAGTGCATTACATTTTTTTTTTTACTTCAGCTTGCCCCTAACCTTTGACAAATGAATTGGTGATCGCACTTTAAAAAGGATTTAAGTACGTATGATTGATTATGATGTCATTGTCAACTTTAGTGACCGCCACACAACACAATAGATCACCAAAAATTATTTCACTATTAGCTATTCATGCATGACATAAGTATCTATTGTTTATATTTCAGTACCTGTACCCTAATTTGCTCAAAAACGTAAATAACGCAATTAATGTTGTTGAACTGTCAAAATGAAGCAAATTAGGCAAAATTGTTTACGAAAATAAATTACGCAATTGGGGTACTGGTCGACCGAGCTCTGCTCGGGTGAAAATAGATAAAAATATCGTCCAGATATTGGCACGCTGGTGCGTGGTATCACATTCCCGAGGCTGTGAAAATAGAGAAAACGAATTTTCCCTTTCAACGAGACACAATAGAATTTTAATTGTTATCCACCTCAATGAGGCGTCGTAACAGATGATGAGATATGAGACCTAGCTAGATCGATTTTTCACCCCGTAAACCCCTAAATTGCAACTTTCATCGAAATCGTTAGAGTCGATTTCGAGAACGTGAGTACAAATATATATCATAATACAAACAAATATACATACAAATATTGCTCGTTTAAAGAATAGGATTAAATGTAACGTCTATAACATTCTCAAGATTCTACACACACTACATAAACATAACATCACGCCTTTTTTCCTCCAAAGGTAAGACAGAAGTGTACCTACAGAACACCCACATTTCGCCAGTTATATTTAAGTCCCATGTAATAGGGGGCGAGCCGATTGCCAATTAACCGGGAACAAATACAGAATTTTGACTGCTCCTAAGATTTTTTTAGATTCTAGTCTAGACAATAGCCTGTTAGCTATTATAGACAATAGCCTGTTAGCTGTTATTCTAGTTTAGACAATAGCCTGTTAGTAAAAATACCTTGTTAGTAGGCGCCTTCCATACTTAGGGACGCAATAAAATTTTAATGATTTTAATCTAGGACGAAATGATTCGAACCGAGGAAAATAAATACATTCATCTTCAAAATAAAACAATTAAGATTCCGTTTAGAAAATACAGGTGTTAGGCAGAGATGTACAGTACCGACCAAAAGTCCATGAGCAATCTCACAAAGCAATAGACTGACGCTTCGGTTTGACTTACGACCTTCTTCTATAAGTTGTTACAATACTGTAGACACGCACATTACACACACACACTCACTTTGTCTGCAACCAATGACTAGTTCAATAATCATCATTCGTTTTTAGTTTCATTCGTCTTGTTCACATAAATATTAAAGTTTAGCAGGTAGACCACAAAAAACTAAGTAAATTATTTCGATTTCTGTGGGGTAGATGCAGTTTGTTACGAGTATTTAATTAACAGAACTTTATTGGTTCGTGGATAATATTGGTGACGAGTATTTAGCGCAGTGTTGTGGTTATTATTATCAAAAAGCAGGCATAAAATATATTGAAGAGATCAGATCAGATCAGAGAATATTATTGCGCTGCGTAAAAGTGAAGTGAATATCTAATGAAACCGGACTAAGTGTGAGTGTTATCATTTATATATTTCATATTTTACTAAACATAAATCTTAATCAAGGGTATTGTTGATAGAACAGAGGTATTGTTGAGACAGAAGATGCCTTTAAAGTTTTAAATTCATTGTGAGGTTTAATTCGATTAGTGAATAATAAATAATAAGGTATTATGTGTAATAAAAACAATGTTTTTCTTTGTTCTAGAGAAATACTGTGAGGGTTAAGCGATATGAGGAAGGGGCTTATTATCGAGTAGCAGCGACGTCAAATGGTGAATGAAACAAATGGTTTCATACCAACGAGATATTTTGCTGAATTATTAAAAACACGTCATTATGAACCGTTCGCCGTGCACTCAAGGCTTGCATCACTGAAGACCAGCTAGAAAACCGTTTTTGACCTTAAAATATTGACCGTACCAACTTAATAAACAACAGATTCGTTATTGCATGAATTTATGGTAGCGAATTTTTTAAGCACGTTTCAATAGGGTGTTTGTCGTATTTCTTGCAGATATACCGAAATTGTTTAATATTATTTTAGTAATAGTATTATTTTAGGATTAAAATTTGAGGTTTAGTTTCAATCTTCTTTTCGTAAAGAAAATGAATACTTAAGCTTTAACCTCAATAACAACCAATATTTACTAAAGTCAAATAAAATGTAAAATAATTAATACAAATAAAATATAAACAAACTGCCCATATTTAACCTTAAAATTACCTATTCTGTAAGTAGTTTTTTACATTTTAAGTAGTCTAATATTCTTATTTATTACTTAATTACTTCGACCATGATCAAAGCTTAATATTTATGGTGAAAAAATCCATTAAAAATTTAAAATATTTCATAATTTAAATATGTCAAAATAATACAAACTGCTTCTAAGTTTCTTGACATCTATTTCACATCTTATTCAGTTGAAGTAATGATAAATAATTGTAGCAGTTTTTTAACTTATGTAAAATAAATTTAACGAATAAACATATTTTTTTTAATTTTGTTATCATATATCACGCATTTTTTATTCTAAAACCTTTATTGCAATAACAACATAAAAAAGCGGCAATATTTAAAAAATATTATTATCGAAAACAAAAATAATAATAATTATTTGCAAAAAACCGCACTGTGTTTTACGAGATTAGAACCTGAGGCAGTTTGAATTCCATACCAACGCTTAACGCTTTCTGCTATCTGCACTTGTTAAGTTACTATCGAATTTTAGCAATGCCATTAACTGGTCAAGTTCACGCGCATAGTGCGTGTGCTAGCATGTTTAAAGCGACGGAAATATATTGTTGTTTCGTGTAGCGCAAAACTGCGTTATCTGTGGTGTGTGTATCGTGTTGCTTACACATAATGTACAAATGTACGAGCTATACCGCGTGTTCACAGCAATACGACTCTTAGCGTGCTCATGCACTTTTGAGCGCTTACTGTACCTTAGTGTCCTTAGTACACCCACATTTCACCAATTATGTTTAAATCCCATGTAATAGGGGGCGAGCCCATTGCCATCAACCGGGCACAAATACAGAATGTTGGCTGCTCCTGAGAAATTTCTTAGATTCTAGTCTAGATAATAGCCTGTTAGCTGTTACTGTACTCTGGGCTGCTACTGAGAAATTCCTGTCGGAAACCTATTAACACTGCCCGGCCTGAGCTAGAACTCAAGATCTTAACGCTCAGCAGTCGCCATTGCTACCACTAGAACAACGAGGCAATAAAAAAAGGTGAGTAAACTCTAATAAAGGCTATATTGGAATTTTTATCAGCATTATTTAATGGTGTCATCGATTTGAATCCAATAACCTCTCGAATCTCAAATTCTTGATCGCTGTGTTACGTCCCTACGTGAATAACCCCTCCTAACCCTCCTGGATCTTACCCTTAATAAGGGTAACATCCAGGAGGAGTCAACGTCTTACGGTTACCCCTATAGGTAAATGATGATCGATGTCATTCCACGCTGGTATTTAGAAGGGTAAATAAGGGTAAAATTGACGTAGATAGGTGAAAGGACTGAGTAAATGGAAATAAGTAAAGTCTATTTACTCGGGAATAAATTATCAGCAGTTTTGTTTGCACGGAGAAGTTAATAACCTGAATGTAAACTTGTACTTATAAGGTAGAAAAATCAGACAGTTGTCTATTTATAACAGGTGTACTTCACCTGTTAATACACCTGTAAAATAGACAACTGTCTGATTTTTGCGAACATGACTTTTTATTTATAACTAGCTTTTGCCCGCGATTCCGTTCGCGTGGAAGTCGAATAAATAGAGCCCATGTTACTCGCTGATAATGTAGCTTTAGAAAAGTTAGCAAAATTGTATTGATGATTTTTATGATTACCCAACAAACAAAAACGTCATATAAGTCTTGACTTATACGACATAAAGTTGAATAGCAGTCTTATAATGATAGTGAGATGACTACTAGGTCCTTTAGACGTCTTTAATTTAACTTATTAGTCGTGCGACGAATATGTCATAATAAGCTGGTCTTAGCAACGTTGGTAAGACTAAACTAAACGACGTTATATTACAGTCTTAGCTAAAACGTTTGTACGACAACGCCATAGTCATACTAACGTTAGAGTCCATTAAACGTTTTGAACTGACCAAATTAGGTCTTTGAAAAACCTTTATATGACATTTATATAACGTAGCAGTTGTATAGACGTTTTCATAGTGACGTTTTTATAACTATCACTATCCTGTTTTACAGCGGTCAATTGGAGACTCTTAAATGACTTGGTTGTTTATTTAATACTCAAATATAACCTATATATTACATGATGTCCGTTTAATGTCATGCCCTGACTTTAATCAAACTTGTAGGCGCATTTAAGTCAGGTTTTGACTTTAAAACGTCTAGGCCGCCATATTTACGGAACTTTTGATTAGATTTACTACGAAAAATGGAAGCAAAAAATTCGTGGAGAAGACTTAAACGTAGTGGAACTTTCAAAATGAAAGTAAATCGAGATTTCCTTTTATTAAAAAGTACAACGCCAACAACGGTGGCATTAATAACAAATGTTGAAGAGGAAAAGTGTACAACACATGAACAACAAAAAGGTTCAGTATAAATATTTATTTTATTTCTATAAAAATATTGTGTGGATTTCTTCCGATATTGAATTCGTTATTTATCAGTTAATGTTGTGTTAATTGATACGTTTTTAATCAGTAAATTTTAAAATGATTAATCTATACAGGTTGTAAAAAAAATTGCCAGCAAAACATATTAAAAGAAATGTTTTTTTTTTTTTCATATTTCGACCCATGTTTCTTGGGGAAAGTTCTTCAGTTTCTTGGGTAGGTTCACCCCTGAAAGTTATGCCAGCAATTTTTTTTACATCCTATACAATTATAAAAAATTATTTAAAATTATGAGAATGAATTTTTGTTTACAGTAGAAACAATAATCACATTCATCTTGCAAAAAATGATTGTACACAGTAAAATTTAAGCAGTTGTGGCACCAAAAATCCTTAAAATGCAATAAATCTCTAATTTTGTTTTTATTTAATATAATGAAATGAAATGACCGCAGTGTATGAAAGTCAATGATACTGTGGCAACCATAGCATAAAATGTAAATTGTATAAAATGAGTGCTTTCCCATGGCCAAATCAATCTATTAAGAAGTCTAAAATCTGCTCTCGTTAGAAATTTATCTATATCCAAATATTGAATGATCATATTTTCAGATAAAAATTTACTTCAATGTTAAAATGTTTTGAAATCTGCACTGCGCTTTTACTGTGACCTGCAATATGAAAAGGGTTTTAAATTTATGAGGAACCCTAATAGCTGATGCAGCAGCTATAAACTGATGGCGTATTGCATGGTCTTGAAATAACCTTAATACGACTTTATGTCTTTACAACGTCGCAAAGAGATAAGTGTGTGACAAAAGCAACATGTCCTACATTTTTATAAATAAACATATTTTTATTAATAAAAATATAATAATTTAAACACAAAATTGAGAGGGGGCATGAAAATTTGAAATAAATACACATAGGTATATTATCATATAACTTTAATACCCAGTCGAACTAAACGGCATGAGAGACAGATACAGTTATTAGCGAGATATATAAATATAAGTTAAATAACACTCATCTTTTATTTCCTTGTAATTATTTATTTTGTACTCAAATCTCGAAACAAAACCACAAACACGTGTCACTAACAAGAAAAATCAATAAGTCTTACAGGTGTTGTTCCTTGACTCAAATAAAACGTTTTAGTCATTCAAAAACACCTGTATGACGACAATACAACAAATGAGTCGTTGTAAAGTTATGATGCGACTTCTGCGCGACGAAAGTGGTAATTACATAGCGTTCATACGACTTTTGAATGACGTTAACGAAGTCAGCTTGTGACTTTTGTATGTCCGTTATACGACAATGTTGGTTGTATAACTGGGGCCATTTTCGCGTTTAGTAAACGTTATTATAACGTTAGTGCGACTTAGGTATTACGATCAATGCCGTTAAGATAACGTTTATAAAACTTTTGAACGACGTTAAATTGTTAGTTGGGTATAAATATATATGTGATACGGCCGCGAATCATATTTAGATCAACATACAACCTGATACTGACCTGAAAATTGCAAAAAATATAGGCATATAAACAGTTTATTAAATGGAGTCTGGCCACGCTAAGTCTACAATGGAATAAATGGGCAACCCAAAATTTTATGTATGGCACACTTTTACATCAGTCAGATATGTCAGTTTCGAGGTTGTAAGTAGATCTAATGATTTTGATATTTTGCCTTATGATTTTTGAATAATAGACTATGTCGTACACTCGCGCATAGGGCTCCACCTCCATACGATGACAAAACTGTATCAAATCCACACTGCATCGTGCTAAAGTGACTATTATTTACCAGGAATAAATCAGAATATAAACAAAATAACCTATCAAAAACAAAAAGACAAACAAAGTATCAAATTCTTTTTTTCGTAGGAAGGTGTTGCCGTCTATAGATTTTCAAATTCCACGGTCTTTTTACTTAAGCAGACTAACATGGCCAGACTCTAGGAGGGGTGACAGTTGTCACAAGTTGACGAATCACTGAGCTCTCGCATCACGTCACACCCCGTCTGCACCGCGCGGCTACTTCAGGAAACGTCTCAGTTAAGCCATAGTAAAAAGAGAGGAAGTACGCTATCTTCATACAAACACACTGCGCGCGGCTTGTATGTGTGCGCCATAGTATCTATGCGTCGCCGCACGCACACTTAAACAAAATCTCGACCCATTTCTCAGTGCGCCAGTCGCGGTTAACGCCGCACGAGGTTCGCGCGTCACGGCTTTTCGGCACCGCTAAATGTACGAAAAATGAGTGATAATCGCAGGAATTATTGCTGTGTTTGGGTGTCTAAATAATTCATTGATTCCAGAGTTGTCTCTGTTCAGATTACCTACTGAACAGGAACCAAGTCACTTATTCTAGCATATAATTTTTACTTGATGATGAGATACTTACCTACTTATTTTTTGTTGTATTAGTTATCTATCAGACAGACGAAGTAGGCAGGCCTACTTTCCCACTAAAATGTATTAGGTACCTACCTACTTTTGATCTGTCTATTGATATGCCGCTAATGTTTTAACTAAGTACTTACAGTTATAAAATCGTAATTTCAAATATTAAAATTTTGCTAAAAGTGACAACCCTGAGACAGGCAAGTATGGTAGGCAATTATATCGCGGATTGGGCCGGAGATAGCCTACTAGGAACTCCTTATACTATGGTTAAGCGGTCGGCGTCAGGTGGTAGGTCTATAGTATAAATGATTAATAAGTGGGTCAATTTAAATGAACAATAAGTAGTTGTCTGATTGTTAAATTTTTACTAATTGTTTTTTGATAGCTTCCAATAAATGTGCGTGTGCCTACGTGACATGGGACCTGTAGCTACCTTCTAATTAATGTTTTAGATCATTTGTTGTATCCAGGTTGAAGCATCAATTTTATTTTTTACAATGTTTTATTCTGTTTCTGACTCTGATGGAAAAATGGACTATAAAAGTTACAGAATGGTACCCCAGGAATGGAAAAAGACGTAGAGACAGATGAAACGGTGGCAGGGTGATCTGCCGAAAGGTTGGCGAAGAACAGCTTTTGATTAAGTAGAGGGAAATAGAGGAGGCCTGCGTCGCAAGCAGTGTGACCAGATTTGGCAGAATTGTGCGATTATAGCAGAATTAGATCCCCAATTTAGGGTTTAGCAGCTCTGAAAAGATAGCAGTTTTTGATAGAATCTTATAAAACCTTCGTAAAAAATGAAAATTTGCAGGTTCTAGCTGTAATAATAAAATATTGCTCTGAAAAAAATCAAAGTATGCAAGTAAAAACCCACTTTTGACATTTTAATGGATTTAGAAAGTGAGTTGTGAGTTAGCCCAGAATCTGTTTAATGCTCCATCCGTGCCTCTGTCACAGTCACTTTGTTAAGCAAACTTTGCTTAAAAAACACTTGGGTTTGATGCTGATACTACAAATGTGATGTTTGAGCATGAAGTGGTGTCATTGATAACATAATAAAAAAAAAACACATTAGGTGTTCGAAAAAATAAAAATAAAAAAATGATAGAATTTAGGTGAGGTGGCATAATGTCCAATTTAAATCAACCCAAGACGCAAGACGTTGGAAAGGTCAGTTGGTCAGAGGGTTGCCACCTCTTGTTAGTCTGAATCCGGGAGAAAAAAAAAGTTTTTTTTTTACTTTTTGTTTTATTTTCAACTTATATTTTCCTTTTGAACGTACAGACTTCAAAATATCTGGTCTTGAACTATCAAATTTAAAAATACAAAGAGATTTTCAAAGTCCATTTCAAAATTGAAAATCGGTTGGATTTCTGTCTTGACATAGCTAGCTTCTGACTTTTCATAAGTGCCCATGTAAGTTTATGTGAAATAAAATATTTTGAATTGAATTTGACATGTTCTTCGTATACTCGTAAGCGGTTTCTTTCTTTTGTCTATTTATCCAATACTATACTTAAAACATGCTCGCTGGCGGCGTTTGATACAGGTATGGACAAAACAGTTTCGAGTGTTACGTCACGAGTTCGCGTCTGCATTGGCCACGCCACAGTAGCTCGCTGCCGCTCGCGGTCGTATGATTTTCGCCGCTGTCAATTATTCCGCCAGCGCGCGTGAATTTTAAATTCCAGGAGAATTTTGTTTATTTGAAATTCCTTCCGGGAGTCGGGAGATTTAAATTGTCATTGCGGAATTCCGGGAGATTCCCGGAATTCCGGGAGAGGTGTGAGCCCTAGGTCGAAGAGAAGACATCAGGCTGACCTGGTAGCTGATATATTTGCTAAGTATTAACAACAAGAAAATGTATATGATTAAATGTTATTATTAGTATTAAGAACTTGTTTATGTACGAAGAAGAGTCAAGAAAAATAAAGGCTATTGTTATTTTTTTTAGGGTTCTGTACGTCCGAATACAAAAACGGAACCCCTATAGGATCACTCATGTGTCTGTCTATCAGTCCGTCCGTCTGTCACAGCAAATTTACTCCGAATCTAATGGACCGATTAAGTTAAAAGGTACACATATAAATTTTTATGATCAAAACACGGACGTGTAACATAAATAAATGAATTTTAAATATGGGGGTCACTTTTGGGGGTCAATAAGAAAAAAAAATGCAAACTGTACCGTGTGACATACCAAATGAGAGGGCTAACTATGAGTATCTCAAACATATATTTTATACTTTTAAAGTAAATAGTTTTAGGTTATTATATTTAAAAAAATAGATGAAAATTTAGCATTCCCCCACTTACTTCGAAACTACTGAACCTATTTCTTTTTTAAACGTACAGAAAATTGTTCTTTAATACCTATTGATTACAGGAAAACTTAGAAGGAGCCTATGGTTTTAAAATAACATGGGAAATCTCTCAATACCTACTGTGCGTACAAACTTACATTTGCTGTTGGAATATATGGGAGAACATGTTTTTCAACTACAATGTTGTAAATAATTCAACCCAACTACGGAACCTTTCAGTGTGCGTGTTCCGACTCGCACTTAGTATTTTTTGTTCTGGCTCTACCTAAAGCACCAGACCAGAGCACATAATTAAATTAAGCACCAGAACTATACAGTATAACTATTTTCTTAATGTCCCTTGGCAAACTTCGTGTTTCGTCAGTCATCGTATTTCTACTAGTTGCCCTTTGCACTTGGTGCAGACCGGACGCTCACATTTTTTTTTTTTTTTTTAAAAAGGGCTTCTCGCAGTTCTGACCACTAAGGTCTTGGCTGCTTAACCGGATTTTCCTGTGGGTGCCATAAGCTTCTACACTTAGAGCCTCCAGCCAGGAGCTTTTTGAACTTATTCTAAATTAAAATTAAGCGAATGCTCGCTAAGGGCACCCCCTGTGGGGTACGAACCTCGGCTTAGGGCATCGCTGATGGGAGGACAGCAAGAAGGGACAAGCTGGATCAAATTTATATTTACATCATGATCATTATGCGGGGTATTTAAAGCTACTTGCTCAGCTGCAACAACTGCTGGCACCTCGTTTTCGAGCAAGGGTCGGGGGGGAGTTTCATTTACTCGGGGATTCGGTCGCGATCGCAAAGGACCTCGGCGGCGAGGTCGGAATGACGGGAGGCGTCTGTTTTTGTGCACTGTACTGGTGGCCCTATTCTGCTCCTGGAGGAGTGTAATGGGGTCATCTGGGTCGGAGAGTACATGCCTTGGGCGGCGGGTCTGACTAATTCGGGATGGGATATAATTGGCTGCCTCGACAACCAGAGGGTTGCGATGTCTGAGAGCGGAGTCAAAGTAACGCTTGGTCATGCGTTTAAGAAACTGGTGAATGGTTGGGATTTTACAGTCGAGATGGAAGATCTCGTTTCTGACGAACCAGGGGGCTCCCGTGGCCTTGCGAAGGAATCGGTTCTGTAGGATCTGCATCCAATGGATAGAACGGGGTTTGGCGTGGGCAAAGACTGCTCCCGCATAAGTCATGATGGGACGAATGCACGCTGTATAGGTACGCAATTTGCACTTAAGTGACAATTTGCTGCGTGCATTTAAAATGAAGTGAAGTCTACCTAGAGCGAAAGCGGCTCGCGAACGAACCGTCTTTATGTGCTCTGAAAAGGAGAGATGATGGTCTAGGATCACACCGAGGTATTTGGCTCGCTTCTCCCAATGGATCGGCTTGCCGAACAAGGTGATTGGTCGGGGGAGGGGAAGGGATCTGGATCTCGGTTTTGAGAATAAAACCGCTTGACTTTTGTCGGGATTTACTTCGATTCTCCACCGTCTAAACCAGGCTCCAAGGTTATTGACAGCCCTTTGTAGATTTAAGAGAGACGAAGGGGAATTACCTTTACAGATGATCGCAGTGTCGTCTGCGAACAGAGCGAGCTGCATCCTACTGTGTTTGGGGATATCGCTAGTAAATAGCGTGAATGCGAGGGGAGCTATCACTGAGCCCTGAGGGACTCCTGCCCTTATGGGGCGGGGGGAGGATAGGGCTCCTTCGATACGGTAGCGGAAGGTGCGGTTCGACAGGTAGTCTCGTAAGATGAGCACGAGACGATCTGGCACACCGAGTTTGTAAAGCTTATATATAATAAGCCGTTGTGCCAGACTTTGTCGAAGGCTTTCGCTATATCGAAGAAAACCGCACATGTCTGCCGGCCGTGGGTGAAACCACATTTGACCAGCTCGACGATACGGTGGACCTGATGCACGCTAGAGTGCTGAGTTCTAAAACCGAACTGCTCGTTGGGAATGAGGCCCTTAGTCTCTGCGTAGTCTCTGAGACGCTTATAAATAAGCCTCTCATAGATTTTGCCGAGGACTTTGAGCAGACTGATAGGGCGGTAGCTAGAGGGCTCGTTTTTAGGCTTGCCGGGCTTTGGGATACCTATGACTGTGGCCTCCTTCCACGTCTGGGGAAAGATATTATTACTTAGAGCACCATTGAAGATGGTGGTCAATAGCATGATATATATGTATATAGAGTTGTTAATACTATTTTAACTTAATATAATTTGTTTTGAAAATTCAATTCACACGGAAATCAAAACAAAACAACAATAAAGTACTTACTTCTGAATTCAAATTATTCATCATCATCTGCCTAGCCTTTTCCCAACTATGTTGGGATCGGCTTCCAGTCTAACCGGATGCAGCTGAATACCAGTATTTTACATGGAGCGACTGCCTATCTGCCCTCCAAAACCTAGTTACTAGGTAACACGATACCCTTTGGTAAGACTGGTTGTCAGACTTTTAGGCTTCTAACTACCCGTAACGACTGTCAAAGATCTACAAATGACAGCCAGGACCAACGGCTTAACGTGCTGAATTCAAATGATTATACACGATAAATCTAATAATTGATGGACATGGAAATTAGCATTCGTTTATATTCGGAAATGCGATGATTCCCGAGGGACATTAAGAAAATAGTCAGACTGTACATTCGATATATGTACTGCAGCAGCATCTCTTTATCTATCGAAGAAGACATGTTACATCGACCTCGATAAATCAGGATAAGAACCGGAAGATGACGAAGAATCTATGAAAAGATGAAAAATTAAGGACTGTAAAATAAATGCATCTTGCATCCGCAAATCGAACTTCAAAAGCTACAAAACAATAGTCTTCATTACAAAAATATCGCATAAAAATATTCTATCCAAAACACTCGGTCGCCCACCAATCAAATTACAGGCCTCGCCGCACACCACTTAACCTGACAGCCACGCTGCCGACTACACGCGACACGACTGCTCACGTGGGCATCCACGTGCTGAATGACCTTCTCGTCCAAATTGCAGTCTTAATCGTTACTATGCCTGTGGATGACAGGAAACTGCGTTCGGTATTATTATAATTTTATTTATAAGCCATGTGCCCGATAGGATTTCGTGAAGAGCTTGTGGCTAAACAGCCGCACGGGTCGATCCATCAGGTTAAGCTACACTTGCCACGGTTGGTCCACGGATGGGTGACCATCTTTACATACCGAGACTCTTCCGTGCCTCGGAAAGCACGAGAAGCGTTTTGGTCCCGACTGTCATTCGTGGATCTTTGACAGTCGTTACGGGTCACCAAAATTCTGACAACCAGTCTTACCAAGGGATGTCGTGTTACCCAGTTGCTTGCTAGGGGAGTGGCCTCCCCTAGCTATGTTGGGGGCAGATTATTTTGTCTGAATTTTAAACTATATTATAGGTACATATAATTGTATTTAATTGCCTTGTTATTGAGTATGAGAACTACGTTATATATCTACGAGTGCTATAATATGAATTTCGTATCAGACAGAGGAGCATCCTCAGTTTACGCTTGTTCAGAAAATCTAAAAACTACAGGATTTATCCAGCAACGATAACCGGTGTGACTTGTGAATGAAGATAAAACTCTACGTGCAATATTCAGCATAATGATAGATTGTAACTTAAAAAAGCAACCTAATGATGAAAGGAGGATGAACATGCAGTAAACAGTTAATTGATTCAGGCGTGACCTTGCGGAAATCCATTATAAAATACGAGTACAATAGACGTGGATATATTTAGTAACCTGTTCCGCTAAAGACCCATAAAAATCTCCTGAAAGAAATCGACACGTTTTTCACCTCTCAACGAGGCATCCTCAGGATGACGATGGACTTGGTGTTGCCACACCGAGCGCTGAGCGCATCATGCAGTAAATATTCTTTATGAGAAGTATATACTGGCAGGCGAGGAAATAGCCATAATCTATGCAAGATCGAACTCTAAACAAAGCAGAATCTATCAATCAATCCATGATTATTGCAATCAGAATGCGTAGTTGCAGTGCATGGCTTGCTGCCAAACCTGATAGTTCCGCCCTGGGATTTAATTTACTTCATTACAGAAAACAACTGAAGTACGAGCACGTTTTATTACTCACAGTCCTCGGTTACACTTCCTGGGATGTAGATTAGCTTTAATGATTTGATATTGAAATCACGAGTAGCTGCGTACAGCCACTGGACTGCGGAAAATATTCTTTACACAAACTTGAAAGGCATAACTCTGCATAACCACCTCCTTTTTTAAGTCGGTTTAATACGTTCAGTGCCAGGAAGGTTCACTCAAATCATATTTGGGATGCCGGGAGCCCTCGCGGAGGGCTCATTTTAAGGGGACGATAACTGACTTTTAATGATTTTATACTGAAGATGACGTCTAAAGGAGTAGTGTTAGTGATTTGAAAAAAATATATGTTAAATTAGAGCATTTTTTCAATATTTTAATATAGGAATATTTTTGATTATGTTTATATTACATAGTGAAATTAATTTGTAAAGTTATGTCTAACGCGGATAAAAAACTGAGAATGACGCAAAATCTATCAAGCGTATTTGTCTGAAAACTTTGGAAATAAAATTAGTTGGATATTTTAACAAGATTTCAAACATAATGCCAGTGACACTCCTCGAGGCTTAACTTTAGCTCAAACGTAATGCCGGTGACCTTCCTGGAGTCAACTTGGCATAGCGGCATGGCGTATGAGCTCTATGAAAAATGGCGTGGAGTCGAAAGTGTTAAACAGTTTTTTACTGACTGAGAAACCATAGCGTGAACGTTAAAACTGAGACACAGGTAAATGAAGAAGATGCATAAACTCATGCCTTCTTCCCATGGGGGTAGGCAGAAATTACAGAACGTCACCTGTTACGAATACGATCCTTCATACATCTGGTCGTCATACACGCACGCCGTTTGCGATTACCTACTGCACAAGTGCGCGCACCTAACCTTTCAAGATATCAGAAATAAGTAACCCTTACTTACCCTCAGTAAAAAACACTGGAAGTTTCTCATCCTAGACATAATACAGCACATAAAACATCCCCACAGACATCGGAAAAACTGATCGACTTTTTTAACTCCAAAAACGCAATCGTTAATCGTCTACGTTTTCCCGCCTAAACACGGCCATTAGTGAGAAAATGGCGCCAACACCGTCACACGACGTCAAGTCGTCACGTCGCGTAAAACCACGATAATTACTTACACAAAGTACCTAGTTGTCTCAAGACTGTATGTGCAAACTAAACGCGGAAACATTAGAAGGACGTTGCGAGGAAAACTCTGCCAAAGTAGGTCTGAGTGACTGGATTTGGATCAAGGTTTTAAGGAGACATACCTACCTACTAAAGACGGATTGGTCTAAAACGAATGCGTGACGGTTACGTTAGCTAGGTTTTATATAAGATTTAGCGAAATTCAAAATTACTTACGTTTTCGCAAATTGTAACTGTTTAAATACGTCATAATAAACATAATTTATTAGTCATCATCATCAGCCTATAAATGTTCCGACTGCTGGGACACAGGCCTCCTCTCTGTGAGAGGGAGTGGGCCGTAATCCACCACGCGGGCCCAGTGCGGGTTGGTAGATGTCACATGTCTTTGAATTTTCGGTTCTATCTAGGACATGCCGGTTTCCTCACGATGTTTTCCTTCACCATTTTGAGAGCAGTGGTGATGAAATAATTTACACAAAGTAAAGCGCCTGTCTGGGTTCGAACCTACGACCTACAACTTGTAAGTCGCGGCCGTTACCACTGGGCCACCACTGCTCTCAATCAATCAATTTATTAGTATGGACATTGAATTGTAATAATAACGTATAATAAGTAATTATGATTTAAAGTAATTTTATAATGTAATTTTGAATAAACATAGTCGCGGTTTGTGCACCATCTCTTCTTACCAATTTGTACGCCACGATACGCGGCTGAACATGATAGAACATTTCTGTGTTTAATATCTTGCATGCAATGTATGTACAGACGCCAGCACATCAAGCTACCCGAAACTGTAAAATTTTCCCAATCAACTTTGAACCTTATTTTTCAGGAATAAAGTTGAAAATCTATTAAATAAATTTGACAGATTGTTGTAGCTTGATGTGCTGGCGTCTGTACACTATGTTTATACAAATAAATAAACTTACTTACTTACTATAATTTCGAGAGCTTTATTGATGATTATAATTTAGTAATTTTTTATCATAATTGCATCATTTTGATGAACATACAACGTAAAACAGCGCCGCAATTTCCAAAAACCGGCCAAGTGCGAGTCGGACTCGCACACGAAGGGTTCCATAAATATCGTATTAAGATAGAGCAAAAAACACCAGAAAAAAGTTTCTTGTATGGGGTATCTTCCCACTTTAATTACTAACTTTTTTAATTTTTATTATTTCAAAGTCAAAGTCATCATTTATTTCAAATAGGCCCATGTATGGCACTTTTGAACGTCAAAATTTACAAAATAATAAAATTGATTCTAGTCGCCCCTTCCAAAAGGTAGTTTTCGTATGGAGAAGAATGGGCAAGAAACTCCACCGTTACTCTTTTAAAATGTTTTACAATTATTTTTACATGTACGTACATTAGTTAAACAATTATTATATGTGAAGACGACGCACCTAGAATAAAATTACTATACCACAATAGGTAAAAATAATTAAAAATGAAGCAACGACAGATAATTTAATATGTGATAGATACATGGTGCTCACATATTTACAAACATTGTAAAAGTAGACGATTTTATTAAAATTTTGTAATTAATAAGTCATTATGTGAGGAAGTAATCACAGAATGTAAAATCAATGTCATAAAACACAAAATAATAAAGGAGATGTTTCATTTTCGGCCATAAAGTGTACGTTAATGAAAATAAAGGAAAAAATTCCACGAATTGAGGAAAAATATTATTTCCTGTTTATTCCCCTGATTACTTCGGCATAGAAAATAATAGTTTAACAAATTATTGCCATATTCTATTCATCATGGCATCGTTTTACTTGCATACTGCTTTCGTCCAGAAATCATGTTACATTTTAACATAATAATACCTAGACGTTATTTAAATAAATATGAAAGGCATGTATTTCTGTACTATAATAAGATAGCTATCTTATACAACTTTTTTTATTAATTAAAAAGTGTGATTCATCATAAAAATAAAAAACTGCTTTTGTGGTTTGTAGATTTGTACGTATTTCTGGACGAAAATGGCTAGCTGTCGATGGTCGTATTTCTCCTGACAAACGTCAAACATTTTCGGTTTTTATTTTGTGCCCAAAAAGTAAGTATTAGATATTATGGAAAAAATTGTCTTTTATTGTATTTAGGGGTTCGTTTCCCAGGTTTTCTAAAGTGTACATGTTATGGCCGCCATGGCCGGAGTCCCATACATTATGCAGTTTAACATTAAAAAAAAAGCGGCCAACTGCGAGTCGGACTCGCCCATGAAGGGTTCCGTAGCAGCAAGTAACATAATATAAAAGTTCTTGTAGTTTGTTGTAACTTTGATCGATGTTTTAATAATAGTGTATTTTTGGTTTACGATTTATGGCGTATTAAAAAAAAACTACTTACTAGATCTCATTCAAACCTATTTTCGGTGGAAATTTACATGGTAATGTACATCATATATATTTTTTAGTTTTATCATTCTCTTATTTTATAAGTTACGGGACACACACACACACACACACACACACATTTTACCACTTTGGAAGTGTCTCTCGCGCAAACTATTCAGTTTAGAAAAAAATGATGTTAAAAACCTCAATATCATTTTTGAAGACCTATCCATAGATCCCCACACGTACGGGTTTGATGAAAAAAAAAAAAATAATTTCAGTTCTAAGTATAGGGAACCCCCAAAATGTATTTTTTTTTTTCTATTTTTGTGTGAAAATCCTAGTGCGGTTTACAGAATACATCTATTTACCAAGTTTCAACAGCATAGTTCTTATAGTTTCGAAAAAAAGTGGCTGTGACATACGGACGGACGGACAAACAGATAGACAGACAGACATGACGAATCCATAAGGGTTCCGTTTTTTGCCATTTGGCTACGGAACCCTAAAAATCGAGACAGTCGGTTTCTAGTCTAACCGGATGCAGCTGAATACCAATAAATATTTAAATTTATATGATTAAGTATATTAATATAAATTTATGTATAAAATTATTTAAAATAAGTTCTGTTTAGTTTTTATTTTCGTTTGAGTATAGATTTCGATGTTTTTTGTTGATATATTGGCGTGTGCTAGCTGACATATGGCAAATAATTTTATTTAATGTTTTGTGTTGCGCAATGTAAATTATTTTGCATAAGTACTATTGTATAGAATAAAGTTTTTCTAACTGAACAGACAGCTGTGCTGCTGGGGAGTTTGTTGCGCCACTTCTTCTTCCCAGCTAAAGCACTAGGAAGTTTCACCACTTCGCGTCACCACCGGCGCGGGCCGTTCTGGGGGACTGTCTGTAATTTTGACGTTCGAAAAGTGCTGATTCTATGCCAACTTTGAATAAATTACTTATTGAATTTTTTTAATTGAATACATGGAGCGACTACCTATCTGACTTACTCAGCGACTGAGTAACACGACATCCCTTGGTAGTATCCTTGGATAGCAGGCTAACGAGGCGTTTATTATGCCTTGACAGGAATGGCCTGCGCCTGATGACGGGGACCATCACGGGTCACTGCTCGCTAAACAGACACTTCCACACAATAGGCATAACGGACAGTCCTCTGTGCAGGGCGTGCATGGAGGCTGAGGAAACCGTCGCGCTACGTGCGCGACGGTTTCGAATGCACAGGTGTTACTAAGATTAGAACAGAAACCCTCGGGTCACCCAGATCTTTCACTGACGTTCTGAGCAGACCAGGAGTTTTAATTAACTTCTGGAGGGAGGTGGGCTGGTTGGCATAACCACCAAACGGCCGCCATGGCCCACGCACAATGGTCCGTCTGACGGACTAAGTGCGGAAACCAAACCCCATAACATAGAACATAGATCCCTTGGTAAGTCCGGTTGTCAGACTCACAGAGCATGTAACTTTGTCAGACTTTTGGGTTCCTGCTACCCGTAATAACTGTCAAAGATCTACAAATGACAGTCGAGACAATTGAATTGTAAAAAGCATTCATCAGTCTATGGCCAAGACCAACGACTTATCGTGCTTTCCGATTCCGAGGCACAGAAAACAATAAATCAGGGAAATAACGCCTATTAATTCTATAACCCAGACACAGATAAATAATCAGTCAATAATGTTATAAATGGCTGACGGAACTGACATTATTCCTATTACCTTTAAGAGTGTAACCTAGAGCTGCAATTAATTCCAAGATTGTGAGGACAATACTATTTTATGCCACGCTTGATTCAACATATTTGGCGATGTATAGTTGAGTTCCTACATGGCATAGTTAGTCTGTAGGACATTCAATAAAAAACTAACTAGCCTCGTTGCCTCATTGGTCCAGTGGTCGCAAGCACTAGGTACTGCTGAGCATGAGGTCCAGTACCCTAATTGCGTAACTTATTTTCGTAAACGATTATGACAAATTTGTTTCAATTTGACAGTTCAACAACATTCATTGCGTTATTTACGTTGTTGAGCAGGTTTTTTTTCCAACTTATGAAGCAATGGATTAGCAATCTGTTTCAAATCGAAACAGATTGTGTTGTATTACGCAATTAGGGTACTGGATTCCATTCCCAGGTAAGGCTGTTATTGGGTTTTCCGTCAGAAATTTCCCAGTAGCAGCCCGGAGTCTGGATTTGTGCCCGATTGATGGCAATAGGCTCGCCCCCTATTACATGGGACTTAAACATAACTGGCGAAATGTGGGTGTACTATGGATAGGTACATCTCTGCCCAATCCTTCGGAGAAATACAGGCATGATGTTATATCTTATTTGAGATTAAATAAAGCCTTACGACTTCGCAGTAAATTTAAAGACGCAAATATCTTTGAGTCAGAATCTATTTTCGAGAATATTTTAAGACTGCAAAATTGTTGTGGGTATCTTGCCCATATATAAAAAAAGAAAGAAAGAAAGAAAAATGCGTTTATTGGCATTACAGCAGCAGAAAAATACACTTTATAACTATAAAAAACAGAAAACAATGATTATAATGCCAAGCTCGCAGCTCAGCATAATGTCAGATGACAACACAAATGTACCACCTGACGCTGATTTGTTTTTGAACTGCAACCCACGAGTGCCATACGCTAGAATAATAATCACAGGGAAGTGTGTGTCCGTTTTAATAAATTAACAGAATAAATTAAAGGTAATGTAATAAAAGATAGGATAATATAAAAAATCTCACAAAATCAAATAAACTGTTGTGCCATACATGAGTGTGTGTTGTGTTGTGAATAAATACCTAATATCTGTGTTGTAATAAATATGTGAGTAAAGGTTTGAAGGAGGTCGATTTAAATATTTTCAGTACCACAAATGCGTAACACACTCTCTCACAATCCGAAGGATTTTGAAGGGAATTAATTCCTTATCCATTAATTCACATATCCAAAAAATTCGTCTGCTCAACAACTTAACCAACACAATGAATAAGGCTCGGATACCGGTAAAATTTTCAAACCGTTATTATGATCTTGACACAATACCTTTACATTGGGTTCATTCGAATAAACCTGTTTTTTCAAACAGATTTTTGGAGGAGTCTTTACATAGAGGTTTTTTCGGATTAAACGGTTTAAAAGCAACAAAAATCAAATTCAAATTCAAATTCAAAAAAGTACAGATCAATAATAAAAATAGTCACAAGTTGCAACGCGTTTACCGATACGCCGATCTTAAAACGTTCACGTTCGGACCAAAACGGTATTAACCGGTATTTTTTTAACCGGTTCCTAGTCTTGTGAATATTGTAAGAGTTGCCAAAATGAATGACATTGCAATTGTAAGTGAGTAACGCAATTACACCGCAGGATACCAAAGAAAGTATTCGTTCCCAAAAAAGTTCCCTAAATCTAATGATCAGTAGGTTCGGCCAATATAGTATAGTCTGGAGACTATACTATATTGGCGTGTGCTAGCTGACATATAGCCAATAATTTATCATTTAAATTATGTTTTGTGTTGCATAATGTAAGTTATTTTCCATACTATTGTATAGAATCTTTCTTTTTAGGGTTCCGTAGTAAACAAGGAACCCGTATAGTTTCGTCATGTCCGTCTGTCTGTCTGTCTGTCCGCGGTCTAGCTCCAAGACTGTTAGTACTAGAAAGTTGTAATTTGGCATGGATATACATATTAATCATGCCGACAAAGTGGTTAAATAAAATTATGAAAATATTTTTTTTTATGGTACCTCCCCTACACGTAAAGTGGGGATGTTTTTTTTTTTCTATCCCTTGGTGTGGGGTATCGTCGAAAAGGTCTTTCAAAAACATTGTGAGCGTGTTAAAACCATTTTTAAAACTAGTTTGAATAAATGACTTTTGATTTTGATTTTTTTTTTGACTCTTTTAAAAACACAGAAGTTGTATTTTACAAGGCATACTACTCTGCCTAACTCATGACCTAACCTTTTCCAAACTATATATAATGGGGTCGGCTTCCAGTCTAACCGGATGCATCTGAATACCAGTATTTTACATGGAGCGACTGCCTGTCTGACCTCCACAACCCAGTTCCTGGGGGCCTACCACCAGCTCTTATAGCAGTATTATTATAATCTTACTTTGACTTTTCGTACCATGACGTCCATAAAATAAGCTTATTGTAATGTTTAAACAATCTTATTTTCTTAGCGATTTTGGTGACGTCACCTCTAAAAGTTCATTCAATTCGTACCACGACGTGACTTTTGACAACTAGCAATATTGTTTTAATGTCAAATTTAGCAATCTTAAAAAAGTTCCTTGGACTCGACGGAAATATTATTGTTTTGCAATTTATATTAAGAAAAAACATTTTCGTGTCATGTAAAGTTAGCAAAATGTATTTATTTACGTAAACTTGCCGAATGAATTGTGTATCTATAGATTTTAGTACCTACATGTGTAATTAATTTCTTGTTGGATGGCGAATGCATACGAAACATTTGAGTTTTTGGAAGCGGATAACGCAGAAAAATAAAAATTCCCAGAGTACCTCTAGCTGCCGCCCGGAAACCCGACTGCAAAATTAATAACAAAACACTAACCACTGAGTCTAACCACAATATATTGTTTCGAACTATCTTCGTCAAAACATTACACATTTCTTTGTTTTAAAACTTATTCACTGAGTAACCTTAACCTTCCCTTGATTCCATGTCGACTCTGTAGCCAGTTAGATCATAAATTCATAAGCTCATATGTTAAAATAAGTTCAACCTCGTAGTACTCCACTTGTAAACAAAAATATTGCTACATCGAGGCTGTGTTCAGAGTTACGCTGCAATCGATTAGAGTGTGCTAACACCCATACCGAATTAGTGTCAGCGCGATAACAACGTGCTGTGAATCGTCATAGATGACGTCATAGGATGCACCATCTTGCGATAACGCTGACCATGCCCTAAATTAATATCACCGTGAGCGCTGTCAAAATGACAGTTGTGCTGTTTTGTTTTGAGTTGCACCATATCTTTAAACTAACGTGGTATTTTCGAAATTGTGCTTCTGGCTACAGTCGCCACCTAATCAAAGAAGAAGAAATTTGTTGTGTATACTCAAAGAAATACTGTAATCCAACCATCTTGTGCAAGCATATCTAAATCGGTACGCAAAATATTGATGTGAGCGATTAAGGCGTAACTCCGAATGCGGCCCGAGTTTCAAATTTCGTTTTGTTCCGATTTACATCATGTAGCAGCTTAGCCGTAGCTTATTTTTAATTTTTTCAATTGTTTTTCTTATTTTTCAAAGCCAAATCTTTTAATATTTGTGTCAATTTCATGGAAATTACTCATAAAAATTAGATTCTAATGCAAAGTAATATTTTAAGTAAAAGAAAATAATATTTTGCTTCAAGACCAATACTTCGTAGTAGCGATTCGGACCAACGTGTGAAAGGGACAGCGCTATACAGTTCACATAGCGTTGTTTGTTTTCTACTATAGCAGGCAATAGACAAATCTTACAAATAGTTCGTTCTTTCCCAGCACTAAGCAGGAATAAAACATTCTTGAACGATGAAGGTCGTGGTACGAATATGAGTTATGTTATTGTAAGCTTGAAACAAAACTCTCCTTAAATAAGATTGTTTCGTAAAAGATTGTGGTCGGCCCCCAGGGTAATACGATACCCCTTGGTAAGACCGGTTGTCAGATTTTTGGGCTTCTTCACATAATTCAGGAGTGACGTAATTTTACATATTTATTTATATCTTGTAAGGAAAAACGGTGAAAAATTGCAACTCAAGATACCTACTTATCTTAGGCTGATTGTCGCGCTATGATGTCATGCAGGCGAGGGGAGGCCATAATGAAGATGATTTTCTGATTATGTGTGAGATATGAGAATGTGTCATGCATGGGGTGTCCGGAGATTTACGACTTCACTAGTGTAGGACTCTAATGACATGAACCTACATTCTCCACCTACTTTGTTTCGGAATAGTCTAACACGTTCAGTGCCGGGAGCCCTAGTCGCATGTGGGATGCCTGGGAGCCCTCGCGAAGGGCTCATTTTAAATGTAGGTTTTTCTTAGCGAATACAGCATTATAAACCGTGAAAATAAAATCTCATGTACATTTTAACAAGATTTATGCGTTGGTTTTAAAATCCAAGCAATTTAATTTTTTATACAAATATTGACAAAAAATTTAAAAGGTTGGATACTACGCATAGCGACAAGACCACCTTAAAACACTATTTTAATTCGTTTTACAGTGTTATTTTAACACGGTTTTTTAAACCTAATGCCGTTGACCGTCCGCGATGGTTAACTTTAGCGCAAACGTAATGCCGGTGACCCTCCCGGAGGGTTCACTTCCAATATGCATGGCAGCATGGCGTATGAGTTCTATGAAAAGTGGGTGGAGTCGAAGGTGTTAATTACGGTTAGAACTTAAACTTAAAAACCAATCCGGGACTTAGAAGTTTGATATACTGATTTAATACTTGTTCCTGCTCAGTTAAATACATGTGAGAGCTGAACAGCAGAGGCATTAGACCTGCAGTGGGTAGGTTGTGCTAGGCTGGAAGGTATTGCTTCAAAACATAGAGGCACCTAACTTTTCCAGAAAGGATAAAAATCTTTTTACAAAAAATACAACCGACTTCCAAACTACTAAGTGAAAAATAACTGTAATTTCGGAAGTCGGTGTCTTTGGATCAGTATTTTAGTTTTTTGACACCGACTTCCGAAACAGTTTTATTTTTTAGTGAGTTGGTTTGTAATTTATCTAAGTTATAATAGCCTAAAATCAACTGCTCATCAAAAATACCCAAATCGCTACAGATGTGCCTATAATATTTCAAGAGTTCCCTCGATTTTTCCAAGATACCATCATCAGATCGTGACCAAATGACAATGGGACAAACACGAAAGTATACCCTTTCAAACAAAAATTTATATATTTTTTCAAATCGGTCCAGCTGTCTTCAAGTAATTGGGTAACATATATAAAAAAATAAAAGAAATCCGACGAACTGAGACCTTCCTCCTTTTTTTTAAGTCGGTTATAAAAAGGTTCCATAAATATTCAATAGATAGATTTAGGTAGATACCTAGATTATCGAAGTAGATGATGCCGATATAGGAGGAGGTGATCCATAAAGACTAACTGAGGCGAAAAAATAATAGTTTACTATCTAGGTACTTATCATATATTATCGCGACTTCGATCACTTATAATTCTGTCAACCATGCAAGCGAAGCAATAACTGATAACGATATATTTTCGGTAGCCCTTATTTAATTAACAGTTTTCTGGTCAGCTTATCATGAAAATATGTGGCAATGGATAGTCTGCTTTTCCTTCCCCCTAAAGTCAGGTAACAATTCAATTCAATTCAATTCATTTATTCTGTAACACTAATAACTGGTACATTAACGGAATATAATGAGGTCACTTGTGTAATGTGTTGTGTGGCAAAGAAAACCCACCTTTCATTGGCCTGTACCCTAATTGCGTAGGTAACTTATTTTCGTAAACGATTATGATAAATTTGTTTCATTTTGACAGTTCAACAACATTCATTGCGTTATTTACGTTGTTGAGCAGATTTTTTTTCCAACTTGGAATGAAGCAATGGATTAGCAATCTGTTTCAAATCGAAACATATTGTGGTTATGTTGTAGGGTACAGATTGAGTCTAACTGGAAATTAACTTTGTAAGAACAGCGGCGTAGCGTGGGTGTCGGCCGCCCGGGGTGGAAGACCATTTTGCCGCCCTCTTATTTAGGTATTTCGATTTTAATGTATACTATACATTACATACACTAATTCTAGAGAATTTTTTGGCAAGAACAGTCATCATTATTTTGCATTATACAGGTTTGATTTTAAATAAAAATAACCCTTTCTTTTTTGAAGTCGGTAAAAATAAACAATTCAAGCACAAATTAAAATATGGGGAATCCCTGCAAGTCAGTATAGACGGTGCTGCCAGCAGTCGCTACAAAACATCATTTAAAGAAAGGGGATTCCCCGAATTCATCACAGAATAAGTAATGAAAAATTCTGTGCTCTTTTCGACAGTCAGAATTTGTAGTTGCTAAAAATATGAACTGGTTCAAATATTTGTATTATTTATTGTGAAATTTTGCCGCCCCCTAAAAAGTGCCGCCCAGGGCGGGCCACCCCTACCGCCCCCACTACGCTACGCCACTGGCGAAGAAATTAACAGGCAAAAGCAACTCACATCTAATCATTGTGCCTAATTGAAAGACCAATATAACATGGTTCGGAGTACAATAATTGTTCATTAAAGTAACAATCGATGATAATTGCAACAATTAATTTGTTACCAGCTCCAAGCGGTAAATACCGGCTCAATCTAGTTTTTTCCGGTTACAATTAAACAATTGAACGTTACCGTAGTTGAAAAAACGTGGACTTGTTTGTTATGGTAGGATCTGACGGGTTTTTCTGCTTTAGATAGATAGATAGATAGAATATTCTTTATTATGCACACCAAAAAAATTACAGACATTCATTTAGAAATTTTACATTAGGTGACACAATGGGCGGTCTTATCGCTAAAAGCGGTCTTTTACAGACAACCTTTGGATGGAAGGCTTGTGCAGACCAGCGCGACACGCGACGCGACACAAAGACACCGCTCGTCGCGCGACGAGCGGTGCCTTTGTGTCGCGTCGCGTGTCGCGCCTGTTTGAAAGAGCCTTTAAAGTTTTTACGAATAAAATTCTAAACCGAACTTGTAAATTTTTGACAGAGTTGTAAATTTGTTTGCTTGGAAAAAGCACATGAGAACTTTTCATAATATCAGATTGTTTTTCTTTGTAATGCCCGCCACACCAACGGGAAACGCCGTTGATTATCGCGATGATGGACTTTATTCCAACGGGTTAAGAACGGCCAACCCGTCATACTTTTCATACAAACGCTCGTACGTGATTATGGCGTTGTAACACATCTTTCTTAAATTCTTTTAAACTAATGGGTATCTTGTGCACTATATCTAGGTTTCTATGAAAGCAAAAAATAAAAATTTAGCGAAACAAATTCAATATAAGCCTCCAAAAATCTGCTTTTTTGCACAAATTTTACCTGAATTTTGACCGTTCATAATGTACTCTTAAATTGTAAAATTAAAGAAAACATCGTCATAGAAACCTCGCACATGTAATGGAGATTCTAAATGACAAACATTTATTTCACAAACTTATAAGGCGTATTCAAAAACACGTATTTCCTGAAACAAGTTATTTTGCGGACAATGTTATCGCGTTCTCACTTGCTTGTTAGCGGTTCTCACTTGCGCTGGATGAAACAACAAGCTTTTCGACCATGCTCGCGTTGACGATAGACGGACCGGGAAGGGCCCACTTATCGACCATCATCGCGATAATTAACGGCGTTTCCCGTTGATGTGACCCGAGCATGATAATTTGCCAGCCGAAGCCGACAACGGAAGATGAAAAGAAAGGGAATTGAATGACACAAATGTTTCATGTTCCAATAATATGAGAAATGTTTTATGTTTTCACGGGATCACAGCAATCACGATCAACCCCTAAAAGGGTTAACTACGTTCACCTAGTTAACCCTTTGTTTGGGATTTCCGAACGGCAAAAATGTCGAACTAGGCATAATAAATCAGTAAAATAAGTAAAAGGATGCTATTTTCTATGATAATCATCATAATTATCTACTATCAACTGGGTTGACAATGATCACAATTACCTACATAGGTACTTAAGAAACGTCTTTATAATAGGTCAATTTAAAACAAAACAAACGCACCTACGTTTTGTATCTACGCAGGCGACCGAGACGGAACTACGGTATTTGATGATTTACTAGTTGTTATGATCTTTTGTTTTGCCGTTGCAGCTACTTCGAGAACGAAATAGAATATTATATTCTAGGTAATATTTGTTCCAGTTATGTCTGAAAGGTAGATAAAGGTGACTTCGTCCACTGTAGTGCTATTCTGTAACCATCTCACCGTGTTATCTTAGGTGAAGTGAGCGTGGAGTGAGCTGTCAGTTGCTAAGGATTGACACTATTGGCAGCTCACTTCACCTAAGATCACGGTGTGATTTTTACAGAATAGCACTACTGATCATGACTAACCAGCGGGGTAATTGCGTAACACACATTAAATGGCAATCGATCGCAATGCCTTTCAAGGGGTAGAGATACTTTTCAAGACGACAGCATACACCACTTGTTAGGCGTTTTGACAACGTAGTAACTGGTATTATTATTCGGGTTGAGTTGACTCGGGCCGAACTGTCATTGACCCTTCATTTTGACATCCATTGCTTTATAGGTTTGAAAAATTCTTCTGCTCAGCAACGTAAATAACGTGGCTGAACTATCGAAAAAAAAGGCAATTACCTCGCAGGTTATAGTTTTTAGGAGACATAATATGGGCTACTTACAAAAAAACTGGAGTAAGTAATGATTTCAGGCCCTCATCGAGCTTGAAACTCTTAAAAAAATTGTTTTTACGACGTTCAGTACCGGGAGCCCATCTGGAGGGTTTACTCAAGTCATATTTGGGATGCCGGGAGTCCTCGCGGAGGGCTCATTTTAAATTTACTTAGGTCTTTCTTAGCGAATTCAGCATTATAAACTGTAAAAACAATGTTTTCAAACCTAATGCCGGTGACCGGTGACACTCCTCGAGGGTTAACTTTAGCGCAAACGTAATGCCGGTGACTGGAGTCAACTTGCAATATGTATGGCGGCATGGCGTATGAGCTCTATAAAAATTGGGTGGAGACGAAAGTGTTGAGGTCACGTAAGCAGTAAGGAAATTCTTGCGTTTTATTAGAGTACATCACTGCATCGAAAAATCCCAGGAAAACCAAATGTTTTGTCATGGTAAGCGTCATCGACCTGCGGTAACTCAAACAACAGACCAACAGACATAAACATAACATCACGCCTGTACCTATTCCCTGAAGGGTTAGGCAGTTCGCCGGTAATGTTTAAGGCGACGATTACCGACTTTTAATGATTTTATACTGAAGATTACGTCGAAACGAATAGTATTAATGATTTGAAAAAAATATGCGTTAAATTAGAGCATTTTCTTAACAACTTAATATATGAATATTTTAGATTATATTTATATTACATACTGAAATTAATTTGTAAAGTTATGTCTCACGCGGATAAGAAACTGAGAATCACGCAAAATCTATCAAGCATATTTTTCTGAAACCTTCACCATTTTAAAGATAATTTAATTATTGATCTTTAGGTATACGTGTTTTATTCAAATACCTTTTGTTTTATGTATAATAAATTAATAATGCGTCTAATGCGGCTGGACGTACGACGCGTTGCGTGAGCTCAGTACAGAACACGCAAGCTAACCACTCAAGGTCACTGGCATATGATATATCTGCGTCTCAAGTCCCATATTTTAGACTTTAGACCAAGTCTAAAGTCTGAAATGAAACATTTTTCCTTCGATGACACATCTAAACCTAAGCAAATTATTTGCTATCAGAAACAGAAAGCTGTAATACCTACTCAACTGTTTATTTACCTACATAATAAAAAATCTTGCGCAGATGTCATTTGTTTGCCTCCAAAAAATCCCCAAGTCTTATGACAATATTGTGACAAACTACTTACTTATAAACTTCAGTGGTATCTAACGGCCGCGAATTAAGGCTCTTACAAACAGGCGCGACATGCGACGCGACACACAGACACCGCTCGTCGCGCGACGAGCGGTGCCTTTGTGTCGCGTCGCGTGTCGCGCTGGTCTGCACGAGCCTTTACGAAGGTCGTAGGTTCGAACTCAGACAGCCACTTTACTTTGTGTAAATTATTTCATCGCCACTGCTCTCAAAACGGTGAAGGAAAACATCGTGAGGAAACCGGCATGTCTTTTTTTTTTTGTGGTTGTTTGTTCTCGTGCAATGTAACTATTAATTTTTATTTTATGATCTAATCTTATTTCATAATTTTATAATGTGTCAAATTAATGTAAAGCTAAAATTTTAATGATTTAAAAATTTGTCGAATAATTGTTCAATCACCTTTTAATAAGAACGTTTTGCGCCTATATAATGATGTATTTACCTACACAGTACTGAAGACTCGTGATTACCTATTGTAACTATCCTTTTAAGTCGTTGGTAGAACCAAAAATGCGACTCACGACATCAGTCTACAAAACCGCACTGGGCCCGCGTGGTGGATTGGATTACGGCCCACTCCCTCTCACAGAGAGGAGGCCTGTGTCCCAGCAGTGGGAACATTATAGGCTGATTATAATTATGCATAAAAACTGGATAACATAATAAAACATCACACCTGTATTCCCCGAAGGGTTAGGCAGAGATGTACATAGTACCTACACCCACATTTCGCCAGTTATGTTTAAGTCCCATGTAATAGGGGGCGAGCCTATTGCCATCAACCCGGCACAAATCCAGACTCAGGGCTGATACTGAGAAATTCCTGTTAAAAAAATCCAGTAAGATTTTTCCCGACCCGGGAATCGAAACCCAGGACCTTATGCTCTCCCCGGGTGTCGTCACTGTGTGGATCGCCCGGAGGACACGGTGGAGCATACGGTGGAGGTCTGCCCGGCTTGGGCAGGGCATCGCCGTGTCCTCGTGGATGCGATCGGCGGCGGTGATCTCTCGCGTCCGGCCCTGATTCGGGCCATGCTACGGAGCGAGAGGAAATGGGAGGCCGTCACCTCTTTTTGCGAAGCAGTAATGCTCGCAAAGGAGGAGACGGAGCGCGTGAGGGAGAGGCAAATTTCGCGCCCTCGCGCCCCTAACCGCCGCAGGAGGAGACGCCCTGGGCGTCGGGAATCACAGGAAGATTTCCGGCCACCGTAGGCGCGGGCTTGCGGACGGTGAGCAATGGGTAGCTCGCCGTCCGATAAGGACCAAGCCCGGGTCGACGGCGCGTTGTGTTCCACGTGCGCCTCAAAGAGATGTCAGCAGAATTGACGGGGTCCGCTAGGGACAATGCCTGCCGGGGCTGCGAATATGGGCCGATAGGGATATCGTGGCCCCCCGGCAACATGGCATAGGAAGGAACACGGGTGGGTTTTAGTCAGTAAGAGTCTGACACGCCCTCCCGCTCCACCCAGAGCGGGAGAAGTTATTTGATAATTTCCCACAAAAAAAAAAGGACCTTATGCTCTCTAGATTAAAAGCACACTACCTCAGCTCAAATTTACTTTTTATCTCGCTCGCACCATACTGCTCGCGGACTGAGTGAGAGCAAGACGGAGTGGGGCTAGCGGCTCCGAGTCGCCAATAATTTAGGTAATTGCTTTTTACGGCGAAAATAATGATAATTAAAAAAATAAAAACATAGTCGCTGCTTTATAGTTAGTTCAGTTATTATGCAAAGTTTCATGATCTAATTTGAAGTATTTTTTTAACACCAGCGGCAGCGGTTTATTGTTTGGTTTGGAGGTAACTTTGGATTTTTTTTCTATACAGAAAATTTTATGGAATCGTGTTTTCGTCTAACATAGTACTTAACATTAATCCTTAACTTTAACATATACTTATTTCAAAATTAATGCTGCAGTATTTTGGATGTAACGGAGGATCATGCTAAGCCATTTGAGGTAGTATAGGCCCTTAACGAGGCAGTTGTATCTACCTGTATTATAGCAAATTATTCAGTTTATATTACGTAGAAATATCTAGACTTACTACAATAAAATAATGATAGTACGTGCTATTGTAAACATTAGCCAGAGACTAGAAAACAAGTCTCTATGACCTTATTGAAGGCAATCGTCTTTGCTAAAGCGAGTCTGCAATACTCGACTATTAATAATCGATATTCATTAACTTTTTCAATCGTTTAGATGTAGGTACGGAACATGTAATAATATAAGATGTAAAGTTTTTACCAACTCCAAAGAACAATTTAATATTTATCTAAGGCGCGGTTTATACAGAAGAGACGTAGCGAGGGCGTGTGAAGGTGGCAGATAATCAAAGAAACCTAAAATGAACCTAATAGTTATATCGCATAGCGTCGTTTTTGCCGGAAAGAGAATTGCGCCTGCGCTCGTCACCCTGGAAGCGCGGGCGCAATTCTCTTTCTGACAAACGATTAATTGCAATTGTCAATTTTTAGGTGATTGATGCGCAAATTGATCGTCTACCAAATTCAATAGAGATGAAGACTAAAAATATTTTTATGGTCCGTCTTGTAAATTGTTAAAAAATATTGGACACGTATTTTGTATTATTTTTTTCGTTTTCAAAAGATTACGGCGATACATTGAGTTAAAATTTGCCGTGATGTCGCGAGTATGTAGATTTATACTTATCTACTTGTGACGTAGCGACCCCCACTCCCCAACTTTAATGCGTTTTATCCAAGTCATTTTTTATTAATATGATGAAGCAAAAAATACGTGTCTAATATTTTTTTATTATCTGTCTGACGGACTAAATAGAATTTCATTTTTTTGACCCAGGCATCATGCCTATTTGAAGAGATTGACAATAATACTACAAGAAAAATTTATGGAAATTCTGTCGATTGCAATTGATCGTTTCGGGAACTCCTAACTAAACGCATGAATTTCAGCAATTGCCCTCAACTGCTACACAAATTGTATTGAAATTCCAACTGTTTCAGAACTTGCTAACTATGTACAGCTGTTTCAGGAATGATCGACTATAGTTTCAGACCAACTAATCCCAACTTGTGAACTCTGCATTAGCCAAGTCACGGGTAGTTTGTTATTCTCGATAGTTGCACGTAAATAACATTCCAACAATTTTACAGTCTGTCTATTTTCTTAATGTCCCTCGGGAATCACCGCATTTCAGAATACAAACGAACGCTAATTTCCATGTCCATCAATTATTAGACTTATTGTATGTAATAATTTGAATTCTGGACTAAGTATTTTATTACTGTTTTGTTTTGAAATCCGTGTGAACTAGGTATATAGAGCTGTAAAACTATTTTCGTGGCTGCAACTTTAGCAGCTTTCCTCCTATTTTTTTAAATAAATTACATTAAGTTTAAAGAGTATTAACAACTCTATATACTTCCAAGTCGATTGAGAGCGTCCGGTCTGCACCAAGTGCAAAGAGCAATTGATAGAAATCCGACGACTGACGAAACACGAAGTTTGCCGAGGGACATTAAGAAAATAGTCATACCTACTGTATATTCACTAATGTCATTCGCGAAAATTACGAGGGGGTGATGACAAAATGAAAAAAAAAAGTTCTTTATTTGCCAAATCAATATAACAACCTTGCACAATTCAAGTTTAAAAATAAGCAGTAAAGGTAGATAAATTATTGTTTGGTTACGAAATTACGAAGAGTATCATGATTTTGAAACTCTCTCCATCCATTTCCATAAAATACCTATTAACTATCTGAAAAATACTTCTGTCTGAGTGCTTTTCAGCTAGTATACCTACTGACCGAAGATTTGATCAGGCTTTCTTCCAGCACAGTCAGTAGGTTTACAGGGAAAAGGAAAATGCCGAATTGGAGTATCCGGTCGGCAATGTGAAAAACTCTAAATTTTTTACGCCAAGGAAAAAAGTTTTATAAGAATAATATAAAGATATTATTCTTATAAAACTTTTATGCATCTACACTTTCAATTAAAATTCATTAAAAAATATGCTGTTTTCACCAAATTATTAAAACCTGTCTAATTAAGTAGTCTAATTTAGGTACCTACGTCATCACATCACAGTTATCTTCAATTTTAAATTATGCATTTATGCATGTAACTGAAAGTTGCGAGTTCTTTACAGATTTAGTTTTAGAAATCCAAACAGAGCTAGATATTTAAATTCGTCGTATCGTGTTTACAAGGCGAAATACCAAAACATCTTGGCAAATCGCAAAATCATAGTGAATTCTCCCATTTAGAATGCATTCGTGTGAAAACAACCTAGATTGTGTTGCCATTTAGGATATTTTTAGAATGCGATGTGGAATCTAATCGTAGACTATAGACAGGGCCAGCGGGGTTTCAACTCCACTTCGAAAGGGCATTCAACAAGTGTCGCAGGGAGGCTAGGAACAGAGCCTTGTAGCACAACATGGGGGCCCTATGTCCAGAACTCATCTACGATTAGCTTATTAATTAATAATTGATGTTCTGTAATTTTTTGTTTATTTATTATTTTACTAGGAATAATTACGAAAGCTATAAGAGAAATGCAATTAGACCAAGGTAAGTTAGGTACTGACTGAAGGCATACAAAACCTGCCTATTTTTTGTACTAGTGACTGAACCAACTTATTCCTTACTAGCTTCAGCCCGCGAGGCTATAATCTTCCTCAAGAATTGGGCTATCCAATGCAAAAATAATTTGTCAAATCTGACAGGTAGTTCCGGAGATTATCCCTACATACAAACTTACAAATAAACAAATACCTCTTTAAAATATTATATTATAGTAAGTATAGATTTACTAGGTATAATTGATAAAATTAAGGTTTCTAATTTAAAACTACAAATTAATGTTACGAGCACTCATTTTATTTACTAACAGTTGGCGGTATTTTTCAATATGTAGGTAGCGACCTACATACTTAAATATTTCGTGTTGTGTTGTGGTATGTCCTTAGAGCTAAACAATTAATTATTGAAAACAATCATAGCTCATAATAAAATTGTAAACACTTACCTCAGTGGATGTTAACAAAATTCCTTGGCTTCAATTACAGAATTAACACAAAATAACAGTGCACATTTTCTCCAGAAAAAAAAAGAAAAACGGCGGGAAAAATATATAAGTTCGTCGCACTTTCAAGTTCAAGCCGACATGATGCACAAAACCACTGTTTTCTTTAAAGTTTGATAGTTTATACACTCGGTACACAGAACGTTATGCGCGTGTGATCACAAGGATTGAATAAACGACAGTGCGTAAACAATATCGTGTTATGAATGCGGTTCTGGCGCGAACGTCCGAGGTTATTATCAAAGGCTATTGAACGGAGACAGTCACGCTTTACATTGATATCAACGCCATCTATGACAGTATGAGTTTTTGTTTGAGTTGGCGACCCCATTTGTTCGGAATACGTTCTACGAACTTGGTTTGGTAAAAAAAAAAAACTTGAGTAAATACGCAAATAATATAGCTAAATTACAGCATGAAGATAAATTTGTCTGTAGAAACCTTTGACACAAGTCTTCTTTGGTGCTAAATGAACGAACAAACTCGGAACTCACGCACGCACGCCACGGTGGTTATTTTAATTAATTACAGATACATATTTGAAATTTTTCGTAAACTCTTCGATCTAGCTCTTGGATTATACTTAAAAATTAATTATATCTTCTAAACCAAGACCCGACTAAATCTATGACTTGGCGAAAAATTGCGATTAATTTGGTAGAAATCAGATCTTCGCTAGGTGCCCTAGCTTTTGAGATTCAATTGGGCCAAGCTGGGGAGATGCTCCTCAGATCGGCCACCTATAAACTCTTATAACTTTTGAACCAGTAACAGACAAATTTTGACGAATTAGCGACAAATTTTTTGTGTTATCAAAATTAAAATTCTTGATGGTGGCCATGCCAGTGTCAGTCTCACGCTTAGCTTAGCTACAAGCTTGAGACTAATCTCCAGCCATAATAAAATAATGAAAAAAAAGAACTTATCGCTGCTGTCCTCAATCAGTTCAACGACAAGTCATCACTACAGTAAGAATGGTACCTTAAATGTAAAATAAAATGCAAAAGGAAATCTTAACTGTAATTTATTTTAATATAATTCAACACACCAATATACAAAAGAGGTGAATTGGATCAATACCACAAGCTTAAGACTAAGGTTTTGGAGAACACTTCAGTTATTAACACAAAAACATACAGTCCGAGGCGTTAATATGGCAAATTCAGTTTTAGAAGTGACTGAGTGGATGATCTATAATGCTAATTGAAATGAAATCTTCTTTTTGAACAGTGAACGAAACTAAAATGACAGACTCGGGCCGGTGATGCTGAATCGGGTATACTTGCTCCAGTGGATCGGTGACGCATACTCTACACTGAATCACGTACTCCGCTTCAGTCGTTAGTTTTCACTTATAGCAGTCATAAGCTCACACAGTCTTTTTTTTGTTTGTAAAACTTGATGTGCAATATTAACGGCATGTTACTGTACATTCTCTGTTGACCCATTGTTTATTTGCCAGCCGCAGTGGCCAGCGGGTTTCTTAACACTAGGATCACTGAGTCTCCGCGAAGAAACATTTTTGAAATAAACCTATCCTTGTTCACAGCTTTACCCTGAAATACAAAATGTTATGTATGAGTATAAGATAATTTAAAAAATATCAATATGAACACCTTTGAATAGATATGCTATGTTTTCTTAGCAGACATACTGAGCCCTTTGGCTCGGTTGAGCAACCATATTACACACAGTTGTAAAGCAAACTGACTGTAATCAGATGGACGAAGGCTGGTGATGGGATTAAACAATGTGTTTTTTGGAGAAACCAAAGTTCTGCAGTGAACCTATGCATACATATTATGTGGTTTAAACTCTTAGACAATCCTCTGACCTCAATCAACTGAATCAACAGTTTAATACAACATTTTAGCCTTTGTATTATTGGTTGATTTTGCAATAACTAAAACAAATAAACAACTTTCTCATTCACTGGTACAGTAACCGAAAAGATAGGTAATATTCTTGGAAGAGGAACTTTATCAGGCAAACGAATTTTTTAGTGGAACTAACTTAACTAACCCAAACTAGAACCTTAAACATCGACTTCCTAAAAATCAATAGATAACCTCTAAATTCACTGTTTGTATGACAAATTAGAGCCGAAAAAGACTAAATTTAGTGAATAATTGAAAGAAATTTCAAGGAAAACTTTACCTTCTTGCCTTTGCCTAGCCTTGGTACTTCAGTCCACATTTCCTTGACATTCTCAAGCACCATGTTGCAATGCCGGTCGAATGCCTTGACGCGTCCCAGCAGCTTTTTGTTATTTCGGCAGTTGATCAGAACTTGTGTATTGTTCTTTACTGACTGCGTAAGAACTGAAAGAGGGCCTGTACTGAATTCTTCCTCTTCAATTTTGGATAATTCCTCCAAAGTCATCTCCGAGCGTGGCTTAGATGTAGATGCCCTGAAAACACATTTTTTGGGTAAATAAGCGTTTTGGAACTAGCTATCTCCATTGTTTGAGTATTTCTAAGTCTTGTACTTACATTTTTCAGTGGTTTTGTTTTAGTTTTTCGAGTAGAAATCAATAAACAAAATTGCAAATCCTGAACAATCACACTAACAACGCCAGGAATACTTTTTTTTTTAATGTTTTGACTTTTGTTTTGTTGACTTAGTTAGTAGTCTTTTGGGACATTTGAAAGTACAATGGCCAATTTCCAAAACATGCTTGGACTTGAACAATCATAGAAAATGTAAATATTGTGAATGTGGTTTCACTCGCCTATTATCCTCTCGAATGTCGTAATTACAGAAACAATTAAAAAACCATTTTCGCGTGGATCCACGATACGCAAGGTTAAAAATAATTTAGTACGGTATTCAGCAATTTTTTTTATTTAGAATTGAGAAAAAAAAAAAAATCTCATTGTGAATCAGGGCGTCCGACTCAAAGCTCGGTCATCCAGATATTAGTGATAAAACTAACGTGGAAGCGCCAGTACCTATAGGTCGCGAAATTCAAATGTTCTTAATGATGAATGTTGATTTGCGACCGTAACTAATATGTATTTACAGAATTAATAAATTATAATTAAAATCATCAATACAACTCTCGCGGGCTACCTAAACACATTCCATGTATTTCATCTTGGCTAATGTCTCATCTTAGGTAGCCAATCCTGTGTTTTCCTAGTCCAAAATGACCAGTGTTCTTTAACGGGTGTTACCAGTGACCTTATTCGGAATCAAACTTCGATAAGCTTCTTGCTTATAGTGCACAAGACACAACATTTATTAAATAGTACAGACGCCAGCACATCAAGCTACCACAATCTGTCAAATTTATTATAGATTTTCAACTTTATCGCTGAATTGTAAGGTTCAAAGTTGATTGGGAAAATTTGACAGTTTCGGGTAGCTTGATGTGCTGGCGTCTGTACATTACTGCCGCGGTCTATAATGACTACTTTGCTGGTCGCGCTGATGATGGCCGACAGCGCATCGTAGCGCAGCTCCAGGCCGACACAGCGCGGTCAGCGTGCAACACTTGATGGACGAGCTGAGATAAAGGCCGAGGCCGTAGGTCGAGCCCTTTATAGCGAGGACAGCAAGGGCTGCAATGATGGCCAAGCTGGAAGGCCTAGAGCGTAGCTAGGCTAGCTCGAGGCAATCATAGCGTGAGCAGCGAAGCAGTCATAGTGGGCCAAGGCTTGTACAGTGCTTTACTCAAAAATGCAAGTACCTAATCTAAATAAAACCAGCAAGTAATTTCAATAAAATATATATTAATTAACTAGAAATTTAATTAAAATGACAATTATGAAAAGTACAGTTACTAAAATTCAACACCGACTTTCCCGGTTTGATATTACTAATAGTTTGCGATAATTTTAATGCGGTGTTTGACTGCTGTATTATTTCTTCATATATTACGCAAAAAAGTCACTAAATAAAAATAAAATTTTCGCTGAACCGCGCTTTTGTTACTTCTTTGTTTTTTTTTTTTTAACAATGGTAATTTTTTTTTTTTTTTAAAGGGCATCTCGCAGTACTGACCACTAAGGTCTTGGCTGCTTAACCTCTCTGCTCGACAAGATTTTGACATGTGACACATCAGTTAACTCGACGGGGTGTTGCGAATTCAGTCATGAAATTCAGGAATTTACATCAATTTTCAGCATTCGAATTTATTAAGAAAAATATGTTACCGCGCCTATTTTATACAATAAGTTTGTGGAAAATATCTTTAATTATATGTTGAGATCAGTCAAACCGCGTCAGTATACTGCGAAAGTTGTATAGAATTGGTATTACTACACCTATCCAAAAGGTAGGTAATTTAAAAATGCTGAAAATATGTACATAAATAACCCACTCTCTTGCTGAAAATATGCAAAAAGGAAAAATAAAGATATTATCATTCTCTCTGCATTCTTACTTTTACCATGTTTCATAACATAAACTATATAAAAACACGATCAAATCTTGATGAAAATTACTAAAAATTATGTTGCGACGTGACACTTCTTAGTGCTGACCGTCTACCTAATTTTCTTATATCGATTCAAAAGTAGCATTCAGCCTAATCGATACTCGCAAGAAAATCAGTGTAAAAAAGTATTAGAAACTGAATAAAAACTCTTTGGTATATTTTCCATGAATTATTTTATTTTTGATATTAATAATTTTATTAGTAAGTATATACATACAGTGTGGATAGGGTAGTAACTTTTGAGGGTTCCGTACGTACCTACCTACGAATGAAAAAATGGAACCCATAAAGGATTACTCGTGAGTCGGTCTGTCACAGCCAATTTGTTTCGAATCTACTGGACCGATTAAGTTGAAATTTGGTACACATATGAATTTCTGTGACCTAAATACAGAAGCGTAACGTAAAAAATGAATTTTGAATATGGGGTCACTTTTGGGGGCCAAACTAGACAATAAAAAAAGTTTTCCAAACTATGCCGTGTGACATATCAAATGAAAGAACTTGTAGTGGGGGTCCCAAATATTTATGTTAATTATTCTATATTATTTTTGGAACTAAGTTCTTTAACGCGACTTGCAGTAGGAGTAAACTGGCATAAATCGTCACGCGAAAAAATGTTCATACTTGTAACTGTCTTCTTCTAATTTGAGAGAGAGAGAGTGTGAATTTGATCAAAATGTAAATCCAAGATGGCGGCTGCGAAAATTTTCAAATTTTATTTTTGTTTGAAATTATACATGAAAAAGAACTTGGTTCCCCCGGTCTTACACGTTTTATTTTTTTAATTTATTATAGTAAATAGACAATTCCCTACTTATCTACGGAGCCATTGAATATAATTTTTTTGAATACTGGAAATTGTTGGTTGATTATAGATTCCTGGAAAACCTATAAAGTCTATGGTCGTAAAATAATATGAGTTTGTTCTTGGGGTAAATTATTGGTAAAAAACATGGATGCTATTCCAATTTGATAATTTTTCATCATGACTACAATTTTCATGTTTTTCGGGGGGATAGTGCTGATATCGAATAAGATGAACATTCCGGATTTTAAGATGGCGGCTATTCCAAATAATAATAATATTGTAGATTCATTCTCATAGACATCAGTTTCATGCTGATTATAAACTCGATAGCCAAAATCCGTGAAAAAAAATGGCCCTCTTAAGTCCGTTTGTCCGTGCGTCCGGATGTCATACAGCCATTTTACACGGAGACTATTTACTCTATCGATGAAAATTTGAAAAAAGGTGTATTCTTTGCACCGCTAAACAATGGTGTAATGAAATTACGATAAACGTAATATAGGGGATGGTTTAGTTTTTTTTCATCCCTCGGTTATAGGGAATGCCCTATACATATAACCGAGGGATGAAAAAAAACTATGCACATAAAGCGTGTATTGTTGGATCTCTTAATTAAAATGATAAATATGTTTTGGGGCTTTACATTTTAAGTCGATAGTTTTTGAGATATTCCGGTTACAATCCAGAATTAGTTTTGTTTATTATAGTTTTTTCGAGAAATACAACCTTATTTTGCAGTCGATAAAATTGATGCTATGCAATATTTATGCGTAATTAAGTATTTATCCCAACTACGGAATCCTTTACTGTGCGTAGTCCAACATACACTTGGCCAGTTTTTTTTATATCGTTGGGAAACAACCACAAAAAAAAAAACAATTTCCATTACTCAAGTAAGAGTAACATATTAAAAACAAAAACTACCAAACACATACAACAAAAAATATGGACGTCATTTAAAAGCGTTTGCGGAATACCTACCCACTTTATAGAATTAATTTATCATCATTCCCAAACAAAATTTTGTTAAGCCTACGTATACTGGGCATTCTGTAGCAAACTATCAGAAAGTATCAAAATTAAAATCTACAGTAAATAATTGTCCAAAAAATTAAAATAGTTTTGAACAGCGAGCGCATTCCGAATTTAAATTCAAATATAGAAACAATTAAGCGCGAAATTTAATAAATGAGGTAAGTATCTATCCCCGTCCTGTCTGTTGACTCGTTTTATACATAATGTCCAAAAAACTATTAAAATTACATTATAAAAGTATAAATAATTATTATAAACAATGCTTAATGTATTTAATGCTTAAAACAATTTTATTTCAATTTTCAAGTATCGATTTCTGACATTCGACATATTAATTAATCGAGTCGATCAAAATTGAAAAAAAAAATCGTTTGGCATAATCGTTTTCGCACATCATTACAATAAAAAAAACAATAATGGTCGGATATTTTTAACATAAATTGAGTAGTGGTAATGAATATTACGTGTTATTGGACCTGTGTTCTTATATTACGTTAAGATTTGGGCATTTTCTAGTTGTTTATAATATTTTTAACAATATTTGTCACATTTTAAATCGTATCTACATGTGTATGTGTGATATTAGTGAAAAGTTAAAATGTAAACACGCACGATTGGCGCGAAACTTCGACTTTGGATATCAAAAACTTCATTACCACTACTTATTTAACTTGAACAATGGATGAATTCGTCAAATAATTAAATGATGTTGTATTCACTGCTCCTGTGGTGGAGTTTAGATGTTCGAAATCCCCAATTTTTATGATTTTTAGCCTCGACCTCGACTGTCATCAAAATGGCGATTATCGCATTTACAGACTTGAATTTTATAAAGGTAAATTAATAATCTTGCACGTTAAATGTGAAAGATTGAATGGTGTAAACATTTGAGTTTTTTATTCAACTCTCTTAATTAACGCACATTCATAAGATTTAATGGGTAGTATAATAAATATTAACATAATCAATTAAGGGTGTCGTATGTGGTAATTCTGGGGTCCAATTGGACCCACTACCGAGCCGGCGGAGGTTTGTGTGTTCGGGTCCAATCGGGGGCGCTTCCGAACTATACGGTTAACCGGATTTTCCTGTGGGTGCCATAAGCTTCTACACTTAGAGCCTCCAGCCAGAAGCTTTTTGAACTTATTCTAAATTAAAATTAAGCGAATGCTCGCTAAGGGCACCCCCTGTGGGGTACGAACCATGGTAGTTGGAACTATACAGCCAAATATGGAATAAAATCTTTTTGTACAGACGCCAGCACATCAGGCTACTACAATCTGTCAAATTTATTTATTAGATTTTCAACTTTATCGCTGAAGCATACTGGCTTTTCCAGCAAAGATGTGGAAAACGTTATCACAAATATGGTACGAGGCAAATCCCCGGGCAATGATGGCCTCAGTATTGAGCATCTGCAGTATGCAGGCAAGCATCTTTATAGGGTCCTATCCATGCTGTATACCTTTTGTATGCGACACTCTTACCTACCTGCAAAGCTGATAGAAACTATTGTGGTACCAATAGCGAAAAATGTAACTGGTGACGTCACGGATATAAACAATTACAGGCCGATATCTCTTGCGACTGTAATTGCAAAGGTTTTTGACAGTCTACTGGATGCACAAATCGGCAAGCATATTCGGCTTAACGATGCGCAGTTTGGGTTTCGTGAAAATCTGTCGACCGAATGTGCTATCTTGACACTGAAACATACCGTCAACTATTATGTTAATAGAAAAACACCTGTCTATGCTTGTTTCCTGGACTTGTCAAAGCCTTCGACCTGGTGGATTACAACAGGCTCTGGACCAAGCTTGAGGAGGTGGGGGCTCCCACTGAACTTATTAACATCTTGTCTTTCTAGTGCAACCATCAGAAAAACTATGTCAAGTGGGGAAACGTGCTTTCGGATGAGTATGCACTTGAGTGTGGTGTCAGACAGGGAGGCCTGACCTCTCCAAGACTTTTTAACTTGTATGTTAATCAGCTGATTGAGGGCCTCAGTAACAGTCACGTTGGTTGTCATATAGATGACGTCTGCGTAAATAACATCAGTTACGCTGACGACATGGTGTTGCTGAGTCCGTCGCTCAGTGGTTTGAGAAAACTGCTCGGTATTTGTGAGTCATATGCGGTCGCTCATGGTCTCAAATACAATGAGAAAAAAGTGAGTTCATGGTGATTAGAGGTAAGAATAAGTCACCGGAGCATGTACCCCCGGTCTGTTTAAACGAAGTACCTCTGAAACGTGTCTCTGAGTTTAGATACCTAGGACACATAGTGACTGAGACCCTAAATGACGATGCAGATATCGAGAGGGAGCGAAGGGCGTTGTCGGTTCGTGCGAATATGTTGGTGCATAGATTTGCAAGGTGTACAGTAGATGTAAAAGTGACACTGTTCAGGGCCTACTGCCAAAGCTTTTACACCAGTGCTCTATGGACCAGCTACACGCAAAGGGCCTACAACGCTCTTCGCGTACAATACAACAACGCCTTCAGAGTTCTGGTGGGGCTCCCACGTTTCTGCAGCGCATCAGGCATGTTTGCTGACGCTAGGGTCGACAATTTTTATGCCATAATGCGTAGAAAAGCAGCATCTCTGATGTTTAGGATCCGTGGGAGCCCCAACGGTATGCTGAGGATGATATCAGATAGGCCGGAGTCTGCAGTGCTGGGGAGGCTTATTCGGCTTCACGTGACATAATTAATATATGTAATGTTATTGTTGTTGTATTTTTATGTGGTGTTTTAATGTCTATTTGAATTTTTATAATGTGAATTAATACTAGTATACTAACATAGTTTTTAAGACCTCTGTTACTAACACTATATGGACAATTTTGTAATTATGTCTGAAATAAATGAATTTACTATTATTATTATAAGGTTCAAAGTTGATTGGGAAAATTTTACAGTTTCGGGTAGCTTGATGTGCTGGCGTCTTTATCCCTATACCTGTGTTAGTCAATTTCATTGTTGTGGACGAGACCCAAGAAGCTCAGCTTCAGATCTTGATAGCTGTAAATCTCTTATGAGATCATTTAATACGGCTTGGTTGATCACGGCTTTTTCTTCGAAGGAAAACTCTTCAGAATAACTAGCAGCAGGTATAATTTTGACGTCACTTTAATTGTCATCATGTAGAGTGTATTTTGACTCGCGCTACAACCACCGTCAGGGCAAATTGGATATGGAAGGTCTTTAAAATGCAATATAGGCTTAGTAACAGATGGAATACACAATACCTGTGATCAAAACTTTGTTTACACTTTCTACTCGACATATTGTTTAAGTTTAAATAAAGATATCTCATAAACAAAAGAAGTCAATGAACACTGAACCTAAGCAACTATGATAATATTGAAAAAAAAAGATTGGGATTAGAAAAAAAATGTGACGTGTTAGAATTTTTATGTTGACACTTTTAGAATTTAGGAAGGCAGAAGGTAGTACTGACATAAATTTCGCGAGGGGTATATAAAAATTTGTAAACTAGTGTTATCGTTGTTCGTCATTGATTCTGGTATTTATTCTTTGTACAGACGCCAGCACATCAAGCTACTACAATCTGTCAAATTTATTTAATAGATTTTCAACTTTATTGCTGAAAAATAAAGTTCAAAATTGATTGGGAAAATTTGACAGTTTCGGGTAGCTTGATGTGCTGGCATCTGTACTTAACATTATGAACAACTTTCACTATGGGATCAACAAAAAATCAGCTGTTCCCTACATTTATGTTCGTTTACCTAATTACTTAATTTTAATTTTCGCGCATTATTTGAGAAAAGTAATATACAAGCCTTGGCCGCAACCAGGCATTGATGGAATCATCACCTATGTGTGTCTCGGCTTCGCTTCGCATTAAATATTATAATTTTGAACATTTACGAGTACCCAAACTATTGGACTGTTCAGTATTCAAATAACGAACGCTTCGCCACCTAGACAACCGTTGCCGTTGAGCAGTGCTTGCTAAAGTACTCTGTGCTAGTAGTTTTATTGAGACTAATGCATAGATAATACGATTAAATGACTAATGCCAATTTTTGAAGTGAAAACTTCTTTAGGCGCGTTGGGCATTTTTGAGATGGGACTAAACTATTGATTTCGCGACACTGTAACGACACCAGCGTTTGACCATTCAAAAGACATCAACGCGTTGATTACCGCGGTGCCGATTTTTTTTCAAGTTTTCTCTTCTGTCGGCACTACCGGAGTGCCACTGTTTTTTTTTACCGTCCGTCGATAGTATAGTACAGTAAAGGAGTTACATCCAAAGCACTTGGAAAGTTAAATGGCATAAATACTTACTTTTTGTAGGTAGGAGGTCCGGACTTTTGAAATGCATCCAGCAAATAGCACCACTAAAGATGTCCGTGACTACCGCAGGACCACCAACGCCAATCGCTTCCATATTTGTGCTCGAACGAGTGCTCGAACGACAAAATTGGTACCTTAGTAGTTTTCGAGAAACTCGACTTTGAAGGTGGTCCGGCCGTAGTCACGCTCCCTTCAGCAGGACCACCATGAGCGCCGTAAAAGGGGGCATGCTGCAGCTATTCTAAGTATACAAATAATTACTGCCCTTAAATGTGATTCATTGCGTTAAAAAACAGAACTGAAACATTTATATTTACCGAGAAATCAACGATGATAACTTTCGTGTGCTCGTTCAGCAGGACCACGACTTTGAATGTTGATTCCAAGTTTGAGGAGCTTGTCGCTTTCCTCAAACCTACCTAGAAAATTAGTACCTAGCAAGATAAAATTAGTGCCCAAAATTCAAAATTAGTTCTTCAGTAGTTTACGAAATATACCATGCCATTGGGTGGGGCGGCGGCGGCGGTAGTCACGGTGTAAAATTTTCTTTTCAAGATTTCCCTATTAAAAACTGTGATTTCTTTCCAAATTTATACAAAAATTAGTGCTCCTAAAGAAGTTATAGCGACCAAAAATTCAGATTCCTAAGTGTTGTATTTTAAGAGAAATTAGCTTTCATTACTTTTCCATACTAAATCTCAGCGTATAACCCGACCAAATTAAGTTGTCAATGGTATTGAGCTGTTTAGGAGATGTACACTCGTGCACATAAATTAATGGATGTCGGAATAGTAATAACAACAGTTCAATATCTATAATAATAGGGTTCCGTACTAAAATGGTAAAAAGGATTTATGCGACTCAGTCTGTCTGTCCGTCTTTCTGTCACAGTTGGATATCTCAAGAACAACTACTAATGCTATAGCTTGAAATTTGGAATAGTTTTAGATGACGTTTGCCCAATTATTTTGCAATTAAGAAAGAAAATTCGAAGTGAGGCTACTAGGGCATCCCAGAGGGTCATGGCCATTCGGCTGGCCCGATGATACCGCACGGTCTCCTGCGAAGTGGCGAGCCTCCTTGCCGGATTACCGCCATGGGATTTGGAGGCAAAGGTCCTCGCGCACATCTGGGAGTAGCGCGAGGAGGCGAAACGCCGGGGCTTAACGCGCGTGCTTGCGGACGGTGAGCAATGGGTAGCTCGCCGTCCGATAAGGACCAAGCCCGGGTCGACGGCGCGTTGTGTTCCACGCGCGCCTCAAAGAGATGTCAGCAGAATTGACGGGGTCCGCTAGGGCCAATGCCTGCCGGGGGTTCGAAGAAAACCGATAGGGAAATCGTAGCCCCCGGCAACAGGGCAACCGAAGGAACACGGGTGGGTTTTAGTCAGTAAGAGTCTGACACGCCCTCCCGCTCCGCCCAGAGCGGGAGAAGTTATTTGATAATTTCCCACCCAAAAAAAAAAAAGGCTACTAGGGTATATGGGGTATCATATGAATACGCGCTATTTGCAAATTCACAAAAAAAAAAAAAAAATATGCCACTTTTGACGAAAAATTTAAAAAAAAATACCGTTCCCCCCATTATTATATCCCCGTGTTGTTATATGAATATCATTAAAGAGCAATAGGTATTTCTTATTTATTTCTTTAATTTTTGCATTCTAGTAATTTGTAAATTAGTACAACACAGAAAGTAGGTACTTAAAATACAGAAAAATAATTATTCGAGTCATTAACAAAGGTATATGTATCACAGGCCATGGATATTTTTTTTCTTAATATGTACATAGGCCTACTAGGTACAGACGCCAGCACATCAAGCTACTACAATCTGTCAAATTTATTTACAGATTTTCAACTTTATCGCTGAACTATAAGGTTCAGAGTTGATTGGGAAAATTTGACAGTTTCGGGTAGATTGATGTGCTGGCGTCTGTATATAGTTTGTATAAAAATTATAGATATTGAACTGTTGTTATTACTATTCCGACATCCATCAATTTATGTGCACGAGTGTACATCTTCTAAAATCTATTCCGTGAAAACTTAGGTGAAGTGAGCTGTCATCCCACTTGATGCTAGGGATTGGCACTATTGTCACCTCACTTCGAGCTCACTTCACCTAAGCTTTCACGGTGAGATTTTTACAGAATAGATAGACTGCTCAGTACCATTGACAACTTAATTTGGCCGGGTTATACGCTGAGGTACTGAAACGTGGTCGCTCAAAATGGGCCTTATCAGAAGGCTAAAAGTCACCCAAAGGGCAATGGAGAGGGCTATGCTTGGAGTTACCCTACGTGATCGAATCAGAAATGAAGAGATCCGCAGGAGAACCAAGGTAACCGACATAGCCCGAAGAATTGCGAAACTTAAGTGGCAATGGGCAGGGCACATTGCTCGTAGAACGGATGGCAGATGGGGCCGAAAGGTTCTGGAGTGGCGACCGCGTATCGGAAGACGTAGCGTTGGAAGGCCTCCCACAAGATGGACCGATGACCTTGTGAAGGCCGCAGGAATCCGCTGGATGCGGAAAGCACAGAATCGGTCGAAGTGGAGGTGCTTGGGGGAGGCCTATGTTCAGCAGTGGACGTCTTTCGGCTGAAATGATGATGATGATGATGATTCACTGAGATTTAGTATGGAAAAGTAATGAAAGCTAATTTCTCTTAAAATACAACACTTAGGAATCTGAATTTTTGGTCGCTATAACTTCTTTAGGAGCACTAATTTTTGTATAAATTTGGGAAGAAATCACAGAGTTTTTAATAGGGAAATCTTGAAATGAAAATTTTACACCGTGACTACCGCCGCCTCACCCAATGGCATGGTATATCTCGTAAACTACTGAAGAACTAATTTTGAATTTTGGGCACTAATTTTATCTTGCTAGGTACTAATTTTCTAGGTAGGTTTGAGGAAAGCGACAAGCTCCTCAAATTTGGAATCAACATTCAAAGTCGTGGTCCTGCTGAACGAGCACACGAAAGTTATCATCGTTGATTTCTCGGTAAATATAAATGTTTCAGTTCTGTTTTTTTAACGCAATGAATCACATTTAAGGGCAGTAATTATTTGTATACTTAGAATAGCTGCAGCATGCCCCCTTTTACGGCGCTCATGGTGGTCCTGCTGAAGGGAGCGTGACTACGGCCGGACCACCTTCAAAGTCGAGTTTCTCGAAAACTACTAAAGTACCAATTTTGTCGTTCGAGCACTAATTAGTACCAATTAGGTACTAATTATTTACTAAATATGGAAGCGATTGGCGTTGGTGGTCCTGCGGTAGTCACGGACATCCGCTAAAGCTATGGTTTCTAGAAAGCAGTTCCGTCATTTTCTATCGGCCGTCATGAAAATCTGTCTTTTTCACCAGTATATGACATTGTGTGACTGGCATGGCCACCATCAGGGATTTTAATTTTGATAACACAAATTGTCGCTAATTAGTCGAAATTTGTCGCCAAATATCAAAATTTGTCGGTCACTGGTTAAAAATTTATGGGTTTATAGGGTTTATAGGGCCGATCTGGGGAGCATCTCCCCAGCTTGGCCCAATTGAATCTCAAAAGCTAAGACACCTTGCAAAGATCTTGTTTTCTCCCACATTTTGTCGCTAATCAATCGCAATTTTTCGCCAAGTCCAAGAGCTGGATCGAAGAGTTTACGAAAAATCTAGGAAAAAGTTTAAAGAACCGCTTTCTTAGCAAAAGCTTTACAGCAAGGAATCGCTGCGTCGTCGGCAGCTACGTCTCCGTGCTCTGTATATCACGAAATAGTCGAAGTTTATGGGGGAAACAATGAACAAAATGAAACGAGAACCATTCATGAAATATTTTTATTTATCTTTTTTTCTGTAATAATAAGAAAAAAAATGAAGTATTCAACTAGGTTTTAGTAACTAATTTTGATATAATAATTCAATAAATTTATAATTCACAGTCTTGGAATAAAAATAAAGGCTAATTTTAATAATAGACATTGCCATTTTCATTCAACATTAGTTTTTTTCCACTTGCAACATATTACGTAAACTTTTAATATTCATACAGGAACAAGCAAAGATGCGTACCGGGATCACACTTACATAAATTTCTTTGGTTATATTTACAAATATTTATGTACTTTTCATTTAAAAACTTATTTAAATTATCACAACTATACATACCTATTACTTTATCGACACATATGCGAAAGACAAAATATGAAAAATAAAAAATACAATTATGACATAGCCAATCATTTTGTTTTGATATTAATTTTAACTCCAGTACGCAAATATTGAAATCAAGTTTTAAATGAAAAGCATTTTTTTTCAAAATTAAGTTAACAAGTTACAAGAATACGATGATATCCATAGAAAACTTAAATAAAGTAGTAAACGTACAGGCGAACGATCCCGATCGAGCACTTTTCAACCTTATTACTAAGGGTATAGGGGCGAAGAGTGGCCAAATGGGAACATTCGCGGTATAAACCCCTGTATAGAAGGACCCGTACTGGATATTCAAGCCCTGCGTTCCGAAATGCGCAAAAATTTAAATTATTATCACTTTTATCGCATTTCGGAACGCAGGGAAGCTTGTTCAGTACTAGCCATTCTAAGCAGGGCCCATGACAAATAAATCTGATTTAAAAAGTCCGCCTTATAGAGAAAATATTACAATCACATATAAAAATATAAATTTTACACAAGATCTCGCTTCTCAATCTATTATTTTCGTTGTGAAGCTTTCATTGAAGTGCGACTGTCATATAATTATGTGGTTACCTAACAATATTTATTACGGTTATTCACATGGTAAGACTAATCAATCATCTTTTCACAAAAAAAATCTCACAATGGCAACCACAGAGCAGCTAAAAGTAAAAGAGTTCTTATTGCATTTTGCTTTTTAATTAAAACTTTATGCACAATCAAAAATAACCTTACGATGGCGGATTTAATGCCTTAGGCTTTTTCTACCAGTCTACCATCAGCATAATCAGCATATAATGTTTCAGACTGCTGGGATACAGGCCTCCTCTCTGTGAGGAGTGGGCCATGACCCACCACACGCGGGCCCAGTGCGGGTTGATGGATGTCACATGTTTTCGAATTTTTGGTTCTAGGACATGCCGGTTTCCTCACGATGTTTTCCTTCACCGTTTTGAGAGCAATGGTGATGAAATAATATACACAAAGTGTACCTGCTTCGGTTCGAACCCACGACTTACAACTCTTAAGTTACGGTCGTTACCACGGAACCACCACTGCTCTACCACACCAGAGATAAATCTGTAAATATTTGCCAGCATCCATGCACTCCAATTTCCTTACTGCTCTGTAGTTTCCAACTTTATTTGTAAAGAAGAAAGTCTATTTCCCAGATAAAATGCCAACAAAACTATTGCTTACTTAAATATCAACAAACTTGGACAATAATCGACATATTGAGGTTCATTTTGCGACGATGCAGCACCATTATATTTTGTACCAAGCTGTGGCAGTGTTTACAACTATGGACGACAGTTATTATGCATATATTTATTTATAAATTATTGCAGTATTCCGATTAAAGCATATTATTGATAAGGCCATGAGCAGAATTTTATAATATTAATTTACTTTATATTATATTATCATCCGTTTGTTTTCCACTGCAGGACAAATGCCTTCCTTTCCTCCTTCCACTTATCCAAAGTCGAGTTCGTCCGGTCATCTCCTCCTGGGCCTGCCGCGTTTGCTCCTGTTTGGGACCCACCATTTTACTTTACTCCTTCAAATTAGTTAAATATATCTTAAGAGTATCAAATACGTTCTATCATTTAACAATTCACACACTAGCTAACCGATACTGACGGTTACATACTATTCGGATTAGCCGTTTAAGTCGTCAACGCTAACATACAGACGAACAACTCCTTACTGGCTGGAGGTTTTAAGTGTAGTAGCTTAAGGCACCCACAGGAAAGCCCGGTTAAGTAGTCATGATCTCAGAGGTCAACTACGAGATGCCCTACCTAAAAAAAACAACTCCTTATTATAATAATAGCTGTCTTCCTAAATCCTGCCCATGGCCCTACCAAAAATACATCAACATTATCTGATTTTTAATATTACAAAAATACGTTTCTAATATATTTTCGGTAAGCATGTTGATTCTCTGTAGCACCATTTATATAGTGGAATAAGAACGGGTTTATATAAATTATTTATCGTAAAGCATCAACACTCAAAATTAACTAGATTTATGCCTTTGCATGTCGCCGTCTAAATGTGTAATGGAAAATTGGTGGGAAGAAATAATGTTCGAGTTACATTTACATGGGTGTTTGCATCCCTATAAAGATTTCTAACATGGGGTTCTATATGGTGGTGCAGACGAATTAAGGCAATTTTAATAGATACATAAAACGAAGCAAGAAAATAACGAAAAAAAAAATAAGTATCCGAAAAATACAGCCACTGAAACAATAGGCAATCAGACAATCGTGACCAAAGCAAAATAACTGTTATATCTATCAGTTATTTTGACATTCCATGGTGATACACATCTGGATTAAGTTCCCTATTTTTCTGCGTGCCAAAATATTCTAGGCACACTGTATAACTGTCACTGAAGTTTTTTTTCTTTATATTATTATGTGGAGCTGTTTCACAATTTAGACGGCGACATTAAAACATTGCAAAGACACTATTTCTCTATAAATCTCAAACACTATAGTCTTTATAAAAATACGAATTAAGCATTATGTACCATAAGACACTTCTCATTACCATCACTAACATTAGAGAATAAAACTAACCTAATAATATTTACAGAGATCTCTTAGTTATATTTAATCAATCGGTTAAGGGTAGGAGCACATTTTTGGGCTTGGCACCGAATCTTCAAAGCCTAGCCTAATGCCTTCGACATAAAATGTATCGTTTCCATAGAATGTCAGCGGCCGGTTTCCGAGGCATTTTAACCGGGTCGATATCGGTTTTTGAACAGTCAAGGAAAAAAAATTTGCTTTATCTATTTTTTTTTTCCAAATAGATCCTACTTTTAAGACATAAGTTTTTCGAATCAACAGCTATAGATTAGATAGTGCCATCCACGAAGACGCGCCCCACGCTTACAGTACAGTAATCGCGTTTAGGAAGAAGTGTGGGGCGCGTCTTCGTGTATGACACTATCTGTATTATCTGACGACTTCAGATTAAATTAAACGATGCTGATTCGGTGCAAATCTCACGAGTGTCCTACAACCTTAAAACGTACGATCTTACCGTTTAATACATACAAATGTTTAGAAATATACTCTACATAATATGTACAGATATTTCTTACCGTCAAAATAGCGTTTCATTATTAAAAAATATGAACACTTCGTCTTAAGCCTATATTCGTAAGAAGCTGAATAAGTAATAAAAATAATTTCTTTGCTTTCGTTCACGTTCTTCTAACCTTAATTATTTTATATTTTGAACATTTCTTTTCACGTGTTGAGTACCTACATATACCTAATAAACTTTTAGCTGCAGTCAAATATGGCTTAAAAAAAGTGATGAATATAAATGTTGATGGATGGACAGGGAGAGGCCAAAGAAGAGATGGATGGATTGTGTGAGGAATGGTATGAAAGAGAAGGGATTGAATGATAACGTGACGGTTGACAGGGAGGAATGGAAGAAAAAAACGTGTGCGCCAACCCCACGTAACATGGGGCAAGGGCAGGAAGATTATGAGTCAAATATGCTCAAAAGCCCATATGCCAGATGAATAATCTCCTAATTCCAAGCTAAATTTGACCGGGGTTAGACTCTTTTGGATAAGCAACTTACAATACTAACCAGCCATTGACCAACCGAACGAAATTCAATATATCACTCAATACGATGTCGTCATTCACTGAAAATGCTTCGTAAAAATCAGATCCTTACATACTTTGTTTCAAACCCAAGTCTTCTGTGCTAATGGCCATTTAAATATATTTACAGACTAGATAACTCAATTAAATTGCACGCCTTATAAAATTATTTTCATTTTTTTGTTACGGCAATCTCTTTGCCTAAAGACTTTCTATTTTCGAATTTCTGCTGTAAACTGGCAACATTCGATGGTTTGGCCGTCAGTTTTGTTTGATTAGGCTTATTGTCTGTCTTTTGGGTGACTGTAGAGGGTTTTGGTACTACTTTAGGCTTGTTCTTATTTAAGTTGTCCGCTATTGCTTTTACGGACTCTACTTTTGAGATAGCACGGTTCGTGGGCGGAGTTTTGTCTGACACTTTGTTTAAGTTAGAGTTGACTGGTTTAAGTGGTGGTGTCACTTTGATCGGTTTTTTTGGTTCTGTGGGCGCAGGTCTTAACGGTGGTCGGTTGTCGTTCGGCTTCGAGGTCACCGCAGGTTTAGTTGTCACTTTCGTCGTATCATTTGGTAGCTTATTATTGTTAATAACATCGGGAGGTTTCACATTTTTCGCGTCGGGTACCGTACAACTAGAAACAACGTCTGGACTGTTCATTATTTTCGGCGTTAAGTTCACGTTTTTAACTACTTTTGGTGATTGGGGCACGTTTCTGAACGTGGAAGTATTTTTGAGAGTGGGAGGGGTCACTTGTCTTGAGAACGTTGGGATCTTAGAGTTGGGCCCCGGTAAAGGTGGAGCCTTATCTTCTTCCTTTGGGTCATCTTTTTTTAAAAAGGTGGGTACATTGACAGCTGAAGGGTGCAAGTAGCCACTGCTAGTTGTTGATACATTTGATTTTGCTCCAGAATTGCTATAAACACTTTCAGGCGTCTTATAATGTTCCGAATTCATGTACGTGCTATCTCGATTATTCTCTCTCTTTTCTGCGGCTGCTTTGGCCTTTCTTTCCTTCTCTTTCTTTCTCGAAAGCGTCGAGGCCGAGTAAATAGACTCAAAGTTACGATTCTGTATTTCGTCGACGATCTCTCCGAGCAATCCCATGCTTTCTGTACTCCCAGAATTTGACGGGACAACTTTCGGAGTGTTATATCCTTCAGGAGGTGGTTGAGGAATCGTTTTGATTGGCGGAGGCACTCCTGGTAGAGGTTTTGAGTGCTTTTCCGGACTCTCTTCAATAACCGCGTAAATATTGTCTGCAGATTCTTCTGCGATGTGCGCCAAAGGAGCCTGTTTTTCTTCTATACAGTCCACGTAATCTACTGACTTAGTTTCGGGTTGTGGTTTCGGATTAGGTGTTGGGTCTGAATGACTTGGTAAAGGAGGTGGTGGGGCAGTGGGTCTCCCGACTACTGATAAAGGCCTCGGAGCAGCAGGCGCTTGCCTCATAGAACCAAAGCTTTGCAAAGCCGGTTTTTGGCTTGCAGGAGCTCTCATGCTTTGCGCACGATTCACGAACGCTTTAGGGTCATCCCCATCTTCGGAATCCGATACTACAGACACAGATTTGACTGGTAACTCAATCTCTTTCTGGAGTATTGGGTTGGATATCTGCAAATTTCTTAAACCGACTTTGTCGTTTTTAGCGACTTTGACTTGGTGATTCGGGTTTTTCGGGAAAGAGTGGCTTCTTTCGACCGGTTTTCGTTCTTTTTCCTTCGGCTTATCATGTTTGAGGAACGATGCTATACGATTTAACGAAATCCCTTCTTTGACTTTCTTAGGTTCTTCCGGTAACGGCTTTTGGGGCACGCCAGCGGAATGCATGCTTAACGGTCTTTTAGGGAAATCTGGGGTAATAGGGACGGTTGGGGCTGCTCTTATAGGCCCTAAAGTCTTTGACCCTTGTAAGGGAGATATAAGTTCTTTTGCGGTACATGTAGAAGCTTCTAGAATCGGACTGGATATCACTGGCCTTGGCGGGGGATTAGCCACAACGGATGGCGTTACTTCTTCCGTTTTCTCAGAATTCATCAAAGCTTTAATTTTGTTCTGAACAGTACTATTCGTTCTTTTAACTGAGGGACTCGTCTTCGGGCTAGTTTTGGCCGTAGTTGGGACGACCGGAAGTGGCGGGGCACTTCTCAATACCGGCTTCAAAACCCCTTGGGGTACAATATTCTGACTGTTACTCCCACTTCTATGCACCGGAGTAATTTTCGCGCTTTTATTTAAACTTTCGGCAATATTCTTAACTGGTTTTTTACCAATTGCTTCAGCTTCATCTTTTTCAAGGGCAGCTTTTTCTATAGGAGTCAAAGAAAAACCTTTAAAATTGCCAAAGAAGTTGACGGAAGGGTTAATATTGCCTGGGGGACTTCTGTCCGAGTCACTTCGGAGTAAACTGGAGCTCATGTCGTCAGGGTTGGAGAGTGTGTGTACATTGACGGGTTGAGCGTTATTTTGAGCGCTATTTTGAAAGTTTGCCGCGAATTTGCTTGCACTGCGAGAGATTCGATGTTGCAGACTTGCTTTCTTTGGTGATGGGGCCCTGTAAAAAGAAATAAATTGATTAATTATAGCTCTGTAACGTATAAATAATATTGTTGAAGCTTGGTTTGTTGTATGTAAGATAAAAACTTAAATAAATCAAGATTGCAATCATGCTATCATGCAAGTTTTTTTGCATGCCAAATAAATTTGAAAACTCGGTAACATTGAAACGGCTAAATTCTGCCAGTAATTGGTTTCATATTGATAAGAAAACCACCCCGTTAACTACACTTAGTTGTAAATGAAATCTCATTAAAATAATTTTGAGAAAATGATCATCATAAAAACAGTATTTATTCTATAATAAATTGTCCAAATACACCCAAGACGAATACTTTTGACGCTAAATAAATAAGTAGAAAATTAAAAGCTTATTACAATATTATCATGCTAGTCAAACCATGCAGTTAATGCCCAAAACATGCAAATCTTAATACTAAAATGCCATGCAATGTTAATGGAAAGCAAAACCAGATCAAATCACTCACCACAACAATGCAGAAACAACACCTTGCAAAGAGGTTATATGAATGTAAGTATTGCCAGCTTTAAAAATATATTCAGATTCGATATAATGTCGTGGGGGAAGTTTTGAGTATGAATATGGCTATAAGAGTAGGGGAAGACCAAAGAAACGATGGATGGACTGTGTGGAACATGACTCGGCGATTAATGGAGAGGTATGGAAGAAAAATATATTTTGCAACGACCCCAAGTAAATTGGGATAGGGGCAAGAGATTAATGATTCGATATACCTTATATCCAATCAAATCAAACGAACCAATTAGGTCGAGAATCAGGGTCCTTACTGTGGACAGCTTCGAGTTCTGAATCAATCGAATTCTATTCGAATTCAATGCCGATTCATACTCTTAAATCCGACACTAGCGCACGATCGTGCCGTGGTTCGAAGCGAAACTAATTTCGATCGAGAGGTTCGTTAGGATCGAAAAGTAGTACTCCACACGCCATCTGACAGCAGTACTTTTTTTTGTAAAAATTTAAGTGACCCAAAAAAATCTTTATTTTAAAACAGATTGATGATAATCAATTATAATAAGTATTAAAGAAATCTAACCCAGTTAATTACTTTAAGTTTAATAGTGTTAATTTTAACTTTGATTTAGCATAGATAACCCGGTCAATCTTGCTTAAATTGAAATTACTTGTTGTTAAGGCTGGCAATACATCGTGCAAAGAAATAAGAACAATCAAACAAGCAACTAATAGAATTATATAAGAGTATTTTATTAAACAGTGCATTAAATCTTATTACAGTTAAACTAACTACTAGTTATATCATGTGACAAAGTAAAAAATTTGTTCGACCTTTTACAGGACATTTTATTAAAGAGTTTTTGTTTAATAAATATTAAATGGGTTACTGTTAACAATTAAAATGTCTTGTAATGGTAGGCACGGTTTCCGAAAGCTTGTAAAACTTCAAATGTACCCTACGTAAAATACGCGCTTGGGCGGAGTCGCGGACACCATCCGGCCTTCTCCCAACTGTGTTGGTGTCAGCTTCCAGTCTAACTGCATGCAGTTGAATACTTGTATTTTACATGGAGCGATTTCCTATCTGCCCTCCACGACCAATAATAGGAGGTGTATTGTAATACACCTCCTATTATTGAGTTGACTAGTAAAATTACCGACATAACAAAAATGATTACGTGAAAATAAGCTTTCAGAAACCGAGCCTAAGTGTAAAAATATTTTCTACATAGAGAGTAAAGTGAAACAATACCCTCCTTCTAGGGCAGTCGGGTAAAAGGAAAAAGTTCGAAAGTTTAGGCCCGGACTACACTAAAGCGGAGATATGCGAAGATGTCCGAAGCGGAGAAGTGAAGAGATGTTTTTCATTTCGGGTGAATCCACCGAAGCTGTGCGGAGATGCGTACTGGCTAGACTGGAGCGGAGATGTGTGCTGGCTAGAGTGGAACTGAGCTACGTGCGGCGAGCGTTGGATGTTGACACGCTCACTGCTCGCCGCTAACATCTCTTCTTGTCTCCGCTGCGCGCCGTCACCAGCTTACGAGGCACAGCTCACATCTTCGCTTTGTACCGCCGCCCAGCTCAATCTCGGCGAGACACAGCTCACATCTAGGCTTCGATCGCGCCATACAAATATGATACATCTCCGCTCACTGGTATCCACTGAAGCCGAGTGTAGACGAGATGTGTGAATAACGAAATTCTATTGAATGTTTAAAACACATCTCTCCTCTCCACTCGTCTCCGCTTCGTGTAGTCCGGGCCTTATACAGGGTGACATGTGACTTTTAGGTTTAGGATGACATTGTAACATTTATGACTTTTGAGCATTAGAACTTTGTGAAAGAACTTATTGGGCTGATTTTTCAATCGTCTTTTATTTATAAAAGTTATCTGAAGATTGAAAAATCGGCTATAAAGATTAAAAATAAGTAAAATCTAACTTTACATTTGTTTTAATAGATCTTAATTAGTATTTTTAAATTCCCATTTTGTTAATATTAATTTAATTAAAATACACAGGCCAAAAGTATCACAGTTAAGATAAATGAATAAATCCCATTCAAAACGACTTTTAAATTCATCTAAAATTAATACAAAGCAAGGATGTTTTAAATTCATTACTGAATGGGATTATTTATGTTCTACGCCAAAACTACTAAGACACTAACTAAATGAATACATCTAATATATGTGCAAAAAGATTAATATTATAGAGATTTTAGCCTCAGTCAATTGAAGTGTTACCAAACCCAATTCATAGCATGGTTTTTAAAGTCGTAAAGATTTTTAACAATTTCGTTATTATCATTCTATCCACAGCCAGTATATTCTGCAAAAATCGTGAATACTTAGGTGAAGTGACCTGTCATTCCACCTAATGCTAGGAATTGCCACTAATGACAGCTCACTTCACATAATACTCTATTGGTTTAGGTAATTAACTTCCGAAACCGGCCATGCCTGAGGGATATTTCTCGACGGCTTGTGAAGCTACGTCAGAGGCCCATGAGCGGCATAAAAACTCTCGCTCGACACCAGGTTAGTCTCAAACAACACGAAAAATAAAGAAATAACTAAAGGTAAACAAATCGTAAAATGGGTTTTTTAAAGATGGTACTTTCTTGTTTTAAACAAAATACGTTATAAGCATTTTTTTCCTAATTTCCTCTTTTAAAAATGTTATAAACTTTATCATTTATTATTAAACTATTCTTCGTAGATGTAACAGCTTGAGCACAATTTTTGTTAGATTTATAATAATAATAATATCATATTTTGTAATCTGTCTATTGTAAAGAGTCCAAAAATACAGGTTCGCTAAACCTCAACGAATAGGGATGATGACAAAAAATATATTTTTTGTCCGCCTTGTAGATTATTAAAAAATATTGAACACGTATTTTTTCTTTTTTTACGTTATCAAAAGATTACGGCTAAAATGTGCCGTGACGTCACAAGTATGTAGATTTTATACTTACTTATGACGTAGCGACCCCCACTGCCCAACTTTAATGCGTTTTATCCAAGTAATTTTTTATTTATATGATAATGCAAAAAATACGTGTCTAATATTTTTTATTATCTGACTGACGGACTAAATAGAATTTCTTTTTTTGACCCAGGCATCCTCCCTATTATAACGTTGCGAAATTGAAGAGTACAACTGTGATGTAGCATGACAACTGAAGTGACAGGTATTACGTTTAGTCGGTTAACCGCCTTTGACAGCTCTCTCGTCACGTGTTTTTTTTTGTTTACCTTTTAGTTAACTACGAAAACCAATGGAGTATTAGTTTTCACAGTGAGATTTTTACCTACGCTTTCTGTCAATGCATGAAACAAATAAGATTCAAAATCTCGAGCAAAATCAAGAGGTTGAATGCTGAATGCAATATCTACAAAACATACTACGAGTACTGACATGCGATATGTTTTCCATGCAAATAAAAATATACGCTAATACATGGTAAGTTTTTATCCAGTGCGCAAACTTTAACACGTGACTTTTTACTCATCATTATGACCAACTTTTACTATGGGACCAAACCTGAAATCGCGAAAAAAAATCAACTGTTCCCTACATTTTGACGAGTTATGCGAACATAAATATACATATACATAGGGAACAGCTGATTTGGTTGTTTGGTTGGTTTGGTTTTGGTTGGTTTTTGGTTGTTTTTTTCTGACCTATTTTTCTTTCTTTCTTTCTATTTTTTTTTCGCGAATTCAGGTTTGGTCCCATAGTAAAAGTAGGTCATAATAATTATGAGTAAAGTCACGTGTTAAAGTTTGCGCACTGGATAAAAACTTATCCAGTATAATCTATTCTTATTTTTTTGTAATTTAATTTTTAAACCTATGCATATTAGCATTCCCGCCAACATTGGCATTTTTGCCAAATTTACCAACATTGCCATGCAAACTACTATTATTACCGACATTATGCATTCTATGCTGACTGTTCGCTACCATTTCATTCGTCGTAGACGCTAAACCCTGCTTTATTATAACGACATTAGGTTTATTTCCCTGTGGCAAATGACTCAAATTAGGCTTCGGTTTGACCGGCGGCCTATTAACTTTAATATCAGTATTATTCGCGATTTGTATGTCGTCTTTGTTAATTTTTTTGACAGGTTTTTTTAAAGGTACTTTTGCTACATTTTTGTCTGGCAAAGAAATTGCGTGACTAGGTTTTTGTATTGCTTTTAGTTCTTCTAAATTCGAGTAAATCGGGCCTTCTGGCTGTGGTGGGTCAGTGCAAATATTATCAAAGGAATGAGCACTACCATTTCTCTTGAAGCTTAAAAGATTCCTTAAAGAAGAAGTACTGTCTTGGAACTTGGCGAATTTGACAGCGAACATATTTTTCGTGTTAGGTTTAGTGCACCCGTTACATAGGTTGTCTACGTACGATTTCCTTGGCTTCTTCCACCAGAGAAGCACGTTGTGTCTTGAGTAGTAAATGAGGAACAGCACCAGCAGGATCGAGGGTATGATGCCCAGGAATATCACGTACATCGCCACCATGAAGTTGCGTTGGACTGTAAGAGAAAATTGATGTTTGGATACAGTCATTTTTACACGGAGTATCATAATCAGCTTAGTTTCTAGGGTTCCGTGTCCAAAGTGTGCCAATGGGACCTTCCACCGCCGCCAAACAGCGAGACTATGTTAAAGGGAATCGCCTCAAAACCGGCACTTACCCTTACACAATAACAGGCGCGAGATATTACAGATTTCTATATGGGATGGGAACGCATTGCAGATTTTTAGAGGTAGCGGCAGCCACACCATCAAGTGGGCCTTTAAATTATTTGCTATCAAATAATGTAAAAAGGTTTACAAGCGACTGGGATTTGTGCTTCGCAGAGCAGCAGGTTTCACAAATATTAAAGCCATTTCGGCATTGTATGACGCTCTAATAAGGAGTCAGTTGGAGGGTAATGCGGCAGTATGGGCTCCACATGAGACTAAATATAGTCTCATGTTGGAGCGCATACAGAACAAGTTCACGAGATACATATACCTAAGACGGTATGGAGTATATCCCTTTTACCCCTTGATGTATCCAACCTTGTTCGTGTTGGGCATGGTTGGATACAACAAGTTGGAAACAAGAAGGGATCTAGCACTGGCGTCGTATATCCTTGGAGTGTTCCGGGATAACATAAATAATTCAGGTGTGCTACAGCGGGTAGGCTTGTGTGTGCAGCAGATGGGTACGTGCAGCGCCGACAACGGCCCAACTTGTTCGCGGTGCCGCGCGGTCGAACTAAACTGTTGGACAATGTCCCTCTGACGCGAACAATGCACAACAAATTTAGTTGCCAACAAAATAGATCTTTTCTCATGTTCACTGAGCGAGTTCGCAAGGGTAACGTTATACGTGTTATGTTTTTAATTTTAATATTTTTTTATGTTGTATTAAATTCATTAATTGATAATTAACTACACACTACCGAATTGGGAGACTGTAATGGTAGCGTATATTTGTAATAAATAAATAATAATAAATAATATGAAAAGCACTTACTGGTAGGGTCAGTAGCTGGTCCTGAGTCGTATGAACCTCCCGGGCCGGGTAGGGCGCATAGTGGAGGGGCGAAGCCCGGTTCGCAGTGACAGTGAGCTGGGGGCAAAACAAATTGATCAAGCATTTGGTTGTATAAAGTATATTTTTTTGTTTGGCAGAGTCTAACCCGGTACAGTTTTAGGCGAGCTTGCACATCAGTAAATACGTTTAACTGTATGCCAGTTAAAACAGTCCTTTATTTCTGTCAAAAGTTCAGTGTTCAAATTATTAAGACGCAGATATATGTCAGTGACCTTGAGTAGCTAGCTTGCGTACTCTGTACTGAGCTCACGCAACGCGTCGTACGTCCAGCCAGAAATAGGACTCGCCCATCAAGGAGCGCTGTCCCAAATTTGACGCATTATTAATTTATTATACATAAAACAAAAGCTATTTTAATAAAACACGTATACTAAAAGATCAATAATTAAATTATCTTTAAAATGAAGGTTTCAGAAAAATACGCTTGATAGATTTTGCGTGATTCTCAGTTTTTATCCGCGTGAGACATAACTTAACAAATTAATTTCACTACGTAATATAAACATAATCTAAAATATTCCTATATTAAGTTATTAAGAAAATGCTCTAATTTAACATATATTTTTTCCAAATCATTAACACTACTCGTTTAGACGTGATCTTCAGTATAAAATCATTAAAAGTCAAAGTCGGTTATCGTGGTGCAAGCGGAATAAACTTAGATGTGATTGTTAATTTATACCTACCTAATCTATTTTCAGTACGAAACGAACCTTGGACAGAAGTTAATAATAATAGAAAAAAAATAGAAAATGGAATAGTTAATAGTTGTTAATTTTAGTTTTGCGCAGTTACATAATTTTGTTTATACATTACTAGCTTCTGCCCGCGACTTCGTCCGCGATCCTATAACCTTCCTCGAGAATTGGGCTATCCAATGTAAAAATATTTTTTCAAACACGACTGGTAGTTTCAGGTATTACCTCGTACATACAAACTTACAAACAAACAAATTTTACCTCTTTATAATATTAGTATCGATACAGAGGACTTTATTCCTTAACTAAGTTTTTTGCGCAGATTTAACCAACCTGCGCAAAAACTGCGCTAAGTTAAAAAATGCAGTATTCGATTAATAACATACCTGCAGAATTACAGACGCCATGTCCGGAGCAGTTAGACGGACAGACAGATGTCTCCATTCTAGCTATAGTGTCTCTTAGAGCTGATACGGGTACGCACTGTTGTTTGTAACACATCTGTGGGAAATACATAAAAGTAAATATTTAGTTGAACCATTTTGCGTTAACATACACCATGCATCCTATGTGAACCATAACCCCTGCCTATAAAGAATAACATAACATAACATCACGCCTTGTTTCTCCGAAGGGTTGGGCAGAGGTGTCCCTGTATCAGGTACACACACATTTCGCCAGTTATGTTTAAGTCCCATGTAATAGGGGGCGATCCTATTGCCATCAACCGGGCACAAATCCAGACTCGGAGCTGCTACTGAGATATTTCAGATAGAAAAACCCAATAACACTGCCCGACCCGGGAATCGAACCCAGGACCTCATGCTCAGCAGTAGCGCTTGCGACCACTAGACCAACGAGGCAAAAAAATAAAATTGAAAATGTTTTCTCTCTTATCATGTTTTCTCACTTGCACTTTATTCCTGTCTTGAATGTGTAAATGAGAAGGTATGATGACGCTTTTGGCAATTTTCAGAAATCTGTTAAAGGGCAACGTAATAAAATCGTTAAAAGTAAACTTGTAAAATAAGAACACAGACATTCTAAATTTCAGGTCCCGAGTTACAATAAGGTAACTTAGGAACTGACTTTTCTATAGTTATTGATACTTTTTCAGAGCTGATAGTTGCGCTAAATAATAATTGTTAGGCCATTCGCACACAAGGTAACAAACATATAACCAGTTTTCAACGCCGACGCAATAAATCGCGGTAGCACATACATTTCTATGGCGGTTCTCACACGACGCAATTTGTCGAAATGCGAGTCACGCGCGACTGGCAGTGCAGGTCGCTCGGTCGTTGAATTTTTCATAGAATTGGCGCGTTATCGTGTAAATGGTGTCTGAATGAATGATGAAATTACTACAATTGATACAACTTGAGGTGAGCCATGAACAATTTAGGTTGAGTTGCAGTCACCCCGTGTTAGAATGGCCTTAGATGAATGTCTGAATGTTGACAGTCACACTTACTATTTTAATTTAATTATTTGTTTTGGTTAGCTGTAAGTTTTCCAAAGGAAATAAAAAAAAATCGTTGCAAGATACATACCATTTCGTCGCCACACTTCGCTCCGTCTGGCACTAAACCGGGGTCCACGTCACTCAGCCCCAAATCTATGATGGCCGTTCGACACGGGATGATTGTACCTGCACAAAACATTTATTTTAAGTTAGTTTCCGGTATTTAGAAGAATATAATAATGACTTGTAATTTTACAATTCATTATTAAATGATGCCAAGACAAATTGCTTTGTTTTTTTAATTTAATGCCTTTGCATTAAAATTTGTTTCTTGACTCCTATAAAATGTATAAATAATGAAAAGGTTTTGAATTACATGCATATTTTATAAAGTTGGTCTACAGATAAAGAGGATTACTTTTTTTATCTATGGCCAACACCTCGCTTGCCTAATGTGGGCTACAGACATGTCTATGTCTAGCAGTAGTCCACTGCTGGCCATAAACGTGTCTGTAGCTCGTGTGTAAAAGAGTTAGGCTAAGCGTATGCTGAGAGCAGATGACGCAGGTCCACGCAGCGCAGGACAGAGCAGATTTTGTAATGTATGAACGTACTGACAGCTGCGTACGCTGCGGCGCAGACACGTGCGACGCAGACATGTGTCTGTCCTGCTCTGCGTCTCGTTGTAGAGCCGGCAGATTTCTGCGCTACGCGTGCCGATTTTTACCACTGATTCATAATTTTGTTTCAATGACATAATTGTTTGTACTAGCTAGGACGCGAATGTGTATGTGTAGCTGCGTCGCAACATGCGCTCGCGGCCTATGTCTGCCTCGCCTGCCCTACCCTGCAAAATCTGTTCTGTGCTGTGCTGCGTCACCTGCGTCTCAGCATACGCTTAGCCTTACCGTGGGCTACGTGGGCTTATGTTTGGCTTGGCGCGACGTTCGGAAACACGAAGATTACCGAAGCTTTACTGGTTTAAGGATTTTTTTTTTTTCTATGGCCTACCCCTAGCCACGTAAGTACCGTTCAACATAAGTACCGTTATTGTTGATGAAGACCGCAGACAGTAAGGAGACCGACTCCATCCCGAACTCGAGCCTCTCGTTGAGGTGTCTGCACTGCAATGTGCCGCACATCGCGTTGCGGGTCGCACACGGCGTGTAGCGTTGGTTGAGACGGTCGTAGCCGCAGTTACCGCTCCTGTTGAATTGATAATAGTTTATACAGGAAAAAATTAACCAGTACGCCAACTTAAACACGTGACTTTACTCATCGTTATGAACACCTTTTACTTTGGGTACAAAACAGAAATCGCAAAAAAAAATCAGCTGTTCCCTAGATTTTGACGAGTTATGCGAACATGTAGGGAACAGCTGATTTTTTTTCGTCAAGGTTGTTTCTGGCGGCCAACTATTGCACTACGCGTACTCATTGGTCAAATCAAATAGCGCGCGCTTCCCCGGCTTCCTGTTACACACTTCCGTCCCTTTTCACGAAATCACTTCCACAGATTTGATTATTTCGATTTTGATTGCAGGAAAGCTAGAGAAATGATGTTACACATCAAAAAGAAAATAAATGTTACAAGAGTTAAAAATGTAATCTTAAAATTCCAAGCAAACCACCTGAAATGTTAAGATTACATGTTCACAAACACAAGTTTTAGGAATAACAACTGTAATACCTACACATAAGGTTCAGTTTGCGCTACAATTTCATATTTTTTATGACTTTTTCAACAGTACTAGTCGGTTTAAAATCAACTTTATTTACACTTACATAAAGTTGATGTTTGTCTAAGTGGAAAACTCGTGTTTGTTTAGGACATGTTTGGCAAATAAATTGCGGACGCAGTATAGATCTATTATACTTACTTGTTTCCTTTGACATTGGTGCTGATATAACACTTGTCGTGTGAACTTTCGCCTGTGGTACCCCACAGTAACCGGCACTGGTCGGTGTGTGAACGACATGAGCCTTTAACGCAGTACGCTTTCTGTAGACAAAAATAAATAAATATGAAGTTTATGCCTGATATTTATAAGGTACACAATGCGATGACTTAATATGCTAACTCGATTGCACAGTTCTTGTAATTGTTGTGCTGTCAAGATCATTCTACTGTTGACCAACTGATGTGATACAAAAGTACATTATGATTAGGCTAGTACTACAATTTTTTTTTTATCCTCTGCCTGTGAGCTCTTGGCCTGCATCTCACCTGATGGTAATTGATGATTAGGCCGAAGGTGGAAGCGAGCTTCACCCGGAATCCTCAACCACAGAGGAACTGGCTATCTTACCTCTAACTGCCGAACCACAACAATGCTGTTAACATTGTTGTTAAGACGACAGACTTAGATAAGATGGTGGTAGCTAGCCAGACGGACTTAGAACAAGCCCTACCACTAACCAAACCGAGCAGAAAATGTTGCCCGCACTGGGAATCGAACCCGGGACCTCTGGGTCTGAGACAAGTGGTCTAACCACTAAACCACAGAGGCGATCAGATATTTGTGTACGCTGGAAAGTGAATGATTTATTTACGAGTATATCGCCAAATATTCTTCCAACAAATAACATTCATAACAATAAAAGAGTTAACAGGCATTATTCTTTTTCAAGCAAGTTAAATGACTGCCATATAAGTACAAAGTACTGAAATAAACTTTACTCTTACAAGCATAGACACAAAGTTCAAATTACAATGAAACACAGGAACTATAGTGGAGCGGTTACACCGCCACATACAAACTACACATCATAGACATGACGTCACACAAATCCTGCATCGCGCAGTTAGAGTTTACCGAGCGATCGACATAGATACAAGATTTCAACTTCAAACCGATGGGCAGTTGCCCGCCAGACACAACACCCGTCTGGTCGGAGGATCCTCCCTTTTCTATGGTAGATGAGTGAACTTTACACCCTGTTCCTCATACCCCTAAAATAGTACTTAGTAGTTTATTTCGCATACCTCGCCATCTTTCCCGCAAGGCGTGGTGTCCATCTTGTAGAAGTCATCGGGACAGTACTCCGAGTGTCCTGTACAATATTCCGGTAGGTCGCACTCACGGTCAGCCGACCGACATACAGTGCCCGCTGATTTTGGACGACACGTCTAGAACAAAACGAATTCATGTTTATAAAGAATTTAAAATAAAACACCCGACTTCCAAAGAAAACACTACAAAGTGAAAAATAACTTTAATTTCGGAAGTCGGTGTCTTCGGTTTAGAATTTTCGTTTTTTGCCTCCGACTTCCGAAATTAAAGTTATTTTTCACTTTGTAGTGATTTTTTTTGGAAGTCGGTTATTTTTTTTTCGTAAAAAGTTTTTACATACATACATACATAAACTCACGCCTTCTTCCCATGGGGGTAGGCAGAAACTACAGAACGCCACCTCCTACGATCCTTACATATTCCTTTTGTGCCTCGTTTACGTTCATACATCTGGTCATACACACCCACGCCGGTTGCGAGTACTACGCACCTGGCCTTTCTGAAGAACATCACCAATAAGGTCAGTATATGTCCTCCTAGGGCGTCCCCGCCCGGCCTTTCCCTTCACATCAGCCTCGTAAATACATTTTGTTAGTCGCCTTTCATTCACCCTTTAAAGCCCAAAAAAGGTGCATCAGGACTATGTTTAAGTTACAGTCAAGCGACAGTTGTAAGCCCTACTTTACAAAATATAAAATATTAACTCTGCCTTGCCTTTACATTTTAGACATTGTTATGTTTATAAAATCAAATCGACACTTATTTCCACGTCAATCAGAAGTGGTCGATCGCAACCATAGTAGACGCGATGACAGTATTCTCTGTCTACATAGATCGAAAACAGCATTAATGCATAAGAGTTTTTTCTGTATGGCCCCTAAAATTTTCAATAAACTCCCAAATAGTTGGAAGGAGCTTAATGTCCGTCAATTAAAAAATAAATTAAAGATAATGCTAGAAGGGAAAGCATACTATAGTATCCTAGAATTTCTTAATGATAACATCTAATACAGTATAGTAACCAATATTATCAATCATGACATAATCTACATAAAGCAACATATTATTACTATGATGATAATTTTAATTGACATTTAATAATTATTACGTAACTATGACCATATATTTAATTAATTTGTTTTCAAAATTGACATTTACTATTTTTGTTTTTATATAATCTAATACTTTATGCAATAACTTTTATTACTGACATTTAAATATTTGTACGCCACTAAGGCCAAACATGACTGATCTTAAACTATAATGTAATTTAATAACTTGCATGCTCTGTATGTGTACTCGTGTTTCCACAAATAAATAATCTTGAATCTTGAATTCATCCTCTCAACATGCCCAAACCATCTCAGATTTTAATGATTATAATTGAGTAAAGCCATATTTGTTACGACCGCGAATCATATTTCAATCAACATAAAACCTGACACTGACCTGCAATATGCAAAAAACGTAAGAAAATTTGAATTTTGCGGGTTACCCTGACGCTTCCCCCATGCTTGCTTTTGCTGCGCTTGACGCATGCAAAATTTCATCCAAATCCAATAAGGATTTGGATGAAATTTTGCACACAGACTATGACAGGATTATAATATAGTATAGTATACTTTTTACTCGGATACGTGTAAAAGTTTTTTTAGGATGCGAGTGAAACCGCGGAGAATAGCTACTATTGAAAATGCAAAAGTATGTTTGTTAGTTTTTTCTTCTTTCACACAGCAACGAAGCGATGGGTTGTCGTGAACCAGAGAGTAACATGGAGACATTTTTTTATTGAAGAGAAAACTTCTTTAGGTGCGTTGGGCATTTTTGAGATGGGACTAAACCATTGATTTCGCGACCTGTTACCGACACCGTGGAGTAAAAAACATCAACGCGTTGACTATCGCGGTGCCGATTTTTTTCAAGTTTTCACTTCTGTCGGCACTCCCGGAATGCCACTGTTTATTTTTATTAATTACATCTTGCATTCGGCTTAAGAAGCCCTTAACAGATTTGTTGTGGGAGTTTATTAACAGGAGAGAACTGTTCCGCCAGTGAGGAAGCTGTCTCTTAGAATTTGTTAGTGAACAAAGTCCCATGTGTTGTCTTCAGATAATAATGATGACGTTTTTACCTGTAAATCACAGCACATGCCGGCGCCACAGGTCGCGTTAGACCGTAGCATGCACGTGTCGGGGTTGCAGCAGGCGTGGCAGGGGTTGTACGACCGATGGTCGGCCATAGTGCCGCAGTCGCATTGCTCGCCCGGTTCTGTGAAACCGTTGCCGCAGGTCGGCGAGTCGAATAGGCGTTTTGGTTTGTTTCTGAAACACGGATAAAACAAATATTTATAAGAACACTGTTGACGCAATGGTGGAGATAAACTTTATAGTATTTGTCGTTAATTCCAAAATTAAACCATGTACGGTTAAAAAAAAAACATATAAAAATATAATAAAAGATTATGAAAACATAACTTGCTTATATAATATAATAATATAAGTAGTACAAAGATTTTTTTGGCGCGTGGCCGAAATCCGAACTAACACCGCCATCTTGTTTTTTGCCAAAGATTTTTTGGCGCGTGGCCGAAATCGGAACTAACACCGCCATCTTGTTTTTTGCTATACAAATTCTGACTATTTCACAAATGTTTACCATCAACGACCCCCCTGTCAATGTCATTCAGGCGCCAAAAGAATCCCAGGTTTAATAATGATGTTCTTTAGCGCGCTCGCACACTACATACTTCTTGTAGGTCCTACCTAAAAAAATATCTGACCGATTGGTATGACCTACGTTTTTAAGGACGACACATTTGATACATTTGACCTCTACTGTTTCATTTAGCTCCTACAAAAATCGGTCACCGATTATATGCCGTCTGCGCACGCTCTAATGAAGACTACTCGCCGTCCGTTCACATGCTCTTGACATTGAAGTATTTAATTGCGACGAAGCGACGTTTAAGTGCAAAGACGTTCGATGCAGTTCTTAGTGAGTCATTGACTAATTTATTATAGCGTCGCGTCACTGCAACTCGATATTTATTACTTCCCAGACGTAGGTTTTAATGATTACTACTAATTTTCTTTCTGGTTACTCAATCTCTTATGATATTCTTAGATTTTGTTACCTAAAATATTTTTTTTTTGCTAAAATAGTGAGGAAAGCTACAAAAAAAATCCTATCTATCCTGTTCAAGAATCATTTCTATTAAAGTTGGAGAAAAGGTATGATGACAAAAAATATTATTTTGTCCGTTTAATTAATTATTAAAAAATATTGGACCCGTATTTTTTCTTTTTTTACGTAATCAAAAGATTACGGCAATACATTTGGTAAAAATGTGCCATGACGTCACGAGTATGTAGATTTTATACTTATAAGTACTTTTTTATTAATATGATAAAGAAAAAATATATGTCTAATATTTTTTTTATTATCTGACTGACGGGCAAATATAATAGAATTAAATAGTTTTTTTTTACCCACGCATCATCCCTTTTCGAAATATTAAAAATATTAAAAGTACTATGTTTTTTTTAGCTTACGCTAGGCCTAGGTTATTTAGGAAATCTTGCAGTTGCCGATAGTTATTTTATCTCAGTGCGCGAATTATCAGCATTCCAGAATGAGCCTTGACTCTCTTTTAAGACAAAATGCGAAAGTTACAAAAAATTTCAATTTGATTGTCCAGTATAAGCTGACCTCGCATTGTACGGAAATTCTACACAATGAGAGATCAGCATAAACTGGAAATGTATAGCTTGATGTGTAGCCGTGTGTAGTGTACCATACAAAAATCCCTCAAACAAAAAAACTTACCTCAAACAGTAATCCATACCCCTTTCAAAAGCCAGCGCCAACGAGTTCAAACTACAAGATGACCAATGTATCGGCGTGACCGCTGTACTAGAGGGGCTCATAATACATTTCGCGTCCGGACATTCGCACATCTCATCTGTGTCGTGTTCCATGCCGAAGTTGTGGCCCATCTCGTGGGCTATAGTGGTGGCCACTAGGCCAATTACTTCAGAATGGTTTGTAGACACTCCGCCAGAGAATTCGTAAGTACAAATTGGTCCTTTCAAAGCTTTGCCGACGACACCGTCGTTGAATTTTTGGCGTCTGAAAATAAGATGGTTTTGTTAGTAAGTAAAAGTAAGAAATATTGGAATTAAAATTCTAGTTGAGATCACTAAAGTGTGAACTTTGAAATCTCACGTTACTTTTTCTTTACTAACTTTTTGATGACTAAAAAATATTTTTTGTCCGTCTTGTAGATTATTAAAAAATATTGGACACATATTTTTTCTTTTTTTACGTTGTCAAAAGATTACGGCGATACATTGAGTTAAAATGTGCCGTGACGTCACTTGTATGTAGATTTTATACTTGTGACGTAGCGACCCCCACTCCCCAACTTTAATGCGTTTTATCTAAGTAATTTTTATTAATATGATAAAGCAAAAAATACGTGTCTAAAATTTTTTTATTATCTGTCTGACGGACTAAATAGTTTTTTTTTTTTTTGACCCAGGCATCATGCCCATTCCCGCACATGACATGCCATCCCATACTAGCCAATTGGCTGAATTCAAAATCTCCAATACTTATCCACATAATTATAAAACGTAGCCTCTCGTTATGTCTGTACGAGAACCTCTTAGGTCGCGCGCACTTTGGATGCGTTTTCGTACGAATTTCACTCGTGCGTACACGTACGACCATGGTCGTACGAATTGAGTGCGCACACTGAATACGTTTTCTCCGTCAAATAGAACAAATCCTAACAAGTTCGGATTATTTTCGGACGTCGAAACTATACGTACAATGCCAATGATGTGGACAAGCCCTCGATATGGATATGTCGCACCCAGCCTGCGCCCCTTTGTACTTGGAAGGTCGGAATCGTTCGTGCGTGTTCGTACGTGTACGCACGAGTGAAATTCGTACGAAAATGCATCCAAAGTGCGCGCGGCCATAGGGTGAATTTAACCAATGAAACTGAACGCGATTAGCATACCTGAACCGCGTTCAACAGCTGTCAGTGAATATTCCACAGAAAATAATGACACTGACAGCTCTTAAACGTGAATCATGTGCTGATCGCGTTCAGTTTCATAGGTGAAATTCACCCTTAGGGCTGATTTCACCAATTAAACTGAACGCGATCAGTATTTCTAAGACGCGTTCAAGAGCTGTCAGTGTCAAAATTGTTATGGAATATTGTACACTGACAGGTCTTGAACGCGTTTAGATGTGCTGAACGCGTTCAATTTCATTGGTGAAATCCGCAGTTAGTTATTTAAATATTGACCCACTCATAAGTTTTTTTCTAAGGCTACTTTAAAGTAAATTTTCTGTTATGTTATGATAGGTAATATTATTTTGGTAAAGTAACAGCTAGTATAAAATAAACCAACTCACGTCAGCAACTGAGCATTATCGTTAGGTATATCCCTCACGAGTACAGACTTCCGGTACCCTAGGAAGTTGGTGAGGGTTTTGTCTCCATTCTCCTCCAGAACAATCTCGTCAGTTTCTGTCCATACCACCACGCCCACTAGGGCTATGAAGATGTTAAGAGGTGAGTATACCTGAAAATTTACAGATCATTTTATCGGTTACTAGCTTCTGCCCGCGAGCCTATAAACTTCCTCAAGAATTGGGCTATCCAATGCAAAAATAATTTTTCAAATCCGACTGATAGTTCCGGAGATTACTCCCTACATACAAACAAACAAATTTTTATTATACAGGGTGGTAGGGACATCGACGCGAAAACTGTTACCATGGATCTGAATCCATGGTAACAGTTTTCGCGTCATGATTCAGAACATTTTCGTCGGTTATTAAAAAAAAATCTGCTGTTCCATACATTTTAACCACGTAGGTATTGTACTTTTCTATGAAACAGTAGATTTTTTTTTCAAATAACCGACGAAAAATTGCGACGCAGGGGGTTCAGAATCCATGGTAAAAGTTTTCGCGTCGATGTCCCTGCCAACCTGTATAAGTATAGATTTTAATTGCAGTATTTATTTAGAAAAATCCTGAATATTCTTGAAATTAGAAGGGTTTCTTGCAAAAAGATGTTATTTTAATTAAATTATGATTTTTAAATTAATTAACAAAAAAAAATTTAATGAACTACTTATAAACTTGTAAAGTAGTACCGTCAATAAAGTTGATAAGTATGCAGGTCATATAAAAACTGGATATGGAAATACAGTAAGGGCCAACAATACGGTATTTAGTTAAATACATGTAATAGATTTTGACATCTGATATAATAAGATCAAAGGGTTACAAAAAAAACACTTTCTTAAAGAAATGCATTATTAAGTTCGATTTAACATAAGAAATAGACAAATATGGCATTTGAAAACCGTATTCCTATTTACCCACCGAATTAATAATATTAGCGACATCCTTCATCTGCCGGTAAACCGTCTGGACGTTCTCGCCGTTTGCTTTGAACTCGCGATTGTCAGCTACCAGCACTAACTCGACGTATCGAGACAATTTGTTCGCGTTGTACGGACCCCGGACTTCTGTGTCGTCTGGGGCGTATCTTTTGTACTGGAAACAATAAAAATTATGTTTAAAAATCATAAAGAAAGGCATTATAAAGGAATCAACTAACGGGGCAGTAAGTGTTAGGTTTTCATTATTCCGTCGGGAATCGCAAGCCGATTTCCGGCCACCGTAGGCGCGGGCTTGCGGACGGTGAGCAATGGGTAGCTCGCCGTCCGATAAGGAACAGGCCCGGGTCGACGGCGCGTTGTGTTCCACGCGCGCCTCAAAGAGATGTCAGCAGAATTGACGGGGTCCGCTAGGGCCGATGCCTGCCGGAGTTGCGAATAAAACCGAAAGGGAAATCGTGGCCCCCGGCAACATGGCAACTGAAGGAACACGGGTGGGTTTTAGTCAGCAAGAGTGACACGCCCTCCTGCTCCGCCCAGAGCGGGACAAGTTATTTGATAATTTCCCACACAAAAAAAAAAAAAAGGTTTTCATTATTCAAAACATTTCTTGACTAGACTACAAACTATGTCAGTTATTTATCCTTTATATAATATTCTAACTAACATGAGTTAGAATATTCTTTTTGAAGTGAAAACTTCTTTAGGCGCGTTGGGCATTTTTGAGATGGGAAAAACAATTGAACTCGCGATTGTGCTCTTTATATATATTATGTTACGGATCAATGTTCTTTGCAAGTATTTTTACATTAAAGGAAGTTTTGTTTTTTTTGTAAACGCAAGTGTGCTCTTTATTTAGATAAAGTTACGGACCAATGTTCTATACAAGTATTTTCCCACCAAGGCGATCTTGTTCAAGTTTTCACTTCTATCGGCACTGTTTTTAACCGACTTCCAAAAGGAGGAGGTTCTCAATTCGTCTGTATGTTTTTTTTTTTTTTGTATGTTTGTTACGCGATTACTCCGCCAATTATGAATAGATTTTGATGATTCTTTTTTTGTTTGGTAGATCATACTTCAGAGGTGGTCCCATATAAATTTTATTAACTTTGCTTGGGTAGTTTTTGAGTTAGCTTCAACTATACGTAATTTTTCCCACTTAGTATGTAGATGATATGATAACTTCTTGTCACTGTTATTTACATAGCAGGTAGTGGTATTCGAATTTGTGTGGGGTAGGTACCACAACTAAAAAGTGAAAAATAAAAACTTTTTGAAAAAAAAAACAACCGACTTCAAAAAAAATACACTACAAAGTGAAAAATAACTTTAATTTCGGAAGTCTGTGACAAAGAACGAAAATTCAAAACCAAAGACACCGACTTCCGAAATTAAAGTTATTTTTCACTTTGTAGTGTTTTTTTTGAAGTCGGTTGTTTTTTTTTTGTAAAAAGTTTTTGTTATTTATTTTCTTATTATTGTACACAGAGGTATGTTGTACAAATACATTTTAAATTTTGACCAACTTTATTTGTTAACCACCTTATCATCTGCCTAACCTTTATGTTATGTTGGGGTCGGCTTCCAGTCTTACCGGATGCGGCTGAACACCAGTATTGTACATGGAGGAGCGACTGCCTATGTGACCCCCACAACCCAATTACTGGGTAATACGATACCCTTTAGTAAGATTTTGTTAACCACCTGCAGCAACAATAACAATATTCTATTCTGTTCCATTATTACCGGTAAGGGACGGCTGAGTCGCCGTGGGTGGTCCGCGCCGTGACAGTTTTACGACCGCACTTAAATAAACAAACACTCGGATTTCTTTACAACATCTCAAGTAGTATTGTTAATGTTTTTTGCTACTCGAATAGATTAGGAATACGTTTCAAATGGTTACAGTCTTTGTAAACAACGTTCACTTATCTTTATTACCCGCTTTTGTTATTATTTCTTTTGTTCTTTGTGATAACGATTTCTGATAAAACTACCGTACCAATTCACACGAAATTTTGCAGGGTACATTATGGATAGATAAGTTATCTAACAAAAGCGTTTTTAGAGACAAACATTCAAAACAAAAAATTCAAAAAATCTAGATTTTAGATGATCTAGAATTTCTAATGCTTACGTAACTTTCTCCGTCCCAAAAAAATATTTTTTTGTATTATTTTGTTCTAAATGTTGTCTAATACGATGATTCATGTAATATAGAAAAGAAATAAAACACTTACGGATCAGATCCATACAGAAAAACCACAAAATATAACAACTTTCACTGTGACGGGAACTTTCTCTTTTTTGTTTGTTTACGCTTTTTTGGTTGGGTCAAAATAGGTGTTATTTAGTGCGAATATTATCTAAAACGATGTAATATTTACTTCAAAATGAAAATATCACCACTTTCCGACGATTTACACACAAAAACCATTAAAAAACGAATTATTACAGCGGACGGGAGTGACATTTGACTGACATTTTACCGCGCGGGAACGTGATTTTCAACATTTTTTTAAAATGTTGCCTATTAATATTTTTGCTTTTAGTCGATTTATTTGACGAGAATATCTATCCGACCATAGACAGAAAAATCCACAGACGATAATAGCCATTACAACAAGTACAAATAGAGATGTAAGTCGCGTGGGTGTGCCGTCTCTCATGAGAGACGCCGGTCCTTTACCGGTTAATCACCAAGCACTTTTAATTAATTCTTAGAAGATGCAACTCCTACATGAGTTAATTGAACTCAAAGATCACACCTTGCAACATACATAATTACCTCGTTAAAGAGTCCAATTGAACGTAAGCTTTATGACCAGTGATTCAACCAGGAACTATTTCATATTATTATCATGTTCGGGAATGAATTGCTAATTGACAATAAGCTAATTGACTAGGAAACATATCTTATCGAGTTTTGTTTTGTAGAATGGTTGTGAAATAAAAATAACAACTAAACGTAATTTTGTAAATAATTTTAGATTAATATTATTGAGAAATTCTTGCGTAAACATTATATATGAACGTTGCCGTTGGTCACGTGACATTGGTGTCGATTCCCTTGTTCACAAACTAAACTAAATTTAAGTTCAGTGCATCTTTTTCTTTCTATTTCATTATGAAAAGGACAGAAGATAAATTTTAGTTTAGTCCTGTCAAATTAATCAGCGCCTGTCACTATTCCATACAAGTTTAGACGTGATTATAAACTTGCCGACTAAAATTACGTCAAGCGCTGATTAATTTGACACGACTAAACTAAAATTTATGTTCTGTCCTTTTCTTAATGAAATAGAAAGAAAAAGATGCACTGAACTTAAATTTAGTTTACGTTTGTGAACAAGAGTATCGGCACCATTGAACGCACATTATTTGACAGAATGGAAGTAATGACGTCACTCGAGCCGCCATGACAGTACATAAGACCCGATTTGAAAATTAAAAATTAATATTTTGCTGAAATAGTCATATTTTTAGTTAAATAGACCTAATAACTACCTTGTAATACCTATATTATTTCATAGATTTATATTGTTTTTAGAAATCATATTATTCAATTTTTTTTTTTTCCTTTTTTTATAAGGAACATTAGTTATTAATCGGTTTAAAATAATAGTCAACTAACCTATAGTATTCTAATTATTATAGTTATTATTGGCTTGGTATTCCCTAAACCAAATTGGAATATAACCCCGCCAAACATGGTCATTGGCATTTATAGGAAGATGACCACACAATTAATAATTAATTTTGCAATTTCCCTTTAAACTGAATTTATCCAAAAGCAGGCATTTTTCCTCTTACCATAATGAAACATTATTACTTCCCTATTTGGTTTTATTGTTTTTGATGAGAGGCATTTAGTAGTAATTTTGTTATATTTTTGTCCTTGGGATTTACCCTCTGGGATTTAACGCGGCAACGTAATGAGTAGCTGTTATAGCTGGGATCTAATTGTACCATCGCGGACACTAGCGGTGGACGACTTTTCAACCTTATTACAAAGTGCATAAGGGTGACAACTGGTTGACCGCCACTGTCCGCTGTTGCATTTAATAGAAATACCTGTCGATCTATTCTGTAATAAAAAGCTTACCATAAAAACTGAGGTGTGAGCTTAAAGTTACCTGTCAACAGTGCCAATTCTTAGCATCAGGTAAAAATGACAGGTCACTTCTAGCTTACAGAATAGACGGGCTGGATGTAGCCAATTACGTTAGCATATTGACATACAATTAAAAATTATAATAATAATAACCCCACCGCCGTATCACTCACTACGTTGACGTCAAGGTTGGGCTTGCGCGCTCCTGAACTCTGGGTCTGTGTCGGTAGAGTTTACTTTGCCGAAACAGGTCTAGGGTGAGGAGCCAGACCAAGAGAGATACATAAACCCGCAGGGCAACATGTGGCGAGCTGTTGTGCAGTAGCGACCCCACGGACCCTATCTCCTGGGAGAAGTCTTGTTCCTCACCTCTGGCTTGCCTTCATTGGCCGACTGGACTGGAGTGAGCACTGACGAGGAACAGAGCTCCCACGTCATTGTTGCCTTTATTGGCCGGCTTGAGTGGAGACTCGCAAGAGCAAACGTGCTCGGAGGAAGGAAGTATTCTAGTAAGATGCTGGTAGGGATCTTGACCGTACTTCCGGGATTGTCCTGATAGCCGTGGAATACCTCTCCAGTCCTCAAGCACCTCAGGAAGTGTTGCCTCCTTGTCACTACGTCACTATGTGCTAGGGACCGTTTTCGGGGGCCCATTATTGAATGTGCAAGTCACCCCCTGCTATTTTATCCGTGTACAATAAAACATTGATCAGGCAGGGGACATAGCTCTTCCATAGTTTAAGGTAGCCAATTCACTATAGTCACCCAGACCCATAGGCTAATATGTTTTATTTCCATGTTCTGCAATAGTCCTGCACCAAACGGGGGTTGTCCTTGGGTGCACTTGCATAGTGCATAGAGGGATATTCGTTGGTTGGTGCCTAATTTCTTTAAAAACATCTAACGGGCCTCTGCGAGAGTTGGCTTCGGTCCCTCGTACGCCTTCCAAAGGACCGGGATCCATGGCCCCGAGAATAGTTAAAAACTAAAAATAATAATAATGTAAATATTCCATAGACACAACCTTTTAGCCAGGATTATCCATCAGCAACTTGCTCTGAAATACAGCCTTGTAAAACCGAAGTGCCGTACTATAGTTTGGCCGAGACCGCTGTACCGCCTTAGCAACGCGCGGCGAAGCGGAGGGCAGTGTTAACGAATGAGGGGCGGGACGCCGTGAGCGTTGACAAATGTGCGGCATGCACTGCCCCTCGTCTCGCCGCGCAGCTACCTAAGTCGCGGTACAGCGGTTTCGGTCAAACTATACAGGTTTGTGCCCGACCCAGTTCTCGAAAATGGAAATATCACATTGTACTGGGACCGATCCATCATCACTGACAGGACTGTTGTTGCCAATAAACCTGATATAGTGATGGTGGATCGAGGAGAGCGGCGCGCAATGATTATTGACATAACGATCCCGCATGACGGGAACCTTGTGAAAGCCAAGAAAGATAAACAAATCAAGTATTGACTTAACCCGCGAGGTTGTCGACATGTGGGATGTGGACTCAGCGGTCATTGTGCCGATAGTCGTATCAGCCAATGGCTTAATCGCCAAGAGCCTCGACCAACACCTAAGGAGGCTCTCGTTGGGCAGCTGGATCAAGGGCTTGATTCAGAAAGCGGTACTCCTGGACACGGCTCGCATTGTCAGGAGGTTTCTCTCTCTGGAGCCCTGACCTGGTAGCTTGGATCCTGTTTCCGATATCGTTAACACATATATTATCAATAACAGTTTATTGGTTACGCGTAATTTTCAATCTGTGTTATCTTTTAAAGTAGGTAATTCATTTAAATGATAAGATGTCAAGGATTATCTTAATCTAAATTAAATGTCCAATTTAAATGACATATTTTATTGGATAAAGATTGATATAACACCGGTCAAAATAGCTTCGAAAATAACAATGAAATATTTATTAAATTCTGAAAGATAACTGTGGGTCATCCTTAGAAGATAGACATGCTATCGCGGATTTTTTTGTGAACTTTTTAAGATCTTCAATCCTGTAGAACATAAATTTGATGTATCTCTTACGGCTTACGCGGCGCACGCCAGTAAAGCTCCCAGTCGGCATGATTTTTTCCAACATCTTCGACAATAATCGTCATATTTCAGCCAATTTACACAAAACCTTCGTATGTATCTCTCCGTCCATTGGTGAAAACCGTTTGAAAATTTCGGTCGGTAGTTTTTGAGTTTATCGCGTTCAGACAGACAAACAGACGCGGCGGGGGACTTTGTTTTATAATATATAAGGTTAGTCAGGGATTCAGAAACAAAGTTATTTTTGTTTATTTTCAATTACCTAATGATGTTTACACACATCAACTAATTTGCCTTCTATCAGTAACTACGTGCCAAATGGATCTAATTTAACTCCCAATTTTAAATTAACTATAAGTCCCTTCCTTCCTTATTAATTAGTTACTTACAGGTAAATTATAAAATGACATAGCATCATGCATGTTTTACCCGTAAATGTTCAATATGAAGGAAACAAAACAGTTTTACCTCTTTAACGAGTTTTATAAAACATGATGATGTGATATAAAAACATGCAGGGTCAGCCTTTTAGTGTGCCCTGGTTTATGAATATTAATTTAAGACGTCATATATGCCATTGGCCTTGAGTGGTTAGCTTGCGTGTTCTGTGCTGAGCTCACGAAACGCGTCGCACGTCCAGCCAGTAATAGGACTCGCCCATCAAGGAGCGCTGTCCCAAATTAGACGTATTATTAATTTATTATACATAAATCAAAAGGTATTTTAATAAAACACGTATACTAAAAAATAAATAATTAAATTATCTTTAAAATTAAAATAAATCTGAATCAGATTTTGCGTGATTCTCAGTTTTTTATCTGCGTTAGGCATAACTTTACAAATTAATTACACTATGTAATATAAACATTATCTAAAATATTCACCGATTTAGTTATTAAGAAAATGCTCTTATTTAACATATTATATTTTTCTAAATCGTTTAGACGTGATCTTCAGTATAAAATCATTAAAAGACGCTTAGGCTCGCCTTAAGTAAAAAAAAAATTGTTTCAGCTCTAGACTCAGACCTGGACACATTCCATGTAATAAGTTTGCGTTCATGATGAAAAAAACTAACTCTCCTAATTGTTTGGAGTTGTGGAAGACTTCATCACTTATTGATGGACTGTGTTCGATATGAGTCTGATAGATATGATGTGTTTGGTTGGGGTCTTGAGGTTGAACCGACTTGATTTAGGCACAATTCATAAAACTCTGCGTCACAAGCAGTGATAGCCTGGTGATGTGACCGTCAGACAGCCAAGTCATAGGTCTTGAGTTCAAACCCAAGGCACGCACCTCTGACTTTTCGGATTCATGTGTGTATTGTATAATTATCACTTGCTTTAAAAACGGTGAAGGAAAACATCGTGAGGAAACCGGCATGCCTGAGAGATATTTCTCGACGGCATGTGAAGCCAAGTGGCCCATGGGCGGCTCTAAAACTCTGACACCAGGTTAGTCACTAACCACACGAAAGAAGATAGAATTATGTCTCAACCAAATGGTGATAATTCGAAGAGAGAGTCTGTTCAGGTTCATGGCCCAAATGTGATCTATAGCAGTGTGTATTTTATCATTATTTATTTAGGGTATGATGGGGCTGTCATACGTATTGCTGTTATAAAAGTCCCTTATTCAAAAATACTGACTGCCTCGTTGGTCTAAGGTATATTTATAACCTTCGATGTTATTTTCACTTGGCAAACATCAACTTTATAAAGTGTAAATAAAGTTGATTTTAGACTAACTAGTACTGTGGAATAAGTCATAAAAATATGAACTAGTAGCACAAACTGAACCTTATGTGTAGGCATTACAGTTGTTCTTCCTAAAACTCGTGTTTGTTTACATATTTGGCAAATAAATTGCGAACGCAGAGTAACTAGTGGGACTTAAAAATAACTGGCGAATACGGTAGTTGCCTAGGTAAAAAAACAGAAATACTATTTAGTCCGGCTTTCAGATAATAAAAAAAATATTAGACACGTATTTTTTGCTTTACCATATTAATCAAAAATAACTTAGAAAACACGCATTAAAGTTGGGGAGTGGGGGCTCGCTACGTCACAACGCACTATTAAATCTAGCAAGGCGTGACGTCATGCCACATTTTAACTCAATGTATCACCGTAATCTTTTGATTACGTCAAAAAAGAAAAAATACGTGTTCAATATTTTTTTATTATCTGAAAGACGGACTAAAAATAAAAAATTTGGATACAGGCCTATTGTCGGTGCACCTCTGCCTTCGGGGAATACAGCCGTGAATATGAGTATGTAAAAAAAGAACTTACTCGACTGATCCTGCTTCTCTGCCTGTCCTGTTCGCTACGATGCTTCTGGTAGAGCTGTGGATCGTAGCTCGAGTTGTTCGTGACTCCCCCGACGTACCCGCAATGGTAATCGTTGTTTAAGTCCGAATGCTCGTATATGTAGTGGTTGGATTGGATCTCTGATCCTGGGAAAAAAGAACACCATTAAATATGACATGTATTTAATCAAACTTCCCATTTTGCGCTACTAAAAATATTATTGTACACTCTAATTTAATGATTGCGCCTCTTTTTGTGAACCTCAAATAATTCCAATTAAAAATACTAAATAGCCAAGTAACTGCGACCAACTTGGATGTAGCGGTTGATCAGTTCTAATCTAACCTAACCCATTTTATCGGGGTGCCCTAGCTTAGCTACTGCGACCAATTCGGCTCGCGCGTGGTACGTCACAGTTCCAACCTAAACTAGCCCATTTGGTCGGGGTACCCTAGTTAAGTTACTCCGTCCAAATGTGAGAAATGGCCAGAAAGTTAAAAAGAGGCTCTTTTATTAAAAATAGTGTGCATCATTAGAAGCGCAAAAAGTTTTTAGAGGGTCAGTTAAATATTTCCCATTAAAAATGTTACATGTTTTACTGCTGTACCCTTGATACATGGCGAAACTTAAACATATCTGACGAATACGGTAGTTGCCTAGGTAAAAAAAAGAAATTCTATTTAGTCCGTCTTTCCGATAATAAAAAATATTAGACACGTATTTTTTGCTTTATCATATTAATCAAAAATAACTTAGAAAACACGCATTAAAGTTGGGGAGTGGGGGCTTGCTACGTTACAACTCAGTATAAAATCTAGCAAGGCGTGACGTCATGCCACATTTTAACTCAATGTATCGCCGTAATCTTTTGATTACGTCAAAAAAGAAAAAATACGTGTCCAATATGTTTTAATAATCTACAAGACGGACAAAAAAAATGTTGGACATAGGCTTATTGTGGGTGTAGTATAGGTCCACTCTGCCTAACCCTTCGGGGAAACGGCGTGATGCTATGTTATGTTTCCTCTTCATATGGAAAAATCCAAAGGGCTTACGAATGACTGCAAAAGAATTCAGCAACTGAAAACAGCTCAACGAATTTCTACTAAGCTTAATTAATATTTGGCAACGCTTCGGGGAGGCCTATGTCCAGCAGTGGACGTCATTCACCTGAAATGATGATGATGATCAATTATATTTGGAAGAATACCTTCAGCAGGTTCGATGTATTTCATTCGTTCTCCGTCGAACACAGTGCCTCGGACGCCATGACATGTGGACACTGCCACCCATGAGCCTGGTTTTCCTCTCACCGTCCCTGAGTATTGACATAAGTCTATATCCTGAAACACGACATGGTTAAATTTAGATGCAGAATCAAGTGTTTGTGTCAGTTAAGTCAAGTTTACAAAAGGTGTGCAGTAATATGGCTAAATATAGCACATTGAATTTTAGAAGAGCATGTGTTTTCCTTGACAATTCAAAAGTGCCTGTAATTGGTTTATTTGAAATAAATGCTTTGAGTTTGAGTTTGAGTTTGATGCGGAGGAATACAGAAAACGTAGTGAGGATGGTTTTGAGTATGAATGTGGATGGCTATAAGAGTAGGGGAAGACCAAAGAAACGATGGATGGACTGTGTGGAAGATGATATGGATAGAAAGGGGGGGACTACCGAGATGACGACTAATAGAGAAGTATTGAAGAACAAGACAGACAGGCGCCAGCCCCAAATAAGTAAATTGATATATGAGTGTCACAGAGATATACTTTGCCGCTTGACTCTACAACTACAAAGCACATTAAAACTTCTTCTATTTCAACGACTGGGCTGTACAAGTATTTCTTTGGTCTAAGGATCATAGCACAATAGAAACTTGTGTTTAATGTAATCACACGGACAGCTATTCAACATTTCTCGTGACTTTAAATGCCGCTTTTGGCGGAAAATTATCAAAAATGAAGGGCACTTTCAAACTCATAATCAACCAAGCTTGGTTGATCACAAAACGATGTCGCAAGTTCACAAGTGAACGCTTCTTACGACAACCATGGAAAATGATTATCCACGGGGAAATCATCAAAATAATTACGGTACTTAAACCAGACACGAGGCCAGTTCGCGAGTTTGTTCAGTAAGCCGTGAAGACTTCCCATTCTTACTGGTTTAATCACTAACTGTCTTCAGGCCTGTTAAAGGACAGTGACTGAACTGACTCGAGAACTGGCTGGCCTCGTATTCAGCGTGCATAAAGGTTCGTCTGGCGCACCCTAGGTAGACACCCGCTACCGACCAGATAGGCAATTTTTTTGCCACGGCTGAGTTAACCTATACCTGGTGCCAAGGCAAGAAGCACTTATCTACTCCTCCTTTAAATAACAGGAAGTTTTCAAGCCTAAGTTTAGTTTTGTATAAAATAAAATTGTAGCCAAAATAAACACAAGAGTTATTCTCAAACTTACCTCTTTCTTAGGTTTATATACAACAGTCTTGCCGTTCTTCTGGTACCTAAGTACATGGTTGTCTGTGACTAGGTCCTGGTTCAGTCTGAGGTCCAGGACGTAATCCTGACCATCTATAGGGACTGTTACTGTCACCTCTGAATGATGTGCACCGCTCTGTAATAGATAATGGATGATTCAGAATTTGGTGGAAAATTTGTCAAAGAATTCCCCTTAAGACGTGAAGAATCGTTCTAATTAAAATAAGAGCCATATAATTCGCTGTCGTAAATATCACAGAATTTTAATAATCTTAGATCGTTAAAGGACGATGAAGCGTTAGGGCACACTGAGCCCTCAAGTAGCTTAGTCAGTACTAAGTGCGATTTATGTAGGCTTTGCCTGCTTTACGATATAGAACTGGTCTAAGCAGGCAGCAGATACTGCTTGGTGGGCCAAACAAGTCATGCATTGTGTGAATTCAAAGAGTGTCCCAAACCGGCAGAGATAATAATATAATGGCTTCGATCACAATACCAGTTTCAGCTGCTTTTGGGAGTCGTGAGAGGATTAACAACTTGCATCTTGCCAAAAATGGCGAAACCATTTTTTCCCCCAGATTGAAAGAACATTTCCAAGCGTCTCAGCAATAACCACGAGCCATCAAACGATCATAAAATTATAAATCACCACAAGATAATGACCTACAATCAAGTAATTTCAATAGAACCGTTAGAAAACAGCAATTTTGCCGTTGGTCACTGAACAGCTACTGACAGAGGTCGGTGCCGTAGCTAACTTCCGTTCTAAATGGTATTCCGTAGTTTTATTATATTGTAAGAGTTTTTTTTTTATGCGGTGTTTGTTACACGCGATACTTGAGCGAAGGTAATGTTAGCCTTCCACTTATGGTTATGCGTTTAGCATTGAGTTTTTAGCTGACACATATAGACCTGCACTAGAAAGTAAGGAAGGTTGGTTAAGACTGATTTATTGATTACTGTTAGCAGTTATGAAGAGTGGGTTTCTTCTACTGGCTGGCACGTTGAATGAGTTTTTGCCAAGATCCGCATCCCTATTAAATATGTAGGTGTCATCTAAACTAGCTTACATAAGACTCTTTCCAAATTAGCCTAGCCTTATCCCAATTATGTTGGGGTCGGTTTCAAGTCTAACCGGATCCAGGTAAATACCAGTATTCAACCCCAATCTGCATTGTGGGCCATCAAAACAGTGCCTTGTTTATTATTTGAAAATCTGATGTAAATTACAAAGGCACGGCTCCAAATCAATTTAATAATAACCGCATCAATTTACCAGTAATTAAAATCAAATCTACATACATTTCTACAGTTTGGAGACCATGACTCAAGATATATCGCGGTTAGAACGATATTTATGATTCCAAAACTAGAAATAGTTCTACGCTAACGAAGCTGACATGTTTTCCCAATAACGCAGATTTTCAAATCAACGACGATAGGAATGTAAACATTACTCATACCTACGGGATAAATTTCGGGAGCTGGTAGATCAAGCTCAATAGATTTGGAGGACAACCCATAGTTTTCAATGACTTGGAACATTTTTAATAGCACCAAAATCAATAGCATCGTATACACGAGTGAATTATTTTACGTAGAAGGTCTTTTATAGAGCATTCTAATCTACCTTTAAGAAGTAACGAGATCACGATATCAACTGCTAATGCATCACTACAATCTTCTTAAGTCTATCCCAGATTGATCTCCGAGTTTTCCAGGTCTGTTTCAATATCTTGGACGTCCTCTATGATTCCAAGGCTAGTAGTGGCTAGTGGTTTATAATGTGTATAGAAATTTCCGTAGCTCTTACCGTGTCTCTCGTCGTCGAGATCTCTCTTTTCGTTCTCCCATGATGGACAATTGGCTGGACTAGTCTGTGCTTGTTGAAGTCTAAGGCTGGCGGCCCTGAAACAATAAGAATATGATGTTAGACCAGAGTCTTTTGAGGTTCTCCTGACTCCTTACAACTAAACAATAGGAAGGATGCTGCTCAATTTGGGGTTGTGATGACATGATCACACCTTGTATGGCTACGGAAGTGGTGGAGGTGGCCAAATCTTGACCGGAAAAAACATGGTTAAATAATTATACATTGTTGATTTTTTTAATTATTCATATTTCCCGTTTCCCCGTGTTCGAACATGAAGGCAAGATTAAAGATAGAAGCAAAAGGCACAGGAAATACATTCACTTTGCCAATAAAATTATTCATTAGGCGAATTTTAATTTGCATACACCATTGTACCGTTACCGCGAAGTCTTTGTTTTAAAACCGTGAAGGAATGGTAGATAATCTTGATATGCAGTTTTTCTTTCTAATTTATGTGAAGTAAGTAAGACCTGAATTAAAATCTTTATGATAATCGAAATAGGGTCTTAGCGAGGCATTTTGGGCATTATCATCAATTTCATAAGATTAACATTGAGAAAATTCCTATAAATGTTTTAGGCAGTAACCGAACCGCCCGAATGATATTGATTAACTTTAGAAGTAGGTAGGTATTTACTGTTTTGTCTGCATAGAGCATGCATAACAAAATCGCCTGGAGGACACAACCTATAACTTTATTATAGTTTTCAGAACAAAAAGGAAAAGTCACTAATATCCATTAAAATATTCTGTCAAACACGTCATTAAAGCCATTATTAGATGCATAATGGCTTATTAATACATAATGATAAAAAAGTCGCTTTTCGAGTCTGTGTGACCGCATTTTTCTCCTAAACTACGCAACGGATTTTGATGCGGTTTTCACGATCATTTAGAGAATTTATTCCGTAAGGTTTATGTGTATTAAAACTTTCATTATATAATATAGAAATCTCGATGTTGTGTCAAGTCGTCAAAACTGTGCTAAGCAGGGGCGGGTCGCTAGTTCTATTATAAGATCGCGACAGGTTTCCTCATCAAGTGCACAATGCTGCGCGTGCGCTCATCGCGTTGACCAATCACATGGCAGTCAAAATTGTAGCTAGGTTAGATCAACGACCGGCTTTTATTAGTATTACTACGTCAGATACGGATGAATGAACATGTGCTCAGAATGTTAATTTGGTGAGCAAAAAATTGCAATTAGTTAATTACACAGTCATGCCGTAATGTTTTTGGAGCTGTCATAATGCAAAATGGCGGTGGAATTTGCATTAGTTTTATGTCCGTCTGTCGCTGTATATATATCGCAATTACAAATGAAACCGTTTTCATCCGGTTTTTTTGCAGAGCATGATCATCACTCTCACTTTAGACCCAAAATTATTAGGACTTTAAACGTACTCGAACGAGGCTCAATGTAAAATAAAAATCCATGGTAATAAATTATATGACTAAAATCCACTAAGGAGAGCAAAAAGTCCTAAATATTTAGTACACCTTAGTCCCTAAGTCCCTACGATACCTAACTATGAGCTATAAAATAAACTACCTAAGCAAATAGTAATAACAAAAACGTCGCCAGCGCACGTCGCCATCAGAAGCACAAAGGCACATTGTTGTCGACAAAAATGGTGTCAGTAACACTGTTTGGGCTATTCTTTGTGAATATTATCGCGTTTATAAGGCTTTTTGTGAATGTTTTGAAGTAAAGATAGAGTAAAGAAGCTGGTCTAACGGTGAAAGATAAACATGTTGATGTTTTTATTAGGGTTCCGTAGTAAACATGTCCGTTTGTCTGTCTGTCCGCGGTCTAGTTCCGAGACCCTTAGTACTAGAAAGCTGTAATTTGACATAGGTATACATACGATACTGGAAATTTCAATTGTCGTAAAGGACATTGTATTTCCTGTCCTTTACGACATTTGAAATTTCCAGTGTCGGTATTAATTACGCCGACAAAGTGGTAAAACAAAATTATGATAAACATTTTTTTTAGGGTAGGTACTTCCCCTACACGTAAAGTGATGTTTTTTTTCATCACATTGTGAGTTTATGAAAACCATTTTTGGATTCAGGGATCCGTTTGCGAAATATTAAGCTTTAAAGTGCTAATTTTTGTTAGAGTTAAGTGTCCCCCCCCTTGCCAGCTAAATGGTTGGTTTTGGATGTGTGAAAAAAATCACAGCAGTAGTTCATATAACGAAATTAAAAGGAAAACTATCACAGCTAAGTAGGCTAGTACAAGTTAACGAGTAATAATCGACCAACTTAACTTTGCAGTTGCAAAAACATGTTTTCCCATACATTCCGTATGGGAGAACATGTTTATCAACTACAAAGTTAAGTTTGTTTTTGGGATAAATTCATCCCAACTTCCCAACCTTCATTGTGCGTGGTCCGACACGCACTTGGCCGGTTTTTAATACAGTTCTGACCTTGGTCTGAGCAGTGATCGAAGAAAGTGATCTAAGATTAGGATGCTATTTATTGCCTTTTCAGTTTTGTATAGAATAAAGGAATCAATTGTTATCCATAATCGGAATAATGATGAAGTAATTTGCTCAGTAGAATAAGACATGTTTTGACATCAGGGTGGCTCTTCATAGACAATGGCTCACCTTTCATCTGACACTGCATGCCCTGCACACGTGAGGATTTAATGGCTGCGTCAGCAAACGGTATTCGTGATGCTGAATTTAGGCCAAACAATATTCTTTTGTGCGTTGTTTTTACCATCGACATACTAACAAAAAAACAGAATGATATGAAACGTCATCTTGCTTATACAAATGAGTCACCAAGATAATCAAGTTCAAGACTTGACAACAGTGCTGTTTAAGAGTAGACTACGTAATTTTTTAAAGGATATGGCGTACTACAGTGTGACTGAGTTTTTATCAGAGAAATTCTTTTGCTGAAATGTTGCTCCCTTATGCTAATATTCTAATAATTATTTCATATTGACATTTTTATTCTTTTTATTTAATTTATTATTTTAGACGAGAATGTGACTAAATACCTATCTGTTTATGTGCCGTCTTAATTTATTGACATTTTATTATTATTGGCATGAAATTGTGACATGTACCTTGACTTTTTATTTTCATTTTGTAAATGTTACATTTGATTACCTATCTATTTACCTAAACAATTTTGTATGCCTTCTGGCGGGACGTAGTATGGACCGATATTTATTTGTAACAGCTGTATAATCTTTTACCCTATGTGTACAAAATTAATAAATGAATTTGAATTTGAATTCAAGTTTTAAGTCCATCAACAATAAAGTCAAAAAAAAAATCATCCAGTCTTTGGTCTAATCAAGTTTAAAGATACTAGATATTAAATTAATCCAGTTCAATCCAAGAGCTCTGTAATTGGACCGGATGTAACACCGTCAGAATAAAATTAAATGGACTTGGACACATTAATTGCACATTATTTAGGACTGAGTAACGAGACTCAAATACTAAACTCTATCACTAAATGGAAGCTATGCTGCATGGTAACCTTAAAACAATTTAGCCTTGAAATCTAAATTATGACATAACAGTTACAGATGGAATACAAACTGATTATATAGGATGTGCTGCGTTTAGAACAAAGACACTTTATTTGTCACGCTCGATCGGAAGAATTTGTCGTTGGTCGTACAAGTACACAATGGTAGAGATCTAATCTCGGCATTAGAAGGTGAAAAAAACTTTTTACAAAAAAAAACGACCGACTTCAAAAAAAAAACACTACAAAGTGAAAAATAACTTTAATTTCGGAAGTCGGTATCTTTGGTTTTGAATTTTCGTTCTTTGTCACCGACTTCCGAAATTAAAGTTATTTTTCACTTTGTAGTATTTTTTTTGAAGTCGGTTGTTTTTTTTTTGTAAAAGTTTTTATTTTTCACTTTTTAGTGTGGGTACTACAGAGGCCATTGCATATCAAGAAGTAGACCGGGGGGCGCGGTAATGGTAGGAAAGACATGCCCTCAGGATATGGAAGGAATGGATCAAATTCTGGGACCAGATGGCACCATGAACCAACAGTTATCATGCAACTAGTACTAGCAGATGAAATGTCACAGATTTCAAGAGCTTGATTTAATATTAAAATGATTGTGATACTTAATGTGATATAAAATATAAGAATAGTATGATGTAATATCAAATATATGAATAATGATAATTAATATAATATAACAGGGGCGAATTGTCCATATAAGCCGATTCCTACCGGCTTCCCTTTGGAAATTCGGAACACAACCACTCTATCGTCATTGAATAATCAAACTATAAGTATTTGATACACCATAAAATTAAAATACCTATTACAAAACGCCTACATACATTAAAAATTGTCTTAATAACCCAACAACAAAACACTGCGCTAAAATAACTCGTAGGCGCGTCCGGCTTACGCTAAATTCAATTTCCTTACAAAAAATAAAGTCATCATGACGTCACTTCGGTCACGTGATCCGCGGTTTCTATGAGCCGAGTAAGCCGGTCTGTAGCGAGTTATTGTAGGCACAGAGTAGCAGAAACGTGCGCGCGGGAGCGAGAAGGAATTATTGCTATTGCACCACCTCTTTCTGGCACACGCATTTGATTCGGTAAATTTCGTAATGCGTTCGGCTAGGAGTTCGTAAAAATTTCATCATTCGTTTGACAAATATATTATGTGGTTGTTTTTTGACGTAATCGCATTAGAATCTTATTAATTTGCATTTTGTTCGCTCAGTATTAATTGAATTCATGTTTATCAATACTACTAGTATTAATATTTGTTTGTAGTTATAGGACAGTGATTAACATAGTGTTTTGAGAATGATTAACATGGTGTTTTGTGTGTTGTGAATGTAAAGTACCTTGTAATTAGGTATTTGGGGTAAGTAGATAGTTTAATAAGCTGAAATTACTTATTTAGAGTAGATTTGACAACTAATTAGTACGATCTTATTAGGATGGCGGCATTCATAATTTTAGAATGTCATAGTGTGTGAATTTTGTGAAGAAACATGCTTTTCAAGGTTAAGTTTTGAAAATACGTGCTCGCCCCGATGTGACTTGAAAATTGTAATGTTTCCCTTTACGATAAATATCAATGACTGACTGGCAGTCGTTCCCGTGTTTACTTTTGTTAGATTGTAGTTGAATTCATCAAAAAAGATGTGCAGACTGAAAAACATATTCGTAGCTGTTTTATGAGTTCGGGAATCGGGAATTTGTATGAAGCTCATAATAGAAAAGTAGTATATCGAAATGTAATGAAATGAAATTTTGATTGATTGATTGATGTACGGTAAATAATTGTTTTTTTTTTTTTTTTTTTGTTGGTTCGGCTTACCTCCTCCGTAAAGTCACCCTGCGCTACTGTAATATAATGTAAAATGTATAACTGGAATATTGAGTATGTTTATATTTTATTTTTTTATTAAATTTTTATAACCATTTAATTGCAATGCCTTACAGGCAACTAAGTTCTAAGAACCTACCTACTGTTAATATCTTCAAAATGTTGTACACTTAGTTCGCAATAAATAATTTGAATTTGAACTGAGGTACCGCAATAAAATTTACAGTTAGTTGGAAACAAAGGGTTCTCGACATTGCGTCTAGCACATAAACGTACATTTTAGAGGACATATTTGTAACATTTAATTAAGACTTAGCCGCCTATGTCCTAAATGGGGAAATAGCTGAATACCACACGCATAGCTCGCGCCAGTTTTGGGCTGGCCCAGTTAGAATGAGCTATTTATATATAGCCTTCCACAAAATAGCGTGATGTGTGAACAGCAGTATTTCCTAGATTGACATGACAATGAAATTGTTGACTTAAAATTACAGAACGAACAATTCTCGTTGTCGGAACTACTGACCATTTTAGCCGTCACCAAAGTTGTTATGGTTATATTCTTGGAAAATAATAATATAAAACCAGCCTATTATTGGCATGTACAGAGAAGGCATGAGCATTCATCACCACGCTTGCTCAAGACGGGTTGGCGATTTCAGACCCAGGTTTTCTCACGATGTTTTCCTTCGCCGATGTCAGTTATGTGTCCAAGATAAACTCAGAAAGTATATATGAATTGAAATAGTCGTATTGATACTTGCCCGGATTTGAACCCATACTTCAGGGCCATGGCCGTCACGACATTTTGGATAAATCGGGGCAAAAAAGGTCTTCAACGTTTAAATTTCCAAAATAAGGTGCAAATTGATCAATTCTGCCAAAAGAGTATGGTTCTATATTACATTAGCATCCTTTCAGTTGGTCAGATATTTTAGCACTACGTATTAGGCAGTAACAAATATTTGAATTATCACCTCACCTTTTCTAGTTTTTGGGGAAGCCCTAAGAGCCTCAATTAGTTATAGATGAAAAGCAATCTCAGTGAGAATTACCACTGAAAAGCATGACTCTGTCTTTGCTGTTGCGCAGTCGGGTAAAAGGTCTCACACACACTATACTTGGATTTAATGCCTTCGATAATTTACATTTATTACCACTTACTGAATTATAAACTTTAACATTATAAAGTCTAAGTTGATTTTTGTATGACCATTTGTAATAAAAAGGTACTAAATAAAATTTTGGTTACAATGGACTTTGAACTTTGTGTTGTATGAAGTTGAGATTGTTGTTCCTTAGCATGATAATTATCTTGAGATACTGAATTGAAGTTTACATCGAGTTACACAGACAGGGGTTATTTATAAGATATTAATTAGATCGAACAATACGACGTAAACCGTTATCATGACTGGGAAACAAATATCAGGAAATGCATGACAGTTATTGATGGAATTATGTTGCAAATGAATTACTATGTCCATAACTGCATACGAACAGGCTTTTAATAATTCCTCTTAGTAGAAATTTATTATTAGTCAGCTCTTAGGACAAACTACCAAACAGAACAAAATACAAATACCTAATAGGAAGTAGATAATATAGCGTTGCCTTCCTGCGTACTAAATCTTTGGCTAACAGTACTTTTACCACAGATTAAGCTTTTACTCCAAATCTTTTCCCAATATGCGTTTTTATAATATCTAACGTAATACTTATTACGAATATACTAACTTATTTTGAAAAGAGTAGCCGTGGAGTTTCTTGCCGGCTCTTCTCCACAGGAAGCGACCAATTGGAACCGTGCACCTAGCTTCTGACGTTTCATAAGTGCCCTTGTAGGTTTATGTGAAATAAAATATTTTGAATTTTGATTTTTTCTGAATATTATCACTTGCTTCAAAAACGGCGAAGGAAAACATCGTAAGGAAACAGCCTGAGAGATATTTCTCGACGGCATGTGAAGTCAAGTCAAAGGCCCATGGACAGCTTTAAAACTCTGACACAAGGTTAGTCACTAATCACACGAAAAGAAGATGTCTAAAATGAAGATATTATCGTGGACGTTCACGTCCATAAAATTTATGGAAATACGTGCAGGTTATAACGTTATCGTGGACGGAAATTTAAAAGCGTCTTCATATATTTCCATATATTTTACTTCCCTGCTATCGTGATTCCGCGACGTGGCCGTGAACATGCACGATAATATCGCCACGTTAGAAATGATAAAAGCACAAAAAAAAAACTGGCACTCCGGGAGTACTGACAGAAGTGAAAACTTGAACAAGATCGCCTTGGTGGAAGAAAAGTACTTGCATAGAACATTGATCCGTAATGTAATATAAATAAAGAGCACAATCGCGTTTACAAAACCTTTAAAGTAAAAATACTTGCATAGAACATTGATCCGTAATGTAATATAAATAAAGAGCACAATCGCGTTTACAAAAATGAGGTGTCGTAACAGTGTCGCGAAATCAATGGTTTAGTCCCATCTCAAAAATGCCCAACGCGCCTAAAGAAGTTTTCACTTCAAAAACTTCTCGGAAATGGTTCTATCGCTGTCGTGCCTGTTTATGAAAGCTTTAAGCTTTTCCATAATTTCGCCACGCACCTACTATCTACAAAACGTCGTTAAGAAAGATAATGTGTGTTCCACATCCCGTTCAACATAAATCTTCTGTTATCGCCTGTCGTCGCACCTTAACAGATTTAAAGAGATTAATACCGAGGTAAACGTGTGAAGATTGAGCTTAATACGTTATTAAGTGTCTAGTTATAAATCTTGGCATATCCTGAAGGCGTATAAAAAGGCAAATACCAACGGCATGTCAAATTCAGTACTATTAATGGTGGCAAATTAAATTAATTAGCGAAACTGATGTGATGGGTTTTGATGATGATTTAAAAAAATGTGCGCTCTCATATATATTCCAATCCAAAAATTACGGCCAAAGAGTTATAGTTGCAATTTGAGATAACCCTTCACTGCATTAGCAACTTTAACTTTATGGAATAAAGTCCAAAATTGAAGAGCTTACGTTCCAGACTATGCAAATCGGAGTCATATTCGATAGTCCTTTGGCTTCATAATCTAATTTGTCGATTCTTGCACATTTGTACGGTAAAAAGAAAAAATTGCTACTGCTTTGAAAACCATAGCAGTTCATGCTAAATGGATTTTCAATGGATAAAATGATAACGCAATGTAACTGTACGATACTGATGGTGCCAAATTCGTCGGTAAATTCTGAGCCAACTCAAAATAAATTGATTTTCATCGTCATCGACACTAAGATGAAGAATGCAACTTTACTGTCCTTAATATTGGACTTACTTTTTTACCCGTTTACAGCGAAGCCAAAAGGAATATTATGATTAATTATACGATCTATGCTTAACTAGATTCTGCCCGCGACTTCGTCTGCGCGCCTATAAAACTTTCCTCAAGAATTGGGCTAACCAATGCAAAAAGATTATTTCAAATCCGACTGGTAGTTCCGGAGATTACCCCCTACACACAAACTAACAAAACAAACAAAGAAAACTTTACCTCTTTATAATATACAGGGTGGCAGGGACATCGACGCGAAAACTTTTACCATGGATTAAGTACATGATTCTGAAGCTCCCTGCGTCTAAATTATTTGTCGGTTATTAAAAAAAGAAACTGCTGTTTTATAGAAAAGTGCAATACCTACGCGGTCAAAATGTATGGAACAGCAGATTTTTTTAAAAATAACTGACGGAAAAATTTCAACGCAGGGGGGTTCAAAATCATGTACTGAATCCATGGTAACAGTTTTCGCGTTGATGTCCCTGCTACCTTGTATAGACAGTATAGATTACATGACTTAGTAAAGACGTGTTGTAACTCCGGCTATAGGTACATCATCGTCGGCGCAACATGTCTTTTTTTCTTCCATACTTCTCTATTAGTCGTCATCTCGGTAATCACCCCCTTTTTATCCATATCATCTTTCACAGAGTCCATCCATCATTTCTTTAGTCTTCCCCTACTCTTATAGCCGGACATTCATACTCAAAACTTTCCTGACGACATTTCCCTCATTCCTCCGCATCACATACCCATACCATGACAAGTTTTGTTATACAACAACAACAAACTCCGGGTATATGAAAACCGAAAAAAATCGATATCGATGTCTTGTTGGCGTTTTTGTCGTAGTTTTATATTTTATTTTCTTTCTTTTTAAAGTATTGTCCCATTGTTGGGCAACGGTCTCCCCGATACTTTTCTTATGTTGTACCTATCAATATTTTAAACCAGATTATAGTTCATACTAGTGAAGATTTATCACCCTGTATAATGTATTCATTCTGCATTCCTATTCAAATTGTTTTATACTTCATAAATTAACGTAGACATTAATGTATTGTCTTGAACTGAACAAAATATCACATTCTTATGCAAAAAACTTACGAAATGCATACAATGCCTATTGAAACTTTTTCTTTAGTGTTATTAAGTATTGTTACACCCGCAGCATCCTCGCATATATTATCAACCAACCCCTATGCATATAAAATGGTTAACTATTAACAATTCTGCCGAAGCTTTTAAGCCAATACACATTAAAAAAAAAATACATTAGCATAGTAGGGACGCCTGCAGTTTTTTTGTTGTTGTAAATATTCCAACCCAATACGTAGAGGTCAGGGGTTTATTGACTTGACCAAGATTATGTCTGGACTTTAAAAGAGACAGTGACCTCTGGGTTTTGTTTCGATCTTTCTTCTCAGATTAGTCTTTTAGAAAAACCGAACTCATCTAGTTTTAAAACATAATTTAATTTTGACTGCAAGTGTTTTATTGAACCAATTTTTTGAAGAAGCACAGAATCTGTCGAAGTGGCGGTGCTTAGGGATGCCTATGTCCAACAGTGGACGTCATTCGGCTGAAATGATTGTGACGATTTATCATTGTAAAAAATTGCAGATTGATAAGTAGTTGTACTTATTGCGATCAATCTGTTTCAAATAACATTTTATGTTTACGGAAAACAGTCTCCAACTTGGTCATACCATAACAGGGCGAGTATACACAAAGACAGAAATAGTTGCGTTCCTAGTCACCTTCTATGTGCAAGCGCAATCAACATTCTGCACAAGATTGCCATAATATCACACTGATTTAGTTTAAACTGGTTGCTGATTATATTGCCTTTAATGTTTAGTTTTAACAATAAATCTTTATGCTGACAGGGGACAATCAGCTGGAAGTACGTATGCATGTAAGTTTGTCTTTCGAAAACCTTTGGTGGCAGCTTTAATTAGGAAATAAACAGTGTGGAAAAAATGTAAGAAACAGAGAGAGAGAGAGCCACCATTAGCCGATCACAATAGAAACGGGTTTTGTCGATGGAAGAATAGACAAAATGACAGATAAACAATCACAATCTGTTATTTTGTCTATTCTTCCGTCGACAAAAACCGTAGAAAACCCGTTTCTATGGTTGTCATACCAAGAACTTGATTTCTTCAAGTGTTGACCAGGCCAGATTTGTTTCATCAACAAAGATCGACTATACTTTACATGTGTATCAGATAATAATTAAAACGAAAGAAATTCAATTTAGGGTCAGAAAAGATCTGAAGCAGGTAAGAAACATAAAATACCTATGCCTTTTATTTATTAACTGGCAATATTTATGTCTCTTTTCCAATTTTATTGGTCAGATACTGATCGCATGCGAAGGGCAATAAAATTGCAACAAACATCAATAAAATATTTGTGTCAAAGACAAATCACTTGGTTTTATTACACAAAAGTGAACCGTGTTACAAAGTTTTCAATAGTTTAAACTATCATGCTCTGGGCCTATTTAAAGGAATGCCATTTTCACTACTCATTTAGTCAGAAGAGCTCCTAATGATGGTATGATCCAGAAGCCTAATTGCGTAACACACGATCAATCAATCCGTTTTATTTTGACAGTTCAACAGCATTCATTGCGTTATTTACGTTGTTGAGCAGACAAATTTTCGATTTTGATTCATATAGCAATGGATTAGCAAGTGATCCTTCAAAATGATTCAGATTATGATTGATCGTGTGTTACGCAATTCGGGTGCTGAACAGTGAACGAAATTGAATCGTCACGCTCGGGTCGGTGACGCTGGATCGCGTATACTCGGCTCCAGTCGGTAGGTGACGTTGGATCGCGAATATTCGGCTCCAGCCAGTCGTAAGTTTTCACTTTTATCGTGTGGTCATAAGCACACGCCCTTTTTTATAGGTTTTTTGAAGTGAAAACTTCTTTAGGCGCGTTGGGCATTTTTGCATTGATTACCGCGGTGACGATTTTTTTTCAAGTTTTCACTTCTGTCGGCACTCCCGGAGAGCCACTGTTTTTTTTATTTTTTATATGCTCTTTTATATTGTGTGGACTTATAAAATGTGCCAAATAAACATATTTTCTTTCTTTCTTTCACAGGGTGCACCGGCCGGATGTTTAGTCAGTGGCAGGCACAATAAAACCTAGCCATCTATCTACTACAGGCCCAAATCCATTTCAATATTATCTTACGACTCTTGGGAAGGGATCTATCTATTCTTAGTTAGAAACTACACGACCCTCCTCAGTAAATCTATATTTATTCCTAAACTGACAGCTTGTTCCTCGAATACGCAAAATTAATGACAGTTGTTCCGCTACATTTCGTTTTCATGCACTAAATCAAAATAAACATGGGTGATCTTAGTTTCCGAGTTGTACAGGAGTTAAATGTTCAAATCGACGGGTGCTGAGATAACCATACAACCTGGGGGCCTACCACCAGCTCATATGCAGTATTATTTTAATATTACTTCAGTGTGGGAAAGAGATTAAGCTCTACAGGACTTATAGCTCCATCTCTTTCTTCCACTGAAGTAATATTAAAATAATACTGCTTTATGAGCTGGTGGTAGACCACTGCACGCTTAGCATGACCACAATAGAAACGGGTTTTGTCGACTGAAAAATAGACAAAATGGCAGATAAACAATCACAATCTGTCATTTTGTCTATTCTTCCGTCGACAAAACCCGTAGAAAACCCGTTTCTATGGTTGTCATACTACGTGAGCCTGTGGACTGAATTGGTGTATTAGAAAAGCTTCCACATGAGGCGATAAGTTAAATACTAGATTTTTGGTCGCGTGGCGATACAAGAGTAATTTTCTGATGCCAGGAATTTTAATTTCGGAAGTCGGTGTCTTTGGTTTTGATTTTTCGTTCTTTGTCACCGACCTTCGTAAATTAAAGTTATTTTTCACTTTGTAGTGTTTTTTTTTTGAAGTCGGTTGTTTTTTTTTTGTAAAAAGTTTTTATTTTTTACTTTTTAGTGTTGTGGTACCTACCCCACACAAATTCGAATACCACTACCTGCTATGTAAATAACAGTGACAGGAAGTTATCATATCATCCACATACTAAGTGGGAAAAAATACGCATTACTGAAGCTAACTCAAAAACTACCCAAGCAAAGTTAATAAAATTTATATGGGACCACCTCTGAAGTATGATCTACCAAACAAAAAAAGAATCATCAAAATCTATTCATAATTGGCGGAGTAATCGCGTAACAAACATACAAAAAAAAAAAAATTAAAAGCTAACATTGTGGTTATTTTTGTTTTGTCTTCGGTCATCTATATCTATTATACTAATATTATAAAGTGGAAAGATTTGTATTTCTGTATGTAACGAATAAACTCAAAAACTACTGGGCCGATTTGAAAAAATATTTCTGGAATAGCTACATTATCAGCGAGTAACATAGGCTATATTTTATCGCCGTACTCCCACGGGAACGGGAACTACGCGGGTGAAACCGCGTGACGTCCGCTTGTATATGATAATATTGTATATACTAGACTATCTTTCAGAGTCTACACTGTTGACTGGGCTGTGGAGGCTTTGTATAGCTGCATTTGCAAATCTAGAGTAGCTACGCTTATTTAGTTACCTATGTTACGAGATTCATGCATTTAAAACATGTTTATCTTTGAAAAACAACATTTCGCACTAATTAGTAAATTTCTCGTCATCATAATCGTCGAAAGACGTCCACCGCTGGACATAGGGCTCCCCCAAGCACCTCCACTTCGACCGATTCTGTGCTTTCCGCATCCAGAGGATTCCTGCGGCCTTCACAAGGTCATCGGTCCATCTTGTTGGAGGCCTTCCAAACGCTACGTCTTCCGGTACGCGGTCACAAATTTCGCGTGGATCGCATCTATTTCGTTTACGTATTATGCGTATCCACGAGAATTAGCCCCTTCAGAAAAAATGCAGTAATCATTGCACCAATTATGAAGTTTTTACCCACCTCCATGGTATACAACACAGGCGCGAATTCATGAATGCGCTAAGTAATAATTAGCATGTTTCGCACTGGCTATCGTAATAAAGATTAACATCAACGCACTTCCGTTGGAATGAGTCATAGTTACCGGAAACCACGGAAGACTAAATGTTTGGAGAAGCTATTATGAATACTAAGCAAATATTAAACCTTATCCTGGCACCTACATCGAGACAAGCAAGACATATATTATGTCACGGAATTTGACGAACCTTGTACGAGGGGATACGATCTTAAAAATCCTTTAAGGTAAAATATATAATATTATCTTCACTGTGTGTGGTCGTCCATTAAATTGTACGGTGAGCGATATGTCGAAGATAATAATTATATATTTTACATTATCTTCAAAGTGTGTGACGACCAGAAGGCGGCTGGGTTTATGTCAAGACAAGCAGCAGCCTAACTGACCACACTTTCAATCACAATCTGAAAGATTTTCAAGTAAATTGCTAATCCATTGCTTCATCATAATTATGTTTGAAAAATTAGTCTGTTCAACAACGTAAATAACGCAATGAATGTTGTTGAACTGTCAAAATGAAAGGCACTGTCATTTTAAGTGTGTTGGGTGCTGCTGTCCTTCTGTTGTAGGTATACTAAATACTAATAACATACTGCGATTACAAAGTGTAGTGATTTCAGCATAAGACCACTTACGCCTAGCTGTAAAGTGCAGTAGTATTAATAATTCTAAGAAATGTAGGTAGTATAACTTATGAGTAATACGAAATCTGCATGAACGGATGTTATGCATTACCTATGCAAGAATGACTATTACTCCATTTTAGTTAAACAGTTACTATTACATTTATTATTATTATCGTGAAAATATCCCTAGAAGTCTGCATATATGGGGCCCATCAACCGCTTACTCCCAATTAGCACTGCAAATTATCTGACGCGGGAAAAGACGGCCATGACAGTTCCACAGATAACTAATTCCCGCCAACCAGACCATAGATTTCTTAATCCCTCATCTCTGGTAAGAAGAAACGATCAATCCTGAAGGGCTTTGAATATGAATTGCGGTACTTACATAAAATTTCTACGACCCATTAGTTTCATGAAATAGGTCCTAACTTCCTTTGCAGTTTGCACGTATATCTTCGAATTCAATAGCTATATCTTATTTTATGCGAGAACTTTGCTTGAAGAGACGTAATATTTCGGCACGTAAACGTCCACTCTTGAATCTTTCAGTAAGAATGCTGCATTTAATGGTTGTAAAAAAGAAATAATTGGTACGGAAATGATTGGCGATGTTCCCCACCAGTGATATTTAAGCCATGAACAACAATGTCAAACTTTTTCTGGATTGAATACGAGGCTTTTGGCTACTTTTGTATTGTGTATTTACTGTCTAGTTTTTAAAATGTGCGTTTTGTTTGTGCAGAATAAACTAGTTTTCTTTCTTTTCTTTCTTCTATGTTTTACTGACCTTAGTTTAGTATGTTGTTGAAGCACCAAGAATTCTCTTGTTCATTCTCTTAAATATGCCAGCTGGCTTTGAATTTTTTAGGATTAGAATAGGATGAATATAATAATATGGGACCAACTGCAAATAGCAAAAAATTCTACATCTGTATTGCATTTTTGTATGAAACAGCGCATTTAATATAACAGTGTTGGTCCTTGTTCATGAATACTTCTTTTAAAGGATGCTAATAATTACCAATTTCCCAGAAAAAGCACCGTATTCTAATATTAGTTTGTTCATGATATTCCACAGTGGAAATACCGGGTCTCCCAAACGCATTCAAGGGTTATTTTACATAATAATGACATGCACCGATCCGGAACCCTCCAATGCAGTTGTGTGACGCGAAACGCTATTGTCCGGGACTTTTGACAGCCAGCCAACCTTAACAGCCTTCAAATAACGTACCTGGTTCAAACGAATATGAACTTAGCGACGTTGTTTTAAAGATGAAGGTGTGTGAAGATGTAACGTTGTTAGGGTGTCGTCCGATAGGTCAGTGACACGCGACTTTTAGAACTCTATTCATACGCGATGTTCTCTAAACAGACTGACATAGAAACTATGATACACATGGAAAACTGGAGTAATGATTAATTAATGATAAATTTTACTTCTATAACATTTTTCTCTATTGATAACTTTCAAAAACTTTTTAAGTACTTAATTGATTTTATTTTGGTTAATTTCGGTTGAGCCAAAACAGCGTAGAAATCTTTGAATTACAACATGCTCTTACACTTTCAATATGCTAATTTATTCAAACGCAATAAGTTATTACTACAGTAGCATAACATTATTCATCGAGTAACGCCCATAACCAAAATATAACGACCATAGAGCTATTCCAACACAAATAAAACACATCTTTAAAAACAAACATTATCTATGTTTGGACTATTCGAATTTCGAATGGAACACGTGATACTTTTTTTAAATAATCCGCCCCGGCCAGTGCCTTTAAAAAATAAAATATCAAATGCGTTCTCGCCTTTTATAACTTTTTACCAGAGTATAATAATCACTACGTTCTTTTTTTACGCGCGATGACGCACGGTCTGTGAACTTCCTTCCATTGTGAGAATATCTCTGAAGCCAGTTCGAGCTTGGCCTAATACGGTAGTCAAAAAAATAAGTGACGACCTATTTATGTCCTGTGCAACTGTACGATGCATCCTAACTCGAATCCTTGAGGAAAATACAAGTTTAAATACGAAGAAGAATTTTAAAACTGCTTAAAATAGATGTGCGTAATAAAATTAAAATTCACAAAGCATAGATAACATAACGTTAGAATTTATAATGAAAAGTCATAAATTCAAATGTATATTTCAGAAAACCAACGGTTTATCAGTAGATTTTTAAATATTAAGAGACCGGAGAGTGCCGGAGACGTTATAATGAAATCGATTTGCAATTGTGCAGTCATACCCATGATTACACTTCTAATACTCATGTTCGCGATAAGGCAATACTTACATCAACCTGTCACCATTCTCATGGTATTGCTAATGAAAATTGTTTTATGTGTTACCTAGCATTTTCCTGTTCCACTGTCGTAAAAATTTCTGTAATGACATAATTAAACGGGGTTCCTTATTTGACGTATAGGTGCTGTCGAAGCATGGTATATAATAAAAAAAAATTGTGTAATCCTTGTGTAGCAAAAACTTCTATATTATATAGGTTATATGGAGAGGATTTAGAGGATTTCATTAAGATGGAATATCCCTTGATAATAAAAGTAGAGGAAGCCCAAAGAACTAGAAAATTATAGAGATGTAAGAAAGAAGACATGCTACCCCAAATAATTGGGATTAGGGCAGGAAAATGATGACGATAATTCTTGATCATAGGACTATCATCCATCGTTCGTTGAATGAAGCACTTTTATTCTTTGGCACGTTCCCCACCTGCCAGCCTCCATATTTTGTATATTTTGCCTTATAAACACATTAATACAATCCTGCTATTATCGCAGTACAGGTCCAGTGCGTAATTTACGTAATATGAGAGAAAGTAAACTGGCCAACTGGGCGACCTTGCCTTAATAACGAGTAGTATATTTTTTAAATATCATAATAAATGTGGTAATAAAGTTCCATATCCGAGTTAAATTGTAAACATAATTATTTTGTAGACTTAATAACTATTATTTATTTGACTGTTGTAAAAATTTATAGCGCGGAAATTAGGACCAATTATAAAACTTATAATTATTTTAATGCATGTTATTATAATGCATGTTATTTTTATGCATGCGGTAATGTAAGTTACACTAATTCAGTATTAAAATATTTTTATTTACAAAGTGAGCCCTAAAAGACCAGAAGTTCAACAGTTGATTTGTCAAGTTAATACACAAGGACCACAAGAATTACTTCAACAATCCCTTGAACAAAAAGCTTTAGAATCTCTTGTAGATGAAAGTGTTAAGAATTTATATTATTTACTATTTATAAAATGTTTATGCTTCTATTGTGTTCATTCATATCGACCAGGCTGAGTAAAGGCTCGTGCAGACCAGTGCGACACGCGACGCGACCAAAAGGCACCGCTCGTCGCGCGACGAGCGGTGCCTTTGTGTCGCGTCGCGTGTCGCGCCTGTATGTAAGAGCCTTAAGTGGATTACTAAATTAATGATATTTTTTTTTTGTAAGTTGGCAATAATGTGAAAAAAGGGAGAGGTCGATGGTCGACTTGAAGTTGGATCGATGGTTATTGATTTTGTAAAGGATTATTGGAAAATATAGTATTTTGCGGAACACCGTTCAATTCAATATAGTGCGTTTTATTTTAAAAATAGAAAACCTTAAACTACGCCTAAAATTGCTAAACAACGCAGTTTTATGACGAAATATTCCTCAAATAATCCCGGTCAATGACAAGTTTTCGCGGCACAAACTTGAATAATCCAATATCTTCGGCTCATTTCGCATTGTTTTTTGTTTCAGAAACACGCAACAAGTACGAGACCAACAATAGTCAAAAGAGACCATAGACGAAATCCGTTTCAAACATGGACGTTTGTTTCTGAACGAATAGTGCACCTGTCAAACGAACAAAAATGCAATTTGCGTTCATATAGCACAAGCAGTGTGTGACAACTGGGCGTATGTAATCGATTCACAATGCTAATTCGATGCGTATGCTTCACGATTTCGCCGGATCGTGCCTTTGCCAGTATTGTTTTAAAAAAACGAGGCTGTATAATCCAATGTCTTGGTCACGTTTAATAATCGATGAAGATGCTATTACCGCAGTCTATTTACTTAATCGCAGTGTGCTATTATTGCTAACTATGAAAAAAAACGATCTGCCTTGCCTTTTCCCAACTATGTTGGAGTCGGCTTCCAGTCTAACCGGATGCAGCTGAATACCAGTATTTTACATGGAGCAACTGCCTAGCTGACCTCCACAACCCAGTTACTGGGTAACCCAATACCCCTTAGTAAGACTAGTTGTCAGACTTTTGGGCTTCTGACTACCCGTAACGACTGTCAAAGATCTATGGCAGCCGGGACCAACAGTTTTACGTGTTTTCCGAGACACGGAGGGGTCTCGATATGTAATGGATGGTCACCCACCCATTCACGAACTGATCGCGGCAAGTCGACCTATGCGGCTGTTATCATTTAGCTACGAACTTATTATTATATTAATGAATAATTAAACACTATTGCAGTATTAAATTGCGGGCTTTACTTAAGAAAGTTCTTGTTTTAATAATGAAAAAATTTCTAAAACGTATTCCGAGTTAAAAGTGAAGTTAAATGAAAAGTGTCTTGAATAGAAATTACATTAGTAAAACACTTTCTCCATTTCTCTTATCGCGAACGAATCTGGAGCAGTCGCCACATGCTGGGATTTATTATCGTTTTTACTTTTATTTATTGTGACACGAATCTTAGGAGTGTCATGACCATTTTTCATGTTTATCAAACCTATTGCTAGGGTCCGCAATAGGTTAATTAATTAATCCAAGTTAGAAGTACCAGAAGACATTTTGTTTTTCCCTTCTGTGTATCTGTTTAATAGATTTTATTTATTTGGCTCTCCAACAATTGAATACACCGATACAAAGATATGAGATACATCCACGGAGTATCTTTCTATACTCCGTGGATACATCCTATAAACATATAGACTAGTGTACTAATTTCTTACAGGTAAGCACATCATGCATTACTTATTTGATGTTGAGTGCCTACTTAAAATTAGATGAGTTCTTATACTCACTGAACATAATTATTTTTTCAACCAAATTCCAATTTAAATTCTAAAATCGAATTTAAAACAAAAAAATTAAATTATAATTAAAATCACATAAAATCAAAACTAAAATTTAAAAAACTATTAATTAAAGCAAATAATAACTAAAATAATAATATAGTCTAGCACTTATGCAGTTCAGCAGTGAGGGCAGCTGTCACTAATGTCAACTGTCAGTTCACCACGAATGGCGGGAAAAAGTGAAGCGTGCCTGGACGCAAGGCTTGATGGGGTGATGAGCCAGTGTGCTGATATCCGTAATCAGCTTAAATACGGGATCAACAGGACCTTCGATAATAATTATTTAATTGAAGGTTTGCCCTCTTCCTCTTTTGTATCTGTTCTTATATTCAAGCTCAACATTTGTCTAGTTATCCTAGCCTTTGGTAATTTCCTGACAGGACACTAATGATTGACGGTAACCTACTTCAAGTCTTCGTGAGACATTACATTCGTCATGCCGGAATGAAAAATGAAGGTGATAAATATTGGTCATAGGATCCATTAGTTCCGTTTCTCGATGTCCACAACATAACATGAGTCATAATTATGATTGAACGCAAACCTTCTACTGTTAGGATAATTTATAACATCCATACACCTGTATTCTCCGAAGGTTAGGCAGAGGTGTACCTATAGTATACCCATATTTCGCCAGTTATGCTCAAGTCCCATGTGATAGGGGGCGAGCCTTTTGCCAGCAACCGCGCACAAATCCAGATTCCGGGCTGCTACTGAGAAATTTCAGATGGAAAAACCCAGGTCCTCATGCTCAGCAGTAGCGCTTGCGACCAGTTGACCAACGAGGACGAAGAGCAACGGGGATCATTTATCGTTAGTCCGATTACCCTCTTCCAGAGGATTTGGGGCATCCGCCATCTTTCCCCTTACTACCAGAAGCCGATGAAAAAGGCTAAAAAAGAGTAACCCAATTTGATGATCTCCTAAAAATTACTAACTAATAATGGTGTTGTCTCTGGTCTAGCAAAATGGCGCCAAATTCCACGTCAACGTCAACAATACCGCGCAATCTTCTAAGAAAATTGTAAAGCTATTAAAAGATGACTATCAACAAACAAATTAACATCTGTTGTGATAAAACGCGTTGAGCAATATTTTATGAATGAATGACTCACAGATTTTCCCGCCATTAGCGACGTTGTTTTTTTTTTTCTGACGTGGTAAGGTGTTGTGACAAAGGCGTTAATTTAAAGTCATTATGTAAGCGAATAGGCTTTGTTATTGTAGGTGACCTTCTTTTGTTATGTTTTTAGCTTAACGAGGTGCAATTTAGCACGAGAAGCTTCAAATTATGCAGTTTAGCTTGACTTTACTCATCTGATAGTATTTTGTTCTTGTGTATTTTTTACTTCTTTCATATATTTTTTTCGGGTTTTCTTTCTTTCATAGATACGAGTAATTATATTTACTAAAAAAAACTTGTATTCATGGGCGTACCCAGGGGGGAGCAGGGGAGGGCAGCTGGTCCCCGTGGATTTTGTATGCCTAAGTACCTACTGCTGTCGATAAAAGTTGTTGGAGTCACGTTAAGACTTACTTTACAATATATTATGCAATAATTTTAGAAAAAACCGCGCTGCGCGGCCATTTATATTGTTGTATCATGCAAAATACGCGAACGCAGCAAGCAAGCACACAGTTTGTTTTTTTTACTACCAATAGCTAAGGACCTCCTGCAAGTGTTTCCCCTACATACTACATGTAGCGTAAAACATGTGTAGACGGCTTTAGAAATGTCAGTTTTGGCCCCCCTGGGCCAAAAGCAGGTACGTCCATGTTTGTATTTTTTTATTTATTTACTTAACAAAATACAAGAATGATTTTAATAGACATGTCTGGAAAATTTTCACATTCACAATGAAGTTACAGGTGGGTCAAAAATGTCTTGAATGGCTTCGAGAAAAGGATGGTACGGTACGGCTGTGCCTTTATTTGTTTTGTTTTTGCTCGACTTGGCAGGGAGATTTACTAGTGACTAGCGTTGCAAAACTTCGGTAGAATTCGCAATAATTCGGTAGCATTCGGAAATATTCAAAAGTATACTTCGATTGGATGTAATAATACCGCAGCAAGAATAAATTTAAAAACTTGAATAATGGCATCTAGCGGGCAGGAGCAGAACTTTAAATGGCGAACTTCCCTCGTTAGTCGCTCGACGACGCGATGCCAGCGCTCGCCTACACGTTGTGTGACACGTGGCACTGCCCACGAGCCTCGCGGCCGTTCATTCAATAAAAAATCAACGAAGTATTATTTAGCCTGCGTACCTACTCTGCGGGAATATTTCCGCGTAAGTAGTTATCTACTTGTTACTTATTATTTTATTTTTGTATAGTTGAGTTAGAATGTGTCGATTTTTTTTGCGGGTGGATGTTATGTAAGTAGGTACAAGTTTAGTCTACTTTGTAAAAATGTTTTTACTTTACGATTTTTAATGGAAAGAAACGTAAATAATTAGGTAAGTAGATGAGTAGGTACTTACTTGTACCTAGTTTTTACGACTAGGTATGTTTTACTTTTCTTTTTGTAGAAGTTTTCAACTAAAATCGATAGTTCAAACAAGTAGGTACCTACTTATAGAAACACTTGAAATAATGTAATACTTAATTAGAATTACCTTTTATTTGGTAATAAGTACCTATCTACCTAATTACTTATGGTACTAAGTTATTTTATAAACTCATCTTAGTATCATCATCTGCCTAGCTTTTTCCCAACTACCTATGTTGGGGTCGGCTTCCAGTCTTACCGGATGCAGCTGAATACCAGTATTTTACATGGAGCGACTGCCTATCTGACCTCCACAACCTAGTTACTAGATAACACGATACCCCTTGGTAAGACTGGTTGTCAGACTTTTAGGCTTCTAACTACCCGTAACGACTGTCAAAGATCTACAAATGACAGCCCGGACCAACGGCTTAACGTGCTTTCCGATGCACGGAGGGGTCTTGGTATGTAAAGATGGTCACCCATCCACGGAGCAACCGCGCCAAGCGTAGCTTAACCTGATCGATCGACCCATGTGGCTGTTATTACTTAGCCACAAGCCCCTCAAACTCATCTTAGTATCTACCTATGTCGAAAGTGTCGAAACCTCTATACCACTTTCACACCTAAACCGTGTACAAAAAGTTATTACGTAAGTACCTACTTATCTAAGTAGATGAAAAGAAATATTCGGAAGTTTTCAAAATCGTAAATTACTCAATTTATTGAATGAACGCATAATAGTATAAAGTCACTGGCATTAACGCCATCTAGTAGTCAATGGTCGAACTTTAATAGGTAATCCAATAAGTACAGTACGACACTACTTAGATGTAGCATAAATTTAAAAATTTGCTTTCATTTATTTCAATTTTACGAATGTATTTGGGTATTATGACTTCACTAGTTATTGCGTTAAGATCATTTTTACCTAAAGCAGTAATAAATATTGATGATTTTGAAGGCGTACTCGGTTCAGACGGTGATCAGTTTTACGAATTTTGCCGATGCTACATCTAAGTTGTGTCGTACTGTACCCGGCTTGCATGCACGTGGCAGCCCGAGCCTCGTGGACGTTCATTCATAAAATCAACAAAGTATTATTCGATGCGTACGTACCTACTCTGCGGGAATATTTCCGCGTAAGTAGTTATCTACTTGTGACTACTTATTATTTTATTTTTATATGGTTGAGTTTAGAATTTATGTCGATTTTTGCAGATTATGTACCTACAAGCTTAATTTAAGTATTTCGTAAAAAAGTTTTGCTTTGCGATGTACCTACATAATGGAAAAAATTAAAATTATTAGGTAAGTAGGTAGGGTAGGGAAACATTAACAAAAAGAAGATATTTTACAAAAAAATAATTGTTTCCTTCTTTCTAGAATAGGTAGTATAAGTACCTGTGGTGCCGATTCTCTTGTACACCGAACTAAACTAAATTCTTTACTTTTGGCAAACTAAATCGAATTTTACAATGGCGAATCCACGTGGTAGGTACTTGTTTGCCTTACCCCGTGATTTTTTTAGTGGTGGAGGCGCGCAGGGTGAGCAGCCTAACGTGTTTTTTAAGGAATTTTTCACTTTTTGTATGGAAAATCTGAAAAAGTATTACCTACATGTTTAGTTTTAGGGGTTTATGGGTTTTATAAAGGGGGTTGAAATTTTCATTATTTTTGCGATAGGACACACCATTTTCGAGATATAAGCAAAAGAAAAAAAGATTCAATACTGTTTTTGCCTTGTTTTTACCCTGAAGTCGAGGTGTTGGTGTGAATTTAAAGTTCATGACAACCAATTTTGTTCCAAGCGTTTTTAATCGCGATTAGAAATAGACAGATTTAGTTAGATAATCAAAATTTTAGGTGAAAAACATCAAATTCAGAATAGCGTCGTTTGACAGGAATAAACAAAATTTTGGTGATTTTTCGTCTAGTTTAGAGGCATTTGTGACAAGAGAATCAGCACTAGTACCTACTTATGAAAACAATTGAAGTACATAATATAATAGTTACTGTTTTATTAGGTACCGAAGTACATGATAATATTTATGTAATATAAACACATCTTAGTACCTACCTACCTATGTATTAACCTCTCTAAGTACATAGTATTCTCGCAAAATTACACCTAAACCGCAAATAAAAACTTGTTACGTAAGTACATAGCTAGGTAGATGAAAGTAACATTCGGAAGTTTTCAAATAGTATTATTCTCAGTCTTATGAATGAACGCGTAGTATTGTGTCGCTGGTCTTAGCGCCATCGAGCGGGTAAAAGCTTAACTATACAACTTCCGTCGGTAGTGCTCGCCTGCATGCGCTTTCTGCTGCTCCAGTGACCAAGGTTTGCTGATAAGGATAATTAAGAATGGTGGAAGATTCGTGGGTATGAATACACAATCACCAACACGCAACATTTAGGACTGTGATTTGTAATGGTAATTGTGTCGCCATCTAGCGGTGAACAGTCGAACTCTTGGCGAATAATTCCGAATGTTACTCAATACTTCCGAATGCTACGCGAATAATACGACGGGAATACTTCGGAATATTACTCTCCGGCAACGCTACTAGTGACCGTTTACGCTCTATAATATTGTATTGTGTTGTGTTTATTGTGTTGTATTATTTTTCTGCCTTCCCCATGAGTGAGTTTGTGTTTTATTTAGTATTGTTATTAGTGACCTCATGAGGTATTTGTAAAACATGCATTAGAGACTGATTTGTAGGTAATTGTTACATTAATTCAGTAGGCTAATTTGATAAGCATTGACGTAAGTAAAGTTGTCCTCAAAGAACATTATTTAATGTTCTGTGGTTGTCTCGACTCATTGCAACAGGTAACTAACTACCAGGCTACCATGAATCAGTGATTCAGCTTTATCACATTCAATTGGACCTGACATTAAAATTAAGTATACAGTCCTACACAGATACACACAAAATGTTATGAACACTTGCTGGTGTATGAGAGCCTGGTACGCAGGATATATAATGTATAAATTATTTAGTAAATAATTCCTATTTCATTGACGTTGTTATGGTGGTCAGCAAGATAAGGATGGGCATAGGAAAGAAAAAAAAAATCGTTGGAAATAAGAAAGAAGTTAAAATAAGTACCTAAGAGTTGATTGACGCATAATAATCTATAGAACCATAAGAGATCTCCGCTCCGACTGTATGATTCAAAACCCTAAGTACCAAAATAATTGAAGTAAAGTAATTTTACTCTATAGGTACATCGTCTTCACATATCATTATAATGAATGTATGCAAAATATTGTAATTTTAAAAGAGTAACCATGCAGTTTCTTGCCAGGCCTAGAATCAATTATAGTTTTTTTGTAAATTTTGTCGTTCAAAAGTGCCTTTAAATAAATGATTTGACTTTAAAAACCAATTCAAATTGCTACATTGATGATTTTTTGCGTTTAACTGCAGTCGGCAGTAGATATGACTCATTCATATACAATATTATGAGTAAATAACAACAATGTGTACCGATTTATCACCAAACGATACAGTAGCATTGTTCTCGTGTTATCACGGGTTATCATGCAGTGTTATGTATAATTTTATACAGTTAATTATGTAAAGAAACTAATTATTTTTTGTCAACTTATTAATTTCCTTATTAATTAGTTTTATCGCAATTTTTGTGGTATTTATTTATGTTCAACTTGTATGCTTATCTAAATTGAGGTTTTGAACAATAGCAACACTGTTTTTGTATATTACCTATTATACTTCAGTTAAATTGTGGTTAAAGTTAATAAGTTATAGTAACTTCATCATTATCATCATAGGCCTGCAGCAGCAGTCCACTGCTGAACAGGCCTCTCTAATCGCTCGCCATTCAGCTCCATTCTCGGCAACTCTCATCCAGCTGCTACCAGCCACCCTGCGAAGATCGTCGCTCCACCTAGCCTGAGAGCGTCCTACCTTACGTTTGTTGATTTGCGGTTTGCACTACACAACAACCGTTTGGGATTTTTTTTTGTGATTTGTGGCTTTTCTAGTTGGTCTACAAGAGTCCGTCAAGAGTCTTTAAACGAAACTGCATCGATTGTCAAAATAAAACGCAAGAGTTGACGTTTTTCTGGTTGACCACCATTTATCGAAAATCTGTGAATGCAGTTAGTTAGCAATTTCTTTAAACAGGAGGGTCTACTGCCTAAGCATGGAATCCATAGTTTACGCCGAAATTACGGGCGATTCCTACTCCGTAAGATTAGTTTGAGGCCCGACCTAAGAATAATTAATGACACCACGATTTGACAGTTGTCCCTACCCCCGGTGTGTTTTTGCGAGTTCAAAAAAGATAATTAGTCGGATGTAGGGTTAACCCGAAGTTTCGAACTGCTTTCTGACGGGCCCGAATCTTCGTTGACGGACTTAGAGAGTAGGGCGTCCAGAAACCATAACGAACAAAAGCAAAAAGTATCTTACAGAACTTATGTCTCAGGTTAATCTCAGCGATCTAGACTAGGTCAACATAACTGATAACCCAGTTAAACAAATGAATTTCCTCGGCCCCGTTAGACAAAGCCACCTGTCAACATTCGGTGCACGTCTTCCAACAAACGCAGGATGAATCAACGAGTTTATGCAGCGATACTCAACATATTTTGGCCTTTATGCCTATGTACGTACATGATGGTGTACATGGTTTTGGACCAAAATACCTGTACATGATCTAAAGATTCCTGTCAGTTTCCTTATTTATTTATTTATATATACTTTATTGTACACCACAAAAATACATAACAAAAAATAAATTAAACACTACAAAATATACAATGCGAAATAAAAAAAAAAAAAAAAAAAAAAAAAAAAAAAAAAAAAAAAAAAAAAAAAAACAAAAATATTATGCGATAAGCTATCAAGTCCCCTACATTTGAAATCATAATACCAGCTTATTTTTGTACCACTGCACGGCAAATACCACATTTATTTTATCCTCCCTAACGACCAAAATATGGCGCAGTCCAACGAAACGGTAATAATTAATCCTCACACAATGAATTTCAACTACGCAAAATTAGCCATCTTTTTAAAGTCGTGGGTCCATCTAACTGGGGGGCATCCCACACGTGACACTGACAGACGGGTTGGTCCATAAATTCAAGGTCGCTCAGCGCGCTATATAGCGGGCTATGCTCGAAGTTTCTTTAAAGGATAAGATCAGAAATGAAGTTATCCGGAAAAGCACCGTAGTTACCGACTTCAAATTAAGTCGATGATAAATAAAATGCATCACAATGCAGCGAATGGCATGCAGCAGGTTGAGAACCACTGAGTTAATGAATCAATGGAGATCACAGGATGTGCGTAGGCGGCGCTTACAATCAACGCGGTGGCGTTTCGAAAGACACGTTTCATTGAGGTCTAGTCTAGCATTTGCGAAATTAGTATCGAGATACTTATCTTCACGCTCTGGTTTTTACCGGAAATGCTGTTTTAGAGCATTGTTAGGTTGTTTCTGCGGTAAGTATTTGGAGTTGAATGGAATGTCCAGTTTAACAAAGGCAAAAACCAAATACCCTAGTATGTTTTATAAAAAAAAAACCATTGTCCATTCCAGATGATTAATACCGATCTTAACCGCCACCCGCGTGTTTCACTTAGGAGTAGGCAGAAAATTTCTGTAATGCACACCCACATGTCCCCAATGACATCACTGCTACATCGTCAACTGCTATATAATCTCTATTGAATCTTCCTTTAATCCTTCATCTCTAAAGGCCAGAGTACTTGCTTTGTTTCAGCAAGCAGTTGCTACTGTTTATTCATTATTTAACAGTCACAGAACAATTACACATCACGCCTCTATTCCTCGAAGGGTTAGGCAGAAAAGCACCTATAGTACACCTACATTCAGTCAGTTATGTTTAAGTCCCATTAATAGCGAGCTTATTGCCGGACACAAATCCAGACTTCGGGCTGAGAAATTCCAAATGGAAAAACTCATTAACACTTTGCCCGACCCGAGAGTCGAAAACCCAGGACCTCATGCTCAGCCGTAAAGCTTGCAATCATTAGACCAACGAGGCAGAACAATTAAAGATTTGTATTTTGGTCTGGACTTGACGCAGGCTTGCTAAATTCGCAGTATCAACATCAACCCACCGAAGGGAAAGCTGGTCGCAAAACAGTTACCTTCGAAATTGAAACGTAAAATGAATGAGTACAAGCCTTTGTACTGGGTCGAATTGATTCAATAGTACGCTATCGGAGACAAAAAACTAGGTAATGGAAGTAGGTGGCTGATAGTAAATGTTTTCGGTGACCAGCTTTATTTACTATCTTGAGCGATTTTGAGTTAAAACCTGATCTTTCTATCGCAGTAAAAGCAGCAAATAACCTTCAGGTGGCTGGTTTGCCTTCTACAACTAATTAATAGACGTTTTGTCGTGTCTTATCAATATTGGAAGAGCAAAAATGAGAACCACAAAATGAGTTGAACGTCGCTAATTAATAAAACTTCATGAAAATGGGCTCACATAAACATCGGAATACGTCTGTAATGTTAAAGACGAACGAATCGATGAAACCTCTCAGTGACAGTAACAAACCACTTCTCTCGCCCAGCCGGTCTACACAGTTGTTTCCCATACACCGTGTCATCGCACCGTGACAAGTGTGTGTAATAGCCCATACAACGATACTCAAGACTGTTTGATTCAACGCCACTTTTAACTGTAAGTACATCGCGAATGCAACTAATTGTGGACAAGCATTAAGCCCTGTATGACTCCACATGACGTGACATATCAGAAGCACTTCTTCTACAAAGACAATAAGGTTGATATTGTACTGTGTCTAAAGGTAGATATGACGTTACGTCAACTGTAAGTCAGTCGTGAGTCAGCGTTCAATACGACTAGACGTAAGTTCTTGACCTCCCGTTATTATTCGTGGTTTCGCTTACGAACAGCTGTTAGAGACAATTTCACTTTAATTATTTAAGAATGGTGTTGATAATGATCGTGTTGCAAAATCGAGCAATAAGCATTTATCCTGGCAAGCTGTAGTAGACGATATAAGTGCTTAAGATTGTCGCAGGATAAAGTCAGTTCGCATTACAGTTATAAAGGACACTCGTTGGCTAGACATTTTATGACTTACAAAATGTAATGGCTGGTTGGACTGGTCAACATTTCTTGTAAAAATGCTTTTTCAATCTTTAAAAGGTCTCTGCTAGAGTTGAATGCGGAAAGCAAAGAATCAAAATCCGCACAGTGGTGCTAATTAAATGGGGCGTATTCACAACCAGACGGCTTATGAGCCCTTTATATAAAAGAAAAATTGGTTTATTTAACACAGAAACACGTGCATACAAAAAAAGATAGGTGAGTTAACTCAAGTAAAAAAAAAACATGTATAATCACGAGCACAGAACAAAAATATGTATTTGGATCTTTGGAGACCACAAGGCTTTTAACAATATTTCGGCCGCCGAGAGATTATGTTCGTGACACTTATCAGTCGAGTATAATGGAATACGTGTTTTAAGAATTTAAACTTTATTTGTTCCTAGTGGTGTCAGGAAAGCAATCTCTCTGCGGCCGGAGTTCCGTGTTATAACTTCTGAGCTAATCTTGTTATAAAAGTCGTCTAACTGAACAGTCCCTGAGAATGTAGGGCTATAAACTTATTTAACTGCTCTAACATAATCTTTTAAACCGGTACCTTTTCTATTACTGATGAAATATTATTACAGTCGTTATTACTTGAAACTCTGAACACACATGACACTGCATATCCAAGCTTTAATTAAGCTTTTTCACTAAGCAACTACGATACACATTCGAATTTCTAGGCCAGTTGACCTAAAAAGCTAGTTAGGTGCAAGTTTGATAACAGTTACTACAAACATACACAACTGCTTTGATAAATTCGTCATCTGCATTTGGAATACCATTAACAACAACGGTACTTATAGTTTTTGTATAGTGGAACTCAGGACCATTTGCGATCACAGACGGTCCTAAGTTCCTTTTAACAGTTTTTTACTAAAGAACTCACACAAAATCTAGTCCATCTTCGAATAGATTTCTAAGATATTTTTCTCACACTAACGCTTTAATGTGCTCGTATTTGTGTAAGAGACCATACAAATGCTGGTCTACATTGCTGCACATAGAAATAAGTATTCTTAGTGCATTCAACGAAAACTAGATCTCGAGACTTGAGTGAAACGTTAGTGTAAAACTATGTCCTTGTCTTACTAACACATTCTGCAGCATTTAAACTTAGATTACACTTTCAAAATCTGTTTCTTTTCGTACGGCAGGTTGGATCCGAGTAAGGCGTTTTATCAGGTGGGTCAACAGTATCAACCGGGCATAAATACAGTCTAGAACAAAACTAATTATGGTTCAAACACAGGCAAGAAAGGTTTGGGCCATGACTGCCTGATTTCATGAATGGCTTTCCTAGAGCAAGAGAATAAGCTTCGAAACCACTCTAGCTAAGGTATTATCAACTACAGTCAATTGAAATCTGTATTCTATCTCATTTTTATCTCCGAGTTTTCTCTAGTTCTTTAGCTGAATTTTTGCTTCGTACTGAACTAAAAATATGCAGTGAGATGTCAAAGTTACAGTTTTTGATTAGCCCGTGCTTTCAAACAAAGCGGACATCACCAGTAGGCCAGGGAAACTAAAATTATAATTATGGTCAATTTAAATAGCTACGGCCCGCTGCTTCAGGCAAGTCAAACCGGCTTTTGCAGATAATTAGATAAGTACAATACCGTACACACTTTCCTACAATTTTCTATAACGCCAGGCGCACACGATGATTGTCACATCGACGACAACTGCATGAATGGCGAGACAAAACCATAGCAATTTTGCAAGACACAACATCATTTCTAATGCATGAAAGCCCTGAGCCGAGAAGCATGTTCCCAATCTCGCTGACAAGATATAAAAAGTGTGATATTCTGCCATTTCTTTGCAACCTGCTTCCCGAAAGCGATTCACAGCAGTCACAACGCACAAAGAGCGATTTAAAACACAAGACTAATCGCGCGAAAGCTTCGTGTGTTTCGTGTTACCGAAGTTTTATTAGACGTGTACACATCAAAGTGTGCTTTTACGGACAAACGTCAGGTAATCTATCAACGCAAGTGCGATTTAAACGCGCGTTTGTCCGTCTCCACGACCCTTTTTATGCTTTTTACTAGTCGCTGTTGCTGTATCGTGCGTTTGCGCCAGACGTTATTATACACTTTCGCAGTTAAGATTACTCATGCTTGAATCTAAATGACCGGATAACGTGTCGGAAACGTCTATGATTAGCACTCTATGTCTAACGTTTGTTCCGGGGAATAATAATGGCTGAACAACCATTGATTAGTATTTAAAGCACGTTTCTTTTAAATCAACTTTGAGATTCTTTTGAATTAATTTCGATACGTCGACCAAAGTTTTGGTCGTTAACTGATTATTTGATTAATATTAACCCCCGTGTCTCGGAAAGTACGCTAAGCCGTTGGTGCTGCGTCTGATCTCTCTCCGGTCGTGTCAGACTGCCGTCCCATCGGACTATGAGAGTGAGGGAAGAGACGGTGCACCTGCGTCGATGGCTTATCTCCGATGAGATTAGCCGCCATGGCTGAATTTAGGTCTGGAGAACTATTTAAATATATTTGATTAAAATAAACTTTACTTGTATACCTATAATTAAATCAAACAGTGATTGTTTAGCATATTTTCCATACTGATTTATTGCGAAAAGGTTTCCTCAATAAACTAATAATAAATGTTAATACCATAGTTTACGTCACTGATGTTACTTTTTTGTTTGACTGCGCATTAAATGACGTCTTCAGTCATTTCCCCTTTCAATTCTTTTATTTTATCTTACTAGTCTTCATATTATGCATATGATTCATATTGGCCATCTTGTTTTATTCAACCTTGACACTGGCATAAATTTTACACAGCAGAATAAAATACATAAATTAGAATTGTACAACTGGTAGAGACATTGACAAAAATCTCATTAGCCTTTCAATTCTCCTAGTCTGTTTCTTTTAATATTCTCTCTTCTTTGTCTAGTCACGGAAGAGGCAAATTAATTTCACCTAGTTTACTTTTCTCTGCCATCGACAACTTCAATCATATTATTGTTAACGAGCAACTCATGCGCCTTCAATCATCTGCCTCGAATGGCGCCTAAATTTCGGTGCCCCAACAATCAAACCACATCAGTCCATTCAATAAAGTCTAATCACACGACCGAATGATCAACAATACATACAAATAGTACGACATCCGTATATGGCAACTTGTTATTGAACCTTAAAGTAGGTTAGAATTCGTCATACATCGAAAGATTTGAACTGGTTTGGTAGATGCTTGTTCTAACAAACACAGCAATGGAAGATCGCCTTTAGTTTGAACCTGAAAGTATTCCGAATTTTAGTGTACATTGAAAGATTTAGATTACATCGATGACGTTGTTGTGTTTGAAAGAAGCAATGGATATAGACATATCGTTAGCATGGACCATTGAGTCTTAAGAAGGCGAAGTCGTGACGCTTAACACTATTGTAGTTGTACAATAGATGATATAAAACACCTGTGAATAGTTTGACAATGAACCGGCTGGTAACTGGTGATATTGTATCTTCAGTTACCAGTTGTCATTGTGTGGAGAAAATTATGTTTATATTGTAAGAGAAGCTTCTTAGAAAAGTTATATTGTTGTCTATTAAACTAAATAATGTAGAACTGTTGTAACTCGTTTAGAATAAAATCCGTGTAGTGGCGAAAACGCTCTCAATACATTAAAAGACTAGGGCGAATTTCACCAACGATTCTGAACGCGATCAGCACTTTTAAACCGCGTTCAAGAGCTGCACTGACAGCTCTCGAATTCAATTGTCAATCGTCATCCCGAGGATGCCTCGTTGAGAGGTGAAACACGTGTCGATTTCTTTCAGAGTTTTTAAGGCTCTTTAGAAATAGCTAAGCAGAACAGGTTACTAAATATATCCACGTCTATTGTATTTTATAATGGATTTCCGCAAGGTCACGCCTGAATTAATTAACTATTGGTTTAGATGTGTTGAACGCGTTCAGTTTCATTGGTGAAATTTGTTTTCTCTTAGAAAATCTGAAGAAGGGAAACTTTTCGATGTGATATTTTTTAATACCTTTGATTTCGATGTAAATAAGCCACTGCCTTGTTGCTCATGAACAAAATTGACAAGAATAAATTAATGAGCAGTGATTTCCCTAAATCTGGAGCTCCCCTATTCGACCTACTGACTCATCAGTCAGCTAATCAATTTGATTTGTTTAAACATTCACGTTCGTTGTGGTAATTTGGGACGGTAATAAATCCTTGGGTTGACTTCAAATACAACGTAAAGTAAGATATTTTACTGTGTTTCAAATTTTAACAATATTTTATACGGTTATCAGAGCGAGAAGAATTTTTGTAAGCTGAAATGTATTTTTCTATGATTCTTGATTATTCTCCGTCCAAAAAGGTTTCTAAATTAGATTATACGTCATTATAGCTCTCGCAAAGGAACTCTCTCGGCAACGAAAAGTAGTAATCTAATTGAGATTCCCGAAAATACGTTAAGGCGCAACTAGCCGATACTTTTTCCATACAAATTTCGGGGGGGTTTTACTCCACTGTTACACATTGTACATCAAAAGTAAAACATGAAATCGTTTTGTCTTATTATTAATTTTGTCTGTACCAAAGCAGAATAGTTTAAAAAAAAAGCAATTAAAAAGTTATGAGCCAACAAAGATTCGTTTTTCCTGCTAAGTTTAACGCAACTTTGTGAGTAAATAAGTAATAAAAGAAGTACAAAATCTCCAAAACAAAGCTCGTTCCGACAAAGCTCAATTGTCGAAGATTTATTCGTAATTGATTTATGCAGTTGTTTTTTTATAAAACTCCACCTTCCAAAGGACTTTTCGTAATTTTTTACGCGCTCGTTTTACTAAAATCGTTCTGAACGGTGTTTGTGTGCGTGCGAACTAGAGTTTGTGCATGTAGACCAGCGTCTAACTGCTCATCACTGATACTATCTCTGTCGGACACGATGCCAGGTGAGATAGCGTGCTTTTTGACCAAGCCCACCAATGAGTTCGAGCCCGCGACTAGTTCAACCTTAAGGTATAAAGTATGAACTACGGACAACGTAGGATGATACGATTACGATGGATTAAACCCGAACCTGGGGATCCAGAAATAGGTAGAAGAAGTTTCAGGTAAACTAAATGTACCTAACAGTAGCGAAAAGGAAGAAAAAGTTTTTATTTGAGTAATCTACTAGTTGTACAACCTTCGAATGAAAACATGGCGAAAAAATTAATGAAATCGTTCAATCGAACTGTTCAACAAGTTTATATACTAAAGAATGCGAACAATATAATCGCATAATTGATGATGAAGACGATATCTTGAAACATGGCAGAACAAGACCGACTTTCTCCACAATTTGCTGCATTACCATCTAGAGTGCAGTCCGTTGCAACACCCAGACGACCTTTAAGTGCTGTTTAAGCAACGATGTATGACTTGGTCCAAAAAGTCAAAGTAATTACGCGATTTGCATCTTGAAGTTATTTTGCAGTCTGTCTGAATGTATACAGAGGTACAAGTATACAAGTTGTTTCTTGACTAAGGTGCAAATCTCATTGAGCCCAGTTTAAAACTGCACCAATGTCACTTAGTATACAGGGTGACAGAGAGACATCGACGCGCAACCTGTTATAATGAATTTAGTACATGATGCCCCTGCGTTAAAAATTTTCGGCAGTTATTTAAAAAAAAAATTGGTGTTCCATTCATTTTGACCGCGTAGGTATTGCGCTTTTGTAGGAAACAACAGATTAATTTTATAACCCACGAAAAATTTTAACGCAGGTACTGAATTCATGTCCAAGGTTGAGCGTCGATGTCCCTGCCACCCTGTATAAAATCCGTTTCCATGATATGAAAGAGAGAGAGAGTGAATGATAGCGTGACGGTTGGCAGAGGAGAGTGGAAAAAGAAAATGTGTAGCGCCGACCCCAAGTAACATGGCACATAAGGACAGGAAGATGAAGAATATTGCGAAAATTTTTATTCAAGAAACTACCCACAATCACTCACATACGAGTAGATATAATAAATGGTCACTCAATATACAAAAGCCGTTTCCAAAGACAAATCTCAACGACTTCCTTCCAAATCATCAATTTGTAAAGCCGGTAAAACTGCAAGTGAACAGTTAACTTGCTTGATTCTACATTACTTAACTGTTACGTGCGCGATGCATTCTTACCTAACCTCCATTGAGGCCGCGAGAATCAATTCACATTGTGTGAAGTGATATACTTCAAGATGGTCGCTTTTTCACGGCAAATTAGATGCGAAAGAAAGTGTAACGGATTTAATGGCATTGATCCATTGTTTGGGAACTGTGACCTAGTTTTTCGGAAAACGAGTTTGATTTCCTTTTTGGTTGAGCTTTATGTACCATAGACGAACGTCTTTAGTGAATATTGATGGAAGACTCGCAAGACTAAATCCGTGGTCAAGTTAATATAAACTCTAAAACACTCAATCCCAATCTGACAGTTTTGACGGAAATTTCTAATCCACTACTTCACAGGTTTGAAAAAAACTATTTACAAAAAAAAAAAACAACCGACTTCCAAAAAACACTACAAAGTGAAAAATAACTTTAATTTCGGAAGTCGGTGTCTTTCTTTGGTTTTGTATTTTCGTTTTTTGTCACCGTGTTTTTTGGAAGTCAGTTGTTTTTTTTTTCACTTTTTAGTTGGGCTACCCCACACAAATTCGAAAACCACTACCTTCTATGTAAATAACAGTGACAGGAACTTATCATATCATCCACATACTAAGTGGGAAAAAGTACGTATTATTGAAGCTAACTCAAAAACTATCGAAGCAAAGTTAATAAAATTTATATGGGACCACCTCGAGAGCATACTTTCAAACAAAAAAAGAATTTTCAAAATCGGTCCACAATTGACGGAGAAATCGGTGGACATACATAAAAAAAAAACAAACATACGCGACGAACATATAACCTCCTCCTTTTTGGAAGTCGGTTAAAAATTCGTCTGCTCAACAATGTAAATAACGCAATGAACGTGGCTGAACTGTCAAAATGAAAGGAATTGCAATCGACTGTCCTTTTAAGTGTGTTACGCATTTATCTAGCTGATGCCCTTAAACCGATACGATGTCGATCAACAGAGTCTGAAGCAGCATTTCAAATTCCAACCGATCTTCATTAATTCAGTGTCAATAAGAAATTCTACCGAGCTCGACTAGATAGGAATACGCACATATTCCTTTAGCAATTATCTGGAGGTTATTTCTTCTGTCGGAATTTCATTTAGAACGCCTTTGATTTCTGAAAGCATAATCTGGTAATAAAAACCTTGGGAGTTACGATAGTGAATTCTAAAGAAGAATGTAAGCAATTGGCATAGCTACATTAGTTTGAAAACAAACACAAACGAAATTACAGTGACACATGAAGCGTGGCGCTGGCGATCCACAATGATCCAAACTGGGTTAACTGAAGACAATAGACCAATTCTGTGCCATTGAATGGTCTAGTCAACTCTTGCAAAGAATACGGGCCCTGAACGCGCCAGTTTGCGTTAAATTGAGACTTCCTCTGCCCTAGTCTCGACTCTCGATAAAACAAGACTGGCAAGGGCCGAAGTCTACTGCAAAGGGAAATGCTCAATTTAAAATTAAGGAACTGTTTTACCTTGGTCCTTAGAGTACTTGTACCAATTAGTCTGGAGAGTTTGATCACTTGAATACATGAAGATAGACAAAGAACCTCACCACTAAATGCTTAAGACTAAGAATGACAAATTAGTAGTATAGTAACAGTCGAGGCTTATGTATAGCCGGCTTATGCTAGTGCAGAAATGGCAGGTTGCCTGAAGCTTTATTTATAGTCCCCGATACCACAATTCACAATTGAAAGCAGTTCAAGATCGGTCGTAGGCCTCATGAAATGAAAAAAATCATAGAGAGTGCCGCTTTCGTAGATGCCTATCCTGATGATATACTAATGTTAAGTCAAAAAAATGCAAAAGTTCAGAATGACAAATAGTGTGGTCGCAATAGAAAATTTGGTAGGTGTTTTTAAATAGCGTTTAAACCGCGATACGATTGATACCATTATCCAATTTCCATTCAAAACCGTATCAAATGCGGGCTGTTACATCCAATTATGTACTATCCTGCCTGTGCTCTAAAGCTACCTTAAATCTTGCTAAAAATTTTACAGCTTCACCCCACCAAAGAAGCAAAAAACTAAATTCAGGTTTAGGGCGCACTAAAACAGGTATTCAGTTAATTAACATACCCGGATGAAAGTACGCGTTCGGTAGTAAAATGATCGTAAATGAAAAGGAAAATGTACATTTCTAAGGTATTCCAAGTGAATCATAGGCTGTCAAAATTGTTTACGCAATTATAGGCCGTATAAACAATGAATTAGAGTATATAATGCTCCTTATTTATTGTAAAGGAGTCACTGACCTGGGTAGTTAGGGTTTTCAAGAAGTCTGTGTCATGTCAGGTTTGTTATTGAGCTGTGAGCTGTGAAACGATGTTTTTGCCTGAATACGTGTCGAAGTACAAAGTATTTGATTTTAGAAGAAACCGTACTTTTTGTGTCGGTTCATCACGAAAAACTGTTAATTTTTTTACAAACAAAATAAATACTAACGGGTTAGCATCCTTTGATTTAAACACCAATGAATCATTCGGCTCAACCAATCTTAGTCAAATATTGTTTGAAAAGAAGTTAGTTTTATTGTTTGGCCCAGTACTCAGCAACGCTGACACCATTCGCTGACGCTGACATTAGATTCCCACATAGATATAAGAAAGAAGGAGATATGCCCGGTAGTTGAAAATGTATCGAAACCCAATGTCTCCACTTTGTCCCCACTACCTCGCCACTACTACACATGCAGAAATAGGTATGAGACTGCGCTCACTCTTGCAATTCATAAATCAGAACGTACTACACAATCAATTATAAACCTTATCCCATCAGACACAGCGTGCATTTACCATGCACCGTACAACTCACTCACACGAAAACATAATTTCTATCGTTGTGCTGTACAGAAACAATTTATTTTACATATACGCTAGTGATTGACCAAATCGGAAAGGTATCGATTCTTCCATTTAATATTATCGACGGTGAAGTATCAATATCTAATAACTAACATTTTGGCGGTTTTCACTTACTAATTATTAGGGCTTATTTTAATTTTTTGAATTGTTCTTTGTTTTATCTTTTTATTACGGACGCTTCTAACGTGCACGTCTTTCTACATTGTTCTCACATGTATAATTTCAACATGAATGATGTAACCAATATTTTGTAACAATTTTTTATTTAAAAGAGTGTCCGTGGAGTTTCTTGCCCGTTCTTCTCCATAGGTACCTACTACGCTTTGAAATGGGCAACTAGCTTCATACCTATTTCTGACTGACCGATTCCTTGACAATTCAAAAGTGCCTGTAAATGGTTTAATTGAAATAAATGCTTTGAGTTTGAGTTTAATGTTTACTTCAAATGATCAAAAACTATGGAAATTAAACGTTTTTTTCTCCTCCTGTAAAACCATGTTTTTGTAGTTATTAGATATTGATACTTCACCGTCGTTATACTTTAAAAAATTTGGTGTCCTGAAAATAAAATAAATAAAAACGATAAGTCCAGAAAATATTTTAATAAAAATAAATAATAAGCAAAAAATTCAAACAATAAAAAAATCCAGTTACGTTGGTTTAACCTGTCATAGTTTATTGAAACAGTAGGTATTGTTGAACCCTGCTATGATGTTTACTTACTGTCCTGTAAAGTGGAGGTATTTGTGCAGCACTTGACGCTTTAATATTACTGGAGTGACATTTTTTGTCAAATAGTGTAATCTTAAATTAATATATTTTTCCATGACTGCTTTAATTAGAAATATTATTGTGATTATTCATCGGAGACTGCTCAAATTGGTGAAACTTAATATTATCAAAGAGATCTAATCCTATAATTCAAACCCAAAACACTCCACCTAAAATTTTATTAACTTACGAGTACTTTACGACCGTTGGTTACGCATTTCTCTACCACGCTATAAAATAATCAAAATAAGTAAAACACATTATTTCACATCGATCTTCCACCCGGGTAAAACAGTTGACAAATTGAAGAATAAAGTATAATAGCAATAAATTCATTCGCCAAACGACATTGTTGTCGATAGCCTACGTTAGTGGATCTGCACAACTACATCACTAGCTCGTCGCCAGACACAGCGGCCGTACTGCGTGATGCATCCGCAGTCCACAGTATCGTTTTGTGATTTTTACATTGCTTGTTGAGTCACTGACCGACATATTTAGGTAGTGGTTAACGAGCAATGTATGTAGTGCAAAAATAGTACAGTCGCTGTGATATTTGGAAACAAAAATAACGTAGTAAAAGCAAGAAATATTTTACGATTTGTTGTTTTTCATTATTTTAAAGACAAATATAGTAAAATACTTGTACTTACATATGGTAAGTGATTCCATGATTTACAAAGTTTTTGTTTTGACTTCGGTTTTTACAAGAAACCACTGAACAACACGGCATTCTTATAAATTGTCCCGATCACGGCCGAAAGCACACTAGTTCGCGGAGACGGCCATTTTCGTATGCAATGAGCACTTTGATCATTACGCGCGGACACAGACACGCCCCCATGCCACTTCTCCTGTTTTTCATATTTCTATGGATTCCCACGTGTGCAGGTGACAGGGCATGCGATGCAAGATGAAAGGTGGGCCATGGCCTGCGGGGAGACAACGCATGTACTCTGAAGTTAGAACCATCCGAGAACACCACCTGTGGAGATTGTCAAGTATTGATTGATACAAAGAACTTGTCCACTTGAAATCATTCAAAAGTTCAACTGTTTGACTACTTGCTTTTCTGAGCAAATCCTGTCAGGAACCGGTCATGCGCATGTCTACTTGCAAGACCAGTGCTACTAATTTTATAACAGTTTCTACTTGACAACTGTCCCGAGAAAAAGGCTAACGAACCGTGTAAACGTTTGAAAATAATGCTTTGTAAAATTACTCACAAAACTATAGTGTTAGTTGAGTTGAAGTTTATCGACCAAAATACAAATGAATATAGATGGCACACTCCACAGTTTAGGTATGAAGCTACAAGTACGCAGCGGGCCCGTCTTGTCGGGCCAATTCAGTAAGTGTAACGTAGTCAGAAGATCTCAGAGTTACGCGATAGAAAGAGACGCAACTTCTAGGTGAATATAACTGTAGACCATAAGCGCTGTGCGTATCTGAATTACACTTTATTGTGTCGTAGCAAGAGTCGCTTTTTATTTAAATGGTTTTGCGGAGTGTCATCTGTATTAATATGTGACCAAAAGCACTAGTCACGCCAGCAACTCGTATAGTCTATAGTCTCAACTCGCAGAATTTTGGAGTGATCTACATTCCAAAATTCTGCATATTACAGAATTGTAGTAGCTTTAACTACAGTTTTCATGGCTGCATGCGAATTCATACATCATTCTTGACAAACGCTGACAGCTAAATTATCATTCTCAAGCCCATATCCCAATTTATTTGAGGTCTGCACAACATTTGAGGTCAGCGAAGAAAAATTTCTTCCATACTTTTCTATTAATCGTTATTTCGGTCTTCCCCTACTCGTATATAGCCATCCACATTTATACACAAAAGTTTCCTGACGATGCTGCCAGCTAAATGTTTATTGCAAATCCAGACATGCTGGGCCTAAAAGCTCCTGACGGCCCTGATATATAGGAACAGTTATACACCAAGGCAGACAGTAAATTACGTTTTAATTACAAAGAAAATGAAGTTGTAAAAGCCAAGTCCACTGCCGGACATAAGCCTTCTCAATCTCCATACAAAGATACTTTTCAGAAGGCTCAAGTTTGCAATGGTAGATGTTGTAGAACACCAATGTTTGTTAGACCTAATGATCTATTCTTTTTTCAAATGATTTGGATTAGGTTAAAGCAGTCTAAGTTTGATTTGGCCACGGATATCTATGGATTTGGCCGAATCGAACTCAACGGCTCAACTGTATTCAGACTTACATGGAGTTAAACCAGTTTTGTAGAGACGACGCATCTAGCCACAATTTCTTAACTACGCTCCTGATTCCCGTTTCTATCATATCTTTGGCTACAGAACTCTTTGTTGTTATGACACTGTTGACAACAATGGGATTTTTCCTCTCGTTCATAATTACTGTGACTGTTGGTAACTTAGTAGGTTTTGATAAGGAAGATGACACTGCATACAACCTTCATGAATTGTAAACAAAGTCAATGTCATTGAATAAATCCGGGAAACACTGATACAGATTACAGTATAGCCTACGCGGATATTCCAAATAACACATACAGGATTTTATCAAAGGATGCACAGTCAAACCAGGAAAAATAAAGGATTTGTGGAGATAACGTAGTAGTTGAGTCATCTCATGATACTCATGACGTCATTAATCCGTTTGCGAAGCCACCCACCATGGGTTAACGCTATAACTTAAAATTTTTAGCATGTTCCTCTTCGTCATTTTAATAATGTTTGTCTGAAATGTGGAAAGAGGGACTATGGTCTTGCTTGGCACATCCCAAAAACCGTCCAAGATGGCGACACCTGTCACTTCCATGTTAAAATTATCCGTTAACTCTGTCATGGCTGCTACTTTTTGTCGCCACAGAAATTCCGCGAAGAACTCGCGCCTTACCGGTTTTTGTTTATCTGATTTAAATGTTATTAAAATGCGCATAATTTCGGTCAGAACAGAAATTCGTACCCTTGTCGTAATAAGGCCTTTTTGACCGTTAAGTTAAATCGATTGAGTATAAAACTAGAGCGAACATTTAAGACGCCATTGTTGCGGATCAAAAGTACGGGTACTTTAAACAGCAATTAAAGTTATCGTAATAGATTTGTTTCGGTTTTAATTACTTATCAGCAAAAAATGTCCAACTAAGCAAAAAATAGGTTGAATGAAATTTAAGAATGAGATTCTCAAGAACCGTATCTTGTTCCGAAGACTACTCAACCGTGTAAACACTTCTAGATTGACATACGATATCTGTCACAAACGCGTATCAAAATGATGCTAGTAGTTCTATTTTGCATGCGTCATTCACTAGGTAAAAACCCGATCTTAAGGGCGAAAGTGTCGTTTCCTTTAATTGTACGCAATTATAATTTCTAACGTAACGATATTATCTTGAACGTCCCCGTCGAATTTGCATTTACGTCAGTAGTGCCTTGCATAATCAAAAGGATGGTAGGTACCTACTTCGTTCGAACTGAGGCCTTCGAAAGGCAGCTGCTTCAAAATCTTGCACTAATTTCGACAGTCCATTTAGAAAGATAACGGGTCGGTGTTGCAACACTCGCATCTGCACATCTTCTATCCCTTTCACATCCACGAGCTTCGCCGAATAGGTACCTTGTTTTGCCCGCAAGTTTGTTTGCTTATTTTTTTAGGATACCCATGTCATTTGAGAACCTTCGCACCTTTAAATATTTAGTTTGTGGAGCATCTGCGGGTTTCTTTTTTTTTTGTATAATAAAAGCTTTTTATATTCGCCTTATTTTTAGAACGTTTGTTTAGGTAACTAAGTACTTAACGATAAAAGGAAAATAATTTATAACCCGAGTTTTAACTACATATTTCCTTCAGCATATTAAAATATTTATGACAATAACCGATAAAATCATCTAACGGGGAGGAAAACAAACATAACCTAACAAAAAATTACAAATATTTAATAAACAATCACCTACACTACACACGGAACACACTGAAGTTTGAAGTTAATAATTTTAGGCAAACAATTTATTTCCATCATTCAGCAGAATCAGACTTTTAATAACTGTAACAAAGTTGAACGCATTAAAAGTGGGTCTTGTTTAATTTCAATACACACCTGCGCTAACACAATTAACAAAGGCAGGTGTGTCTAAATACAGAAATTCAATGCACCAATTAATTTTACATTTTATGGTGAGTTATAACAAGCTTCGCAAACTCCCGAGTGAATGCACTTCTTGAAGATGGCAACACAGCATGCTCAGACGCGCTACGCGGTTTTAAATTTAGAAATGCTTTCCATCTGACATCTCGCTGTTTCAAAATTAGAATAGTGTTTGACGGTCCCTTTTCTTGACTGCCAATACGAAATCTGGGCACTAATTTTGAATGTTACAACAGGAATTAATGTGAACTTTTAACCATAGCAACATTAATGGTTTGAGGAGCTTTTTATTTGAATTCAATAAATTTTAATGGCCCTCCATATGTGATCATACGTATTAGGTACATATCAACATGACAACCACTTAAAACATTTCGTGCCGACTATATTTATTGGCGGTTACTGAACATTGAGAACATATTAAACTGAACTAAATCACACTTGTTTTAAATTGCTACTATTTACTACAAGTTCGGACAAGGCCAGTTGATAGATAATGATCTACATCGTTGCTAGAACTTTACCATTCACTTAAGCAGAAAGCCGTAGTAATTAAAAGGCACTCAGGGATTAGTTTTTTTTAACTTATCGTTAATCTAAAGTTGTACTCCAAAGACTGGACCTTAGTAGCTCAACAAAGTAGAGAGAAGTGTAGGAGTGCAGCTGAATATACCAATATTTTACATGGAGCGACTGCCTATCTGACCTCCACGATACCTCTTGGTCAGATTTTTGGGCTTCTGACTACCCGTAACGGCTGTCAAAGATCTACGAATGACAGTCAGGAACTCAGGACCAACGGTTTAACGTGCTTTCCGGGGCACGGAGGGGTTTCGATATGACATGTAATGTAATAGATGGTCACCGATCCACAAACCAACTGCGGCAAGCGTAGCCTAACCTTCGATAGACCCGTGCAGCTGTTATTATTAAGGGATAAGGCTGCTAATACCTAGATATAATAATCAAAATTATATACTAAATGGTTGAATCACATAAACTGCGTATCGGCACACTAAGGAAGACAGCTAGATCGCATTATTGCCGTATCGCGGAAGAGTGCCGCTGTACCAGTTTATCTCAGTTGAGCATTACAACATGCGCAGGATCATAATTAGTATTAGTACTCGTCTTGACGCGGAATCAACGTGAGTATTTTTAGTGTTACATCGTGTAGAAACTACTACATATACTATACTAATATTACTGTGAGGAATTTGTGATTTGTATGTAGGGTTAATCATCGGTACACCCCGATTCAAACTTAATGGCAACTCGGAACATGAGGCGAGTCGCTGCGCAGTAACGAATTCATGGTTCAGCGGGGTGAGGGGTGGGGTACTGCGCAGCGAGAAGCACACTTCCGAGCCGCCATTACATTTGAATCGTATTGTACTACTAATCCGATTCCGATTTTTTTGAAGTGAAAACTTCTTTAGGCGCGTTGGGCATTTTTGAGATGGGAAAAAACAATTGAACTCGCGACACCGTTACCGACACCACATTTTTTGCTCTTTATTTAGATGGTTACGGACCAATGTTGTCCTCATTTTTTGCTCCTTATTTAGATAAGGATACGGACCAATGTTCTATAAAAGTATTTTTCTTCCACCAAGGTGATCCTGACAGTAAAATTGTTCAAGTTTTGACTTCTGTCGGCACTCCCGGGGTGCCACTGTTTTTTTTTTCACTTTCCGAATGTCATAGGATATATTTCATGTTATTAGGTATATGACAGTCTGCATATCGGTCCATATTCTACAATCTAGTGCTAATTTGATCCGGTACACCGATTCCGAGACCATCTGCCATCAAAGAACTGTCTTCATTTTTTACTATCAAAGGGATTAATTAATCTGACGAAACCGAACGAAGCTCTAGAAATTGACTTGTGATTAAATACCGAAGTTTTAATGGAATTCACTCACACTCTACATCTAGCAAACGGTTGCACAAGGCGGAAACCCATATAACAAAGCCACCATGCCCTTATTGAAAACTACGGAGTACAACTTCCATGGCGGTCCAACTACCTTCCTTACAAGTTCTAATAACTGATCACGCTAATTATTGCAAGAACAAACCCGCCATTTTGCTAAAATCCACGTAACTTCGCATACACGTAATTACGTACTAATTCGTTTCACCTCTAATGTTTTGAAGTGTAAACAAACGCCTACATTAAAGCTGGAGTAATGGACTAATGCCAGATTTGTATTATTTTCACCAACAACAAATAGCATTAGTATTCGACATTTGCGTGGTCCTTGGGTACAAGCATCTAGCCCAATTTATCCTTTTATTCTATTCTATAGTAACGTTTTTTTGGATTCCGTACCAAAAAAGGTGCAAACGAGACCCTATTACTAAGGCTACAGGCTCTGCTGTCCGGCAGTCCGTCTGTCCTTTTGTCACAGGGCTGGCTTTATCTTTTGAATCGTATTAGGCAGACACTTGAAACGCAGAGTGTGTGTACTCTTAGCCCGCGACGTAATAAAATCGCGACGGGATTTTATAGCGCATTGGGTTTTCAACCGTTGAGAATTCAACGCACTGGAACAAGAGTGCGTCCCATCGCGTTGAATTTTCAATTTTATTGAAAAAACACTGTGTTGGATTTTCAACTCTCGGCGCTGAGCAGTGCGTTGAAAATTAAGTGCACGAAAAAAATCGCCGCGATTCTATTACGTCCGTGCGAACGTCGGCTTATAGCCACTATGACAACAATTAATACAAAATATAGTTAAAAATTCAATGGGGTTACAAGAAACGTGCTTTTTTCGGCGTTTTTTGGTCGATTTTAATAATGGCATTGGCAGTACTACTAACGGTAAACGGAACCTTCGCGAGCGAGTTCGACCTAACACTTAATGGCCACGTTTTTTTTTTTAAATTTTTTGTTTGACCAGCTTCTGTGCTACCGTATAGGTTATACATTTATAATAGTCTTACTTAAGGTAATTCGTACAAATTACTTAAATATAACGATGTTTCGAGGCATCATTACAAAAATAATCTGATGAGTTGATGACTCACTCTTTTCATTTCGCTGTAATCGTAATATTTATTTTCTGGCTTTTGACCTTATGATATCGATTGACCTTTCATGACCTGGATTTTAAGTAGACTTACGAAGCGAAATAATTAAAAGTAAGTCACGCTAATTGCTCAATTCATAATTAAATTCTCAATGCTGAGTGCTCAGCGAGTATTCCGGGACATCACCACGTGACCAGAGGGGCTGGCCAATTTTTAGGTCAAAGAATCAGCATTGCCATCCAACGCCATTTTTTTTTTTCTTTTGCTTTCACGTAGGTACTTAGATTGTATAATTAAGATTTGTCAACAAACATTTGATTTGTCAACATCAGGTACTTATGTTAACACGATAAATAAACTTCTCGATAACTCTGTAATCTTCTTGGACGATACTTGCAAATCAAAAAGTAGATTTGTAATTTGATTTTTCAAAGTGCTCGTTACATTACTTACTAAGCCCCGGTTTCTGAAAGCTTGATCAAGTTTGCTAAATAAATCTGCTAACAAAATAATTTCATGCAAAGTAGTGGATTTAATGTTGTAAACATCAACAAATTTCAGATAAGTATAGTACCTGGTCGACCGAGCTCTGCTCGGGTGAAAGATGGAGAAAAAGACTTTTCCCAGACATGAGATTTAGCTAGATCGATTTGTCGCCCCCGTTAACCCATTATATTGCAACTTTCATCAGTTCAATTCTTCCAATCGTTAGAGCCGTTTTCGAGAACGTGATTACAAATATATAGAGAATATAGGACAAAGGGGTCATCTGCAGTAACAGTATTACTTCCAAAAGATCAGACAAATATTATGAAGGTTAGGTCTCCGAAATAGAGTTCAGAATATGTTTCCGATCTTACATAAAAATATAGTAAATGCATAATTTTCCGAATCAAGATTTTTAAATTTAGAAAAAAGGGCCTTTTGTTCAAGACACTTCATATTTTGGACTCCACAGTTCGGAATGGCGCCCAGTTGCGTACGCACGCAGCTCATTGCAGATAACCGTACCGCGTTTTATCACCCGTACGTCCCACAGTAGTTATAATATACCTCTAGCAAACCCTTTGGGAACTTCAGGCGTATCGGATGGCCGTAATTTCCCGTTACCAATCATTTGTATGTCAAAACCCTTCATTAATAAGTAGGGTCAACTCAATAATGTATTTCGGCAAAGTTAACAGATTCAAATTACTTTTTACAGTCAGCTACATAGCTTCTGCCTGCAACTTCGACTGCGTGCACTTCAGAATTGGGTCCAGAGAGAAATGACAAATGCAGACATACAGCGTTGCTACAATTTAATAGATATTTTTAAGGCGCAACTAGCCGATACTTTTTCCATACAAATTTCGGGGGGGTTTTACTCCACTGTTACACATTGTACATCAAAAGTAAAACATGAAATCGTTTTGTCTTATTATTAATTTTGTCTGTACAGAAGCAGAATAGTAAAAAAAAAGCAATTAAAAAGTTATGAGCCAACAAAGATTCGTTTTTCCTGCTAATTTTAACGCGACTTTGGGAGTAAATAAGTAATAAAAGAAATATAAAATCTCAAAAACAAAGCGCGTTCCGACAAAGCTCAATTGTCGAAGATTATAATAAACTTTATTCGTAATTGATTTATGCAGTAGTTTTTTCATAAAACTCCACCTTCCAAGGGACTTTTCGTAATTTTTTACGCGCTCGTTTTACTAAAATCGTTCTGAACGGTGTTTGTGTGCGTGCGAACTAGAGTTTGTTGTGCATGTAGACCAGCGTCTAACTGCTCATCACTGATACTATCTCTGTCGGACACGATGCCAGGTGAGATAGCGTGCTTTTTGACCCAGCCCACCAATGAGTTCGAGCCCGCGACTAGTTCAACCTTAAGACGCAGTTATATGCCAGTGACCTTGAGTGGTTAGCTTGTGTGTTCTGTACTGAGTTCACGCAACGCGTCGTACGTCCAGCCAGTAATAGGATTCGCACATCAAGGAGCGCTGTCCCAAATTAGACGCATTATTAATTTATTATACATAAAACAAAAGGCATTTTAATAAAACACGTATACTAAAAGATCAATAATTAAAATAATCTGTAAAATCGTGAAGGTTTCAGAAAAATATGCTTGATAGATTTTGAGTCATTCTCAGTTTTTTATCCCTGCTAGACATAACTTTACAAATTAATTTCACTACCTATGTAATAATATAAACATTATCTAAAATATTCCTATATTACGTTATTAAGAAAATGCTCTTATTACTAACACTACTCGTTTAGACGTGATCTTCAGTATAAAATCATTAGAAGTCGGTTATTATTCCGTAATACATTGTTTTCATATAACTTTATTGGTTTACGCGGCGCACGCCAGTAAAGCTCCCAGTCAGCATGATTTTTTCCGACATCTTAAAAAATCATCGTCATATTTTAGCCAATTTACACAAAACCTTAATTATTATTAATCCCATTAATTTTACACAAAACCTTAATTATTATTGACCCCTAAACCTTCCTCATGAATCACTCCGTCCATTGGTGAAAACCGAATGAAAATCCGTTCGACAGTTTTTAAGTTTATCGCGTTCAGACAGACAGACGCGGCGGGGGGACTTGGTTTTATAATAATGTAGTGAAGTAATATACGGTCGGAAACTGCAGTTGATGAGTTGTTGTTAAGTTAGGTTTTATTTGTTGGTTGTTGTTTTAGATGTATGAACGTAAACGAAGCAAAAGGAGTATGAAAGGATCGTAGCAGGTGGCGTTCTGTTGTTTCTGCCTATCCCCGTGGGAAGAGAGCGTGAGTTTATGTATGTATGTAAGCTGAAATAATGTAGTCTCGACGATTTTAAATTAAATCTAATCTGAATAGTGCATGATGAATAATATTCCAAAAGTTGGGACTAAATCTCCAAAATCATGAAAAAGGGAGCGTCTAAAACTCACTATAGTCGAGACCTCGAGAAGCAGAAGAAGCACGAAGAAGTTTGAGAGAATAATACAAAAGTTATTCAAAGTTGAGCTATAAAAGCAATTCATTATTCTCTTTGATTTATTAATTAATAAACTACATCTTTAACGACTAACTTGGATGCAGTTGAAATACCCAGTACAAGCTCATTGAACTTGGGCTTGACATGACAAACAGGAAAACATATAAACGCTTAGAAAAAATGCTAAAACGTTTCCAGCAAGGGAAAAAAACGGTTGACTAATATTAATTAAACAATTTGTAGTTCGAACCTTGCGGCGCTTAGGCAGGCGTAAACGCAGTTTCCTTAAAACATCACAGCTCGCTATTTTTATTATAAAATTTACTGTGTGGATACAAAAACTTAACAATCCGGTTGCTCAGATTCTGTGCGACTTGGAAAAATAGTACAAGTCAACAGTCAACGGCAAAAAAAACCGTTAAAAGAGCACAGTTTTACAACGCGGTCGAAATTTTAAAACGACTGACCTTTCAAAGCTCTTTTGCGATACCGAGATACTAAAAGCAGTTTATTTGAGTTTTCAGGATAACGTGATACGATTTTTTGCCTTTTAAGAAAGTATAGAGTGAGATATTTTAAGTCTTTCGAGCAATCCAGGGAAAATGTAAAGATCCGACTCGAAGGACCAGGTAACGTAATACAAATAATGTGCACATATCGAAATGAGGGCTTAATTTTATCGACGGAAAAAATCGAAATATGTTTTATGTAATTTTAAAAAAATGTGACAAAACGATGTAACTTTTAACCTAAATGATCTATCGCGATGAAACAAACTCCATAATGATTGGAAGTAATTAGGCGTCCTTATAAATTGAAAATTGTGAAAAAAAACTACCCGCAATTGTTTTTTTTTTTTTAGCAAAAATCTGTTTTGTTTTTTTTTTTCATAATATTTTACAATAATCGTAAAATTTCTCAATAAGACGCCAAACAGAATAAAAAAAAACCGTCGTTAAGATTAAGCATAGATTCCCTCATTTCGATATGTACCATCGAAGAAACCTATAACTAAGCAATTTGAAAACAAAATCCCGTGCACACGACCTTTTTTTTTCGTAGGTAACCGTTACTATAGTGGCCGAGCGCTGCAAGCAGAAATAGTCCTTACGGTGTATAGGTATGGGTTACTTCGATGGTACCTACACATTATAAAGACTCGCACTGTATACGACCTGACTCCTGCAAGTTTAGTCAAGCTTACGCGATAATCATGGTTACTTCTAACACTTACAAGACCATTGTTATAACATAATATCACACCTGTCATCCCCGAAGGATTAGGCAGAGGTGTACCTAATAGTACACCCACATTTCGCCAGTTATGTTTAAGTCCTATGTAATAGTGAGTGAGCCTATTGCCAAGACCATTGTCATATTTATAACAAAACTAGCTGCCCGCCCCGGTTTCACACGGGTAGCACTTAGTACTTTTCTTAACTACCTACCCTACCTACCCTACCTATCCTATCTCTCAAGTTGGATCGAACTGCACATGGTGTGCAAATTTTATTATAATCGGTTCAGTGGTTTAGGAGTCCATTGAGGACAAACATTGTGACACGAGATTTATATATATTAAGATGATATTGTCAACAGATTCATATAATTTTCTAAGATCGCTTAGTCACCTCCTATGACTCCCACGGGATTATTCTTGGCTAAATAAAAGTAGCACTAAAAATATTCATCTAGTTCACCGAACTCCAGGATTTTGCTACTACATACTTAAGCCAAGACACAAGTAAATCATGCTAAATAATAGTGCAGCCTAAGGAGATCAATGAACGCTGTTTATTTCAGTAACCATGTAATGGATCTTTGTTTACCCATTAAACATGGGTTGCCTAAGTTTGGCAGAAAGCCAAGGAGTAGCAGCACTGTTTTGCAAGTCTTACAAACTTCCGGTTTTTTTTCTTCTTTTACTACCACTAATCTAGTGACTACTCTAGTACTCACAAATCACTAAATACGTTTACCATTTATAATATCATGCTGTCTCTGACATCTTCAAACAATTGACAGAAATAGAACGATGTTTTCAATATGTGTAGTGCTAAACGTATATTAAGTGATTTGAGGTGCAAGTAAGTGGGCCTCAACTACTAAAATTTGTTCAGAAAAGCTATTAATTTGGTTAAAAGGTGAAAAGGCAGTTTTTTATTAAATTTAATTTGTTGATACAAAGTAATTTATCAGTTCGATTGTGAGCCATTGAGTGCTTTGTTATCGATGAATGCCAGGCTTGGTCAAAGTTTTAAGTACTTTTACTACAAAATAAATCAAGTATGTTTGTAATTCCAAGAGAAATGTTTACTGGCAAACTGTACAGAGATATTTAAGGTAAATGAAGTAAAACATTGCGTACAAAGAACAGTATAAAATTGCAAAATACCCGCATTAAGCATTAATCCTACTAATTTTATAAATGTAAGTTTGTATTTATGTTTGGACGTTTGTCACGCAAAAATGGCTGAATGGATCGTCATCAAATTTGACAGACAGGTAGCTTAGGGCATGAAAAAGGACATCAGCTAGTAATACATATAAATAAATCTCTATGGATATCCATTTAACAACCGAAAAATACAGTCATTATTATCATTGGCAGAAACTTTCACTTCACTTCACTTTAGATCCCAGAAACTACACCATAATCCATACAGCGAATTTAAGATTAAGACCAAATCTGCGACCATTCATCAATGTGGAGCTATACCTAAAATAGAACAATCTAGTGAAAACAATGTAGACAATAAATTACGGTGAACTATCGCGTGCAGATGCTCTTCGATCTAAATTAGCTCCATCCTGCTATAAGTCCTCATTTTCCAGGTGTAATTTACAGCCCGAAGCAAAAACATTTTTACTTAACGCCATTAGCTATCAATTTCGCTAATTGGACATCGTTTACAGCCATATTTTTCGCCTAAATATGTAACTAAGTAATGAAATCTATCTGCTATGGGCTTGGTCTTTTGTTGTCAGGTAGAAAAATTACTAATTATGGTAACACTATCCTACTTGGTTCTAGAATTATTGACTCATAAAACTGTTAATTGGTTTTACCAAGGTTGATGCGGATTGGATTAAATAAAAAAATGTTAGAGCAAGTGGAGAATGGGAACAAAAAACGACAAGGTATAGTTATTTTTTGCAAACCCTATATTAAAGGAGTTTCTAAAGCTGCTTCGTCGTCATGAATCCAAAGCATATCAGAAGCAGTGATTATTTTGCCATTAGGTGTAGAAAAAAGAATCGTAGACTAATAAATCTAACGACAGCACAAAACTAATGGCCATGATATTACTGATCCGATATTACGGTTATAAATACTAAAATTTAAAAAAAAACCGCACAGTGAATGGTTCCGTAGTTGGGATAAAAAAATCATATATTTACGTTACACGTCCGTGTTTGGGTCATAGAAATTCATAATGTTTACCAAATTTCAACTGAATTGGTCCAGTAGATTTGAAGCAAATTGGCTGTGACAGACGGACAGACAGACACAGGTGTGATCCTACATGGGTTCCGTTTTTCCTTTTGCGGTACGGAACCCTAAAAAAACTATAAATTGCAGTAAAAATTATAAACCAACTTCGTCTAAGACATGCATGGCTCAAAATGCTCTAAAGATAGTGTCAACTTCACCCCTTTCAAGCTTTGCACCCAGCTTCCACACACCCTGTATAGTCCATGTTTATTGTTGAATGTTCTTGAGCAATGGCAACATTCGCGAATGCGGTTTGCACATGCGCCTGAGTTGATTTTGCATACATCTCAAAATAAAACAGAATTTGTTTTGTATGCCACCTCTGTAGACAGAGTTGGAACAATTTTATAATTAATTATCTTTTCTGCTTTTCATTAATCAATATTCGTAATGTTTTTAACCGTTTTTTTTTTTTCTAAATGAATAATAATTTCTAGGAAAGATTTTTTTTTGGATAGGTACTAACATAACGTATATATTGTTTCATTGATTTGTTCACGTTAAAAATTTTACTTCGTTTTAATGTTGTGTCCAAGTTGTAAACTCTAGGCAGGGAACAAAAATATGAGTCTACAGTCACTAGAAAACCAGAAAACAAAAGGTACCTACAATTTGAGGATAAATAAATGTATAAAACCAATGACTAAATGAGGTAGCTGTAATTTCCCAGTAGAATTTGTCAAAGTCAGATAATTTATTTCAAATAGGCATTTAAAAGGCTCTTTTGAACGTCAGAACTGACAATAAAATAGAATTGATTCTAGTCGCCCCTTCCAAGAAGTAGTTTCGTATGGAGAAGAATGGGCACAGATTAGTTAGAAGGGCAAGAAACTCCACTAACCTCTTTAAAAATGTTTTACAATATTTTGAATACAATAATTATATGTGAAGGCGATGCACCTAGAATAAAATTGCTATACCACAATAGGTAAAAATAATTTAAAATGAAGCAATGACAGATAAATTAATTATGTGATAGATACATCGTGCTCACATATTTACAAAATTTTATTTTATATATATAATTTTTTATAATTTTTGTCAGTGTGTGAGTTTAAGTATTTATCGTGTTTTCACGCTCTACTTAGAGAAATTATTTCGTTACAAAAGCCTATTGACTGTTTCAATTCGATTCTGTGATACTTTATATACGTGGCAATTTTTATCAGTAGGTAATTCATGTGTTAATTATTTTATTAAATTAAAATAGTATTAAATGACTAATAATTTATGTAGTCTTTTAATCCTGTATTTTTCCTGAAGGATTGTTTGAGGAAAAATATTTCATAATTCTTTTAAATTTTTTGCTTTAATTCTTAATATGGAAGAAACAGTCATGTTGAGCCTACCCCAAGTTAATTGGGATAATAAAGTTAAGAGAATTGCCAGAGGATGCCTGCATATGCATGAAGGTAAAATTCTCTTCTCAGTATTCGATGGGTATTAATTAAGGAAGACAATTCATGTAAAAAATTAAAACGAATAAAATTGAAAAAAAAAAAAACAGTGGCTCTCTGGGAGTGCCGACAGAAGTGAAAACATGAAAAAGTAAAAATACTTATATAGAAAATTGATCCGTAACGTAATATAAAAAAAACGCATAATTGCGTTTACAAAAATAAGGTGTCGGTAACGGTGTCGCGAGTTCAATTGTTTTTCCCATCTCAAAAATGCCCAACGCCTAAAGAAGTTTTCACTTCAAAAAAATCCTCATCGTTCAGCAAAAATATACAGAATTGAGAGTAGGCTGGTATTTAAAATAGTATAATTTATGTTACGAAGACTAAACATATTGGAAGTTCAAAAAACCTTACACTGCCTTTTTATTTCACACAACTGTGTAAATATTTTTAAGCTAATTCGAACTTTATAACAAAGGGCTGAAGGACCAAAAAACAGTGAAGGTAAATAACATCACTCGGAAGCTAATTGAAAAAGGCTTGGCGCCAGTTTTCTGTAAATCGAATTGGTTTGCCGTCCTCTGGTATGCTATTAATTCACTAGCTTCTGCCAGCGACTTCGTCCGCGTGGAATTTCTTGTTTCCCCGACCCACCGCGTCGCATCGCATCGCCCGCCCGCGATTTTACTTCGTCTTCGCTTAGAGTTCTTTCTGTCATTTTGAAGTGAAAACTTCTTTAGGCGCGTTGGGCATTTTTGAGATGGGAAAAAACAATTGAACTCGCGACACCGTTACAGACACGTCACTTTTGTAAACGCGATTGTGCTCTTTATTTATACTAAGTTACGGATCAATGTTCTATGCGAGTATTTTTACTTTAAAGGTTTGGAAGTTTTTTTTTTTTGTAAACGCGATTGTGCTCTTTATTTAGATAAGGTTACGGACCAATGTTCTATACAAGTATTTTTCCTCCACCAAGGCGATCTTGTTCTTTTGTAAGCACTCCCGGAGTGCCACTGTTTTTTTTCTATTTGCTCGGCTCCTTAGGGTTGTAGCGTGATGTTCAGAAAACGGGCTATAAAAAAAAATGATTTTTCCAAATCCGACTGGTAGTTCTAGAGATTAGCGCGTTCAAACAAACACACTCTTTAGCTTTATTATTAGTGCAGATTTCACTGAGTTCATATCTTTTTCCAGGAAACACGGACATGATATGAATTAACCATTGTTTGGACTGAAACATTTATCTTACAATTCTCGAAAATTTACAATTTGAACATACAAAACTCTGAATTAATTAGCCAGATGTAAATGGTATAAATTAGTAATCGATTTCACAGACACAGGAAGAGCCAACTTAACACGGATTTGTTCTAACTAACTAGATAAGGCAGACATTGACACATTTAGGATTTCAATAACTTAGATAAAACTTGTGAGTTTGTATGTAAGGTGTAATCTTCGGAACTACTGAACCGATTCCAAAAAACCTTTCACTAATGGTAAGCTACAGAGTGTCATAGAATATGTCACAAGGACGAAGTCACGGGCAGAAACTAGTAGATACTATTTAAAATGAGAAAGTGACTCTGTCTGTTACATTTTCACATCTACGGCTGAACGGATTTCGACGAAATTTTTCCCACAGAAAGACCATGACACAGGATACTTTTTTACCCGGTGGTAGGTTCCCGTGAAATAATTTTGGACCTCCACGCGGGCGAAGCCGCGGGTAAAGGCTGGTGTCTATTCTATAAGCTACGGCCTCTCGCCTAATCTAGATGACCTCTATAGTAAGAAACTAAATTCTAAACCGGATTGCGAGCCGTTGGAACCGAATCCGACCGTATTAGTAGTATGTAGATACGACCTTAGCGATTTCTGTTTAGGTGTTTTCCTTAAGCATCAGGAATCCGGTTCCAAGGACCAGTTTTAAGATCAAAATAATAACAGCCGCGCAGGTCGATCGAAGGTTAAGCTTCGCTTGCCGTGGTCAGTTCTTGGATGGGTGATGACCATCCATTACATATCGTGAACCTTCCGTGCTTCGGAAAGCACGTTAAGCCGTTGGTCTCGACTGTCATTCGTAGATCTTTGACAGTCGTTGCGGGTAGAGAGAGTCAGAAGCCCAAAAAGTCTGGCAACCAGTCTTACCAAGAGCTATCGTGTTACCCAGTAACTGGGTTGTTGGGTTGTGGAAGTCATGTAGGCAGACCCTCCATGTAAAATACTGGTATTCAGCTGCATCCGGTTAGACTAGGAGCCGACCCCAAAATAGTTGGGAAAAGACTAGGCAGATTAATTGATACTTTTATCAATTAATCCGCACAGATTAAAAAAAAAATATACTAAACTTTTTTTCAACCATTTTTTTTAATCTAGATTTTTACAAATTCAGGTGGTTATAAAGACCGAGTAATAATCATTTTTATTCGTTTTGTTTTGTATTCTTTAATCAGAACTTTCGTACATAACATACCATACCATATCCATCGCAATACCGTCAGCTGCCAAGACCGTTCAAATCCGATTATTTTCACGTACATAAAGTCTTAAGTGCATTCTTGGTCCTTTCTCAGCGAGGTCACAACAGAATGCATGTGTATGCAAATGTCAAGCCATATGTTTTCATGAACATTTGTGACGTCATTTATAGGGCAATGTCAGCAGTACGTGTGAATGGGGAAATTATATCGTCAGTCATTGTGTTGTCTTTCTCGTAACTATTTCGCTCGATAAACAATCATAAGTTGCAGTTTTAGTAAAGTAAGTAAGAAATTTTATGGTTTATTCTGTAAATAGGATATCGGAATAACTTTTACACGTCATATTAAAAATAAGCTAGATGAGTTCAGCGTTTCCTATCTGACTACTCTGAGAAGAAAGGCCGAAAGAAACTCAGAGGTCGCAGTCTCTTTTAAAGTCCAGACAGAATCTTGTTCAGGCCATATGAGGACCATGTAGATTACGTGTCTGAAATGGTCTTTTGAAGAAAGAATCACACAGATTTAAGTGGACCTGTCCAGTCATGGCAAGCATTTATTAATCTTGAGACCGTAGTTCGATTAAGTTTCATCTGATACTTACTTAGTTCCAAATTTTGCCTTATATTTCTGGGAACTGTTATTAGTCTAGCTAGACTGTCTCTAATCTAATGTACCAAACAAAATCAATTAAATTTTAGCATAATCCTACTCAAAATACTTGGAAAGAACCTGGAACATCAGAACTCCACTTCTGAATATAAAGAACGCAACATTATGTCGGTAACAACGCAACTTCATTGTTACAACAGATATCAAATAAAAACTGCTTCCCCCAGCAATGTCCACCCTTTTAATTCATAGCCGCATACATAATAACTGTACTCTGAATTCACCACACTGTTCACATAGGGTTGCCAACATTTTCTAGAAGTAAATAAAGAGTACAAATTAATAAAAAAGAGTACCATTTATTGCTTTTTTAACGAATTTTTGTACACTTTTTGCGGTACATAATAATTTTTTATTGTTTTTTTCAGAATTGTAAGACTTTAATCATCCTAATTCTAAGTTAATATAGTTCAGGAGCTCATTTTTAATCAATTTTAACTAACCCTGTTCGTATCTTCTCACCACTTTACATTCATGACCGAAAAGACTCTCGCGGTGAATGCTGAAGAGGCGAGAACTGAAATTAATAGCATTTTTTTTTTATAAACTTTTTATATGGCGTCTGACATTTATTTCCAATAGACAGCTTGTCACATTGACATTATATTTTGACGTGACTGATTGTGGCTACGTTCAGAAACGCTCGAGTTTTATGGGAACACCAGTATAATTAGTTCAGTAAACAGAAAGTCTTTTTGTGTTGTGGGCATGGCTGCTGGCATCAGTGAACAGTATGTCAAAAAAGTCAGTTTATGTAATCTATTAGTGTTATAGATTTTAGAGTACACCTAAAAGAAAAAGAGTACAAAAGTCTATTTTAGAGAACGGTTGGCAACCCTATGTTTACAGGCGACATTATTTTTAAGGCAACACCACCCTGATTATCCAACGCAAGGCGACAAGCTTCGATGACGTCAAATAATACGAAAGAATATTATGAAAACAATGTCTAGTGGTCACAAGCGCTACTGCTGAGCACGGGCAAAGTGTTCTTGAGTTTTTAACCAACTTCCAAAAGGAGGAGGTTCTCAATTCGACTGCATGTTTTTATTTTTTTTTGTATGTTTATTACGCGATTACTCCATCAATTATGAATTGATTTTGATGATTCTTTTTTGTTTGGTAGATCATACTTCAGAGGTGGTCCCATATAAATTTTATTAAGTTTGCTTGGGTAGTTTTTGAGTTAGCTTCAATAATACGTATTTTTTCCCTCTTAGTATGTGGATGATATGATAAGTTCCTGTCACTGTTATTTACATAGCAGGTAGTGGTATTCAAATTTATGTGGGGTAGGTACCACAACTAAAAATTGAAAAACAAAAACTTTTTACAAAAAAAATACAACCGACTTCCAAAAAAAAACACTACAAAGTGAAAAATAATTTCGGAAGTTGGTGGCTAAAAACGAAAATTCTAAACCAAAGACACCGACTTCCGAAATTATTTTTCACTTTGTAGTGTTTTTTTTTTGGAAGTGGGTTGTATTTTTTTTGTAAAGTTTTTTTTCTTTCAGGAATTTCTCAGTAACAGCTTGGAGCAAAGTCAATCAAATAATTTATTTCAATTATGCACATAAAAGGCACTTTTGAACGTCAAAATTTACAGAAAATAGAATTGATTCTAGTCGAGCCTGGATCTGTGCCCGGTTGATGGCAATGGTCCCGCCCCCTATGCCTATTCCTGGTGAAATGTGAGTACTACAAATAGGTATCCTTCTGCCCAACGCCTCGGGAAAAACAGATGTTATGTTACCACCCAGATTATCCAACGCAAGGCGACAAGCTATGGTGACGTCACGGACGAATTATGAAAACAATACAATACTACCAATCTTTTATGCATTTCACAGTTTTTATTGACACAGTTGTTAGACGTCTACCGTCTACGTAATTGAAATTACGCATTTGTTTTTTAAACGAAACAAAGTTATTGATTACCACAGCCACAGCACATACCTTTAGTTTTTAACGGACTTCGAAAAAGGAGAAGGTTATAAAATATGCTCTATCTTTGCTTGGGTAGTTTTAGTGTTAGCTTCGATAATGTGGATCTTGATGATGTTATAATACTTCGTGTTACTCTTGTTAACATAGCAAGTAGTGGTATACGATTTGGATTGGAAAAAAAACCGTCTTTCAAATAAAAACTTTTTACAAAAAAAAAAACCACCGACTTCAAAAAAAAAACACTACAAAGTAAAAAATAACTTTAATTTTGGAAGTCGGTGTCTTTGGTTTTGAATTTTCGTTCTTTGTCACCGACTTCCGAAATTAAAGTTATTTTTTACTTTGTAGTGTTTTTTTTTTGAAGTCGGTGGTTTTTTTTTTTGTAAAAAATTTTTATTTTTCACTTTTTAGTTGTGGTACCTACCCCACACAAATTCGAATACCACTACCTGCTATGTAAATAACAGTGACAAGAAGTTATCATATCATCTACATACTAAGTGGGAAAAAATACGTATAATTGAAGCTAACTCAAAAACTACCCAAGCAAAGTTAATACAATTTATATGGGACCACCTCTGAAGTATGATCTACCAAACAAAAAAAGAATCATCAAAATCTATTCATAATTGGCGGAGTAATCGCGTAACAAACATACAAAAAAAAAAAAAAAAACATACAGACGAATTGAAAACCTCCTCCTTTTGGAAGTCGGTTAAAAAAAAAACACTACAAAGTGAAAAATAACTTTAATTTCGGTAGTCGATGGCAAAAAACTAAAGTACAGATCCAAAAAAACTGACTTCCAAAATGAATTTTCACTTTGTAGTGTTTTTTTTTTTCTGTTTTGTAATTTAAGCAACAGGGCATTAAATATCCACCACGAGTAGCAATACCGAATGAGGCGATCGTTGGAAAATCAGCCCAGAACGGTGTTAATTTTTACCATGAAATTAAAACAATAATGCCATGCCATAAAAGTACACTGTTGGATTTTCAACGCTCTGATCAGCACCGAGACTTGAAAATCCTACAGTACACTTTTTAGACGTTACTTAGGTATCGCCTAGTGACAACGGGCATATAGCTCCTATCAAAACGAGGAGAAAATAAGTACTTACAGCTAAGATCACGGAATCTTGCTACTAGAGACAAATATCTCACAAAATCTGTCTAATCTTATCTAACTGGCCTGTATTGTCCCACTGCAGGGCAAAGGCCTCCCTCTCCCTTTTCCACACAATTCTGTCTATTGCAAGTCCCGGCCAGTCCTTTTGGTAGGAGTCAAGCTCGTCCCGCCATCTTCGTCTCGGCCTGCCGCGATGTCGTTGTGCGTTTAGTGGGACCCAATCGGTGGTTTTTTTAGCCCATTTGTCATCTGACATGCGGCAGACATGTCCAGCCCAGTCCCACTTAAGCTTAGTGGCACAAAATCTGTACTTCGTCATAAATTTTGGGTCTTATCAGACAATTTTCTTAGCCAGTGGCATTCTTAATTTTGAGATATTAGCTTTTGCCCGCGACTTTGCTCGCATTGATGTCGGAAATTATCCCACGGGAACGTACTACCGGGATAAAAAGTATCCTATGTCCTCACCCAGGTCATGGTCTACCGGTGTGCCAAAATTTCATCCAAATCTGTCCAGCCGTTAAAAGGTAAAAGACAAACAGAGACTTTCGCATGAATAATATTAGTATCGATTCAAAATATTTTCCAAGATATCTGCAATTTCAATATCTTCCTTCGCAATTGGATTCTTTAGTGACGTCAAATTACGAGAGAGCAACTTCTTTAGCACATTTTCTTTTTGCTCTCATGCTTAGATTAGTTCATCTTACTGGGCAGTCCGTTAGATTACTCCTCATAATTACTGGACTTGTGAGGTCGTGGTCGGCAGACATCATCACGTATTTAATTAATAAATGCCACATTGACGCCCACGTAAACACAACCAGACTATGTAATTAGAATTTTACTAGCAGTAGTAGATTTGCGAGACGTGTCTACGAAATGCAGAGTTTGCCAAAGATCATCGTATGTAAATGAGTCACGTGTGTAAACAGATTTATATGAATCACTTTGTTTTAAAGGAAAAGGTTTAATACTGGTTTTGAATAAATATATGTCTTATCTCTTCAAACTAGTAATACTAGACAATACGGAGAGATTCAATAGAAGTAGAAGTTTTCCACTATAACTGAAGTCGCTTTTAATAGAAGAACTTCCCCTTATTAATGTAACGTGTTGTAAATTCGACTTTATGGATGCTCCCGTCTCGAAGGACCAAGATTTCAAAAATCGCCAACCTACTTGTTGCCATTCATGGTGATTTTGGAAATTCATAAGAAGAATATTCTAGATTTTTACATGTTTAAACCGATCGACGGTGAATGGAAATTAAATTAGGTTATTCATTACCCATTGTTTATACTTGTCGGTTTTGTCGGTTATTAAAAGGCTGAGTGGGTCATGCGTAGTGCGAACGACCGGCGGAATTTATTATGATTGTTTTCACCCAAGCTCGTTTATTGCTACTATCCTAGTTTGTGTTATTCGGGTCGCGCTAGAGAGTTCAGCTTTTATCGCAGCCTGTATTGTTTGGAATATTTTACTCTATGGGAGTTTGGCAATGCGAGATAGGAAATTTATGCATTGTGGAGGAAGCAATGAAATACTAAGGCAAGTCTTGCCCAAAAAGTGAGAAAATGCTATGTATATTTTTAACCGATTTCCAAAAGGTTCTCAATTCGACTGTATGATATTTATTTTTTTGTAATTTGTTACGCGATTACTCCGCCAATTATGAAATGATTTTAATGATTCTTTTTTGTTTGGTAGGTCATACTTCAGAGGTGGTCCCATATAAATTTTATTAACTTGGCTTGGATAGTTTTTGACTTAGCTTCAATAATACGTATTGTTTCCCACTCAGTATGTGGATGATATGATAAGTTCCTGTCACTGTTATTTACATAGTAGGCAGTGTTATTGGAATTTGTGTGGGGTAGGTACCACAACTAAAAAGAGAAAAATAAAAAGTTTTTACATAAAAAAACAACCGACTTTCAATAAAAACACTACAAAGTGAAAAATAACTTTAATTTCGGAAGTCGGTCGCAAAAACGAAAATTCAAAACCAAAGACACCGACTTCCGAATTAAAGTTATTAATCACTTTGTAGTGTTTTTATTGGAAGCAGGTTGTTTTTTTTATGTAAAAAGTTTTTTAAAGCACTTTTTCATCTTATTATATCGATATTAATAAACTCTAACCCCTCTGAATCACATAAGTATACGTAGTTGTAACAACATCCATAAAAAAAATTACTAACCAACATCCACAAACATTTGGTAGCCGCATTACGAAACCAATGTTGACAATAAAGACAGCAATTTCATAAAACTCATGTTCTATCGGACGTGACGTCACCGAAAGGAAACGCACCGTGTCCTGGCGGGGAAGTCATCATTCCCATATCGTCTCTAACACAGTTACATCCAGAAATACACACCACCAACTGAACGTGGTCCTTTGAAACTTACGAGAAGAATCGAACCGAGGGATCAACGAAAATTGGGTGGTTCTAAAAACAGCTGTTGACGAAGAGCGTCTCCTTTTAAGTATTTTTATTTCTCAGTGCGAGACTTTGTTGGATTTTAATTAAATGAGTTTTGGAACAGATAAATGTCGGGAATAATTAAATAATGTGTGTGGGGAAGAAACAATGATATGGTAGTGGTCCGGCTCTGTAAGCTCTGTTTGATATGCATTTTAAAACTTAAATGATATCAACTTGATATTTATCTTGAAGATCTACTGTACAATATTACTAATGTGCATAGAAAAGACGTATTCAAATAATTAAATGATTATATCTATCAAAAAAGTAGTTACATTTCCGAATCGATAATAAATCTCTTAGGACCAACCAAACTGGTCCTTCGAGCCGGATTCTAACTATCTTAAGAAATTTTGTGTCCGACCTATCGAGTCCATGATTGTGATTAGGTAAGTAAAGTCAAGTATAAATGTATGTGTAGGAAGGCCTTCTAAAGGCTCGTGCAGACCAGCGCGACAGGCGACGCGACACAAAGGCACCGCCCCCGCGCGCCCGTCGCGCGACGAGCGGTGCCTTTGTGTCGCGTCGCGTGTCGCGCTGGTCTGCACAAGCCTTAAAACGGAGATATTGAAAATCAGTTCCAATTCATGAATTTATTTGAGCTAATTTGGAACAATGTTTTTCCCTTTTCAACATATCTAGTATATTTCTGACTATCTTTATAATTTTTATCTTCCCCATGAACAGATGACAACATTACAATTTTATTGTTTCCATGCGTCGCTTCACCAGAAACATTAGCCGAAACGACATAAGTGCATCAGTCACCGGGCCACGCTCATAAAAGTCTACGACGAGCAATAACTATAAAAAGTTAGTTAAAAAACAAACAGGGGATCGCATCAATGTGTACACGACTCACGCGCATATGCTCTGACGTAAACTAACGCCTGATTGGTGCATGGCGTTCCAAATTCAATTTTCGTTTCGTTAATCAGACGTTTTGATGTATTCGAGATATTGAACGGAAATGGTGTGAGGTTTTTCTTTTAAAAGAGGCCAAACACGTACTGACAATAAGCTTCTAATGGCAGACATTCGAGTCTTCAAAATAATGAGTAACAAGAAGAAATTATGGTTAGTATTGAATAATAAGTGGCATCATAAAACAGTAGAAAAATTAGCATAAATATGTATAGCCAATGAACCAGTGGACAGTCAGTCGGAAACCGTCCATGATTCACGTTGATGAACAGTGGTTGTGCAGAATAAAAAATAAAATGTCTATTAAACACATCCGCAGAACTCACAAGGAACTACTTGTAAATGCTAAGCATAAACTGTACTTTCGCACCTTGGTATCAGTTAGCAGTCTTGGATGCATCTCTTCCTATAGATTTTTTGTTTCCAAATGTAATGGTCATTCCAGTTAAATGCTTAATAAATAATTTAGGTTAAAAAATAATGCGTCTTCGTTAAACACTCGTCTTCTACAAACTGATAGCGGAGAGTTTCGACAACTTTTGGTTTTGAGGACCATTTTCAAATGGTCCTCTCCTTCCAAAGCCCAAAAGTAGAATGACATTAAAGTAGGACCTTTGTCGTCAGTGTTAAAAAAGATCAAAACCATTTATAAACACAAACCCTTAAAATCCTGGGCATTTATAAAATATGGAAGGCTAATGCAAATCGGGACGTAGTAGTTTATCTAATCACAAACATTGATAATGAAGGATTCATTTTAAAACATTAATTTGGGCATCCATTAGGGCATGATTAAATAAAATTTATGTACGTTTCCGACAGTGCAACCTACACTATAACGCGACCCCTTTTGGCGAATGTCAGATGGTCAGATATGAGCTTCCCCTTGTAATGGGCAGTATGCAAACGATTGCCATTGGCAGGAACGAATAAGTTATTAGTTTAGCAAGCAGACTTTTAAGGGTTCGGGTTAATAAACTTTGTCGAGGAATAAAATGTGCCTTCCGGTTTGTTCCGCGATAAATAAAGAACTGTGATATTTATAGGTTTTTTGTTAGTTATTTTAGCAGTGAGCGTTTTTTTTTTTGTTTTTTTTCGAAAGCACTGTTCCAAAACTATGAGCGATTGATAATGGGCTAGTGGAACCTGGCGTCGAAACTTAGAAAAGTGATGTCACAGTAAAAATGATTGTTTAAATATCCCAAAAATAATAATTGCGGAGTTCTAAGAGATTGAAAGTCTATGCTAGATGCCTAGCATGTAACTTCTCCATAATTCCACCGGTTTTAATAATTTTCTCAATAATCGAGTTTTTAATTCATCTTTATTTTTGATAGTCAAATACCCAATTACAGCCAAAGTTTAGCCTATGATTGCCCATTGTGTACAGACGTCAGTTGTCGCGTATATTTTTATCGTAATACCCTAATTAAGTTGAGCAAAACTTCGCAACAACGGAACCGGTCGACGGAAGTCCGATGATACTGCTTTTACTAACATCTCACTTTGTTTTCATACATTTTAATCTACATGAAATTGAATGATAACCTACATGAAGTAGCAGTGGGCTGGTCATGTTTTTCGAAGGTCCGATGACCGCTGAAGCGGACCGAGTCCTCGAGTCCGCGTATAGGCAAGACCGACGACCTTAAAAAAAGTGGCTGGGCCTGCGACTGACTGGATGCAGAAGGCGGAGGACAGGGTGTTGTGGCACAGCCTGGGAGAGGCCTATGTCCAGCAGTGGACTGCAAGAGGCCGAGTTGATTGATACCTACTTCCCACATTACGAAATGTGTAGTTAATAAGTTTACTCTTAACCCGAAAATTGTCGCGCTTGTTCACAAGAAAAGTACCTACACTTGAACAACAATAAATATCGATACCCTAGTTCACACTCGTACTAATTACATTTACACCAACTTTACAGGAGAGCAATTCTTATGTTCGCATATGAATATCGTAGCAGTGGTTAAAAAAACAATAAAAATTGAGTTTTTATATCATAGAATAGCTTTTTAGCATTTTTTTTTGAGTGTACCTACTTCAGATATACCCACGGAGTATAGAAAAAACCCTTCGGGGAAACAAGGCGTGATGTTATGTTATGTACTCAATTTCTTTTGAGTACAATAATACGCGCATCCGAAGTACTTAATATCATTGTGACACTTTTTTTTTTAATAGAAGGAGAAGGATTTACGTAACTCTGGTAAGATAAAACGACGCAGAATTTCATTTAGTATTCATAGGAATAAAAAAGTAAAAAAATTAAAAAAATGGAATTAGTACGGAGTGTGAACTAGGGTATCGATATAATCGTAAAAACCATTGAGTCATCATCATTATCATTTCAGCCGAAAGACGTCCACTGCTGGACATAGGCCTCCCCTAAGCACCGCCACTTCGACCAATTCTGTGCTTTCCGCATCCAGCGGATTCCTGCGGCCTTCACAAGGTCATCGGTCCATCTTGTTGGAGGCCATTGTTGTTTACAAAACCATTGAGTGTTTACATGCAAACGGCTTCTAGTAGGCCATCGTTGGCGGGTTAACTCTGGTCAAATAGTTTCAATGGTAGTAGTAAATTTGTCATATTTTTTTATGAAATCCAGAAAACAGGCATTGGTTTTATAGCCAAGGACCATCTTCACAGCTTCTGTAAAGGCAATTTCTATCAGATTACATGACATAACATCACACCTGTAATCACCGAAGGGACATTCCGCCAGTTAAATTTAAGTCCCATGATCAGACTTAACGGAGTCTTATCAAGAGGTGGAGAAAAACACCCATAACACTAATAAATACCTTATTTTATTTATTCCATAATGACGTTTATTTTGTGCATAGTACATAATGAGAGTGAAAGACCACTATCTTACCACTTCGTCATAGTTGCATAGTTATTTTTAATCACATCATAATTATATATATTGAACTGATATTTATTTTAGAAGTATATAGGTAAGTATATTCTCATATTGTATGTTTATTTTGAAATTAGTGAATTGTTTTTTTTTTCGTCTTTAATTTATGTTTTTGTTTTCTCTTTTAAAGTTAGACACGTTGTCTGTATCTCTTTTTATATACTTTTCAGTCGCAGGTATGCTGGAAGAGATTTCTTTAGAAATAACCATTGCCTTTGTATATATTTTTCTGTTCCTTTCTTCTTGTCTGATTATATGTGTGTGCATAAATGGTTAAATACAAAAATAATCTGTACTATTAAACGGTAAAATAATATCAGCAAGTTTGCAAAAGATGTCTGGCCTCAAATAAAAAAATGTGACCGTGACCATCAAGATTAAGGCTATCAGATGTCTAGCAAGTCTCATGAGTGTCTGTGGTGTATGGAAAGTGTCAACAGGCATTTTAAATAAATGTCACTCAACACTTATGATTGCACTAAGTGTGCTAACTGATGACTTTGTATAAACAAAACAAAAGGATCCTAGCAGGTGGCGTACTGTAGTTCCTGGCCCCATGGGAATGTGTGAGTTTATGTATGTATGTATGTGTGAACTTTTGTGAACCGTAGTTCAAGTAAAAAAAAAAACATATTTTGACTCACTTATTTGAAATACGTGAGTGCTTTTAATTAATTAGACGACCCACTGACCTAATTGAGGCCAAAATGTAAGTACAAACTCGCACTTTTTTTAATAATCTTTTTTTTTTTAAACAAAATTGAGTATTTTTGTAGATCTATTACCTACTCAGGAGTACTTTATAAAATTGTGTTTTAAACATATGTATACTACTTCAATAGATTGTCAAATGTATTTATAGTCACAAGATAATAGTATAATTTAGTACAATTGCAATATAAACTGCAGAAGATGCATACAAAACTGAAAGTATTTTATGCCTTTTTGTTTATCATTTTAGATAAATTGATGTTTTAATGTTCACTATTCATAGAAAAGTGCAACATTTTCAAATATAAAATATTTAAAAAAACCTTACAGGTATGGTTTCAAACTTTAGTAGGTACTTAAACTAATTTTACTGAACTAGCAAATGAAGAAATTATGTTTGTTGATAAAGAACAAATTCAACCTTTGCAGCCCCACCTCGAGACTGAAGTTTCAAATTATTAAGCACAACAAACGTGCAGGGTCGTGATCAATATAAATAACTAAAAGTTACACCTTCAAACAACAAGACATTTTGATGTACGACTTGGGAAATAATGTATAAAACTTAAGACTTACTTAGCTCCTGAGCTTCCGCAGTGCCCTTTGTCAGCGCTAATAATATTAATAAATGCACCAAGCACATAACACAAACATTATCACTTAACATTTTAACACTAAAAGTTTTTTGAAACATAGTTAATTAAATGAGACTAGCAAATGGAGCTAGTAAACAAACATGTTACTTAAAAAATAAGTTGCATTAAGTCCAAGCAACAAGGCACTGCACATCATTCAATATACACTTGACCACATCCAGCACAAGCACTGGCACAGCTTGCTTTGAATTTGAAACAAAAAATACAAATTTTATTGACAGGCAGGAGACAGCCGTCATTACATGACACTGACCACAAACTAAGTAGATACAGACTAAAAATCTCTGTAGAATTTAGACTATGGTAGGCGTAGACAGAGACAGCCACAACATAAAGTGGCCTATTCACAGTTCTAAATGGTACACCGTCATATTCACCATCCATCTTGTTGTACGTCCTGCCAAGGCCACGCACAATGAAAGATGACATGTCTTTAGGTACGTTGAAATCAAAATTAAGTGCCTCCTACACGATCGCCAACCGCGTCCCGACAGAAGTGACCTTGATGGTTTACAACCGTGTAGATCTATGGTGGTTTACGACCAAATTTCAAACAGTTTTACCTGTCGCCAACCAAGGTCACCTCTATCGAGGACGCGGTTAGCAGCCGTGTAGCAGGCACTTCAATTGTTTGCTGGATTTGCACGACGCAATTTTGCAACCAGCAAGCGCCCCTATCACCGCGAGCGTCGTTACATGCTGGATCGTGAATAGACTTGCTATACAGCAGATTCTGCCAGTGTTTCTACTTTTAGGGATTTCTCCCTTTTTTTGCGTAAAACGATTAATTTTGTATGGCTAAGGGCCTATGCACAATTATTGCACACCACGTTTTTTAAACGCGCCGTCGACGCGCGTTTGTAGCGATACAGGCGCGATACGCATGCGAGTCAGACACAGCCCAAACTGCTCTGTAGGATAAAAGCGCGCCGTCGACGCGCGTTTCTAAAACGTGGTGTGCTCAGACCCTTAGGGCTATTTTATTTTGACAGAGAATTTTAAGGTTAAATCGCGAAAAAACCCACAATTTGGCAACATTAACCGCGGCTTTGAGCGGACATACAGCACGCTGGATGCGCGCACGGTAGCATAGTATAAAGAGAGGTAGTAAGCTATCTTCATAGAAATGCACTGCGCGCGGCTTGTATGTGTGCGCGGCTTGTATCTATGCGTCGCCGCACGCACAGTTAACAAAATCTCGACCCGTTTCTCGTGAGAAACCAGCCGAGATTTTGTTAAGTGTGCGTGCGGCGGTAGTGTGTATGCTACGTTCAGCACCGCGGCCTTGGCGGGACGTACAGCAAGATGGATGGTGAATATGGCGCTTAATGCGTCCCGCACTACTCTATTTAGTACTTTAGTATACTAATTCCATGGTGGCGTGGTCACACACACTTGGCCGGTTGTTTGATGACGCAAAATATTCTATAACGAGTCTGGCCACCGAAATTGGAACCATTTGGATTTATAAAACCATTTGGCAATAATTTTTAATTGTCATTCTAACGTCAATTTTGTCGTGTATAGAGTCTGGCCACGTTCTGCATCTGTAAAAAACGGTGGAATTTGAAGTTTGACTTTTTGTTTTGGATAGGTTATTTTGTTTATATTCTGATTTATTCCTGGTAAGGAATAGTCACTTTAGCACGATGCAGTGTGGATTTGATAAAGTTTTGTCATCGTATGTGTCATGATTTAGAAATATCAGTACTGAAATGGTGAATCAGTACATATGGAGGTAGAGCATAGGTACGACATAATCTATTACACTAATCTATCATGTAAAAATCAAAAGGCAAAATATCAAAATCATTAGGTTGTTTGTTGTTTGTTTTGTAAGTGGTTGTGCGATCATTTCCAATTTTCTTTAGCTACAGTTTCCTAGAAGAGCGGTGGCCGCCACTAACGGCCGCAGTGACAGATGTCATGAAGTCATGAAAATGATGGCAGTTGCAAAGATTTGAATCGTTAGATTCGCCCTACCGCGTCAAAAGATAGTCAATGTCAAATACGCTCTTTCATCATGAGTGAGCTCACTGTTCTCAGTATGGACACTTTTCTTCGAGGTTACGACTTAGAATATGGGTATAAGTACGGTGAGGACAAATCTAGTGATTTAAATCTTTGGACAGCAGGGTTTGACTTAAGTGTCATTAAAATAATAAAATTTAAGCGGGCATTACATTATCCAATTTGCAGAGCGCTAAACTAGTGCTGCAGTGCGAGATGAAAAAGAACTTACTCATGACACTACAAGACGTGTCACTAACTATAACTCCATTTAAAATAGGATTAGACATTTAAACAAACCATTTTTATAGTCCGTTCAACCGATTTTGAGTTTTAAACCGTAGGCATAAGGATGGCATTAAAAGCAAAAAAGTGGTTACAATACCAACTGTTTACTGCAGCTGCCATCTGTAATGCCAACAACGCAATAGAAGTCAAAATCGGTTGAATGGACTGTAAAATAGGTTTATTGTCTAATCTTACTTCAAATGGAGTATAGCTTCACAAGCTAGTGATACTTGTTTATTTCGATAGTGATCGTCGTCCGAACCGCACCTTCTGAAGAGCGCTAAAGAAACACATTCTTGCATAAAGACAAAAATGGCGCCATCAAAACACCAGAAAGTTGGTATTGCTTTATGACGATTAAAAAAGACGCAGAAAATACTGGGACAAAGAATATTTATTGCTGAGAAAAAAACTGGTTGTCAGTGTGAGTCTTTATAATGTGCACATTGTTCACATATCGAAATGAGGGAATCTATGCTTAAAAATTTGAATAAAAATTAAAAAATTTGTCGTTTAGGTTAGGTTAGGTTAGGTTGGGGGATCCCCCACAGTGCATACTTCCTCGTAGTTTCCCCCGGGCAACGCCGTGTCTGACCACCGTAACGGAGTGGCAGACCGGCGGCTAAAGTGCGCTGTGATTCGTAGATATCAATGCGGTCGTCTGCGAATATGACGAGCAAACCACCCACGCGTGACGCCTCTGGGCGTTTTATTTCGAATCGCTCCTCCCAGGGCGATTCTAACGGCCCTTCTCAGGGCCAACCCAACGGCCCTTCTCAGGGCCAACCCAACGGCCCTTCTCAGGGCCAACCCAACGGCCCTTCTCAGGGCCAATCCAACGGCCCTTCTCAGGGCCACGCTGGCGGCGCTTTGGCGTCGGAAGCTGACCGCACACCATCTGCGGCCAGCTTTTTCAGTAGGCCAGACGAGTTGTCAGACTCCGACGACTCCAACATGGACACGTCGGGTGCCGAAAGCGACCGCTTCAAGCGGAAAAGGTCCGAGGGCTCTTCGGAGTCGACCAGAGGTGGGGCAAAGAAGAAGTCGAAGTCTAAAAAGGCTTCGACTTCTACTGCGCCTTCTACCCACAATGTGGGCTTGGTGGACGCCGAGCGCCAGCTACATCTGGCAAAAAGGGCGCAACTCCAACTTGACCTGGAGGAGAGGGTCGCCGCCAAGGAGCAGCAGGCGCAAGTTGCCAGATCGAGGGCCGGCTATGGTGCATCCAAGGTACTGTATGCTGACCACTCCCTGGCAGAACTAGAGCGGATGGCGCAAGAGGATAAGGAGGAGGTCCTGGAGGTCGCCTCAAAATCTTCGAATTTAAAGGGGACCTTTCAGAAGGCCCTCAAATGCCGGGCCGCCAGCATGCACGGCATTGTTTTGGAGCTGGTGAAGCGGACGGCCACGGACGAGACACGGCAGCTGCAAGCCAAGGTGGATCGCCTGCAGGCAGAGGTCAGCCAGCTACACCAGAAGCTGGCTGAGGCCACGGCCACGCCTGCCCAATCTGCACCAGGTCCGGCGGTAGGAGGCTGTTCCTCCTCCCCTGCCAGCCTTGAGGCAACAATCCGCGGGGTTGTCATGGAGGAGAGGGCCTTCATCAGAGCCTGCTTTGCAGGCATCGAGGACCGGCTCTTGCCGGAAAGGCGGCTCCGCCCGCCACTAGCGGCAGACAAGAGTCCACCGCCGAGGGAGCCGGAACCGGCGCCTCTAGCAGGCCCGGTACCTGAGGGCAAAAGCAAGGGCAAGAGGACCAAGGCGGCTTCTCATACCCCTACCAAAAGCGCGGAGGGAGCACCTGGGTCGTCTGCTACTCCAGCAGCAGCTCCCCAGAACTCTCAGGAGGAAGACGCCCTTCTTCCCTCCACCACCCCGTCCAACCAGTCGTGGACAGAAGTGGTCAGGAGAGGAAAGGGAAAAAAGGGGAAAAAGTCAGCCCCCAAGCCCGCTGCGACTGGTTCGGCTGCTTCTGGTCCTACAGCCAAAAGGGCACCAGCCGGCGGGAGAAAGCTGGTTGCTCCCAAAACCGCGGCCGTCGTGGTGACCGTCACCCCAGAGGCCATGGGGCGGGGCGAGACGTATGAGTCCGTCCTAAGACGGGCTCGTACCAATGCTGATCCCTCCCGGCTGGGGATCAGCAACATCACGTGCCGCCATACCCTAACCGGGGCCCGAATTTTTGAGTTCTCGGGGGAACAGCGCAGCGCAAATGCGGACCTCTTCGCAACAAAGCTGCAAGAGGCCATTGCGGATGCGGCAACGGTCGTCAGGCCCGTTAAGACCGCAGCCTTGGAGGTGGCCGATCTGGATGATTCGGTCACCAAAGAGGATGTGGTAGCGGCCGTCACGGCGACTGGAGGCTGCGACGCTGGCGCGGTGAAGGCTGGAGCCATCAGGCTCGGCCGCCGTGGCTTGGGCGTCATCCGCGTTGAGTGCCCAGTCGCCGCGGCTGGGGCCGTCCTTGCTGCGACCAAGGGACGGCTGCTTGTGGGGTTCAGCACGGCTGTAGTCCGGCCGCTTGAAGACCAGCCTGTTCGCTGCTTCAAGTGCTTCGGGTTCGGCCACACCCGAGCCACGTGTCCCTCCAAGTTCGACTGGGGAGACACATGCTTCCAATGCGGACAGGAGGGACACAAGAGTGCCGCTTGCCACGCCGCCACCGCACCACAGTGCGCGGCGTGTGCCGCCAGTGGCCGTCCCGCGGACCACAGGATGATGGGCAGGAGCTGCAAGCCCCCCGTGAGGAAAGGCATAGTGCCAGCGCAGGTTCGCCCTGTTGCTACCACCGCTGCCGTCGTCGTCGCCGCTGTAGCTCCAGCGGCGGTAGCTGAGGGGACAGGTGCGATGTCGGAATAATGGTTTCCGACTATCGCATCCTCCAGGCGAACACCAATCACTGCAGAGCGGCGCAGGGCCTGGTGGTGCAGGTCATGGCCGAGTGGTTGGTGAACGTAGCGGTGGTCGCCGAGCCCTACTCAATCCCCGGCAGCTGGCTGGGTGACCAGGACGACTCGGTGGCACTAGCGGCGCGGTCTACCACAGACTCCCCTCCGCTCTCACTATTAGAGAGGGGACCGGGATACGTGGCCGCCGCGTGGGGAGACTTAGTCCTTGTAGGCGTCTATTTCTCCCCAAACCGCCCTCTTCAGGACTTCGAGAACTATCTCGGAGTCCTGGCCGCCGTGGTCGGCAGGGCGGCGCCGCGTCAGGTCTCCGTACTGGGAGACCTGAATGCCAAATCGGTGACTTGGGGCAACCCGGCCACCGACGCACGCGGGCGGGCAGTAGAGATGTGGGCAGCCTCCTCTGGACTCTCTCTGTTGAACAGAGGAAGCGTCCAGACATGCGTGCGGCGACAGGGTGGCTCAATAGTGGACGTCACTTTCGCCACCCCTGCGTTGGCCGCGCGTGTGTTGAACTGGCGGGTGGACCTGGTGGAGACTATGTCGGACCACCGCTACGTGCGGTTCGACATCTCCACCAGTGGCCTCGGTGAGACGCAGCCCCTCTCGGTGCAATCACCGTTCCCACGGTGGGCTCTTGCCCGCATGGACAGGGAGGCAGCGGCGGAGGCGGCGTTCATCCAGGACTGGCTTTCGCCGCCTTCCGCCGGCCTGGATGTGGACACAGTGGCGGGGCACCTGAGGGAGTCTCTGACCGAGGTATGCAACTCCAGCATGCCTCGGTCTCACCGACCACTACCCAAACGCGCCGTGTACTGGTGGTCGGTGGAGCTGGCGGGGCTTCGAGCAGCGTGTGTGGAGGCAAGGAGGGCCTATACGCGGAGACGGCGGCGGCGTCGACGGGACCTGGCCGCCGAGGACCACCTCTATGAGGTCTACACGGAGGCAAAAATTATCCTCGATTGGGCCATCGCCGCCGCCAGAGATTCGGCGAGAGCGGAGCTGCTGGAGGGTCTCAACAACGATCCCTACGGGAGACCATATAAGGCGGCACGCAACAAACTGCGCCCCTTTGGTCCCCCAGTGGCCGAGACCCTGGAGCCCTCATTTCTGGATGGGGTGGTTCAGTCCCTGTTCCCGTGCAGGGACAACTTCACCCCGCCAGTTATGGTCCCACCACGGGGGATAGCTCCGCCAGCTGAGGAAGAAGAGGAGGCCCCTCCTGTTACGGAGTCGGAACTTGACGCGGCGATTCTACATATCCGCGCCAAGAAGACAGCTCCGGGCCCCGACGGTGTTCCGGCAAGAGTGGTGGCGATCGCTGCCATTCAAATGGAGGAGAGGTTTCGGGACCTCTTCAGCGCATGCCTTGCGTCTGAAAGGTTCCCGAAACCGTGGAAGGAGGGGCAGTTGTGCCTCCTTCGCAAGGAGTGCCGCCCAGCAGACTCCCCCTCGGCATACCGGCCCATCGTTCTCCTCGATGAGGTCAGCAAAATGTTCGAGGGGATAATCGCTGCCCGCCTAAAGGGCCATCTGCGGCGGATCGGGCCGGACTTGTCGGACGCTCAGTTCGGTTTTCGGGCTGAGCGTTCCACGGTGGACGCGCTGGCCTGCCTTAAGGGCCAGGTGAAGGAGGCGATGGAAGCTGGGGACGGATTGTTGGCTGTGTCATTCGACATAGCGAATGCCTTCAACTCCATTCCCCACTCCACCATCCTAGAGGCGCTCCGATTCCACGGAGTGCCTCGATACATGCGCAGGCTGCTGGCCGACTACCTGGAGGATCGGGCGATCCTCCTGGTAAATAAGACTGGCCAAGTCCGGCGGTACGCCGTTGAAGCCGGCGTTCCACAGGGGTCAGTCTTAGGACCTCTCCTCTGGAACGTCGGCTATGATTGGCTCTTGCGGGGAACTCTCCTCCGAGGCACGAGTGTCGTCTGCTATGCGGATGACACTCTCCTCACCGCCCGGGGGGGGAGTTTCAGGGAGGCGGCCAACTTGGCTTCGGCGGGCGGATCCTTGGTCGCAGGGAGGATTCGCCGCCTAGGTTTAACGGTGGCGCTGCACAAGACCGAGGCCGTGTTCTTCCACGGCCCTCGGCAGCGCCCCCCACCTGACGCCCACATCTTCGTGGAGGGCGTCAGAATTGAGGTGAAGGCCCAGATGAAATATTTGGGCCTTGTACTCGACAGCAGGTGGCGCTTCGGTCCACATTTTAGCGGGCTGTCGTCGCGCCTGCTGAAGACCGCGGGCGCACTCTCGTGGCTGCTTCCCAACTTGGGGGGGCCCAGCGCGCGATGCCGGCAACTTTACGCCGGCATCTTGAGGAGTATGGCCCTCTACGGGGCTCCCATCTGGGAGGAATCACTCCAAAGGAGGGAGAACGCCGCCGCCTTGCGGGCACCTCAAAGGGCCATAGCCCAGCGTGTGGCGCGGGCCCATCGCACGGTGGGCTTTGCAGCAGCATGTGCTCTGGCCAGCACCCCTCCTTGGGAACTTGAGGCGTGGGTGCTCGCCAGAGTATATGAATGGACGGCAGGGCGGAGGGCCAGAGGAGAACGCCCAGCCCCGGAAGAGCGGGAGGCAGTCCGACGGGAGGCGAGGGACGCCATCGTCGTCCATTGGACGGACGACCTCGCCATCGCAGCCTTCGGCCGCCGAACCCTCGACGCGATTGGGCCAGTCCTGCGAGATTGGCTCGAACGGTCGCATGGGTTCCTCTCCTTTCGTCTGGTGCAGGTGCTGTCCGGACACGGTTGTTTCGGATCGTACCTGCACAGAATCGGACGGGAGGAGACGCCGTCGTGCCACCACTGTGGCGCGGCGGAGGACGCGGCCCAGCACACCCTCGAGGTGTGCCCGTCTTGGTCCGAGCCGCGCCGCAGTCTCATTGCGGTGATCGGACCGGACCTCTCACTCCCCGGCTTGGTTAACGCCATGCTGAGGGATGAGAGGTCCTGGGCGGCCGTCGCCTCCTTCTGCGAACACGTCATGTCCCAGAAGGAGGCGGCGGAGCGCGCGCGGGAGGATGATCCTGACGCAGCGCCGCTCCGAAGGCGGAGGAGGGGTCGAAGAAGACGTCAGTTTGACAGTCATCTCCGACTCCTCCCAGGTGGAGGCCAGCAGGCAACGGGTGCGGGGGCACCCTTGCCTGTATTGCACAGGCATCCACCAGTGTCGGACGGGAGTGGCCAGGTGTTCCCGGCCATTCCCGTAGCCCCCCAGCTGCGGGCATGCGGGGCCCGCCAGCTAGGCGGGCATGCGCCGGGAGGGTTGTGGAAGTAAAGGCTGAGCCGGTTTCCCATGGCCCTCCCATCACGGCGATGTGGGAACACCGCTGAGTTTTAGTGGGTATACTGTCATTACCGACAGGAGTCCCACATACCCCGACTCGTCCCCCACGAGCGGGGATGCGTAATGCATATCTCAGCGACAAAAAAACTTTTCTTTCGGGCATCTCTTAGCTGGTCTCTAACGACCATGGCTATTAAACCGGGCAATCCTGTGGATGCATCGAGCTGCTACACTCATAGCCTCCAGCCAGGGCACACATAAAAACTAAGCTAAAAGCTTCGGATAAACGCTCGCTAACGGCACCCCCTGTGGGGTACGAGCCTCGGCTTAGGGCGTTATCCGGAGGGAGGACATCAAAGATGGGACGGGCTGGATCAAAGGGTTTTGATCATGATTATTAATCGGGGAATTTAAAGCTACGTGCACAGCTGCAACAACTGCTGGCACCTCGTTTTCGAGCAAGGATCGGGGGGGTTCCCTAGATTGCGGTTGCGACAATTTATTGCGGTTGCGCGAATTTACAAAAAAAAAAAAAAAAAAAAACGTGCTCTCGTTCGAGCGCGTTAAGCAAGCTAGATCTATTTACAACATCCAATCTGGTGTGCTATCTAGTGCACTAGATGAGCAAGCGTGGCAGAGTCCATACGATTGTACAGACGCCAGCACATCAGGCTACTACAATCTGTCAAATTTATTTAATAGATTTTCAACTTTATCTATGAAATTTAAGGTTCAAAGTTGATTGGGAAAATTTGACAGTTTCGGGTAGCTTGATGTGCTGGCGTCTGTACTAAATTGGAGCACTAACTACTTAAGTGAACGTTCGCACGGACGTAATAAAATCGCGGCGGGATTTTATCGCGCACTGTATTTTCAACTCTCGATGTTAAGTCGAGCGTTGAGAATCCAACGCGCTGGGACGCACTCTCGTCCCAGTGCGTTGAAAAAACTCGTTGTTGTAGTTTCAACTCTCGGCTCTCTTCAATTTGCAGAGCGTTGAAAATCCAGTGCACGATAAAAAATTGCCGCGATTTTATTACGTCCTTGCGAACGTCCGCTAACTGCCTTTACATTTCCACCATCCAATTTTAGCACGCTAGCTCACCTAGCGCTCTGCAAATTGGTTATTGTAATGCTCGCTTTAGAGTCCACGCCACCACTGAAATAAGGCGGAAAATTTGTGGAACTACATTTTTACAAATACAATTTGATGCAATGACTTACACCCATATTCTAAGTCGTCGCTAGCGCCGCGTCTATCGCACTTGAGTGGTAACGCGGACTCTACAGTAAGTACTTGCTAATTCCATGTAGCTATATAAATTACTTACTACGGCACTGACATATCTACTATCTCGTGCTCTATTGTACTGATGTAGTCTGTGGTACTGACGTCACAAATGTCACGATTTTAATTTTCAATTTTGTTTTGATGGTGTTTTCTAAAGATTTATCTAAGGTTATTACCGGAGTTGAGAAGATATTTTAGTTTTTTTTTATTAAATTGATTGTATTGTTTTCGAGGAACTTTTATTTAGTTTTAATTCCTTGGTTGTTCTTTATTCTTTATAATTACAAAACGTAATTACCATGTGCAATTTTTGATGATACCAAAGCAAAGATAACACAAATCCAGACGTGATCCATTATTTGATTGCAAAAGGTTGTATTTAATCAAAATAAACAGGTGATTTTATGCGAGGGGAAGTCCTCAGAAAACTTGCGTTTTTAAGTAGTGTTTTAATGTTATTTTTCCAGCCTGGAACAAACGCATAATATGGCAATATCCTCAACTCCAATTTCAAATAAAAATAATTGTGTAAACAGATTTAGAAGGTGTAATGAAAATGGATCCTCGGCTTCAAGAATAAATTAATGGCAAACAAGCTGTCATATGATAAAAGGACTGGGCAACAGTTGGCGGGTTCTCAAGGATACTACAGTTAGTGGGTGGAAAACTAAGTGCACAGTGAGGAATAAAGATATTTCTTAAAAAGAAAAATTTCAAAATCTTTATTTAGGAGAGAAGCATGACCTACAATTAAGTGGAGAAAAAATTAAATGTGTTATTTATAGACACCCACAATCTAACATAGCAGGCAGAATTATGTTGCTTTATAGTTTGTTGCGCTACTTCTTCCTTCCAGCAAATAAGACATCTGTGATAGACGGCCTTCTTTTGTAAGCATGACGTTCAAAAAGTATTAATACATACTTTATTGTTATAATTATAAAACTATCAACATTCAACATTTTAATATAGTTTGTAGGTCTGTGGTCCCTAAAAAAAATAGGTGTCAAAACACGCGTCTGCGCGCGGGCTAATGTAAAACGGAGTAATTAGAGTTAGGTGGCGAACAATATTTTGAATTTATAGTGAAAAAACGTGAGCTTTTAGAAGCTTGATTTTTTTTAACGCAAATAATACGGTTATACTGACCAACCCCGGGGTTATCTCCGAAACTAATGAGCCTAAAATGTTTAAAAAAATACAGAGAATGGTTCTTTACTCAGAGATAACAGGAAAATATATAAGAAGTCTATGATCTTAAAATAACATGGTAAATCTCTCAAAATTGTGCGTAAGTACCTACAAACTTACATTTGCAGTTGGAATGTATGGGAGAACATGTTTTCAACTACAATGTTAAGCTTGTTCTTGGGATAAATTCATCCCAACTACGGAACCCTTCATTGTGCATGGTCCGACATGCACTTGGTCGGTTTTTTAGGGTTCCGTAGTAAACAAGGAACCCTTATAGTTTCGTCATGTCCGTCTGTCTGTCTGTCTATCTGTCTGTTTGTCTGTCTGTCTGTCCGCGGTCTAGCTCCAAGACTGCTAGTCCTAGAAAGTTGTAATTTGGCTTGGGTATACATATTAAACATGCCGACAAAATGGTAAAATAAAATTATGAAAAATATTTTTTTTTTAGGGTACCTACCCTACACGTAAAGTGGGGATGTTTTTTTTTTTCCCCCCTGCTAGCTAAATGGTTGGTTTTAGGTATATGAAAAAATTCACGGCAGTACCTAGCTTATATAACGAATTTAATTAAAAGGAAAACTATTACAGCTGAGTAGGCTTACAAGTTAACGAGTAATAATCGACCAACTTAGATTTGCGGTTGTAAAAACATGTTCTCCCATACATTCTGTATGAAAGATTTTTTTTTCAACTACAAAGTTAAGTTTGTTCTTGGGATAAATTCATCCCAAGAATCCCAACTACGGAACCCTACACTGTGCGTGGTCCGACATGCACTTGGCCGGTTTTTTTTTCATTATTAATTAGCCCTGCTAAGCTCTTAGGGTCAACTTACACCGAAAGAGCGGCGAAGGGCAGCGAAGCGGAGCGCAGTTTCAGTGTCATATGAATTTTAACTTTATTTTCATTACTATAATACTTATTATCGCATGAGAAACTCGAACGAGTCGCACGGATGCCCGCGGCGCCGCGGGAATTCCGGCGAATTCCATAAACGGGCGCCTTCTCTACCGAGCGGGTCGCTGCCCTTCGCTGCCCTTCGCCGCTCTTTCGGTGTGAGTTGACCCTTAGAGGGGTATTATGAAGTAATTATAATTTCATTGGGTATAACACTACAATATAATCATAATTCCAGGATCAAACATAGGATCCTATGTCCTATCCTACTAAATATCACCCTTAAGCCCCAATTACACCATCATTAAGTATCATACAAATCTTATTTCACATTGTCAAATTCTTTGATCATAGTTAGATGGTGCTGTTCTTCATTTGTACAGACACCAGCACATCAAGCTATCCGAAACTGTAAAATTTTCCTAATCAACTTTGAACCTTAATCTTCAGCGATAAAGTTGAAAATCTATTAAATAAATTTTACAGATTGTAGTAGCTTGAAGTGCTGGCGTCTGTACATTAAATATGATCATACAGTGTGATTCTTCATAATGACATGTGCACATATCGAAATGAGGGAATATATGCTTAATTTTAACGACAGAAAAATGTATAAAAAAATCTAAATATGTTTTTAATAAGTACTTTTTATGGAATAAAAAAAAAAATGTAACAAAACTGTGTAACTTTTAAACTAAATCATCTATCGCGATGAAACAAACTCCATAATGATTGGAAGTAATAGGCGTCCACATAAATGAAAATTGAGAAAAAAAAACTACCCGTAATTGAAAATAAACATGTTTTTTTAGCAAAAATTTGTATTCCAAGGAGAATTTTTTTAATTTTAATTTACAAAAAAAAAATTATACTCAAACAAAAAAACCATTTTTAGGTAAATATTTTTCCGTCGATAAAATTAAGCATAGATTCCCTCATTTCGATATGTGCACGGTATGAAGAATCACACTGTATAAACGTCATACGTCGTCGTAAGATGGATAATAGTTTAGCCTTGTTCCATTTTTGAGGTTATGCGGAATTACGGATATTATGATCATTTTTGTACGCTTGCTGTCAAATAGGATCACTTATCTATGATCTTATTACGATTTAAATCTTATGTACTTAATATACCGCCATAATGTTCTTCATTAAATATGACTCGTACATCTCTGATTATGGCATACGCACAGCGTTTTAATTCCCTTCAACTGTCATTAACGAGACACAATAGAATTTTAATTGTTATCCGCTTTAATAAGGCGTCGTAACAGATGATGAGATTTATGCGCCATCGACGCGAAGGAAACCATAGAGCACAGGTTATAAAAAAACAACAAATAAACCGCGCTGTTAACTGGCAACATCACATAAATACAGAGGTTTTATTCCCTTCGATCCACGTGAGTTGTGTTAGTGTTTCCACTTTTAGGGATTTCTCCCTTTTTTTGTGAAAAATTACCAATTTAACGTTAGCGTAGGTGGAGAACTAAAATAACAAGAAAATCTTGTATGGAGTAAATTGCGATTTATTTATGCGGCATGATTTGGGTGTTACGAAAATGGTGAAAAATCAATTTTACCAAAATCGCAGTTATTTAGTTCTCCACCTACGCCGACGATATGCATGGTTTAGGGATAGGTATTTTATGTTGACTGAGATTTAGGGAAAAATTGAACTTGAGTTGGTAACCCTCTTGTTTATGGTAGGCAGCACCCAATGTATTTCTTAACTCTATGGCACTACCGATTTATTCTAGTGCAGGGTTTCCTAGGGGTCGACATAAACGAAAACTGATTTTGGAGGTCGACGAGGTCTTGAAATAACAACCTACGCTCGAACACGTTTTTCATCTTGTATGAACTTGAGACTTTACATTACTACAACAATGCTATTTCCTACAAAAATATTAATTATTCTTAGTACACGTAACACAACATAAACAATACCGTACCTACCTACCTATCTTGAAAGTTTTAAATAAGAACTTGTGTTAATTTTGGAATGTTTGAATGAATGTTTGAATGTTTGTATGTTTGTATGTTTGTATGTTTGAATGTTTGAATGTTTGAATGTTTGAATGTTTGTATGTTTGTATGTTTGAATGTTTGTATGAATGTTTGCATGTTTGAATGTTTGAATGTTTGTATGTTTGTATGTTTGAATGTTTGTATGTTTGCATGGTTTGCATGTTTGCATGTTTGCATGTTTGCATGTTTGTATGTTTAAATGTTTGAATGTTTGAATGTTTGAATGTTTGAATGTTTGAATGCTTGAATGAATGTTTGAATGTTTGTATGTTTGAATGTTTGAATGAATGTTTGTTTGAATGTTTGAATTAATGTTTGAATGTTTGTATGTTTCATGTTTGAATGAATGTTTGTATGTTTGAATGAATGTTTGAATGTTTGTATGTTTGAGTGTTTGAATGTTTGAATGAATGTTTGTTTGAATGTTTGTATGTTTGAATGTTTGTATGTTTGAATGTTTGAATGTTTGAATGTTTGAATGTTTGAATGTTTGTATGTTTGTATGTTTGAATGTTCGAATGAATGTTTGCATGTTTGAATGTTTGAATGTTTGTATGTTTGAATGTTTGTATGTTTGCATGTTTGCATGTTTGCATGTTTGCATGTTTGTATGTTTGTATGTTTGAATGTTTGTATGTTTGCATGTTTGCATGGTTTGCATGTTTGCATGTTTGTATGTTTAAATGTTTGAATGTTTGAATGTTTGAATGTTTGAATGCTTGAATGAATGTTTGAATGTTTGTATGTTTGAATGTTTGAATGTTTGAATGAATGTTTGTTTGAATGTTTGAATTAATGTTTGAATGTTTGTATGTTTCATGTTTGAATGAATGTTTGTATGTTTGAATGAATGTTTGAATGTTTGTATGTTTGTATGTTTGAGTGTTTGAATGTTTAAATGAATGTTTGTTTGAATGTTTGTATGTTTGAATGTTTGTATGTTTGAATGTTTGAATGTTTGAATGTTTGAATGTTTGAATGTTTGTATGTTTGTATGTTTGAATGTTTGAATGAATGTTTGCATGTTTGAATGTTTGAATGTTTGTATGTTTGAATGTTTGTATGTTTGCATGTTTGCATGTTTGCATGTTTGCATGTTTGTATGTTTGAATGTTTGAATGAATGTTTGTATGTTTCATGTTTGAATGAATGTTTGTATGTTTGTATGTTTGAATGAATGTTTGTATGTTTGTATGTTTGAATGTTTGTATGTTTGTATGTTTGTATGTTTGAATGTTTGTATGTTTGAGTGTTTCTATGTTTGTATGTTTGAATGTTTGTATGTTTTTATGTTTAAATGAATGTTTGAATGTTTGTATGTTTGAATGTTTGAATGTTTGAATGAATGTTTGTTTGAATGTTTGAATGAATGTTTGAATGTTTGAATGAATGTTTGTTTGAATGTTTGTATGTTTGAATGAATGTTTGAATGTTTGTATGTTTGTATGTTTGAATGTTTGAATGTTTGTATGGTTGTATGTTTGAATGTTTGAATGTTTGCATGTTTGTATGTTTGAGTGTTTCTATTTTGTATGTTTGAATGAATGTTTGTATGTTTGTATGTTTGCATGTTTGAATGTTTGAATGTTTGAATGTTTAAATGTTTGAATGTTTGAATGTTTGAATGTTTGTATGTTTGTATGTTTGAATGTTTGTATGTTTGCATGTTTGCATGTTTGCATGTTTGTATGTTCATTTATTTCAAATTAACACAAGTTCTTATTTAAAACTTTCAAGATAGGTAGGTAGGTACTGTAATGTTTATGTTGTGTTACATGTTTGAATGTTTGCATGTTTGTATGTTTGTATGTTTGAATGTTTGAATGTTTGTATGTTTGTTTGTTTGTATGGTTGTATGGTTGTATGTTTGAATGTTTGCATGTTTGTATGTTTGAATGAATGTTTGTTTGTTTGCATGTTTGTATTTTTGCATGTTTGCATGTTTGAATGAATGTTTGTATGTTTGTATGTTTGCATGTTTGCATGTTTGTATGTTTGTATGTTTGCATGTTTGCATGTTTGCATGTTTGCATGTTTGTATGTTTGTATGTTTGCATGTTTGCATGTTTGAATGAAAGTTTGAATGAATGTTTGTATGTTTGCATGTTTGTATGTTTGAATGTTTGAATGTTTGAATGAATGTTTGAATGTTTGTATGTTTGCATGTTTGCATGTTTGTATGTTTGAATGAATGTTTGTATGTTTGAATGAATGTTTGTTTGAATGTTTGTATGTTTGAATATTTGTATGTTTGTATGTTTGTATGTTTGTATATTTGCATGTTTGCATGTTTGCATGTTTGTATGTTTGTATGTTCATTTATTTCAAATTAACACAAGTTCTTATTTAAAACTTTCAAGATAGGTAGGTAGGTACTGTATTGTTTATGTTGTGTTACGTGTACTAAGAATAATTAATATTTTTGTAGGAAATAGCATTGTTGTAGTAATGTTAAGTCTCAAGTTCGTACAAGATGAAAAAACTCGGCAAGTCAGTGTGGACAAGTTTGTGCAAGATAATGAGTTCGAGCGTACGTCTTTCAGGCGCGTTTTGACTTGCTCTCTATTTGACGCTTACGCGATTTAACTCGAACGAATTCATGATCAAGTTGCAAGTCCAAACATGTTCCTGATATTTTACTATTTAACGAGCTTGCACTTAGGTTGAAAGTTCATTTGCGTTTTGAAATTCGTTGGAACTTGAACGATAATAACTCATATAAGTACTCATTTATTTCAAGAGATTACAAAGTTATCACATAGCTAATAAGTAAAGTAAAGTGACTGAAAAAGAATTTACAAAATGCTGAGCTCCCTACGCGAGTTAATAGCGTAACCATACAATATCTGCAATTTATGAAAAATTAACAGGGTAAGTACCAAACAGTTTTTATTCGGCACAGTGCATCAGCATTGCCATGCAATGGGGCATACATTGTGGTTTTTTATTTAGGTAGTTTTTTATTTTTTTATTTGCAGGATTACTGAGAGTTTTATGATGGCGGACACGAAAAAAAAATGCAGACAATACAGTTTGGACTACTTGAAGTTCGGATTTATTGCATCTCCATTAAATCAACACTTACCGATGTGTCTCATATGTGAAAAAGTATTCAGTAACGATGCCATGAAGCCTTTAAAAATGGATGACCACTTATCAAGAGTACATGCTGACAAAAAAAGTAAGCCCTTGTCATTTTTTCAAGCACTTAAAGAAAAACTAGACAAAAGGCCATCCATAAGATCGATGTTTGCGTCATCATCTATTAAAGATGATGATGGTTTACGAGCGTCCCATAATATATCTTTACTAATAGTGAAGTCGGGGAAACCTCACACAATTGGAGAGCAGCTTATCTTACCAGCCATTGCGGAGGTCCTTAACAATGTATTGCACAAACCCGCACATAAAAATTATTTTATTTTTTTACCTTTGAGCAATAACACCGTTCAGAGACGCATAGACGAGATGGGACGCGATGTGGAAAACATTTTATGCAAGTTCTTACAGACCAACAGATTCTCTCTCCAGTTGGACGAGTCTACATTACCCGGCAATGAAGCTCTGTTGTTAGGATATGTTCGATATATCAAAGATGAAAATATGTGCCAAGAACTGCTTTTTGCTACATATTTAGAGACTGATACCAGAGGAGAATCGATTTTTCAGGCCGTGCAACATTTTTTTTACTGACAATGCTATTCCATGGAAGAACATTGTTTCTGTTACGACTGATGGTGCACCGTCTATGGTTGGTCGTCATCGTGGTTTTATAGCTCACTTAAAGCGACAACTGACTGATGTACTGGTCATTCACTGCGGGATTCACAGGCAGCATTTAGTAGCAAAAAAGCTGAGTCCTAGATTGCATAAGTCTTTACAATATGTAATAAATGCTATCAACAAGATTCGAAGCAATTCTTTGAACTCTCGGTTATTTGCTCAGCTATGTGAGGAAAACGACGAAGTCTTTACTCGATTACTTCTGCACACTGAAGTTCGCTGGCTATCAAGAGGGTCTTGCTTAGAAAGATTTTCAGCCATTTTTGAATCTGTGTTGGAGTTTTTACAAGAAAAAGATCCAAATTTGAAAGAAAATCTGAACAATAGTAAAACAGATATTTATTACTTGACTGATATCTTTGGAATGTTCAACTAAGTTAATATGCAGCTGCAGGGTGACGATCTTAACTTGATTAAAACAAAATCAATAATATCGGCCTTCGTGGGTAAACTAATCCTTTATAAACAAAATTTAGGCAGAAAAGAATATTCGCAGTTTCTGCATTTGTCAAAATTACCAGAAATGCTTCAAGATGATGACATTTTATTATATGTCACTCACTTGGACGCATTACACAAGGATTTTACGGAGAGGTTTGAGGATCTTTTAAATTTACAAATTCCTCAACGGATAATAAATCCGTACAATACCACAGCCATAGAAGAAGCCAATGTGATAATGCAAGAAGAGTTGATTACCATCAGCACAGACGAAGAGCTTAAGCAAAAGTTCAAGCAAGGCTATCAGAAGTTCTGGTTGCAACGCAACATTGAAACACAGTATCCTACATTGTGGACATTGCTGAAAAATACCTTATCGCTTTTCCATCATCATACCTAGTTGAAAAAAGCTTCAGTGTGGTAACAAATATTTCGACGAAACAAAGAAACCGCTAGAAAATCAACGAACGTGGAGATTTAAGGCTGCAACTCACCAATATTGAACCGGATGTAGCTAGATTGGTAGATGGTTCATCCATCACACTGAATGTTTTATTTTCTCTTTGCGAATTAATACTTTTTTAAATATAATTTCTTACCTACTTAAGATTCTTTAAGTACCTAATTTGTAATAATTATAATAAATTAAACTTGATATTTACTGAATTGTATGTCTTTTTATTTCGTTAAATTTTGATGAGAAAATGAAGTCAACTTTACTCACTTAACCAACTGCAAAGTTTTCCAATTGGTACCTTAGTACCTAGGTATTTTTTATCAATAGGAAAAACCTAAAGATAGGCCCCTTATTCATAATAGTCTGCTAACTTAAAGCATTGCTAATTCTCACTCCGTCTTCTTCTATTGACCTAAGTCAGAATGAAAAATAACACTCTGTAGCAGCTGTTTTAAGTTAGCGGACCAATAGGAATAAGGGGGTTGATCTTAAAAGTAGGTAATTTGTCCATGGGGGTCTGAGGTAACAGTTCATTTTGGAAAAGGGGTCACTTGTCCAAAATAGTTTGGGGATCCCTGTTCTAGTGGATTCCCTCAAACTCGTAACGAGTGTTATCCGTCAATTTTAGTTTACCATGTTAATTGTACTAATTACTATGGTTAATGACGACATCGGAACTAAGTCCCCACCCAGAGACCGTACCTAGAGTCAGTTTGTTTCATCTCTCTCGATTAATTAATGAATGTTTTGTAATCTCGTCAATTAATTAATGTTTTGTAAGTATTTAATGCTATTAATTATGTGGAATGATTTGTTATTATTTATTATCATCATGCTCCCTAAACCAAGGATTTTTTTAAAGGAATTTTAGGGATAATTAATTAAGAAACTGGGGAAAAACCAAAAACGTAAGTGGAAACACTGGTTGAGTGTGTCAGCTAGAGCCATAGACATATGTTATTTCTATTTCAATGGCTAGAGCTAGCACAATGAGGGCAGTGTTGTTATTGATACGGCAATTGCCGTATTATACGGCATTCCACGATATTTTTTCGGAAAATACGGCCATACGGCAGGCCTCTCATTGCCGTATCACAAAATACGGCAATTGAATATAGGTGAAACGAATAATTTTTCACAAGCGTAATGAATGAAATGAAAATGAAACTCAAATTTCTCTCACATGAAGAGGCTGTGCACTAACCCAGGAACTACTTACCACCTAATTTTCAAAATTGAAAATGACTTTAAAAAAATCCATGACTACTAAATTAAAAACAAGGCAAAAAATCAAGGATACTGTATCAAGTTTAAGGTGCCTTGCGACACGTGCGAATAGCAAGGACAAGTACACATTAGATAAACATGAATCTAAAGTAATAGAAACGATAAGAAACCTTTATGGAAAAGAAAAAAAATTATAAATAGATATTTTTGTATAAATACGGTAATTATGTATTTTTCCCCTTAAAATACGGCAAACCAGACTGCGGCAGCTCAGATTTTTACGATAACAACACTGAATGAGGGCCAATCCAAGAGCACCTGCAGTATTTGATCCTCGAAGCATTTTAGATCTATCTAAAATAACTAGTGTACCTAGTTACATACGAATCTAATCAATTTTCTAATAAAATACCATACGGAGTTTCTAAATCTTGAGTAGACTACGTGATTTATGTAATAGGGTTCACTAAATTACCATACCGACTTTTTATGAACGCATCCATTTCATACCATAATCTGACCATAGTGCAGAATAGTGCTCTGTGGTCGGGGTTTTCTAGAATCTTCGAAACTCCACTGGTTGATATCCTGTATGCTGTGTGGTCGCTCGCCACCACGCCAAAAATATTCATTCTTGTGAAACACACAGTGCTCAGCAGTCGTTCAATTTATTACCAAGCGGTGGAATACCATTATTGGTAAGTACAAAGTGACATTTTTAATTACTTACCTATTTAGTCAAAATCTGTTTTGTTTGTTCAAAATCTATTTTTAGATTGTTTCTTATTGTTGGGATATAACTGATTGTTGATTTTGTAATTATTTTGAGAGGTTCTTGTTATCATTTTTGTTAAGTTTTTGTCGTACTTTTTCTTGTTGAAGTAGGTACTTACCTAAGTCTTTAATTTCTTCAAGGTACTTGGAATTCTTGTACATTATAATAAATTAATAGTTTAAAAAACACTAGAAAAACACGCTTTTATAAATGCACGTAAAAACATTCGTACTACGTACAGACGCCAGCACATCAGGCTACTACAATCTGTCAAATTTATTTAATAGATTTTCAACTTCATCGCTGAAGGGTAAGGTTCAAAGTTGATTGGGAAAATTTGACAGTTTCGGGTAGCTTGATGTGCTGGCGTCTGTACATGCGCACATTATTCAGCAATGTGCGCCATACGGTAGTGCAGAACACGTAACCACAGACATATAAAGAGTAGCAGACCAAACATTAATCCATAGTTATATTTATATAGCTGGATATGATAAGGCGTGCTCAATCATTGTCCACTTTTAAAATTCTGGTAAAAAACACTTCCTCTCTCCTTAAACATCTTCATTACATATTATAGTTCCTTGCTCTTGTTTCATGTTTATAATTTTATGTACATCTGTTATTTATCTAATATGTCTATGTATATATTTAAATAGGTAATTATATGCTTTATGTATTTGTGTATCTGTTGTATATGTAAATGGTACGCCACTGACTACCAGTAGCGAAGGCTCACGTTATGGAGGAGGGAAGCCGGAGCAGCAAAAAAAAAAAAAACATAACACAAAACACAAAATCACTGTCCTATGACTACAAACAAATATTAATACTACTAGTAATGATAAACTAATGAATTCAATAAATACTGTGCGAAAAAAATGCAAATTAATATGGTTCTAATGCGATTACGTCAAAAAGCAACCACACATTGTCATACGAATAATGAAATGTTTACGAACTCCGAACTCCTAGCCAGTATTACGAAATTCAACGAAAACTACCGAATCAAATGCGTGTGCCAGAAAGAGGTGGTGCAATAGCAATAATTCCTTCTCGCTCCCGCGCGCACGTTTCTGCTACTCTGTGCCTACAATAACTCGCTACAGACCGGCTTACCCGGCTCATAGAAACCGCGGTATCACGTGACCGAAGTGACGTCATGATCACTTTATTTTTTGTAAGGAAATTGAATTTAGCATAAGCCGGACGCGCCTACGAGTTATTTTAGCGCAGTGTTTTGTTGTTGGGTTATTAAGACAATTTTTAATATTGTAGGCGTTTTGTAATAGGTATTTTAATTTTATGGTGTATCAAATACTTATAGTTTGATTATTCAATGACGATAGAGTGGTTGTGTTCCGAATTTCCAAAGGGAAGCCGGTAGGAATCGGCTTATATGGACGTTTCGCCCCTGCTAAGTACCTACGCGGACTTTAAAAACGCTGAGTGAGTTCGTTGGCGATCCAACAGGTTTGAAATTTTGCTCGTAGCCCGCCTTGATTCGTAGTTTCTTTTACGTCTGTCATCGCCGCGAGTCACGAGCCACCATTTTGTTTCGACATTTGTGTCATCGCCATACAGTGGTGCCGATTCCCTTGTTCATAAACTAAACTTTTAAGTTCAGTGCATTTTTTTCTTTCTATTTCATTAAGAAAAGGACAGAAGATAAATTTTAGTTTAGTCCTGTCAAATTAATCAGCGCCTGTCACTACTCCATACAAGTTTAGACGTGATTAAAAACTTGCCTACTAAAATTACGTCAATTTACGTCAAGCGCTGATTAATTTGACAGGACTAAACTAAAATTTATCTTCTGTCCTTTTCTTAATGAAATAGAAAGAAAAAGATTCACTGAACTAAAATTTAGTTTAGTTTGTGAACAAGGGAATCGGCACCATTGTGAGCAAGCTTCACGTGTGTCACCGACGCGCGACGCGACGGTGAGCCCAGTAAGTTCGTGAACTTAAAAACCGCGTACTTTAAGTTCGCACGTCTATCACCCACTTTACTCTGAATCCTTAAAAATGTGTGTACAGACGCCAGCACATCAAGCTACCCGAAACTGTCAAATATTCCCAATCAACTTTAAACCTTAAAATTTAGCAATAAAGTTGAAAATCTATAAAATAAATTTGACAGATTGTAGTAGCTTGTGGTGCTGGCGTCTGTACATTTTATTTATGGGTCCCCGAAACGATCAATTATTGTAGTAAATTGTCCATCGTTCCAATTTGCATTTTGGAGAAAATCAAATTGCGCATAAATGTGTATAAAATTGGTACCTAATTACAATTGATCGTTGTTGTGCGTGCATTGACTTGTGTGTATGTATGTCCGTCTCTATGTTCCCTCGTAAACTCGTAACTAATAAACGGCTGATCCGATTTTGATGAAAGATAAATGTCGTTAGATTTGTCTTTATTGCGAGTTTCACTGGGTATAATAAAATTATAAAAAATATAATGGCGGATTTTTGGCGCAAAAATGTAAGTTTAAAAAAAAATCTCCTATCGAGTGGTACACACAGCTACACATCAAGCTATACATACATCTCCAGTTTATGCTGATCTCGCATTGTAAAGGTTTTTCGTACAATGCTAGGTCAGCTTATACTGGAAATTTTTAGCTTGATGCCCAACGAATGGGTTTCGCTGGCCTTCGTTGGTCCTGTCTGTCTGAACGGTTTAGCAAGTGTCAACAATCGTTCGTTAGCGTGTGCCGGCTATCCGCAGCGTGCCAGTAACATCAAAGGAATAGAAGCAATCTACCGATCGTTTGTTCGACCACTAAATGTATTTGGACGTAGGTTAGGTGCCTTCAAAGGCCAACGAACGTGCGGTAGCGAACACCGAATATCCTTCGATGACGTTCGTTGGGCCGATGTGGACACACGGCTACATGTACATTTAAAGTACCTATAAGCTGACCTCTTATTGTACGGAAATCGTTTACAATGCGAAATCAGCTTATACCTACTGGAGATGTATAGCTTGATGAATGTGTAGCCGTGTGTACGTGCACTGTGTTAGGTCAGACAGAACACATTATTCCATTGTCGCATTGATAAGAAAAAGGATGTTTATGATTAACTAGCAGTAGGTACCTAAACCCAAACTGCAAATCAGAATGAATTCATTCATAGTCAGAGTCAAACATAAGCATAATGAATGGCGTTTTAAGTAGGGTTGCCAACCCTACTATACTATAGAGTCTTGCAATATTAGAGGCCTAAATACTATATTTCCAAAGAAAAAATATAGTGGGAGAAACTACAATATTTTTGTTTCAATACAAAATTGCGAGATGATCGCAATAGGAAATGAAATGAAATTGTTTATTCAGTAAATAGGATATCGAAATCACTTTAAGGCGATTGGCACACTGCCACGCACCACGCTGCATGTTGCGTGACTGCGTTACTTGTAAGTATCTCCGTTTGTATAGAAAACACGCACAGTCCAACACACTGAAAATGCATCCACGCGCGTGATTTTTCTATGGCCGCCCCACACCACGCTGCGTGATGCGGTGCAGTAGGTATGCGAATCGCCTTACACGTCATATAATTTTTTTTATTAAAAATAAGCTAGATGAGTTCGGCGTTTCCTATCTGACTACTCTGAGAAGAAAGGCCGAAACAAACTCAGAGGTCGCAGTCTCTTTTAAAGTCCAGACATAATCTTGGTCAGGCCATATGAGGACCATGTAGATAAGTGTCTGAAAAGGTCTTTTGAGGAAAGAACCACACAGATTTGATGAGTGGACCTGTCCAGTCAGTGCAAACATTTGTCAGTAATCGTGGAGCTCAACTCGACGAACAATACCAAAGAAAGGACATTTGGGTAGGCCGCATAAACTACTCAAACTGCCAGACCATCACTAACTAGTCCTCACATTCACAATAGTTAAAATAATATAATACTTTACAAAGTAATAGGGCCAGTATTAATCTAATAAAACCTGAAGTAATCTTAAATATACAGATTGGTAGGGACATCGACGGTTATTTTTTTTTATCAGCTGTTCCATACATTTTGACCGCGTAGGCATCGCACTTTTCTATGAAACTGAAGATTTTTTTTAATAACCGACGAAAAATTTCAACGCAGTAGGGTTCAGAATCATGTACTGAATTCATGGTTTCAGTTTTCGCGTCGATGTCCCTGCCACCCTCAATCAATCTGCCTAGCCTTTTCCCAACTATTTTGGGGTCGGCTTCCAGTCTAACCAGATACAGCAGAATACCAGTATTTTACATGGAGCGACTGCCTATCTGACCTCCACAACCCAACTCAGTAACTGGGTAATACGATACCCCTTGGTAAGAGACTGGTTGTCAGACTTTCGGGCTTCTGACGACCCGTAACGACTGTCAAAGATTTTCGAATGACAGCCGGGACCAACGGCTTAACGTGCTTTCCGAGGCACGGAAGAGTCTCGGTATGTAAAGATGGTCATCCATCCACGGACCAACCCCGGCAAGCGTAGCTTAACCTGATGGATCGACCCGTGCGGCTGTTATTACTTTAGCCACGAGCTCCTCTAATAAAAGGCCTATAATTATGAAGTCTAGCTGACGACCGGGGCGTACTGATTAATATTAATTGAAGATAGAAGCTGTGAGCAATCCACGCCTTGATTTAATTTCTTGAATAAGAAACTTGACCTGCAAAATACGCCACTGCAAAGGTTTCATTTTAAAGTAATTCGAATCAGTCTCTCTTCATAGTTTGTAACTGTATTCCTTATACCAGCCTTATAAGAGTCTTTTTATAAACTTCATTTGAACTCTTTCGATGCGTTGAATGTAGTGTAAAAATAGATACGAGATATTTTTTTAAGAAACCTGTTACAGAAATAGAAATATCATTTATTTGCTTGAAAGGTAATAAGAATGTTTTTGAAACACCTACTACATTTTTTAGATTTTTACGTCATCTACTAAATTTTTACAGACAGTGGCTTCGATAAAACTATATTTGTTACAAAAAAGTTGGCAACTCTAGTTGTTGGGTAGCGTCGTCGATACAAAGAACTGTAGTTTAGTCATATTACAAAGAATTCTAGTAGGCTATCTCCGGCCCAATCCGCGATATAATTGCCTACCATACTTGCCTGTCTCAGGGTTGTCACTTTTGGCTAAATTTTAATTCAGTGCCTAGAAATTGGCAAGGGCCGGGAAGTTCTATTTTTACTTATGTGTTGTCTGGGTTCAGGGTTTGTGAGGTCGGTTTTTACCTAAACGATGATGTTCATAGTGTTTGTATGAATGAAAAAGTTATATTTGCGGTTTTTGAAAAAGTGCTAATCTCAAAAACTGCTAACTATATCTCCTTCAAACCAATTTTCGTTGAAATTGTTTTTTGACATCTATAGCATATATTTTTATTAGATTTTTTACACTGTTACTTGTTCTGATTCACAATTCGTCAAATATTTGAAATTACGATTTTAGGCTTGTGCAGACCAGCGCGACACGCGACGCGACACAAAGGCACCGCTCGTCGCGCGACGAGCGGTGCCTTTGTGTCGCGTCGCGTGTCGCGCTGGTCTGCACAAGCCTTTTATAACTGTAACTACTTAGTTACTTTACTATACCTACAATACTGAGAAATCGGCATGACTAAACGTAAACAAAGCATTAGCGGCATATCAATTGACAGATCAAAAGTAGGTAGGTACCTAATACATTTTAGTGGGAAAGTAGGCCTGCCTACTTCTTCTGTCTGATAGATAACTAATACAACAAAAAATAAGTAGGTATCTCATCATCAAGTAAAAATTATATTATGCTAGAATAAGTGACTTGGTTACCTTTCCTGTTCAGTAGGTAACAGAACAGAGACAACTATGGAATCGATGAATTATTTAGACACCCAAACGCACAGCAATAATTTCTCCTGCGATTATCACTCATTTTTTAGGGTTCCGTAGTAAACAAGGAACCCTTATAGTTTCGTCATGTCCGTCTGTCTGTCTGTCTGTCCGCGGACTAGCTCCAAGACTGTTAGTACTAGAAAGTTGTAATTTGGCATGGGTATACATATTAATCATGCCGACAAAGTGGTAAAATAAAATTATGAAAAAAATGTTAGGCCCCCATCCCCCATATCTCCGCCCCCGTCCATTTGGGGTCCATTCGGACGGTACGGGGGAGTTCGGTATCACTTCAAGGCCCAGATTTACCACTCTCCATCCGGTTGCCTCTCCGATAAAATATTACGTGCCATTGCCTTGAAAAATCGCGTCGATTTTTTTTTCGTGCACTGGATTTTCAACGCTCGGCTTAACACCGAGAGTTGAAAATCCAGTGGCTTAGTCTATGTTTACCTAAACAAACGAAAAGAAAAAGGCATTTGATACAATTAGCCATAGTCTCCTTCTCCAAAAACTGCATGAAATCGGTATCAGAGATACTGCCCACGACATTTTCCGGTCTTATCTCTTTAATAGACGACAAATTGTTCGGACTGGTGATATGCAAAGTAACTGCGAAACTTTAACTTACGGCGTACCACAGGGATCGATTCTTGGTCCCCTGCTGTTCATATTATACGTGAATGACATACATAACCCAAATCTGGTAGGCGACATAATACTTTTTGCTGATGACACAAGCCTATTTTTATTTGGAAACAATATCGAAGAGATCATCGAACAAGCGCAACAAGATTTAGACACTCTCTCCAGATGGTTCCGTGAGTAAAGTTGACTTCATTTTCTCATTAAAATTTAACAAAATAAAAAGTCATACAATTCAGTAAATATCAAGTTTAATTTATAATGATTATTACAAATTAGGTACAACACAACAGGTAGAATCTTAAGTAGGTAGGAAATTATATTTAAAAAAGTATTAATTCGCAAAGAGAAAATAAAACATTCAGTGTGATGCATGAACCTGGTGACTATCTACCAATCTAGCTACATCCGGTTCAATATTGGTGAGTTGCAGCCTTAAATCTCCACGTTCGTTGATTTTCAAGCGGTTTCTTTGTTTCGTCAAAATGTTTGTTACCACACTGAAGCTTTTTTCAATTAGGTATGATGATGGAAAAGCGATAAGGTATTTTTCAGCAATGTTCCACAATGTAGGATACTGTGTTTCAATGTTGCGTTGCAACCAGAACTTCTGATAGCCTTGCTTGAACTTCTGCTTAAGCTCTTCGTCTGTGCTGATGGTAATCAACTCTTCTTGCATTATCACATTGGCTTCTTCTATGGCTGTGGTATTGTACGGATTTATTATCTATTGAGGAATTTGTAAATTTAAAAGATCCTCAAACCTCTCCGTAAAGTCCTTGTGTAATGCGTCCAAGTGAGTGACATATAATAAAATGTCATCATCTTGAAGCATTTCTGGTAATTTTGACAAATGCAGAAACTGCGAATATTCTTTTCTGCCTAAATTTTGTTTATAAAGGATTAGTTTACCCACGAAGGCCGATATTATTGATTTTGTTTTAATCAAGTTAAGATCGTCACCCTGCAGCTGCAAATTAACTTAGTTGAACATTCCAAAGATATCAGTCAAGTAATAAATATCTGTTTTACAATTGTTCAGATTTTCTTTCAAATTCGGATCTTTTTCTTGTAAAAACTCCAACACAGATTCAAAAATGGCTGAAAATCTTTCTAAGCAAGAGCCTCTTGATAGCCAGCGAACTTCAGTGTGCAGAAGTAATCGAGTAAAGACTTCGTCGTTTTCCTCACATAGCTGAGCAAATAACCGAGAGTTCAAAGAATTGCTTCGAATCTTGTTGATAGCATTTATTACATATTGTAAAGACTTATGCAATCTAGGACTCAGCTTTTTTGCTACTAAATGCTGCCTGTGAATCCCGCAGTGAATGACCAGTACATCAGTCAGTTGTCGCTTTAAGTGAGCTATAAAACCACGATGACGACCAACCATAGACGGTGCACCGTCAGTCGCAATAGAAACAATGTTCTTCCATGGAATAGCTTTGTCAGTAAAAAAATGTTCCACGGCCTGAAAAATCGATTCTCCTCTGGTATCAGTCTCTAAATATGTAGCAAAAGCAGTTCTTGGCACATATTTTCATCTTTGATATATCGAACATATCCTAACAACAGAGCTTCATTGCCGGGTAATGTAGACTCGTCCAACTGGAGAGAGAATCTGTTGGTCTGTAAGAACTTGCATAAAATGTTTTCCACATCGCGTCCCATCTCGTCTATGCGTCTCTGAACGGTGTTATTGCTCAAAGGTATTCTCTTTAAAATATCATGTGCGGGTTTGTGCAATACATTGTTAAGGACCTCCGCAATGGCTGGTAAGATAAGCTGCTCTCCAATTGTGTGAGGTTTCCCTGACTTCGCTATTAGTAAAGATATATTATGGGACGCTCGTAAACCATCATCGTCTTTAATAGATGATGACGCAAACATCGATCTTATGGATGGCCTTTTGTCTAGTTTTTCTTTAAGTGCTTGAAAAAATGACAAGGGCTTACTTTTTTTGTCAGCATGTACTCTTGATAAGTGGTCATCCATTTTTGAAGGCTTCATGGCATCGTTACTGAATACTTTTTCACATATGAGACACATCGGCAAGTGTTGATTTAATGGAGATGCAATAAATCCGAACTTCAAGCAGTCCAAACTGTATAGTCTGAATTTTTTTTTTGTGTCCGCCATCATAAAACTCTCAGTAATCCTGCAAATAAAAAAATAAGAAACTACATAAATAAAAAAACACAATGTATGCCCCACTGTATGGCAATGCTGATGCGCTGTGCCGAATAAAAACTGTTTGGTACTTACCCTGTTAATTTTTCATAAACTGCTGATATTGTATGGTTACGCTCGCGTAGGGAGCTCAGCATTTTGTAAATTCTTTTTCAGTCACTTTACTTCACTTATTAGCTATGTAATAACTTTGTAATCTCTTGAAATAAATGAGTTATTATCGTTCAAGCTCCAACGAATTTCAAAACGCAAATGAACTTTCAACCTAAGTGCAAGCTCGTTATATAGTAAAATATCAGGAACATGTTTGGACTTGCAACTTGATCATGAATTCGGTCGTGTTAAATCGCGTAAGCGTCAAATAGAGAGCAAGTCAAAACGCGCCTGAAAGACGCACGCTCGAACTCATTATCTTGCACAAACTTGTCCACACTGACTTGCCGAGTTTTTTCATCTTGTACGAACTTGAGACTTTACATTACCTACTACAACAATGCTATTTCCTACAAAAATGTTAATTATTCTTAGTACACGTAACACAACATAAACAATACAGTACCTACCTACCTACCTATCTTGAAAGTTTTAAATAAGAACTTGTGTTAAATTAATAGGGGTCGATTTTTAGACCTCGTCGACCCCCAAAATCACTTTGGGAATCCCTGTTCTAGACGAATCGTAGTGCAATGGTTTCAAGTTGAAATCTTATCTATCTCGATCGCTCAGTAAATTTCTAATTGCGCGATGCAGGATTTGTGTGACGTCATGTCTATGATGCGTAGTTTGTATGTGGCGGTGTAACCGCTACAAGCTCATTATTAGTAACTGCACTAATATGAGTTAGGGCTTTCATCCCGGGAATCTCGGTCTCGAAAATTTCGAGAGTCTCGACGATTTTTTGATATTTTCGAGACTCGATACTGATGTTTTCGGTCTCGGGAATAACGAGACTTTGAGACTAAGTCACAAAATAAAAAGTACCTATAAAAAATAAAATAAACTACTAAACCAACATTATTTTTTTACTTTGCTTAAATGGCAACACTGTATTAGTGTTCTGTGGTGGAGATTGAATAACCTTGTTGAAAAACGACACAGATTTTGATATTTCTTTGTGAAATTGCGAAGTTATTAGCTACGATGTGTTCATTAGCAGATAAATTAAAAGGTATGTATCATAGTTACGTTAGAGGCTTAAGTTTTCACCTAAATTATAGTCATTATTAACTTGTGATATTTTACATGCATTTTATGTTTTACCTACTTAAGTTTGTTACTCGATTGCATGACAACGCAGAATATTATGCTTTACTATATTTCTTAATTCTTAATTTACTAACTATCGATTTAACATGCTATTTTACACAATATTGTTTTTTGCTAGTTTGAGGTTATATTGTAGTCGTATTCTGAATAGGGCGGTATTCTGGTATTTATACAATCGTTTTTGTGTGTGGTCATGGGCTTTTTTTTTTCATTGTTTTAGACAACAGCATGCTTTATTGCGATGTACCTACTAAAATGCATGATAAGTCTTCGGTATGGTGCTATTTTTTGCGAGCCAATGATAATGCTTCTGCCAAATGCAAAACATGCCACAAAATATTAAAGACTTTAGGAGGAAATACAAGTGGTCTTCATAAACATCTTAAGAGTACGCATAACATGATATTGTCAAAGCAAGAAGTACGACTTGCTTCATCATCTGATAATATCGCTTGCACAACTTCAACAAGCAACTGCAAGAGTCAAGATGAAACTTATAAACCACCCGAAAAAAAAGCTAAGATGACGGATTTCTTTCAGAGAGTTGACGGAATTGAAGTTAAAGTTTCGAGAATGGCTGCTCTGGATGGAATACCATTTCGAACCTTTATCGAATCTAAAGATTTACGCGAGCTGTTCAAAAAATCTCAATACACACTACCATCATCTGTAGCTACCATATCAAGCATGGTCAAAAAACAGGCCGACTATGTCAAGTCTCTGATAGTAAATGAGATAAAAAAATTGAAAGAGAGCGGAGTTAGATTTAGCTGTACCTTAGACGAGTGGACCTCAACTCAAAACAAGAGGTACATGAATGTAAACATACACTCACCATTTTTTGAAGGTGATAAATACAAAAACTTAGGTCTCGTTAAGATATCTGGTACCATGCCTGCTGCTGTTTGTGTAGATTTGTTAAAAGAACGTTTGTCGGAGTTTGATATTCATTTAGACACTGACGTTATTAGTCTGACTACAGATGGTTGTAGTGTAATGAAAAAAATGGGAAAGTCAGTCAATGCTTATCACCAAAAGTGTCTGGCACATGGTATGCAGTTGGCGATACTAGATGTACTGTATAAAAAAACAAAAGTCGGTGAAATACAGAATGACTTACCACAGAATATAAAGGATGACGACGATGAAAATGAGGATGATGATGAAAAAGACGAAAGTGGAAGTTTTGAAATAATTGAGAGCAGCAAGCCGCGAAAAAATGAAGAAATAATTTACGAACATGTGATTAATAAAGTCCGAAAAGTTGCAAAGTTGTTCAGAAAATCACCAACGAAACAAACAGTATTAAGGAAATACGTAGAGGAAGAGTTCCACAGAGAACTAAAATTAATAATTGATTGCAAGACGAGATGGTCCAGTTTAGCGGAAATGCTTGAACGATTTCTAAAAATAAAGATATCCGTTCGAAAAGCTCTAATTGATGTAGGATCCGGAATAGAGTTCACTGAATCAGAGTATACTACACTGGAAACAATCTCAAATTCACTTGGTATCATGAAAGTGACCTTAGAAGCACTGTGTAGGCGAGACGCTACTCTTTTAACAGCGGATACTGCCCTCAATTTCTGTCTAAAGAAATTAGACGTACAACAAAATTCTTTGAACATTAGTCTCGCCAATTCACTGCGTATCCGTATTAAAGAAAATAGACTGATTGAGGCAAGTATCTTACAATACTTGCGCAGTCCTTCTCAGTTTTTGAAAAGAAGTTGGATGCAAGAGCATTCCAAACGTTAAGCAACGATGAAATGACAGTGTCGCTGAAAGAATTGTACGAAAGGCTAAATAAATCCACAACCACAACTGAAGAAGCAACTGACAATTATTATCCCGGAAATACCAGTGATTCAAATGATGCGAAGATTGCGGAGCTCACAAGTCTAACGACAGGAGAACAGTTGGAATGTGAGCTTAATAATTTGCTTAACCCCCAAGAAGACAAAGTTCAGAATATAACTTCCATGTCTATCCATGACTTGCAAACAACCCTGCACGTGGAAAAAGCTCTTTTTGAAAATGGAGGCGACAGGGGGAAGTACCTAAACCATTGCTACAATTACTTAATATCTATCCCCCCCACTAGCGTAGAAGCAGAGAGAGCTTTTTCTAACGCGGGTTACTTTTGTAATAAAATCAGGTCCTCTCTATCTGAAACTACATTAAACGCCCTTTGTTTTTTACGTGCCCACTATAAAAATGAAAAAAAACTCTCTTAAATAATTTTTATTCTATAATTTGAGTATGTTGTTGTATGTTTATTAAAGTATTTGATTGAAATATCTTGTTTTGACTACATAAATGCCTAGCCTATAATTTTGAGAGTTACTTTTGAAATAGTCTCGAAATTCTCGTTTTTCCCGGGAATTTCGAGACCGCATCGAGTCTCGATTTTTTTTCCCGGGACTCAAAAATGCAGCGAGACTGAAAGCCCTAATATGAGTACTATGGGTTTGGGCTACTAACTGGATAGTACTTACACAATCCACCACTGATCTAGACTAGTCAGGCAGTAGATATAGAGGGGCAGTAAGCCTCACAGCCTACAGTTCGCTAATAGTTATTAGTGATGTGCCGGATGTCCGTATCCGTATCCGTATCCGCGGATATCCGATGGAGAAAAAACATCTGTATCCGTATCCGATACTATTTGGCGGATCTTGAACAGATCTTTTATATTAATACATTTCATTACGTATATGAACTTTTAAAGATATGTAGCAATGAAATACTGTTAACTTCAATCCAAATTAGTAAAAAAAATAAAAATAAACATATTTATTATAATTCAAGTAGAGTAAGTACAGTTATAAGGTGGTAATTAAACTATCTTTGTAGTGAGATCAAACCTCTAATATTTGTGCTATGCTAATTGAAATAACACATCAATTAAAATTATGTTGTTTTCAAGAACTTAAAAAAAAATATACGTCAAGTCATAATTAATATTGAGTAATGGTAAATTGTATTTCAAAAAGAGTAACTTGGCAGCTTTGTCCCCCAAAAGTCAGTTACGATGAAAATGAAAATGAAAAACGATGCGGCACATCACTAATAGTTTTATGTTCTAGTATAAATGATAAATTCGGAATATCGGATATGTTGATTGTGCATCCGACGCTTGCAGACGTGCTCATCAATGCAAAATATAAATACAATAAATTAACGTTTGAATAAACAGTGACCTAGTTTTAACTTATTAGCATGCTATACAAATAAACATTACAGTGATAAGTTTAAAGTAATGGACTGACTGCATACAAAGTGACAGATGGAAGGCAGCCCCTTTAATCGGAGCACGATGATTCGACGCAGCCCTCCACCAACAACAACCCCGGTACCGACTCCGGTTCCTACATCGCCCCAACAACCAAGACAGGACCACCAACACGCGGCTGAAGAAAAAATTGAGACTTTGGACACCAGTGAAATTAGCAACTGGATGATTTCAATAGAAAAATGCCTGAATGAAGTTTGTTCCATTGCTCAGGATGGAAAACTGAACTCCGAGCAAAAACTGAGGATCAATTCCCTATCACGTAAGGTAGGAAATGGCGTATCCCAGATGGCAGTATTTTACCAGGACTTGAAACATAAGGCCAGAGAAGTGCAAAACTCACTACAAGCACTGAGAGAAGAACGAGACCTCACGGCTTGCCTTGATAACTTCCGTAAAACAATCGAAGACAGCATTAAAGAAAATTGCGCCCGGCCAACAAAGATGGAAAATGTTTCCTTTGCTGATATGGTAAAGACGAACAATAATAACTACTTGCGCCCCAGTAATCTCAGCACTATCGCAATTTATCCTGATGATAAGCTTAAAACTAGTGACGACACTAAATCTCTGGTCCAAAAAATAATATGCCCAGAACAAATGAAACTGCACGTTAGAGGAATGCGTAAAACCAAAAACGGAGGAGTTATCATCAGCACCGAAACCAAGGATGACATAGAAAAACTACGAAACTCGTCGCAGCTTAGTAGTTCCGGCCTGAAAGTGGAAGAGCCACAAAAGAGAAGACCAAGAATTATAGTGATAGGAGTACCCTCAGCCCTAACTGACCAAGAAGTATATGACTGCATTTATGAACAAAACCTAGCCGACAAGCTACCTAATCTGCCTCGTGACTCTTTCCTGGCCTCTTTGAAATTAAGTCATAAGTCGGGGAAAAAAGATGGACCTACTTGAAATTTTATTTTAGAAGTACCTGCCAACATAAGGAAAGCCCTTATTAACCAGAATCGAGTATTTATAAATTGGACATCCTGCCCAGTTAGGGATTTCACACTTGTGACGAGGTGCTTTAAATGCCATCAGTACGGGCATGCTGCAAGGACATGTCGGGAGACTACCCATACGTGTGGACATTGTGGACAACAAGGTCACCAGTCTAATGATTGTACTACGAGCGATAAACCATCACAGTGTGCAACATGTTTGCGCTTCAAAAAACCCAGCGACCACAAAACAGGTGAGCTGGAATGCCCGGCAAGGAAAATTGCTGAAAGCAGGTACATTAACTCTATAGATTATAATGAAGGCGCCTAAGAGCGCCGCCCTTAATCTTTTATTTTGCATTAATCGATAAGTCTTTTTTATACTAGGAGTTTAAAGTAAATAAAATTATGGATAAGTTACTTAATGATATTGATGTGGTCTCCTTATCAGTGGCAAAATCATGCGAGATTGAAAAATGTAAAGCATATCTCCCTGATCCCTCTAAATCACTTACTATTCTTACGCAAAATATTCGTAGTATAAATAAAAATATGGACAACCTGTTCATTCTGTTGAAACGTCTGGATACTGAGTGTGACATTATTGTATTGACTGAATGTTGGCTATCTAAATGTCAACAGAACCTTCCTTCTCTGTCAGGTTACCAAATGTTTAGTAGTAAGACCGTTCATAATCAAAATGACGGTGTAGTTGTTTATGCCAAACAAAGTTTGAACGTATCGGTAGAAGAACCTCCCATACAAGATTGTAGCAGATTATTGATAAAAGTGGGCTTAGAAACTGCTATCCTATGTATTTATAGGCCTTGTGCTTTTAAGCATACTGATAATTTTGTAGCGTCGTTGGACGGAGCACTCCAAAAACTATCCCTATACAAAAATGTAGTACTAACAGGCGATATGAACATAGATATTAACCCAGAAGACAGTGATAGAGTTGCTAAAGACTACCTTAACATGTGCGCATGCAAGGGACTGCTTCCGGCCCATTTGCTTCCAACACATTTGAGTGGGTCCTGTTTAGACCACACCTTGCTTAAAACTAACCTTGCATCCATTACCCTAGTAACAAATCCTTCAGTTTCCGATCATGGAGCAGTCCTGCTTAGTTTAAAAGTAAAAACCCCTAGATCTAAGTGCACAAATACCATTACTAAAATAAATATGAAAAAACTTGAAGACGCGTTACATCATATTGACTTTGACCCAGTTTACAAAACTGATGATGTGAACGTTTCGCTGCCATACTTTATTAATAAAGTGCAATGTGCTATTGTAAATAATACTTCGCACATAAAACTAACTAAGAAAAACAATAACCTAAAACCATGGATCACACCCGGGCTAATAAAGTGCATTCAGCACAAGGATAAACTTCACATGCATGCAAAATCCTCTCCAGATAATACCATTTTACAAACATCATATAAAAGATATAGAAATTTCTGTAACAATCTACTAAAAAAGTTGAAAAATACGTATAATAGAAACTTAATTGAAGAATCAGGAAACGACAGCAAAAAAATGTGGCGCCATATAAAAAATTTCGCTTTTGTATCAAAACAGCATGAATCATCGTCACAGTTATTACAAACGCTCGCCTCGCCGCATACATCAGCAAATCATGTTAATAGTTACTTTATTAATGTGGGTCAAAATCTTGCTGAGCAAATTAAATGTAACTATAACAAAAATTACAGCATACACGGAAACAGGGCCATTGTGTCATCGCAATATCGTCAACTAACCTCATTTGTTTTACTGGATACAGACAAAGACGAAGTCGAAAGGGTTATTTTGGGGCTGAAAAAAGTCTGTGCGGTTGGATGGGACGGTATCTCAAATAGTGTGTTAAGGAATTTCAGACACATTTTTGTTCCGCCGTTAACTCATATTTTTCAAATTTGCCTTTCTGAAGGCATTTTTCCCGACTATCTGAAAAAAGCTTTAGTCGTCCCAGTGCATAAAGCAGGTGACAAAAAAGTACCTTCAAATTACCGACCCATTTCAATACTTTCATCTACATCTAAAATACTAGAAAAAATAATTAACAATAGGTTAATGAAGTACTTAGAGTCTAAAGCCATCCTTTCGGATAATCAATTTGGTTTTAGACCAAAATTATCCACAACTGATGCTGTGCAAGATATGACCGATTATATATCTCAAGAACTAGACAAAGGTAATCATTCTATTGGTATTTTTCTTGACCTAGCAAAAGCTTTTGATACCGTGTCTGTTCCTATCTTATTGAACAAGCTCGAGAAAATTGGTATACGAGGTAAGCAGCTTAAGATTTTTGCAGACTATTTAGACAACCGCTGTCAATGTGTGAAGATTGGTAATTTTACTAGCTCAGAACTAAAAAATACTTCTTTTGGAGTCCCGCAAGGAAGTATATTAGGACCAACCTTATTTCTTATTTATATAAATGACCTCTGCAGTCTCAATCTAAATTCGGGGAAAATTATATCTTATGCTGATGATACCGTACTCCTATTCTCCGCAAATACAGTACATGAAGTTTGGTTATGTGCACAGCAAGGTTTCAATATAGTTAATAGATGGTTACAACATAACTTACTGACATTAAATGCTGACAAAACTAAATACATACGCTTTTCTTTACGCAACTCAAAGACATCTATGATCATTCCAGATATTCATGCGCATGTATGTAACACAGTTGCAAACTCTAAATGCAATTGCCCAACTATCCTTAATACGAAAACTATAAAATATCTTGGAGTAATTATTGACGCTACTCTTACATTTAAAAATCACGTTGAACTATTATGCAGTAGAGTCCGTAAGTTGATGTTCATATTCAAGAAAATTAGGCCTTTTGCTGACTCTAAGGTGATAAAACAGGTATATTATGCTTTGTGTCAATCAATAATTACATATTGTATTACTTCATGGGGAGGAGCGGCTAAGACAATTTTACTACCACTGGAGCGCGCGCAAAGAGCTGTTCTGAAAGTATCCACATTCCGGCCTATCCTGTTCCCGACCCAAGTTTTATATAAATCTTGCAATGTTCTGACAGTGCGGCAGTTATTCATTATGAATACTTTAATAAAACAGCACTCTAAATTGCCGTACGATAGAGTTGTCACTGATAAAAGACGTAAAGACATCTGTATGGATAATTATAGATTAAGGCATTCGTTTATGTATAGATTTTTTATATTCTTAGGCCCATTTTTGTATAATAAAGTAAATGCAATTTTGTCTATGTCTGCATTAAAAACGATACAATGCAAAAATGTTATTTCAACTTGGTTACAAAATTTGTCTTATGATGACACAGAAAAGTTACTGGTTGTTTTAAGTTAAATATTATTTTTAATTAAGTACTGTCCTATCATTAGTCTGTTAAGTTACTCACTATTTATGTCTACCATCAATTTTAGAAAATTTTAATTTAATTTTGCACTTATGACACCTGAGATACAGGTTTATCCTAGTTCAGGTCGAACCATTATTATATACCTACCATTTTACTATAAGGCTTAATATTGTAAATATGCATTATTTAATTAAATAAATAAATTATTATTATTATTATTATTTTTATTTTTAGTTTTTAACTATTCTCGGGACCATGGATCCCGGTCCTTTGGAAGGCGTACGAGGGGCCGAAGCCAACTCGTAGAGGCCCGTTAGACGCTTTTAAAGAAATGAGGCACCAACCGACGATTATCCCTGTATGCACTATGCAAGTGTACCAAAGGACAACCCCCGGTTGGTGTAGGACTATTACAGTACATGGAAACAAAACATTGGACTATGGGTTTGGGTAGCTAAAGTGGACTGGTTACCTGGAGCTATGGTAGGACTATCAATGTTTTATATTTACACGGATAAAATGGCAGGGGGTGACTTGCACACTCAATAATGGGCCATCAGAAACGGTCGCTAGCACATAGTGTCGTAGCAACAAGGGGGCAACATGTCCTGAGGTGCTTGAGGAGTGGAGAGGTATTCCACGGCTTTCAGAACAATCCCAGAGCCCGGAAGATGGTCAAGATCCCTACGAGCACTTACTGGAATACTTCCTTCCTCCGAGCACGTTTGCTCGAATCTCCACTCAAGCCGGCCAATTAAGGCAAGAATGAGGCGGGAGCGCCGTTCCTCGTCAGTGTTCACTCCAGCCGGCCAATAAAGGCAAGCCAGAGGTGAGGAATAAGACTTCTCCCGGGAGATAGGGTCCGTGGGGTCGCTACTGCCCAACAGCTCGCCACATGCTGCTCTGCGGGTTTTTGTATCTCTCTTGGTCTGGCTCCTCATCCCAGATCTGTTCCGGCAAAGTAAACTGTACCGGCACAGACCTAGAGTTCGGAGCGCGCAAGCCCCACCACGACGTCAACGTAGAGATACGGCGGTGGGGTTATTATTATTATTATTATAAATGATTTTATTTCTGTAAGTAGGTTTGTACAAACACTTTTACACGTCAATCATATTTTAAAACTAGATGAGGTCGGCGTTTCCTATCTGACTACTCTGAGAAGAAAGGCCGAAACAAACTCAGAGGTCTCAGTCTCTTTTAAAGTCCAGACATAATCTTGGTCATATCATGTGAAGGCCATGTGGATTGGTGTCTGAAGTGGTCTTTTGAGGAAAGCACCACACAGATTGAGAGGGCCTGTCCAGTCAGTGCACGCATTTGTCAGTTATCGTGCAGCTCAACTCAGAATTTAAGGAGCTCAACGATTCGACGAACAATACCAAAAAAAGGACATTTGTGTAGGCCACTTAAATTACTCAAACTGTCAGACCATGATTAGAACTAACTGAGAAAAATTATAAAACATAACAAAAAAGGAATGACCCACATATTCTTCACATTCACAATAATTAAAATAATAAAATACTTTAAAAGTAAATATTCATGTCATTGTTTATATAAAATTCATTAATGTCAATGTGTATATAAAAACCCAGAAATAATCTTGGTCAGAGCATTTCATTTGAGGACCATGTAGATTTGTGTCTGAAATGGTCTTCTGAGGAAAGAACCATGCAGATTTGAGTGGACCTGTCCAGTCAGTGCACGCATTTGTCAGTAATAGTGTAGCTCAACTCAGAACTTAAAAGGAGCTCAACGATTCGACGAACAATACCAAAGAAGGGACATTTGGGTAGGCCGCATAAAGTACTCAAAACTGCCAGATTATCATTAGAAGTAACTGAGAAAAAATAAATAAATATAACCCACATAGAGGACTATGTGGGTTATATTTATTTATTTTTTCTCACATTCACAATAATTAAAATAATAATAATATTATACTTCACAAGTAAATATTCATGTCATTGTGTATATAATTTTAAAGTTTGCAAAATAAACAAAGTTCCGAAAGTAAAAAAATAAAAATTATAATTGGAGCAGCTCAATCCCAAGCCTTTTTGTCCTCAACGTAATCTTTAACGGTATAAAAAGCTTTCTGGCACAACTTACGTTTAATGAATGATTTAAATTTATTAAGGCTTAGATCTTGTACGTGGCTTGGAAGTTTATTATAAAAGCGTATACATTGACATCTGAACGAGCCACCTATTTTCTTGAGCCTTGTTGTAGGTACAACAAATTTGTGTTTGTTTCTAGTATTTATGTTATGGATATCACTGTATTTTTTAAACAATTTTATATTTTTATGGGCATATAAAAGATTATCAAAAATAAACTGAGAAGGCACAGTCATTACATTAATCTCCTTAAATTTATCTCTGAGAGAGTGTCTCGGACTTAATTTATAAATTGATCGAACAGCTCTTTTCTGCAAAACAAAGATAGTCTGAATGTCGGCGGCATTTCCCCACAACAGAATACCGTACGACATTACACTATGAAAATAGCTAAAGTACACTAAACGGGCTGTCTCTATGTCAGTCAAATTACGAATTTTCCTAACAGCATATGCTGCGGAGCTTAGCTTTTTTGACAATTTATCTATGTGTGGGCCCCACTGAAGCTTAGCATCCAAAGTTAAGCCCAAGAAAACTGTGCTATCTTCAGGATTCAATTCTTCGCCCTTTATTAACACACTAGTTTTCACCTGCCTAACATGAGGTAGGGTGAACTTAATACATTTGGTTTTTTTTTCATTAAGGAGTAAATTGTTAACATTGAACCAGTGAACTACTTTTGAGATCGCGCTATTTACATCGTCAGTAACCAGCTGCTGACGTTTAAGTTTAAACAAAAGTGAAGTGTCATCCGCAAACAACACTATATCGTGGTTATCCTTTATAAGGTAAAGCAAGTCATTAATGTAAATAAGAAACAAGAAAGGGCCAAGAATTGAGCCCTGAGGGACTCCCATTGTTACTATAGATCCGGGAGATCTTTTTCCATTAACGTCAACGCACTGAATCCTATTACTCAAGTATGAAATAAGAAGATTCAGAGCGCTGTTCCGGATCCCATAGTGGCGGAGTTTCCTGATTAATGTTTCATGAAGAACGCAATCAAACGCCTTGGACAAATCACAAAAAATACCCAAGGCATCGCATTTATCTTCCCATGCATTATAAATATGACCTAAAAGTTCAACACCGGCATCAGTAGTTGAACGACCCCTTGTAAAACCGAACTGTTTGCTATGCAATAATTTATGTCTATTAAAAAATCTTTGCAATTGCTCTAAAATTAATTTCTCAAAAATTTTACTAAAAGTAGGTAGGACTGAAATAGGTCTATAATTTGTGGGGTCTGATGTACTACCTGATTTAAACAAAGGTATTATTTTACTATTTTTCATAAGGTCAGGAAACTCCCCACAGTCGATACAATTATTAAAGATAAGAGCTAAAGTAGGTGCTACAATGTCAATAATAGACTTGGCAACTTCTACAGAATTACCCCACAGATCTGCAGTCTTTTTTACATTTAAAGTGTGAAAGGTTTTAATTATGTCTCTACAGGTAATATTTTCAAAAATAAAGTCCGAATCGCAAACATTAACATTTTCCTTTAGCAAAGACTCAGCAACAGAAGGTGACGAGTTTAGGGATTTAGTAGTTGAAACGGGAATATCTGAGAAGAAATTTTCAAAGGCCGCGGCGACTTGTGAGTCTGATATAGTTAATTGATTCAGGCGTGACCTTGCGAAAATCCGTTATAAAATACAATAGACGTGGATATATTTAGTAACCTGTTCCGCTTAACTATTCCTATAAAAAACCATGTAAGAAATCGACACGTGTTTCACCTCTGAACGAGGCATCTTCAGGATGACGATTGACTTGTCGCGAACCCGAACACGGCGTGTTGCCACACCGAGAGGGTCTTTCTGCGACCAGTAAATTTTATGAGTCCAATGACATTACCGGGCTGCATGCTTTAACCGAATTCCTGATGGAAAAATCCGAAAGATCAAGGTACATTCTAGGTAGTACTCAATAAGTACCTACCTACTTAGAGACACAATGTTAGGCGCCGTCCTATAATTCTCGTGCGATGATGCGTGCGTCCGATGCATTCAAACATACTGATATCTACTGCTTGTCCGCACGATCATGCGATTTTTTCTTTCACATTTCATCGCACGATGTAATCGCATCGCATTATCGCGCGAGCGATGACAATAATGACGGCACCTTATGTAGGTATGTTTGGGTTTGTTATGTTTTTTTATACAAATACTTAGTTTTTTTTTTCAGGTCACCATGACATACAAGCTGCATATGAACGGGGTCATCACTGGCTCCTTGAATGCCTTCTGTCTGGCATGCGACATCTTCTTAACGTCCCAGCAGGAAGCTACTGACCATATCGGAACCGAGGAGCATAAGAAGAAGTCGGATGCAGTTCAGTACTCCGATAAATTTCAAGATGAACATATTAAAAAGGTGAGTTTATTTTTATTTGGAGTTTTCGCGAAGGGGTATCAACCAATCACAGACCTGTTCAATCAATGTGATTGGTCGATTCCTGCACGTCCGCTCCGCTCATCTACGCTCCACTCCGCTCGTCTTTGCTTCAGTGGAAACCAGGGTTCGAAAAAATCCGATTTTATAATAAATATCAAAAATCCGATTTTTTTTTATATAAATCCGAAATAATATATATCGGATATATATTCAGGCTAAGAAAAAGAAGCGAATTTCATTCTGTAAGGGGATTGATTGATTTTGATTTTAAAATTTCTTTATTTTAACATAAACAAACAGATAATGACATTCAGATCTTATTCTAAAAGCATTAAACAGTATGATTGGGTGTTTTGTGCAGACTATGGCGCCTATATAAAACATTTACGTATACATAAATTATGTAATGTATAAAACTTCTTAGTTGCTATGTGTTGGATCATTAAGTTCCCTTCAAAATGGTTGAGCTAAATGGTGCTGATCCATACGTCATGTTCGTGAACGGGCGCCGTCAGTAGGGACTGGTCATCTCTTAACTGCCACGGTTTATTTTAATTTTTGAATTGTTTTTATTTTTGTTTTTTGTTACGGACGCTTTTAACGTGCACGTCTTTCTACATTGTTCTCACATGTATAATTTCAACATGAATAATGTAACCAATATTTTGTAACAATTTTTTTATTTAAAAGAGTGTCCGTGGAGTTTCTTGCCCGTTCTTCTCCATAGGTACCTACTACGCTTTGGAATGGGCAACTAGCTTCATCTTTCTGACTGACCGACCCCTTGACAATTCAAAAGTACAGTAAGCGCTCAAAAGTGCATGAGCACGCTAAGAGTCGTATTCCTGTGAACACGCGGTATAGTCCGTACATTTGTATGTGTAAACAGTCAGACGTCGGTGGTGTGAGTGCCGTACACACACCACAGAGAACGCAGTTTTGAACTACACACTATCGTATCGTCACGGTTCGCGGGCGCCGCACTTATATTTCCATAACTTTTGTTAGCACGCATCATACTCGTACGCGTGACCTTGGCCAGTGTATCGCATTGCTAAAATTCGAAAGTAAATTATATGTGCAGATAGCAGAAGGCGTTAAGCGTTGGTCTTAGATTCAAGATGGCTAAGGTTCTAATCTCGTAAATCACAGCGCTGTTTTTGCAAATATTATTATTTTTGTTTGCAATAATAATATTTTTAAATATCCTGCCTATTTATTAATGTTGTTATTGCAATAAAGGGTTTAGAATAAAAAATGCGTGATATGTTATAATAAAAAATAAATAATATTTATTCGTTATGTTTATTTTACTTAAGTATAGTTATCAAACTGCTACAATTATTTATCATTACTTCACCTGAATAATATGTGAAATAGATGTCTAGAAACTTAGAAGCAATTTGTATTATTTTGACATATTTAAATTTTGAAATGTTTTAAATTTTAAATGGATTTTTTTGCACCATAAATATAAAGCTTTGATCATGGTCTAAGTAATTAAGCAATAAATAAGAATATTAGACTACTTAAAATGTAAAAAAATCTACTGACAAAATTGTTGATTTTAAGGTTAAAGGCAGTTGTTCATATTAATTATTTTAAACTTTATTTGGCTTTAGTAAATATTGGTTGGTATTGAGGTTATAGCTTAAGTATTCATTTTCTTTACGAAAAGAAGATTGAAACTAAACCTCAAATTTTAATCCTAAAATAATACTATTACTAAAATAATATTAAACAATTTCGGTATATCTGCAAGAAATACGACAAACACCCTATTGAAACGTGCTTAAAAAATTCGTTACCATAAATTCATGCAATAACGAATCTGTTGTTTATTAAGTTGGTACGGTCAATATTTTAAGGTCAAAAACGGTTTTCTAGCTGGTCTTCAGTGATGCAAGCCTTCAGAGTGCACGGCGAACGGTTCATAATGACGTGTTTTTAATAATTCAGCAAAATATCTCGTTGGTATGAAACCATTTGTTTCATTCACCATTTGACGTCGCTGCTACTCGTTAATAAGCCCCTTCCTCATATCTCTTAACCGTCACAGTATTTCTCTAGAACAAAGAAAAACATTGTTTTTATTACACATAATACGTAATTATTTATTATTCACTAATCGAATTAAACCTCACAATGAATTTAAAACTTTAAAGGCATCTTCTGTCTCAACAATACCTCTGTTCTATCAACAATACCCTTGATTAGGATTTATGTTTAGTAAAATATGAAATATATTAATGATAACACTCACACTTAGTCCGGTTTTATTAGATATTCACTTCACTTTTACGCAGCGCAATAATATTATCTGATCTGATCTGATCTCTTCAATATATTTTATGCTTGCTTTTTGATAATAATAACCACAACACTGCGCTAAATGCTCGTCACCAATATTATCACGGCACGAACCAACAAAGTTCTATTAATTGAATACTTGTAACAAACTGCATCTACCCCACAGAAATCGAAATAATTTACTTAGTTTTTTGTGGTCTACCTGCTAAACTTTAATATTTATGTGAACAAGACGAATGAAACTAAAAACGAATGATGATTATCGAACTAGTCATTGGTTGCAGACAAAGTGAGTGTGTGTGTGTAATGTGCGTGTCTACAGTATTGTAACAACTTATAGAAGAAGGTCGTAAGTCAAACCGAAGCGTCAGTCTATTGATTTGTGAGATTGCTTATGGACTTTTGGTCGGTACTGTACCTGTAATTGGTTTATTTGAAATAAATGCTTTGAGTTTGAGTTTGAATCAGAGGTATCATTACTTACGTTGAGTAAATGTTGTACTGTACAGCGCGATGATTAGATACAAACGCACTTTATAACACTATTTTAAACTATAAAAGGGATATTTAAACTATAAAGGGTGTAAGGGGATTAAACACTTAAAATATGAAAGAAATCGAACGAAGTTTGAGAGGAGGCCTGTATCCCAGCAGTGGGAACATTTATAGGCTGATGACGATGATGAGAACGAAGTGAAAAACAATAATGAGTCAACGTTTTGTCAAATCTTTCGATTGTCACGCTTGCGGGGATTCCTTAGAAAGTCAAAATTATTAACGCTAGGAGCACCAGGGAATCCCCATTTTTTATTACCGCGTAAAATAAACCTTATGTTATATGAAGTTAAGGTTTGAATTTCAATAAAAAGCTAGCGGTACTGATAAGTTAAAGGGGATTTCTCCAACTTTAAATGAGGTTGCCATTTTGGGAAACAATCTAAATTATTCTGAATTGTAGTTTTTCGGTACGTGTTGCCAGGGTAAACAGGGTATCTCCAAAATTTTTAGTTCAAACGACAAGAAAAAATTAATTGATATATATCGTGATAATATATTTCATGATATATATATATCCGCTGATATATATCGGCGAACCCTAGTGGAAACGTTTCCTAACATTCAAAGTATTTGGGCTCAGTTTTAAATCAACAAAACATGTGCTTACACGTAACTTACACGGTCAACTTAATTGTGTTGTTCTTGGCAATTGCAACTATGGTAGGGTTGCCATCCCCAAATTTTCAAAACCGAGGTTAGAAGGTGAAAATATCAGGACATTTCGGATTAAAAACAGGACGCAGTATAAGAGCAGTAGTTAATAGCAACACGCAATGAAAACAGGTTCAATGAAACTCAATGAATACCAGCGCTGCGGTATTTGTTTTTTCAAATAACGTAGCATTATGCTGAGGTGCCTTTTTGTCCTCGCACAGGTCTTCTTTTTAGGGTTCCGTACCAAAATGGTAAAAAGGAACCTTTATGGAGAGACTCCCTCGTCTGTCTGTCACAGCTGGATATCTCAAGAACTACTAATGCTATCAACTTGTTTGGAATAGTTTTAGATGACGTTTGCCAAACTATTTTGCAATTAAGAAAATAGTAAAAATATATATATATTTTTTGGCAACAGGGACTGATGGGGGTCTTAAAAATTCGAAGTGTGGCTACTAGGGCATGTGGGGTAGGTATCATATGAAAGAGCGCGATTTGCATATACTAAAAAAAAAAAAAAATTACCATGTCGCATAGATTTCGACATTCGACGAAAAATTAAAAAAAAAGTACCCCCCTTATCTCCGAAGTTTGCATAGATAAAAATCTGAAATTATTCTATGTGATAGAAGTTTTAAGTAAAGATTACAGGAAAAATAAAACGATGTCTCTAAATAGCACACTTTTTCAGAAATAATCAACTTAAAAAGAAAATTATGTGTAAATATCATTATGCCAACAGTATTTATGGCAATAAACATTATGGCAAAACATTTACGCCTAATAATATTATGCGTAATGATCATTATGCTGAATTTGGTTATGCCAATGTAAATTATGACAATATACTTTATGCTTATCATTAGTCAACCGTTTCGGGAACACCGAGCAATTTGCGGCAAACACCAAGATTGTGTAGAAATTACCGAAAGCAATCATAAGTTGCTCGTGTAAGCGCTCCATTATGGCAAAAGCATCAGGTAGGTCAGTATCATGTTGTATGTTGATCTAAATATGATTCGCGGTCGTAACAAATATGGCTTTACTCAATTATAATAATTACAATCGGCAATAGTGATTAAGAAGAAGATAAAGGTGTCAAATGTCATGATTTCATGAAATCATGACATTTGACACCTTTATCTTCTTTATTAATCAACATAAAACCTGACACTGACCTGCAAAATGCAAAAAACGTAAGTCAATTTGAATTTCGCGGGCTACCCTGACGCTTCCCCCTTAGAGCTAGCGCGCACGGGCTACTTAGTTTCCCAGCAACTTTTTTGTCTTTGCCTTCAGGGATTTATTTAGGTCTACCCTATTAGCCTAACTATCATTGTACGATGTATAAAGGCATTTTGTCAGTATTTTGATATCTGAATTCCACCCAACATTAAGGAATTCTGTGCATCATTATCAATATTGATTACTTTCACTTGAATCTAACTTGTCACTTGTTTTTTCAGTTCAAAGGGGGCTACTACTGCGAGTTCTGTAACGTTCTGATGCCAATTGCCTCCAAAGTTAATTTACATATCACTGAAGATGAACACAAGCATAACAAGGGAATTCTTCTCCTAAAACCGATGGGTGGTGATGTTGTTGCTTTCAATAACATTCTTATTGAAGAAAAGTCTTGGCACGGTCTGATCGATGGAGTGTGCTCGCTCTGTAACGAGGAGTTCGAAGATGAGAGTGATCATAAAGCTGATGCAAGCCACTGTTTGAATTTGGTTCTGAAACCTATTCAGTTTGGAGCACATAATGCTATCTTTCGTCATGTAAGTGTAAACTACTTTGTTATGGAATGTCAACTAGTTTATGAATGTATCGAAATTGTCTTACAACTGGGTAAGTACCTAGTCTTAAAAAGAATACTACCAGTATATATCATATCGTATATGTTATCTATTATTAGTAATTTTGTATTATAAATGTTTGTTTTTAGTCAGTCTTAACTCTTTAGAATATTCAAAACTATCCGGATTTCAAATAAAAGTATGGATAGTGCCGTCCACGAAGACGTGCCCCACTCCGCTCCGCTCCGTACTAATGACAGCTTATAGTACAGTAATCGCCGAGTGTGGCGTATCTTCGTGGATGGTATATACAGGGTGGCAGGGACATAATATCCTCAAATTCAATTTAACAGTAAAAAATAAGTGGTTATTGTTTCTGTAATTTCAGTTAGACGACACAGCTGTTCAATGCCTAACATGCAACAAGTTGCTAGCGCCCGGCAGGATGATCAAACATTTTGACGATGCAGAACATCACGAACTTTACGCGAAACTTCGCGTCGAAAGTAATAGAGTTGGTCAAGGAATCGACACTAAAGAAAACTGCCAAAGAGGCGAAGCCAAAGGAAACTGTCAAGAAAATGCAACCAGCATGACTTCAGCCATAGAAAATGATGGTCAAAAAATTAAACCGAAGATTGACAACGATGTTAATAAGAACAGTAACGAAAAATCACCGACAATAGACAAATCTAAAATCCTTGAATCCATTGCCAGGTACCAAAGTAAAGGAATCAATATTAATTTGGAAACAGAAACAGCATTCTGTAAAAAATGTTCCGAAGTTGTAAAAATTGATGTCAAGGAGATAGAGAACCACATCGAAAATCATTCATCAGCTAAAGCCGATGATTCTGATTTACTATATCCATCAAACCTGGATCAAATTTTGAATAGAGTCGATATAAATGACAAAACTATACAATCGTCTGACGATAAAGAAAATTCTGAGGTAGAAAATGTCATCATAAAAGCTTTACAAGATAATGTCCAAAATGCACATGAAGAAGATAATGATACCGATTCATCATCATCACACGACGAATTCTATGTTCCCCCGAAAGTAAACTTCGAAAAATGTAGCCAAGAAGAAGAGATAAATGACTTTGCAAAAGCAAATAAAATAACTTACAAAGAAGACAATAACCAATCTTTTTGTCGCATTTGTGAAGTCCGTATGCCAGCTACTTTTAGATCATTGAAAGAGCACGTAGAAGGAGCGAATCACAAAAGACGCTTGGGTTATAGAGGAGGCCTGGTAGCCTCCAACAAAAACTCTGAAAACAAAACTTCGGAAAAGCAGGTGAAGCAGTCAACGAGAGAATTTGTTGATTCGGTTTACGATGTACGAGAAATGTTTTATACCGCCAGTATCATTAACGAGGAGTTTTGTATTCTTCGGTATAGTATGCATGTGATGACTGAGAATAATTCAAGAATTCGGTGTTTTGTGTGCGAGGTGAACTTGCCGCCATACTCGGATATTGAGGACCATGTTCAGACAACACAGCACCTCCTTAAATGGTACAGACTGCCTGTCATTACATCGGAGAGAAGAGAATTCATCAGAGAGGTACTATGCTAATAATATATATTTTTTTCTTGTACAGTTCGACATAAAAGAGTCTGACGTGGTGACATTTGGAACTAAATATTTTACATAAGTAATGCAGACCTATGATGACGGCACTATTTTGCCGATTAAGTGCTAACAGGTTTTGAGTCACCCAGACGCAGCGTTTTTAACAATTTATTTTTAAATTCTTTTACTCATTTACCATTCGAAGTTACCTAAGTGCGCAAGCTGTACGTACCTGTCCAGAATTTGTTCTTTGTCATATTATAATCTACTTAACTGTTATGTTACAGGTTCGTCCCGGGATTTACCACTGCGGATATTGCAATCTTTTAGTCTCGGGTTGGGCCGACATGAAACTGCACCTCGAATGTTCTGACCACCGGGAAAACAGATCCGTCGGGGAAAGTCGAATGAGGCAGCATATGCCTGATTTACAGCGGCACAAGATGCAAAAAGATCTGGAAGCCATGGTCATGATGCGTTTCTTCAATATGTTTAATTGATGGTTAATTGACCTTGATTGAAATAGGATAGGACGATAATTTCTATGCCTGTCTATAATAATTTTTGAGACCGTTGATCGTTGAAAAAGTTTTAATTCTCCATAATTATTGTCTATTACTTACTATTTCCTAATCTACCCTAACCAACCCCTTTATTAAGTATAATTATTGGTGCCGATTCCTTTGTTCACAAACTAAACTAAATTTAAGTTCAGTGCATCCTTTTCTTTCTATGTCATTAAGAAAAGGACAGATGATACATTTTAGTTTAGTCCTGTCAAATTAATCAGCGCCTGTCACTACTCCATACAAGTTTAGACGTGATTTAAAAACTTGCCTACTAAAATTACGTCAATTTACGTCAAGAGCTGGTTAATTTGACAGGACTAAACTAAAATTTTTCTTCTGTCCTTTTCTTAATTAAATAGAAAGAAAAAGATGCACTGAACTTAAATTTAGTTTAGTTTGTGAACAAGGGAATCGGCACCAATGTCTGCGACTGCTACATTTCAGTTTTAAATTTAATTGTATTCGTTTGTCTAATCATTATCATACAATTGCTTTATTATGTATCCTGCATTTTCTCTGAAATTCATTTGAAATACTTACTTTTAATTTACTTATAATTATATTGGTGCCGATTCCCTTGTACACCGAACTAAACTATCACTAAAATTCCTTACTTTTGACTATGAGAATCTTAAAGCTATTCTTCAAAATAAATTCTCTAAGTTTAAAAATACACACACGTGATACCTTTTTTTTTTTTTTTTTTTTTGGGTGGGAAATTATCAAATAACTTCTCCCGCTCTGGGTGGAGCGGGAGGGCGTGTCAGACTCTTACTGACTAAAACCCACCCGTGTTCCTTCGGTTGCCCTGTTGCCGGGGGCCACGATTTCCCTATCGGTTTTCTTCGAACCCCCGGCGGGCATTGGCCCTAACGGACCCCGTCAATTCTGCTGACATCTCTTTGAGGCGCGCGTGGAACACAACGCACAGTCGACCCGGGCTTGGTCCTTATCGGACGGCGAGCTACCCATTGCTCACCGTCCGCAAGCCCGCGCCTACGGTGGCCGGAAATCGGCTCGCGATTCCCGCCCCGGGCGTCTCCTCCTGCGGCGGTTAGGGGCGTGAGGGCGCGAAATTTGCCTCTCCCTCACGCGTTCCGCCTCCTCCTTCGCGAGCATTACTGCTTCGCAGAAGGAGGTGACGGCCTGCCATTTCCTCTCGCTCCGTACCATGGCCCGAACCAGGGCCGGACGCGAGAGATCACCGCCGCCGATCGCCTCCACGAGGACACGGCGTTGCTCCGCCCAAGCCGGGCAGACCTCCACCGTATGCTCCACCGTGTCCTCAGGCCGATCCACACAATGGTGACACCCGGGTGTTTCCTCCCGCCTTATCCTGAACAGGTACCTCCCGAAGCACCCGTGTCCGGTGAGGACCTGCGTCAGGCGGAAGGTGAGGACGCCGTGACGTCTCTCTAGCCACTCCTCAAAGAGGGGTCTTATCGCCGCAATTGTGGCGTGCCCAGCGCGGGGTTGCGACAATCGCACCCTCCATGACGCCATGAGATCCCGCCGGAGCTCTGTCCGCTGTGCCGCGATTTCTTGCGGCATCGGAGTTAAGCCCCGGCGTTTCGCCTCCTCGCGCCACTCCCAGATGTGCGCGAGGACCTTTGCCTCCAGATCCCATGGCGGTAATCCGGCAAGGAGGCTCGCCGCCTCGCAGGAGACCGTGCGGTATCCTCGGGCCAGCCGGATGGCCATGACCCTCTGGGACGCGTTCAACCGGCGGGCTGGCCGCAGCCTCAATGAACGCGCCCACACCGGTGCCCCGTAAAGGGCCATGGACCGCACGATCCCCGCATAGAGCCTCCGGCAGGAGGCGTTTGGACCTCCCAGATTGGGCAGGAGCCGCTTCAAGGCAGCCCCGGCCCGGTCCAGTCTGGGAGCCAAACGTCGGAAGTGTTCTACGAAATTCCACCGGCTGTCGAGGACGAGTCCCAGATACTTCATCGTCGACTCGACACCGATGTGAACCCCTCCCGCCATTACCTGGGAACCCGACGGTGGCGCATTCCGAGGACCATGAAAACCCATGGCCTCAGACTTGTGCAGGGCCACCTCGAGTCCCAGCTGCCGGATCCTGTCAACGATTGTCGCAACCCCGCGTGTCGCTAAATCGGCCGCCGCCTGGTACGACCTCCCCTGCGCCAGGACTAGCGTGTCGTCAGCGTAACAAACGACGCTGACGCCGCTAGGGAGGTCGGCGCGCAGCACCCAGTCGTATCCGATGTCCCACAGATGCGGCCCCAGGACCGAACCCTGCGGGACACCGCACGACATCTCTTGCCGGTTCCACTCTCCTTGGTGACCGGGGTAGATGACGGCCCTGTCCGTCAGATAGGCCTCGACCACACGACAGAGGTAGGTCGGCATCCGGTGAAACCGGAGTGCCTCCCTGATGCAACTCCAGGGCAGGGTGTTGAAGGCATTGGCGATGTCTAGAGACACCGCCAAGACGACCCCACCCCGGGCCACAGCATCCCCCGTCGTGAGGGCCCGCACGCGCATGATGGCGTCCACCGTAGAGCGCCCCCTGCGGAAGCCGAACTGGCTCTCCGCCAGATCCGGCCCCACTCGCACCAGCTGCCCGACAAGGCGGTCCGCAATGACTCTTTCAAAGAGCTTGCCCACCTCATCGAGCAGCACAATGGGCCGATAAGCGGACGGAGAGTCCGCTGGGCGCCCCGGCTTCTTGATGAGGACCAGTTTCCCCGTCTTCCAACGAAGTGGGAACTGGCCCCTCTCCATGCATGCGCTTAGGAGCCCCCTTAGTCGAGGCCCGAGAGCCCCCATGGCCAGGACCCAGGCTTTTCCGGGTATGCCGTCGGGTCCTGGGGCGGTATTCTTCGCACTCATCTTGCGTACCGCCACTCTCATTTCTACCTCAGTCACCTCTGGAGCATCGTCGTCGTCGGTGTGGTCCGCATCGGGCACCGCAGAAGGCGGAGCCATGGGCGGAGGGGTATGATCCCCTCTGGAAGGGAACAGAGCGCTCACCACGTCCCCCACAAGCTGGGGCCGGAGACTCTGCGTCAGCGGGGGGGCCCATGGGCGGAGTTTCTCCCGCACCATTTTGTATGGGCGCCCCCACGGGTCCCTGTTGAGAGTCTCCAGCATCTCCTCTCGGGCCAGTGCCCTGGCCTGCAGGATCTCCGCTTGGAGGGCGGTCTTCGCCGCTCTGTACCCCTCGTACAACTCCGCCTGGATGGCTTCCGTATCCGGAGGGCGGATACGGAGCCTGCGGTGCCTGGCGTACCGGCGTCGCGCAGCTACGCACGCCCTGCGCAGAGCCTCCAGCTCTTGCGACCACCAGTACACCTGGCGCGAAGCACGTCTAGGATGGACCCGGGGCATTGCCATGTCACACACATTGGACATGGCCTCCCGGAACCACTCCGCCTCGTCGTTGATGTCGGCAGGCCTGTTCGGTGATGACACCCAGGCCTGCACGATCGAGGCTTCCAGGAGAAGCTCCCGGTCCAGCTGCTTCAGCGCCCACCGCGGACCACTCGGGGCCTGTCGGACCGGCGCACTCGAGGTCTGGGTGGAGACGTCAAACCGGATATACCGGTGATCGGAGTAGGTCTCCACCCCCTCCATGACGCGCCAGTCAATGACACGCGGTGACAGAGCGGGGCTGGCGAACGAAATGTCCACCACCGATTCACCCCGCATCCGCACACACGTGGGGACAGAACCCCGGTTTAGGACGACCAGGCCTGTCTCCAGAGCCCAGTCCTCCGCCATCCTACCCCGTGTGTCCGTATACCGGGAACCCCAAGCCAGATTCTTGGCATTGAAGTCCCCGAGTACGAGCACGGGGAGGGAACCAAACCCGACGACGACGACTCTTAACTCCGCAAGGGAGTTGTGGAACTCGGCAAGAGTTCGGTTCGGGGAGAAGTAAACACCCACCACGACAATCTCCCCGAACCGTGCTGCAACGCAACCCCGTCCTCTCTTGACCGACTCGAGGGACGGAGTACCGGCGGCGGCCGACGAAATGAGGGTCACTGAGCCGCTCAGGTCCTCCACCCAGTCATCCCTGGGCGGGACAAAGTACGGCTCAGCGACCACGGCGATGTTAATCGACCACTGCGCCATGCTCTGGAGCAACAGATCCTGAGCGGCGGCGCAGTGGTTGATGTTCGCCTGGAGGAGGCGTAATGGGGCCGTTACTGGCATTCCATGTCAGCCCCCTCCTCCCCCCGAGCCCCCTGCGAGGGCCCTGCTGCGGCGGCAACGGCGGCGGCAACGACGACGGTGGACACGGCAGCGACCCCGGTGGAAGTGGCGGCGGCTGCGGTGGTGACGGCGGTGGTGGCGGAGCGCTTGCCCCTGCCTCTGGCCTCGGCGGGTGGAGCGCAGGCCCTGCTCCCTGCCCGGTGATCGGCCGGCTTGCCAGCCGCCGCACATACGACACAGTGCGGCGTGGCGTTACACGAGCCGGCCTTGTGACCGGGCTGACCACAGCGGAAGCAGAGGTCGCTGCGGTCCACCTCCGAGGTGCATTTGACCCCCACGTGGTGGCCCACCTGGCAGCGGAAGCACCTCAGAGGTCTGGGCTCCAGCAGTTTGACCTGCGCCGAAACCCAGCCCACCAAAAGCCTTTGGCCCTCCCCGGCTATCTTTTTGGCCGCCGTCACGGGGCAGCTCACCCTGATGGCTTGCATTCCCGTGTGGTCAGGCTGGATGGTGCCTGCCTTAATCTGCTCGACAGAGCACCCTCCAGCCTTGGCGACGGCGGCCACCACCTTTGCCTCCGTCACGGAGTCGTCCAGGCCCTGGATGCGCAAGTCAGCGCACTTGGTGGGCCTGGAGACTCGGGCCTCGTCCGCATTTAGGGCCGCCTTCAACTTTTCGGCCAGAGCGTCGGCGGCCGGGCCACTGGCCGCACCAGGGACCTCCAGCATCCGGGCCCCGGTTGCCGTGATCTTAATTTTGATGCCCCTGGCGGCGCCGATCTCCTCCAAGTTCATGACCTTATCCACCTTGGCGAACACGTCTTGGTAGGACACGCCCCTTTTCTCCGCTTCCGGCTGCAGTGTGACCACCACAGCTGCGGACTTCGGGGCGCGGAGCCTAGCCGCAACGCTTCGTTCCTTGCGCCGCTGCCGCCTCGCCTTCTTTTTGGCCGCCCTTGCCGCCTTACCAGCCCTTTTGTTCTCCCCGGCTACTTGCCATCCGGCGTCGGCCGGAGGAGAAGATTTGGGAGGCGGAGGCGGCAGTTTTGCCACCGCCCGGGCCGGAGCCCTCGCCATCAGGGCCGGGGTCTTCGCCGCCTGCGCAGCCGCTGCGCCTTTGGCCTGCCCCTGCCTACCTTGGCTTGACTTGGCCGTGGCAGATGCAGCGGCAGCATACGACGACGCCGCCCTCCGCTGGTCCAAGGCCGGCTGGCTCGCCGCCAGCGGGGGGCGCAGGACGATGGCCTCTAGGGCGGAGAATCTGCTCCGCAAGGCAGCCATCTCCTGCCGTACCAGGGCCAGAACCCGGTCCTCTGCAGGTACGGGCACGGGCACGGGCACGGGCCCACCCTGCCTATGCCGCTCCCCTCCCTGCGGCACCTCCCGGGGGCCGGCTGCTCGCAGCCCAGCCAGGTCCGCTCGGAGCTTCTCGTTCTCCTTTCGGAGAAGCTCCATGGCGGCAGTCAGCTTGGCAACCTCCGCCCGCATCTCGGACATTCCGTCCGACGGAGGCCCAAAGCGAAGTTCTTTCGCTGCCGCCAAAATAGAGGCCGTGGCCGCGGGTATGGCCTTGTCTTTTGAGGACTGAATCCTCTTCAAGGCCACAGCCTTGATCGCGGCTGCCACGACCTCCGCAAACCTGTCTGTCTGCTCCGAGTTTAAGCCGCCAGCGGCATCCGTCTCACCCCCTGAGGCGTCTGAGGGGACCGCCACGCTGCTGGTCTCTCCAGGGTGGTTTCTCTCCGTGGCGAGTCTCTCGGCTCGCTTGGCCATTTCGGCTGGGCTGGTCTGGCTCGACTTACCACCCTCCTTGGTGGTGAGTCCTCTACCCACACCTTTAGTTTTTGCCCGGGCCTTGCCCCGCCGGCTGGTGTGGATCTTCCGCCTGTCGTCGGCGGAGGACCACTCACCATCTCCTGAATTGGGGCGCTTCCGGAATAATTTTCGGATTATTCCGTCAGCCCCCACCACTTCGCGCCCCGAGCTCTGGCTAGAGCCCTCCGCGCCTGATGCAGCGTCGGACTCCGACCCCGCATCACTCTCCACCTTTTTTGTTGTGTTGTTTATTTTTGTTTTTTAGTTTATCCATAGTTGTTCCCACGAGTATATATATTTTTATCGTCTCAAAATGTGTGGTTCGCACTAGTGACTAATTAAGCTACCCATTAGTCAAGCTAACAACCTCCCTCACGGTGCGCCGCCGCTTGGAGGTTTGGGGTGATTTTTTATAGAGGTTTTCTACCTCGCGGCCCGGGCGATTAAGCCAAGACCCTCGACCCCCGTCAAATGCCAGAGACATGACCTTGACACTCTTCGGGGCTACGAGACCAGCGGTGACAGGAGAAAAGACTTCCTCCTGCCCGCCCGACGGCAGGGTTAGTGCACGCCGAGCCCGCTCCTCCTCTAAACGCTGCTCAACGAGTGCTCCCTAGTGAGTACCCGTTAGAGCGTTCCACCGACAGGATATTGGCATACGGACAACGAGACCCCTAACTGGGGAGTCATTGTCCGTACCCCAGGGTGCACCGTCCCGGAGACTGGCCTTCCCCCCGGACGCATCCATAAGGGAACTCCAGCCCCCAGGCACACGGGGAGGTTTCCTGTCCAAGCACCCCACACACGTGATACCTAACCACGTGAATCTTTTTAGAGCCGGAGGCGCGCAGGGGGGCAGCCTCGTCGTGTTTTATATGGAATTTTTCATTTTTTGTATGGAAAATAAGAAAAAAAAAAAAAAAAAAAAAAAAAAAAAAAAAAATTATTACCCACATGTAGAGTGTTAGGGGTTTAAAGGCTTTAAAGGGGGTCGAAATTTTCACTATTTTTGCGTTTGGACACACCGTTTTCGAGATATAAGCAAAAGAAAAAAAAAGATTCCGTACTGTTTTTGCATTTGAAGTCGAGGTGTTGGTGTGAATTTATAGTTCATGACAACCAATTTTATTCCACACGTTTTTAGTCGCAATTAAAAATAGTCAGATTTAGTTAGAAAATTTAAATTTTAGGTGAAAAACGTCAAATTCAGAAGAGCAAAATTGCCATTTTCACTAAATTAATATGTATCATCTTAGTGCTGTCAAACTAAAATATAGTTAAGTTGTGTCACTTTAGTCTATTTCAGAATGGGAAATCGTCGTTTGACAGGAATAAACTAAATTTTGGTGATTTTTAGTTTAGTTTAGAGGCATTTGTGACAAGAGAATCGGCACCAATGTTTCTCATTAAGTTTCGCTCATTTTTAATTATTGTATTCATTAAAGGATGTTATTACGTTGTTTTGTTTTATTTCGCTGACTAATTATTTGAGGATAAAGTAATTGTCTGCCCCGCGGTTAAACTATACAGGATGGTCCAAATAGAGACGTTATAAAACAATAATTAGATACCACATACCTAGGGATATCCGAAAACACAACATACCGTGTATGTTCCACGGTTTTTTTGTAGCTTTCGAGTTATTTTTAGAGTTTTCTGCCGGTGGTGCTTCAAAACTTCATTTCTTTGTTTCTAGTCGGTATTTTTCAATATTTTTTTTGTGACATTTTCTTCTTAAATGTTACTTTCATACGTAAAATAATAAATTTTCTAACGTTTCTGTAAGTTAGGCGATTGGCACACTGCACCGCATCACGCAGCGTAGCGCGTGAATGCGTGTTTTAACGTTGCTTGTAAGTATCTCCATTTGTATAGAAAACACGCACAGTCCAACACACAGAAAATGCATCCACGCGCGTTCATTTTAGTTCGTTGACACGCAACATGCAGCGTGATGCGGTGCAGTGTGATAATCGCCTTACTCAAAAAAGTATCAACAGCAGGGATTAAGTTTTTAGTGGGATAGACTGAAATGTTCAACTTCAAGCCCGGGCGCGTTGTGTTCCACGCGCGCCTCAAAGAGATGTCAGCAGAATTGACGGGGTCCGCTAGGGCCAATGCCTGCCGGGGGTTCGAAGAAAACCGATGGGGACATCGTGGCCCCCGGCAACATGGCATAGGAAGGAACACGGGTGGGTTTTAGTCAGTAAGAGTCTGACACGCCCTCCCGCTCCACCCAGAGCGGGAGAAGTTATTTGAAAATTTCCCACCCAAAAAAAAAAAAAAAAAAAAGGTAAATATGGTCACTTGGCGGTGGTAACGTAACGTTTTACTAGGGGAAGGGGGGTAAAGAAAAACGTTACGGCGCGTTATATGGGGGGATGGGGGGGTCAAAAATCTTCAAAAATTGCGTTACGTAATACTTGAACGCAACTAACGGATAATCCGAAATAATCTCATATCCGAAACCGGTATAATTTATCATTTCTATATCCGTATCCGTATCCAGATCCGAAATTTCATATCCATAACATCCCTGCTATCCATAACAAACCTGCAGGTCCCTAAGCTATCCAAAACATTTAAAAAGGTTTATTCGCTGTAATCGGCCTTCGAAGGTTGATAAGCTAAAGATCCTTTTAAACTATTATTTAGCCTACTTATATAAATAAATTTTAAAAAAATGTTCTAGTAATCCTTATCCTAACTAATGTTATAAATGCGAAAGTGATATTGTTTGTTTCGCTTTCACGCTAAAACGGCTGAACGGATTTGGCACATGGGTACATGACCTGGGTTAGGACATAGGATACTTTTTATCCCGATAGATAATTTCCTACCTCCACACGGGTGAAGCCGTGGGCAAAAGCGTGTATATTAATAATTAATAAGATACTAATTTGACATTTCAAATGATTGTTTTTTCAATTTAGTATTTTTATTAACACTATAACATCCTGATGACGGTTGGACGTGTCCCCGGTCGAAATCAATCTTGCGAACCAGTACCCCTGAATCCAGAGCAAGTTGAAGAAGTCTTGGCCGTCTACAAGTTCAAGAAAAATTGCTAGACGAACTGCAATTCCACGAACTTTGGTTCTAAGAATTCTTAAAAAAGGTGAGCTTTAAAAAAACCGGTCAAGAGCGAGTCGGACTCAAGCACCGAGAGTTCCGTATCATTTAAAATTTTCATCATTGAGGCCTGTTATATTCATCAGAGAATTACTGCGGTGTAGAATATTGTAGTTTTAGGTCGGCGCCATCTCTTGACCGGTAGTGGAACTAATGTAATTTTGGTTGATGATTTCTGAAATAGTGTGCTATTTGGAGACATAGTTTTATTTTTTCCTGTAATCTTTACATAAACTTCTATCACATAGAATAATTTAAAAAAATTCTCTATGCAAACTTCGGAGATAAGGGGGGAACGGGTTTTTTTAAATATTTTTGTCAAAGGTCAAAAACTATGCGACCTAAAAAATAGTTTTTTTTTGAGAATGTGCAAATAGCGCTATTTCATATGATACCCTACATGCCCTAGTAGCCCCACTTCAAATTTTTAATACCCCGTTTACCATGTTTTAAAAAAAAAAACTCTTATTTGCTAAATAGTTGGGCAAACGTCATCTATAACTATTCCAAATTTCAAGTTGATAGCATTAGTAGTTCTTGAGATATCCAGCTGTGACAGACAGACTGAGTCGCACCATAAGGGGTCCTTAAGGTCCTTTTTTCCATTTTGGTACGGAACCCTTACTAAATGACACCTTATTTCCTTAAATTTCAAATTTATTTATTTTGGGACAACTAGATCCAAAGGTTAGTATACAAACTTAGAAACTATTGTTAGTACTTAAATACAATTACAAAGGACAATACTCATTAAATGTTTGACAATCTGTCAATTTGTGTTTTGAAATAAACATGAGTTGATCCTACGCGTTACGTCTCGGTCTACTTCACCATCCCCTTGGAAAAGCTACCCGAACGTTCTGAAAGTCGGAGCAGGTCGTTACCGCCCGCCCACGTTCGCATGAACGTAAAAATATCATAAATATTTTCCGCACATTGGATTTTCAACGCTCTGTTTAGCACCGAGAGTTTAAAATCCAATATTGTGCTTTTTGGACACGCTGGGATGCACTGTTGAATAATTATAGTTACAGAACATTTGAATTTCGCGGGCTGCCTTAGCGCATCCCCCTTAACTCATCATAATCTGTTACGACGCCTCATTGAGGTGGATAACAATTAAAATTCTATTGTGTCTCGTTAATGACAGTTGAAAGGTTATGGGCCCACCACAAATCTTCATTCGTCGTAGCCGCTAGGATAGTGTTCTGTGGTCGTAGGCCTTTTTGAGGTCAACGAATACCTGCAAGTTTTTTTATACGAATCTATGTATTTCTCGCACAGCCGGCGGATAGCGAGTTCTCCGACCAGAAATATTTTTCGAAATTTCAATCTCTTCTCTTAGTCATAACTCTCTCTCTCTCTCTCTTAACTTTGTCTTATTTACTGGTTTATTCATAAGCACACCACTCCAGTCATTCTCCTCAATTGACCGGTTAAATAGTCATGACCTCGAGGTCAGCTATGAGAAGCCCTACAGAAAAAAGAAAAAAGAACATTCTCCTCATTCAACAGTCTTTCATTAAACCCATCCTTAATTTTAAAATTTAGTAACGACAGATAAATTAATTATTTTAAGATACATGGTGCTCATATATTCATTTACAAACATTGCAACCGTACACGATTTTTCCTAGCATTTTAGCAAATAATTTGTCGGTGTGTGTTTGCATTGTTCAAGCAAAGGTTGATTTAACGTGTTAGCCCACGTCCGCACGGACGTAAAATTATTGCAGCGGGATTTTTTGCACACTGGATTTTCAACGCTCTGCTTAGCGCCGAGAGATGTAAATCCAGTGCGCGATAAAATACCGCAGCGATATTTTTACGTCTGTGCGAACGTGGGCTTAGAATACTACGAGAAATTGTCTACGGTTGTAATATTTGTAAATTAATATGTGACCAATAATAATTAATTTATGGGATATTATAAATTGCATATCAAATAAATAATCGCCTATCAATACATACTCATCATTTATATTCTTTTTTACATCAAATAACTTACTTCACTACAAATAAACTAAATGTTTAACAAAACTCAAACTGCAGATAATTCGAAATTATACATCAATATAACATTACTTTTTCCTCATAATGCAATACAGTTAAATTTATTTTTGTACAAAATACTACATACATATCATAAATACTGACTGCACAGCAAATTAATAATATAAAAAAAACAAAACTGGTTGTTCTATGGCTGAATGGTAGGTTAGGTTAGGTTAGAACTGTGACCACTTAATATACCGCACGAGCCGAGCGAGCGTTGCCGCGGCAGCGGCCGGCGAGTGCCAGTGCGAACATCGTGTTTTCGAGAGCAGTTTACCAAGATATTTCCCCATAGAACAACCAGTTGAACCATGGGTAAATTTACTTCTCCGTAGTACAACCAGTTGGACATCGCAGTTACTATCGCTAGTATCACCGGTGGTTCAGTTCGGTAGTACTAGTGGGAACAAACGTTGGTATTGTTGATCGAAGGAACAAACAGTCTCACTAGAAAACTGCTGTACATAATATAAAAATAGAAGCTATATTTAAAAGAAAAAGAGTTAACATGTATAATGTGCATTAAGATTATTAGCTGTGCATTGATGAAAAAGCTTTTGCTTTAGGAAAAATCGCTGTACGCTGCGAAAATAAATTGTAGTGTGTTTAGTGATATTTTGAGTTGAATATTTTGCTGTGCAATCAGTAATTTTGATGGGAATTCGGAATCTTATTGCATAGAAAAAGGATATTTTTTGATACTACCCTTAATTTATCCGTCATTGCCTACTTTTAATTACGTACAGACGCCAGCACATCAAGCTACCCGAAACTGTAAAATTTTCCCAATCAACTTTGAACCTTAAACTTCAGCGATAAAGTTGAAAATCTATTAAATCAATTTGACAGATTGTAGTAGCCTGATGTGCTGGCGTCTGTACAATGTATTATTATTATTTTTCACAAATCAGTTTTCAAAAGACAAACTTCTCATGGGCTCTTACCCAGCTTTTGGCCCAGCGGGGGGCAAATCAGAAAGTTCATAGGTATATTAAAATTTAATCAAATTATAATATATTTTTCACTACACATTAGGTAACCTTAATTTGCGTATTCAAAAAATTATTTTGAGTTTATTATATTTTTTTTATAGGTAGGCTATTCATCGGTTTTGCCAGTGCCTTTATTTACACTTGCGTGCGCATCGCTATTGGAAAAAAGAAAACCAGCGCGCCATTTTTCATAAATATTTGTTAACGTTTTCGTTGTGTGGTTAATTAATTATTATGAAAAATACGAAATCTAAAGTATTGTCACCAACCGATGTAGAAAGGTATTTAAAAGAAGCTCCGGAAGTCCGGATAGTCAGTACCTGGCAACAAAGGTCAGCTGAACTTTATAAATCTACATATAATTTTGTCTTCCTCGGTGCTCCTTACATGACTCATTTTTCCGCGTTCAAACATTGTTTATCACCGTATCCACCGTAAAGAATACTGTCATACAAATGACGGTACATGTCACATGTGAAACACCGCTCTCTAGGAAACACATAGGTAAACTTGTTTCTATAGACGTCATTAGTGATGTGCCGGATATCCGAGGGAGAAAAAAGATCTGTATCCGTATCCGTTACTTTTTGGCGGATCTTAAACGGATCTTTTATATTAATACATTTCACTACGTATATGAAATATTTAAGATATGTAGCAATGAAATAACATCAATCCAAATTATAAAAAAAAAAAAACATTTTCATTATAATTTAAGTAGAGTAAGTACCAGTAAATTAAGTGGTAGTAAAACTATCTTTGTAGTGAGATCAAACCTCTAATATTTATGCTATGCTATGAAATAATTATGTGAGTTAACACATCAAATAAAACTATGTTGTTTTCAAGAACTTAAAAAAATATACGTCATAAATAGTCATAATTAACATTGAGTAATGGTAAATTGTATTTCAAAAAGTGTAACTTGGCAGCTTTGTCCCCCAAAAGTTAGTTACGATGAGGATCATAAATAATTCCTGCTGAACCTGCAGAAAGTTGAGATCCGTATCCGTATTCGCGGATCTAGACCCTTATGATCTGTATCCGTATCCGCGGATCACATTTTTTAACGATCCGGCACATCACTAGACGTCATTCAACGTTACGTTGAATGACGGTCACTGCTCTTCTAGGAAACCGTAGCTTTACCAGAGCGCTATTAATTTATCATCAAATAATAGTTAGCGAAATAAAACAAAACAACGTAAAAAAAATACTATTTATTCATGAATATAATAATTAAAAATGAGCGAAACCTAATGAGAAACAACAACATTATGTTAATTAAAAGTGTTCCAAATTAAAACTCTTCAGAGAAAATACAGGATACATAATAAAGCAATAGAATGATAATAATGATTAGACTAAACCTAATTAAATTAAATCTAACTGAAATGTAGCAGTCGAAGACAATAATTTTATTAGATAGTGCAATCCACAAAGACGCGCCCCACTCCGCTCCGTACTAGAGTTCAGCTTACAGTACAGTAATCGCAGAGTGGGGCGCCTCTTCGTGGATTGCACTATCTGTAGAGTAGACTAGAAAATAGTAAGTAATAGAGAATAATAATGGAGAATTAAAACTTATCAATCAACAAAAAACTTACAAATTATCGTCCTATTCTATTTCAATCAAGTTCGAAGTAAGGTCAATTAACCATCAATTAAACATATTGAAGAAACTCATCATGGCCATGACTTCCAGATCTCTTTGCATCTTGTGCCGCTGTAAATCAGGCATATGCTGCCTCATTCGACTTTCCCCGACGGATCTGTTTTCCCGGTGGTCAGAACACTCTAGGTGCCGTTTCATGTCGGCCCAACCCGAGACTAAAAAATTGCAATATCCGCAGTGGTAAATCCCGGGACGAACCTGTAACATAACAGTTAATTAGAATAAAATATGACAAAGAACAGATTCTGCGTAAGTAGGTAGGAAACAAAAAGAAAAAAAAAAATACAGTGGCACTCCGGGAATGCCGACAGAAGTGAAAACTTGAACAAGATCGCCCTAGTGGAAGAAAAATACTTGCATTGAACATTGATCCGTAACGTAATATAATTAAAACGCACAATCGCATTTACAATAAAAAGTAAGTTCAAAAACTAAAACCCGACTAAAAGGTATGAAACAAGAAAATATTTAGACAGAAGTCAAGACATATGTACAAAAATGATCAAAGTAAAGCCGTGGTCGCATGCCATTATAATTTTGTAGGTGTACAAGCATGCGACCACGGCTTTACTTTGATCATTTTTGTACATATGTCTTGACTTCTGTCTAAATATTTTCTTGTTTCATACCTTTTAGTCGGGTTTTAGTTTTTGAACTTACTTTTTATTTAAACTATTTTGGGGTTATAGTTTCGTGATAAAGTATTTGCAGAGCAGCTTATTTTTATATTTTATGGTATGTATGGTTATATGTTATTTGCCGTACGTAGCACAGTCTCACTTTTGCTTGTTTTTAACAATTTAAACATATTTATTTACTTGGACAATATGATATATATACATATTTGTAATGTGCTCATCAAGCCCTTTCATTTGATACCCAACATGGCACAATTCAATTATTTTTATTTTTTATTTCGTTACTTTATGTCCTCTAGAGGGCGCCATATTGCATTTAATGTGACGTCACATAGCTTATAACCAGCGGACAATCAAAACGCTTCTAATGATACCTCACTTGTCAAATTATGATAGGCAGTTTAGAAGTTATGAGGTAACAGATGAACATACATACATACATACCGGTCAAAATCATAACCCTCCTTTTTGCTTCGCCGTAGTCGGGTAAAAATGAGGTGTTGGTAACGGTGTCGCGAGTTCAATTGTTTTTTCCCATCTCAAAAATGCCCAACGCTCCTAAAGAAGTTTTCACTTAAAAAAATTACCTCTCTGATGAATTCCCTTGTCTGCGATGTAATGACAGGCAGTTCCCACCATTTATCGAGGTGCTGTGTTGTCTTAACGTGGTCCATAATATCCGAATATGGTGGCAAGTTCACCTCGCACACAAAGCATCTCATTCTTGAATTATTCTTCGATATCAAATACATACTATACCGAAGAATACAAAACTCCTCGTTAATGATACTGACGGTACAAAACATTTCTCGTATAACGTAAGATGACTTAACAAATTCTCTCGTCGACTGCTTCGCCTGCTTTTCCAAAGTTTTGTTTTCGGAGTTTTTGTTGGAACCCAAGCGTTTTTTGTGATTCGCTCCTTCTACGTGCTCTTTCAATGATCTAAAAGAAGCTGGCACATGTACTTCACAAATGCGGCAGTAAGATTGGTTATTGTCGCCGTTGTAAGTTATTTTATTTGCTTTTGCAAATTCTCTTGAGACTTCTTGGCTACATTTTTCAAAGTTTTCTTTCGGCGGAATAAAGAATTCATCGTCTGACTTTGACGAATCGGTATCATTGTCTTCTCCATGTGAGGCAGCTTTAGAGGCAGAATTTTGGTCATTATCTTGTACAGCTTTTACGATGTCATGTACATTATGTACTACCTCAGTATTTTGTTTATCGTTAGACGATTGTGTAGTTTTGTCGTTTATATCGACTCGATTCAAATTTTGATCCAGGTTTGATGGATATAGTAAATCAGAATCAAAGCCTTTAGTTGAGCAATGATTTTCAATGTGGTTCTCTATCTCCATGACATCAAATGTTACAACTTTGGAACATTTTTTACAGAATGCTGTTTCTATTTCCAAATTAATATTGATTCCTTTACTTTGGTACCTGGCAATGGATTCAAGGATTTTAGATTTGTCTATTGTCGGTGATTTTTCGTTACTATTCTTATTAACATCGTTGTCAATCTTCTGTTTAATTTTTTCGCCATCTGTTTCTATGGCTGAAGTCATGTTGGTTGCTTTTTCTCGACAGTTTCCTTTAGCTTCGCTTCCTTGGCAGTTTTCTTTAGTGTCGATTCCTTTAGCAACTCCGTTAGTTTCGACGCGACGTTTCGTGTAAAGTTCGTTATGTTCTGCATCGTCAAAATGTTTGGTCAGCCTGCCGGGCGCTAGCAACTTGTTACATGTTAGGCATTGGACAGCTGTGTCGTCTACCTGAAATCACAGAAATTATAACCAGTTAATTTTACTGTTAAATTGAATTTGAGGATTTGTTATATGCACATATAAGAATAGAATATTTAGGCACACAATAGGGCATGCAGTCATCTGCATACCCTATTGTGTGCCTAAATAGTTCTTTTACCCGTCACCCGTCACCTTCCCAGATACAAGGATTGCGAGGTCATCCTCGCAATCCTTGTATCAGGGAAGGTGACGGGTTCGATCTGTAACCTCACTCAGCAAGCACACAGTAGTAAGTTGGTGCAGGATCAGTGAACCCCACTAAAACTGAACTAGTCATGTTTACCCAAAAACGAGCATTAGGCCCTTCCGCCTACCCAAACTGTTCGATACAGAACTTCAGTTGGGCAACGAGGTCAAGTACCTCGGGGTCATTCTAGACAGTAAGTTAAACTGGAGTAGTCATGTAGACAACAAGCTAAACAGGGCCTGTATTTCCTTCCGGCAGTGCATGAGAATGATAGGTAAGAAGTGGGGCCTATCCTCCAAAATCATAGTGTGGCTGTACACAGCAGTGATCCGCCCTATGATCGCGTACGGGGCCGTGGTCTGGTGGCCCGCACTCGGCTAGTTTCAGATTCCAACAAACTACAACGCACGCAAAGACTAGCCTGCGTGGTGACCACAGGCTGCATGTGGACCACTCCGACTGCAGCAATCGAAGCCATGCTGGGACTGCCCCAACTCCACCTGTTGATACAGCAGGAAGCGCCAATGGCGGCGGTGCGTCTTAATGCAATTAATCTCTGGGGTATGTAAGTCACACAAAACACCGCGCTGCTTGAGGAACTCAATAATGAGTTCCCTATTACGAAAGCCGTAAATGACCGGGTACCCAAACAATTTATCTTTGATAAAAAAAATATAGGATCCAAGTTCACGAGGATTGCAGATGCGAGGGTTTGCGCCCAGCATAGTTGCGAATCTTCACTGACGGATCCAAAACAGGTAGTGGCATAGGTGCTGGAATCTTCTCGGAGGACTTCAACATACACATAGCCACACCATTGGGAGTCCAAAACATTTTTTATTGACGTGGCAACCGCATGAAAATGCTGTTGCTTTGTAGTTTAGACCCTATTTATTTAATTTAAAAAATTACCATCTTAACACGTGGGCCGTTTACGCACTCGCGAACTCGCGAATGTAGAAAAAAAAAAGAGTTATGAGGCAACCGCTCCAAAAACGGTAAGCTTATTCATTGGTACCACTATATGTTGCAAAAAAAATGCCATCCGATTCTGCTGGGCAGTTTCTGAGAAACAACGCTTCAAAGTCGCCAATAAACACTTTTTTGCGAATTGTTTAAACAAAAATCGAAATAAAACAAATTATTAAAAAAAACAAAAAACCCGACTGCAAAAACTCAACAGAAAAGAAAAAAACAAGCATTATAATCTATAGGATTTTGGTATTGCAGGCGGGGACAAACAAAAGTTTCACCAAAATTTCAGGTTATTGGTTTGTCCCCGCCTGCAATACCAAAATCCTATAGATTATAATGCTTGTTTTTTTCTTTTCTGTTGAGTTTTTGCAGTCGGGTTTTTTGTTTTTTTTAATAATTTGTTTTATTTCAAACTTTTTAGTTTCATTAATATATAAATAACTAGCTTTTGCCCGCGGCTTCGCCCGCGTGGATGTCGGATAATAACCCACAGGAACGTGCTACCGGGATTCAGAGTATCCTATGCCCTAACCTATCTAGGTCATGGCCTATCCTATGCCTTTCATTTAGAAATCCGTTCAGCCCTTACGGCAGGAAAAGGTAACAGGCACATAATAAATCTATTTTAGGGTTCTGTATCTCAAAATGAATTTTTTTAACCCTTAAATGATGACTTATTTTTTTTTTTCTACTTCGTTGTCTGTCAAGACCTTTTTTCTCAGGAACGAAGAGGCATCAAGTTGAAATAGATATCAAAAACTTAGATCTACGGTCTCTTGGATCTGTAACGAAATCAAACTTCCAAGTCAACGCAATAAAAAAACGGCAATTTATGCCGCATATTTTGAAACTCGCAAATAAACCAGTCTATTTGGTAATTTCCGTTGGCCCAGCAGCATGAAGTTTGGCGAGAAGCAAGGTCAAGTAAAGAGGAAAATCCAAAAATTGGTAATTTATGAACTGCAAAGTTAAGTTTGTTCTTCAATCCGGGATCAAAAATTATAGACCGTGTCTTGAAGTAACATTTAGTACGTATTTCATTCAAATCGGTACTCTCCACTCTATTAAAAGTTATTTTTCAATTGAAAAGTTAAGTTTGTCCTTCAATCCTGTTTTGGGAATTCAGGCAGCCAATCAAGCACAGCTTTGAGACGGAACCTTTAGGGCGTAAATCCTACTCATATTTGTCCGGCTTTTTAACATAAATAAAACAGGTTTATATGATTCTAAATGCCTTACTTAAAATACTAATTATTATTCATTTTACTATTATCACCATCATTAATTTGTAATATCTAGGTACTCTAGTGCCGCCATTGAACCGAAGTAAAACCCACATGTTAGAAAGGTTAGTTTACGACTAATTGTGATAACTTTGACAGAGTGGGCCGATTTTAATTAAATATAGACTAAATTATATAATTCAAGATACAGACTATGGCTATATTTCCAATTTCCTTAAATCTCTTAAAAAGAAGACACAAAAAAAATCAATATAACATGTGAATTTTAAAATCATCCCCCAAACAGGTAAAATAGGGGGTTTACCTGTTTGGGGGATGTTTTAAAAAAAAACGCAGAAATGTGTACTTCTTAGCATACATTTTAATTTTCATATCTCTAACTTAAGAAGTGCTGGATTTGCCATACAAACTGTCATCCCCTGTAGGATCTCTCATCTCATGCCCTTTAGGATTATTTTTGAGACAAAAAGTACCCTATATCCATCTCCAGGATGCCATCTATCTCTTTACCAAATTTTATCGAAATCCATTCAGTGGTTTAGCCGTGAAAAGGTAACAAACATACAGGCACAGTTACTTTCGAATTTATAATATTAGTATGGATGAATTGATGATTGACTGCTTAGCTCTATAAAAGTATAGCATGATGATAATCATTTAAAAGGTTAAATCTTTAACTATCTGCTACATTCGTTCCTTATTCAGCCCAGTGAAGTATTGGAATAATTCAACTGTTGTATAGTGGTATATTGTGTTCATTTAAATAATGGTAACCTCATTAAAAAGATTTTTCAACATACAAAGGTATATGTTCTATCTCTTCTCATTTCATACGAAATGTATGGGAAGTTTTTTTTGCAATTTCTGACTTTTTTCGTACTCAAACCTCAGTTGGCCTAATATAGTTTATTGATCTTAGTAATAAGAAATAGGATCAACCGGTATCAAAAAAGTTGTTGTGAAAATTGGCCATTTTCTTGCTGACTGTACAATTTTTTCAAAATCTGCATTTTTGAATGCAAATCAAAATGTTTCAAAAAGTTAAGGACAGTCTCCTGAGACTGTTTTCTTGTAGCGACAACGGTTTTGTACCTGCCCTTATTGCCCCATCTCAAAATCCACCCTGTATATGCGAATTTCCAAAAATCCGTTCTTAACGAACGTCTACTAAGTATAAACGAGGTAGTTTATACTTAGTAGACGTTCGTTAAGAACGGATTTTTGGACCTACCAAATTTCATCTTTTTACGTCAAGTGGTTTTCGATACTTCGTGATGAAGTCAGTGAGTGTGAGTCGCGTGAGTGAGTGAGTGACCTTTCGCTTTTATATATTTAGATTATGCATATGTATTTGGAATTGACTCATTACTAACTTTTATTTGATACCAGTAATGTATTTTTTTAAAACCTACCCCTCCTTTTTTTTATTTGCAGATGCAATATATAAATATTATATAGCCTATGTCACTCCTACTATTAAGACGAACCTAACGACACCTCATACGTTAAAATCCATCAAGCCGTTTAGGCTACAGAGCGTGCCAAAGAAATAGACATACATACATACATACATACATACATACATACATACATACATACTCTCGAAAAACATTACCCTCCTTCTGGGGCAGTCGGGTAAAAAAATAATTCTAAAAGTAGTTTAAATCGGATGGCATGCATTCCCCCCATTCGGACGATACGGGGGTGTTCAGTATCACTTTAAGACCCAGATTACCATTCGCTATCAGGTTGCCTCTCCGATTAAATTTTACGTGCCATTGCCTTGAAGAGTTAAGACTAACTAATACCAAACATTAATACAAAAACTTTTTCCAAAAAAAAACAACCGACTTCAAAAAAAAAACACTACAAAGTGAAAAATAACTTTAATTTCGGAAGTCGGTGTCTTTGGTTTTGAATTTTCGTTTGTCACCGACTTCCGAAATTAAAGTTATTTTTCACTTTGTAGTGTTTTTTTTTTGAAGTCGGTTGTTTTTTTTTGGAAAAAGTTTTTATTTTTCACTTTTTAGTTGTGGTACCTACCCCACACAAATTCGAATACCACTACCTGCTATGTAAATAACAGTGACAAGAAGTTATCATATCATCTACATACTAAGTGCAAAAAAATACGTATAATTGAAGCTAACTCAAGAACTACCCAAGCAAAGTTAATAAAATTTATATGGGACCACCTCTGAAGTATGATCTACCAAACAAAAAAAGAATCATCAAAATCTATTCATAATTGGCGGAGTAATCGCGTAACAAACATACAAAAAAAAAAAAAAAAAAAAAAAAAAAAAAAAACATACAGACGAATTGAGAACCTCCTTCTTTTGGAAGTCGGTTAAAAATACTGATAGTATATAGGAATACTGGTAGTATAATAATTATACCTTCTTTTTAAGACTAGGTACGATGTACTTATCAATGCTAAGTAAATGAACTAGTTGAAATTCCATAACAAAGTAGTTTATACTTACATGACGAAAGATGGCATTATGTGCTCCAAACTGAATAGGTTTCAGAACCAAATTTAAACAGTGGCTTGCACCAGTTTTATGATCACTCTCATCTTCGAACTCCTCGTTACAGAGCGAGCATATTCCATCGATCAGGCCGTGCCAAGACTTTTCATCAATAAGAATGTTATTGAACGCAACAACATCACCACCCATCGGTTTGAGGAGAAGAATTCTCTTGTTATGCTTGTGTTCATCTTCAGTGATATGTAAATTAACTTTGGAGGCAATTGGCATCAGAACGTTACAGAACTCGCAGTAGTAACCCCCTTTGAACTGAAAAACAAATGACTAGTTAGATTCATGTGAATGTAGTAATTATTGATATGATGGACAGAATTCCTAAATGTTGGGCGGAATTCAGATTTCAAAATACTGATAAAAACCTATACATCGTACGGTACAGTTAAGCCGGCGGAGGCGCTAGACATAGCAGCAATATTTGGTCACTGGTTTGATCACATGTCTGGCACGGGTGTTTGGGTCCCAAACACCCGTGCCAGACGTGATCAAATTAGTGATGTGCCGGATATCCGTATCCGCGGATATCCGAGGGAGAAAAAAGATCTGTATCCGTTACTTTTTGGCGGATCTTGAACGGATCTTTTATATACAGATACAGGATACGGATCTTTTTTCTCCCTCGAATATCCGCGGATACGGATATCCGGCACATCACTAGATCAAATATTGCTGCTATGTCTGGCGCCGGAGTTAGGCAAATAAGGTAGTCTCCGGAAAACCCTGCAGTGACCACAGAGCACCAACGGCAGAATACACAAAATGGAGCGCTTACACAAGCAACATTATGATTGCAAATTCCGATAATTTCTACACAATCTTGGTATTTGCCGCAAATTGCTCGGTGTTCCCGAAACGTATTACGTACCATAGTTGCAATTGCCAAGAACAGCACAATTAAGTTGGCCGTGTAAGCGTATGTTTATTAGTTGATTTAAAACTGTGAGCATGGGCTCACAGTTTTAAATCAACTAATAAACATGGAAGCGTTTCCACTGAAGCGAAGATGAGCGGAGACGTGCAGGAATCGACCAATCACATTGGTTGAACAGGTCTGTGATTGATTGATTCCGCTTCTGTCAAAAATCTCCAAATACAAATAAACTCACCTTTTTAATATGTTCATCTTGAAATTTATCGCAGTACTGCACTGCATTCGACTTCTTCTTATGCTCCTCGGTTCCGATATGGTCAGTAGCTTCCTGCTGGGACGTTAAGAAGATGTCGCATGCCAGACAGAAGGCATTCAAGGAGCCAGTGATGACCCCGTTCGTATGCAGCTTGTATGTCATGGTGACCTGAAAAAATACTAGGTAAGTATTTGTATAAAAAAACATGACAAACCCGTACTTAACATCGTGTGTAGGTAGGTACTTATTGACCGAACTGAGTACCTTCATCTTTTGGATTTTTCTATCAGGAATTCGGTCAAAGCAAGCAGTCCGATAATGTCACTAGGCTCATAAAATTTACTATACTATACAGAACATAATAAACTACATAACCAGCGAACTTTAAAAGAGTAACCGTGGAGTTTCTTGCCGGCTCTTCTCCATAGGAAGCGACCAATTGGAAATTTGGAACCGTGCACCTAGCTTCAGACGTTTCATAAGTGCCCTTGTAGGTTTATGTGGAATAAAATATTTTGAAAAAACTTTAGGCTTACTGCCCCTCTACCTACGCCATCGCAGAATTCCGGCGTGAAGTTCAGCATATCTACTGCCTGACTAGTCTACTCAAGTTTAGTGGTGGTTTAATAAAATACCAGTTAGCAGCCCAAACCCATAGTACTCATTTTAGTCCTGTTACCTAAAGGGCCTGTTATGGGCCTACCACACGCACAAGCTTCACCAGTTCTACCTGCGCAGGCTTCTCGCATGAAAAAACTGTACGCGGACGGCGTTACCACACGGCACAGTTAAGTACGCGCAACTCCGCGCAAGCCAGTCTCAGTGTTGCCAACTGCACCGTAATTACGGTAAAAACACCGTAATCACCCACCACCTACCGTACCACCTACCGTAACAATGTAATTACGGTGTCAAAAAACACCGTAATGGGGCAGATGGATTATTGAGCGTTGTTTTAGGTCATAACTGGTAACATTTTAAATAGCAGTGGATTAAGGGGAATTCTCAAACCATAGATAAAAGTTTGAACCAATGTAATACGTAAAAACTATAGAGTTGCCTAATTTGACAGACTTCTTAACCTTTTTAGGGTCCGTATTTATTACCAACTTTCTTCATTCAGTTAATTCTTTGCGTAATTGCGTTGTAATAAATCTGCGTTGAAAGACATTAGGGTGCAGGTCGTTCCTTAGGAGACATAATACTGAAATGTATAGAAATGATCATGATCACACAGTTATTTTGTCATATTCAGACTAATTAAAATATGGAATAAGCTTCTTTTTTTTATTTTTTTCAAACTACAATTTAATTTACACCACTTTTTAAAATCTACCGTATTTTATTGAAATCTACTGTATTTATAAACTGGGAACACCGTAATCCATTATTTGGGGTTGGCAACACTGGCCAGTCTTGTCGAAATCGTCGGCGTAGAAACATGTTTCCTAATGAAGAACTATTTCTTCTTTCTCCTTAATAAACATGTTCCTCTTTCATTAACCGACTTCCAAAAGGAGGAGGTTCTCAATTCGTCTGTATGTTTTTTTTTTTTTTTTTTTTGTATGTTTGTTACGCGATTTCTCCGCCAATTATGAATAGATTTTGATGATTCTTTTTTTGTTTGGTAGATCATACTTCAGAGGTGGTCCCATATAAATTTTATTATCTTTGCTTGGGTAGTTTTAGAGTTAGCTTCAATTATACGTATTTCTTCCCACTTAGTATGTAGATGATATGATGACTTCTTGTTACTGTTATTTACATAGCAGGTAGTGGTATTCGAATTTGTGTGGGGTAGATACCACAACTAAAAAGTGAAAAATAAAAACTTTTTACAAAAAAAAAAACAACCGACTTCAAAAAAAAACACTACAAAGTGAAAAATAACTTTAATTTCGGAAGTCGGTGACAAAAAACGAAAATTCAAAACCAAAGACACCGACTTCCGAAATTAAAGTTATTTTTCACTTTGTAGTGTTTTTTTTTGAAGTCGGTTGTTTTTTTTTTTTGTAAAAAGTTTTTTTTTTATTTATAATTTTTTCATAGGCATGCCTAGTTCTTTTTATTTCGGTCGGAATATTCCTTCGATTAAATTTTCCAGAGTGCAGGCAGAGATTTGTATAGACTTATTGATTCAGACATGAACTCGCGATTGTATGTACCTACGCAAATCGGCCATTTTTTGGGTTCCGTACCTTATTTGATCCTAAACTACTGGACCGATTAAGTTGAAATTTGGTACACATGTAATGTATTTCTGTGACCCAAATACGGACGTGTAACGTAAATAAATGAATTTTGAATATGGTGGTCACTTTTGGGAAGTAAACAAGAAAATAAAAATAAAAGATTTGCACACTGTAACGTGTGACTTATTAAATGAAAGGGCTTATTGCGAGGACCTCAATTTCTTTTTTTAAATAATTTTAGAATTCATTTAAAGTTTTTTAAGAAAATTTATGAAAATTTACTATTCCCTTTATCTCCGAAACTATATGTATAAGGTATGATATTGGCTTTTGTAATAACATCCTTGCTTTTTCAATGTCGTCGCAGTCTAGGTTAGTCGTCGCTCGGTGATTGTAATTTGGCATAGGTATACATATTAACTACGCCGACAAAGTGGTAAAACAAAATTATGAAAAGCATTTTTTTTTAGGGTACCTCTCCTACACGTAAAGTGGTGTTTTTTTTTTAACCCATGGTCAGGGGTATCATTGGAAAGGTCCTTCAAAAACATTGTGAGTTTGTGAATACCATTTTTGGATTCAGGGATCAGTTTGCGAAATATTAAGCTATTTTTGTAAGAGTCAAGTGTCCCCCCCCCTTTTTTTTTTTTTTTTTTTTTTTTTCCGATAGGGAAATCGTGGCCCCCGGCAACATGGCATAGGAAGGAACACGGGTGGGTTTTAGTCAGTAAGAGTCTGACACGCCCTCCCGCTCCACCCAGAGCGGGAGAAGTTATTTGATAATTTCCCACCCAAAAAAAAAAAAAAGTGTCCCCCCCCCCTGCCAGCTAAATTGTTGGTTTTAGATGTGTGAAAAAAATCACAGCAGTAGTTTATATAACGAAATTAAAAGGAAAACTATCACAGCTAAGTAGGCTTTACAAGTTAACGAGTGAGTAATAATCGACCAACTTAACTTTTCAGTTGCAAAAACATGTTTTCCCATACATTCCGTATGGAAGAACATATTTTTCAACTACAAAGTTAAGTTTGTTTTTGGGATAAATTCATCCCAACTACGGAACCCTTCATTGTGCGTGGTCCGACACGCACTTGGCCGGTTTTTCCCGAAACGATCAAATTGCTAATTTTTACGAGATTGATACCTAAGTATACACATTATACGCAATTTGATCGCCTACAAAATGCAAATTGAAACGATGGACAATATTACTACAATTGTAATTTGATCGTTTCGGGGAACACACATTTTTTATGGATTCAGAACAACGTAGAATGTATACCGAACAATCATACCTAACTATCCCACTTCAGTACCAAAAAATTTTGAAAACAAAAGGCTTAGCTACTTAAAATGAACCCCTCTGGACATAATTTGCAGCTGGACAGATTAGCAAATGGACAGAGTATAGTCGTGTGAAAAATCTAAATTTGTGTGGTGTAGCCGTGTGTACCACAACTAAAAAGTGAAACATAAAAACTTAATAGAAAAAAAAATTCAACAGTCTTCCAAAAAAACACTACAAAGCGAAAAATAACTTTAATTTCGGAAGGCGGTGTCTTTGGTTTAGAATTTTCGTTTTTTGCCACCTTCGATCAATAATAGTTTGCCACCGACTTCCGAAATTAAAGTTATTTTTCGCTATGTAGTGTTTTTTTGGAAGACGATTGATTTTTTTTTTCTAAAACGTTTTTATTTTTCACTTTTTAGTTGTGGTACCTACCCCACACAAATTCTAATACCACTACCTGCTATGTAAATAACAGTGACAGGAACTTAACATATCATCAATATAATAAGTGGGAAAAAAAAAACAAACATAGGTACGCTACGAACATATAACCTCCTCCTTTTTGGAAGTCGGTTAAAAAAAGAATCATCGAAATCGGTTGGCGTGATATTGAGATAATCGTCCATTTGTCGCGCACATACCTACTTTAATGCAAGACTTATGGTTTTCTCATGGATGCCATTGTCAAACTGGACCAAATTTAAATGGACCACACGGGAAGCACCAGCTTTCAAATAAAAAAGAATCATCAAAATCGGTTCACTCAGTCAAAAGTTCTGAGGTAACAAACATAAAAAAATCCTCCTTTTTTTGCAGTCGAAAATATCTAAAAAAAATAGATTGCAAATAGATTATGAGTAAGTAATTAAAAATGGTCATTAATTGGACTTACCAACAGTGGTATTTTGCCGCTTGGAAACTGCACTTGTATTGAACAGTAGACAGTAGTGTTCAGCACTGTTCGTTCGTTAATTCGACATCACCACAGATAACTATATACTAGTCAGGACATTGTTCGACATGAATGTGCACTACTCAGTGTTGCCGCTTAGGAAAAAATAAACTCACCAAACTTTTATTATAATGTCACTAGATTGGGGGAAAAAATAAATTCAAAAAGTCACTAGGAGTCACTAAATTATTGAATCAATCTTTATCAACAAAATTACTGATTATAGTGGTAATTAAATACAAATATGAAAAATTCATGAACAAAATACACGGTTCAATTTGAATTAATCAAAAACTCTGTGTTCAAAAATTAATTAGTTGAATTATATCCTCATCTATTATCACTGTATCATCTTCGTCCGGCTTGGTGAAAATGTACAGTTGCTCTGTAACTATAGAGCAACTACACTGCAACTGCAGTGGACTATGGATGGAAGTAGATGGCACAGTTTTCTACTTTATGTTTTTAACGGTTTTCGTCATTAGGGACAAGACTTCACTAGGTAAAACATACGTTTTGCAGGTTTCTTTTAAAAAAATTTGCTGGTATTGCACTAACAAGTTGAATAATAAATAACTGCTCTGTTGATTATGAAAAAGTCGCTAAAAGTCACCAAAGATTTTTTTGTCACTAAATCATAAAAAAATGTCACCATGAACAGCAAAAACTCACTATATCTGCTAGTGACAAAGTCACTAAAACGGCAACACTGGCACTACTGCACTGTGCAGTGAGCACAGATTATGTAGCAGTGTTGCCAATTCCAAAAGTTTTAATTATCGAAATCCCACGTCGAAATTATCGTTTTTTGGCCAAAATATTATCGTACAAAAAAAAAACGTATAACGTTAATTCAAATTACTAGGTATCAAAAGACAATGAATAATTTTATAGTAGAGTCAAAGGGGAAGTATATGCCAAGTTTCACAATTAATGGCGCTAGCATCACAAACCGTAAACAAGTTTTGTCATAGTTTTTAATTGATATTTTTGTTTTCACTATAAAATTAAATAAAATCTAGGGAGGGAAAGAGAGAGATACTTACTTGTTGATGTTGACTTTAATTTTTACAGACAAATATGTTTTGATAATGAAACTTGTTTTTTCAGCTAATCTCAAAATTATCGTACATTAGACATTCATTATCGTACATCGTACCACTGGCCAAATTATCGTACGCCCCCATAATTATCGTACGGGTTGGCTACTCTGTAATGTAGTACAGAACATCAGTAAAGTCCCAACCATAGAGTACTATTCTGCAATGATGAGTCACAGACATGTAAGTAAAGTCCCAACCATAGAGTACTATTCTGCAATGATGAGTCACAGACATGTAAGTAAAGTCCCAACCATAGAGTACTATTCTGCAATGATGAGTCACAGACATGTAAAGAGTATACCTATGTCTGTGTGATGAGTATTCTACAAAGTGTTTCCACTTATAATTTTGGTTTTTCCCTGGTTTCTTAATGAATTATTCCTAAATTTCCAACGTCTTCAAAACTCCTTGGTTTAGGGAGCATTGTAATGATCGATATCGATTTAGTAATCAAGTACAATGCTAGATGGCGTTACTAGGCTCGCCACAGTAGTTGTAATATATAACATAATTTAGACGATTGACAAATGACGGTGTGGCAGTAAAATAAATAATTTCGGGGAGATGTCAATTGGTGAAAGACGAGAGAAAACGAACGGTTGCTCCGTGATTGATTATTCTATTTCTGGAAATTAAAGCCATCATTGCTTGGAAATTACTGCAGAGTATACATACGTATTGTCGTTGGTGCAATATTGTGAATTTGTATGGACGGCGTGTCAGACTCTAACTGACTAAAATCCACCCGTATTCCTTCGGTTGCCCTGTTGCCTCGGGCCACGATTTCCCTTTCGGCCTTATTCGCAACCCCGGCAGGCATCGGCCCTAGCGGACCCCATCAATTCTGCTGACATCTCTTTGAGGCACGCGTGGAACACAACGCGCCATCGATCCGGGCCTGATCCTTATCAGACGGCGAGCTACCCATTGCTAACCGTCCGCAAGCCCGCGCCTATGGTGGCCGGAAAGCGGCTCGCGATTCCCGACGCCCAGGGCTTCTCCTCCTGCGGCGGCGGCGGTTAGGGGCGTGAGGGCGCGAAGTTTACCTTACCCTCACGTGTTCCACCTCCTCCTTCGCGAGCATTACCGCTCCGCAGAAGGAGGTGACTGCCTGCCATTTCCTCTCGCTCTGTACCATGGTCTGAACCAGGGCCGGACGCGAGAGATCACCGCCGCCGATAGCCTCCACGAGGACACGGCGATGCTCCGCCCAAGCCGGGCAGACCTCCACCGTATGCTCTACCGTGTCCTCCGGGCGATCCACACAATGGTGACACCCGGGCGTTTCCTCCCGCCTTATCCTGAACAGGAACCTCCCGAAGCAGCCGTGTCCGGTGAGAACCTGCGTCAGGCGGAAGGTGAGGACGCCGTGGCGCCTCTCAAGCCACTCCTCAAAGAGGGGTCTTATCGCCGCAATTGTGGCGTGCCCAGCGCGGGGATGCGACAATCGCACTCTCCATGACGCCATGAGATCCCGCCGGAGCTCTGTCCGCTGTGCCGCGATTTCTTGCGGCATCGGAGTTAAGCCCCGGCGTTTCGCCTCCTCGCGCCACTCCCAGATGTGCGCGAGGACCTTTGCCTCCAGATCCCATGGTGGTAATCCGGCAAGGAGGCTCGCCGCCTCGCAGGAGACCGTGTGGTATCCTCGGGCCAGCCAGATGGCCATGACCCTCTGGAACGCGTTCAACCGGCGGGCTGGCCGCAGCCTCAATGAACGCGCCCACACCGGTGCCCCGTAAAGGGCCATGGACCGCACGATCCCCGCATAGAGCCTCCGGCAGGAGGCGTTTGGATTCCCTTGATTGGGAAGGAGCCCCTTCAATGCAGCCCCGGCCCGCTCCAGTCTGGGAGCCAAACGTCGGAAGTGTTCTACGAAATTCCACCGGCTGTCTAGGACGAGTCCCAGATACTTCATCGTCGACTCGACACCGATGTGAACCCCTCCCGCCATTACCTGGGAGCCCGACGGTGGCGCATTCCGAGCACCATGAAAATCCATGGCCTCAGACTTGTGCAGGGCCACCTCGAGTCCCAGCTGCCGGATCCTGTCAACGATTGTCGCAACCCCGCGTGTCGCTAAATCGGTCGCCGCTTGTTACGACCTCCCCTGCGCCAGGACCAACGTGTCGTCAGCGTAACAAACGACGCTGACGCCGCTATCCCTAGCATCGGAGTTAAGCCCCGGCGTTTCGCCTCCTCGCGCCACTCCCAGATGTGCGCGAGGACCTTTGCCTCCAGATTCCATGGCGGTAATCCGGTAAGGAGGCTCGCTGCCTCGCAGGAGACCGTGCGGTATCAATTTTTAACCGACTTCCAAAAAGGAGGAGGTTATATGTTCGACGCGTATGTTTGTTTTTTTTTTTTTTTTTTTATGTATGTCAACTGATTTCTCCGTCATTTGTGGACCGATTTTGAAAATTCTTTTTTTGTTTGAAAGGGTATGCTCCCAAAAATTTTATTAACTTTGCTTGGGTAGTTTTTGAGTTAGCTACAAAATACGTATTTTTTTTCCACTTAGTTTGTAGATGATATGATACTCGTAAGTTCCTGACACTGGTAGTAGGTAGTGGTATTCGAATGTGTGTGGGGTGGGTACCACAACTAAAAAGTGAAAAATAAAAACTTTTACAAAAAAAAAAAACTACCGACTTCCAAAAAAAAACACTACAAAGTGAAAAATAACTTTAATTTCGGAAGTCGGTGGCAAAAAACGAAAACACAAAACCCAAGACACCGACTTCCGAAATTAAAGTTATTTTTCACTTTGTAGTGTTTTTTCATTTTGAGTACAGAACCCTAAAACAGATTTATTTTTCTGCCTGTTACCTTTTCATGCCGTAACGGCTGAACGTTTTTAGATAAAATGCATACGGATAGTCCATAAGCTGGGTTAGGACATAGGATACTCTGAATTCCGGCAGCGTGTTCCTGTGGGATATTTTCCGACATCCACGCGGGCGAAGCCGCGGGCAAAAGCTATATATATATAAAAAGTATTCAGTATATTGATATTTCGATATTATGAATAGGCGGTGCGGTGCGTTGAACGCTCGATCAAACAAACATTCGATATTTTGAATACTCGATGTATTGAGTGTACGATATTTATATTGAATGTTCGATTTTAAGAACGTTCGAGTATTTAGATGTTCGATTTATAGTGGTTGATCAATTGAAATTCGATTATTTGGCATTCGATTTGGCATAGTACACCCGTTGGTACCCGGAACCGAACTAGTTAGATTTGGTAAAATATTTTTACTCGCAAAAAAGGTTAAATTAGAACTGTGACCCCCTACGCACGAGCCGAGCGAGCGAAGCGAGCGGTGCCGCGGCAGTGGCAGGCGAGTGCCAAAAATGACTAGAATAATGTTAAAAAAATACATTAAACGCCGCGCCGCCGATGTCCATTATTGAATCCGGCGGTGCCGGCCACAGAGTATGTAATGTGCCGGCAGCGGAGGCACTCCCTAACTATAATTATAAATTATTGTAACTCCACAGCAACTGCACAAGGCTTCCAAGAAAATGCCACAATTTTTCTTTAATCATAAGAATTACAACATGGCGTTACCGTCGATCTAGTGAAGTATTGTCCAGAGTCTACTATTCACTATCCACTGCCAGTCTGCCATTTATAAACTACTTTTGTAAAATACAATAGACGTGGATATATGTTCCGCTTAGCTTTTACTAAAGAGCCATAAAAAACTCCTGAAAGAAATCGACACGTGTTTCACCTCTCAACGAGGCATCCTCAGGATGACGATGGACTTGTTGCGAACTCGAACACGGCGTGTTGCCACACCGAGCGCTACACTCGGCGCTCGGTGTGGTATGCCTCGTTGAGAGATGAAACACGTGTCGATTTCTTTCAGGAGTTTTTTATGGCTCTTTAGAAATAGCTAAGCGGAACAGGTTACTAAATATATCCACGTCTATTGTATTTTATAATGGATTTCCGCAAGGTCACGCCTGAATCAATTAATTATCTTACTTTTGTAAATACATCTACCTTCATATTTGATGTTTGTGTTCTTCTTCTTCTTTTCGTGTCGAAAAGAAGAAGATGAACTTCGTTGTTCGCTCTTCATTGTATTTTTGTGATAATTTAGTACTATTGAAATAGGTAATAGGTACCGCAGCATTAAGGCTTGTGTAGACCAGCGCGACACGCGACGCGACACAAAGGCACCGCTCGTCGCGCGACGGACGGTGCCTTTGTGTCGCGTCGCGTGTCGCGCTGGTCTGCACAAGCCTTTATTCTTAAAGTAAAAAAAAATACATAAATAGGTACTTAAGTACTTTATTGTTAGAACTCCACTAATGATTAATACTTAAAAATCATTTAAAAACTAATTATGCATGATTCGGTTCACATACTACATAATGGATTTGAATGCGGTCTCCTGGGGGCCTACCACCAGCTCATAAAGCAGTATTATTTGAATATTACTTCAGTGGGAGAAAGAGATGGAGCTATACGACCTGTAGAGCTTCATCTCTTTCCCACACTCTCATCTCCTGTCTCATCTATACAAATATTACCGTAGTATTAAGTTTTTATGGTTGCATGGCTTCTTCTTCAACAAATTCTCTTCCGGAAACGCATCTCCGCATAAAACCTAGACAGGCGTTTGTGCAGCAGTCCTTATGGTTGATACACTGAAAAATAAAATAATAACTATGGTTAAAAACAGAAGCGCATCTCTGCAGAACTAAAAAAGCACCAGCTGCATGTTGTGACATGCAGTCATGAATATGTAAGAACAAGAGCAGACGTATCGCTAGTGTCATAGATTTTCAAAAGGAAGGAAACTACAATAAAGCCTCGTGCAGACTGGTGCGACTCGAAAGCACGACGCGACTCTAACAAAACAATTTCTAAGAAAACTTCACGGTATAATAATGAACATCGCGCGACAAGTCGCGCTAGTCTGCACGAGCCTTAAATCTAATCTGCGTTCGCAATTTATTTGCCAAACATGTAAATAAACACGAGTTTTAGGAAAAACACTGTAGCGTTTACACATAAGATTCAGTTAGTTAGTCAGTACGCTACAACATCATTTTTTTATGGCTTCAACTGGACTAGTCAGTCTAAAATCAACTTTAATTATGCCTCATTAAAGTTGATGTTTGTTTAAGTGGAAATAACATCAATTGGAAACAAGAATTTAAATAGACTTTGCCAAGGGCAAAGCTCGTTCGACATATTTGAATATGAAACAATGTTTCCAATAACGAATTACTTAATTTAAATAATTAGGTAGCTTTTTTTTTTCTGTAGGGCATCTCATAGCTGACCTCTGAGGTCATGACTCATGACTATTTAACCGGTCAATCCTGTGGGTGCCTTAAGCTGCTACACTTAAAACCTCCAGCCAGGGGTTATTCAACTAAGCTAATTAAAACTAGGTAAACGCTCGCTAAGGGCACCCCCTGTGGGGTACGAACCTCGGTTTGGGGCGTTTACTGGAAGGAGGGCATGAAAGATGGGACGGGCTGGAATTAGGTAGCAGTGTTGAGTCAGCTTTTATATAGGTAACAAAGACTTCGCACATAGGTACTCATTATGCATACACCTTGCCACATGGCCACAGCTGATAAAATCAATCGTTCTCTGTTGATTCTAATACTCAATATCTGCTTTGTAACAATATGTGCTTAGTTGTACAATACAAACCTACACGTGCATAATAAGATTTCATTGTAATGGAATCTTCGCTTTTAAAAATCTCGTCTCAAACATCGAGCTCGCAATTCGCATGCCATCATCGACAAAAACAAAACAAGGAAAATGATTCAAAAACTTACGAATTCCCCAATTTTAGCACATCCCGTGTTTTCTGTGACACTATTTGGTTGTGCGACTTCATCGATCGGTGCCACTAGTGCCACTTCGGGTGCAGCAACATTGTTTTCTTGTTCTGCATCTTTCATCGGAACATCCTTGGTGATAATGCTGCTTGTCACGTACGTTGAGAGCGCGAGGAACAAAATAATGGTAGTGAAGCGACGCATTGTGGTCAGGTGCAGGTCGATACTAACGGAGCTCACTGTTCGGGTACTAATATAGGGTTAGCTGACATTCGCATTAACGGTACCCGCATGGCGCCCGATAACGAAGGTATGGTAAACATTGTTTACATGACGTTGTTTCGTCCGTGTTGAAGTTTTATTGGTCAATAATTGGTTCCGTTATTCTTTATTTTGTAATTCACAGCACTATTAAAATAGATAGGATTCTTTCTTCTTGAGTTTACTTAGTATTTTCCTTAGAAAATAACAAAACTATGAAGAGCTGAATTTCTCGATCTAAATTTAACTCGCAGCAGTCTACGTAGTTGAGTAGTTTTTTTACCTACATACAACCTTTTTTTGAAAACTGGTATCTTGAATCGCAGAATTGATATACCTTGTTTTCTTGTCATATTTATAACTTTAGAATAACCAAGATTATTTTGTGAGTTGCATTTTATGTGCAAAAAAATTCTATGGGAAACATTATCATCATTAACTAGAAAAGTTACTTTTTGTAACATCTCCTAGTTTCCACGATGTCCTTTACAATATTGTATGCAGATTAAAAAGTCTAGATATTGAATACATTCACAAGGACTATATAGCAGAAACCGGATCGAAATCCTTCAAGCAACAAGAAGAATAGGTATATTCAACTATTCCTTATTGAAATGCAGGACTTGTATGTTTCTTTTCATTAAATTGCTCCTTTATACTTATTGTAGGTACTTCATGTTCCGCAGGACCAGTAACTTCGTGTGGCAAGGTCGGATCTGGTTTTACGCGGTGAAACCCTGAACTCTCGGGATTATGTTATTCACGACCCAGTACCCTAATTGCGTAATACACGATCAATCACAATTTGTTTCGATTTGAAACAGATTGCTAATCCATTGCTTCATAAGTTGGAAAAAACATCTGCTCAACAATGTACCTAAATAATGCAATGAATGTTGTTGAACTGTCAAAATGAAACAAATTCGTCATAATCGTTTACGAAAATAAGTTACCTACGCAATTAGGGTAATGTAATGATTGATGTAAATTGCCAAAATTGGCTCTTTGGGATAAGACAAAATCATCTATACTCCATTTGAAATAAGATTAGACATTTAAACAAACCTTTTTACAGTCCATTCAACCGATTTTGACTTCTAAACCGTAGGCATAAGGATGGCATTAAAAGAAAAAAAGTGGTTACAATACCAACTGTTTACTGCAGCTGCCACTTGTCATGCCACCAACGCAATAGAAATCAAAATCGGTTGAACGGACTGTAAAAAGGTTTATTTAAATGTCTAATCTTATTTCAAATGGAGTATAGGTATACAAAATACACTGAGGGAGTTAAATAAAAATCGCTTTAATTATAAAAATTTACTATTATAAAATAATTTATATTTGGATGTTGTACGATTGCCAATAGTAGGGAAATGTCTTTCGTCGCGTCTTCTCTTTTTTTACTATCATCACAATCATCTTAGGCGTAAAATAAACTTTCTAGAGTAAGTAAGGTAACCATTTCTATGTATAAATCTTCGTTTGCATCAACATCAGGTCACGCATCTCTTCGCGTAGCCTAGGCAAGCCCGCGAGCAGCAGTCGCCGTGGAAGATACACTGAAAATGGGAAAACAATAGTTAATGATACTTATTTTTTTCATCCCTGCTTTAGTTCCTTAGTAAAGAATAAGCTTCACTCTATTAAAATGTTACCCTTTACAGCTCTTCGTATTCTAACAAAAACTTATCTGGAAACTCGTCAGAACAAAATCTGTACCCTAATTGCGTAACTTATTTTCGTGAACAATTATGTCTAATTTGTTTCATTTTGACAGTTCAACAATATTCATTGCGTTATTTACGTTGTTGAGCAGATTTTTTTTTTCCAACTTATGAAGCAATGGATTAGCAATCTATTTCAAATCGAAACAGATTGTGATTGTGTTGTATTACGCAAATAAGGTACCTGCTGGTCCTTTTGTGCGCGTTGTTTCTGGTTTGACTAGAAGAACATCCAACATCAAGAGTAGTTAACTACCGGTGGATACTTGTTAGTTCAAGAAGAATCTATCAATGTTTTCTTTCATAAAGATCATGGTCAATCAATTAACAGAATAAAACGTTGACTTCTCTAACTATCTTCAATATAATTTCTTACATTTGACACAAATATAACAAAGAAGCACGTTTCGTATACTCACAGGTTCTCCAATTTGAGCGCATTTTAAGTCGTCCGTCACAGAATTTGGTTGAGCTATAGCAGGTGCATCAGGTATAGGCAGTACATCAATCTTCTCAATATCCCCAACTTCTTCAACATTCTTAGGTACAGTACTAGCAGCAGTTATTACATATTGTGTAAACACAAAGAAAAGTACAACTGTAGAAAGGCGACGCATTGTGGAGAAATGAAAGTTGATACTAGCAGAGTTTCGTGGTTGCAAGTAAATATACTTTCTGATGACGTCACATTAACGGCACCCGCATTGACCAGCGATAACGGACGTGGAAATATTCGGATTACAGGACGTTGTTTTTTAGCGTAGGTAAGTAATTAATTATTTATCTAAAGCTCATGGACTTCATTGTAATGCTAAAGGTTTGCCGAAGCGATAAGTTGTAGGAACTAGTCACCACAAATTGTTTGACAAAAAATTAAAAAAAAACAGAAATTTTGATGAAAATGTGAACAAGCATTTTCAACCTCCTGCCCATTTCCCAATTTATTTATGGCCGTCATCTCTAAAGTCATCCCCTTTCTAGCTAGATATCACCTTTCACACAATCCACAATTATCTCTTCGGTCTTGCTTAAAGCCAATTCAAATTCATACTCAAAACCTTCCTCATAAAATATTCCTCAATTCATCATTCCTCCGCATCTCATGCCCACATCATAACAGCCGATTTCCACTCAACTTCTCAGTCACCGGCGTCACTTTCAGACTTTCCCTTATATACTCTGCCAATTGAACAAGTAAAAGAGCTAAAGTAAAATCCATCTTCTTTGTGCCTATAAAATATCATCATCAATAATACAAAACAGTGAATCACGGAAATCTTGGCGTCATTACCGATGAATACAGAAGCCTTTGTGAATTTTAATATACAATCTCAGTAACAATAATTGATAATCTACCTACAACATTGGCCGAATGTACCTACACTAAGTTCTTTTTCTACCAAGTTCCGGCTCTGTTCGTGTTTAGTTGGCAGACTTGGTCTGCCTGAAGGTGGTTTTACACCGGTGAGTCGAGGCGTGGATGGGATAGGCGAGGATTGAAATTACCGTAACCAAGTAAGTAGATACTATATAAATATAAACAACCTGTAGACTTCCAAACAAAACACTCAATTAACCTCATCAACATATTTTTTCAACTAATCTGTTAAACAGGACAGTGACATTGGATACCAACGATTTCTTATCTAGTCTAAATACCTGTGTTACTTTAAAACAATTGACTGTGACAAATTAACCTACATTATGGGGAAAACCAATGGTTTTCTGTGAATCATTTGACAAGGGCTAATTGTATGATAATTTAATCTGAGGACATATAGGTGCCGTATAGAACAGAGCCTTCACTGTTTCTCTGTAACCTCAAGGAAACACAAAAGACGAAGGAATATAAATTACTGAACGTTAATGCCTTTCGCCAGACTGTTACTCTCATGGAGGCTGTGTTTTGAGGACCTCGGATTCGTCCCAAAAGATAACAATCGTGGCAAAGATATCCCCAGGGATGGCAGGTTGCAACAAATGCTCCTATAGTAAAGCAGCAGCAAGCTACCGCGCGTTAATCTTACCAACGGCAACATATGACTTCATATGAGATATGGAGAGTAGTAGGGAAAGAAGTAGCGCTGAAAGTTACTACCACAATGAAAATTGATAAGTATTTAAGGAGGTATATGCTTCTGGAGTATATAGTTGACATTTAGCACAGGGTTATCGACAATACCCTAATCATCTATGGCCCCAGCGACTTTGAGAAATAAATAAATTGACAACAGTAAGCATTACAAACAAGACACCTCAGCAATTTAAGCCTACCTACTCCATTAAGCCTCGTGCAGACTGGCACGACGGGACACCACGACGCGACCCTAACAAAACAATTTCTAAGAAAACTTCACGGTAGAAAAATTACTGGTGTCGCATCGCACCAGTCTGCACGAGGCATTATATTTAGTCATCAACATGGGTAGGTAAACTGATTTGCATTTGTCTATACTAACTTTTAAAATAATAAACAAGTCAACACCGACTTGGAGTTGGCAATGGCATTTATTTCAGAATTAGCATAAAAATGTTATTGGCGCCATTTAATTAATTAACTTATTTACTCATGCTGTGAATATACATTTTGGTAACGGTAAAACGGCTGTTTATTTAACAACCTTATTTATATCTGGTTTTGAAACGTGTTTACTTATTTTTAACAAAACCAATGTGTTATATATGTGGCCTCTTTGATTTACGTTTATTCTTTTTTCTCTATAGCATGTGACGGATGAACGTTTGTCACTGTCAGAGATTATTAAAAATCTATTGAATACAATATGAATATAATTATTTACATAAAGGATACATAACATTGGCGACGATGGAGGCAGAACTGGCGCGATTTACTCGCCTGCGCGCAACTATACGCGGCCAGCTTACAAAGTTCGAACGTACACTGGATCAATTACAAAACCCTTCGGATTACGAAGTAAGTTCACGTCTGACAAGTTTAACAAATTATGAACAAAAATTTGAAAAAATTCAAAACGAAATCGAATTGCAAACACATGACGTGGAAGCAGAAATTGAGCAGCGGTATTCTACAGAAGAGCACATATTACAATTAAAGCTAAAGCTGCATGGCTTACGCCCTACAACAACCGCACCGTCGACTTACGTCACGGCTTCTCTTGAAAGTACACCGGAAACTACACCAAAAATTAACTTTCAACCATTACAGGAACGTGAAAGTTTCAATAACTTTGTTCAGAGATTAAAAACCTACATGAAGCTAAATAATTGTCACAATCCACAAATCCAGACCCTCACGCTGCTTAGTTTATTACCACCGGAATTACACCAGAAAGCTTACGACTTGTGCGCACCGAACGATCCTTGTGAACTTGAATTCGGCAGCTTGGTTCAAATATTACAAAACTATATAAAGTCAAGTCAAAGTCAAATCATTTATTTTAAATAGGCCCATGTATGGCACTTTTGAACGTCAAAATTTACAAAATATTAAAATTGATTCTAGTCGCCCCTTCCAAAAGGTAGTTTTCGTATGGAGAAGAATGGGCAAGAAACTCCACCGTTACTCTTTTAAAATGTTTTACAATTGTTTGTATATGCACGTACATTTGTTAAATAATATTACCTATATGTGAAGACGATGCACCTAGAATAAAATTACTATACCACAATAGGTAAAAAGAATTAAAAATGAAGCAACGACAGATAATTTAATATGTGATAGATACATGGTGCTCACATATTTACAAACATTGTAAAAATAGACGATTTTCCTGAAATTTTGTAATTAATAAGTGTGTGAGAAAGTAATCACAGAATGTAAAATCAATGTCATAAAACACAAAATAATCAATTTTACAATTAAATTAGCAACCAGTTTGATTTTGTCTTGATTCTAAATTATCCTATGGAGCAGGACCAGCAGGTTTCCAAGCACTCTTATCTTGGATATAATCCTCTAATTTGTAATATGCTTGTTTACAAAGTGTACTTTTGATATGAGTTTTAAATTTTCTTTCATTTAATTGCAATATGTCACAAGGTATTTTGTTGTAACATTTAACACAGTACCCCATAAAAGATGTATGTACTTTAGATAATCTGAAAAATGGTTGATCTAGTTTATCTTTATTTCTAGTATTAAAATTATGTCTATCACTAATTTTATTAAAGAGATGTGGATTTTTCCTTACATACATAATATTTTCATAAATGAATTGGCAAGGTACTGTCATAATATTAATCCTTTTAAAAAGTTCCCTGAGAGATTCGCGGCGACGTAGATTATAAATGGCTCTGACAGCTCTCTTTTGCAAAATAAAGATGGATTCAATGTCAGCAGCCCGACCCCACAATAAAATGCCATACGACATAATGCTGTGGAAGTAGCTAAAATAGACCAAACGCGCGGTTTCCACATCTGTTAACTGTCTTATCTTTCTAACAGCATAAGCAGCCGAGCTTAACCGCCCCGCAAGAGATGTTATATGAGGTCCCCATTGTAATTTCTCGTCTAGCGTGATTCCTAGGAAAACTGTTTGATTAATAAATTCCAGTTTTTCTCCATTCAATATGATGTCACATTCGCTACTTTTAACATTAGGTAATTTAAATCTAATACATTTGGTTTTTTTTTTTATTAAGTACCAGATTATTTACCGTAAACCAATCTTGGACTTGCAGAATAGAGCTATTTACGTCGTCAAGATTTTGTGACCGTCGGTTTATTTTAAAGATTAATGATGTGTCATCTGCAAATAACACCATCTTCGGTTGATTTTGAAGTAATTGGGGTAAATCATTTATGTAAACTAAAAAGAGGAATGGACCCAATATCGAACCTTGAGGAACGCCCATTGCCATTTCAGACCCTAATGAGTTTACGCCGTTTACCTGAACTTTAACATTTCTATCTTTCAGGTATGATCTAAGTAAATCAAGAGCTGTATTCCTAATCCCATAGTGCTCTAGTTTCAGCAGAAGTGTCTCATGGTCTACACAATCGAACGCCTTCGAGAGGTCGCAAAAGATTCCAATGGCATCTTGTGCTTCTTCCCAGGCATTAAAAATGTTCTTTATTAGGGTGACACCGGCGTCAGTGGTACAACGCCCTTTGGTGAAACCGTACTGTTGTTCATGAAAGATGGAATTTTTATTAAAGTGACGTAACATTTGATTGAGCATCAACTTTTCAAACACCTTACTGAAAACTGGCAGAATTGACACAGGCCTATAATTGTTGGGTTCTTTACTATCACCCGATTTGAACAATGGAACTACTTTACTGTGTTTCATGAGATCCGGAAAGACTCCTTGGTCTACACTGGTGTTAAATATGTAAGCTAAATAGGGCGCAATGGTTTCGATAATAGATCTACAGACTTTTACAGACATTCCCCAGAGATCTTCTGTTGATTTAATTTTAAGATCTTTAAAAGCTTTTATAACAGCCTGGGGGTTTGTATGCTGAAACCTAAACTCTAAAGGGCATGCCTTCACATTTTGTCTAAGTAAGGCAGCAGAAAGCGCGGGTGAGGAATTTAAAGCTTCAGTAGTTTTATGGGGAATATTAGCAAAAAAGTTTTCAAATTCTTGAGCTATTTCTATATCTGAGTTAATGGGGCCATGTGCAGTCTCTAAATTAAATTCAGTATTTCGCTGTTTTTTCCTACCTGTTTCATTATTTATTACTTGCCAGGTAGTTTTTATTTTATCATCAGCTGATTTTATTTTATTGCTAATATATAGAGCTTTAGCTATTTTGCAAACACTTTTAAAAGTTTTTGAATATTTTGCAACAAACTTATGAAAGCTTGTATTATTCATATGTTGCTTTAAGCCATATAGTTCAAATAGTTTTTCCCTGCTTTTACGAATACCTGGAGTCGCCCAATCACTAAATAAGAACTTTGTGTAAATACTTTTAGTCTTTAGTGGAAAAGTGTCATTAAATTGCGTGTTTAATAGTGAAAAGAACTCGGCGTAGAACTCATTTGGGTCACCTATATTATTAAAACTCTGAACACCTAATTTATTGGCCAAAGAATGATTTAATTTCTCTAAACTTTTACATGTAATTGGCCTAAACCTTATTTGAATTTTTTGTAAAGGTATGTAGGAGCAAAATGTTATCCTTTGTCCACTGTGATCTGATGGCAACTTATTTACAATTTGTTTGTGTAAGTAATCACAATTACAAAAAATATTATCTATACAAGTGGCAGAAGAAGCTGTCACTCGGGTTGGTTCAATAAAAACATTTGACAAATCAAATGACCTAAAAAGACTTAATAATCTGACAGTATTTGAGTTATTTTCTAATAAGTTAATATTAAAATCACCACATATGATTATTGACTTACTACTAGTACTAAGTTTCTTTAATACATCTTCCATTACAGAATCAAACATGGATAGATTCTGGTAACTTGGAGGTCTGTATACGCATACTATAACATGCTTATCAAGCTCAACACAGGACAATTCAATGTTGTGTTCAACAGACAGTCCGATAATGTCTTTTATAGATCCAAAACCGAGCATTTGGGCTCGTCAACATAAATTTATTTCACGACTTCAAGACTCTGGCGAGACAGTCATGTCATACTCGTCAGAGTTAAAACATTTAGCTCAAGATTGCGAGTTCACGTGCAATAATTGTAAGAAGTCGATCTGTGACAATTTTCTTACTTTACAATTTATAAGAGGATTAAATGACACCGATATTCGAACCAAAATACTACAGGAAACAATGGTGACTGATTTTTCTGACTTAGTTAATAAAGCAACCACGATTGAACTAGCAAAATCTGACAGCACCTATATGTCACCAGCAGCTCACTCCTCAAACCAAGGTTTACTACATAATATGAAAACTGTTCAAGCTGTCACCAAAAACCGCAGTCAAAAGCAAGAGTACAATAAACCTTTAACGATTAGGGACTTACGAGGCAAGTGTTTTCGTTGCGGCAGCAAAGAACATCAAGCTAGCAGGTGTCGCAGTATTAAGGATACGTGCAGCAAATGCAAAAGAGTTGGTCACCTTGCTCGCGTTTGTTTACAACCAACACTCAACCAACTGGAGCCTGAGCACGTGGAGCCACAGATCATGGACAACTCCTCAGACACAGTCGATGACACCACTCCCTGGGATATGAACTTAATACGATCCAATAACACAGACAAATTTATGATAAATATGTTTACATCAATGATTCGAAACTGAAAATGGAAGTAGATACAGGAGCTGCTCTATCATCTATTTCTCACAAAGATTTTAAAACATTGAACACTGGATGCAAGATTTACAAAACTAACATCACGATGAGAACATATACAGGAGAAATTTTTGCACCACTCGGAGTGGCATATGTTACGTGTAAATACAATCACCAAACACTTGAGGGAAAATTATACATTATCAAACAAGATGTGGACCCTATCTTCGGTCGAGCATGGATACGAGCCATCAACTTGGATCTGGCAAATATAAACGTAATTAATACTAAAGAAACACCCTAAGTGTTCATTTCAAGGCTAGGATGAGGAATGAAACGCGACCGCCGACCAATGACGCAACAGTACGCTCATTTACTGTTGGGCAGAGAGTGCAAATTCGCAGCTACACAAACGACCAAATTAAATGGGAATTCGGAACCGTTTTGAGGATATTAGGCCGATTGCACTATCAAATAGAAACTGATTCTGGTCAGATTTGCAAAAGACATGTTGATCAGATGATGGGTACTTTAATACCAAGAGGGGAACAGTAAAACCGTCGGAACTTGACAACTAGACGATTTGGGACGGAGGTGTTATATACATATGTGGCCTCTTTGATTTACGTTTATTCTTTTTTCTCTATAGCATGTGACGGATGAACGTTTGTCACTGTCAGAGATTATTAAAAATCTATTGAATACAATATGAATATAATTATTTACATAAAGGATACATAACACAATGTAAACACAGATTTATTCCATGGCTTAAACGACCGAACGTCTCCACCCAAAATGGTCAGAATCTGTACCCAAATTGCGTAAAACACGATCAATCAAAATTTGTTTCGATTTGAAACAGTACCCTAATTGCGTTACTTATTTTCGTAAACAATTATGCCTAATTTGTTTCATTTTGTCAGTTCAACAACATTAATTGCGTTATTTACGTTGTTGAGCAGTTTTTTTTCCCAACTTATGAAGCAATGGATTAGCAATCTGTTTCAAATCGAAGCAGATTGTGATTGTGTTGTATTACGCAATTAGGGTACTGATTGCTAATCCATTGCTTCATAAGTTGGAAAAAAAAATCTGCTCAACAACGTAAATAACGCAATGAATGTTGTTTAAAATGAAACAAATTTGTCATAATCGTTTACGAAAATAAGTTACGCAATTAGGGTACAGACCTACTCAGAACATGAAAAATCCCTATGTTTCTTCCCGTCGGAGATCCCTAAACCAATTCTTCATGTGTAGCAGAGGACCAATAAAAAGATTTTTACAATAAAGGGTTTTACATACACACACATAACATCACGCCTTGTTTCCCCGAAGGGTTGGGCAGAGGTGTACCTGTAGTAAGTACACCCACATTTCGCCAGTTATGTTTAAGTCCCATGAATAGGGGGGCGAGCCTTTGTCATCAACCGGGCACAAATCCATACTCCGGGCTGCTACTGAGAAATTCCAGATAGAAAAACCCAATAACACTTTGCCCGACCCGGGAATCGAACCCAGGAATATTACCCTCGAATATTACTGTATGGAATTAAGAAATGTAGCAAACTAGAGAACTAAAATATTGATTATGAAATGCAATAATTAATATCGTAACACCGAATATTTAGTTTTTGATGTAAAAAAAGGATTTGGAAACTTTCCAAATGTCTTTTTTACAAAACGGTAAATGTTAAAGCCACATTTCTTATTTCCATACAGTAATGTTACCAAAGTAATCAAAACAGCGAAATATTTGACATCTATTTGCGACGTTGCCCAATTTCAGAATAAACGCTCTTACGTACTTACCAACTGCATCAACTCAAAGTCTTTGGCATATTAAAGATCTCTAATGTAGGTATCTAAATTACAGGAAAGCACGGCACTATCAATTTGCGTACTAGAACATTAATATAGTTAGTTTATTTTATGGTTTTTGTTTACTTATCAAAATTTATAGGTAAGTACGTAGGTACCTACCTAAATAACTTAACTAACTAGGTAAAGTTTAATATTTCGTACTGTCCTTGTCCTTGCCGTCGAAGAAGTTAGGAGGTAAGAGATGGGGCCTACTACAAGTACTGCGACATCGACATAAAATGACTAAGGTCAATATGGAACTCACCAAACCTGACTAACAACAGCTGCAGTGCTATTATGTAAAAATCTCACCGTGAACGCTTAGGTGAAGTGACCTTTTGAAAGTGAGCTGTCAACAATGTCAATCCCTAGTATATGGTGAAATGTCAGCTCACTTCAAGTTCACTTTACCTTAGCGTTCACGGTGAGATTTTTACATAATAGCGCTGCTGTAGTGCTATTCTATAAAAATCTCACCGTGATATCTTAGGTGAAGTGAGCTGCCAATAGTGTCAATCCTTAGCAACTGACAGCTCACTCCACGCTCACTTCACCTAAGATAACACGGTGAGATGGTTTCAGAATATCACTACAGGTATGGGCAAAGATTATGGTATATTTACACACATCAGAAAAAATTATGATATAGGTAAAACGAAAGTTTTTAACCGAAAAACTTCCATACTCCATAGGTTTAGGTAATTATAAATGTAAACCAATCGTAAAATAGATTTTTATAGATGACACTTTCTTGTTTAAAAATACGTTAAAACCAATATAAATTGATTTAAATTTTTTACAATAGTTTCCTCTTTTATTACTGTATGTTAAACTTTATCATATTAGTTATTTATGCAACTGTATAATAAGGGGTATTAAAACACGAATGTGGGTTTATCACACGGGGGAAATCTTAAACTACTCTTCGTAGATGTAACTGCCTGAGCACAATTTTTTTGTTAGATTTATTATTTTGTGATCTGTCTATTGTAAAGAGCCCAAACTCTAAACATCAACGAATTATAACGTTGCTAAATTGAAGAGTACAACTGTGACGTAGCATGACAACTGAAGTGACAGGTATTACATTTAGTCGGGTAATAGACAGCTGTCTCGTCACATGGTTCTTTTGTTAACCTTTATTATGGAGTATAGTCTATGAGCTGGTGATAGGGCTAGGCAGTAAGGAATGAGTGGAGCATGGAATTGTTAGGAACATTTTCAAAGACAAAATATCGATGGACACGTTTAATCAAAGTTTTTACAAATTGGTCCTTACTTTAAACTGCTGTTGATGTTTGTCCATGTCATTGTTTATTTTCTTGAGGTACAAAAGCTCTATTTTGACATAACAGAACCTCTTGCTCACAATAATGGTTCTCAAGGCATTGATCGTCTTCAAGGCACTGTAAAAAATGAATGAATGATTTTATACCAGCCTATTATTGTGTGATGTTTTTCCTTCACCGATGTTAGTAATGTCCAAGATAAACTCGGAAAGTACCGTATGAATTGAAAAAGTCACATTGGTAATTGCCCGGATTTGAACCCACAACCTCGTGCATGAGAGGCGGGGCCTTACTTAAGCACTGGGCCAACACGACATTTAAAAATCAAATTGTCAAATTAATGATTACTTAGTATAATATTACTATCTACAGGGTCAAATTAAATTACCTAGCAAAACTGCGCAGACGAGATGAAAAAAACTTTTTACAAAAAAAAAAAACAACCGACTTCCAAAAAAACACTACAAAGTCAAAAATAACTTAATTTCGGAAGTCGGTGTCTTTGGTTTTGAATTTTCGTTTTTTGCCACCGACTTCCGAAATTAAGTTATTTTTGACTTTGTAGTGTTTTTTTGGAAGTCGGTTGTTTTTTTTTTTTTGTAAAAAGTTTTTATTTTTCACTTTTTAGTTGTGGTACCTACCCCACACAAATTCGAATACCACTACCTGCTATGTAAATAACAGTGACAGGAAGTTATCATATCATCTACATACTAAGTGGGGAAAAAATACGTATAATTGAAGCTAACTCAAAAACTACTCAAGCAAAGTTTATAAAATTTATATGGGACCACCTCTGAAGTATGATCTATCAAACAAAAAAAGAATCATCAAAATCTATTCATAATTGGCGGAGTAATCGCGTAACAAACATACAAAAAAAAAAAAAAAAAACGAAAAGAAAAAAACATACAGGCGAATTGAGAACCTCCTCCTTTTGGAAGTCGGTTAAAAATAATGAAAAGTGTTTAATCGCAGAAATATATTTTTTTACACGATACCTCTGCCAAACTGCACAGCAGTTTGTTGGCTGACGTAGCTCCTTTTTTAGCACATGTAAACATAGTTACAACCCTTTTTCACCTATAGGTACGGTCAGCATCAAAAGTCGATTAACACTGTTACTTTGACGTTTATCAACTAAATAGATACATGGTTTGATACTTTGTTTTTCAACATTTCATACAATAGCTATGAGTTAATGCTCTTAAAATTTTATATTTGTTCAGAATTTTTATGGATATTTTGCTCAGTAAATAAGATTGAAAAAACTGAAGTGTTAATCGACTTTTGATGCTGACTGTACGCTAAACTATTCATGCAATTCTTAAATGAAACAGAAACAAACATACAAGTTTTTTAAATATTCACTACATTTAGGCTTTGACAAAACACATTTAAGAGGTAGGTACTTACTTAATATGTATTTTATTTTAAAAAGAGGAGAAGGATAGAACTGTCTATATCGACTGGAAGCTTATTAAATGTGTTTGTGATGAGTATCGCTATCAAAGGACATGTCCTAAAATGGTTTTTTTTTATTCAATAATTCTAACCAGGATAAGTTAAATATATTTGAATAGACATCCCAAAAACTAGTGGTTCTAACTATGTCATACATTTTTAAAGACCTCCAATTTTGAGAAAAATCTTTTATATTTTAGTAAGAATTTACTCCTAAAACGAACAAACCTTTCTAATTATCTAGGATTACATAGTAAACACACCCCATAAAACAGTAAACTTGTCAAAATTGACACATGTTACTGTCAATACATTGACAGTAATGACAGTACTATGTGTCAATTTGTGTCATATTGACATATTCAAATAGTAAACTAGTCAAAATTGACACATGTTACTGTCATCACTGTCAATTGATTGACAGTAATGACAGAACCATGTGTCAATTTATATCTTATTTGTCATAGTTGCCATCAACAAATAAAATATTTGTACTTTAAAAATAGTTTATAATTTTTCTCATAAATGGAGGGGTCTAAAAATATTATTTCAGTGGTTCCTAGTTCCATATTTTATCGTTTTTATTTAGATGTAGTTTGATGCTGGTTAGATTTTTCTCGGAATAAAAAACCAACGTCCCTACAAAAAGCGGACATCTCCTTTGATGTTTTGTTTGTGGGGTCATTGGCTGCAGTTAGTGTCACTTGAAATATTCAAAAGGCTTCAAAAGTCAGGTTTTTTGTGTTAACTTCACTAATGAGTATCGATATCTAAACACGAATTATGTTTGGTGGCAGCAGAGGATGCAAAAAAACCTTATTCTATTTGATGAAGTTTAATGTTAAAAGAGACAAAAGTATTACGTTTATATTTTATTTCTATCTATATCTATGTAATATTGTATTATTTAGTCGATAATTGACCAAAGAATGTCATACGAAAACGGATGGATCGCGTAATAAGCGGTGTCGCGTTCGATATACAGGGTAAGTTTTTATCCAGTGCGCAAACTTTAACACGTGACTTTACTCATCATTATGAACAACTTTTACTGTGGGACCAAACATGATATCGCGAAAAAATAATCAGCTGTTCCCTACATTTATGTTCGCATATCTCGTCAAAATGTAGGGAACAGCTGATTTTTTTGTCACGATTTCAGGTTTGGTCCCATAGTAAAAGTTGTTCATAATGATAAGTAAAGTCACGTGTTAAAGTTTGCGCACTGGATAAAAACTTATCCTGTAGATAGTGCAATCCATGAAGACGCGCCCCACTTCGCTCCGCGCCGTACTAGAGTTCAGCTTACTGTATAGCAATCGCGGAGTGGGGCGCGTCTTCGTGGATTGCACTATCTATAGTATCTATACGTGTTGCAGCCTCAGCTTCTAGGTAGTGCGTAGTTGTTGTCGTGTGGAATCAGATCATTTCCCCTGACTATTCCTTTGTAACACACGAACAAAACAACTCCAAAAAAATCATCAAAACTTAAAAAATATCTTTATTTATTTTGCACTAGCCCTTGCCCTAGCCCTTGCCCGCGGCTTCGCCCGCGTGGATGACGGAAAATATCCCAGGGGAACGTACTACCGAGATGTCATACCTAATAAGAATAACAGAGGAAAACACCATTGACTCCTACCGCTGCGCCCGCGTTGGTCCGCGTAATATTGAAACTGTGATATCTTTTAAACTGTTTATTTAAATTATATGATTTTAAGGCATATTTTAATGCCCAATTTAAATAACATATTTTTTTGGATAAGGATTAATATTGTACCGGTCAAAAAAGCTTCGGAAATAACAATTAAATTTTTATCAAATTCTGAAAGATAAAAATGGTTATTGTGGGTCATCCTTAGAAGATAGACATATGCCATCGCGGACTTTTTAGTTGAATCTTTTAAGATGAACAATACCGTAAAACATAAATTTGACGTATCTTTTCCGGTTAACGCAGCGCACGCCAGTAAAGCTCCCAGTCGGCATGATTTTTTCCTACTTCTTCAACAATAATCGTCATATTTCAGCCAATTTACACAAAACCATAATGAATTATACACTAAAACCTTCCGCATGAATCACTCCGTTCATTGGTGAAAACCGTTTGAAAATCCGTTCAGCAGTTTTTGAGTTTATCGCGTTCAGACAGACCTCGACCTCGTTCGTTGCAGAGTCCTCTAATACAGGCATTGCTTAAAGGAAGACTCCAAACCCAAAATTGTTTGTGTTAATTTTTTGGACACAATAAACGTTATTATTTATTTTTATTTTAAATATTTGGAAGTTAACATTTTGTGCTCGCGAGGTCTAATGTTCGCAGAACAGAACTACTAGTATACATAGATAGGTATGTAACATTTGTGCTTTATTTTAGTTTCTTATCTTCCATAAACTCGTTAATACTATAATATGTTTTTTCTAAAAGTAATGACTTAAGTCTAATTTAAATATGTACAGTGTTTTTGTGGATCTTATATGTTCAGGTAACTTATTATACAGGGTGATTGGAAGATGGGTGCAAAGCTTTAAGGCGAAGATAGTACAGACAATTTAGAACCATTTAAGCCATGGTTGTCTTAGACGAAGTCTTACCAAATATTTTTAACCAAATTTTTAAGTTTTTTTTTGGAAATTCTCAAAATTTAATGTAAACTGCATAATTATGGCCAAATTGAATGATAAATGAATTCATTTTTTATTCATTTAATTAAAGTAATGTGTAAGCATCAAGCAAAACATGTTTTAGGCTTCTGTGTCATTAGACATTTTTTTTACAGACATTTAAAGCTCAGAAAAAATAAAAAAATTGTACAATACGTCTTTTAAACCTTATTAAAAATTAAAAAATTTGGTAAGACTTCGTCTAAGACAACCATGGCTTAAATGGTTCTAAATTGTCTATACTATCTTCACCTTAAAGCTTTGCACCCATCTTCCAATCAACCTGTATATTTGGATGCTTCGATATTCTGCGCTATTTTTAGATATCGTGTTTAGATACCGATACATCACATCTCCAGAGTTCACTGGCTAATTTAATTTGACCTTGTATATTAGTTGCTACCTCAGTTTGTTGCTAGGGTCCACATTCATAATCTTGAATACATACACACACACTTATTATTAAAGGCAGCATTTTAACTTATAACCTAAGTACCTAAGTAATAAGAAACCAAAACTTATTGGGAATCAAATGAGCTTACTACCTGTTAAGCAAAGTCTTGATTCAAATTTTATGAACGGTGATCTGAAATATAATTAGTTAACAGTGTAGTAATTCTTATACACGGCGAGAGACATCGCGTTCGTTTAGATACAAAATATTGTACTTTTTTTAGAATTTTCTTTATCTTTGACAACACAGAAATGTCACTTATTTTAGAGATCCTCAAGATAAGGAACAAGCTCTGTTTTCTGTACAGAGTAGTTCCGCATACTTACATTCACTAGGTTTTCCTGGAAGGATAAGTGAATTACGTAGACTAATTATTGCAGCTTTGGGGCTGTTAGCCAGTGGCGGGTGGGTCATTATATTTCAGATCGCCGTTCATAAAATTAGAATCAAGACTTCGCTTAACAGGTAAGCTCGTTTGATTCCCAATTTTACTTCACGGCGATCTGAAATATAATTAGTTCAGTGTAGATGTTTAGAGTTGTCTGCGACGACATGAAAATTGTATGCCCTATATCGGAACTTTCCGACTGTTTTGTATTGTCTCCTTAATAAACTTGAACTGAATGTTTCTAAATGTTTTTTTAGTACTTACATACGCAAACCACATGCAATCACGTTTCAGTATAAGTTACATGGTACCTATTAAGTATTATAAATAGGATAAGCGTTATCAGGGACCTGGGAGTAACGTTTGACTCTAAATTAATTGCTTTTTGATGCACACATCGAAAACTTTGTTAATAAATCTTCCAGAGCACTTGGATTTATACTTAGGTTATCGGCTGATTTTAAAAACGTAAAAACGTTGAAAATTCTTTATTGTGCTTTTGTCCGCAGCCATTTGGAGTACGCCTCGCAAGTGTGGAACCCTAATTATAATATTTATATAGACAGAATTGAGGGAATTCAAAAGCGGTTCCTACGTTTCTTGCAGTACAAAACTAGGAAATATACTCCCAATTATATAGCGCGATGTAAAAGGTTTCACATACTTACCACTTCATGAGCGCAGACGCATTGCAGATATGACGTATTTATTTAAAATCGCAAATGGTACCATAGATTGCCCTGAGCTGTTAGGTAGTTTAGGGTTAGTTACACACTGCAAAATGTTTCGCAAACCTAGTTTGTTGCATGTCCCTCATTCCAAGTCCGCGTACAGGCAGAATTCATTTCTAATCCGTGCGTGCAGACGTTTATAAACTGTCTGGTGAACATGATTTGGATATATTCAACACCAGTGTTTCTCGGCTTAAGCATTTGTTGGTAAAAAGCTTCTTTACGGAAAGTAATTGTTAGCAAAATCTGATTTTTAGTTTGTAATTTATCGTGTGCTATTTTTTTTTCCTAATTTATGTTTAATAGGTATTTTATACCGACCTTTTTTATGTTATGTGTTTATCAGTGGAAACTTGTAAATGGCCTTCAATTTTATATAATTTAAGAACTAATTTAAGTGTCACTCACTACTGGTAATTTAGTCAATAGGTACAGTTGAAGTATGAAAGTTCTTATATGGAAGTTATCTATCAGACAATGGTGTCGATTCCCTTGTTCACAAACTAAACTTTTAAGTTCAGTGCATCTTTTTCTTTCTATTTCATTAAGAAAAGGACAGAAGATAAATTTTAGTTTAGTCTTGTCAAATTAATTAGCGCTTAACGTAAATTGACGTAATTTTAGTAGGCAAGTTTTTTATCACGTCTAAACTTGTGACAGGCGCTGATTAATTTGACAGGACTAAACTTAAATTTATCTTTTGTCCTTTTCATAATGAAATAGAAAGAAAAAGATGCACTGAACTTAAATTTAGTTTAGTTTGTGAACAAGGGAAGCGGCACCGTTGTGATTGTATATAATGAACTAATACTGCTGCAAAAAATAATAATAATAGACGGATAGGACATAATTTAAATATTTAGTAATAAGCTTCCTCTCTCCTACTTATTTAAAATGTTGCTGTCTGTGCCCGACAGGGTCCATAATTGTTTCAATTTATTTTTCCCTACCACCTGTATATATTATGGATTGGAATAAAGATAAAGACACATTCGTTCTTGTATGAATTTGTGGTAACGAATTTTTAAGCATGTATTCAATATGGTGTTAGTCGTATTTCTTGCGGATAGACCGAAAATGTTTACATTATGTAATATTATTATTTTAGGATTAAAATTTGAGGTTTAGTTTCAATCTTCTTTTCGTAAAGAAAATGAATACTTAATTTAAAGGGGCGCCCCTGGGCGGTCGACCAACCGCGCCCTACCCTAACGCCGCGGGCCGCTAAGTACTGTGTGTGTGCCGTGATAATGTGCATTTCTGTGTTGCCAAAGATGAAGACAATTCTATTAAAAAAAATATTTACAATATTTTATATCTAAACGAACGCGATGTCTCTCGCCGTGTATAAGAATTACTACACTGTTAACTAATTATATTATATTTCAGGTCGCGGTGAAGTAAAATTGAACCTATCAACGATTGCTAGTCGGTAAGGCAAATCTACGGACCGAAAGTCTTTTGAATCGATCATAATGATTTCTATTATTTGTTAAATTAATTAAATAAACCAATTATAGAAATCATAATACAAAGCAAGTCAAGGAGTGGAAGGACCCGCTGAAACTCTTTCACTCATTGATATCATTTTAACATTTTTAAGTTTCCGGAATTTTTGTGAACAAAAATAAGTAGGTACTTACAGGGTCTCCATTTTTGCCAGGAGTATTGTCATCGTCATCATCTGGTTGAGATTCAGGCTTGGCCTGAGTCGTCTCAATCAGGTATTGAGTGAACACAAGGAACAAAATAACAGCACAAGCACGATGCATCTTGATCAATATTGGACTCACACTGAAGGCAAAATATATTTGCTTCTTTATTTAATTCCAAATATATATAGTCTGCTTTATAATAGTACGCAGTACGCACAGTCAACCAAGGCTCAACCGATGAACGTTTTCGTGTTTTGACAAGGTTAACAGAATTTTGCCTTGAAGATATGTAAATAAATGCCGCAAGTAGTAATGTATGGTAAATAACTTGTCCAAATAAATCCAAGATTTTCTTTGTTTTTGATAAAAAATAAAAACCATAAAAAAAAAATTTAAACAAAAAATCTAAATGGAGTATAAAGTGCCTGCTAGGCGGCTGCCAACCGCGTCCCCGACAAAGGTTACCTTGGTTGGCGACAGGCAGAGCTGTTTGAAATTTGGTCGTAAGCCACCTCTGTCGGGACGCGGTTGGCGATCGTGTAGCAGGCACTTGAAGGGTGCTTGAGTAGGTTTTTGTGGTTGCCTCTGTGGCTACTTTTGAGGAGATCTGGTTGGCTACCTTTGAGGAGCTGTAGTTGGCAACTGTAGCGGCACTTGCCCTTGTAAATTCGGCAGCTGGCCAGGCAGTTGTTGGAAGTTTAATAAGTTGCCAAGAAGATTCTTACATGAAGTAGACCGATCTGACAGAATCTGAAAAAAATGCAACATTATATCAAAAGATGTTTACACGTTTTACATGTTTGTTTCCTAGAAAGGCCTTTGACGACATTTTCATGAACTTTTAATAGAGCTTAACTTTTGAACTTTTAATTCAGATATCAAAATGAAACAGGCTACACATAAGCAAAAATGAATGGTGTTGAACCCACCTGAAATCCTAGTCAATTGTTAAAAATTCCCCGATCTTCAAAAAATGAATCAGCATTCGTAGGGAATAGACCACCAAAAGCGTTCGAAGTGTGTCTTCCCTTTGGTTTCATCCGGTCCATGAGCCTGATCAGACCCTCAAAGTTTTCGCGTTCTCAAGCATCCGGGCCCGAGACTTCGCAACCCATTGGCTGACCGTCAGGGCCAAAAAGTTCACCCGGGTGTCACCATTGTGTGGATCGCCCGGAGGACACGGTGGAACATACGGTGGAGGTCTGCCCGGCTTGGGCGGAGCACCGCCGTGTCCTCGTGGAAGCGATCGGTGGCGATGATCTCTTGCGTCCGGCCCTGGTCCAAGCCATGGTACGGAGCGAGAGGGCATGGGAAGCCGTCACAGTAATGCTCGCGAAGGAGGAGGCGGAACGCGTGAGGAAGAGGCAAATTTCGCGCCCTCACGCCACTAGTTGCCGAAGGAAACGCTCTGGGCGTCGGGAATCCCAGGCTGATTCCCGGCCACCGTAGTTGTGGGCTTGTGGACGGTGAGCAATGGGTAGCTCGCCGTCCGATAAGGACCTTAGGGCTGATGCCTGCCGGGATTGCGAAGAAGTCCGAAAGGGAGATCGTGGCCCCCGGCAATATGGCAACTAAGGAACACGGGTGGGTTTTAGTCAGTAAGAGTCTGACACGCCCTCCCGCTCCGCCCAGAGTGGGAGAAGTTAAAAAAGGCTGTCATTGGCATGGTGAAAAATTATTGTATTTTAACACTAACAAGTTTGTTAGTGGTTTTTTATCTCTGTCTTGGGAATGTAGACATCTGACTGCTATGTTGATAGCATATAATATTAATGAGGTTATCTAAACTAATATTATAAAGAGGAAAGATTTGATTTTTTGTTACGATTTAACTCAAAAACTACTCGACCGATTTTAAAAATTATTTCACCGTTAGAAAGCTACATGTATTTTTGTCCTTTTTTACTAAATATAGTTTTTAAAGTAGTGGTATTTTAATTATCCAATAGCATAAGTATTCAGGAATACGTATACAAAATTTAAATTCAAAATGTCTAGAAACAAACAAGTTACAGATTTTTGAAAACTGCAAAATGCTCAATTCATTTTTTTCAAGGACAGCTTTTTCTATAGGTGTCAAAGAAAAAGTTTTAAAATTGCCAAAGAAGTTGGCGAAAGGGTTAATATTGCCTGGGGGACTTCGGTTCGAGTAGCTTCGAAGTAAAATGGAGCTCATGTCGTCAGGGTTGAAGAGTGTGTGAACATTGATAGGTTGAGCGTTATTCTGAGCGCTATTTTGAAAGTTTGCCGCGAATTTGCTTGCACTGCGCGCGATTCGATGTTGCAGACTTGCTTTCTTTGGTGATGGGACCCTGTAAAAATAAATTTTATTAATAATAGCTCTGTGACGTATGAATAATATTGTTGAAGCCTGTATCTAATTGCGTAATGCACGATCAATCACAATCCATTGCTTCATAAGTTGGAAAAATAAGCAATGAATGTTGTTGAACTGTCAAAATGAAACAAACTTGTCATAATCGTTTACGAAAATAAGATAAGCAATTATGGAACTTACTGGTTTGTTGTATGTTGGGATAAAAACTTAAATTAATCAAGATTCAAGAATCATGCAAGTTCTTTTTGCATGCCAAATAAGTTGGAAAACTCGGTATCATTGAAACGGCTAAATTATGTTAGTAATTGGTTTTATATTGATGAGAAAACCACCCCGTTTACTGGACTTAATTGCGAATGAGACCTCTTTAAAATAAAGAAGGTTGTATCTCCCATCATAAAATATTTACATAGAAAATTATCATCATACAAAAAACAAAAACAATGATACACCCAAGACAAATACGCTTTTAATTTTCTACTTATTTATTTAGCGTCGAAAGTAGGTATTACTTTCGACGCTAAATACCTAAATAAGTAGAAAATTAAAAGCTTATTACAATATTATCATGCTAGTCAAAACATGCAGTTAGTGCCCGGAACATACTCTTAATACTAAAATGCCATGCAATGTTAAGAAACGCAAAAACCAGATCAAATCACTCACCCCAATAATGCAGAAAAAAACACCTTGCAAAAAGAGGTTATAATTATGTATGTAAGTATTGCCAGCTTTAAAAATATATTCAGATTTGATATAATGTCGTGGGGGAAGTTCTGAGTACGAATGTGGATGGATAAGAGTAGGGGAAGACCAAAGAAACGATGGATGGACTGTGTGGAAGATTATATGGTCAGACAGGGGGTGACTAGACTACTGACTCGCCGATTAATGGAGAGGTATGGAAGAAGAAAACATGGCATAAACCCTGTCCACGCGCGGTCACGGTGCCGCGATAGACGCAGGCGGGGTGCGGGAGACGCGCGGGACGACGACGCGGCGCGAGCCAATCAACGCCGACCAACGCGGACCGCACGTCACTTCACGTCAAAATCTTGTGCGAACGGTTACGTTTTATATTGTTACCGAATGATTTGTATTATACCTAATCTAAACAGTCCACTTAATTTAATTTAAATAATACTTATCCAAGAACCATCCAAAACAGACCCCAAGTAAATTGGGATAAACGCAAGAGAATAATGATTCGATATACTTTATATCCAATCAAATCAAACCAACCAATTAGCCCGAGATTCTTAGTAAATACAGGGTGGCAGGGCCATCGACGCGAAAACTTTTACCACGGATTCAGTAGGTACCTACATGACTCTGAACTCCCCAGCGTTGAAATTTTTCGTCGGCTATTAAAAAACAATACAGCTGTTTCATAGAAAACTGCAAAACCTACGCGATCAAAATGTATGGAACAGCAGATTTTTTTTAAAATAACTGACGAAAAATTTCAACGCAGGGGTTCAGAGTCATGTAGGTACGTGGGCGCGTTCATTGAGGCTGCGGCCAGCCCGCCGGTTGAACGCGTCCCAGAGGGTCATGGCCATTCGGCTGGCCCGAGGATACTGCACGGTCTCCTGCGAGGCGGCGAGCCTCCATACCGGATTACCGCCATGGGATCTGGAGGCAAAGGTCCTCGCGCACATCTAGGAGTGGCGCGAGGAGGCGAAACGCCGTGGCTTAACTCCGATACCGCAAGAAATCGCGGCACAGCGGACAGAGCTCCGACGGGATCTCATGGCGTCATGGAGGGTGCGATTGTCGCAACCCCGCGCTGGGCACGCCACAATTGCGGCGATAAGACCCCTCTTTGAGGAGTGGCTTGAGAGACGCCACGGCGTCCTCACCTTCCGCCTGACGCAGGTCCTCACCGGACACGGCTGCTTCGGGAGGTTCCTGTTTAGGATGAGGCGGGAGGAAACACCCGGGTGTCACCATTGTGTGGATCGGCCTGAGGACACGGTGGAGCATACGGTGGAGGTCTGCCCGGCTTGGGCGGAGCAACGCCGTGTCCTCGTAGAGGCGATCGGCGGCGGTGATCTCTCGCGTCCGGCCCTGGTTCAGGCCATGGTACGGAGCGAGAGGAAATGGCAGGCCGTCACCTCCTTCTGCGAAGCGGTAATGCTCGCGAAGGAGGAGGCGGAACGCGTGAGGGAGAGGCAAATTTCGCGCCCTCACGCCCCTAACTGCCGCAGGAGGAGACGCCCGGGGCGGGAATCGCGAGCCGATTTCCGGCCACCGTAGGCGCGGGCTTGCGGACGGTGAGCAATGGGTAGCTCGTCGTCCGGTAAGGACCAAGCCCGGGTCGACGGCGCGTTGTGTTCCACGCGCTCCTCAAAGAGATGTCAGCAGAATTGACGGGGTCCGCTAGGGCCAATGCCTGCCGGGGGTTCGAAGAAAACCGATAGGGACATCGCGGCCCCCGGCAACAGGGCAACCGAAGGAACACGGGTGGGTTTTAGTCAGTAAGAGTCTGACACGCCCTCCCGCTCCACCCAGAGCGGGAGAAGTTATTTGATAATTTCCCACCGAAAAAAAAAAAAAAAAAGGGGGTTCAGAATCATGTACTGAATCCATGGTAACAGTTTTCACGTCGATACCACCCTGTCCTGGTTATTTTTGGTTTACTTTAATACTATTTTATATCAGATTAGTGATAATCAATTTCAATAAGCATTGAAGAAATCTAACCGAGTTGATTAATTTTATAAAGTTTAATAGTGTTAATTTTAACTTTGATTTAGCATAGAATAACCCAGTCAATCTTGCTTAAATTGAAATTAATTGTTTTTAAGGCTGTCAATACATCGAGCAAAGAAATAAGAATAATCAAACAAGCAACTAATAGAATGAAATAATAGTATTTTATTAAACAGTGCGTTAAATCTAATTACAGTTAAACCAACTACTAGTTAAATTATGTAACAAAGTAAAAAATGAGTTCGACCTTTTACAGGACATTTTATTAGAGAGCTAAGTTTTGTTTAATAAATATTAAATGTATGAGTTACTGTTAATAATTAAAATGTCTTGTAATGGTAGACACGGTTTTCGAAAGCTTGTAAAACTTCAAAAAAAAATCACCATAGTTGGGGACACCATCCCGATATACAACACAATCAATCTGCCTAGCTTTCTCCCTACTGCGTTGGGGTCAGCTTCCAGTCTAACCGAATGCAGTTGAATACCAGTATTTTACATGGAGCGATTTCCTATCTGCCCTCCACAACCCAATTACAATACAATACAACTTCAAATGTAAACTAACCTCCTATTTTTTGTTGGCTAGTAAAATGAGTGAAATAACAAAAATTATTACGTGAAATAAGCTTTCAGAAACCGAGTCTAAGTGACAAGTGAAACAATACCCTCCTTCAAGGGCAGTCGGGTAAAAGGAAAAATATCGAAGTTTTATACCAGGGTGACATGTGACTTTTAGATTTAGGATGACATTGTGACATTTATGACTTTTGAGCATTAGAATTAGAACTTCGTGAAAGAAATTATTGTGCAGATTTTTAATCGTCACTTAACTTTTATCTGTACAAAAAAAATTGGCGGTTAAAGATATTTTCAATACAAAAGCTGAGAAACCGCAATTTTTGTTTCTCAATTAAAAGTTAGCAGAAGATTGACTAAAAAGGTTAAACGTAATTAAAATCTAACTTTACATTTATATGAACAGATTTAAATTAGTATTTTTTAAATTCCTATTTTGTTAATATTCATTTAATTAAAATACATAGGCCAAAAGGTGATACTTTTAATTATGATAAAATTAAGTTAATAATTCCCATTCACAACGACCTTTAAATGTATCTAAAATTACTTAATACAAAGCAAGGATGTTTTAAATTAATTACTGAATGGGATTTTTTATCTTCTACTCCGAAACGACTAAAATACAAACTAAATTAATAAATTACATTTAATGTTACAAAAACATTAATATTGTAGAGATTTTAGCTTCAGTCAATCGAAGTGTTACCAAACATAATTCATAGCATGGTTTCCTAAAGTCGTAAAGACTTTTAACAATTTCATTATTAACATTCTATCCACAGCCAGAATATTCTGCAAAAATCTCACCGTGTAAACTTAAGTGAAATAAGCTGTTATTTCACCTAATGCTATAGTTTGACCTCACCACTGTACCGCGTCTTAGGCACAGTGTAATAAATTAACAGTATTATGTCTTCATAGAAAATGGCCGAAACGACGCGCTTCGTATATACCAGTACACAACAGTCTCGAGTACGCGGCAGTTACGCATGGACGCGGAAGGTTTATCTACCGCGACGTAATACTGTTTATTTTATTATACTGTGCCTTAGATGCCGCAGCTCACGGGGGGCAGTGCAGATCGCTCATTCGTTCAACACTCACAACGTCCAGCCCCCCGCTTCACCGCGTACTCCTAAGGCGCGCTACAGCGGTGAGGTCAAACTATTGGGAATAACACTATTGACACTTGACATCTTACTTCACATAAGTTTTCACGATGAGTTTTTACAGAATATATCGACTGTTCTTAAAACTATTAAATAACTTTTTGACGTAAGTTTTCTTACGCTTTCTGTCGTATGAAACAAATAAGATTGAAAATCTCGAGCAAAATCAAGAGGTTGAATGCTGAGTGCAAAATCTACAAAACATACTACAAGTACTGACATACGATATGTTTTTCATGCAATTGCACGCTAATATAAATTATCCTTATTTTGTCATTTTACTTTTTAAACCTATGCATATTATCATTCCCGCCAATATTACCATTTTTGCCAAATTTACCAACATTTCCATGCAAACTACTATTATTACCGACATTATGCATTCTATGCTGACTGTTCGGTATCATTTCATTCGTCGTAGACGCTAAACCCTGCATTTTTATAACGACCTTAGGTTTATTTCCCTGTGGCAAATCACTCAAATTAGGCTTCGATTTGATCGGCGGCCTATTAACTTTAATATCAGTATTATTCGCGATTTCTATGTCATTTTTAAACCTATGCATATTAGCATTCCCGCCAACATTGCCATTTTTGCCAAAATTACCAACATTTCCATGCAAACTACTATTACTACCGACATCATGCATTCTTTGCTGACTGTTCGGTACCATTTCATTCGTCGTAGACGCTAAACCCTGCATTTTTATAACGACCTTAGGTTTATTTCCCTGTGGCAAATCACTCAAATTAGGCTTCGATTTGATCGGCGGCCTATTAACTTTGATATCAGTATTATTCGCGATTTCTATGTCATCTTTAAACCTATGCATATTAGCATTCCCGCCAACATTGCCATTTTTGCCAAATTTACCAACATTTCCATGCAAACTACTATTACTACCGACATGACTGTTCGGTACCATTTCATTCATCGTAGACGCTAAACCCTGCATTTTTATAACGACATTAGGTTTATTTCCCTGTGGCAAATCACTCAAATTAGGCTTCAGTTTGATCGGCGGCCTATTATTATTATTCGCGATTTGTATATCATCTTTGTTAATTTTGTTGACAAGTTTTTTTAAAGGTACTTTCGCTACATTTTTGTCTGGCAAAGAAATGGAGTGACTAGGTTTTTGTATTGCTTTTAGTTCCTCTAAATTCGAGTAAATCGGGTCTTCTGGCTGTGGTAGGTCAGTGCAAATATTACCATTTCTTTTAAACCTTGTCCTTAAAGAAGAAGTACTGTCTTGGAACTTGGCGATTTTGACAGCGAACATATTTTTCGTGTTAGGTTTAGTGCATCCGTTACATAGGTTGTCTACGTACGATTTCCATGGCTTCTTCCACCAGAGGAGCACGTTGTGTCTTGAGTAAATAAGGAACAGCACCAGCAGGATCGAGGGTATGATGCCCAGGAATATCACGTACATCGCCACCATGAAGTTGTGTTGGACTGTAAGAGAAAATTGATGTTAGGATACAGTCATTTTTACACGAAGTAGGTATCATAATCAGATTAGTTTCTAGGGTTCCGTGTCCAAAGGATGCCAATGGGACCCTCCACCGCCGCCAAACAGCGTGACAATGTAAGAGACACTTATCTACATGTTATAATAACAGAAGCGAGATATTACTGAATTCTAAATATATAAAAAAAAAAAACGACTTTTTACTTTTAGTTACTAACATTAATCTTAAGCGAAATTATCTTTAAGTACTAACAACCTCAAATTGCCTTGGCCTATGGACTTTTTTTGTTTTTTTTCTAGTATCGCAAAGCTTTCTGAGTGCCCCACGTAATCTAGTTTAAATTTATTTCACCCCATGGGAGATGGCACTGCTGTGATTGATGTACATGCAATCCAGACTGCTAGCAATAATTTTCAGGATTTTATTGGAACTGGCCCGCACTGCGCACCAGGGATGCACACCTCATTCGCATCGTTGCGTAAAAGCAATTAATGTGCGTCCGCGAATATTCCCGATGCCCTACAAAAACAAAGCAGCCTCACCAATACCCTGAAAGCGTTGTTGTATTGGACACGAAGGGCGTTGCACGACCTTTGGGTATATCTAGCCCACAGGCTGCACGTGTAAAACGTTGTACAATAAGATCAAAACAGAGTAATTTTGACTTTTTAAGTGAGCAGCGTGCAAACCTGCGAGCCAGCATGTTCGCCCTTACCGACAACGCCCTTCGTTCCCGCTCAATGTCGAGTCCGTAATTGAGGTCAGGGGTCAATATATGACCAAGATATGTAAACGTAAATACTCTTTATAGTGGATTCCCATTGAGTAATACGGTGGTACATAACCCGGTCTACCCCCAGCATCAAAGACCATGATCTCTGACGTATTGGAGTTATACATCAAACCATGTGTTTTGGCATACTGCTCACATTTGGCGACCAACTTTCTGAGACCACAGATTGACGCGCTCAGAAGCACTATATCGTCTGCATAGCTAATATTAACACATCATAACACATCATCACGCCTTTTTTCCCCGAAGGGTTGGGCAGAGGTGACACCCACATTTTGCCGTTTATGTTTAAGTCCCATGTAATAGGGGGCGAGCCTATTGCCATCAACCGGGCACAAATCCAGACTCCAGGCTGCTACTGAGAAATTCCAGATAGAAAAATCCAATAACACTTTGCCCAACCCGGGAATCGAACCCAGGACCTCATGCTCCCCGGGTGTCACCATTGTGTGGATCGCCCGGAGGACACGGTGGAGCATACGGTGGAGGTCTGCCCGGCTTGGGCGGAGCATCGTCGTGTCCTCGTGGAGGCGATCGGCGGCGGTGATCTCTCGCGTCCGGCCCTGGTTCAGGCCATGGTACGGAGCGAGAGGAAATGGCAGGCCGTCACCTCCTTCTGCGAAGCGGTAATGCACGCGAAGGAGGAGGCGGAACGCGTGAGGGAGAGGCAAATTTCGCGCCCTCACGCTCCTAACCGCCGCAGGAGGAGACGCCCGGGGCGAGAATTGCGAGCCGATTTCCGGCCACCGTAGGCGCAGGATTGCGGACGGTGAGCAATGGGTAGCTCGCCGTCCGATAAGGACCAGTCCCGGGTCGACGGCGCGTTGTGTTCCACGCGCGCCTCAAAGAGATGTCGGCAGAATTGACGGGGTCCGCTAGGGCCAATGCCTGCCGGGGCTGCGAATATGGGCCGAAAGGGATATCGTGGCCCCCGGCAACAGGGCAACCGAAGGAACACGGGTGGGTTTTAATCAGTAAGAGTCTGACACGCCCTCCCGCTCCACCCAGCGGGAGAAATTATTTGATAATTTCCCACCCAAAAAAAAAAGGACCTCATTCTCTGCAGTAGCGCTTTACACAAATACCATCTATATAGCAACCCACTTTGGTGCTGCTGAGCTCGCCAATCCTGCCTCACCCCGCATTCCAACCTGTATGGCCTGGAAAAAGTTCCAGCCCATCGTACACTATTGATCTGGTTACCATACCAATATTTAAAGATGTTTATAAGCTCCGTTAGCAACCTATCCTTCTCCATCTTTCTCCACAATACGTCATAAGCAACCAGATCAAAAGCCTTGAATAAGTCTAGGAAGCTAGCATAAATCGGCGTCCCACGCTGTGTATAGTATGTGACAGTATGCTTAATACACAGCACTGCACTTTCTGTTGACAAACCACGCCGAAACCCGAATTGGTTGACATGAACATTTACAGTTTTGTTTATTTGTGTATTAAGCAGACTGTCAAACTCTTTTAATATTAGTAGCTAGAGAGCTAGAGAGGCCTATTGGATGCCGAGCGCCGAAATGTAAGTTTGTACGCACAATATTGAGAGATTTACCATGTTATTTTAAGACCATAGACTTCTTATAGGTTTTCCTGTAATCTATGAGTAAAGAGCCATAGACCAAAGACGTGCACGTTAGTTAGAAGCGTCCGTAATAGAAAGATAAAACAAAGAACAATTCAAAAATTAAAATAAATTAAAAATAAGCCATGGCAACTAGGAGATGACCAGTCCCAACTGACGGCGCCCGTTCACGAACATGACGCATGGATCAGCACCATTCAGCTCAACCATTTTGAAGGGAGCTAAATGATCCAAAACACGCGCCACCATCAGCGAAACATCTGAGTGAGCGTAACACTTACTGGTAGAGTCAGTAGCTGGTCCTGAGTCGTATGAACCTCCCGGGCCGGGTAGGGCGCATAGTGGAGGGGCGAAGCCCGGTTCGCAGTGACAGTGAGCTGGGGGCAAAACAAATTAATAAAGCATTTTTGGTTTCGTAAAGCTTTTTTTTTTGTTTGACAGAGTTCACAGTTTTTGTTTTGCAGTTGCGGATCCAGATGGGGGGGGGGCTCAAGGGGCTTTCTAAGGGGCTCAAGCCCCCTCAAAAGTATCTGAGTTCTTCCGTGAAATTTTTGAAGTGAACTTGATATTACTCTAATTAAACTTTTTTGCAAGTTTTAAACTATAAAAGGTATCGTCATCAATATCTTTAAGAGGGTTTATTCTAAAAGTTGGCAACGTCGTAAATAGGTGTTAAATATTTACCTGTTTTGATTAATTTGACAATATTACTGTATGGAATTAAGAAATTTGGCTAACTAGGGAACTAAAATATTGATTATGAAATGCAATAATTAATATCGTAACACCGAATATTTACTTTTAGATGTAAGTATTTGGAAACTATCCAAATGCCTTTTTACACCTAAAACGGTTACAATATCAAATTCAGTGTTATAATTGCTATTCATTATTAATATTCTACTTCGCTAGTTAGCCACATTTCTTATTTCCATACAGAACCCTTCATTGTGCGTGGTCCGACACGCACTTGGCCGGTTTTTAACCATTTTGGTACGGAACCCCAACAATGCTCTTTATTTCTATCAATTGTTGGATGTTGACAGAGACATAATAATGTTTTAAAAGATTCAGTGTTCAAAGTATTATTGGATTCGTGGTGCAAGCGGAATAAACTTGGACGTGATTGTTTATACCTCAGACCAAATATAAAACCAAGACATAGCGCTGTCAACAGTGACGTGAGGCCGGTTTCGTAAACATGTGTGCACTTAGTGAGGTGTAGTTTGATTGTAGTGTCATTGTAAATGGTTGTAAATTTGTGCGTGAGAGCGTGTATGCACAGAGCAGCTGGTCTAAAACGCCCATATTACGCAATTCCTCTAAAAGCAATTCATTTACTGCATTCCCAGCAATTCCTCTATGGTGACACATATTTTAGCTGAATCACACTCAATTCAATTCCAGAATCATATTTGGTGTAAATATGCCGCATGAAAAAATGAAGACCGTAATTTTACCGCATAATTTTTCTTTACAGTTTTTATTAATCAAATGAGATTTTTATTTTCTATTTCTACCGTTTAAATGTTATTTCATTATAATACAAAGCTGTCAAACAGATGAATTGCGTAATATGAATTGATCGCAGATAATTATGAATTGTCTGTTTGTAACAGTTTGTGTGATTCATAATATTATCCATATTATGATTCTGCCAAAGCGGCCCCCTGAGGTGTAGGTAGTGTTGGCATACTTGGCATGTTTGACTGTATTGTTCGCAGCGCTCTGTCTTGGTTTTTTATTTGGTCTGAGGTTTATACCTACCTACCTAATTTGTTTTCAGCATGAAACGAACTTTGGACAGCAGTTACATCACTATAGGTAATGACTTAATTTCTAAACTTATTACGCAGTTTAAAAACAACCTTCGCAAAAGCTGCGTTAAGTAAAAAAATCCAGTACCTAATAGATTAGAATATGGTTAAAATCATACCTGCAGAATTACAGACGCCATGTCCAGAGCAGTTAGACGGACAGATAGATATCTTCATTTTAGCTATTTTTTTTCTTAAATTCGATGCTCGGACGCACTGTTGTTTGTAACACATCTGTGGGAAATAAATAAAGTAAATATTTAGTTGAAAAATTTTTCGCAATGCGCGCTTTAAGACCAATGGACGTGCTACAAAAGTGCATTAGGGTTTGGCTAGCTATAAGCCCAGCTTATAGAAAAGGGAGGATCCTCCGACCAGTCGGGTGTTGTGTCTGGTGGGCAACTGCCCGACGATTTTTTTTTTCTCGCAATTTTGACCACTGAGGTCTTGGCTGCTTAACCGGACTTTCCTGTACTTAGAGACTCCAGCCAGGGACATAAACTAGGTATTCTAAATTAAAATTAAGTGAACGCTCGCTAAGGGCACGCCCTGTGGGGTACGAACCTCGGGTTAGGGCGTCGCTGGGGGAGGACAGCAAAAAGGGACAGGCTGGATCAAAGTTAGATTTTCATCATGATTATTATGCGGGGTAATTATAGCTACGTGCTCAGCTGCAACAACTGCTGGCACCTCGTTTTCAAGCAAGGGTTGGGGGAGTATCATTTACTCGGGGACCCGGTCGCGATCGCAAAGGACCTTCGCGACGAGGTCGGAATGGCGGGAGGGGCTGTGTTTGTGTACTGATGGCCCTATTCTTCTTCTGTATGTTATGGGGGTCATCTGGGTCGGAAAGGTGCCCGACGATTGATCGGGACGTTCTATATATACCAGTCGCGTGGTGAACACTGCTTGCGCGATGCAGGTTTTTGCGTGACGTCAGTGTGATGCGTAGTTCGTATGTGGCGTTATAAAAGCCGCCACATACTTAAAAGTTGATGATTTATTTATGTTACCAAATATTCGTACATCAAATAACAGTCATAACAATAAAGGGGTTAACAGGATTTTTTCTATTTCTAGCAAGTTGAACGAAATTCCACTACAAAGTACTGAAATAAACTTTGTAAATTACGAGCTCGTCATGCGAGTCTTATGAACTTTGACACAAGTAGTAGATTATTCCCCATACCTGTCCATCTTTCCCGCAAGGCGTGGTGTCCATCTTGTAGACGTCATCAGAACAGTACTCCGAGTGTCCTGTACAATATTCCGGTAGGTCGCACTCACGGACAGCCGACCGACATACAGTGCCCGCTGATTTTAGACGACACGTCTGAAAAGTTACGTTTATATGAATAAAAACTACAATCGCCAACACAACATGGCTAAACATGTGTGGAGTATAAGTTTTACGACGCTACTCGAAAGAAATGGGTTACAATCCCTAATTACCAAACCTGCCAGAATATCACGGCACTAATATTTCAATGGCGGTGTGTACTAACGCCTTATTAACTAGTTTATGGCCTGGGTTAATCCTTACCTAACCTATACTATAAAACAAAGTCCCCCGCCACGTCTGTCTGTCTAACGCGAAAAACTTAAAAACTACCGAACGGATTTTCAAACAGTTTTCACCAATGGATCACCAACGGAGTGATTCGTACGGGAAGGTTTTAGTGTATAATTCATAAAGGTTTTGTGTAAATTGGCTGAAATATGACGATTATTGTCGAAGTTGTTGGAACAAATCACGCTAAGCACGCCAGTAAAGCTCCCGCTTTACTGGCGTGCGCCGCGTAAGCCGTAACAGATACATCAAATTTATGTTCTACAGGATTGAAGAACTTAAAAAAAGTCCACGATAGCATGTCTATCTTCTAAGGATGATCCACGGTAACCATTTTTGTCTTTCAGAATTTCATAAAAATTTAATTTTTATTTCCGAAGCTATTTTGACCGGTATTACATCAATCCTTATCCAATAAAATATGTTATTTAAATTGGACTTTTAATTTAGATTTAGGTAATCCTTGACATCTTATCATTTAAATGAATACTTTAAAAGATAACACAAAATTACGTGTAACAAAGTAATTTTGGTTGACGGCAACGCGGGCGCAGGGGTAGAAGTCAATGACCTTTTCCTAGGCTATTAGGTATGTAATCCCGGTAGCACGTTCCTGTGAGATATTTTCCGACATCCACGCGGGAGAAACCGCGGGCAAAAGATAGTTATAAATACGAAAGTAAGTTTGTTCGTTTGTCACGCTAAAACGGCTGAACGGATTTGGATGAAATTTGGCTAATGGGTAGATCATGACCTGGAGAAGGACATAAGATACCTTTTATCCCGATATTCTTACAGGATCGAAACGTATGCTAGTGAAACCGCGGGGTACAGCTAGTATATTTAGTAATTTCCTAAAATTCGAGTGAAACTGTGGGTAACAGCTATTGCTTATCCGACTCACATTAATGCGCCAAAGTGTGTTTGTCCTTCTTTCACGCAAAAACGGATGAACGGATGGATTCACGTGGGCCGGTGATAGTTTTTGGGTCGGAAAGTGACATAGGCTACTTTTATCCTGGAAAAAACGTCAATATTTACCTGTAAATCACAGCACATGCCGGCGCCACAGGTCGCGTTAGACCGTAGCATGCACGTGTCGGGGTTGCAGCAGGCGTGGCAGGGGTTGTACGACCGATGGTCGGCCATAGTGCCGCAGTCGCATTGCTCGCCCGGTTCTGTGAAACCGTTGCCACAGGTCGGCGAGTCGAATAGGCGTTTTGGTTTGTTTCTGAAACACGGATAAAACAAATATTTTTAAGAACACCGTTGACGCAATGGTGGAGGTAAACTTAATAAAGATGTATTTGCCATTATTTCCATAAGCTTGTACCATGTGTGGTTTAAAAAAAATATTTATAAAAATATCACATATGGCACTAGTCATAACACCGACTGAGAAACCGTGTAATAAGAAGCAAAACAAAGGTTATAGACATAACGTGCAAAATTGGAAGGCTTAAATGGCGATGGGCAGGGCATATGATAAGAAGAAAAGACAAGTGGAGCAAAATTGTGACACGATGGTATCCTAGAGAAGGTACAAGGAAAAGAGGTAGACCACAAAAAAGATGGGAGGACGACTTAAGACAAGTGGCAGGCGTCACATGGAACAGAGTGGCTCAAGAAAGGCATGAGTGGAAAAGTTTGGAGGAGGCCTTTGTCGACTGGCAAACAGATCTACAGAAAATAAGCAAAACTAAAATAAGAGACTAGTTAAGGTTTACATTAAACTTAAGTTGGGTCTCCCTTGTTTTACCGAAAAGAAATTGCCAAATTATCACTTCCCAAACAAATTTTCGCATAATTTCATTTGCCAAATTATTACTTACCAAAAAATCTCTTTACAAATAATTGTTACGAAAACCTATGTTTGGCAAGTGAACGTTTGAACAATAACTTGTTTACCAACTAGTACTTTTACCAATTTTTATCTAGTCAAATATTTCAGTTGGTATAACATATTTTACGCAAAATTAAATACCTAAGCCAAATATTTTTTTTCTCGATAGCCTCCTAAAAATAATCTCTTTTTTCCATATTTTTTTCTATATAATCTAGTCGTTTCTGGCACTCGCCGGCCGCTGCCGCGGCACCGCTCGCTTCGCTCGCTCGGCTCGTGCGTAGGTGGTCACAGTTTTAACCTAACCTAACCTAACCATTTTTTTTAAATTAATAACCTACTGTAACTAGTTCCATAAATAACCTAATGTCTAGTAACCATAAATTTGACTTGTTTCAGACAAATTCAAGCACATAAGCTTACAAAGAACAATTAACTGAAAGTAAAAAAATAGTAACTAACTGGATAAAACCACTTACTTATGATGACACGGAGAAGCTACTGGAATAAAATAAAGCCTTACACTTACTGCTCTCATCTCTCGTACTTGTCGTATACAGTCTGATTCATTCATTGCTACTTACACGCACTCTGTATTTAACATTAAATTTAACAAACCATCACACTATCACTCAACTTTCATACACACCGATGCTCACATTCAACATTCAAATTTACATTTACACACCTTTATACTCACAGTAACACTCCTTAGTATTCACACTCACACACCCCCATTTTCACATTACACACCTTCATAGTCATAGTCACATTCACGCACCCTCATATTCACATTCACACACCCCTACTCTCACTCACACATTTGCATGCTTCTTGTCTAGTTTTAATTTTCTCTTTTTATTTTAAACCGCCTGTTTTTATAACACTTAAAACAAGTAATCTTATGTTATTATTTTAAGTTTTGGAAGAGCGGAGTCTCCTAACACAGGCTTTTTTGCTTAAAAGGAGACTCCAATCACTATTTGTTAAATTTTACTTGCATAATTAATAAAACATTTTTCATTTTTTCATTTTCAAAGAAATACGCAAATGACATCAAATTTAACAAACGAATTCCCAAAAAAATCTTATTTTTGCCTTTATATTTTTTGTCATAACAAATCATTTGACTAAACGTTTATTGTCTAAATATTGTTTGCTGTAATAAATCATTTGATTAAAGACCAAAAGCCTTACATTATCCTTGGTAACAATCTGCCAAGTAAACATTTGACCAAATGAAAATGTGCGTACTAAAATTATTCAAAATATTACATTGGTGTAAAAAAAGGTTGCTAAAATTTGTTTGGGTAATGAAAATTTGGCAAAATCTTTTCGGCAAAACGGCAGGATCCCACTTAAGTTTTCTATGTATTTTATCATTTAATTGTAATATGGATCTGAATAAAAGGCTAATATTAATATTATTATTTTTATATGTATTTAAATATCTCGGGACCTTAGGGTCCCGGTCTTTTGGAAGGCGTACGAGGGGCCGAAGCCAACTCGCAGAGGCCCCTTAGACAATTTTATATGGAATGAGGCATCAACCGACGATTATCCCACTATGCACCTATACAAGTGCACCCAACAAGTGGACAACCCTCGGTTGGTGTAGGACTATTGCAGAATATAGAAACAAATCTATCGGACTATGGGTTTGGGTGGCTTAAGTTGACTGGTGACCTGGAACTATGGGACTATGGCCTCTGCCTAATCAATGTTTTATATGTAACATAACAAACATAACAACACGCCTTGGATACACCGCCGCCGCCACGCCGCCTTTATATGTACATGGATAAAATGGCAGGAGGTGACTTGCACACTCAATAATGGGCCCCCGAAAACGGTCGCTAGCACAAAGTGTCGTAGCGACAAGGGGGCAACATGTCCTGAGGTGCTTGTGAGGAGTGGAGAGATATTCCACGGCTATCAGGACAATCCCGGAAGTACGGTCAAGATCCCTACCAGCATCTTACTGGAATACTTCCTTCCTCCGAGCATGTTTGCTCTTGCTAATCTCCACTCAAGCCGGCCAATTAAGGCAAGAATGAGGTGGGGGCTCCGTTCCTCGTCAGTGTTTACTCTAGCCGGCCAATTAAGGCAATTCAGAGGGAAGAAACAAGACTTCTCCCAGGAGATAGGGTCCGTGGGGTCGCTACTGCACAACAGCTCGCCACATGCTGCCCTGCGGTTTTTGTATCTCTCCTGGTCTGGCTCCATATCCCAAACCTGCTCCGGCAAAGTAAACTTTACCGGCACATGCCTAGAGTTTGGAGCGCGTAAGCCCCACCACGACGTCAACGTAGAGATACGGTGGTGGGGTTAGTCATAACAAGCGCCCGCGGCGCGCGCTCAGTACGCTGCGTTTAGGGCTCATGACAATCGAACCGCCTGCCGAGCGCGCGTTAGACGCTTGTCAAACACAAGAATATTTCCACATTTTGTTGTACCTAAGTTTTGAACCCTCAACATGCTCAGAATAACTGTGTTTCTTTTAAGTTATGCTCAGAATAACTGTGTTTCTATTACTGATGCAGAGAAAACAACAAGGAATAATTGGAGAGGGACAAGGAATAGTTGTATAAAACCGTTCAAGAGCGAGTCGGACTCGCTCACCAAGGGTTCCGTTCCATTTTAAATTTTCATCGGCGGCCTTTATTCGCCAGAGAATTTTAACACCACACTGCCGTGTAGAATATTGCAGTTTTAGGTCAAATCAAATCAAATCATTTATTTGCGTAACACAGGTTCAGAGGATGTTACAGAATGGTTCTTAAGGCTCACTGTATTATAACCATGTCAGGTGTGCAAATACATTAGGAACATTATGACATAATAATCAATCATCTCTTGACCCATAGTAGAACTAATGTAATTTAAGTTGATGATTTCTGAAAAAGTGTGCTATTTAGAGACATTGTTTTATTTTTCCTGTAATCTTTACATAAACTTCTATCACAGAGAATAATTTTAGATTTTTCTCTATATAAACTTCGGAGATAAGGGGGGGGGGGGGGGGGGGACGGTATATATAAAAAAAAATCGTCAAAAGTCGAAAACTAAGCGGCCTAAAAAAAATTTGAGAATGTGCAAATAGCGCTCTTTCATATGATACCCCACATGCCCTAGTAGCCCCACTTCGAATTTTTAACACCCCCGTTCAGAACTTGTTGCAAAAAAAAAATCTTTCTTAATTGCAAAATAATGGGGCAAAAGTCATCTAAAACTATTCCAAATTTCAAGTTGAAAGCATTAGTAGTTCTTGAGATATCTAGCTGTGACAGACAGACGGACAGACAGACTGAGTCACAACATAAGGGTTCTTTTTTGCCATTTTGGTACGGAACCCTAAAAAGGAACTTGCGTCTAGGGGAGATCGGGAGGGGCGCTCGTCATACGCGCGTTCGATACCGCCCTTGGACGGCAGTGCTTGATATAATTCGTTACATAGCTCTACAGGACGTATAGCTCCATCTCTTTCTCCCACTGCAGTAATATTAAAATAATACTGCTTTATGAGCTGGTGGTAGTTTAGGGGTATGAGGAACAGGGTGTAAAGTTCACTCATCCACCATAGAAAAGGGAGGATCCTCCGACCAGACGGGTGTTGTGTCTGGCGGGGAACTGCCCATCGGTTTGAAGTTGAAATCTTGTATGTATGTCGATCGCTCGGTAAACTAACTGCGCGATGCAGGATTTTGTGTGACGTCATGTCGATGATGCGTACTTATCTACGTCAGTTATCTGTCTAATTTTTTTAACAGCATAGGCGGCCGAACTTAGCCTTCCTGACAATTTTTCTATTTGTGGGCCCCATTGTAATTTACCGTCAATAATGATTCCAAGAAAAACTGTCGACTCAACAGGGTCCAACTCTGTTCCATTAACTTGAACATTGGTAGATAGCTGCCTGACATTTGGCATTGAAAATTGAATGAATTTAGACTTTTTTTCGTTCAGGAGAAGATTATTTACATTAAACCAATGCACAACTTTAGAGAGTGCATCATTAACTTGTTCAAAGTTGACTAACTGACGTTTGATTTAAAAAATGAGGGAAGTGTCATCTGCGAATAACACGATCTTGTGATTATCTCTTATGTGGTACAAAATCTCGGCTGGTTTCTCACGAGAAACGGGTCGAGATTTTGTTAAGTGTGCGTGCGGCGACGCATAGATACAATCCGCGCACACATACAAGCCGCGCGCGGTGCGTTTCTATGAAGATAGCTTACTACCTCTCTTTATACTATGATCATACCAAAAATCTCAAAATATCAGCTCACCTCAAACAGTCATGCTTCCCTTCTTGAAAAGCCAGCGCCAACGAATTCAAACTGCAAGACGACCAATGTGGCGTACCATACGAAACTGTAGGACTCATAATACATTTCGCGTCCGGACAGCAAAGCTTATCATCTGTATCGTGATGAATGCCGAAGTTATGGCCCATCTCGTGGGCTATAGTAGCGGCCATCAGGCCAATCACTTTGGAATGGTTTACAGACACTCCCCCAGACCAATCTTTCGAACAAATTGTTCCTACCGTACCTTTGCCGACGGCATTGCCTTTGAATTTTTGGCGTCTGAAAATAAGAGGCTTTTGTTAGTTAAAGTTATAAATATTGGAATTAAAATTCATTTTGAAATCAAGAAAGAATGAAAAACAACCGACTTCAAAAAAAAAACACTACAAAGTGAAAAATATCTTAAATTTCGGAAGTCGGTGTCATAGGTTTTGAATTTTTGTTCTTTGTCACCGACTTCCGAAATTAAAGATATTTTTCCCTTTGTAGTGTTTTTTTTTGAAGTACGTTGTTTTTTTTTTTGTTTTTCACTTTTTAGCTGTTGTACCTACCCCACACAAATTCGAATACCACTACCTGCTATGTAAATAACAGTGACAGGAAGTTATCATATCATCCACATACTAAATGGGAAAAAATACGTATTATTGAAGCTAATTCAAAAACTACCCAAGCAAAGTTAATAAAATTTATATGAGACCACCTCTAAAGTATGATCTACCTAACAAAAAAAGAATCATCAAAATCAATTCATAATTGGCGGAGTAATCGCGTAACAAACATACAAAAAAAAAATAATACAGTCGAATTGAGAACCTTCTCCTTTTGGAAGTCGGTTAAAAATATTTTATTTGGGACACGCACAGGAAATACAAACAAGGATGAAAACTAAAAATGAGCTTAGATGCTCATTATTAGTTTTCGTATTAATTCGTTCAACAGTGTAATGTTTCCTGTATTATTTTTGACAATTTCTAAACTCTCTAGTACTGACATTCTGAAACCTTTATCACATGTGTGTAAATACGAGTATGCCAAGGTCACCTTTGCTGCGATTGTTCGCCCCTTATCGCACTGATAACGGTCGCACTGATAACGGCGACACTATATAAGTGGGTTTGACGGGCGATAAGGCTCAGTCTGCACTCAGCGCTCGGTTTGGTAACACGCCGTGTTCGAGTTCGCAACAAGTCCATCGTCATCCCGAGGATGCCTCGTAGAGAGGTGAAACACGTGTCGATTTCTTTCAGGAGTTTTTTATGGCTCTTTAGAAATAGCTAAGCGGAACAGGTTACTAAATATATCCACGTCTATTGTATTTTATCATGGATTTCCGCAAGGTCACGCCTGAACATGGAAAGAAAAAGATCCAATAAATCGTATACTAGATTTCCATTTTGATTGTATGCGTGACTGTTTCAGAATATTAATGCAAATTAACATACAATTTAGGGAGCTTCCTCTTAAACGTGGTTATATTCACCCTTAGTTATTTATTTACCCACTCTGTTATTTTCTAAGGCTACTTTGAAGTATATTTTCTGTTATGTTATGATAGGTAATATTATTTTGGTAAAGTAACAGCTAGTATAAAATAAACCAACTCACGTCAGCAACTGAGCATTATCATTAGGTATATCCCTCACGAGTACAGACTTCCTGTACTCTAAGAAGTTGTTGACGATGTCGTCATCTAGAACGATCTTGTCAGTTTCCGTCCATACCACCACACCTACTAAGGCTATGAAGATGTTTATAGAGGAGTATATCTGAAAACGGACAAATTATATTAATGGTTAATTTTAATTAGAATTGATAAAGAAAGATTTGTAAACTACAATTTAATACGGTAGTTGCCTAGGTAAAAAAGAGGAAATTCTATTTAGTCCGTCTTTCAGATAATAAAAAAATATTAGACACGTATTTTTTGCTTTATCATATTAATCAAAAATAACTTAGAAAACACGTATTAAAGTTGGGGAGTGGGGGCTCGCTACGTCACAACTCAGAATAAAATCTAGCAAGGCGTGACGTCATGCCACATTTTAACTCAATGTATCGCCGTAATCTTTTGATTACGTCAAAAAAGAAAAAAATACGCTTTCAATATTTTTTAATAATCTACAAGGACAAACATTTTTGGACACTGGCCTATTGAAAGGATTTCTTGCAAAATGTTAAAATATGTTATTTTGACTAAAAGACGATTTTAAATTAACTTTATTGGAACGAAGTTCTTTAACACGGCTTGTCACGGCGGTAGGTGTTGACTGGTAGAAATCGTCACGCAACGAAAACCGATAGTCATTTTCAACTTCAAGATCTCAAGTTTCTAATGTCAAAGTTTTTGTTTTTTAATACAGAGACATCTAGTATAAGTTTTTAGCTTCTTAGAACTTATACTAGATGGCTCTGTATTAATACACAGCAAAAGGAATTTCGTTCCAACCGGTTGATCCACGAAAACTCCCGACTTTTTGTGAAATGTGTAAACTTCTTTAAGCACGATGAGCGATTTTTGGTACGGTGTAAACTTATAGATTCGCTTAGTGCTGGGCTATAGAATATAGATGGCGCTAATACCAGTTTTAAGTTTTCACTTCTGTCGGCCGCCCCATGTTTAAAAAAAAATTATATGTTTAAATAAACTATTTAACCTAATAAAAGCAAAATTACAGTCAATAAAGTCGTTTAGCAGGTCACCATAAAACTATACTACATTCTTTGATGCATTTGTCCGATTATCAAAATATTTTAAGGAATCAATAAAACGGAAGTCATGTTTAGATTTTGTCCTCATATACAAAATAAGGATCAGAGGGTTACATGTTTAATCCGATCCAGCCTGTCCCTTGTAGTCTTTCCTCAGCGACGCCGTAAGCCGAGGTCCGTACCGTACCCCACAGGAGGTGCTCTTAGCGTGTAGTCGCTGTGTTTCTAAGTTTTCTGCTCTGGCTGGAGGCCTTAATTTAATGAGGTAACCACAGGAAAGTCCGGTTAAGCAGCCGACAACCTCCTAGGTTGAACTGCAAGATGCGAGGGTTACATGTCCTTGACCAACGGTTAATACGGTTTTCGAGTTGACATTCGAAATAATAGCCTTAATTTGCCAACCAAATGCATTATTCTCTTAAAATACTTACCGAATTAATAATATTAGCGAGATCCTTCATATTCCGGTACACCGTCTGGATGTTCTCGCCGTTCGCTTTGAACTCGCGATTGTCAACTACCATCACTAACTCGACGTATCGAGACAATTTGTTCGCGTTGTACGGACCCCGGACTTCCGTGTCGTCTGGGGCGTATCGTTTGTACTGGAAACGATAAAAACATGTCTATAAGAATCATAAAGAAAGGCATTATAAAGGAATCAACAAACGGGGCAGTAGGTAAAGGCAGTGTTAGGTTTCCATTATTCAAACATTTCTTGACTAGACTACAAATTATGCCAGCACGCGTAGCATGACCACCGTAGAAACGAGTTTTGTCGACGGAAGAATAGACAATTCTGACAGATTGTGATTGTTTATCTGTCATTTTGTCTATTTTTCCGTCGACAAAACTCGACGTTTCTACGGTGGTCATGCTACGCGTGCAGTTGTTTATTCTACATATACTTATTAGTTAGAATGTTCTTTTTATTTATTTTCTTATTATTGTACACCTTTGTACAGACGCCAGCACATCAAGCTACCCGAAACTGTCAAATTTTCCCAATCAACTTTGAGCCTTATGATTCCGCGATAAAGTTGAAAATCTATTAAATAAATTTGACAGATTGTTGTAGCTTGATGTGCTGGCGTCTGTACTAAAAAGTATCTCTAAAACATACGTATTTTTTAGAGATACTTAGTAGAGTTGCAACGGATATCTGGCCACTATCCAGTATCCGGCTTATCCGGCCATTTTTTGACTATCCGCCGCACGACCGGATTGACATCTTGTGCCGGGTATCCGGCTAGCCGGATACTTGGTCTTATTTTTGTAATAAAATATAAATAATACCTACTACTCATTTCTAAAACTAACCTGCTATCTAATTGCGTAACACATTTTCGTAAATGATTAAGACTATTTTTCTTTTTTGACATTTCTACAACATTCATTGCGTTATTTACGTTGTTGAGCAGATTTTTGGCCGGATATCAGGCTATCCGGCTTCGGCCGTGACTGGTGATTCGGGTTTCCGGTATCCGGCCAAATCACTATCCATTACAACCCTACTTTTTAGGGTTCCGTCGCAGATGATGCATATTGTTTAATCCGTGAAATCATTTACTTAAATAAAAACCGACTCTTGCTACCACACAATAAAATGCAATTTAGGTCGCACAGCGCTAATCATCTACACCTATATTCACCTAGAAGTTGCCTCTCTCTCTATCGCGAAACTCTTATATCTTCTGACTACGTTACACTCACTGAATTGGCTCGACAAGACGAGCCCGCCGCCTACTTGTAGCTTTATACCAAAAATGCGGAACCATATGTATTCATCTGTGGTTCCGTGTGGAGGTCTGCCCGGTTTGGGCGGGGCATCGCCATGTCCTCGTGGAGGCGATCGGCAGCGGTGATCGTCTCGCGTCCGGCCCTGATTCGGGCCATGGTACGGAGCGAAAGGAAATGGGAGGCCGTCACCTCCTTCTGCGAAGCAGTAATGCTCACGAAGGAGGAGGCGGAACGCGTGAGGGAGAGGCAAATTTCGCGCCCTCGCGCCCCTAACCGCCGCAGGAGGAGACGCCCTGGGCGTCGGGAATCACAGGTAGATTTCCGGCCACCGTAGGCGCGGACTTGCGGACGGTGAGCAATGGGTAGCTCGCCGTCCAATAAGGACCAAGCCCGAGTCGACGGCGCGTTGTGTTCCACGCGCGCCTCAAAGAGATGTTAGCAGAATTGACCGCTAGGGCCAATGCCTGCCGGGGCTGCGAATACGGGCCAAAAGGGAAATCGTGGCCCCCCGGCAACATGGCAACTGAAGGAACACGGGTGTTTTAGTCAGTAAGAGTCTGACACGCCCTCCCGCTCCACCCAGAGCGGGAGAAGTTATTTGATAATTTCCCCCCCAAAAAAAAAAAAAAAATCTGTGGTTCCGTACCCAAAGGGTGACAATATTTTATTATGTTCTATTATAAACTTTATTCATGCTCTATCGCCAAACCCTTTTAATTACTTCTTAGAAGATACAACTCCTACATGAGATAATAAACTCAAATATCACACCTTGTGACATATACATCATTACCTTTTAGAGGTATGAGGAACAAAGTATAAAGTTCAGTCATCTTCTATTGAAAAGGGAGGATCCTCCGACCAGACGGGTGTCGTGTGTGGCGGGCAACTGTCCAGCGATTGATGTCGGAGAAGATATAAATATGGTGTTCGCGCGGTAAACTTTAATTGCGCGATGCAGGATTCAACCAGGAACTATTTCATAAAATTATTATCATGTTCTTGTTCGGATATAAATAGCTTATTAACAATAGGAACTTTACCTTACCTTTACTATAACGGTTGACTATAGGAAAAATACCAGAATTTTGTTTTATAGGATGATTCTGAACTGAAAATCACAAAAATGAATTTAATTTTGTTGTAAATGATTAAGATTAATATTTTTGAGAAATACTTGCGTAAAAATAAAGCCGTTGGTCAAGTGATTTTGAATGCCCTGATTTGACAGAATGGAATGTAATGACGTCACTCGAACCGCCATGACAGTACTTACCTATGACCCGGTAAGACAACAAAAATAAAGTTGCTTTAAAAAATAATTGTTAATGTAAACTATATTTTGCTGAGATAGTCATATTTTGAGTTAAATAGACCTAGCTACCTTGTAATACCTACATTATTTCATAGATTTATATTGTATTTAATTAATTGATGAAATAATAATTTTTCTTTTTATTGAAGGAACGTTAATTATTAATCGGTTCAGAATAAAGTCAACTAGCCTATTCTAATTATTGTATGTATCATAATGGGCTTGGTATTCCCAAACTAAATTGGAATAAAACCCCGCTAAATATATGGTCCTCTGCATTTATAGGACGATGATTATTATCATAAATTTTGCAATTTCCCTATAAACTGAAGTTATCAAAATAAAATGAATTTTTCCTTAACCATATTAAAACGTTGTTTTATTGTTTTTGATGAGGCATTTATGTAGTAATTTTGTTACATTTTGTCCTTGGGATTTAGCAGACCCTCTGGGATTTAACCGAGACAAGGAGTACCGAATAATCAAAAATGTCCAAAAACATTTAGCGGCTATCTATTTTGTAGAAACTTAACAAGCAAGCAAGCTTCTATGGAGCAAGTTTCCGAAATAAACGTTTTATTATTATTATTAACACTAAACTACACCTTTTTTTTTTGGGATAGAAATTATCAAATAACTTCTTCCACTCTGGGCGGAGCGGGAGGGCGTGTCAGATTCTTACTGACTAAAACCCACCCGTGTTCCTTCAGTTGCCATGTTGCCAGGGCCCACGGTAATCGTTTCGGACAAACCCGCAACCCCGGCAGCATAGGGGTCAAAAATTGCCTTCAAAGCTAATAAATATATACAAACTTCTAACTCTTATTTTGACTGAGTTTAGAGATATGCATGTCAAATAAGTTTCGTTTGTTACACTATTCTGTACCTACTAGAAAAACAAGATTTGGCTGATGGCCGCGAGAAAAAAGACGCCAATTTCAGGCATTGGCCTTTACTGTAAGTTCCTTCCTTATTCATTAATTACGGGATAAAAATAAAAATACTAACTTGTAGAATCCTGAATGTTTTCCCTGTAGGGTAAGCCACAAGATTCAGTTTTACACGTGCATTTTCAATATGAAGGAAACAAACATTTTACCTCGTTCTGTTATTAGTTTTAAGTTTAGATTATCAACATGCCAACTCTACTAAAAAGGGATCTGGTTTATGAATAGTAATTTTTAACCGACTTCCAAAAGGAGGAGGTTCTCAATTCGTCTGTATGTTTTTTTTTTTTTTTTTTTTGTTACGCCATTACTCCGCCAATGAATAGATTTTGATGATTCTTTTTTTGTTTGGTAGATCATACTTCAGAGGTGGTCCCATATAAATTTTATAATAAACTTTGCTTGGGTAGTTTTTGAGTTAGCTTCAATTATACGTATTTTTTCCCCACTTAGTATGTAGATGATATGATAACTTCCTGTCACTGTTATTTACATAGCAGGTAGTGGTATTCGAATTTGTGTGGGGTAGGTACCACAACGAAAAAGTGAAAAATAAAAACTTTTTACAAAAAAAAAAAACAACCGACTTCCATAAAAACACTACAAAGTCAAAAATAATTTAATTTCGGAAGTCGGTGGCAAAAAACGAAAATTCAAAACCAAAGACACCGACTTCCGAAATTAAATTATTTTTGACTTTGTAGTGTTTTTTTGGAAGTCGGTTGTTTTTTTTTTTGTAAAAAGTTTTTTGTTGTTTCAGCTCATAGACTCAGATTCACATGCTCATAGACACATTTCTTGTAATAAGTTTCCGTTCATGATGAAAAACTTACTCTCCTAATTGTGTGGAGTGTGGAGTTGTGGAAGACTTGCATCACTTATTGATGGACCGTATTCGATATGAGTCTGATGATGATGAAAAATTTATGATGCAGCGGTTACACCGCCACATACGAACTACGCATCATAGACATGACGTCACACAAATCCTGCATCGCGCAGTTAGAGTTTACCGAGTGATACAAGATTTCAACTTTAAATCGATGGGCAGTTGCCCGCCACACAACACCTGTCTGGTCGGAGGTTCCTTCCTTTTCTATGGTGGATGAGTGAACTTTACACCCTGTTCCTCATACCACTAAAATGACAAATCTGTCAATAATGTTTGGGGTCTTGAGGTTGAACCCATTTCGTAGAATTCTATCTCAACCAAATGGTGAAGATGAGAAGAGTCTATCAATACCCTAATTGCGTATCTTATTTTCGTAAACGATTTTGACTAATTTCTTTCATTTTGACAGTTCACCAACATTCATTGCGTTATTTACTACGTTATTAACTTATGAAGCAATGGATTAGCAATTTGTTTCAAATCGAAACAAATTGTGATTGATCGTGTATTACGCAATTAGCCCAAATGAAATCCATAGCAGCGTGTATTTTATTATTATCTATTTAGGGTCACTAACAAAAAAGATTTAAAAAAACTTACTCGACTGATCCTGCTTCTCTGCCTGTCCTGTTCGCTACGATGCCTCTGGTAGAGCTGTGGATCGTAGCTCGAGTTGTTCGTGACTCCCCCGACGTACCCGCAATGGTAATCGTTGTTTAAGTCCGAATGCTCGTATATGTAGTGGTTGGATTGGATCTCTGATCCTGGGAAAAGATTAAATATGGCATGAATTTAATCAAACCTCTTAAAATTCCCATTTTGTGAATCTTTATCAATCATTAGAGTGTACGCAATAATATATTGCGTACACTCTAATGATTGCGCCACTTTTTGTGAACCTCAAATAATTACTATTTTGGGGTCCTAAAATACTAAAAATCCAAGTAACTGCGACCAACTTGGATATAGCGGTTGGCTTCTGCCTAACCCTTCGGGTAACACGGGGGTGATGTTATGTTACGTTTCCTCTTCATATGAAAAAATCTGCAAAGGGCTGACAAATGACTACAAAAGCATTCAGCAACTGAAAACAGCTCAACGAATTTCTAAATATTTGGCAACGCTTCGGGTTGCCTAGGTCCAGCAGTGGACGTCATTCGCCTGAAATGATGATGTTGATCAATTATATTTGGAGGAATACCTTCAGCAGGTTCGATGTATTTCATTCGTTCTCCGTCGAACACATTGCCGCGGATGCCATGACATGTGGACACTGCCACCCATGAGCCTGGTTTTCCTCTCACCGTCCCTGAGTATTGACATAAGTCTATATCCTGAAACACGACATGGTTGAATTTAGATGCAGAATCAAGTTTAAGTAGAGTTTACAAAAGGTGTGCAATAATATGGCTAAATATGTACAATGACTTTTAGAAGGGCATGTGATGTGGAGGAATGAGGAAAAAGTCGTGAGGAAAATAAATAAAATCAACCACAAATGGTGTTATTTGCTGATGATACTTCCTTAATTTTTGAGATAAATAGAAGTGCATCAATTCAAATATTGACGACGTAAATAAAGCCCTACGCAGTGTCCAAAATTCGTTTACTGCTAATAATTTAGTATTAAATGGGAAAAAAACGAAATGCATAAGATTGACTTTACCGAATTTTTAAAGTACATTGTGATTGAATAAGGAGAAACTAGAATTCGTCGATAAAACTGTTTTCTTGGGGATCACGCTCGACTCAAGGCTGCAATGGGGTCCTCATTTAACATCTCTTGCATGACGGCTAAGTTCAGCAGCATATGCTGTGAGAAAAATCCGTCATTTTACTGATATAGATACCGCGGAGCTAGTCTATTTCAGTTACTTTTATAGTATCATGTTTTACGGTATTTTACTAAAGGAACGGGCTGCAGATATCGAGTCTATTTTTGCGCTGCAGAAAAGAGCCATCAGAGCAATATATGGCCCCCGCAGACGCGATTCTCTAAGGGAACTGTTTAAAGATTTTAACATCATGATGGTACCTTGTCAATATGTCTATTAAAGCATCATGTACGTAAGGAGTCTATCACCTCTTTTACTGAAAGACTTACAATTATAAGACTATAAATAGGGACCAATTAGTTCAATCGGGTTTCAGACTGGTTACAGTAGACTTATCCTTCATGGGGCGCTGTTTTAAAATTTTACAATAAAATACCTCCCCACATACGAGTACTCCAACTGAATGCACTACACTATGCTGCCAAGCATATTATAAGTTGGGGATTACATAGCTGATAATAATGATTGGCTCAGCGCTGGTCCATCTCCACAAGAGTGCATCTAATTCAATAGCATTCGAAAATATTATTGCAGCTGCTGAAGATTGTAACAACTGCAAAGTTAAGTTGGTCTATTATTACTCATTAACTTGTAGAGCCTACTTAGCTGTGATAGTTTTCCTTTTAATTTCGTTATATAAACTACTGTTGTGATTTTTTTCACACATCCAAAACCAACCATTTAGCTGGCAGGGGGGGGGGACACTTGACTCTAACAAAAATTAGCACTTTAAAGCTTAATATTTCGCAATCGAATCCAAAAATGGTTTTACAAACTCACAATGTTTTTAAAGGACCTTTCCAATGATACCCCACACCATGGGATAAAAAAAAACAAAAAACATAACCACTTTACGTATAGGGGAGGTACCCTAAAAATGTTTTTCATAATTTTGTTTTACCACTTTGTCGGCGTAATTAATATGTATACCTATGCCAAATTACAGCTTTCTAGTACCTACTAAGGGTCTCGGAGCTAGACCGCGGACAGACAGACAGACGGACATGACGAAACTATAAGGGTTCCTTGTTTACTACGGAACCCTAAAAACTATCTTTGCTTTGTGTCAATCTCTTTGTATTGTATAATTACACAGCACATGTGTGAACACTGTGACCATGTACGTTCTATAAAGCTACCATTTACTGGGTACTGTCTTCCATTGAGTTGAATGTGCCCTGGCGGCTGAGAGTGTGTCATGCTCACTCAAATGCCTCGCTGATGGTGGCGTGCGTGTTGGATCATTATGATCCCTTCAAAATGGTTGAGCTAAATGGTGCTGATCCATACGTCATGTTCGTGAACGGGCGCCGTCAGTAGGGACTGGTCATCTCTAAGCTGCCACGGTTTATTTTAATTTTTGACATCGATCACCAATATTTTGATTTAAAAGAGTGTCCGTGGAGTTTCTTGCCCGTTCTTCTCCATAGGAACCTACTACGCTTTGGAATGGGCAATTAACTTCATCTTTCTGACTGACCAACTCCTTGACAATTCAAAAGTACCTGTAATTGGTTAATTTGAAATAAATGCTTTGAGTTTGAGGGTCGTTTTGAGTATACACTCATACTCATGGATGGCTATAAGAGTAGGGGAAAACCAAAGATACGATGGATGAACTGTCTGATTATGATATGGATAGAAAGGGGGTGACTACCGAGATGACGACTAATAGAGAAGTATTGAAGAAAAAGACAGACAGGCGCCAGCCCCAAATAAGTAAATTGGTATATGAGTGTCACAGAGACAAAGCACATTTCCCAAACTTCAATGTGTCATTTCAACGAACACACTTACACAATTAAAAAAAATACAAAATGAGAAAATCCTTTTTCAGATCTCGTCCGCGTTGATCCGAGCATATAGGGGTTCATACAGCTCTCTCTGGGCAGATATCCGCTACTGAATGGCAATTTTTTTTACCACTGCTGATCTAATATCGTATACCTGGTGCCAAGACAAGAAGCATTAAATAAGATCCTATCTACGCTTCCTTTAAATAACAGGAACTTTCCAAGCAGAAGTTAAAATTGCAAAAAAAAAAGTGGTAGCACTCCGGGAGTGCCGACAGAAGTGAAAACTTGAACGAGATCGCCTTGGTGGAAAAAAATACTTGTATAGAACATTGATCCGTAATCGAATATTAATAAAGAGCATAATCACGTTTACAAAACCTTTAAAGTAAAAATACTTGCATAGAACATTGATCCATAATGTATAAATAAAGAGCACAATCGCGTTTACAAAATGAGGTGTCGTCATGGTGTCGCGAAATCAATGGTTTAGTCCCATCTCAAAAATGTCCAATGCGCCTAAAGAAGTTTTCACTTCAAAAAATTGTTGCCAATATAGATACAAGAGTTCTCAAACTTACCTCTTTCTTAGGTTTATATAAAACAGTCTTGCCGTTCTTCTGGTAGCTAAGTACATGGTTGTCTGTGACTAGGTCCTGGTTCAGTCTGAGGTCCAGGACGTAATCCTGACCGTCTATAGGGACTGTTACTGTCACCTCTGAATGATGTGCACCGCTCTGTAACAATTAATGGATGATTTTGGTGGAAAATATGACAAAGAATTCCCCTGAAGACGTGAGGAATCGTTCTAATTAAAACATGAGCCATATAATTCGCTGGTGTAAACATCATAGAATTGCACACTGAGCCCTCAAGTTGCTTAGTCAGTGCTAAGTGCGATAAATGAAGGCTTTGCCTGCTTTTGGATGTAGAATTGCACGCGTAGCATGACAGCCATAGAAACGGGTTTACTACGGGTTTTGTCGACGGAAGAATAGACAAAATGACAGATTCGGTTTAAAGAAATTTATTTCTCAAAATAACGTACTTATGAAAAACTAAACAAAATATCTTAAGTGTTAAACATAATTATTGTCGTTCGATCTATCAAGTACATGTAATACAGTGAGTAATGATTATTTTATTATTGTTTGTTAGCCAAATACAACTTTAACCTATTTTTAAAAATATTCACTGATGAAGAATCCCTATTTCTTTCGGTAACTTATTATAAAGCTGCGCTCCTTCAAACTGAGTAGTTCTTCTTCCGTACAAAGTTCTAACTAAAGGCAATTCTATACTATCCCTAGTCCTGGTGTAGTAGTGGTGAGTTTTGTGTTTGAAGGTGATTTGTGAGTGAATTTTGTTTGTTAAAATGTTCTTTATTATTATGCATGTGTGGTAAGTATATAATTTTTACTTATATAATTTTCGTTACTTGTAGGTCATGAAGATGTGTAATAGCGGCCTGTCCCCATACTTGAATTAAATTGTCTAGATGCGGTTTGATTGTGTAGCGTAAGTGAAATGGCACGCATTTAGCAATATTTCGCAGAGCTCCAGTCAACGGAATCAATCTGCCTCTAACGTAATCAATGTGTGGTCTGAATGTCAGTATACTGTCCAAAATCAGGCCCAGGTATTTCTCATGGTTTGATCTTAACAGCTGTTGACCATCTACCGTTAGAGTGTTCTTAGGAAAAATATTATGTATGCAGTCTTGTTAACATTTATAGTCAGAAGTTTTGTTTAAGCCACGTATTAAGGATATTAAGGTCTTGATGTGCTTCAGTAATAACACAAAGAATGGATTGGCCAAAATAAAAAGACACGTGTCATCTGCATACAGTGAGATATGTCCCGCTAACCCAATATTACTTTTACTATTTATATAAATCAAGAAAAGCAGTGGTCCTAAAACTGATCCCTGCGGAACTCCGCAGACTATATCAGCAAATGCACTTTCAAAATTATCAATTTTCACTATCTGATGTCTGTTTGCAATATAAGGTTCGAATATTCTGTAAGCTTGGGCAGTGATTCCAATGCTTTTCAGCTTTTCCAATAGTATAGAGTGAATTATTGTGTCAAATGGTTTTTAAGATCAATGAAAACACTTAAAACTAATTGCTTTTTGTCGATATTATTTTTAATTTTAGTTACTAAATTCTTTATTGTTTACTATGTTAACATATAATATACACAAACATATTTACAACTAACTACTATATATATTATGTACAAGTATGTAAAGGAAAAAGTTAAAAATAAAGACAAGAGCTCATTGGGCGTCAAAAAATTCGTCCGCATCAAATCGATTGTTGCTGCAAGTTTATTAGAATGTGGTCTAAATCCGTTCATAAAGAAAGTTTATTTTGTTCAAGTAATCAAATAAGCGGGTGTATAATACCTTTTAAAATATTTTTGAAATTACAGGCAATATGGAAAAAGGCCGGTAGTTGCCGGGATCAGTTCTAGTTCCTGGTTTATAAAGGGTCACCTGCGATATAAATTGTGATTGTTTATCTGTCATTTTGTCTATTCTTCCATCAACAAAACCCGTTTCTATTGTGATCGTGCTAGACGTACTGGTCTAAGCAAGCAACAGCGGGGTAATTACGTAAACCAGTAATAGTATCAATGGCTTTCATTTTGACAGTTCAACAAAATTCATTGCGTTATTTACGTTGTTGAGCAGACGATTTGTTCAAACATATGAAGTAATGGATTAGCAATATCCTTCAAAATCATTCATATTGTGATTGAAAACGTTACGCAATTAGGGTGCAGATTACTGCTTGTTTTTTTCCAAAATGCTTTTTTTTTCAACATTGGTGCCGATTTCCTTTTTCACAAACTAAACTAAATATTTCAGTGCATCTTTTTCTTTCTATTTCATTAAGAAAAGGACAGAAGATACATTTTGGTTTAGTCCTGTCAAATTAATCAGCGCTTGACGTAAATTGGCGTAATTTTAGTTGGCAAGTTTTTAATCACGTCTAAACTTGTATGGAGTAGTGACAGGCGCTGATTAATTTGACAGGACTAAACTAAAATTTATCTTCTGTCCTTTTCTTAATGAAATAAAAAGAAAAAGATGCACTGAACTTAAATTTAGTTTAGTTTGTGAACAAGGGAATCGGCACCATTGTTACTGTAAATTCAAAGACTGTCCCAAAACGGCAGAGATAATCATAAAATGGCTTCGATCACAATGCAAGTTTAACCGTTGCTTTTGGGAGTCCTGGAAGATTTAACAACCTGCATCCTGCCGAAGATGGTGAAACCATTTTTTTCCCCATATTGGAAAAACATTTCCAAGCGTCTCAGCAATAACCACGAGCCATCAAACAGCCATAAAATTATAATTCACCACAAAATAATTGCCTACAATTAAGTAATTTCATTAGAACCGTTAGAAAACAGCAATTTTGCCTCAAGATTTATAGTGATTAGAACAATATTTTTGATTCCAAAACTAGAAATAGTTCTACGCTAACAAGCTCACATGTTTTCCCAACAGCACAGGTTCTCTAATCAACGGCGTTCGGAATGTAGAAATTACTCATTCCTACGGGATACATTTCGGGAGCTGGTAGATCAAGCTCAATAGATTTGGAGGACAACCCAACGTTTTCAACGTCTTGAACTTTTTTGATAACACACAAATCAATAGCATCGTATACACGACTGAAGTATTTCACATAGAGCGTCTTTTATAAAGCATTCTAATCTACCTCTAACAAGTAACACGACCACGGTATCAACAGCTAGTGCATCACTACAATCTTCTAAATTCTATTCCAGATTGATCTCAGAGTTTTCTAGGTCTGTTTCAATATCATGGACGTCCTCTATGATTCCAAGGCCAAATAAGGTTAGTGGCTTCATAAGTATAGAAATTTCCGTAGCTCTTACCGTGTCTCTCGTCATCGAGATCTCTCTTTTCGTTCTCCCATGATGGACAATTGGCTCGACTAGTCTGTGCTTGTTGAAGTCTAAGGCTGGCGGCCCTGAAACAATTACAATTTAGAGGTATAAGGAAAAGGGTGTAAAGTTCACTCATTCACTAAAAAGTGAAAATTACAAAACTTTTTACAATAAAAAAACAATAGACTTCCAAAATAAACACCACAAAGTGAAAAATGACTTAAAGTCGGCGGCAAAAAACGAAAATTCTAAACCAAAGACGAGAGTTAACATTTTTTGTTCACGGTTACAAATATTCACAAAAAAAATATAAAGGTTGGATACTACGTATAACGACAAGACCCCCTGAAAACACTATTTTACTTCGTTTTACAGTGTTTTATAACATGGTTTTAAACCTAATGCCGTTGACTGTCTGCGATGGTTAACTTTAGCGCAAACGTAATGCAGGAAACCCTCCCGGAAGGTTCACTTCCAATATGAAAAGTGGGTGGAGTCGAAAGCATAGTATAAAGAGAGGTAGTAAGCTATCTTCATAGAAACGCACCGCGCGCGGCTTGTATGTGTGGGGCCATAGTATCTATGCGTCGCCGCACGCACACTTAACAAAATCTCGGCTGGTTTCTCACGAGAAACGGGTAGAGATTTTGTTAAGTGTGCGTGCGGCGACGCATAGATACAAGCCGCGCACACATACAAGCTGCGCGCGGTGCGTCACATACAAGCTGCGCGCGGTGCGTTTCTATGAAGATAGCTTACTACCTCTCTTTATACTATGTCGAAAGTGTTTAAAGTATTTACTTTGAAAAGCAATCTCAGTAAAGAATTACCACTGAAAAGCATAACAGTCTTAGCTGTCGCGCAGTCGGTTAAAAGGCCTATGACGTTGACTTAAGGTATGATTCCGAACCCCGCTGCACGCAGCAGTGATGCCGCGACACCGCTGCGCGGCAGTGCTGCCTGCCGCTGCCGCTAGCTGCTGATTCCGAGCACCTGCTGTTCGTGGTTTCTCGCTGTTGTAACGCCACACTACTGATCTGACGTGGCGGCAGGGCGACACTGCTACGACAGTGCTGTGCGGCAGTGCTACCTGCCGCTGCCGCTAGCCGCTAATTCTGAGCACCTGCTGTTCGTGGTGTCTCGCTTTTGTAACGCCACACTACTGGTCTGACGTGGCGGCAGGGCGACACTGCTGCGACAGTGCTGCGCGTCAGCGCTACCTGCCGCTGCCGCTAATTCCGAGCACCTGCTGTTCGTGGTGTTTCGCTGTTGTAACGCCGCCGCACTACTAGTATGACGTGGCGGCAGGGCAATACTGCCGCGCAGCAGTGCTGTCGTAGCAGTGCTGCCGCGACATTGCTGGCGTGCTCGGAATGTAATCTCATATTATAACCCTATAGAAAATGTATGGGACCAGTAGTGACGCGGCAGAACTACTGCGACAGCATTGCCCCGTGCAGCGGGGTTCGGAATCATACCTTAAAGCTTTTAACACACACCACATCGAGTAACACAGACAGGGGTTATTTATAAGATACTAGCTGTTGCCCACGGCTTCGATCCAGGATACTAGTAGGCTATGTCCTTCTCCAGGTCAAGGTCTACCCATGTGCCAAATTTTATACAAATCCGTTCGGCCGATTTAGCGTGATAACGTGAAAAACAAACCAACAAACAAACTCACTTTCGCATTTTAATTAGATCGAACAATACAACGCGGTGACGTAAACAAACGATAACCTGACTGGGAACGGGAAACAAACATCAGGAAAAGACGAAATTTCCCTGTATTATCGTGATACCATGACTGTTCAGGTTAAAAAATACGTAAAACTTTGACTCACTTGGATATTTTAATATAGACAAATATTTTGTGTAGGTTAGGTTGGTTAAAATACAAGCACAATATTTTTAAATATTTTAAATAATTAAGACCAAACGCAAAGTGCAAAAAACTTTGAACAATCAGTTCTTTTTTTATCTTTATAAATTATAGCCTTAAACCTTGTACAGACTAGCGCGACGCGACACCGGTCATTGTTATACTGTGAAGTTTTCTTTTGTTTTGTTACGAGTTGCGTCGCGCCAGTCTGCACGAAGCTTTACTCAGTGATAATATAGCACTAGTACTGGCGAAAGTATTTTTAAATCAGTCTAGTAGTTTTTAAGTTTATTCATTACAAACAAACTTATTAATATCTTTTCTCTTTATAATATTAGTGTAGACGACTACTTTTCAAAATTGTTTTAAACATAAGTATATTACTTTAATAACATACATTTTAAGACATTGTCGCATTATCAAATGTATTTTTCATTTCTCATACTCTGAAAGTAGTGTTTGTTTGATCCGGGTAGCGGGTGGAAGACGCTGCTCCCCACCCTTGGGCGGGAAAGACTCATAATAAATTGTTTTCCTCTCTAGGGCGGGAATGAACTTAAAAAATAGAACTAAATTTGGTTAGGTTAGGTTAGAATCTAACCTAACCTAACCAAATTTAGTTATATTTTTTACAGGGATGGGGAAACTTTTTCCTTCGCGTACCAATATTTACTAACGAAATATATGGCGGGCCAGATGTTGCATTTTTGGCTATATTATTTACTGAAATAAAAATATTAATATGTATTTTTTTAAACACTATTGTGCAATATTACAAAATAACTATTGAAATAAGAAATTGCAAATTGCAATTAAATTAAACTTTTAAGTTAGCTGCGAAGTAGAAGGTTGAGGAGCGCAGGAGGCCTACCGCCCGGGGTTGCGAAGTGGCCCCCCGATAACATGGCAACTGAAGGAACACGGGTGGGTTTTAATCAGTAAGAGTCTGACACGCCGCCCAGAGTGGGAGAAGTTAAAAAAGGCTGACATTGGCATAGTGAAAAATTATTGTATTTTAACACTAACAAGTTTGTTAGTGGTTTTTTATCTCTGTCTTGGGAATGTAGACATCTGACTGCTATGTTGATAGCATATAATATTAATGAGGTTATCTAAACTAATATTATAAAGAGGAAAGATTTGATTTTTTGTTACGATTTAACTCAAAAACTACTCGACCGATTTTAAAAATTATTTCACCGTTAGAAAGCTACATGTATTTTTGTCCTTTTTTACTAAATATAGTTTTTAAAGTAGTGGTATTTTAATTATCCAATAGCATAAGTATTCAGGAATACGTATACAAAATTTAAATTCAAAAACTCTAGAAACAAACAAGTTACAGATTTTTGAAAACTGCAAAATGCTCAATTCATTTTTTTCAAGCCCTCCCGCTCCACCCAGAGCGAGAGCAGTTATTGGAACATTCCCAAAAAAAAAAAGAAAAAAAGGGAGCCTACCACCAGCTCATAAAGCAATATTATTTTAATATTACTTCAGTGCGGGAAGAGATGAAGCTCTACAGGACGTATAGTTCCATCTCTTTCTTCCACTGAAAAAATATTAAAATAATACTGCTTTTGAGCTGGTGGTAGGCCCCCTGGTCTTTGTGGGGACATGTGGAACTGTTTTTGTTTCTGCATGATTTCATCATAAATCGGCTCCATTTGAGATGCTGAAATTTTTGTTTGATGGACGCGGGCCAAATTACAACGCTTCGCAAAGGGGGTATTATACACTATCATATATATGATCAAAAATATAGTGAAATTGTAAAATAGACATTATTATGGGTATATCCTCCTTATGGGGATATTACACTATCATATACCTATCTACGAAGTTCACAAATTACACATAATATGTCTATTTTACAATTTAATTCTATCTTTGATCGATCATAGATATGATAGTGTAATACTTATTATAGAAAAATATCGATTAAAAAAAATGCTGCAGTCTTATTAGTGTATAACAGACAGTGTGAATTAAAAAAAATTACCCGCGGCGGTGACGCGGTGTGATCCATATTTATATTTTTTAAAGATTAATATGTACTAGAATACTCATGTTATTAGTATCAATAAGTATTTTAGAAAAACTATACTTTCCTTAAATTCGAAATGAAAAGTAGAGTGTTCAACACGGGTGAAAGTCAACAATTCCTACTCGGACTATGCTCGTATGGGAATTGATTCCTTTCGACCCTTGTTTATCAATCTACTATAAATAATTATACATTTGTTAATGTAGGTAATGAGCTTATCAAGTACAATTGCATTATACACTGCAAAAGGTGCATACATACAAAACTGAAAGTATTTTATGCCTTTTTTAAAAATATTTTTTTTTAGCATTGAAGTTCACTATTCATAAAAAGGGCTACATTTAAATAACATTAGAAACCTTTCAGGTATGGTTTCAAACTTCAGTACGTACGGTACTTAACCTAATTTTATTAAACTAGCAAACGAAAAAAATCTCTTTGTTTATAAATCATTCAAGTTTGGCAGCCCCACCTCGAGACCGAAGTTTCGAATTATTAAGCACAACAAACGTGCAGGATTCAGGGGGCCTACCACAAGCTAATAAAGCAGTATTATTTTATAGTCCGCGCAATCCACGAAGACGCGCCCCGCCGAGTTCAGCTTACAGTACAGTAATTGCGGAGAGGGGCGCGTCGTCGTGGATTGCACGGACGAATATTACTTCAGTGTGGGAAAAAGATGAAGCTCTACAAAACGTATACCTCCATCTCTTTCTCCCACTGAAGTAATATTAAAATAATACTGCTTTTGAGCTGGTGGTAGGCCCCCTGATCAATATAAGATTTATAACTAAAAATTATATCTTCATACTTAGGCTGTGTTCCGAGTTACGCTGTAATCCATTTGAGCGTGCTATCACCTGTACCAAATTAGCGTGAACGCGATAACGATGTCCCATGAATCGTCATAGATGACGTCATTACATGTGCCATCTTGCGTTATCGCCGACTATGCCCTAAATGTGAGCGCTGTCAAAAATGACAGCTGTGCTGTTTTGTTTTGAGTCGCATCTAACTTTAAACTAACGTGCTTCTGGCTACCGTCGTCGCCACCTAACCAAAGAAGAAGAAATGTATGGTTTATAGGTACACAAAGAAATATGATAAGTAAGCAAGTTTTGTCGTTGAGCGAGCACTGTGAGCGCGCAGCGCTGTGATGTTCTAATTCGGAAAGCGGCCCTAACAAAACGTTTTGGTGCACGACTTAGAAATATATAAAACTTAAGACTTACTTAGCTCCTGAGCTTCCGCAGTGCCCTTTGTCAGCGCTAATAATATTAATAAATGCACCAAGCACATAACACAAACATTATCACTTAACATTTTAACACTAAAAGTTTTTTGAAACATAGTTAAACGAGACTAGCAAATGGAGCTAGTAAACAAACATGTTACTTAAAAAATAAGTTGCATTAAGTCCAAGCAACAAGGCACTGCACATCATTCAATATACACTTGACCACAACCAGTAGAAGCACTGGCACAGGCGCGGTTGCAGCCCAAGATTTTGGAGGGGTCACCATGGGTGCCGAGGAATATTTTTAGGGATTTTTTTTATTGATACTTTAAAAACTTTTTAACCTTCTAATTATGCACACTTTTTAAATAACTGAACCTCTTTTCTCACATTTGGTTTAAGCTAGAGTACCTCGACCAAACGGGTTATGTCAGGTTAAAATAGTGACAAAACGCGCGCGAGCCGAGCGAGTGAAACGAGCGGTACCGCGCAATATTAGTCATGGTACCGCGGCAGTGGCCAGCAAGTGCTAATAGCTTGTCTACGTGACGCGCCCCACTACTGCATTTTACGTACACGGTAATGCGGTAGTGGGGCGCGTCATTTCAGAGTGGACATGGACAAGCTTTACATAGGCCGCGGAAATTAGGTTTGAACCCTGCACGAAATCCTAACAACAATTTTTTTCTTGAATCGTGTTTTTGAACTTAGCTCTTCAAATAATATTTACAAAATAACATTTTCCGCATCAAGGTAAAAAAAAACAAAACGCGAGTTTGTGAATAAAAAATTGAGGCAAAATGGTTGACAGGAAAATTTTGGTTACATTATGTAAAAAATTGGTAAAACTAATATATTATTTCAGAATTAAACATTTTCCTCCACGGAAATTTAAATAAATTTAAAGTTACGATATTGTTTTATTGTACTTCAAGCAGAAATGTTAACGGTTTTTTTGCGTTAAATGAATTAATTCAATATTTTAAAATGATATCTAACAAAATTAAACATATTGTACTCGTACTAGCGCAAGACATAAATCAGAGTTTTTTTTGCAATAGCGGTTCGCGCAAAAATGTAACAGAGTTAAATTTAGTTTTAGACTCTATCCCATTTAATTTTTTTTATTTTTCAAGTTTTGCTTTGCACGCTAGTACAATATGTTTAATTTTGTTGGATAACGTATTTATAATATTTAATTAAGTTATTTAATGCAAAAAACTGCTGTTAAGGTTTTTGCTTGAAGTACCTACAATAAAAAAAAATCATAATTTTATTTTTATCGAAATTTTCGTGGACGAAAATGTTAAATTTTTGACCTGCTTGTAATACGTAACCTCTGCGACAAACACTCCATACAAACATGTCTGTAAATAATATTATCTACCACGTAAAATTGAAATGAGACGTTTTCTTAAAAAAACGTACCTGCACGCGGGAGTGAACTTTTCGCGGCATACATTTAAACATACACACACTTTACTACAACAGTATATGTAATCTGTGCTACAACATACTTTATGATGGGCATACCAGTAGGCGTAAATCAAACTTATTTGAAGTAGGTAAGTACCTACCTCTTTAATACATATGTTAAACGTAGTGAGTAGTTCATTTTAAATAGCTAAAAGCCTTCGTTTTCAATATTTTTGGTACTGAAGTAGGATAGATAATAATATGACGTTCAGTACATTCTACGTTGCTCTTAATGCATAAAAATTGTATTTTAAGGGTCCCTGAAACGGTATGCGGGGCGTGTTGCCACACCAAGCGCTGAGTGAGTCTGCACTCAGCGCTTGGTGTGGCAACACGCCGTGTTCGAGTTCGCAACAAGTCCATCGTCATCCTGAGGATGCCTCATTGAGAGGTGAAACACGTGTCGATTTCTTTCAGGAGTTTTTTATGGCTCTTTAGAAAAAGCTAAGCGGAACAAGTTACTAAACATATCCACGTCTATTGTATCCTAGATATATGATAATGTAATACACAGATATGATTCTGGGGGTCATATAAGTAGGATAGGATACAGGATCCCATATGTGATCATATACATATGATAGTGTAATACCCCCCTTAGGGTACCGTACCTCAAATGGAAAAACGGAACCCTAGTGAATTTGTTATCCGTCAAGCTGTGAAACAAAACACTTCTCAAAATCCATCTCTACATTGTCATCTATACATTTTTTTAAACTAAAATACATACATACATAAACTCACGCCTTCTTTCCATGGAGGTAGGCAGAAACTACAGAACGCCACCTGCTACGATCCTTACATACTCCTTTTGCCTCGGGTCATACACGCACGCCGGTTGCGAGTACTAGGTACGCACCTGGCCTTTCTGAAGAACATCACCAATAAGGTCAGTATATGTCCTCCTAGGGCGTCCCCGACTGGGCACGCCACAATTGCGGCGATAAGACCCCTCTTTGAGGAGTGGCTAGAGAGGCGCCACGGCGTCCTCAAACGCCCGGGTGTCGTCACTGTGTGGATCGCCCGGAGGACACGGTGGAGCATACGGTGGAGGTCTGCCCGGCTTGGGCAGGGCATCGCCGTGTCCTCGTGGATGCGATCGGCGGCGGTGATCTCTCGCGTACGGCCCTGATTCGGGCCATGCTACGGAGCGAGAGGAAATGGGAGGCCGTCACCTCTTTCTGCGAAGCAGTAATGCTCGCGAAGGAGGAGACGGAGCGCGTGAGGGAGAGGCAAATTTCGCGCCCTCGCGCCCCTAACCGCCGCAGGAGGAGACGCCCTGGGCGTCGGGAATCGCAGGAAGATTTCCGGCCACCGTAGGCGCGGGCTTGCGGACGGTGAGCAATGGGTAGCTCGCCGTCCGATAAGGACCAAGCCCGGGACGACGGCGCGTTGTGTTCCACGCGCGCCTCAAAGAGATGTCAGCAGAATTGACGGGGTCCGCTAGGGCCAATGCCTGCCGGGGCTGCGAATATGGGCCGATAGGGATATCGTGGCCCCCCGGCAACATGGCATAGGAAGGAACACGGGTGGGTTTTAGTCAGTAAGAGTCTGACACGCCCTCCCGCTCCACCCAGAGCGGGAGAAGTTATTTGATACCTATGTATATGTCACCGTATAATTATGAACTTCGTTAGTTTATAATCTATCGGTATTATTTCCGTGAAATTATAAACTGTCGAAAAATTGTGAACTGCAACGAACCATTTACAATTTAACGCATTATTTTTCGCTAGTTTATAATCTTTCCATGGGAAACCGACAAATTATGAACTGGTATCAAAATTTTTTGTCGGCTATTAAAAAACAATACAGCTCTGTTTCATAGAAAAGTGCAATACCTACGCGGTCAAAATATATGGAACAGCATATTTTTAAAAAATAACTGACGAAAAATTTCAACGCAGGGGCTACAGAATCATGTACTGAATCCATGGTAACAGTTTTCACGTCGATACCACACTTTTTTTTTTTTTTTTTGGGTGGGAAATTATCAAATAACTTCTCCCGCTCTGGGTGGAGCGGGAGGGCGTGTCAGACTCTTACTGACTAAAACCCACCCGTGTTCCTTCGGTTGCCCTGTTGCCGGGGGCCACGATTTCCCTATCGGTTTTCTTCGAACCCCCGGCAGGCATTGGCCCTAACGGACCCCTTCAATTCTGCTGACATCTCTTTGAGGCGCGCGTGGAACACAACGCGCCGTCGACCCGGGCTTGGTCCTTATTGGACGGCGAGCTACCCATTGCTCACCGTCCGCAAGCCCGCGCCTACGGTGGCCGGAAATCGGCTCGCGATTCCCGCCCCGGGCGTCTCCTCCTGCGGCGGTTGGGGGCGTGAGGGCGCGAAATTTGCCTCTCCCTCACGCGTTCCGCCTCCTCCTTCGCGAGCATTACCGCTTCGCAGAAGGAGGTGACGGCCTGCCATTTCCTCTCGCTCCGTACCATGGCCTGAACCAGGGCCGGACGCGAGAGATCACCGCCGCCGATCGCCTCTACGAGGACACGGCGTTGCTCCGCCCAAGCCGGGCAGACCTCCACCGTATGCTCCACCGTGTCCTCAGGCCGATCCACACAATGGTGACACCCGGGTGTTTCGTCCCGCCTTATCCTAAACAGGAACCTCCCGAAGCAGCCGTGTCCGGTGAGGACCTGCGTCAGGCGAAAGGTGAGGACGCCGTGGCGTCTCTCAAGCCACTCCTCAAAGAGGGGTCTTATCGCCGCAATTGTGGCGTGCCCAGCACGGGGTTGCGACAATCGCACTCTCCATGACGCCATGAGATCCCGCCGGAGCTCTGTCCGTTGTGCCGCGATTTCTTGCGGCATCGGAGTTAAGCCCCGGCGTTTCGCCTCCTCGCGCCACTCCCAGATGTGCGCGAGGACCTTTGCCTCCAGATCCCATGGCGGTAATCAGGCAAGGAGGCTCGCCGCCTCGCAGGAGACCGTGCGGTATCCTCGGGCCAGCCGAATGGCCATGACCCTCTGGGACGCGTTCAACCGGCGGGCTAGCCGCAGCCTCAATGAACGCACCCACACCGGCGCCCCGTAGAGGGCCATGGACCGCACGATCCCCGCGTAGAGCCTCTGGCAGGAGGCGTTTGGATCCCCTAGATTAGGCAGGAGCCGCTTCAAGGCAGCCCCGGCCCGCTCCAGTCTGGGAGCCAAACGTCGGAAATGTTCGACGAAATTCCACCGGCATCAAACTTGCTTGCGACGTAACGCACCTTGCGCTAATATTAAATAGCTTGCCTGGCTACGAGCAACTTGGAAATAGCGCTCGCCGGCCGCTGCCGCGGCACCGCTCGCTTCGCTCGCTCGGCTCGCGCGCGGTTGGTCACAGTTCTAACCTAACCTAACCCATTTCTCCCAGTTCACAATTTTTCGACAGTTTATAATCTAACGGAAATAATTCCGACAGATTGTAAACTAACGGTTCTCACAATCTTACGGTGACATATACATTATATTAGAATCTAACAAGAAAAGTGAAGAAATATTCAAATTAAAAACTGTGTCAACGTTAACGACCAAAATTCTTTGTTAGTTGAAGTGTAAATAACTCCTGTTGAATTGAAAAGGAAATTTTGCAAAGCATCCCGAGAAGGTGAGAAACCAGATAAGTAAAACCAGATTCTTTGACCAATTTTTATCTCATATTAAAATTCGATAACTTGATTGACGGAACTGAAAATATTGACACCTTGACTGTCTCCAAGGCTTGCATGTGACTTAGATAAATGCCATTAATTAATTTTAACAGACATAAAAAGGCTCACAGTCTTGACACAGAACATTCGTAGCATTCATTGTCATATGGATGGAGTAGAAACAATGTTACAAAGGCTAAAAGTTGAATGTGATGTTCTAGTACTCACAGAGTGCTGGTTAAAAAAAGGTAATTCCATACCCATACTAACGGGCTATCGATCTTTTGCAACTAAAGCAAACTACAAACAAAATGATGGCGTCGTGGTTTATTAATAATAATAATAACCCCACCGCCGTATCTCTACGTTGACGTCATGGTGGTGCTTGCGCGCTCCGAACTCTATGCCTGTGCCGGTAGAGTCTACTTTGCCGGAACGGGTCTGGGATGAGGAGCCAGACCAAGAGAGATACAAAATCCCGCAGGGCAGCATGTGGCGAGCTGTTGGGCAGTAGCGACCCCACGGACCCTATCTCCCGGGTCGAAGTCTTGTTCCTCACCTCTGGCTTGCCTTTATTGGCCGGCTGGAGTGAACACCGACGAGGAACAGAGCTCCCACCTCATTCTTGCCTTTATTGGCCGGCTTGAGTGGAGATTCGCAAGAGCAAACGTGCTCGGAGGAAGGAAGTATTCCAGTAAGATGCTGGTAGGGATCTTGACCGTACTTCCGGGATTGTTCTAATAGCCGTGGAATACCTCTCCAATCCTCTTATGCTTATGGGACGTGTTGCCCCCTTTCGCTACGACACTTTGTGCTAGCGACCGTTTTCGGGGGCCCATTATTGAGTGTGCAAGTCACCCCCTGCCATTTTATCCTCGTACATTTAAAACATTGATTAGGCAGGGGCCATAGTCCTTCCATAGTTCCAGGTGACCAGTCCACTTTAGCAACCCAAACCCATAGTCCGATATCTTTGTTTCCATATCTTACAATAGTCCTACACCAACCGAGGGTTGTCCTTGGCTGCACTTGCATAGTGCGAACAGGGATAATCGTCGGTTGGTACCTCATTTCATTAAAAACGACTAAGGGGCCTCTGCGAGTTGGCTTCGGCCCCTCGTACGCCTTCCAAAGATCCGGGACCCTAGGGTCCCGAGAAATGTCAAAGACATAATAATAATAATCATTTTATTATCAGGCAACTAAGGCCCATACATAGAATAAACAAAATAATCTTATACAATAATAAAGTAATACATATTAAAAACCTTATACAACTTCATATACATCTATACACGTAATGTTGACGGCGTCGTGTATCGCTGTGTGGTGTCGCGTAACCGTCCTCGGAAACGTCGATATACGACACCTTTCGGCCAAAAGGCCATCTAAACTTCATTGTTGAAGAGCCAGATTATCAGGAAGGAAACTGGACAAGTACGTGGCCCGCGTACTGCTAGGGTTTCTGCATCACCCGGAGGTGCTGGCAGTGCTGCGGCTGCGCGCGCCGGACGGGTGCGTAGGTGCACGCCGCCGCCCCGCACTGTTACATGTGCCGGCGGCTAGGACTAACCTACTCAAGTTTGCCCCTATGTCACGAGCCGCACGTATTATTAATGTTATTACGGTATCGGAGGATATTTTTGGGCAAAACCTGCCGCAATTCATTCAAACGACACAAATAATAATTGAAAAAGGTTTGATAGAATAAAAGTTGTCATGTTTAGAATAATTGTTATATTACGTATTATTATATAATTCATTGTAATTCTGCTTACAGGATATTTATATATATTTTATTTTAATTTGTGTATATTTTGTGACTTATAACATCGCCTTGGATTAATCTGTAAAGGTGTTATAATTGTGCTTTTAATAAATAAATAAATAATAAATACTAATAATAATTTTTCGCTATACCGCTCCCCATCTTATTAAAATATAGATACTTTCTTAAGCTCCCTAACTAGTACTCTGTCCAGTATCCTCTCTGAATGAGACGAAATTCAAATCTTGTATAAAACGCACACTATGCAGGCAGGCATATTATACGTTGGGGGATTACATCGCTGATAAAAATGCTTGGCTCAATGCTGGTCCTGCTCCACAACTAATTGATTAACATTTGCAAATACTGTTGGAGCTGCTGAAGATTGTAAGACTATCTTTGCATTGTATAAACTCAATCTCCATTGTATTATATAATTGCATAGCACAGGTGTGAGTACTATGTACTAAAGAGTTACCATTTACCGGGTAATATGTCTTGCATTGACTTGAATCTGCCCTGGCGGCTGTGAGTATGTCATGCTCACTCAAATGTTTCGCTGATGGTGGCGCGTGTGTTGGATCATTTAGCTCCCTTCAAAATGGTTGAGCTGAATGGTGCTAATCCATGCGTCATGTTCGTGAACGGGCGCCGTCAGTTGGGAGGGACTGGTCATCTCTTAGCTGCCAGGGCTTATTTTTATTTTTATTTTAATTTTTTGAATTGTTCTTTGTTTTATCTTTTTATTACGGACGCTTCTAACGTGCACGTCTTTCTACATTGTTCTCACATGTATAATTTCAACATGAATGATGTAACCAATATTTTGTAACTATTTTTTATTTAAAAGAGTGTCCGTGGAGTTTCTTGCCCGTTCTTCTCCATAGGTACCTACTACGCTTTGGAATGGGCAACTAGCTTCATACCTATTTCTGACTGACCGATTCCTTGACAATTCAAAAGTGCCTGTAAATGGTTTAATTGAAATAAATGCTTTGAGTTTGAGTTTGAGTACCCTAATTGCGTAACTTATTTTCGTAAACAATTATACCTTTCATCTTGACAGTTCAACAACATTCATTGCGTTATTTATGTTGTTGAGCAGTTTTTTTTTTCCTACTTATGAAGCAATGGATTAGCAATCTGTTTCAAATCGAAGCAGATTGTGATTGTGTTGTATTACGCAATTACGGTACAGGTTATTACACTGTAATAATATAATTGTAATACATTAATATTGCAATAAATAAAGACAAAATTGAACTTCCTGGAGAAAATATCTTACGTTAGCTGCTTCTCATGGACTTCTACCGGCACACTGAGATCACGCGTGCGGCAAGCGGTTCATGTATTGACCACGTCTTACTCATAACCAAAAATTTGAGCACGACCCTTGTACCCCAAACAACCTTAAGCGATCGCTATCCTGTTCTCTTTTGTATGAATTTTAATCATATACGTAACTATGCAACAACTACTTTAACAAAAGTCGATTTTGAGAGCCTGGGAAGAGATCTTCTCAGCATTGACCTAAATCCTGTTATTAATACAGGATCCCAACGTTGCCACAGACTACTTTATAAATAGCAGACAGTTGTCATTAGAAAAAAATACAAAAGTGGTTACTCAGTCAAGGTGTAAAAGAATAATAAAACCGTGGATTCATCATCATCATTATCATTTCAGCCGAAAGACGTCCACTGCTGGACATAGGCCTACCCCAAGCACCGCCACTTCGACCGATTCTGTGCTTTCTGCATCCAGCAGATTCCTGCGGCCTTCACAAGGTCATCAGTTCATCTTGTGGGAGGCCTTCCAACGCTACGTCTTCCGGTACGCGGTCGCCACTCCAGAACCTTTCGGCCCCATCGGCCATCCGTTCTGCGAGCAATGTACCCTGCCCATTGCCACTTAACTTTGGCAATTCTTCGGGCTATGTCGGTTACCTTGGTTCTCCTGCGGATCTCTTCATTTCTGATTCGATCACGTAGGGAAACTCCAAGCATAGCCCTCTCCATTGCCCTTTGGGTGACTTTTAGCCTTCTGATAAGGCCCATTGTGAGCGACCACGTTTCAGTACCATTACTAATATTCTGGGGAACTAGTTAGCCACATTTCTTATTTCCATACAGTAAAATTGCTAAAGTAATCAAAACAGGTAAATATTTGACAGCTATTTACGACGTTGCCAACTTTTAGGATGAACCCTCTTAAAACAATATAAAGTATTCCTTGTTCCGCCACTATCAGTCATTTTCAACCTACGAGTATGTCTGGAGACTGGTACTTTCCCCCAAGCCTTTAAAAAATCAGTCATGCCTCCCATAGATAAAGGAGGAGATCGAGACCGTTTTAATAACTACAGGCCAATCTCAATTCTACCCTCTCTGTCCAAGATTTCGGCCGTTTTCTATGTAGACGTAATACTGTTAATACTGACGTAATACTGTTATACTGTGCCTAAGACGCGGTACAGTGGTGAGTGATTCCACCAAATGCTATAGTTTGACCTCACCACTGTGGTGAGGTCAAACTATAGCATTAGGTGGAATAACAGCTCACTTCACTTAAGTTTACACGGTGAGATTTTTGCAGAATATACTGGCTGTGGATAGAATGATAATAATGAAATTGTTAAAAATATTTACGACTTTAGGAAACCATGCTATGAATTGGGTTTATTAACACTTCAATAGGGATGATGACTAAAAAAATATTATTTGTCCGTCTTGTAGATTATTAGAAAATATTGGACACATATTTTTTCTATTTTTACGTTGTCAAAAGATTACGGCGATACATTGAGTTAAAATGACGTCACTTGTATGTAGATTTTATACTTACTTGTGACGTAGCAACCCCCACTCCCCAACTTTAATGCGTTTTATCTAAGTAATTTTTTATTAATATGATAAAGCAAAAAATACGTGTCTAATATTTTTTTGTTATCTGACTGACAGACTAAATAGAATTTCTTTTTTTTGACCCAGGCATCATGCCTATTGTCTGAAACTAAAATCTCTATAATATTAATATTTTTTGCATACATTAGATGTAATTTATTAATTTAGTTCGTATTTTAGTCGTTTCGGAGTAGAACATAAAAAATCCCATTCAGTAATGAATTTAAAACCTCGCTTTGTATTAATTTTATATGCATTTAAAAGTCGTTGTGAATGGGAATAGTTAATTTAATTTTATCATAACTAAAAGTGGCCTATGTATTTTAATTAAATTAATATTAACAAAATGGGAATTAAAAAAATACTAATTTAGATCTATTCATATAAATGTAAAGTTAAATTTTACTGTTTAACCTTTTCAGCCGATTTGTCAATTTCTGATAACTTTTAATTGAGGAACAAAAATTGCGGTTTATCAGCTTTTGTACTTATTGAAAATATCTCAAACCGTCAATATTTTTTGTACAGATAAAAGTTAAGTGACGATTAAAAATCAGCACAATAAGTTGTTTCACGAAATCCTAATGCTCAGTCATAAATGTCACAATGCCATCCTAAACCTAAAAGTCACATGTCACCCTGGTATAAAACTTCGATATTTTCCCTTTTACCCGACTGCTCTTGAAGGAGGGTATTGTTTCACTTTTCACTTAGACTTAATCATTTTTGTTATTTCACTCATTTTACTAGGCAACAAAAAAATAAGAGGTTAGGTTACATTTGAAGTTGTATTGTATTGTAACTGGGTTGTGGAGGGCAGATAGGAAATCGCTCCATGTAAAATACTGGTATTCAACTGAATTCGGTTAGACTGGAAGCTGACACCAACACAGTTGGGAGAAGGCTAGGCAGATTGATTGTATTGTATAACGGGATGGTATCCGCAACTCCGTCCAAGCGCCTATTTTACAAAGCTTTCGGAAACCGTGTCTAACTGTCTACCATTACAAGTCATTTTAATTGTTAACAGTAACTCATACATTTAATATTTATTAAACAAAACTTAGCTCTCTAATAAAATGTCCTGTAAAAGGTCGAACTCATTATATACTTTGTTACATAATTTAACTAGTACCTAGTTAGTTTAACTGTAATAAGATTTAATGCACTGTTTAATAAAATACTATTATTTCATTCTATTAGTTGCTTGTTTGATTGTTCTTATTTCTTTGCACGATGTATTGCCAGCCTTAAAAACAATTCATTTCAATTTTAAGCTGGATTGACTGGGTTATCCTATGCTAAATCAAAGTTAAAATTAACACTATCAAACTTAAATTAATCAACTCCGTTAGATTTTTTCAATGCTTATTAAAATTGATTATCGCCAATCTGATATAAAATAGAGAGGCTACTTTTGGGTCACTTTAATACAGGGTGACAGGGTGGCATCGACGCGAAAACTGTTACCATGGATTCACTACATGATTCTGAATGACGAAAAATTTCAACGACGAAATTTTTCGTCAGTTATTTAAAAATAAAGTTTCTGCATTGTTGTGGTGAGTGGTTTGATCTGGTTTTTGCGTTTCTTAACATTGCATGGCATTTTAGTATTACGAGCATGTTCCGGGCACTAACTGCATGTTTTGACTAGCATGATAATATTTTAATAAGCTTTTAATTTTCTACTTATTTATATAGCGTCGAAAGTATGCGTCTTGGGTATATTTGGGCATTTTACTGTTTTTGTTTTTTGTATGATGATATTTTCTATGTAAATATTTTACGATGGGAGATACAACCTTCTTTATTTTAAAGAGGTCTCTTTCGCAATTAAGTTCAGTAAACAGGATGGTTTTCTCATCAATATGAAACCAATTACTAACAGAATTTTGCCGTTTCAATGTTACCGAGTTTTCCAATTTATTTTGCATGCAAAAAGAACTTGCATTATAGTATGATTGCAATCTTGATTTATTTAAGTTTTTATCCTAACATACAGCAAACCAGTAAGTACCACAAATTGCGTAGGTAACTTATTTTCGTAAACGATTATGACAAATTTGTTTAATTTTGACAGTTCAACAACATTCAATGCGTTATTTACGTTGCTGAGCAGATTTTTTTTTCCAGCTTATGAAGCAATGGATTAGCATAATAAAACAAAGGAGATGTTTCATTTTCGGCCATAAAGTGTACGTTAATGAAAAAAAAAGGAAAAATTCCACAAATTGAGGAAAAATATTCTTTCCTGTTTATTCCCCTGATTACTTCGGCACAAAAAATAATAGTTTAACAAATTATTGCCATGTTCTATTCATCATGGCGTCGTTTTACTTTCATACTGCTTTCGTCCAGAAATCATGTTACATTTTAACATAATAATATCATGTAGACGTATAAATAAGAAAGGCATGTATTTCTGTACTATAATAAGATAGCTATCATATACAACTTTTTTGATTAATTAGAAAGTGTGATTCATCATAAAAATAAAAAACTGGAAAATAGTGAATCTTAAAGCAAACAACATAAAAACTTTTTTTTATTTTCTTTTAATTTTTTTTAAATAAATTTATTTTTGGGAAAAGCCCCCTTCCCTGTGTTTACATTAAAATTAACAATTATTGCGAAAAAAAAACCGTACACATCCAATTTTAAAGTGTAAGCTTCTTTCATTACGATTCCAACGACATAAGTTATAAAAACAGCTCGCATACAAAACTTTTGAGATATCGTCATTTTAATCTCAAGTGGCCCTGCCCTTTGACCCTTGTCCGGACACGAATTCAGGGTGTGGTCACGTGACCTTAGACAGCGGAGGGGTTATGGAAAAAATAGTCTTTTATTGTATTTAGGGTAGGTTCGTTTCCCAGGTTTTCTAAACTGTACATGTTGTGGCCGGAGTTCCATACAAAAATGAAACGTCTCCTTTGGCAAAATTGTTTACGAAAATTTGTTACGCAATTAGGGTACTGGTTAGTATCGTGCGAGAAAGTGTGAGCTTATGAGCTGCCTCAACTCAACTGCGTGCGAGAGTAACGGCTCTTTCAAACAGGCGACGCGACACGCGACGCAACACAAAAGACACCGCTCGTCGCGCGACGAGCGGTGCCTTCGTGTCGCGTCGCATGTCCCGCTGGTCTGCACAAGCCTTAATAGATTTATTACAACGCAAAGTACATAACCTGAATAAAGAAAGTTGGTTATAAAAAAGGTTAAAAAGTCTGTCAATTAGGCAACTCTTTAATTTTTACGCATTATATTGGTTCAAACTTTTAAATAAGATTGGGGAATTCGCCTAGTCCACTGTCCATTCAATATGTTGTCATGATAAGACAAAAAAATACGCCCAATATTCCAACTGCTATAATATTTATACTGCTCATTACGGTGTTTTTTGACACCATAATTACATTATTACGGGGTGAATCAATCGGTGTTTTTTACCATAATTATGGTGTAGTTGGCAATGCTGCCACAGAGTGACAGATTCCACAGAGCAGAGCACAGACCAATATAAAACGTACTCTGTGCCACAGATTATCTAAATAGATTTTGCAGCAAACAAAGGCTGCGTTCCGAGTTACGCTGTAATAGATTTCAGCGTGTTAATAACCGTTTCGAATTATCATAAGCGCGATAACAATGTGCCGTGAATCGTCATAGATGACGTCGTGACATGCGCCATCTTGCGATTACGCCAACCATGCCTTTTACTAATATCACCGTGAGGGTTGTCAAAAAAGACAGTGGTGCTGTTTTATTTTGAGTTCATCTTAACTTTAAACTAAAACGTGGCATTTTCGAAATTGTTCTTCTGGCTATCGTTCGCCACATAACCAAAGAAGAAGAAGAACTTTGTGGTGTTTAGCCAACGAAATATGTACGTGTTTTGAACTGTGAGCGGGTTCACAAGCGTTCCGAATTGTTGACAGCCCTGAGCAGTCATCGTGATATCTAAATCGGAACGCAAATTATTGATGTCAGCGCAGCGCTGTGAGCGATTAAGTTCTAATTCGGAAAGCGGCCAAATATGGTGTCGATTGCACGGGCGACAAAGAGGAAAGGGACGAGGGGTGGTTGTCACTTTGGAAGATTTCACCCATAGACAAATACGTCTATTAATTTGACTTGACCGTTATTCGAAGCTTATTTAATGAGATAGCCTGTACGGTTCCCGCCTTTGCTATTTCTCTCTTTTTCCGATGATTCTATCTCTTTCTAATACGTCACTTCCACTTGGCAGTGGTAGGCTAAGCTTGTGAAGCGAGCCTTGCCATTTTATTTCATTGGCGTCTTGTTTTCCCGCCGGGTCGGTCCAACTGTCGTGCCGACACTTTGCTAGACCTACCTAACATAATTAAAAAAAAAAAAAAAAAAACTTTTAAATCGTTTGTTCTACATGATAAAAGTTGAACAAAGATAATATTTTCGATTTTTAATATGGCAGAATCGTGTAATAATGCCGAGAATGCGGTTATTGATGTGCTTCCAGGCCCTCCTTCGCCGTACAAACGACGAGCTCGGTCAAGCAGTTCCAGCAGCTCGAGTTCTAGTAGCTCGAATTCCAGTAGCAGCTCCTCGTCGTCTAGCGGAGGTAAACCGAAGAGAAATCGCCATAAGAAGAGAAAAGGGGGTAATCGCAAGCATCGTTCCAATCGAAAGATTCGAAAATTAACTAAAGAAATACGTGTTCTTCGGCAGCAAATGGTTCGCAAGGACAGCGATTATCGCGTGAGTAGTAATAATAATATTTATGATAACGATGTCATTTCACTTATGTCCGGCGTTAATGAAAATCATTACGAACAAATGCTTGATGTTGAACCTGATAATGTTAGTGCACGTGGCGATGAAAATTTTACGAATATTAGTGCACATGGCGATAAAGATTTTACGCTTACATTTGAAACTAAGCTGAAGGAACCTTCGGTGCCTAAGACTTCTGAAAAATATTTGAAGTTGCTAGGTGATTTACAACATTTAAATAAAATCGAATGGGATGGAATCAGGTATACTGACACTCAAAAATTGTACAATTTTTCACCGGGATATACAAATATTGAAATGAATGAAGAAGTTAAAGCGTATGATTCTCCTCGCCATCTCATATATGCTGATAAGACCTTTGCAGCCCTGACCATGTGCGTGCTCAAACAAAGAGAGGCGCTGCAAGGAAGCCTTCAAGATCTGTTGTTATGGGCGAGGAATAGTAACTCGCTAGATTATGACACCCTACTTAAAAAGGTTAATGACCTTTTTTCCACAGGGGACTATAATACGTATTCCTCAGATTTATTACAGATTGTGTGTGGACATCGTGCGGAGATTCTCCAAATGCGGAGAGACTGTGTCACTAAACAGACAAAGGACCCTCTCATAAAGGCCAGTTTAAAGAAAATTCCACCGACATGTACAAGCCTGTTCAACGCAGAGAAGTTTACTGCTGCTATCGAGAAAGCGGGTGGCGTAAGAAAATGTTTTTGGCCATTGCAAAGGGCTAATACGTCGTCTACCTCGCAGGTGGATGCAAAAAAGTCTTGCGGCCCCTCGCAGGGTTCAAAGCCTTATAATAAGCCCTCGCAGGGTTATGCTCGTGCAGCTCCGGCGTGTCAACACAATAATGCGCACGCACATTGCGCTAGCAGTAACCCACCTCCACAAGGTGGATGCAGCAGCGGTCCCCCACCTCCGCAAGGTGACGGTATTGCTCATGGCCGTGCTGCTCCGTATAATTCGGTCGCGCCGAATAATCGCAATTGTTTTCGAGACCGCTCGAATGCTAGACATAATAATCAAAAGTACGGACGAAAGCGCGTGTCATCGCCTCCCCAGCGGAGTAATGACAGCAAACGACGTAAGTATTGACTCGTTCAGAGCGGGCCGCCTCCTACAGTTTCGAGACCAATGGGAACAAATGAATGCTCCAGATATCATTCTAAAAATGATAACCGGGTATCGCATACCTTTTTATCAGAAGCCACCACTTGTTCATCCAAGTGCTGTCGAAACAAATCTAAATGTCCCAGAATCGGCCGCAATGACATCTGTAATAAACAAAATGTTAGAACAGGGAGTTCTAGAACGGTCTGTAGTTTCGCCAAGCTTCCTTTCATCGATGTTTCTTGTCCCCAAAGGCGACGGCTCGACTCGACCAATATTCAACTTGAAAGCACTGAATTCTTACATCATAACAGATCGATTCAAGCTAATAAATGTGAATCGCATCCCCGACTTTCTACAACCGCAGGATTGGCTATGCAAAATCGACCTCTCGCAAGCATATTTTCATTTGCCTGTGGCTCGCAGCCACAGAAGGTTTCTGCGCCTAATTTATCGCAACGAATTGCTAGAAATGACTTGCCTGCCTTTTGGCCTAAGCACAGCGCCCAAGACTTTTGCTACGCTCACAAATTGGATAGCTCACACTCTCAGGCAACGAGGTGTAAGAATAATAGTTTTTCTCGACGATTTTCTGGTAGCTCATCAGGTCGAAAACAAGCTTCGAAGTCATGTGAGCATTGTGCTCGAAACTTTGAAAACGTTGGGCTGGGTAATCAATCACGAAAAGTCGATTGTGACACCGTCGAAAAGACTTGTGTTTCTAGGAATTCATTGGGATCCATGGTCGAATCTCAAACGACTTCCCGACGAGAAGATTCCTGTACTTTTGGACAAAATAGGTCAGATGCTGCAAAAGCAACGCACAACACTCAAAGAACTTCAGAGCCTCGTGGGTCTACTAAATTTTGCCAGCTTTGCAGTTCCGAAAGGAAGACTCAACTTTCGAGCGCTTTTGAGCCTACTGAACCAAATCTTGAAATCAGATCAGAGGACATTACACACCTTACCTCGTGCTGCTATAGACAATCTAACATGGTGGCGCCAGAATTCTCAATATCCCTCGATCATACATATGCCGCCGCCTTCTCATTTCCTCACGACGGATGCGTCGGACATCGCATGGGGAGCTCGCCTGGACAATCTCTCACTCTCGGGTCTTTGGTCAGAGGCCGAGAAAGATCTCCATTGCAACCAAAAAGAAATGTTGGCAATCCTAAAAGTTTTACAAGATCACTGTCAGCTCCTGAGACACAAGACGGTTTTGATTCAGAGCGACAACAAGTCGGTAGTCGCTTATCTTCGTCACGAGGGGGGCACCAAGTCGGCTCCTCTCATGGACTTAACCTACAAAGTTTTCCAAATCACAGAGAACTGCAACATTCATATGAACGTTTTTCACATACCCGGTATATACAACGGCCATGCCGATCACTTGTCGAGGTTTCGGATGACTCCAGAGTGGCATCTAACTCCAGAATGCACGAACAAAATATTCTCCAAATGGGGAGTTCCTCTGATCGACCTGTTTGCATCCAGCCGAGCGCATGTAGTGACGAATTACGTGTCCTTGGATCAAAACGACGACCAAGCCCTGTTCTACGACGCGTTCTCTCGGATGTGGAATTACAACCTAGCGTGGGTGTTTCCTCCACCCTTTCTGATCCCCAAGGTCCTGAGTTATCTCAACCAAGCACAAGGAACGTACTTACTAGTAGTTCCACGATGGGAACGGGTTTTTTGGCGACCCGACATCAAATTGCGTGCCCTAGCAGCACCATTCACTCTACATCACCTAGACAAAGTCCTGATCGACATGACAACAGGACTACCTCCATCGAACGTCCACGACATGACTCTGGAAGTGTGGAAATGTGGGGGTGGTCTGAGATGCTAACATCTTGGAATAGCAGTCAATTAGAACTTCTTGGGAAGTCATGGCGGCCATCGACACGTAAAGTTTATAGCGTTGCTTGGAAGAGATGGCTAGCTTGGTGCGAATCTCACCAGGTTAATCCTTCGACTCCAAAAGCAAGCGATTTGGCTAGATTTTTGTCTGATCTCCATTTAATTCATAAATTATCGTACAATTCTATTTTGTTACACAAGTCTGTGGTTTCCACCCTTAGCAACCCAGAAATATCCGGCCAGTTAAGTTCAAATGTTTTAGTAAAACATGTTCTAAAATCTATAGCATTACAAAAACCGATCACCCATGCCAAGCCTCCAGTTTGGAATATTGACGAACTCGCTGTCTTTCTAGAGGGAAAACGCGTTGATGAAAATAATATTTTTCAAGTGCAAAGACATACTGCTACTCTACTTCTCCTATGCTCCGGAAGACGAATCCATGATTTAACTTTGCTCAGAGTTGATTCAAATAATTATTATTCCACTCAAAATAATTTTGGCCAGTGTTCGGATCGAAAACTGATTCTGTGAATTACAGACAATCCGGCTGGAAGTTAATTTCAAATCAAAATAACAAAAACTTAGACCCAGTCTACTGGGTTAAGCATACAATTTCGCTTCTTGAGAGTCGTAGAATTGCTGCAAGATCCAGTAATTTGTTTATTAATATCAGAGGGGAACCTAAACCTGCATCGAAAACCCTAATTGCGGGCTGGATTAAGTCCATATTAGTAAAAACTGGTATAAAGGCATCTCCTGGGAGTATCAGGTCAGCTTTTGCCTCAAAAAATTGGCTCGATAATTACCCTCTTGATGAGATTCTTGCTAGGGGTAACTGGCGTTCGCAAAATACCTTTTGCAAATTTTATAAACGTGAGGTAATGCCTTCCACAGTTAACCGACTCTCGGTACCCTCTTTATTTAATCCAGTTGATTAAAAATTGTATCTTATTGTAAACCCAAGATGTGTATTTGCTTAGTTCAATAAATCAGTGTTATAAATGAATTTCAGATTCTTTTATTTATTAAATAAGTATCTTAGTAGATACCTATCTACATTTTAAAATACTCACTGGATTACATACTTACATAAATAGTAGGTACACATTCATGATAAAACCACATGTGGTACTCTCACATTGGCGTCTCCATCACTTCCACCAGGCGATAACAAACACGTCTCATTAAATAAGCTTCGAATAACGGTCAAGTCAAATTAATAGAAACGTTTTACCTACCAATAAAACGCTTATTAATTTACTTACCTTATTCGAAGCTTATGGTCAAACTCTGCCTGGTAATTAGACTCAATGAAATAAAATGGCAAGGCTCGCTTCACAAGCTTAGCCTACCACTGCCAAGTGGAAGTGACGTATTAGAAAGAGATAGAATCATCGGAAAAAGAGAGAAATAGCAAAGGCGGGAACCGTACAGCCTATCTCATTAAATAAGCTTCGAATAAGGTAAGTAAATTAATAAGCGTTTTATTGGTAGGTAAAACGTTTCTATTATTGCCAGGACTTTTTGTTTCGAGATTATCAGCAAGGATATCAGTAAAGTCCCAAGTCCCAACAATAGAGCACTATTCTGCACTATGATGAGGTTTTGTCTATCGAGATGTCGAACTTTATCATAATTTAACATAGATCATTCGTAGAGTGTATAAAAATGTACTGTGATTATTATTGTTACCATCCGTCCAGATTTGTCCGGACATGTCCGGACCTCAACACTTTTGTCCGGACTTCGTCCGGCTCTTTAATTTGTTTGGATTTTTTGGTTTAGATGAAATACGAGTAATAAAACTTATTTAAGTAATACCAAATAAGTCTACAATGTTTATTAACTTCTCATTCATCTAAAAACAAAATATAAATCTTTTTTAACAACCTACTTAACGAGATCAAACAATAATTGGATTTTGTGACTAAAATCTCCGGATTTTTATTGAAATGTCAGTCTTTTTGTCAGGACTTTTAAATTTCTAAATGGTAACCCTAACTGTGATTCATAGTGCAGAATTAGAATAATACTCTATGGTTGGGGCTTTCTAGAAAGAATCTCTGATAATATCTTGATAACGTGACATGTAGTAGGCAGTTAGGCACCATTAAAACTATACACTTTTGTGAAACGCACAGTGCTGAGCAGTCATCCAATAAAAGGAAAGTTTCCAAACGGCAAAATACTACTGTAAGTACATTTAAATGAACATTTTTAACACTGCGGGATACTAAACGCCCCCAAACGTAATAATAATAAATCTTCTTTTGTGTCTTGCCCTTCAACCGATTTTTACTTATACTTTTAGTTATTATTTAAGTTTGTTGATTTTGTCATTTGACAGGTAATTTTTGTCAAATTTTTTTCGTACCTACTTTCAAGCGTTATTCAAACATAACAGAAGTGCTTACCTACTTTGATTTTTAAACATAGGTTTATAAAGTAAATTTTTACGTACCAGCTAAGCCTTTCTTTCCATAATTTTGGTAGGTACTTACTGATGTGGGTGTGGGCTAGGTATAACTCTTCGGTCAATTCTACGTTGCTCTGAACCATTTGTATTTAAAGCAAGTCTGATTAAAATATGTGTAGGTAATAAATAATGTATCTATGCCGGTCACAAACCCACCCACTGCACACACATACCTACTTACAATGAGTCACACAGTACTCACAGCTGCTTGCAGTATAAATTGGCATCAACAAATTATTGAAACTGGTATTTTTCATTGTTTTGATGCTTTAGTATGGTTTCCGACAAAGTTGTTGAAAGTACGGCTGCCGAGCGACTGGTCCCGTGGTCGATTGCCAGGTCAGACCAAGTTTTTCCTTTTTGATTTTTAAGGTACCGTACCTCAAACGGAACCCTTGTTTCTTCGTCTGTCTGTCAAGACATTTTTCACTAAACCTATGTTGGTACTTAGTTCGGTGCATGAGTACTTAGAGGCGTAACGTTATGCTGCCGTACAATGAAAATACAGTGTATCGGTATCTAAAAAATAATCAGTTTTCAGAAATCGCGATTTTCTGTTTATTTGGGTGTTAGGCAATAAAAACAGGTAAATAGGTACATTAAACAACCACAGCTTTTGGGTCGTTTTCAAATATGGGGCCAAAATAGTAGGAAAAACCACATGACAATCAATGATACCTCTTATTTATTTGAATAATACGCATAAATCAAGTTTTTAAGTGACACAAATGAGACACAATGCATGCTAAGTACAATTCTGGCAAAACATGTAAGATCTTTATTGTAAATTATTGTAACACCATGTATGTATACCATGTTTTATGCAAATAAATACTTACTTACTTACTTACTCACTAATGATATTTTGTGATTTACTAATTAGACCTCTGGTTACACTAATGTTCTGTGCTGATAATGATAATATTATTTTTTAATTAAATATTCATGGTTAATACTTGTAACAAAATAATTAAGTACAATAGGACCATAGAAATTGCAGATTTCATAAAAATTAATCATCATTAACATATTAAGCTTTCATTCACAAACTCTTACATTTTTTGTAACTGATAAAGGCTCGTGCAGACCAGCGCGACACCCGACGCGACACAAAGGCACCGCTCGTCGCGCGACGAGCGATGCCTTTGTGTCGCGCCTGTTTCAAAGAGCCTTACCTAATACGTATTTCTTGCATAAGTATCAACATCATATTATTATATGTAGGTAAGTATATATTATTAAAAAAAATCAGATACAAAATTTTCCACCAAAATGAGGTAGGTACCTAATAATAAATCATAGTTGTGAACACATAAAACACGTAAGTATGGTTATGTTATGTTTTTATTCAAATAGTTTTTTTTTTTTTTTTTCAGGTCACCATGACATACAAGCTGCATACGAACGGGGTCATCACTGGCTCCTTGAATGCCTTCTGTCTGGCATGCGACATCTTCTTAACATCCCAGCAGGAAGCTACTGACCATATCGGAACCGAGGAGCATAAGAAGAAGTCTGATGCAGTGCAGTACTTCGACAAATTTCAAGATGAACATATTAAAAAGGTGAGTTTTTGTTTGGAGTTGCATTAGAGAGGGTTTTCATAGAAGCGGAAACGAGCGGGGAAAACAAGGGATTCGACCAATCACAGATGAGTTCAACCAACGTGTTTGGTTGGACGATTCCTACACATCTCCGCTCCGTTTATCTTAGCTTTAGTGGAAACGCTTCCTAGTGATCGGGCTCACAGTTTTAACGCTCTGCGGCCACATTGATGTCGATTCCCTTGTTCACAAACTAAACAAAATTTAAAGATAAATTTTAGTTTAGTCCTGTCAAGTTAATCAGCGCCTGTTACTACTCCATACAAGTTTAGACGTGATTAAAAACTTGCCTACTAAAATTACGTTAATTTAGGTACGTCAAGCGCTGATTAATTTGACAGGACTAAACTAAAATTTAAAACTCGTAACGTACGAGCGTGCGTACCGAGCGTGTGTACTCGCAACCGGCGTGCGTGTATGACCAGATGTATGAACGTAAACGAGGCAAAAGAAGTATGTAAGGATCGTAGCAGGTGGCGTTCTGTAGTTTCTGCCTACCCCCATGGGAAGAAGGCGTGAGTTTATGTATGTATGTATGTAAACTAAAATTTATCTTCTGTCCTTTTCTTAATGAAATAGAAAGAAAAAGATGCACTGAACTTAAATTTAGTTTAGTTTGTGAACAAGGGAATCGGCACCATTGTCGTGATAAGGCGAACTACACTTCGCGCGCTCTCTCTCGCACAGCACTCAACGTCTCGCTGTTAATAGAGAGCGCGCGAAGTGTAGATCGCTTTATCGCACGATTTGAACAAAAGATGCGCTTACACGGTCAATAACATGAGCGTTATTCTTCGCAGTTGTAACTTGTAGCTATGAAGTTCAGAGAACACCGAGCAATTCGCGGTGAATACCAGAATTATGTACAAATTGCCGGAATTTGCAATCCGTGTAAGCACACTATTAAGTGTACCATAATCTGCACTTAGGTACTGAGTGACGTTGGCGTTCCCCAATACGCCTAACAATCATTAGGTAGGTACCGACTACCTACACGATTGTTATCAGTACCTACCTATGTTGATATCTAAATCCGTCCAACACATAAAAACTTTTTTACAAAAAAACAACCGACTTCCAAAACACCGCTACAAAGTGAAAAATAATTTAAATTTCGGAAGTCGGTGTCTTTGGTTTTGTATTTTCGTTATTTGCCACTGACTTCCGAAATTAAAGTTATTTTTCACTTTGTAGTTTGAAAGTCGGTTGTTTTTTTTGTAAAAAAAGTTTTACGAACCGGTTTTTTTAAGAACCGGTGCCGGCAGCCGAGGCACTTCCTTCCTAAAATGGTTCACAAATCATGAACTACTACAATTTTATTAAGTATCAATTACCAAAAACATAATGAAGAAAAAGATAATGAAATAATTTCACATAAAAGACTACGAATATTTCCTTGAGCACACGAATGTTAAAGAGAGCATTTTGTATTGCCGACGAAGTGAAAAGATTAACTAATTAGCCTGTATTGTCCCACTGTAGGGCAAAGGCCTCCCTCTCCCTTTTCCACACAATTCTGTCCATTGCTAGTCCCGGCCAGTCCTTTCGGTAGGAGTCAAGCTCGTCCCGCCATCTTCGTCTCGGCCTGCCGCGATGTCGTCGTGCGTTTAGTGGGACCCAATCGGTGGTTCTCTTAGCCCATTTGTCATCAAAAAGATAAAGATTAATTTAATTATTCACTTATTTTTTCAGTTCAAAGGGGGCTACTACTGCGAGTTCTGTAACGTTCTGATGCCGATTGCTTCCAAAGTTAATTTACATATCACTGAAGATGAACACAAGCATAACAAGGGAATTCTTGTCCTAAAACCGATGGGTGGTGATGTTGTTGCTTTAAATAACATTCTTATTGAAGAAAACTCTTGGCACGGCCTGATCGATGGAGTGTGCTCGCTCTGTAACGAGGAGTTCGAAGATGAGAGTGATCATAAAACTGATGCAAGCCACTGTTTGAATTTGGTTTTGAAACCTATTCAGTTTGGAGCGGATAATGCCATCTTTCGTCATGTAAGTTTGGGATAGTCAGATACTTTGTTATGGAATTTCAACTGGTTTCTGAATAAAGCGAAAATGTTTTTCTACTGCTATGTACCAACATGACTAGACTTAAAAGCAGGTATATTATACTAGCAGTATTCCTTCATTTTCTTTTATTAATAATTTTGTATAATAATTAACTAAAAACCGACCAAGTGTGTGTTGGACTACGCATAATCAAGAGTTCCCTAGTAGGGATGAATTTATCCTAAGAACAAACTTAAAACATTGTACCTAGTTAAATAATTAACATGTTCTCCCAAACATTCCAACTGCAAATGTAAATTCATACGCACAATATTGAGAAATTTACCATGTTATTTTAAGACTAAAGACTTCTTATATATTTTCCTGTATTCTATGAGTAAAGAACCATTCTAGGTACTTTTTTCAAAATTTTAGACTCTGTAGTTTAGGAGATAAGGGCGGGAGAATGGTAAATTTTCATCTATTTTCTTAAATATCTTTAAAATTAGTTATTTTTAATTATAATAATATGTCTCGGTCTGTTAGATTCGGAGAAAATTGGTTGTGACAGACGGACATACAGACACACGAGTGATCCTATAAGGGTTCCGTTTTTTCCTTTTTAGGTACGGAACCCTAATACATATATACCTACAAGCAGTACCTACCTGCAATCTTCAAGCAGGATATTATTGGTATTAGTCAGTCTTAACTTTTCAGAATACACAAAACTATCTGGACTTCAAATAAATGTAAATTTATTTATTAATCAAATCCAATTAAATTAAGTGATTATTATTTCTGTGATTTCAGTTAGACGACACAGCTGTTCAATGCCTAACATGCAACAAGTTGCTAGCACCCGGCAGGATGACCAAACATTTTGACGATACAGAGCATCACGAACTTTACGCGAAACGTCGCGTCGAAACTAACGGAGTTGGTCAAGGAATCGACACTAAAGAAAACTGCCAAAGAGGCGAAGCTAAAGGAAACTGTCGAAAAAAAGCAACCAACATGACTTCAGCCATAGAAAATGATGGCGAAAAAATTAAACCGAAGATTGACAACGATGTTAATAAGAATAGTAACGAAAAATCATCGACAACAGACAAATCTAAAATCCTTGAATCCATTGCCAGGTACCAAAGTAAAAGAATCAATATTAATTTGGAAACAGAAACAGCATTCTGTAAAAAATGTTCCAAAGTTGTAACATTTGATGTCATGGAGATAGAGAACCACATCGAAAATCATTCATCAGCTAAAGCCGATGATTCTGATTTACTATATCCATCAAACCTGGATCAAATTTTGAATCGAGTCGATATAAATGACAAAAGTACTCAATCGTTTGACGATAAACAAAGTACCGAGGTTGTACATAATGTACATGACATCGAAAAAGCTCAACAAAATAATGTCCGAAATGCTAAAGCTGCCTCACATGAAGAAGATAATGAAACCGATTCGTCATCGTCAGCTAACGAATTCTATTTAGCCCCGAAAGAAAACTTCGAAAAATGTAGCCAAGAAGAAGCGCCAAAAGAATTTGCAAAAGCAAATAAAATAACTTACAACGGGAACAATAACCAATCTTTTTGCCGCATTTGTAAAGTACATGTGCCAGCTTCTTTAAGGTCATTGAAAGAGCACGTAGAAGGAGCGAGTCACATAAAACTAAAGGCCTCCTCCTCCTCCTCTATAACCCAACCGAAAACTCCGGGAAAGCAGGCGAAGCAGTCAATGAGAGAATTTATTGATTCTGCTTTCGATGTACGAGGAGTCTTGTATACCGCTTGTATCATTAACGAGGAGTTTTGTATTCTTCAGAGTAGTTTTTATTTGATATCGGAAAGTAATTCAAGAATGAGGTGCATTGTATGCGAGGTGAACTTGTCGCCATACTTGGATGTTGAGGACCATGTCAAGACAAGTCAGCACGCCATTAAATGGCTAGAAGCGCCTGTCATTATATCAGAGAAAAAAGAATTTATCAGAGAGGTAAAGGGAACATTTATTTAGTGTCTGTTTAGCTTTTATATTAGGTATAACATTATGGGTGGGTAGAGGAATCACCCCCAGGCTTACAGATCACGCCAGTATGAATTTTTTCTAGATTATCTACTGGCAATATGCTCGATTGCTCGCCCCTATTACTATATTTATTTATATAGGATCTCCAACAAAACATGTACACAATACATGACACATAATTAGGGCAACATCGGGTATTCATTAAGTTTGTGTACTCCTTCACTTATGGGAGACCACAACATGTACAATAAAGTTAAAAACTAAGCTAACAAAGTTAAAACATTAATAAAAAGGTAAAAATTTGGAAAATAAAATGAATTTTAAAGCACATAAAAAAACAAAATTTGGAGATACTATTAAAGTCTAATAAAGAAACACTTATTTATTTGGACAGAGACTCACAGATGTCCAAGTTCGTAGTTTTAGCTAACATGTTGTATTGCCTACAAAGTCTTGGCACAGCGGCGTAATGGCCAAGGTTAGTTTTTGAGCCAGGAATGTGAAATAAATTGTATATTATGCCTGGGAATTCGAGTCTGAATTTTAATCTCTAATGAGCTCAAAAGTTCACTGCAATCTATCGTTCCACTCAAAATCTTGTGAAGGATGATGCAGTCCAGTTTCTTCCTACGACTGGCTAGTGTTTCCATGTGATAGTGTTTCAACCGGTCAGTGTAGCTAGTGAGTGGTTTAGCCAAATGATCTCCGTAGCACAGATGGTAAAGGAACCGCTTTTGGACACTCTAATCGCTTAAACTTCGTAATGCGGATTGCTTACCACGGAACTATACTCTAGGATTGGACGGACTAAAGTGTTGAAAAGCTTTATCTTAGTAGCGAGCCTTTTAAATTCCTTACTATTACGTAAAACAAATCCCAGTATCTTGAAAGATCTTGAAACAATATTCAGGATGTGCACATCGAACTTAGCGCTTGATCGAGTTGAACACCCAGGTCGCGAATTTTGCTCAGTTTCTGTATCTAACTCCCTCTATGTAGTATTTGTTCTCAAGCACTTTTTTATAACGAGTAAACTGGATGTAGTGACATTTACTTACATTTTTTGTTTAATTTGCACCATTCTACAAGTCTGTTGATGTCGTATCTTGGTGTAATTTAGTGGCAGCTCTCTGATCTGTTTGGGTATTTGGTTATAGATTCCTTATTTCTGTTCTCTAGATCTCTATATTTATATATATTTCTGTTATAATTTGTCTGTAACGTTATAGGTTCGTCCCGGGTTGTACCACTGTGGATACTGTCACCTTGCCGTCGCGGGCTGGGCTGACATGAAACTGCACCTTGAGTGTTCTGACCACCGGGACAACAGATCCAAGGGCGAAAATCAAATGAGGTTCCATTACCCTAACTTACAGCGGCTCAAGATGCAGAAAGATCTGGAAGTGATGGCCGTGATCGTCAATATGTTTAATTGATGGTTAATTGACCTTATTTCTTCTTATAGGTCGATAATTTGTATTCCTGTCTATAATTATTTTGTGACTAAATAGTTGTTTGTTGAAAAAGTTTTAAATCTCCATTATTATTCTCTATTACTATTTCGTAGTCTGTCTACCACAACCTACCCCTTGATTATATTTATTGTCTTCGACTGCTACATTTAATTTTATTAGTTTAAGTATAAATCATTCAATTGCTTTATTATGTATCCTGTATTTTCTCTGACATTAATTTTAATTTGAAATACTTTTAATTTACATATTGTTTATCTTTAAGTTTCGCTCATTTTTAATTATTGTAGTAATTAATAAATAGTATTTTTTTACGTTGTTTTGTTTTATTGTCTGACTAATGTTTTAAGGATAAATTAATAGCGCTCTGCACTCTAATTGCGTAACACACGATCGAAGAGCTAGACCAAAAATTTTATGAAAAATCTTTGATCTAGCTCTTGGACTATACATAGGTACTTAAAAATTTAACTGCCGCGACAAAGCGTCGGACAGTTAGGCCACGTTCACACGGACTTAATAAAATCGCGGAGATTTTGTTTCGTGCACTGGATTTCGCGTTGGATTCTCAACGTTCGACTAAAAATCGAGAGTTGAAAATGCAGTGCGCGATAAAATCCCGCCGCGATTTTATTACGTCCGTGCGTACGTCGGCTTACTACCGCTATGTATATTGTACAGGAATTTATTTAGGATGTAGCTAAAATGATCTCATAAGATAAATTTACTAACAAATGAGTCATGGTTACTTGAATAAATAATAAAAAAATGAATTGAATTGAAAAATTGCGACTAATTAACGACACAATTTGGGAGAATAGAAACAGATCTTCGCTAGGTGCTTTTGAGATTCAATTGGCTTTTAACTTTTGACCCAGCGACCAACAAATTCTGATATTTGGCGACAAATTTCGACTAATTAGCGACAATTATTTTTGTGTTATCAAAATTAAAATCCCTGATAGTGGGCCATGCCAGTGTCAGACACACTATGGAATACTTAGCAGTTTTTTTAAATAACCGACGAAAAATTTCAACGCAGGATCATGTAGTGAATGCATGGTAACAGTTTTCGCGTCGATGTCCCTGCCACTCTGTAAAGTACACTAGCTTTTGCCCGCGTGGATGTCGAAAAATATCCCACGCGAACGTAGGTACAGACGCCAGCACATCAAGCTACCCGAAACTGTCAAATTTTCCCAATCAACTTTGAACCTTAAATTTCAGCAATAAAGTTGAAAATCTATTAAATAAATTTGACAGATTGTAGTAGCTTGATGTGCTGGCGTCTGTACTACCGGGATTTAATAACCCAACAACAAAACACTGCGCTAAAATAACTCGTAGGCGCGTCCGGCTTATGCTAAATTCAATTTCCTTACAAAAAATAAAGTCATCATGACGTCACTTCGGTCACGTGATACCGCGGTTTCTATGAGCCGGTCTGTAGCGAGTTATTGTAGGCACAGAGTAGCAGAAACGTGCGCGCGGGAGCGAGAAGGAATTATTGCTATTGCACCACCTCTTTCTGGCACACGCATTTGATTCGGTAGTTTTCGTTGAATTTCGTAATACTGGGTAGGAGTTCGGAGTTCTTAAACATTTCATTATTCGTATGACAATGTGTGGTTGCTTTTTGACGTAATCGCATTAGAACCATATTAATTTGCTTTTTTTTCGCACAGTATTTATTGAATTCATTAGTTTATCATTACTAGTAGTATTAATATTTGTTTGTAGTCATAGGACAGTGATTAACATAGTGTTTTGAGTTTATTGGATGTGAAAATAAAGTACGTTGTAATTAGGTATTGGGGTAAGTAGATAGTTTAATAAGCTGAAATTACTTATTTAGAGTAGATTTGAAAATAATCTCTTATTAGGATGGCGGCATTCATAGTTTTAGAATGTCGTTTGACAATTACTTTGACATGCTTTTAAAGGTTAAGTTTTGAAAATACGTGCTCGCCCAGATGTGACTATAAATTACAAACGCCGCGATGGTTCGTTCAAACATTGTAATGTTTCCCTTTACGATAAATATCAATGAGTGACTGGCAGTCGTAAATTTAATAAAATGTATTGTTCCCGTGTTTACTTTTGTTGTTTATAGAATATAGGGTTTTTAAAACATATTTGTAGCTGTTTTATGAGTTCGGGATTGGTAGGAAATGATTTTTTTTTTTTTTTTTTGCTGCTCCGGCTTCCTTCCTCCATAACGTGAGCCTTCGCTACTGGTACATTCTACGTTGTTCTGAAGCTGAACCCTGTGTATTTAAGCACGTTTGGTTAAAAGTATAATAATAAGTAATACCTAAGTATATAATTCATCCATATCGGTCACATACACACTGCACACACATACCTACTTACTATGAGCCACAGTTGCTTGCAGTATAAATTGGTTCTTTTTCATTGTCTTGATGTTTTGGTAAGTACCTATGGCTTCTTCGACAAAGTTGTTGAAAGTACGGCTGCCGAGCGACTAGTCCCGCGTTCGATTCCCAGGTAAGGCCATTTTTTTTCGTTTTAGGGTACCGAACCTCAAACAGAAAACGGAACTCTTGTTGGCCGTCCGTCTGTCAAGATACTTTTCTCAAAATCCATTCCTCATCAATATTCTGCTGCCCCTATCCAAATTTATGTGGGGTCGGCGTAACATGCATTTTTCTTCCATACTTCTCTATTAGCTGTCACTCGTCACCATCGATCACTATCTTTATTATTTAATCAATTTAAATCGTTTCTTTCGTTGATACTTACAAACAACTAAGTCTGTGTGTATAACTAGACAAAGATTAAGCAACGTAAGTACAACATAAACTACTACAACGAATAATTTTATCTATTACAATAGACCATTTTATCATTACGCTAAAGCGATTAGTGATTTATGACGTAAACATCCTTCAAGCGTCGGCCTTATCGCGCGGCGTGACAGATTTACGATACCCTAAACAAAAATAAAAAACGCGCGCCGAGGGTTCCGTACCATTAAAAATTTTCATCGGCGAAGCCTATATTCGTCAGAGATTTTTTTTTTTTAATTTTTAACCGACTTCCAAAAGGAGGAGGTTCTCAATTCGTCTGTATGTTTTTTTTTTTTTTTTTTGTATGTTTGTTACGCGATTACTCCGCCAATTATGAATAGATTTTGATGATTATTTTTTTGTTTGGTAGATCATACTTCAGAGGTGGTCCCATATAAATTTTACTAACGTTTTTGAGTTAGCTTCAATTATACGTATTTTTTCCCACTTAGTATGTAGATGATATGATAACTTCTTGTCACTGTTATTTACATAGCAGGTAGTGGTAATCGACATATACTACAATAACAGCCTTTATGTAGATAAAGGCTGTTATTGTAGTATATTGTGGTGTCTTACGACTTCCACGCGAACGAAGTCGCGGGCAGCAGCTAGTTATCTATTCTATACAATGGTATATTCCAACAACTATCAAGCATCACTTTTCCAATCGGAAGCGAATCGCTGTCTAATGTTTTTTCTATGGGAGTTGTGCAACTGAAAGTGTTCTCTAAAAAGTCTGTGCCTAATAAATTTAAGGTAAAAATAAAAATATTTAATTGACGCCATCAGCATAGATAATACGATCAGCACAACATGACATATCCACACGTTCAAAATCACGTAGAATCTTTCAAAGTTGTTTTGAACGGGAAATTGAGCTTTTTATTGCTATTAAATAATGGATAAAGGTAGCTTGTTATACACAATCAAAGTTAAAATATGTATAAACCAAAAAAAACACGTTTCTATTATTTTCAAAAAACCGGTAAAGTGAAAATAGATTACGATTAAGTTTCTGAACGTTGCTTTAAAAGAAAATGACATTACAGCAGGCCAGAGACAAGCATTACCATTCAACTTCGTTCAATAATCGTTCACCTTTAGTACCGTCATAGTACGAATATTATCCATTCAAAAGCAGGCCTGCTTTTGAACTGACTGGAAATTGAACGTTTTTCTAAAAGCTCATAGTAAGCCCCTATAGTTATCTGTGATCCGGACGGCCGCGACGCCGCCGGCCTATTTCTCTACAAAACAAAATTTTACATAAAATTGGTGTGTGATATAAATGATAATAAATACCCAAACAAACTGTGCGTTTGCAATGGTGAAATATTACCGTGAAACCGGCCATCATTGCCCGCATTTTTACTTATTTTTGAGATTTTGCAAAAAAAAATCTCCGGAAACGCGTAATAAAGTCGACTATGGTAGTAATTACTATTAAAGGCTTTAAATCGCAAAATGTGGTGCTTCTAGCTTTAACAGAATCCTAGAAAAAGGCGCTTAAATAGCCGGGCAAAATTATACGCACAACCGTCCAACATTGCTCACCCTTATTTTCTCTATAACTATCAGTTCTAAGGATTTGGCAATAAGGTATGTTTTAGTGAATTGTGCAAAGTTGCCATCCTTCATGATCAATATGTCAAACACACTTATTTTTTTATTTTTCTGAGGTGGGCAATGTTACACTACACACCAGCTACTTTTTCATACAAACTAAAACGGTGGGTTAGGGTTGATACATATTAATGTGATAAATAATAATCTGTTTAAATATAAACTCTTTTATTATTAATAATCAGTCAAGTACAATAGTTATAATTGCAGGTATGAGACAATGAGTATTATGAGCTTTGTAAAATAAAGGGTTCTAAAACAAAATAAATCATAAAGAAATCTCTCAAAAATGGTAAAACAAATCTTACAAAAAAAAGAAGCATTGCAACGCATGCCAGCCACTTTGTAACGAAAAGATATAATATTTACTTTTAACAACATTCATAATATAGATCTTGAGGACATCCTATTTTCTTTAACATTTTCTACCGCGAGGTGCAACATCTCCTCTGAATAATTTTTATAGGGCCGAGACCCGAGGAATCTCCGATTTCTTCTTTTCACAGGCTTTCCCATACTGCAAACAAACAGACTAAATGTATCTAAGTATCTAAATGTAGTTTCTGTTTGTCAACTAAATGACTACTTGTCTAGACTAGAATACAGGAATTTTATCATTTTTCTGCCGCTATCCCAATTTATTAGGGGTCAGCGTAGCATGTCCTCTTCCAAAACTCGGTACCAGCCATCATCTTAGTATTTACTCCCTTTCTATTCCAGTCATATAATCATTTGCACAATCCCTCCATCGGTTATTTGGTCTTTTCCTACATACTCATATAGCCATCCGCATTTATACTCATACCTACTTAGAACTTTGCCCGTAACATGTTTTTCAGTCCTCTGCATCAAATGCTTATACCATGATAACCAATTTCTAATAAATTAGGTAGGTACCTATGTAGATAGAAATTTAAAATTTAAAATACCATAGTGGGTGTCAACCCTAACACTGTTTTTGCAGTGGGCAATGTTGTCACTCCTATGTTCACGCAAGTTCGGGAATCATTGCCCACTTCATTATCTTGAAGATTTGATGTTCTAATGGTCTCAAAATAACATAGAAATGAAGCGTGATACTTATTATTACTCTAATATTGAAATAACTTACCTGAGTGATGTCGTACGCTAACAATGTGTAAAAACGTTAAACAAAATTTTGGCACCACCTCACACTAATCCAACTTCCAACATGTCTCGCCGACAACTGAGTGAACTTAGCAACGTATCTAATATTTAGTGTTACCAGAAAAATATTCATATTTACCCTAAAGATTAAATAATGTTGTCAGCTACATACATTTATTTACAATTCAAGATTTTAGATATTTTTCGTGTTCGGGCAAAGATATCCGCTAAGGGCAATGTTGGCCGGTTTCACGGTAACATAAAAATATGTCGAAATCTCTATTTCCTGTCAAAATAAATATTGTATCGAACATTGACAGAAAGTAGAGATTTCAACATGTTTTTAACCGACTGCCAAAAGGAGGAGGTTCTCAATTCAACTGTAAGTTTTTTTTTTGGTATGTTTGTTACGCTATTACTCCGCCAATTATGAATTGATTTTGATTATTCAAAAAAAAAACACTACAAAGTGAAAAATAACTTTAATTTCGGAAGTCGGTGACAAAGAACGAAAATTCAAAACCAAAGACACCGACTTCCGAAATTAAAGTTATTTTTCACTTTGTAGTGTTTTTTTTTTGAAGTCGGTTGTTTTTTTTTTTGTAAAAAGTTTTTTTGTCCATGTAAATACTACTATATACAGAGGAAAAAAATAGGAACAAATAATTGGGCATCAAAAAATTCATCCGCATCGCTGTCAGTGGGAAAGGTGCCAAAAGGCTGGCAGTATTGCCACGTTGTATGGCAATGCTAATTCTTTGACCTAAAAATTGGCCAACCCTCTGGTCACGTGAAGAGTCGACCAACCGCTTGGCGATGTCCCGGAATAATCGATGAGCACTCGGACCCCATTGCCCTAGTGTTTCAACCCCAAACGGTTCAAAAATATAGCTACCAATAAGGTTGTTATATGTATTTGCGCCGTTTGAGGTTTTCTGCACCTGCAGCAGACGCCCCAGCACAACTCGCCGTGCTAGGAAGATGGGATGGCGTGAGGGTGTCGACACAGGTTGCGTCCCACACCAAAGGCCTACCCAACTTCCAAGGAATTATGGTCATTCCGTCTGGCCTCTTCCCATCGTCGCGTGCCAAGCCATTGGGTTCTAAAACAGCTGGCACCCCGGCAGTGACAAGAGCCCGACGGATAATGTCATTAACACTTGCGTGTCGTGCCAACCGACCAGCGCTCTTGCTGCAGGAAAGGCCATGGTGTCCGAGGCGGTCGACTACTTCACCGCACTGATAGCGATGCGGAGCCCCGCAAGGTTGGGCGCTCCTTGACGCAGACTTGTAGCGAGCCGGAAAGTGGTGTCACCCAGCATAGTGCCTATGTTGGGTGACGGTAGCGCCTGAACCCAGAGGCCCGACTCCCATTCTCCCACAGCCAGTAGGCGGGCACGCTCAGCAGTATTGGTGGACGTATTAAAGAGGTTATTCCGTACCAACCTGCAGAGCGGCTTATCCCGCTATCTCTGGGAAGACGGGTTTTCGGGCTGCTCCATATCCGGGCAAGCCACTTTCCAGGCGTTCATGGCATCAGTCAAATACGGCACTTCAGAGTCAACCTGAGAAACGGTTAAGATTCTTTTGATTAATTTGTCGGTGCTGTGGACCGAGGACAGGAACGCCGGCCGGTAAGCTTACACTAGAAATTTTGCGGACGCCGAGCCCACCAAAACGAATGGGTAGTGTGGCTTGCAGCCACGCGCGGTCGTCCAATGCCACATTTATGATTGATGTTAAAGTGCTTCGAATGATTTGGTCGATTTTGTCTAAAAGGTGTGGCTTCTTCCATAAAGGGAAAGAGCGGAAAAATAATAACACTGTATATTTTAATTAAGAATTAATTTTTGTCAAAAGTCAAAAACTATGCGGCCAAAAAAAAGTAAAATGTTTGAGAATGTGCAAATAGCGCTCTTTCAAAAATACCCCACATGCCCTAGTAGCCCCACTTCAAATTTTTAAGAAACTGTTGCAAAAAAAATCTTATTTGCAAAATTGTTGGGCAAACGTCATCTAAAACTTTCCAAATTTCAAGTTGCTAAACTTACACTTGAGAGCAATAAAATCGCACACGTTGACTTTTTGTTGTTAAAGCAGTTTTTTTCATGAATGTGAATACATATTAAAATAAAACTTACACTATTTGAATGTTTACTTCAGTACCTTTCTAATGATATCAAATACAGTGTAAAAAAAATACCCATAGGGGGTTTTAGGGCACAAAACCCAACATACGGATTAAATTACCCAATTTCGCTTAAGAAAGAATAAAAATAAAACTCAAAATGCTTGACCAAATTGTTTTTTAATAAGGTGTATTCCCTCCCCTAGGCTTGATTACAGCTCTTAATCGGTTTTTCATGGACCGTATTAATTTCACCATGAAATCTTGTGGTATGGCGTTCCACTCCTCTTCAATGGCAAGTTGAAGCTCTTGGAGGCGCGTAGGAGCAGGGCTTCTTGTTCGAACTCTTCATTTTAGCTCATCCCAGACATGCTCAATTGGATTGAGATCAGGACTACGAGCTGGCCACTCCATCGCGGTGATTCCAACGTCTTCCATGTAGTCGCAAACTGTTCTAGCGACATGCGGTCTGGCGTTGTCGTGCATTAAGAGAAAATCTTCTCCCATAAGCCACGCAAGCGGCCTCACATGTTCTTCGAGCACTTCTTCAACGTATCGTGCAGCCGTCAAACTTCTCGATCTCGGGTCGGTATTCGTCGTAGTGATGAATACAATGTCAGTTTTAGTGTCCAACATTATGCCACCCCAAAACATACACGATCCACCTCCAAAAGCCACACGTTCGCTTATGCAGCATTGTGAAAATCGCTCTGATGACCTTCTGTAGACCCTAGAGCGTCCATCATGACCATGTAAAGTCATTCTGCACTCATCTGATGAGTGCAGAATAACAGCCCGCCATTGGTCATACGTCCAATTTAAATGTTCCCTAGCAAATTGTAGCCGGGCTTGTCGGTGAGCTGTGGTCAATTTGGGACCATTTGCTGGGCGATGTGAAGTCATTCCTGCTTCACCTAGTCTTCTTCGAACTGTCCACCGACTTATACTGACATTGCGAACTTCTCGAAGCTGTTGTCCCAGTTGAACCGCGTTCAGTTGCCGATTTCTCAAAGAGCTTGTCACAAGATAGCGGTCATCACGCTCTGATGTTGTGCGTCGCCGGCCAGATCCTGGTCGCCGAATGTAGCCACCGGTCTCTTGGAACCTCTGGTATACACGACGAACAGAGTAGCGGCTCAAATTTAGCCATCGAGCAACTTCACTTTGGTTATGGCCTGCTTCGAGCAAGGCAATAACTTGAGCGGCTTCTGCTGGCGTGGTATCCATATTTTTCCAGTAAATCCGTATGCTTCCAGTAGAGATGTTATCACGTTGACCTTCGGTATGCAACTGATTAAAAATTCCAATAAACCGACCTTTTTATACCTGCGGCTAAGGGTGCAAGTAGTGACAACGCAAACGCGTGAATTTGGGGAATTCGGTGTACGGTCGGTTTTTGTAAGTTACGTGAAGGTCAATGATTTTAATTTTATGTTTTTGTAAAGCTAAGCTTGTACGCTTTAATTTTGTCTAACGATTTTTACTCAATATCTTTAGATTTTAGAAAACAATCAGTAATAAACCAAATTACAAGGGGTGTGCGATTTTATTGCTCTCAAGTGTAGTAGTTCTTGAGATATCCAGCTGTGACAAGACAAGAAAAGGAGTTCAGAAAGCAAAATAACGATTGATTTCAGTTAAAAAATAAAAAGGTATTTTACTATGTTTACGTGGGGAAGAAAAATAATAAACATTATTCTTGAAATATTTTATTTTTACATGTTGTCTTATTTCATTTTTCTTTCTCAGAGAGTGAAGGCCTGAGACAATCACGTAACACATAACATCACGCCTGTATTGCCCAAATGGCTAGGCAGAACTGCAGTGGAGTAGCGTAGCGGGGGCGGCAGGGGCGACCCGCCCCGGGCGACACTTTTTAGGGGGCGGCAAAATTTCGCAATAAATAATAAAAATATTTGCACCATTTCATATTTTTATCGCAACTACAAATTCGGACCGATTGAAAAGAGCACGGAATTTTTCATTACTTATTCTGTGACGAATTCGGGGAATCCCCTTTCTTAGAATGATATTTTGTAGCGACTGCTGGCAACACCGTTTATACGACTTGCGGGGATTCCCCGTATTTTATTTTGTGCTTGAATTTTATTTTATTAATTTTAGGAAAACTTACAACTAATACATTTGAAATATCATTATGACTAATAAATCAGCGAGAATGACTCATATTACATGTATAGGTAAGTATTAAGTTCAATATTGTTTTTAACGCCTGCATATTAATTACAGTTGTTGCAAATGACGAGTGCGGTCGGCCCTTGTTTGTGTTTAGACGTGTACATGCATGGTGTTAATGTGTGCGCGCGGGGCGTATGCAGGCACGCACACTGGTGCCGATTCTCTTGTTCACAAACTAAACTAAATTTAAGTTCAGTGCATCTTTTTCTTTCTATTTCATTAAGAAAAGGACAGAAGAGAAATTTTAGTTTAGTCCTGTCAAATTAATCAGCTCTTGACGTAAATTGACGTAATTTTAGTTGGCAAGTTTTTAATCACGTCTAAACTTGTATGGAGTAGTGACAGGCGCTGATTAATTTGACAGGACTAAACTAAAATTTATCTTCTGTCCTTTTCTTAATGAAATAGAAAGAAAAAGATGCACTGAACTTAAATTTAGTTTAGTTTGTGAACAAGGGAATCGGCACCACTGTCGCACATAATAATGACTGTTCTTGCCGAAAAGTTCTCTAGAATTAATGTATACAAATACAAAATACAAAATAGTTTATTGTGCCAAATAGAAAATTACATTACATTTTAACGTATTTGGAGCCTCCTTTTAGGCAAACAATGCCTGTATTAGAAGGCTCCGCTCTTTCACAACATTGTAACACATTTATGGGTAACTATATAATGTAAGTAGGTACATTTTTCTGTATTTAGCTTAAATTTATTAATCTTAAGAAAATTAAAAATAAAATAAAAATCTATAAGCAAAGTTGCAATTTAAAATGAAGCTTATTCCTAGTTAGCGCATATGATGTGGTGTATAGTGTGGTGCGGTGTGGTGTGGTGTGGTGTGGTGTGGTGTAGTGTGGTGTAGTGTAGTGTAGTGTGGTGTCGTGTGGTGTGGTGTAGTGTCGTGTGGTGTGGTGTGGTGTGGTGTGGTGTGGTGTGGTGTGGTGTGGTGTGGTGTGGTGTAGTGTGGTGTGGTGTGGTATGGTGTGTGGGTGTGTGGTGTTCTCAGTTATGGTATATTTATATATAATGTGATATATTTTGACTACTCAACGTATTCCAGGAGTGCCTCGGTTTCCTCTTACGTAAGTGGTTTTAACCAGTTTATTATACTTTTCTTACAGTCGTAGTAACTTTTATTATATACATAAACATGTTTGTTAATTTTATTATAGAGCTGAGCAGATCGTTTATTGACTTGCTTGCATGCAAATCTAGTTTTAGTTTGGGGAACTTGGACAACTAAATCTTTTCTCCTTTTAGGTTTTTCGATGACATTATATGGTATTGTTTTATGTTTTTTTAGTATGGTTTGGGTTACATACAGTTTCCTTACAGAGAGTATGTAATGTATAGTATACATTAAATTGAAATATCTAAATAAGAGGGCGGTAAAATTGTCTTCCGCCCCGGGCGCCGGGCGGCCGACACCCATGCTACGCCGCTGGGCAGAAGTAAATATTACATCCACATTTTCAATACACAGAGACCTACTGAAAAAGGCCTGAATACAATGTTTATGTAGATATGTTTGAGTTTGATAAAAAAAAATACAAGTGTATCCATCGGACTCTAGAGTAAAATAGCCCAAACCGGATATTAGCCCTAATGCCAAAGTTTAGAACTGATTGAAGCTGCGAGAAACGAGTGGAACACCACCGGTGTGCCACCGACGCTTTAAGGCTTGTGCAGACCAGCGCGACAGGCGACGCGACACAAAGGCATCGCTCGTCGCGCGACGGGCGGTGGCTTTGTGTCGCGTCGCGTGTCGCGCTGGTCTGCACAAGCCTTTACGCACGGAACGAATACTGGGCAAAAAAGGCCGAGGGCAGATAGCAGGTACATTTCCCCAATGAGTCAAGCTCAATGTTAGAGAAGTTGACACTTCTAATAGCTATTAGGAAGCCGGTCTAAATTTTTTTAAGGGTTTAGACAGCTGACTATTAGTACCCAGGTACTTAAGATTTTCCAAACAGAAATATCCTTTAACTTGAATTTTCCATCCGGAATGTCTCCTGATGGAAAAATCCAAAAGGTGTAGGTACGTTGAAAGTAGGGAATGCAGAACCGGTTCTGTTATAAAAAACCGTTTTTTGGGACCGTCGTGCCAAAGAACCGGGATTCCCGGTACTTTCGATACTTTAAGTAAGCCAGTGAGTAGACAGCAAGATAGTGGAGTTAAAAGTGTTGAAACCATAGATGTAAGAAATATTTCTATGGTTGAAACGGAGAAAGTAAGAGAAGGACGAAGTGACAGGAAAAATGTAAACATTTAAGTAAATCAAATCAATTCAAATAAAACGATTTCCCGGTACTTTCGGTGGGACTATTCACTAATTGGAAGATACTTACTCAGTTCGGTGAATAAGGACCTGCTTAGAGGCGCGATGTTATGTTTTTATACACTTTTTTTTTTCAGGTCATCATGACATACAAGCTGCATATCACTAGCTCCTTGAATGCCTTCTGTCTGGCATGCGACATCTTCTTAACGTCCCAGCAGGAAGCTACTGACCATATCGGAACCGAGGAGCATAAGAAGAAGTCGGATGCAGTGCAGTACTCCGACAAACAAGATGAACATATTAAAAAGGTGAGTTTTTGTTTGGAGTTGCAGTAGAGTGCGTTTCCACGGAAGCGGATCCTAGACGAGCTGAGCGAGCTTGGTAAACTAGGAAATCAACCAATCACAGACGAGTTCAACTGTTCAATTAATGTGATTGGTTGCGATTCCTGCACGTCTCCGCTCCGCTGATCTTCGCTTCAGTATAAATGCATCCTAACTTACATAAAGTTGAATCAAGAAAAGAAGTTAAAATAAGAGCAGTCCTGCCTAAAAGGCAGGAAACTGCCACATATGGTCCTGCTGATTGTAGATTATGAAGTTGTATGGCCCTGCACGCACTGCGTTATTAAATCCTGAGCCTCGCGGCGGATTCGAGATTCTAAAACCGTGTCGCAAAAAATAAAATCGTAGTGCGCGCTAGGTCAACATGTGCGTTGACGATGATGATGCATATTGTTTATATCATATGCATTATATAGGCTCGCTCGTTTTTTTTTATTATTCACATGTTTTCAGTTCAAACGGCCCCGTTTTACTACTGCGAGTTCTGTAACGTTCTGATGCCAATTGCTTCCAAAGTTAATTTACATATCACTGAAGATGAACACAAACATAACAAGGGAATTCTTCTCCTAAAACCGATGGGTGGTGATGTTGTTGCGTTCAATAACATTCTTATTGAAGAAAACTCTTGGCACGGCCTGATCTATGGAGTGTGTTCGCTCTGTAACGAGGAGTTCGAAGATGAGAGAGATCATAAAACTGGTGCAAGCCACTGTTTGAATTTGGTTCTGAAACCTATTCAGTTTGGAGCGGATAACGCCATCTTTCGTCGTGTAAGTGTAAACTACTTTGCTATGGAATTACAACTAGTTTATTAATGTATCGAAAGAGGCTTTCTTATAGGTACAATACGGCCGATATAACTTGGCAGTTCCGTACTTCGCGTAGAGGGCTGCGCAATATATTTTTTTAAGAACGAAATGATGACATGATGTGAGAGAAATAACATGCGCGAAAGTTCGTAGTGTTGCGTATATTCAGACCTGCCAGTTGGTAAGTTACATATATCGGCCGTATTGTACCTAGTAGAAAGCCAATTTCGATAAATTCTTAAACTAGTTGTAATTCCATAACAAAGTACAATAGACTTAAAAAGCAGTCATATTATACTAACAGTATTCCCTCATTGTCTCATTAGTAATTTTGTATAATGATTAACTAGATATATACCTACCTCTTCAAACAGGATAATTTACTATTATTGGTATTAGTCAGTCTCAACTCTTCAGAATACACAAAATTATCTGGCCTTCAAATCTTCAAATAACATAACATGACGCCTTGTTTCTATAGACTTCAAATAAATGTAAATTTTATCAAATCTAATTTCACAATAAAAATTGTGGTTATAATTTCTGTGATTTCAGTTAGACGACACAGCTGTTCAATGCCTAACATGCAACAAGTTGCTAGCGCCCGGTAGGATGACCAAACATTTTGACGATACAGAGCATCACGAACTTTGTGCAAAACGTCGCATTGAAACTAATAGAATTTGTCAAGGAATCGACACTAAAGAAAACTGCCAAGCAAGCGACATTACTTCAGCCATAGAAAATGATGGCGAAAAAATTACACCGAAGATTGATAACGTTGTTAATAAGAATAGTAACGAAAAATCACTGACAATCCTTGAATCCATTGCCAGGTACCAAAGTAAAGGAATCAACATTAATTTGGAAATAGAAACAGCATTCTGTAAAAAATGTTCCAAAGTTGTAACATTTGATGTCATGGAGATAGAGAACCACATTGAAAATCATTCATCAGCTAAAGCCGTTGATCAAAATTTGGATCGAGTCGATATAAATGACAAAACTACACAATCATCTGAAGATAAACAGAATACTGAGGTTGTACATAATGTACATGACATCGAAAAAGCTTTACAAGATAATGTCCGAAATGCTAAGGCACATGAAGGAGATAATGAAACCGATTCGTCATCGTTAGATGACGAATCGGTTTCATTATCTCGGAATTAATCAGCGCTTGACGTAATTTTAGTCGGCAAGTTTTTAATCACGTCTAAACTTGTATTGAGTAGTGACAGGCGCTGATTAATTTGACAGGACTAAACTAAAATTTATCTTCTGTCCTTTTCATAATGAAATAGAAAGAAAAAGATGCACTGAACTTAAATTTAGTTTAGTTTGTGAACAAGGGAATCGGCACCAATACCATTCAATTGCTTTAATTTATTTATCCTGTATGTTGGAACCTTTAGTGTCTGGTTGGCGAGGGATGTAAATGAAATGCCGGAGTCCAATTAATATAAGGTATATTACTAAATCAGGAGTTACGTTACAGTGGCGTTTCTTATTAGATCTAGACAGTACACAAGTTAACTCTAGGGCGCGGCGGAGACGACTGTTCGCTCGGCCGTGTGCATGCGCGGGGCCCATTGCAATTTGCCTCGTTTGCATTATTGCTACTGTAGTTCCTACATACCTCCCCCCATTTATAAAATAACGATGTGTCCTTAATTAATCTTATTCTACAACGTTAAGGGTAGTCACCATGACAAACTACTCTGCTATAAAAAATTGGTCACCCTATTTGAGTCGACAGTATTTGTCATGATGACGCCATGCTAAAATGATATGCACACGATACTGTTTTGGCACGCAGGCACTGTTATTCGAATTGCATTATTGCTTAGCTACTGTAATACACAACTTACATTGTTAATACATACATATTATATTATGTTACCGAGAATTATTGTTATCGAAGACATTTCCTGTAATACAATTTTTTTTACCTACCGTGGTTTTATTTCTTAGTTTGTTACAATGTTGACATTTATCTAGCCTCGAATATTACAATAATTGATTTACTTATTCTTATTCACTTAGTACCACTTATTTCTAATGTTCTAACTATGTCACTGTAATTCCCGTGCCATATTTTGCTTCATATGTTACAGTTAAACTTTCTTATTACGCGTATGAAGCCTGCGGTATGGTAGCCTGCTGGGCTGCTGTATTTGCAGGTCCCTCTGACCACACCGATGTCAGTTCCTTTCTTAAACACTTCCTAGCGCTGGCACAACATTGTCTTCCACATAAGCAAATGCACAAGGTCACCAAAGCAATACCGATCACCATTATAATTAACCCATAGTTTTCCAATTGGTTCTGTATATCGCTGACTTGCTTAGCGTTATTCGCTCCCTGCTGGGCTATAATGACTTCTTCGTTTTTGGTGTTGTAACTTCCCATTGTATTTAATTGTTACTTAATTTGTTGCTACGCTTGGTGTGCAGTTGCTTTTTTGACTGAAAATGTTGTCCGCGATATTTTTACAATAATTTATATACTTATAACTTGTTCTATGGCAGCAAAAATCGCACTGTCGGCTTTACATGCCGACCGCTGCGTGTGGTCACACCTATAGGCGGAAGCGATTTATCGTCATCTTTATTTTCAGCATTGTTTTCTGTTTGTTTGTTCAAATAATCCGTATCATGATTCTGCTCGTTCTCTTGCAACATATACGCTGGTTTTAGTCTATCTATTGATAAATCGCTTTCTCTATTAGGTAACTTAATTCTAAAAACCTTATCGTTTCTATTTATAACTCTATATGGGCCGTCATAGGTAGGACAAAGTGATTTTTTCATTAAGTCGTTCCTTATAAATACATGAGTACACGACTTTAAATCTCTACTTACAAAAACATTTCGTGAGTCGCTAATCGCTCGTGATGTGGGTCGTAGCTTACTTATTGCTTGACGCAGCTGTCCTACATATGTGCTGGGGTCGTTGTCTTGTTGTTTCTTCATGTGGAAGAAATCACCTGGCAACCTAACTGTTTCCCCATATACCATTTCTGCAGCACTGAAACCCGAGTCACTTCTACAGGCTGCGCGGAGTCCTAGCATAACCGTTTGCAGTTCGTCAACCCAATCCATGCTTTGTGTCAAACGTGCTGTTAATGCGCTTTTTAATGAGCGATGCCACCTTTCTACTAACCCGTTGCTCTGCGGGTGGTACGGAGTTGTCCTAATTCTTTGAATGCCTAACCATCTCATGAGACTGTTAAAAAGGTCGCTTTCGAATTGTCTGCCCTGGTCGGTCGTTATTCTACTTGGACACCCAAACCTGCATATCCAGTGCTCGTAAATAACCCTGGAGACCGTATCAGCTGAAATGTCTGAAACTGGGATTGCTTCTGGCCAACGCGTGAAACGATCTATAATGGTTATGCAATAACGCTGTCCGTGTTTTGACGTGGGCAAAGGGCCTACAATGTCTGTGTGTATGTGTTCGAACCTGTTACATGGCGGAAAACTACCTATATTTGAAACTGTATGTCTATTAACTTTTGCCTTCTGGCACTGAATACATGCTCTAGTCCATTCGTTAATTTCTTTATTCATGCCTGGCCAGAAGTATCTCTGTGCGATCATCTTACGCGTAGTGCGGACACCTGGATGACTAATGTTATGTATGTTACTAAAAACTGTTTTTCTAAATTTTTCTGTTAAAAAAGGTCTGGCGCTACCGGTTGATCACGTCGGGGTCACCAATGTTGGAACCTTTAGTGTCTGGTTGGCGAGGGATGTAAATGAAATGCCGGAGTCCAATTAATATAAGGTATATTACTAAATCAGGAGTTACGTTACAGTGGCGTTTCTTATTAGATCTAGACAGTACACAAGTTAACTCTAGGGCGCGGCGGAGACGACTGTTCGCTCGGCCGTGTGCATGCGCGGGGCCCATTGCAATTTGCCTCGTTTGCATTATTGCTACTGTAGTTCCTACACTGTATTTTCTCGAAAATAATTTTAATTTGAAATTAGTACTTTTAATTTACATATTGTTTCCTATTAAGTTTCGCTAATTTTTAGGGTTCCGTATCCGAAGGGTGCCAAACGGAACCCTATAGCCTCCGCTGTCCGTCTGTCTGTCTATCAGCGAGCTGTATCTCATGAACCGTAATAGGCAGACAGTTTAAAATTTCATAGATTCATTTCCATAGCGCTTTTAGCAAAAAATAAAATCAAAAGTTAAAGGGGGGTCTCCATACCACAAAATGTTTATTTCGAAAAAAAAAACCTCATTTTTGTCTACTTTTCCGTCGGCAAAACTGTGCTTAGCACGAGCACAGTTTTGCCTGCAGTGGGTTGTCATTGTCTAGTTATCGAGTAGAGATTTTTTTTATTTTATCTTTAACAATGATGAAATAGGGGGCTGTAAAACTTGTCAGTTTTAGACCATTTTTGTACGAGCTCTATATCAACAACTAAACAAGTCTGGAAACTTCTGTATATCATGTACCATATTCATAAGGTATTTTATTTAAATATGGGTGATATTCTGCAACTACAAAAATAACTTTGTAATTCATAGTATCATTATGAAATACAAATTTATCTTTGCGATTTTAAAAATTTAAGATGAAATAAAATAATATTCTTCGTTTAGTATTTTAATTTATTTGGTAAATAATGTACGATGGTTCGGAACCCGTCGTGTGCGCGTCCGACTCGCACTTGGCTGGTTTTTAATTATTGTATTAAGAACGCTACCAGTCGCACGCAGACTTCTCTTGCGCACACTGTACACAGACTAAAACGCCATATTCACCATCCATCTTGCTGTTCCCGTCAAGGCCGCGGTGCTCGACGTAGCGTACACACGATCGTGCGCGTCAAAGAGTAATCACAGAGTACTTTTTAATATAGGAAAGTAATATAGGTACGCGCATCCAGTGTGCTGTACGTCCGCTCAAGGCCGCGGTCAGTGTTGCCAGATTGTTTTCGCGATTTTACCCCAATATAACCCTAAAATCCCTGTCAAAATAAAGGCTTGTGCAGACCAGCGCGACATGTCGCGCTGGTCTGCACAAGCCTTAAATAGCCCTAAGCCATGCATAATTAATTATTTACCCTAAAAAGGGAGAAACCCTAAAAGTGGAAACACTTGTAGAATCTGCTGTACAGCAAGTCTACACGACCGCAATGAATAATAATTTCGACGTACGTCAAGACTATTCGCTGTCATTTTTCATCGTGCATCGTGCGTGGCCTTGGCGGGACGTACAGCAAGATGGATGGTGAATATGGCGCTTTACCGCTTTATGGCTCTCTATTAAATAGTTTAGAATTTTTCACAACTCGGTACTCGTTAAAGCCAGATTTATATTACTGTGTTATGTTGTGTCGTGACGCCTTCTGACGCAGTGTTAGCCAATCAAAACTCGTTGTGATTTGACGTAGTCCTGAACAGATTCGTTTGATTGGTGTATCTCGCGTCACGACACAGTAATGTGTCTGTGGCTTAACTTACAAACTTCATCATAATGCAGATGTATACTATGGCCCGACCATAGAGCACTACGATTCTACCGTTTTGCACACTGATTTTGCAATAATTAAAATATAATGTGATCATCATTTGTCTAAAATAATTAATTTAACTATCAATGGTGCCGATTCCCTTGTTTACAAACTAAACTAAATTTAAGTTCAGTGCATCTTTTTCTTTCTATTTAATGAAGAAAAGGATCAAGATAAATTTTAGTTTAGTCCTGTCAAATTAATCAGCGCTTGACGTAATTAAATTGACGTAATTTTAGTGGGCAAGTTTTTAATCGCGGCTAAACTTGTATGGAGTAGTGAAAGGCGCTGATTAATTTGACAGGACTAAACTAAAATTTATCTTCTGTCCTTTTCTTAATGAAATAGAAAGAAAAAGATGCACTGAACTTAAATTTAATTTAGTTTGTGAACAAGGGAATCAGCACCATTGCCTAGTTTTAATACTTTGTAGCGTTTGTTTGTAGTTTAATCTTTTTCATAACTCAGATGTCGATAGACAAACTTTATCATAGATCATAGCAGTGCTTCCACCTTTAAGGATTTCTCCGTTTTTATGGAAAAATTACCAAAATTAAACATGATTTAGGGAATTTTGGGGAAAAGTTGAACTTGAGTTGGTAACCCTATTGCTTAAAGTATTACTTTATTCTATGGCACCACTGATTTATTATAGGGGATTCCCTCAATCTCGTAATGAAAGTAATCCGTCTAATTTTAGTTTACCATTTTAATTTTTGATACAGTTTTGTCATCGCATGGCTTCGAGCAACGCGGGCTTCCGTCCCGCGTTGCTCAAAGTCGCATGGAGGTAGAGCATAGAAAAAAAAAGGCAAAATATCAAAATCATAAGATCAAATGATCCAACACGGACACCACCGTCAGCGAGACATTAGAGTGAGCATGACATACTCTCAGCCGCCAGGGCACATTCAAGGCAATGAAAGACGTACCTAGTAAATGGTAGCTTTATAGTAGGTACATAGTACTCACACATGTATTATGCAATTATACAATGCTAAGGGATTGAATTTATACAATGCGAAGATAGTTTTTAAAATCTTCAGCAGCTCCAAGACTATTTTCAAATGCTAATCAATTAGTTTATGCGCCCTTGTGGAGCAGGACCAGCGTTTAGCCAAGTATTTATATCAGCGATGTAATGCCCCAACTTATAATATGCTTGGCTGCATGTGTGCGTTTTATATTAGATTTAAATTTCGTTTCATTCAGTTGAAGTATGTGGGGAGGTATTTTATTGTAACATTTTAAAGTACCCCATGAAAGATGACTCCACTTTAGCCAGTATGAAACCCGATTGAACTAATTGGTCCCTATTTCTAGTGATATAATTGTGTCTTGCACCTCTTTTACTAAAAGATGTAGATTTTTCCTTACGTACCTACTTAATGTTTTCAATTTTCATAGATACTTACATACCTGCTCAGAAAAACAATATTGCCTTACGTCGAAACAACTAATAGCGTCATAGCGTATACAAATTCAGACAAGTGCACGCAAAATCTGGTATGTGTATTTTGTTGTATGAAAATCCTTTTATGTGTTCGAATTTGAATATTAGATTCACATAACTGTTTTTTCATTGAATGTGAGGTTCACATAAGTAACTGTTTTTTCATTGAATATTGGGTTCACGTAAATGTTTTTTCATTGAAAATAAACACTTAAAAGTTTTGGTTAATCGAGATACAATGGGAATTTGATTTTTTTAAAGTTTATGGCCGTGAAAACATACATAGTCAAATTAAGGGTTAAGGGTGTTGGCAATAAATGTGGCGTTCAAAATTATTGCAGAACATCGAATAAAAAAAAACATGAAAATACACATAAAATACACATACGGGTTTTGGCAAGCGCACCGACGAAAAGTAATGTTTCGGCTTATCTGATCATTATCTTGTAAATTTATTAATGTTATTTTAGGTATTTTATGTTATTAAATATGTGGAATGATGTGTTAAAATCATGCTTCATCGACAAAGGAATTTTGGATAATTCATTATTAAACTGGGGAAAAACCAAAAACGTGAATGGTAACACTGGATCATAGTGCAGAATAGTGCTCTCTCTATGGTTGGGGCTTTCTAGAAATAACTAATTACATGCTCTGTGGAAACAGTGTTGCCAACCCGTACGTTAATTATGGGGGCGTACAATAATTTGGCTAATGGTACGATGTACGATAATGAATGTCTAATATACGATAATTTTGCGATTTGCTGAAAAAACGAGTTCCATTAACAAAACGTATTTTTCAGACAAAATTAAACGCAGATAAATAACCAAAAAAATTCAATGTTAATTGTCAAAGTCAACATCAACAAGTAAGTATCTCTTTCTTTCCCTTCCGAGTTATTTTATTAAATACTTCAGTGAAAACACAAAAATATCATCTTAAAACTATGACAAAAATGTTTACGGTTTATGCTGCTAGCGCCATTAGTGATAAAACTTGGCATATACTCCCCCTTGACTTTAGTATAGAATTATTCATTGTCTTTTGATAGCAATTTGAATTAACGTTCAAGGTTTGTTTTTCTTTGGTTTTTTCTTTTGTACTATAATTTTGCCCAAAAAACGATAATTTCGACGTCGGATCTCGATAATTTGAACTTTTGGAGTTGGCAACACTGTGTGGAAATAATCTTCGATAACTTCAATGGTTGTTATCGTGCGTGTAGTGTAGGCGGTCATTATAAATATTCACTCTTGTGCACAGAGTACTTTTTAATCTTTTTCTTTTGTGAAACGCACAGTGCTGAGCAGTCGTCCTTCAAAAGAACAAAATAAATCATCAAATCCGCCCCTAAGACGACCCACTGACCCAGGTTCCAAACGGAAAAATACTACTGTAAGTACATGTACCTATGTAAATTAACATTTTTACACTTGCGGGATACTTAACGCCCCCAGAAGTTTTAACAATAAAACTTCTTTTGTATCTGGTTCAGTGTCCTTCAACCGATTAAATACTTATTTAAGTATTAAAATCTATTTTCAGATATTATAAGTTTGTTGATTTTGTAATTTGAAAGGTAATTTTTGTCAAGTGTTTGTCGCATTTTCAACTAAGTAATCCTTTGTTTCCATCATTTTGGTACGGAAGTAGAGGTATGAGTCATACCTCTACTTCCGTAGAGTCATACCATACGACTCTTCGGTATATTCTACGTTGCCCTGTGTATTTAAAGCAAGTCCTGATTTAAAGTACCACCAAGACGTACCATCGAAGAAACGCATACCTAAGCAGTTTGAAAACAAAATCCCGTGCACACGACCCCTTTTTTTTCGTAGGTAAGCGTTACTTAAAAAAAAAAAAAGAAATAGTCCTTGAGCCATTCCGTAAAAAATTGTACCTAAGAAAAAAGTACCTATTGTCACAAACATTATCAAACAATTTACAAGTCATTCTATTCTCTGCTGAACGTAGTTTTTTTTAAATGTACTGTTTAATTCTTATGCTTTAAAAAAAATGTATGACGGAGTCAATTGTTGCTAATTTAACAAATTGATAATTAAAAATAAGAAGTAAAACAGGCAATTTTAGCGTGCCACACCTCCTGTACCTAACTTTGACTAACCATTTTTCATGGTTTTATAGGACACACCTCAGCGTTTTTTGTGAGGTTTTAAAGAATACTGTTTTGTTTTAATTTATAACGTTAATTTTATAAACAAATCTTATTGTATTACAATAAAATTCATGAAATAATGATAATCAAATTAGCACCAAGGTGGACATTCCACTTGGTGAGCGCTCTGTTCCCTTCCAGAGGGGATCATACCCCTCCGCCCATGGCTCCGCCTTCTGCGGTGCCCGATGCGGACCACACCGACGACGACGATGCTCCAGAGGTGACTGAGGTAGAAATGAGAGTGGCGGTACGCAAGATGAGTGCGAAGAATACCGCCCCAGGACCCGACGGCATACCCGGAAAAGCCTGGGTCCTGGCCATGGGGGCTCTCGGGCCTCGACTAAGGGGGCTCCTAAGCGCATGCATGGAGAGGGGCCAGTTCCCACTTCGTTGGAAGACGGGGAAACTGGTCCTCATCAAGAAGCCGGGGCGCCCAGCGGACTCTCCGTCCACGTATCGGCCCATTGTGCTGCTCGATGAGGTGGGCAAGCTCTTTGAAAGAGTCATTGCAGACCGCCTCGTCGGGCAGCTGGTGCGAGTGGGGCCGGATCTGGCGGAGAGCCAGTTCGGTTTCCGCAGGGGGCGCTCTACGGTGGACGCCATCATGCGCGTGCGGGCCCTCACGACGGGGGATGCTGTGGCCCGGGGTGGGGTCGTCTTGGCGGTGTCTCTAGACATCGCCAATGCCTTCAACACCCTGCCCTGGAGTTGCATCAGGGAGGCACTCCGGTATCACCGGATGCCGACCTACCTCTGTCGTGTGGTCGAGGCCTATCTGACGGACAGGGCCGTCATCTACCCCGGTCACCAAGGAGAGTGGAACCGGCAAGAGATGTCGTGCGGTGTCCCACAGGGTTCGGTCCTGGGGCCGCATCTGTGGGACATCGGATACGACTGGGTGCTGCGCGTCGACCTCCCTAGCGGCGTCAGCGTCGTTTGCTACGCTGACGACACGCTGGTCCTGGCGCAGGGGGGGTCGTACCAGGCGGCGGCCGACTTAGCGACACGCGGGGTTGCGACAATCGTAAATAGGATCCGGCAGCTGGGACTCGAGGTGGCCCTGCACAAGTCTGAGGCCATGGGTTTTCATGGTCCTCGGAATGCGCCACCGTCGGGTTCCCAGGTAATGGCGGGAGGGGTTCACATCGGTGTCGAGTCGACGATGAAGTATCTGGGACTCGTCCTCGACAGCCGGTGGAATTTCGTCGAACATTTCCGACGTTTGGCTCCCAGACTGGACCGGGCCGGGGCTGCCTTGAAGCGGCTCCTGCCCAATCTGGGAGGTCCAAACGCCTCCTGCCGGAGGCTCTATGCGGGGATCGTGCGGTCCATGGCCCTTTACGGGGCACCGGTGTGGGCGCGTTCATTGAGGCTGCGGCCAGCCCGCCGGTTGAACGCGTCCCAGAGGGTCATGGCCATCCGGCTGGCCCGAGGATACCGCACGGTCTCCTGCGAGGCGGCGAGCCTCCTTGCCGGATTACCGCCATGGGATCTGGAGGCAAAGGTCCTCGCGCACATCTGGGAGTGGCGCGAGGAGGCGAAACGCCGGGGCTTAACTCCGATGCCGCAAGAAATCGCGGCACAGCGGACAGAGCTCCGGCGGGATCTCATGGCGTCATGGAGGGTGCGATTGTCGCAACCCCGCGCTGGGCACGCCACAATTGCGGCGATAAGACCCCTCTTTGAGGAGTGGCTTGAGAGGCGTCACGGCGTCCTCACCTTCCGCCTGACGCAGGTCCTCACCGGACACGGGTGCTTCGGGAGGTACCTGTTCAGGATAAGGCGGGAGGAAACACCCGGGTGTCACCATTGTGTGGATCGGCCTGAGGACACGGTGGAGCATACGGTGGAGGTCTGCCCGGCTTGGGCGGAGCAACGCCGTGTCCTCGTGGAGGCGATCGGCGGCGGTGATCTCTCGCGTCCGGCCCTGGTTCAGGCCATGGTACGGAGCGAGAGGAAATGGCAGGCCGTCACCTCCTTCTGCGAAGCGGTAATGCTCGCGAAGGAGGACGCGGAACGCGTGAGGGAGAGGCAAATTTCGCGCCCTCACGCCCCTAACCGCCGCAGGAGGAGACGCCCGGGGCGGGAATCGCGAGCCGATTTCCGGCCACCGTAGGCGCGGGCTTGCGGACGGTGAGCAATGGGTAGCTCGCCGTCCGGTAAGGACCAAGCCCGGGTCGACGGCGCGTTGTGTTCCACGCGCGCCTCAAAGAGATGTCAGCAGAATTGACGGGGTCCGTTAGGGCCAATGCCTGCCGGGGGTTCGAAGAAAACCGATGGGGACATCGTGGCCCCCGGCAACAGGGCAACCGAAGGAACAGGGGTGGGTTTTAGTCAGTAAGAGTCTGACACGCCCTCCCGCTCCACCCAGAGCGGGAGAAGTTATTTGATAATTTCCCACCCAAAAAAAAAAAAAAAAAAAAAAAAAAAAAAAAAAAAAAAAAAAAAAAAAAAAGGCGGACATTCCACTTTAGTCAATACTGTTTTATTTGCTTTCAATAGTACAAAACGAACAAAACAAGTTTTCTTTTCATGGTAATATTATCATGGTAGATCAGCCATTTCTTTTTACCCATCGGGCAACCGTGACGCGGTAATCGGTGACGAAAGGCGTACGAACTTACAGCACACGTAGCATGACAACCATAGAAACGGGTTTTCTACGGGTTTTGACGACGGAAAAAAAAACAAAATGACAGATAAACAATCACAATCGTGTCATTTTGTCTATTATTCCGTCAACAAAACCCGTTTCTATTGTAGGCATACTAAGCGTCCAGCACGCGTCGCATGACCACCGTAGAAACGGGTTTTGTCGACGGATGAATAGACAATTTTGACAGATTGTGATTGTTTATCTGTCATTTTGTCTATTCTTCCGTCGACAAAACCCGTTTCTATGGTGATCATGCTACGCGTGCAGGTAGTCAAATAAGAAGTCCACTCTAGTCACAGTAATAACGTGATATTGGGAAGTTCTTAAAACATTCTTTCATTTACGAATTATACCTTTTATATCTCCCTATGTAATGAAATAATGATTCCCTCTAAAAGAACAAAGAATACTGGTTTTGTCGTCATTATTGTTAGTAAAGCGGGAGTTCGTCACGTCCGTTTAGTGTCGTTTAATATTAAAAGAATTTTAAAATTGTCCATTTTGTCCCTTTAGTAACGGGACAATTTTTTACGGAATGGCTCCCTTACGGTGTATAGTTATCCGTTTCTTCGATGGTACATAAAGTGCCTAGTACACGGTCGCCAACCGCGTCCCGACAGAGGTGACCTTGGTGGTTTACAACCGTGTAGATGGTGGTTTACGATCAAATTTCAAACAGCTCTGCCGGTCGACAACCAGGGTCACCCCTATAGGGGGCGCGGTTGGCAACCGTGTAGCGGACACTATTCACCATGTCGGTCACATACACCTATGAGTCACAGTTGCTTGCAGTATAAATTGGTTATTTTTCATTGTTTTGGTGTGGCTTTTTCGACAAAGTTGTTAAAAGTACAGCTGTCGAGCGACTAGTTCCGTGTTCGATTCCCAGGTCAGGACATTTTTTCGTTTTCGTGTTTTAGGGTACCGAACCTCAAACAGAAAACGGAACTCTTGTTGGCCGTCCGTCTGTCAAGATACTTTTCCAAATCCATTTCTCATCATTATTCTGCTGCCCCTATCCCAATTTATTTGGGGTCGGCGTAAAGGCTCGTGCAGACCAGCGCGACACGCGACGCGACACAAAGGCACCGCTCGTCGCGCGACGAGCGATGTCTTTGTGTCGCGCGACAAGTCGCGCTGGTCTGCACAAGCCTTAACATACATTTTTCTTCCATACTTCTCTATTATGCCACACACTCGTCGAGTGGCATGAGAAGAAGCGAAGAAAGTAGGCAGAGACGTAGTGTGGCAACGTTACGGCGAGGCCCCATTAGTGCGTTGCGCTGCGTTGCGTCGCGTCCTCGCAACGGAACAACGCATTGTATGCCACACCAATGCATTGTAACAACGCATTGTATGACGACGCAACGCAGCGCAACGCACTAATGGGGCCTCGCTCTTACTCGTCATGCCGCACGTCATGCTCCTCATCATGCCCACTGCTCTCTCTTTTGTCGATTTTTGGGCGCGAGTCAAAGGTTCTAGTTCGAAACGTCGCGTCGCGGTCGCTGTGTGGGCAGAGAGTGCAACATCGCGGTAGCGAGAGGAGCAGAGCGATAAGCAGCGCGAGGAGCATAGTGTGGCAGGGGCATTAGTCATCACTCCCTTTCAAGCCAAGTATCATCTTTTAGTCACAGTACTCACATCGTTTCTTTCTTCGATACTTACAAACAACTATAAGTCTGTCTGTATAAGGTATAACTAAACAAAGATTAAAGTGCTTGCTACACGGCTGCCAACCGCGTCCCCGACAGAGGTGGCCTTGGTTGGCGACAGGCAGACCTGTTTGAATTTTGGTCGTAAACCACCATTCTACATGGTTGTAAACCACCAAGGTCACCTGTGTTGGGACGCGTTTGGCGACCGTTTAGCAGGCACTTAAGTAACGTAAGCACAACATGTAGATACTACTGCAACAAATGATTTCATTTACCTACTACATTATAACATAACATCACGCCTGTAGTTTTCCTCGAAGGCGTAGGCAGAGGTAGGGGACAGATAGTAGGTACCCGGACATTTTTTTAATTTATGGTTTTTCAAACAGAAAGACCTTTTAACTTTTCCCGACCTGACTATCGAACCCAGGATCCCATTCAGCAGTCGCGTTTGTGATCACTAGACTAATCTGTGCAGTATAGAAACACGAAACATCACGCATAAATTCTGCGATGGCGTAGGCAGAGGGACAGTAAGTCCACATTTCGCCAGTTATGTATGGTAGCCATAACTGAGCTGCTAGCTTCTTTCTTATATCTATGGCTGCTAGCCTACACCTCCTGATGGAAAAATCCAAAAGGTGTAGGTACTAGTAGTATATGTATGTAATCTGTGGTACTAGGTATGTTGGAAGGTACTCAGTTCGGTAAATAAGGACCAGTACCCTAATTGCGTAACTTATTTTCGTAAATAATTATGCCTAATTTGTTTCATTTTGACAGTTCTACAACATTCATTGCGTTATTTACGTTGTTGAGCAGATTTTTTTTCCAACTTATGAAGCTATGGATTAGCAATCTGTTTCAAATCAAAACAGATTGTGATTGTGTTGTATTACGCAATTAGGGTACTGCTTATTAGAGGCGCGATGTTATGTTTTATACAAATAGTTTTTTTTTTTCAGGTTACCATGACATACAAGCTGCATACGAACGGGGTCATCACTGGCTCCTTGAATGCCTTCTGTCTGGCATGCGACATCTTCTTAACGTCCCAGCAGGAAGCTACTGACCATATCGGAACCGAGGAGCATAAGAAGAAGTCGGATGCAGTTCAGTACTCCGATAAATTTCAAGATGAACATATTAAAAAGGTGAGTTTTTGTTTGGAGTTGCATTAGAGTGCGTTTCCACGGAAGCGGATCCCAGACGAGCGGAGCGAGCGTGAGAAACAAGGGAATCAACCAATTACTCACGAGTTCAACCAATGTAAGGGTCCGTTTCCACTGGAGCGGAGCTGAGCGGAGATGTTCAGGAATCTCTCAGAAAGCTCCACTTGTCTGCGCTGCAGTGGAAACGCACCCTGTTTGGTCGATTCCTGCACGTCTCCGCTCCGCTCATCTTCGCTTCAGTCAGTGGAAAAGCATCCAAAATTTACTTGTTTTTGCAGTTCAAAGGGGGCTACTACTGCGAGTTCTGTAACGTTCTGATGCCAATTGCTTCCAAAGTTAATTTACATATCACTGAAGATGAACACAAGCATAACAAGGGAATTCTTCTCCTCAAACCGATGGGTGGTGATGTTGTTGCTTTTAATAACATTCTGATTGAAGAAAACTCTTGGCACGGCCTGATCGATGGAGTGTGCTCGCTCTGTAACGAGGAGTTCGAAGATGAGAGTGATCATAAAACTGATGCAAGCCACTGTTTGAATTTGGTTCTGAAACCTATTCAGTTTGGAGCGGATAACGCCATCTTTCGTCATGTAAGTGTAAACTATACTTAGACATTAAAACAAACCTTTTTTACAGTCCGTTCAACCGATTCTGACTTCTATGCCGTAGGCATAAGGCTGGCATTAAGAGCAAAAAAGTGGTTACAATACCAACTGTTTACTGCAGCTCTCATTTGTCATACCTCTTACGCAATAGAAGTCAATATCGGTTGAACGGACTGTAAAAAAGGTTTAGTTAAATGTCTAATCTTATTTCAAATGGAGTATAGGTACTTTATTATGGGATTTTAACTAGTATATGAATGTATCGAAAGTGTCTTTCTATTACTTTGTTAGGTACAGACGCTAGCACATCAAGCTACCCGAAACTGTCAAATTTTCCCAATCAACTTTGAACCTTATGTTTCAGCGATAAAGTTGAAAATCTATTAAATAAATTTGACAGATTGTAGTAGCCTGATGTGCTGGCGTCTGTACAAAGTAACAGACTAGACTTAAAAGCAGGTATATTATACTACCAGTATTCCCTCATTATCTTTTATTAGTAATTAAGTATTAAATGATTAACTAGATATCCTATACCTACCCCTTCAAACAGGATATTATTGGTCAGTCTTAAGGGTACACTCACTCTTTCTTCCATACAAACGTAGTATAGTGATTATTCGTCTGTTTGACGGTGTAAATATAGCAATACATATTAACCACGCCACCAACGAGTTCGAAACGTCGACTAGTGGAACCTTAACTCCTCAGAATACACAAAACTATCTGTACCCTAATTGCGTATGATCAATCATAATCTGAATCTTTTTGAAAGAGATTACTGATCCATAATTTTATACATACGAAAAACAAAAAAAAAACTAATTTCACAATAAAATTAAGTGGTTATAATTTCTGTGATTTCAGTTAGACGACACAGCTGTTCAATGCCTAACATGCAACAAGTTGCTAGCGCCCGGCAGGATAACCAAACATTTTGACGATACAGAGCATCACGAACTTTACGCGAAACGTCGCGTCGAAACTAACGGAGTTGGTCAAGGAATCAACACTAAAGAAAACTGCCAAAGAGGCGAAGCTAAAGGAAACTGTCCCAACATGACTTCAGCCATAGAAAATGATGGCGAAAAAATTAAACCGAAGATTGACAACGATGTTAATAAGAATAGTAACGAAAAATCACCGACAACAGACAAATCTAAAATCCTTGAATCCATTGCCAGGTACCAAAGTAAAAGAATCAATATTAATTTGGAAACAGAAACAGCATTCTGTAAAAAATGTTCCAAAGTTGTAACATTTGATGTCATGGAGATAGAGAACCACATCGAAAATCATTCATCAGCTAAAGCCGATGATTCTGATTTACTATATCCATCAAACCTGGATCAAAATTTGAATCGAGTCGATATAAATGACAAAAGTACTCAATCGTTTGACGATAAACAAAGTACCGAGGTTGTACATAATGTACATGACATCGAAAAAGCTCAACAAAATAATGTCCGAAATGCTAAAGCTGCGTCACATGAAGAAGATAATGAAACCGATTCGTCATCGTCAGCTAACGAATTCTATTTTGCCCCGAAAGAAAACTTCGAAAAATGTAGCCAAGAAGAAGCGCCAGAAGAATTTGCAAAAGCAAATAAAATAACTTACAACGGGAACAATAACCAATCTTTATGCCGCATTTGTAAAGTACATGTGCCAGCTTCTTTAAGGTCATTGAAAGAGCACGTAGAAGGAGCGAGTCACAAAAGACTGGTGGCTTCCTCCTCTATAACCCAACCGAAAACTCCGGAAAAGCAGGTGAAGCAGTCATCGACACAATTTGTTGATTCGAATTACGATATACGAGGAGACTTGTATACCGCCAGTATCGTTAACGAGGAGTTTTGTATTCCTCAGAACAGTTTTTATTTAATATCGGAAAATAGTTCAAGAATGAGGTGCATTGTATGCGAGGTGAACTTGCCGCCATACTCGGATGTTTTCGACCATATTAAGACAATACAGCACTCGATTAAAATGAGAGAAGTGCTTGTCATTATATCCGAGAAAAAAGAATTTATCAGAGAGGTAAAGGGAACATTTATTTAGTATCTGTGTCTAGTTTTCATATAAGAAGTAACGATAACAGACGTAGAGAAATTACCCCCAGGCTTACAGATCTCGCTAGTACGAATTTGTGCCTGATTGTCTACTGGCCACAGAGCATGTTACTTTTTAATGGCAATATGCTCGCCCCTAATACATTAGAAACTTATTATGTAGTATACATATCTGGCGAAATGTGGGTGGGTATTAGTGATGTGCCAGATCGTAAAAAAATGTGATCCGCGGATACGGATACGGATCATAAGGGTCTAGATCCGCGAATACGGATACGGATCTCAACTTTCTTCAGGTTCAGCAGGAATTATTTATAATCCTCATCGTAACTGACTATTGAAGCTGCCAAGTTACTGTTTTTGAAATACAATTTACCATTACTCAATATTAATTATGATGTATATTTTTTTAAGTTCTTGAAAACAACATAGTTTGAATTGATGTGTTAACTCACATACTTATTTCAATTAGCATAGTACAAATATTAGAGGTTTGATCTCACTACAAAGATGTTTAATTACTACCTTATAACTTAATGTACTGGTACTTACTCTACTTGAATTATAAGAAATATGTTTTTTTTTTTTTACTAATTTGGATTGATGTTAACAGTATTTCATTGCTACATATCTTTAAAATTTCATTTATGTAATGAAATGTATTAACAGAATACATACAAAAAAAAAAACGAACATACGCTACGAACATAATATAACCTCCTCCTTTTTGGAAGTCGGTTAAAAAGATCTGTTCAAGATCCGCCAAAAAGGAACGGATACGGATCTTTTTTCTCCCTCGGATTTCCGCGGATACGGATATCCGGCACATCACTAGTAGGTATATAATATATAACCTATTCCACAGACTGCCTCTTTGGGAATCGAGCAAAATGTTGCAGCATTAGGTATGCTGGCATAAGAGCGTTTTCTGGCCTTGTATTTTTTTTTTCTCGTTGTGGTTCTCTATTCATATCTTTATTTCTGTTAAAATGTGTCTGTAACGTTACAGGTTCGTCCCGAGTTGTACCACTGTGGATACTGTCACCTCGTCGTCGCAGGCTGGGCTGACATGAAACTGCACCTCGAGTGTTCTGACCACCGGGACAACAGATCCATAGGCGAAAATCGAATGAGGTTCCATTACCCTACCTTACAGCAGTTCAAGATGCAAAGACAGGGAAGTGAGTTTTCTCAATACATTCCATTGGAAGTTCTACGCACCTTACTTCGAAATTGATTGAAATAGGATAGGACGATAATTTGTATGAGTCTAATTATAATTTTTATGATCGAATAGTTCATTGTTGAAACAGTTATTATTGTCAACTGCTATTATAGTACCTAGACAGTACAATTTAATATTGTGGTCTACATTTTACATTTATTAGTTTTATTCGTAATCATTATTATTATTTATTGCTTTACTAAGTATCCTGTATTTTCTCTCGCATTCATTTAATTTTAAATAAGTAGTTAAGTACCTACTTACTTTTAATTTACACAATATTGTTTCTGATTATAGTTTCGCTCATTTTTAGTTATTGTAAATCAATAATAAATGGTATATTTTTATGTTGTTTTTTTTATTTCGCTGACTAAATATTATGGATAAATGAAACTAGCGCTCTGATAACTGGCGCACTGGCAATGTAGGTTGAATGCTCGCAAGATACCTAAGTCTGCGTGCGGCTGAAATCGGAACTAATAACTATGCCGCTGTCTTGTTTATGTACAGTACCGACCAAAAGTCCATGAGCAATCTCACAAAGCAATAGACTGACGCTTCGGTTTGACTTACGACCTTCTTCTATAAGTTGTTACAATAAGACACGCACATTACACACACACACTCACTTTGTCTGCAACCAATGACTAGTTCAATAATCATCATTCGTTTTTAGTTTCATTCGTCTTGTTCACATAAATATTAAAGTTTAGCAGGTAGACCACAAAAAACTAAGTAAATTATTTCGATTTCTGTGGGGTAGATGCAGTTTGTTACAAGACTTCAATTAATAGAACTTTGTTGGTTCGTGGATAATATTGGTGACGAGTATTTAGCGCAGTGTTGTGGTTATTATTATCAAAAAGCAGGCATAAAATATATTGAAGAGATCAGATCAGATCAGAGAATATTATTGCGCTGCGTAAAAGTGAAGTGAATATCTAATGAAACCGGACTAAGTGTGAGTGTTATCATTTATATATTTCATATTTTACTAAACATAAATCTTAATCAAGGGTATTGTTGATAGAACAGAGGTATTGTTGAGACAGAAGATGCCTTTAAAGTTTTAAATTCATTGTGAGGTTTAATTCGATTAGTGAATAATAAGGTATTATGTGTAATAAAAACAATGTTTTTCTTTGTTCTAGAGAAATACTGTGAGGGTTAAGAGATATGAGGAAGGGGCTTATTATCGAGTAGCAGCGACGTCAAATGGTGAATGAAACAAATGGTTTCATACCAACAAGATATTTTGCTGAATTATTAAAAACACGTCATTATGAACCGTTCGCCGTGCACTCTGAAGGCTTGCATCACTGAAGACCAGCTAGAAAACCGTTTTTGACCTCAAAATATTGACCGTACCAACTTAATAAACAACAGATTCGTTATTGCATGAATTTATGGTAACGAATTTTTTAAGCACGTTTCAATAGGGTGTTTGTCGTATTTCTTGCAGATATACCGAAATTGTTTAATATTATTTTAGTAATAGTATTATTTTAGGATTAAAATTTGAGGTTTAGTTTCAATCTTCTTTTCGTAAAGAAAATGAATACTTAAGCTTTAACCTCAATAACAACCAATATTTACTAAAGTCAAATAAAATGTAAAATAATTAATACAAATAAAATATAAACAAACTGCCCATATTTAACCTTAAAATTACCTATTCTGTAAGTAGTTTTTTACATTTTAAGTAGTCTAATATTCTTATTTATTACTTAATTACTTCGACCATGATCAAAGCTTAATGTTTATGGTGAAAAAATCCATTAAAAATTTAAAATATTTCATAATTTAAATATTATGTCAAAATAATACAAACTGCTTCTAGTTTCTTGACATCTATTTCACATCTTATTCAGCTGAAGTAATGATAAATAATTGTAGCAGTGTGTTAACTTATGTAAAATAAATATAACGAATAAACATATTTTTTTAATTTTGTTATCATATATCACGCATTTTTTATTCTAAAACCTTTATTGCAATAACAACATAAAAAAGCAGCAATATTTAAAAAATATTATTATCGAAAACAAAAATAATATTATTTGCAAAAAACCGCACTGTGTTTTACGAGATTAGAACCTGAGGCAGTTTGAATTCCATACCAACGCTTAACGCTTTCTGCTATCTGCACTTGTTAAGTTACTATCGAATTTTAGCAATGCCATTAACTGGTCAAGTTCACGCGCATAGTGCGTGTGTGCTAGCATGTTTAAAGCGACGGAAATATATTGTTGTTTCGCAAAACTGCGTTATCTGTGGTGTGTGTATCGTGTTGCTTACACATACAAATGTACGAGCTATACCGCGTGTTCACAGCAATACGACTCTTAGCGTGCTCATGCACTTTTGAGCGCTTACTGTACAGTCACATTTAGTATCATCATCATCATCATCAGCCTATAATGTTCCCACTGCTGGGACACAGGCCTCCTCTCTGTGAGAGGGGGAGTGGGCCGTAATCCACCACGCGGGCCCACTGCGGGTTGGTAGATGTCACATGTCTTCGAATTTTTGGTTCTAGGACATGCCGGTTTCCTCACGATGTTTTCCTTCACCGTTTTGAGAGCAGTGGTGATGAAATAATTTACACCAAGTAAAGCGCCTGTCTGGGTTCGAACCTACGACCTACAACTCTTAAGTCGCGGCCGTTACCACTGGGCCACCACTGCTCTTATTTAAAATTTTCATTTATTCATTTTTTTACATATTAAATACATTTTTAAATATTTTTATAAAAATCATTAAAAAAACATTTAAAAATATAAAAAATAGTGGCCCATCGGCATCAGGAACAGGGTCCAAGCTGCCGGTGGTCAGGGCTCTAGAGAGAGGAACCTCCTCACTATGCGTGCCGTGTCTAGGAGTACTGCTTTCTGAATCAAGCCCTTGACCCAGCCGCGCATGAGAGCTTCCTGAGGTGTTGGTCGAGGCTCTTCGCTATTAGGCCATTAACCGTAACGATTATCGGTACAATGATCGCAGAGTCCACATCCCACATGTCGACAACCTCGTGTGCTAAGTCAAGATACTTGATTTTTTTATCTTTCTCAGCTTTCACGAGATTCTCGTCATGAGGGACAGCGATATCAACAATCATTGCACGGCGCTCTCGTCGATCTATCACCACAATATCAGGCTTATTGGCTACAATAGTCCTGTCAGTGATGATAGATCGATCCCAGTACAATGTGGCATGACCATTCTCGAGAACTGGGTCGGGCACATACATGTAGTATGGTACTTCGGACTCCACAAGGTTGTACTGCAAGGCAAGTTGCTGGTGAATAATCCTAGCCACTAGATTGTGTCTGTGCAAGTACTCGCCATTAGCAAGACGAGAACAACCGGAAACAATATGTCGGATTGATTCACCGGGACGGTGGCATGCCCGACAGATGTCAACCGTACCGTCCTTGACAATGTATTTCCGATAATTATAATTATTCGTCATGATAACTTCATCCATAATCGCACAGACAAAACCTTCGGTTTCCCCGAAGAGGTCACCGAAACGCAGCCAGGATACAGACGCCAAAAAGTCTACATCAGGCCCGCGAAGGGCCCGGAAAAAGCGTCCATGTAGCTCTTTGCCCTGCCATACTTCCTTACGATCGTTAGTATCAAGTACTGCAAGTTTGCGCCAGTTCTCTTTTGCCAAGGAGAGCGGGGTGAGGCCCTTGTCCACTGCGACCACATCTCGTTGCATACCCACGTCAGTTTGAAGGAAATATTCCCTGAGACTGTAAATCTCGCGGTTGTGGAGGGTTTTAGCATTTAGGAAACCTCGACCCCCACACTTCCGCGGGATGTACAGTCTCATCACTGATGACCGTGGGTGATGCATCCGATTTGCTGTCAGCAATGTACGGACCTTCCTATCCAGAGCGTCAAGTTCTGTCTGAGTCCATTTGAGTATGCCGAAAGAATACATCAAAACAGGCATGACCCAACCGTTGAAGGCACGCACCTTGTTTCCGCCTGATAAAAGACTATTTAACACTTTATTCAGGCGGCCAAAGAAGCGTTCCCTCAACGATTGTTTCATGTCGGCAACATTGATGCCTAATGCTTCCGACATACCCAAGTACTTGTAGGTTTCGGTTGAGGAGAGGGATCTAAGGTGTATGGAATCCGAGAGTTGGGTTCCCACGGATTCCATAATCCTCCCTCGCTTTACATGCATGACTGCACATTTGTCCACACCAAATTCCATCCTGATGGCGCTACTGAACGTTTCTGTTACCTTCAGTAGTTCCATCAGTCGCAAATTGTTGGGGGCAAAGAGTTTCAAGTCATCCATGTAAAGGAGGTGAGATATCACCTGGCCACCCCTTCTCAACCGGTAGCCTAGACCTGAATCCTCCAGCAGTGTGCTTAAAGGATTCAAGGCTAAGCAAAACCAAAGCGGACTCAAACTATCGCCCTGAAATATTCCCCGTTCAATCCTGATCGGTTCATCGATTCCCCGGATCTGTCGAGATCCTGGATAGAGAAGGACCGTCCTCCATTGCCGCATACATGACATCAGGAAGGTGCGCAGAGTTGCATTTATCTTGTACAACTCCAGCACCCTCATGAGCCATGTATGTGGCACCGAATCATAGGCCTTCTTATAATCTATCCAACAAGTCGACAAATCCTTCCGGGATCTACGAACCTGTTGGCTGATGGTCATGTCTATAAGGAGCAGCTCCTTAGTACCACGGGACCCATTCTTACATCCATTCTGAGACACAGACATAATTGAGTTGTTGTTAATATGATGTGAAATTTTAGCTCTAAGAATGGATGTAAGAACTTTATAGACCTTTATAGATAGATTATTTAAAATATTATTATCTTATTAAATATTCTTCTTTTTCTAAATTTAGTATAGAATTGTTTAATTAATTAATATTAAATGAGAATACTATAAAGATTAATTATTAATATAGATTTAATATTTTAACCAATAAATTACTCTTTGTTTGTAGCACTGTACTAGTTAAAGTGACATGCTCTGGTTCTGTAGCCGGGGCGGCTACTAGAACCAGAATAAAGGCAGATGCGGCATCTGCCTTTATTTACTTTTGCTCTCAAAACAACGAATACGTTGAACTCTCAACAGACACGGGCTTGTATGAACGTACCGCCAGCCTTCGTGCTGCCGCCCCGGCTACAGAACCAGAGCATGTCACTTTAACTAGTACAGTGCTACAAACAAAGAGTTATTTATTGGTTAAAATATTAAATCTATATTAGAAATAGTTAATCAGTGTGTGAGAGGCATCTCACTGATTAACTATTTCTTAAAATTTTAGGAAAAATCGTCTACACTTGCAATATTTGTATCTTAATTCATTTATCCGTCTTCATTTTTAGGGTTCCGTTGCCAAATGGCAAAATACGGAACCCTTATAGATTCGTCATGTCTGTCTGTCTGTCCGTCCGTATGTCACAGCTACTTTATTCCGAGCTATGCTGTTGAAACTTGGTAAGTAGATGTATTCTGTGAACCGCATTAAGATTTTCGCACAAAAATAGAAAAAAAACCCCATACGTAGAACTGAAACTAAAAAAAAAATTTCGTCAAACCCATTCGTGTGGGGTATCTATGAATAGGTCTTTAAAAATGATATTGAGGTTTCTAATATCACATTTTTTTCTAAACTGAATAGTTTGCGTAAAATGTGTCCCCCCCCTGTACTTCTAAAATAAGAGAATGATAAAACTAAAAAAAATATATGATGTACATTACCATGTAAACTTCCACTGAAAATTGGTTTGAACGAGATCTAGCAAGTAGTTTTTTTTTATACGTCATAAATCGTAAACCGCAATTTACCTTTCATTCACTACTTCATTTATTACTTGCTACTACGGAACCCTTCATGGGCGAGTCCGACTCGCACTTGGCCGCTTTTTAAATATCTACTTTGTAAAGGAGTATTTCTTAAAAAAAGTGTACATCTGTGGGTGTGCCTCGAAATAGTTACTATGTTTTTATTTAATACTACCAAAAAAAAGACAATTGTGAAGTAAATATATTAAACTTTAAAATTACGAAGAATAAAATATTAATCTTATTAAAAACTCATTTTAATAATCTTTTTAAAACCATGTCTTTTGCCTTCTATAGAAATGTGTACAAGGGTATGATGACCTTCCATAGCTATACGTATTATAAATTATCGTGTCGTTATTCTTCTAAACAACGCAACGAATTTTGATGCGGTTTTCACCTTCGTTTAGAAAATTAATTGCGGTAGGTTTATGTGTATAATATATAATTTATTTCTGTCCTAACTGCGCCCCGCGGATTCATCCGCATAAGTCTCGATTCCGTGGGAATATCGGGAAAAAAGTAGGTATCTTATGTACCCATGTTCCAAACATCCACATCCGTTCAGCCGTTCACGCGTGATGCTGTGACCAAGGGAAATAGGGTTTCTTTTTTTCCCGACTGTGGCAAAGCAAAAAGGAGGGTTATTATGATATATAAATAGAGTCTGGCAAACGAAAGTAGACACTCGAATTATTTGCAAACTTTTCATAGGGCAATGCTATAATAATATCAACCTCAATTTGCCAAAACAAGATGGAGTGTTGTTGGTGATTTGTTATGATCTTGATACAGCATTTACTAAACCAAAAATGACAAAACAGTGACTCTAATGATCTTTTTCACACGTTTTTAAATTCAGATTTTGATTGTGGTAGTGAATATTAACCAAAATTATTTTAGAATATTGATTTTTTTAAAATTCGAATTGCTGCTTAATACCTAAATACGTATTTTAAACCGACTTCAAAAAAAGGAGGAGGTTCTCAATTCGTCGGGATATATATATTTTTTTAAAATGTATTTTCCCCGATTACGCGAAGACGGCTGGACCGATTTGAAAAATTCTTTTTTTGTTTGAAAGGGTATACTTTCAAGTTGGTCCCATTGTCATTTGGTCACGATCTGATGATGGGATCTTGGAGAAATCGAGGGAACTCTTCAAATATTAAAGGCACATCTATAGCGATTAAGGTATTTTTGATCAGCAGTTGACACAATTGTAACTTAGATAAATTACAAATCAACCCACCAAAAAAGTGAAAAAAAAAATTTTTTTTTCAAAAAATACAACCGACTTCCAAACTACAAAGTGAAAAATAACTTTAATTTCGGAAGTCGGTGTCAAAAAACTAAAATACTGATCCAAAGACACCGACTTCAGATATTAAAGTTATTTTTCACTTTGTAGTTTGGAAGTCGGTTGTATTTTATGTAAAAAAGTTTTTTTTATGCAGACAAAGTAAACTGATTTTTCGAAATGTCAAGTAATGTCTCTTTGATTTGGATCATAATATATAGCATGATTTTAAACAAATAATTGTAAAATATCAAATTAGGTTATTCCAGGTATGTCATACTAATTTTAGGGTTGCTATGTTGATATTTTTTCAATTTGCAGCGTTTTTTCAGTCTCTACTTTCGTTTGTCAGACTATAGATATAATATATTGATCATATCTGTCTATTTTGTGTGACCGCTTAGTTCTTCTAATGCAAGTTAGCGTTGTATGCAAAATTTTGAAGCGGTTTCCACCATCATTTATAGAATTTACTCTGGAAGGTGTATACAAGGGCGGGTAACAAAAAAACAAAATATTTCAAGATTGTTTTAATCAATCTTCGCTTTGCCCCCTTTTATCATTATATGGGTAACAAAGTAAATAAAGACTACATACTATTTGTCAACTTAAGTTTAACGCAGTACAAAAAGGAATAACTTTTAGGCTGACATAAATAGACTACTTAGCACACGCTTTGACTAAGTATCCCTGTTACTGTCGCACGACTGTTAAAGTACAAGTGCAAGATAGAGACGGGAACATGTCTACGGCACATCTGTACACTGTAAGGGCTATTCTTGCTTGCAGCGCTCGGCCGCTATAGTAACGCTTACCTACGAAAAATAAGGTTCGTGTGCACGGGATTTTGTTTTCAAGGTGGTTAGATATGCTTTACCGTGATACGTGCTAAGTAATGTCTATTTATCTCGGCCTACGACTCGGCAGAGTCAGGTGATGGCCAGCCACACTTTTCACTTCAGATACAAACAAATGCTATGTAATGAAAAACTTGTATACGCACTTTTCACACGTTAATTGGCGTAATAGTCGAATTATTCACGTTACCTGTCTGTCTTCTTTTCGTGTGGTTAGTGACAAACTTGGTGTCAAGAGTTTTAAAGCCGCCCATAGGCCTCTGACGTGGCTTCAAAAACCGTCGAGAAATACTCTCAGGCGGCATGCCGGTTTCCTCACGATGATGAAGTGAGAATTATACAATACGCACATGAATCCGAAAAGTCGAGAGGTGCTATGACTTGGCAGTCTGACGGTCGGAATCGATGTCTAAACATGATAAAAAAAGCTATTATTTTGATGATTCTTTTTTGGGGTCGTCGACCTCAGGTCACAAGAAATATCAGTTTAAAAAATCTGCGCAGTTTCGCTCGCTAACCCTGTATTTACGTTTCAATTCTCAGCTCAAATAATTTTAGTACCAAAATACCAAGTATGACTTACCTACATTCTTCGTAAAGTAAAAAGTGCGCATACAAGCATTCGTATTGCAATCATGAGATCACAACGCACAAACATTCAGGACAACCTCGTAAATATGATAATTTAAAACTCACAATATATACAAAAACACTCGTTTTGAATCGCTGTCACATCACAGATCAATAAGCACGGTTCTGGTACATTATTTATTGATGGCACACATATGCAGCAGATCTAACAAAATTTCATTCAGAATATTGTTTTCTCTGTCTGGCACTTAGCCTTCACATATCACTGTCTCGCTTTAACCTTTAGATAAGCACATCTAACTGCGTTCAAGAGCTGTCAGTATAAAATATTCCACCACAATGATGACACTGACAGTTCATGAACGTGGTTTACATGTGCATTCAGTTTCATTGCTGAAATCCGCCCTAAGCCCTCTTACACTGCTAATCACTTAAGACATTTAGCCCTAAACATATTGAAGACATCATTCTGTCTCTGCCAACTTCTAACAATAGACAGAAACAGAACTATGTATTAAATTGGTTTAGTTAATGATTTGTAGTGCGACCGGGCTTTATTGTGCCATCTCTAAATAATACACCTACATACAAAAATTACGAGTTTTTTCGCTCTAATCTTTGAGCAGCTCACAATGTATTGAAAACTCGTGAAAATGTAACAATATTGCTTAACCAAATGGTATAAATAACAATATTACGTTGAAATAACGTATGTCGTCGTTACCCTGGCAACAGTAAATCTTATACTATATGGAACATTCACTTGTCGCTATCAATATGTCCTAGAAAAGTGAAAATTGTTTAAATAACGAAATTCATTGAAGTGTTAGAACCAGGGATGATAAGGAGCTCCGTAACCGTAACCGAATCCGTTATAAACGTTTCGGATAATTTCGGATTGGAGCGGTGTCTAAATGAAACACATTATGACAGGTTTTTCTGCCCGGCCGAGCCGATACAAGAGCCGCGCGCGTCACTTGCATGTTTGTTTATTATTGCTATTATTTAGTCATTACTAGTCAGTCATTGCAGGATAATATTATAACATTACAATTTCTTAAAATCGAATAATCCGTAACCGAAACTATCCGAAACTAAAAGATAATCCGAAATAATCTCATATCCGAAACCGGTATAATATCATTTCTATATCTATATCCGTATCCAGATCCGAAATTTCATATCCATAACATCCCTGGTTAGAACAAGACAGCGCATATTGCGCGCCTTTTCACTTAAGCATTTTATAGGAAGACGTAGTGAAGCACAGAGTTCTTACCGATGACATCTAGAAATCATTGATAGTAACAAGTGACGTCACCAACTAAACCCGAGCACTAACACACCCAGGGTGTCATAACTACAACATTTTATTACAATGAAATCATACTCCAATAAATATTGTACTCGCTTCAAATTGAAACCTAATATTTTTGCTGAAATGTTCGTTTCAAACCGGACCACGAGGGCTTACACTACAAAGTATATCTTTGGTCAGGTATAAAAAGTTCTGAGCAGAGTGACGTTTGCGTAACACTCATAATATAACGACGCTCGATAAACTTCCCTTGGGTAAACAAGGCCTATCAATAGTCTCCATTTTGACAAGCCAACAACATCCATTACGGTGAATGGTGAACCGATTCCAGAAAACTATCCATACGTGAAGCAATAGATAAATATTCTTGTTCCTGGAAATTGTAATAATGAGAGCATTCCAATAATTTCTTCAGTAACATTTTTGAATGAACAACTTTTTGACAAGTATAACTAGAAACAGAATGCTTAAGACATTCAATAATGAAATATGTAATGAACTAAAAATGCGATGAGAGACACACCAGTACCCTAAAGCTGTATATACAACAAGTTGCTTCATTGAAATGCTGCACACAAAAAGTGTAGTCAAGTCCACTTTGCCAATTCACACATTCACTTTATAAGCACTTGCTTCAGTCACTGGCCTAAGAGTTCACAGTCACTTTCACTTCATTTGTTGTTTAGTAAAGGTGTGTTCATGTTGAATTTGTAGACGTTTTGGCACACCGTGAGCAATGCTTGGGGCGAGTCGTAGGGCGCGGGGAGGCGTAAGGAGCGCGTGCGGCTCTCTGTGTACATGTCGATGACGCCCCACTGGCGCAGGAGTCGCAAACAGTTGTTGATCGCGTCTGTTGATACAGCTTCGCCTGGAATTAGAAAGCAATGTTTATGTATATCTTTGGCTTCAATACTTTTCGGACGGTAATATATATTATGGACTCCAAATAAAAGGTGTTCCTTTTAATATTGCATGTCTTTAGGCGCGTTTGGCATTTTTGAGATGGGAAAAACAATTGAACTCGCGACACCGTTACCGACACCTCATTTTTGTAAACGTGATTGTGCTCTTTATTTATATTACGTTACGGATCAATGTTCTATACAAGTATTTTTACTTTAAAGGTTTTGGAAGTATTTTTTAAATTGTTCAAGTTTTCACTTCTGCCGGCACTTACGGAGTGCCACTGTTTTTTTATATAACATAACAATAGTCTGTCGATGTGTGTATCTAAGTTGCAAAGATAAGTACAAGTAAATAATTTTCAATTCATATTTAAAGCTAAGAAAATGCGACCTCTTTTTTTTTAATGAACAAAAATAGTCTGAATTAAATGTTTTTTAATTTTTTATATTTCACGTAAGGGAAATATAACTCCATAATATGGAGCTTCTACTATAGCACGTCGATCAGGAAAAGTTCGGCTTTGTAGAGACCAAGTTGGAAATTAATTGAAATTGTTTATACTTTAAATAGGATATTGGAACCACTTTTACAGTCATGTTTGAAAAAATTAAATAAGCTACAGCATTTTGTGTCAAAAAAAAAAACAGTGGCATTCCAGGAGTGCCGGCAGAAATGAAAACGTGAACAATTTAAAAAAATACTTCCACAACCTTTAAAATAAAAATACTTGCATAGAATATTGATCCGTAACGAATTATAAATAAAGAGCACAATCGCGTTTACAATAATGAGGTGTCGGTAACGATGTCGCGAGTTCAATTGTTTTTTCCCATCTCAAAAATGTCCAACGAGCCTAAAGAAGTTTTCACTTCAATTAAAATCATAATCATTATCATCACTGACAGCCTTGTTCCACCCGCTGCTGAGTATATGCCTTCTCTGCGCCATGCTTCCCTGGTATGAGCGAGTATCAACCAGAGGGTCACTTCTCGTTTTTAAGAACATTTGCTAGAAGGCAAACGTTCTTAAAAACGTTTCGTTCGTATCTCTGTCTCTCATCTGCCAAAAATTCCTCTATTTTTATCTCACGAAGCGACGCGCGCTTTACTTGTGTTTACCAAGTGTACATAAATGCTGTGAATGTGTGCGTGAAGACGAGTAGCGTCAGCACGTAACACACTCCTGACATCACCATTGTCTCGTACGGTACCGAAAGCTCCTGCGCTTACACACACATTCATAGCGTATTTGTACACTTGGTAACCACAAGTAAGGAGCGCGTTGGTTCGTGAGATAAAAATACTGTAGTAAATTGAGTCGCTGAGATGAGATTGCGACTAGATTTTGAATGTTTTAAATTACGGGAATTGGCTTTCAGGTCTTACCCGAGATCTTCTGAATGCCATCCAGCCATCTGGCTGTTTTTCTGCCAACAGACTCAACAGTTTTTGGGTGCGGAACCCTAAATAAAGTAGTAGATCTTACCGTAAACCATCTTGTTGTGTGTGAAGTCTTCCGTGAGCGAGTCGAGGGTGTTCTTGACGACTTCTTTCATGGAGCCGGGCGCGATGTGCCGACAGGTGGCCGCATACGCTTCCAGTACTGGGCGCAGAGTTAGCAGTAGTCTTCGCCTGGAAAACGAAATATTTATTCACGTAAATATGGCTTTAGGGGTATGAGGAACAGGGTGTAAAGTTCACTCATCCACCATAAAAAAGGGAGGATCCTCCGACCAGACGGGTGTTGTGTCTGGCGGGCAACTGCCCATCGGTTTGAAGTTGAAATCTTGTATGTATGTCGATCGCTCGGTAAACTCTAACTGCGCGATGCAGGATTTGTGTGACGTCATGTCTTTGATGCGTAGTTCGTATGTGGCGGTGTAACTGCTACATGGCTATAAGAGTAGGGGAAGACCAAAGAAAAGATGGACGGATTGTGTGACAGATAATATGGATAAAGGGGGGGGGGGGGGTTACTACCGAGATGACGACTAATAGAGAAGTATGGAAAATAAAATAAAGACATGTTGCACCGACCACAGATAAATTGGGAATAAGGGACAGGAGAACGTTTTTTTTTTTTTTTTTCTTAAATATCGCAGCATATGCTGAGTAGGAGCCTTTTGGCCTCGTACAGGACTTTCTGCTTTTATTTTTTATTAATGTTTTAATGAGTTGTTTTAGTTTAATTTGTGATTTCCTGTGCGAGTCTCAATTAATACTTTTTCTTTCTTTCTCTTTCTTTCTAATGATGATGATTGATGACACACAAAACTCTTAAGGAGAATCCGCAGTGGGACCCTGCGAAATTCATTTTGTTTTTACATTTTTAGCTACTTCAGTGTGGGAAAGAGATGAAGCTCTACAGGACGTATAGCTCCATCTCTTTCTCCCACTGGCCATACATGCTAATGAGATCATATCGATAAATTATTATTATCCACCAGTAGAGGCGTTGATGTCGCTTTGTTTTTGTTGTGCATCATGGCGGCGGCATACAACAAATCAAACAAAGTAGGGTGACCAACCAAAAAAAGTCGATGGATTTTTATTGGGTTTCCAAAATTATATTATGAAAAGCGATCATCTTGGAAGTAGCGCTCGCGGCCGCTGCCGTGGCGTGAAATGCAACATAGCACTTAAAATTAGTTTAAAAAATTACAAATTTACGTCGCTTATGCGGCACCCCGACCAAATGGGTGAGGTTAGGTTAGAACTGTGACCGACCACGCAACTACTTCCAAGTTGGATACCAGTTTACAATTTGTCGCAATCCATACACAATTAGTCCGTATGCGTTCTGGCACTATATATTATGGAATAAGGTAGTTAATTAGGTTACTACGAAGTATACGCGAGTAATTGCGTACTACTGTTGATTGGAAGACTTTAGTAAAAGAAAGTGATTGCCAATCTACAGTGGTGGGGCAAGATCAAAATTTGATGTGTGCGAGTTACATTTCGCGAGGCCCTCTAAGCGCGCAAGAAGACGAAAAAGAAAAAAAAATACCTACAGTTGAACAGTTGTAAAATTTTTAGGTATAGGTTATGACGTTCAAAAATATTGTGGGTCTGTGAAAACCATTTTTCTATTCAGGGATCCGTTTGCGTAATAAAGTTAAGCTTTTAACACGTTTAGTGCCGAGAAAATATCTCGTGTCAATATACTATTTATCGTTTTAGAACGAGTAATTTTTTTTCGACGCTTTCCCTGCTTTTATGTAATGCATAAACCTTCGAGGTGCGAGGCCCCTCGGGCCGCGAGGCCGTAGGCGCTGGCCCACGTCGCCCACGCCTTACGCCGCCTCCGCCAATCTATACGCGATTAGTTTCACACCCTTGCGTTCTGGCCTTGTACTGAATGGAAAGAGGCGGAGTCGTGTCCGTCAAGTGCACGAGTTCCCTAACTGGATTGTGCAGGTCAGATACGCAGTCGCTCCATGTAAAGTACTGCTGGAAGCCGGTTTCAACATGGAATTGGAAAAATCCTAGACAGGTGATAGCGTTGATGTAGTGTGTACCTCTCAGCGATGGCTTCAGGTTTGTCGGACAGTGTGTACGAGATGCGCTGCGCGGGGTCGGGTCGCTCGTCATCATCGTCCTCGAGCCGACGCGCCATGCGACGGGACCATTGTTCTTCTTCTAGTTCCACCGAACTCTATAAACCAAAATATATCATAAGTATGACATTATTACGAAGCAAAAAACTTTTTACAAAAAAAAAACAACAGACTTCCAAAAAAAACACTACAAACTGAAAAATAACTTTAATTTCGGAAGTCGGTGTCTTGGGTTTTGTATTTTCGTTTTTTGCCACCGACTTCCGTTTTTATTTTTCACTTTTTAGTTGTGGTACCTACCCCACACACATTCGAATACCACTACCTGCTACCAGTGACAGGAACTTATCATATCATCTACATACAAAGTGGGGAAAAAAATACGTATTTTGTAGCTAACTCAAAAACTACCCAAGCAAAGTTAATAAAATTTATATGGGACCAATTTGAGAATACACCCTCCTTTCAAACAAAAAAAGAATTTTTAAAATCGGTCCACAAATGACGGAGAAATCGGTGGACATACATAAAAAAAAAAAAACATACGCGACGAACATATAACCTCCTCCTTTTTGGAAGTCGGTTAAAAAGAGTATGTAAGGATCGTACCAGGTGGTATTCTGTAGTTTCGGCCCCCATGGGAAGAAGGCGTGAGTTTATGTCATCGGAAAGTCAAAACTAACCACCGTAAGGATTATTCTTGCTTGCAGCGCTCGGCCGCTATAGAACCGGGGCGGTAACAGATGTAGTCATCGTGTGCACGGGATTTTGTTCTCAAAGTGGTTAATTATGGGTGTCCGCGATGTATGTGTACAGTATTTCTATGTCCCTCGGGAATCATCGCATTTCCAAATACAAACGAATGCTAATTTCCGTGTCCATCAATTATTAGATTTATCGTGATTTGAATTTAGAACTAAGTACTTTATTGTTGTTTTGTTTTGATTTCCGTGTGAATTATATAGAGCTGTAAAACTATAATTACATTAAGTTAAAAAGTATTAACAACTCTATATACTTCCAAGTCGATTGAATGTGTCCGATCTGCACCAAATGCAAAGGGCAACTGATAGAAATCCGACGACTGATGAAACACGAAGTTTGCCGAGGGACATTAAGAAAATAGAAATGCTGTATGTATGTATGACATTAATTTATGGGGTGGGGGGACTAAAAAAACGTTGGTTAGCCCACCTGTGTGCTTGGTAGCAACGCGTGGAGTAAGTTCCTTTGTTCACGGCACGTATAAACCATACAACATTGACGACCGTGCCTACACACGGCGAATAAACAGTGGATTTTCACGGCAAGAAAAACGTGTGTGTATAAAAGGGCCTAAACGTAAAGTCGACACCTGCGCATGCGCACGAACAGTACAGTTCGCGTGCATCTTAGGAACATAGTGTGGACACCTTCACTTCACGGTTCGTGCACGTGAGCTTCAATTGCGCAGGTGTGGATCCTTGCAAGTGAACCGTTCTCAAACTGCGCGCGCGCTTAGAATGTGACGCGTCCATAGTCATTCGAGGCGCCTACCGTGTACGACTCATGCGCGTGCGCTGGTGTGGACTCGCCTTAACGTAAATTCCAATGATTTTAAAATTGTAAACACTCGTTTCCCACTTTATTCATATCTATGGGTGACCTTTACCTTTCCTGCATTTGTACCTTTTTGAGTGTGAAAAGTTGAAATAAATAAATACTAAATTGTGTTTGACACAATTTTTTTTTACCAGAACGCTAAAGAATAGTATTTTCAATTCAAGAGTGTGTTACCTTTTCTCTAAGTATAACTTGATGCGCCTCGAGCGCGTCGATGGCGTCGAGCATGCGGTCCTGTATGCGCTGGCAGGGCGCGCACACGATGAACTCGTGACTCAACACTTCGCACAGCTGTAGCGACGCAGACAGTAGATCTGCCTGACGGACTTCCGTTGATGATGAGGAGCATACGAGGCTTTCTAAGGCGGTTGCTGGAAAAACGAGAATAAAATAGTCCAAAATTTGTACATAACATCGCACGCAAGGCAGACAATTTTTTAAGAAAGACAATGCAAAATTGCTGAAAACGACTTTTATTTTTGGTATGAAAACCGCTTTAGTAAAGTGTTTTTTTTTTAATTATCAAATAACTTCTCCCGCTCTGGGCGGAGCGGGAGGGCGTGTCAGACTCTTACTGACTAGAACCCACTCGTGTACCTTCGGTTGCCTGTATGTTGCCAGGGGCCACGATAACTCTTTCGGACAAACCCGCAACCCCGGCAGGCATCAGCCCTAGTGTCTTCTGCTTATCGTGCAGATGTTAATCTAAATAGAGTCGACCATGTGAGGTCCATGTAAGTGAAGTAACATAAGCAAACGCCTGTTTACAGACTAGACCGGGACATGTGAGGGTATTTAAACTTCAGTTTTATCATTTCATAACCAGTTTTCTTAAAAAAACGAGATTTTCACTTGGAGATATTGAATTTCTATGAACACACGTTCATAGACAAGGTTCAACAAAAAAAAAAAAAAGGCACAGACGGGAACAAGAATACGTGACACTTGACTGTGTGATAGGTCTTTTTAAATCCTGTACTATGGTTATACATTCCATAATGTAACTGGATAACCAGCGGCTCCAATAATCTTAATCTAACTCTGTAGCGTATAAGTATGATACTAACCGACAATAGCAGGCGCGGCGTAGTGCGCTACGACGGCGTTGGCGTAGTACGCGAGCTCCAACGACGCGGCGATAGACGTGTGAGGTCGCACCATCAGCCGTTCGCCGCTGCCTTCACGGCGGATTAGACCACGACCTAGCATGTCCAGCTGGGAACAAATAAAGAACAAAATTAGTTGGAAATTATCAAAAGTACATAACATCACGCCTTGTTTCCCCGAAGGGTTGGGCAGAGGTGACCCTGTAGCAGGTACACCCACATTTCGCCAGTTATGTTTAAGTCCCATGTAATAGGGAGCGAGCCTATTGCCATCAACTGAGCACACGATGCATTCCAGCGGCGGCGTCCTACAGACAAATACCCGCGCCATGCCACGCGCACGCCGCACTGGCAGCGCGACGTGTGGCGGGGAGGGGGGACGAGTTGCGACACCGGGGCGGCACCGCTCAGTTGCTTGTGCGTTGTTAAAAACACAGATGTTTGACAGATGAAAATTTACAGGTATGCTATTTTTTAACCTGTGCTCTCCCACTGCTGGGCAAAGGTCTCCCCCACACTTCACCATGCGTCTTTGTCTGTTGCCTTTTCTGGCCAATCGGTCAAGAAAACTGTAACCGCTAATGAGGCGAAATGTTTGCGGTGCGATACCGCAACACATCGTGTGCACAGGCTCTTAGTAATCACTTTCGCTATAAAAGGAACTCATGTGCAAAACATGCTTCAAGATCCAGTGGTTTAGGCAGTACTTTGTCTGTCAGTGAATGGATGAAATTAAGATTTTCATCAAGTAGATTGCTTTGAGGTATATCTTCCTATGCTGCACCGGTTGACGTCATCACGTCATACTCCAACTGTCGCTAAAAACCAGCGCTGTGACTCTGTCTCGTATCGTGTCACAGCATTATGTTGAGCGATGGCCGGTTTGCGTGGATGTGACGCATATATTTGTAGTTATTTTTTATGTTTGTGTACTTTTTTGTTATTTAGAACAAATAAATCGCTATCCCCGGTGAATAAAAACGTAATCGTAAAAAACAAATTTTACAGGAAATATAAAAACAGTTTTTTGTGAATATCTTATTATCGTATAATATACATAGCGGAATTGTTCAAATACCAAAAGAAAACTGATTTTTTACATTCATTACACCTTAAAATCTCGTAACTTCTGAAATAGCCGTAGGAAATTAATGAAAAAAATTGACAGAATGTAATCGAACCTCTAAATATCGAATATGCAATAAAGTTAAAACTATCGAAATAGCACATTACCGTTTTATTCGCCGGGGACAGCGATAATGTATTTTATTTATTTCTTTACTTACAGCATGTTTAACAGCCTGCCTTGCTTCTCCAGTGTATCCTAGATCCCTTCCTTCAGTGGCTAAAGCTGTCTGCCTGGCAGCCACGCTGGCTGTGAGTGTGGCCAGGCTGGCCCCACGTCTGGCCTCCGTCAGTAGCACGTAAGAGATGACGTTCGTACACATTAGAGCTGTGGCTTGTGCTGCGTCTGTTGGGGTAAGAGGTTTTGTTAAATAAGGTTTGAGTTGATGAAAAATAAAGGTTTAAAAGTAAAATAGAACCATCTAACTAATATTATAATAAAAATGTTAGTTTGTAAAAGGTAATTTCTGGAAGTACTAATTCGATTCGAAAAATATTTCAGTGATTTGATGATGTTGACTGAGATTCAAATAAAGCAGACGCTAGTTTTTTTGTAAAATTGCAACGAGATTCAGTCAGCGCCGGCCCGATAATTCCTGGCACCCTAGGCGAAAGGCTGGAACGGCGCCCTTTTAAGAAAATTCGTGACAAAATAAAACTATGTTCTTTCTTTTTCGTGTGGTTAGTGACTAACCTGGTGTCAGAGTTTTAAAGCTGCCTATGGGCCTCTGACTTGGCTTCACATGCCGTCGAGAAATATCTCTCAGGCGCGATCGATACAACGATCGCGGTCAAACTATAATAGTCAAATCAATTTTGAACAATACATTATAACATACAACAAGCGAAGCAATAAATTTGAACTCGCGATTTTTTTAGCAATGGAGCGAGTTGAGGCTATCAACTAAACTCGCTTTTGATTTCCAGATGAACCGTACCGATGGTTTCGTAATTGTCCATGAGCGCATTTTGGTAGAAAAACTGGTAAAAGATTGGGAGTATTTTCAAGTTGTAGGTAAATAAAAATTAATGTACAGTATTATTTTTTAATTTCGATGCCGCCGATTGCCGCCCCCCTAATACGAGCGCCCTAGGCCGTCGCCTAGTTCGCCTATATGAACAGGCCGGCCCTGGATTCAGTCGATCAGTCGGTATTAATCTCCGGCAAAAAATGCCACAAATTATCGATGTGAACGGTCAATGTCAACGGTCGAATACATTTTAGTTGCATTATATTACGATATCCGAAAAAAAATTGTAGTGCGTTGATTATAACTTGTCCCGTGAGGCCGTGACGCGATTGGTAGCAATGTTGTGTCAGTCGCCATTTTGAACCCTATTAGTATTGAAAATAAGCTTGACAAGCAATGGTGCCAATATGACGGCAAGGGACAAGTTCAAGTTACAGTGAAAGTTATGATAAAAAAATATTATTCTTTAAAATATTATTCGCTTATGAGTTATGTATGACTCATAAGCTAGATTTAGGAGAATAATATATGCTTATATTTAAAGCCTGGTTTAGCCAGGATTCGAACCCGAGCTTTTTAGTAAAAAAATCTACTCAGTATTATTACATTAATATTTTTGAAGTGAAAACTTCTTTAGGCTCGTTGGGCATTTTTGAGATGGGAAAAAACAATTGAACTCGCGATATCGTTACCGACACCTCATTTTTGTAAACGCGATTGTGCTCTTTATTTATATTACGTTACGAATCAATAATCTATGCAAGTATTTTTACTTTAAAGGTTTCGGAAGTATTTTTAAAATAAAAAAAAAAATTTAAATTAAAATTTTAATTTTTTTTTATTTTTAAATTTTTCAAGTTTTCACTTCTGTCGACACTCCTGACGTCAACAGGGTGGCGCTGTTGGTAAACATTTTGTGCAATTGTTTCGTGAAATGTGCGTTAGTTCCGATTTTGGTCACGCGCCAAAAGATTGTTGTACAGCTATATGTATAGTATGCGGGCGCGCTCACCGAACACCAGGTGGCGCCCGATGGCCTCCACCATCATCTTGTGGTCGGTGCTGACGTCGGCGTACAGCTATATGTATAGTATGCGGGCGCGCTCACCGAACACCAGATGGCGCCCGATGGCCTCGACCATCATCTTGTGGTCGGTGCTGACGTCGGCGTACAGCTATATGTATAGTATGCGGGCGCGCTCACCGAACACCAGATGGCGCCCGATGGCCTCGACCATCATCTTGTGGTCGGTGCTGACGTCGGCGTACAGCTATATGTATAGTATGCGGGCGCGCTCACCGAACACCAGGTGGCGGCCGATGGCCTCCACCATCATCTTGTGGTCGGTGCTGACGTCGGCGTACAGCTATATGTATAGTATGCGGGCGCGCTCACCGAACACCAGGTGGCGGCCGATGGCCTCCACCATCATCTTGTGGTCGGTGCTGACGTCGGCGTACAGCTATATGTATAGTATGCGGGCGCGCTCACCGAACACCAGGTGGCGGCCGATGGCCTCCACCATCATCTTGTGGTCGGTGCTGACGTCGGCGTACAGCTATATGTATAGTATGCGGGCGCGCTCACCGAACACCAGGTGGCGGCCGATGGCCTCGACCATCATCTTGTGGTCGGTGCTGACGTCGGCGTACAGCTATATGTATAGTATGCGGGCGCGCTCACCGAACACCAGATGGCGCCCGATGGCCTCGACCATCATCTTGTGGTCGGTGCTGACGTCGGCGTACAGCTATATGTATAGTATGCGGGCGCGCTCACCGAACACCAGATGGCGCCCGATGGCCTCGACCATCATCTTGTGGTCGGTGCTGACGTCGGCGTACAGCTATATGTATAGTATGCGGGCGCGCTCACCGAACACCAGGTGGCGCCCGATGGCCTCCACCATCATCTTGTGGTCGGTGCTGACGTCGGCGCCGTAGAGGCTGGAGTGGCTGTGGTTGTACAGGATCTGCCGGTCCAGGTTCACGGCCAGGTTGTTGTTTGGCGGGCTCAGGGGAGTTTCTATGGGCGACTTGTAGTGTTGATACTTCTGGAATGACGTTACTAGTTCCTGTGGAAAAGATTAGTGAAATTAGAATGAATGAGAATCTCACGAAAATGTGTAAATAGTTCCTATAGTCAACGTTGACTGTGACTGATCCTGACTGTCCTTCTTGACAAAATGTTAAGTACATTTTAAACTAAATGATAATTATGTATTTATGTTTAAAAATTCAAAACTTGACTTATTGTGTTCTGAATATTTATTATAATAATTAATTTTATTAGAATAGAATATAATAGGTCTTTATTTGCTTAGAATGTAGGTACATAAAAATAAGTTGTTAAATCATTTTATAGGATCCATGTACATTCTGCCTTATTACAGCAAGTAGAGAATAATAAAGATAATATATTACAAAAAAATATAATTTAAGAAATCCTGCACGGAATAATAACATTTATCTACAAATAATTCCGTGAAACGTTTTTTAAAATTGAATTCTAAATGTTTGTTGTAAAAATTTATTGCATTCTTAATATTGAAATTTTTGTGAATTTGTATGCAATATCGATTTTAAATTCTTATAATGTTAAAAGTAGTGTTAATGGGTAGTTTTTTGAGTTACCTTATCTAACTATAAAAACCTACTGTATCACCAAAAAATCACACTAACAAATACTTTGACTTATGCTCCATGTCTTTTAAAATAATTTATTTTACTAACAATGATAAATACACTCATGGACAAATTAAAAGGAACGCAAAAAAAAAGTGTGTATAACAATGAACCGGTCATATCTGGCCACAGTTTTCCGTTAACGTCCCTGTCTTGCGAGTCTCGTATACTGTCCGGTTTGCCGATACCTCTTGACAACTCGGTGTACCACAGATTTTGATACTCGTAATGTTTGGGCGTCATGTTTGTAGGTGTTCCCAGTTTCAATTAAAGTAACAGCCTTCGCAACTTGAGTGGTGTTTAGATCTGGCATTCTCAGTTTATTTGCAGTAACAATTCACACTTAACACGATAAACAGGGCAGTCAAAGCAAAAATTTAAACAAAACCTAAATTTAAACTCAAACTCAAAAGTAGGAATATTTTTTCGCAGTATGAAAGAACGCAATATTATGCAATAATTACATAAAACAAATGAAATTCGAAAAAAAAAACATTCCAAAACTTTGTTTTTTTAATAGCATTTACTAATTAATGTTTGTGGCCAGTACACGTTAATTACAACAGGAGAAATTAAACTCTTTTTTGCGTTCCTCTAAATTTGCCCATGAGTGTATATGATAAATCAATGTCTAACAATATTATACGTACCCTTAACTTCAAACATACCATTCCGATACTCGTTCTAAGAAACGTTGATTTGTATGCTACTTATTCTAAGCAAATAAAATTGTATTCTGTTTTTGAGAAATAAATGTCTTAAAATATAAAACACCCACCTTGAGTGAGATGGGCTGGTTGAAGTCGACTCTGATGCTGCCGTGATTGGTGTTGAGGGTCCTCCAGATGCCTCTGAGCGCCGACCAGAACGTCTCCATCTGTTTGGGCATGCCGAGCTGTTCCCGCACAAAGTTTCCGTCCACCAGCTTGTCGTAGTTTAGGGTCGCGGGGACCAGGAGAGCATCGTCGATAGTACCGTCTAGGTATGCGTCCATTATGACGGATAATATGCCAGCTGGAGAAAAAAAATCTTTATGTGAGATCATATAAGGTTTAAATTGGTGTAAACTAGTTAGAGGTTGTCTAAACTAAGATTGCGAGCCCCTTGATGCATCCATTATGACACGACGGAGAAAAAAAGTTATGTTTGTTTTTATAAGGTTTAAATTGGTGTAAACCGAATGTATTTTTTTTTTCAAAGTTCGTCATTACAGTCATACATCGAACTTTAGAAAGACATAAAAATGTCACATAGACAAAACTTAAAAGCAGAACTGAATTCTATCACTAAATGTGACATGTTTTCTGGTGGTTACTGTTCTACGGACCGTTCACTATAACTTGTCCATTGCCGTCATGTTGGCACCATTACTTATCAAGCTTAATTTCAATAATAGTCTGGCCACGCTAAGTCTGCATAAGTAAAAAAAGCGTGGAATTTGAAAATCTATAGACGGCAACACCATCCTGTCCTACGAAAAAAGAATTTGATACTTTGTTCGTCTTTTTGTTTTTGATAGGTTATTTTGTTTATAATTCTGAATTATTCTTGGCAAAGAATAAAAGAATAGTCACTTTAGTACGATGCAGTGTGGATTTGATACAGTTTTGTCATCGTATGGAGGTATGACATAGTCTATTACACAAAATCTATTATGCAAAAATTAAAAGGCAAAATATCAAAATCATTAGATATATAAAACTTTTTGGGGTTGCCCATTTATGCCATTGCAGACTTAGTGTGGCCAGACTCTAATAGAGTTTAAAATGGCGTCTGACTGAACAGACAACCAATCGCGGCACGGGACAAGTTATAATGAACGCACTGTAGTTGAATAGAAACAGCTGTAAAAAACGTCCTGTAAATTAGTTCACTAAAACTAGCATATCATGAGAAACAGATCATCACACTAAAATTGGTGTTCGTGTAGAAACATACCCGTAACATCTGCATATAATTGATCCAAGTACGCAAGAACATTCAAATACATTAATTAAAATACTATAATTAGTTTAGTGTTACATGAGAACAAAAATCGCTTCATCATAAATAAAAAAAACAGTGGCACTCCGGGAGTGCCGACAGAAGTGAAAACTTGAAAAAAATTGGCACCGCCGTAATCAACGCGTTGAATCTTTTTAAGTAATGGTCCTTTTGCAAAAAAGACATCAACGCTGGTGTCGTCACAGTGTCGCGAAAACAATGGTTTAGTCCCATATCAAAAATGCCCAGCGTGCCTAAAGAAGTTTTCACTTCAAGAAAACATGCAATTCAGGTAATACTCATATTACACAAAACCAAATTTCCATAGACTAAAAGAAAATAGTATTACCTTTAGGCGTCTGTGGTTTCCCTGTCCTAGTGCGTCCTCCTTCGATGAAGAACTCCAAATTGTTACCGGCTGATAAACTATTCAGGATGTATGCCCTGAAACGAGAACATACACATTTGAAATACCATACAGCTGATGTCTTGTCTAGGAAGTGGTGAAGGGTGGGCGTTTTTGGGGGACTGTCTTATGTAATTTTGACGTTCGAAAAGTGCTGATTCTCAGCCTAGTTTGAATAAATGACTTAAGAATTTTCTTGCAAAAAGTTCTGAGTTTGAATGTGGATATAAGAGTAGGGGAAGATCAAAGAACTGATGAATGAACTGTGAAAGATGGTATGGATAGAAAGGGAGGTGACTACTGAAATGACGACTAATAGAGAAGTATGGAAGAGGAAGACATGTTGTACCGACCCTAAATTGAGATTAGCGCAGGAAGGTGATGATCTAAGGCTAGTCCAAATAGTGTTATAGATAATGCAATTGTAATCATTAGATAGTATAAAACAAAGTCGCTTTTTGTTTAATTCAAGTAAATCATCACAGGCACTTTTGAATTGTCAAGGGGTCGGTCAGTCAGAAAGATGAAGCTAGTTGCCCATTCCACAGCGTAGTAGGTTCCTATAGAGAAGAACGGGCAAGTAGCTCCACGGATACTCTTTTAAATCAAAATATTGTTACAAAATATTAGTTACATTAGTTTGTGTAAACACTTTCTAAATTGCACAATTAATTTTGATGCGATTTTTACCATCATTTAGAGAATTTATGCCAAAATGTATATTTAACTTATAATCCACTTGAAATAATATTAGACATTTAAATAAACCTGTTTTGAGTCCGTTCAACCGATTTTGACTTCTATTGCGTTGGAGGCATGACAAATGGTATTGTAACCACTTTTTTTGCTTTTAATGCCATCCTTATGCCTACGGTATAGAAGTTAAAATCGGTTGAACGGATTATATAAAAGGTTTGTTTAAATGTCTAATCTTATTTCAAATGGAGTATAAATATAGCAGATAAATGTTTTGATTTGTCGCTACTGACATTGGAATGATTGATATTGACAATGATTGATATCTGTAGCATACTTTGCTTACCTAAGAGCTGACTTATAAGTAGGATCGCCGTGGTAGTCTGAGCCCTCCACTCTTCGCCTAATGTAGAACGCACCACAGCCTCGCAAGAACCAACTGAAACAATGTAAGCATACTGTTAGATAACTATAAAGTCATAAATCTTCTTTTCCGGGATCCGGAAAAGTTCATTAGCCTATAATGTTCCCACAGCTGAGACACAGGCGTCCTCTGGGTGAGACGGCGTGGGCCGTAATCCACCACGCGGGTCCAGTGCGGGTTGGTAGATGTCACATGTCTTAGAATTTTTTGGTTCTAGGACATGCCGGTTTCCTCACGATGTTTTCCTTGACCGTTTTGAGAGCAGTGGTGATGAACTACGGCCTCTCGCAGTTTTGACCACTAAGGTCTTGGCTGCTTAACCGAACTTTCCTGTGGGTGCCTTAAGCTACTACACTTAAAGCCTCCAGCCAGGGGCAAAACCTATTCTAAATTAAAATTAAGCGAACGCTCGCTAAGGGCATCCCCTGTGGGGTATGAACCTCGGCTTAGGGCGTCGCTGGGGGGAAGACAGCAAGAAGGGACAGGCTGGATCAAAGTTAGATTTTCATCATGATTATTAGGTGGGGTATTTAAAGCTACATGCTCAGCTGTAACAACTGCTGGCACGGGTGCGAGCAAGGGTCGAGGGGGAGTATCTTTTACTCGGAGGCGCGGTCGCAATCGCAAGACCTCGGCGGCGAGATCGGAATGAGCCTACGACCTTTTTCTGCCTGTATTTAATTGTTTTACGAGACGCGTTCGGATTTTTAGACGCTATATTGGGGGGTGAACTTGCATGCTACCCGATGGAACAATGGACATCTACAATACTAGAAGCATTGAAGTGCGTTGCCGTCTGAGATACTAAGATTATGTCTCATATGCCCATAACCACAGTCCAAATGATTCACTCCGCAAAATCATTTAATTGAAAAAACATTTTACAAAAAAAAAAAACCGTCTTCCAAAAAAAACACTACAAAGTGAAAAATAACTTTAATTTGGGAAGTCGGTGTTTTAGGTTTTGAATTTTCGTTTTTGCCACTGACTTCCGAATATATATAAAATAACAAACGTACTAATAAAATTGTGAAGTAGTGATATACATGATACACATAAACATACTCACTTCCGTATTTGTAGTGTTTTACTGGGTATGACTGTATGAGTACGTTTAATACGTTTTTTACCGAAAATTACCATATTTTACCGTAAAATATGTAAAATATGTTTTCTACCGTATTATACCAGGGTAATATTACCGTTTTACATTCCTACTGAGGTGCCCATGTGAAAGATGGCATACCAACATTTGAGGCAATTTCATACACCCATGTTCAGCGACCCACTGCTATAAAGACGTAAGACTCACCCAAAGAAAGGTATCCTCATATTATCGCCGGCGGCGACTAGAGGTGGTCTTAGCCCCGTCAGATACAGCGTGAATGTCATCAGGATGTAGTCGAAGTGAGATCTGTGTAGTGGCACGAACACGAGGGGAAGTCCGGCCGCGTTGGCTTTGCGTAACCGTTCGACGCCCGCGACGCGAGTGCCACAGCCGCCGCCTGCTACTCTGCGGACTGCTTTGTGACATACCCAGGCGACGAACCTGAAATAAAAAAAATCATGATTGTAAAATTATTGTTTCAAAGCGACGACAACCGACTTTTAATGATTTTATACTGAAGATCACGTCTAAACGAGTAATGTTAGTGATTTGGAAAATATATGTCAAATTAGAGCATTTTCTTAATTACTTAATATAGGAATATTTTAGATTATATTCCATAGTAAAATTAATTTGTAAAGTTATGTCTAACGCAAATAAAAAACTGAGAATCACGCAAAATATATCAAGCGTATTTTTCTGAAACCTTCACCATTTTAAAGATAATTTAATTATTGATCTTTTAGTATAAGTACGTGTATTATTAAAATACCTTTTGTTTTATGTATAATAAATTAATAATGCGTCTAATTTGGGACAGCGCTCCTTGATGGGCGAGTCCTATTACTGGCTGGACGTACGACGCGTTGCGTGAGCTCAGTACAGAACACGCAAGCTAACCACTTAAGGTCACTGGCATATATTTGCGTCTTAATTTTTTTTACAGCACAGGCTCATTTTGGGCACAATTATCGAAATGGGAGGTTCACAATTCGATGCGAAAGTTTGTTTTTTAAATAAAACCAGAACTGGTGCAGTCAAAATTGGTGGTCTCTCTTGGCTGGTGCTTGCAGACTCCTTTGGTTTGTGTTTTTATTGACTATCCTGACCTGGTATTCTTTATGACATGTCTACTTCTTCCAAACTTCTAGTCATTTTGTTACTAATCAATGTCGATATTTAAACTTAACTATGTTAAAACGTACTAGATTTAATACCAATCAACGTCAAACTGAGCTGCATTAGCATAGCATAACCATAATCGGTTCCCACTGCTGGGGACATAGACCTCTCTTCAATTTGAAAGAAAGAACAAAAGAAATATATTTTATTTGGGACACACAAAAATACAAACAGTAAAAAAGAATCTCAGCATAATGCTGCGATATTTAAAAAATAAATTTGATAGTAGTGGTGCTGAAAGAAAATGCACGAAGTACATGGCCTGCTTGGGTTAAAACCAGTGGCCCAGTGGGTCTAACCCCGACTTACCGAGTTGTAGGTCGGGGCCATTTCCACTAGGCTACAACTGCTCTAAAATGAACGTGTTATTAACTTACTTGAGCACATTATTGGACATGGCCGAGCTGATATCCTGCACAACCTTTAAGGCGCGCGCCTCAATTCTTTGCCTAATAGTCGCGTAATGCGCTCCCGTCTGACCGTTCTCTTTGGCTTTCCTTAGTTCGACTTGCGTGGCTTCTTCAATGGCGTGTTGTACACTGTTGTCTTTTACCACCTGGAAACAATTTAAGATAGAATTACTACATATATATATATACATAAACTCACGCCTTTTCCAATGAACCTGGGCATAAACTATAGCACGCCACCTGCTACGATCCTTACATACTCCTTTTGCTTTTTATTAATAGAATGATTAATATTTTTACTGCGGAAGTAGCTACACTCATATAATTTGTCGATATGAGGGAAAGAGAGTAAATTATTGCAGGTTATTATTAGTACAGTGTTCACCAAGGGGAGAAAGTAAAGTAATAACAACCGCACGGGTCGATCCGGCAGGTTAAGCTACGCTTGCCGGGGTTGGTCCGTGGATGGGTGACCCCACCTTTAGATACCGAGACTCCTCCGTGCCTCGGAAAGCATGTTAAGCCGTTGGTCCCGGCTGTCATTCGTGGATCTTTGACTGTCGTTACGGGTCGTCAGAAGCCCGAAAGTCTGACAACCAGTCTTACCAATGGGTATCGTATTACCCAGTTACTGGGTTATGGAGGTCAGATAGGCAGTCGCTTCATGTAAAATACTGGTATTTAGCTGCATCCGGTTAGACTGGAAGCCGACCCTAAATAGTTGGGAAAAGGCTAGGCAGATGATGTTCACCAAGGGGAGAAAGTGACCGATTACTGACGAGGGTGTAGTTTGAAGTCCGAAGCTCAGCCGAGGGCCTTAATACACACGAGTTGGGAATCGCATTTTCTTCCGAGTGATACATAGTGCTTTTTTCTAAAATAAAACTTACTCCTTATTTATAACATCAGCTATCTCTATAGTCCCGTCAAAATCGGTCCAGCCGTTTAATAAGTACCGTATAAACTTTATTTAGGCATTACAAACAGACACTTCAATTTTATTTATTTGTGTGTATAGATAGGTTTTCTTTTGAAACTTTAAAGAAGCATTCAGTAGGTTCTATAGCATTATTTGTTCCTTACTCAATATTCTGTAGATTGTAGAACTAAAAGCTTAAGTATCCAAAACGATTTAGAGCCATTTACAGAACTCATTTCAACTTCCAAATGTACGCGCGAGCGATGAATCCGGGTCGTCATTATTTGCTCGCGATTAATATAAATGTTGATGGATGGAGCGGGAGAGGAAGGCCAAAGAAAAGATGGATGGATTGTGTGAGGAATAATATGAAATTGAACAGAGAGAAGTCACCTTACGGCGCATTCTCCTAGCCTTAGCCGTACAGGGCCGCATTCAGTGGGAACCATGTTCTCTATAACTTCATCCTCAGTTCACGCAATGGGAACGTCTCTGACAAGACCTAAGTGAGTGATGTTAAATTGGGAGATAGAGGCAACGAAATAATTTTTATCTAGAATGGGACTGATAAAAAAACTGTGACTTGAACTGGATTAAAACCCGGTTTTCTACCTAAGCGATTCACACTGCTTAGAAATATGTTGCTAAAATTGTTTTGTGTCAAGAACATACCAAATTTCACAGGGTGCAGAACTGTACCTGGGGTTTGAATGATAGCGTGATGGTTGACAAGAAATGGAAGAAAAAAACGTGTGCGCCAACCCCACGTAACATGGGACAAGGGCAGGAAGATGATGTAGAAGTATATAAATCAACTATCAAACAAATAACTGTCACTCACATTAGGAACAACATCTTTGTAGTCGTAATTAAACAAGTTACAGCATTGTGCCAGGTCGCACAGGTATCTGGAGACCACGCCTCCATTCGCGAAGTTCTGGCGACCGATGTCCAGGATGTTGATCACTGCGCCCGTGTCTTTCGCTTTGGGTTCCTGCCATGATTCCTGGAACAAAGAAGAAGGTACGTTAGTTACTTAGTTTACAAGACATAACATCACGCCTGTATTTCCGAAGGGGTTAGGCAGACGTGTAGGTATAGTAGATATGTGGCGGCATCTACATCGCCACATGCGAATTACGCATCACACTGACGTCACGCGAAATTCTTCATCGCGCAGGCAGAGTCTACCGCGCGATCAGCATAATATATACAACTTCTTGACATCAATCGTCGGGCAGCTGCCCACCAGACATGACTCTATAATACACTCAAACGCTAGTTATTTTAAAATCTCATGTTATAGGGGCGAGCCCATTGCCATTAACCGGGCACGTTTACCGACACAATTAAATGGATAGATTATATTATTCTAATGTTTTGTGTTTCGTTACGTTTATTACTTTCCATATTATTATATAGAATCAATCAGGTTTATTATAGAATCAAGTTCTTCTAGCTGAACAGATAGCTGTGCTGCTGGGGAGTTTATTGCGCCACTTCTTCTTCCCAGGTAAAGCACTAGGAAGCGTTGAAGGGCGGGCATTTTGGGGACTGTTTTTTGTTGTTTAGACGTTCAAAAGGTGCTGATTCTCAGCCTAGTTTGAATAAATGACTTTTGATTTTGGAGGAGTACATTGACATAGCGTCGTTGCGCGTGCAAAAGTCGCTATGTGTTATTTCGTGATTTTCGGTTTTTTATGCAGTTTGAATCGTTATTTCAATACACACATACTGTAAAAACAGCAAAAAATTCAAATTTGCCTATCACGTTTAATTTTGACATTATTGATAATGTTAATGCTACAGGGACACTTCTGCCCAACCCTTCGGGGAAACAAGGCGTGATGTTATATTAATAATGTTATCTATTCAAAAGTAATCTAAAACTACGTCAAATTGTTATATGTATTAAAGTAAAAGTAAATTATTTAAATACTCTGAGTATTTTTTGAGAATATCAGTTTTTTGCGTCTCCTGTAAAGTGTGTAAAAAACACATAGCGATTATGGAAAGCCCAGCGACGATAGGTACACTGGCAACATAATGAATATGGCAACATTGGCAACAAACTAGTTGTCGTTTTAATTTTGTAAAGTTGGCACAATTCTAATGCAGTTGTGCGCCAAAATAACTCAGTTTAGAGTTTTAATAATCAAATAGAATATCCGGGTGAATCATCTGTTATGCTCTATACAACGATTGGAGTTATTTATCTGAGCATTCATTTGTGAATGTTTTGCTGACGTAGAATCCTTAGAGTATTTAACAACTAAAGTGAAGTGCACCTATATTTTTTAGAACTTATATAAATACAAGTAGAATAGTTTTTCTGATCGTATCCAAAAGACTAAAATTTGAAAATTTATCAAAATGTTGAATGCTTAATTAAAAGTTATAACTCTAGATTTTATGACCAAATAAAAAGCCTTTTCACTGGCGATGTTAGTCTTGAAAATCAGCTGTAAAATGCTTAGTTCTTCCACTCGACTAAGCACTTACCTAACATTACCCGACTGTTAGCGTTACACAAATGCAGCATTGCCAATAGCATTGCAGTTTAGATGCCAAATGTGCGTATAAAATATCTGATTTATGAGAAAACACGTTTGCAGTTATGTTAGCGACTCTCTACAATAGATTACTTCGCTATTCTTGCTATTTTAGCTGTGTTTCAGGCAGTAAGTAGGTAGGGGCATCATTGCGCAAACTGTTACCATGAATTCAGTACATAATTTCAGTTAATGAATTCATTTATCATTCAATTTGGCCATAATTATGCAGTTTACATTAAAAATTGAGAATTTCCGAAAAAAAACTTAAAAATTTGGTTAAAAATATTTGGTAAGACTTCGTCTAAGACAACCATGGCTTAAATGGTTCTAAATTGTCTGTACTATATTCGCCTTAAAGCTTTGCACCCATCTTCCAATCACTCTGTATACCAAAATGTCACGTTGCTGTTTTAATTAACCGGTAATTTATATAAACCGGTATCTAATTTCATTCAGAAAAACATTAGCCATAGCTGAGACTGGAAATAGGTAAATCAGAATATACTACATACTCTGATTTACATATTCGCATTGTATAAAGTATAAAATTTTAAGAGATTTTTTGGGAATTCACAGGTTGTAATAATACAGTAGACGAATCCATTTAACATGCTAGTGACTTTAATAAGTTTGTGTAGCTAAGTAATTGATCAAACAAGTGTGTATTGTTAAGAACAAATTTCAAAGGTCGACGTCAGATATCATCATAGTTTTCGCATATCCCAGGTTTTGATATTTTTTTAATAGGAATTTAAGTTCCTAATATTATATCGATACTGGAAATTTCAAATGTCGTAATGGACATTGTATTCCCTGTCCCTTACGACATTTGAAATTTCCAGTATCGTTAAATAACCGATCAAAAACATGTCATGTACAAATGCAAGTCTCGCAACGCAGTTCTTCTACAGGACCAGTTGTGAGATCTAATAAAAAAAACAAAAATAAAACATTTAATTCAGGCAAAACCCATATTACATAAAATTGAACTATACTGCAACACACAATAGAACAAAACCAATAGAATAAAAATAATGTCAATGCAATTAAAATAGGTACACATTTTAAAGTAAAACCAAGTCGGTTAATTTATTCAGTACCAATCTATGGGAGCATCTATCCAACAACTTTTTCATAAATTGTTACCTAATTAGTTAACTAACAACATTTTAAAGAAGAAGTACATTTTAAAAAGAAGTAGTGGATCGGCTGGCGAAGGATGCTTGCGATGATTGATTGGTCTGTCCACACTTTCCCGAGCACAGTGATTATTTGTGTGTAGCTTAAATGTGGTACGAACAATTCGATCAGAGGTCACTGAGCAAGGGAATCTAGTATCGGACAATCCACCCCAGCCTGCACTTTCTCGTTGTTCATGGTTCGACCAGGCAAACATGAGTCATCCGGAAAATTTAATGGCTCTTCGGCTTTGATCGGGACACATTCCAATGAACAATTTCGCATTTCTCATGGGTAAAGTTACTTCACCAAATTGTCTGGAGTGAAGACACCATTATACTGATGGAACGAGTCCGAAAGAATCACACTGTTATCGAAGTCACTGGATGTTGGAAGGTGTAATATCATGCTTGCGTCCCCATTGTCGACGTAAGCAAGATACTTGTATAAGTCAGCAAAAATAGGATTTAGATTATAAGGAACAATTGTTTGCACCGATGAGGGTGGCATAATCAGTTTTTGATTAAACCCTCTATAAATTAAATAGAATTAAAATATCAACAACATTTTATAGTGCTCCTATCAACATTAGACATATTTATTTCTTTAATAAATAGAATGACTAATAATGATTGATGTAATTAGGTGCAAATATTATATTTTTAGTTTTTATATTTAAATAAATATCTATTCCTCAATTCTCGCTATTGCACCTACCACTGTTTGTCTCTGCATCACCCAAAGGTTGACTGGTAGAAAATTCTGTATATTTGTGTGCTTGTGTGCTTGAATAAATGACTTGGCATGGACACGGCAACATAATCACATGAGAATAATCTACTATTTTAAATACTAATTAAATAATGCACTCAGAGCGCTAATATTAGGTAGATTTTGTTGCATGTAGATTTTATTACCGTGTGCAATTGCCTAGTCATTCTATTATTTATTCAAGTAATAAAGATGTCTAATATTGATACGGTCAATATAAAATGTTGTTAGTTAACTAATTAGGTAACAATTAAGTAAAATTTAGGTAGGTACTTATATATAATGCCGTCTTGGTCACTAAAAATTCAGAGTTCTAGCTTAACTCCGATCGTCCACCGCCAGCTAAACTAAGTTTTCAGTTAGTTTAGTTTAGCTCGCCGGTTTTTTATACATGTGCGTCCACCACATGTATGAAAAACTGGTAAACTAAACTAACTGCAAACTTACTTAATTTAGCTCGCGGTGAACAGCTCGCTTTATCCATGTTACCGTATAATTATGAACTTCGTTAGTTTATAATCTATCGGTATTATTTCCGTTAGATTATAAACTGTAGAAAAATTGTGAACTGCAACGAACCATTTACAATTTAACGCATTATTTTTCGCTAGTTTATAATCTTTCCATGGGAAACCGACAAATTGTGAACTGGTATCAAACTTGCTTGCGACGTAAAGCACCTTGCGCTAATACTAAATATCCAGCCTAGCTACGAGCAACTTGGAAGTAGCGCTCGCCGGCCGCTGCCGCGGCACCGCTCGCTCCGCTCGCTCGGCTCGCGCACGTTTTGTCACAGTTCTAACCTAACCTAACCCATTTCACCCAGTTCACAATTTTTTGACAGTTTATAATCTAACGGAAATAATACCGACAAATTATAAACTAACGGTTCTCACAATCTTACGGTGACATCCACAAATCATAGCGCGGTTGTATGAAGCTTACTCTCTGTTCCGTTTCTTTACTCATGTGCTGTAGGTACGCACATGAGCAAATACATCAAGCTATGCAGTTACCTAACTGTGTACACACGGCTACACATCAAGCTATACATTTCCAGTTGATGCTGGTCAACTTATACTGGAAATGTATAGCTTGATATGTAGCCGTGTGTAAATTGTGCAATAAATAAATAATAAAGTCAAATGTTCTGACAATGACACAGATTAATAATCTTGTTATATGACGATACAAGTCTAATTCAAAATCACACCACAATGCTATCGTTCGTGTAAAATGTTAAGATATGATATCTTGAGATAAGATTTAAATGTTCCTGTGTAAAAGTAATCATATTTTGATTTACGTTGATTTGGCAAAAAAAGGGACATACGTCATTGTAAGTAAGTTAGTAAGCCATGCGAGGACTAAAAATAACGCAGAGAAACGTGTCACTATAGCCATACGCTATAGGTTATCGACCTAGCCTTGACTTTATATACAATGGTGAGTTATATTGCAAATTGTCGAATCAACACGTTTAGCTGCGGCTTTAAAAATAATGTGCGAGGTATGCAAAGTTAGGAGAGATACAATCAATAAAGTTTACAAGTTTACATTCAAATAATTATATAAATATAGTTGCGAAAAAGCAATTTAGACAAAACTAGTCTCGATTACATCATACAGCGCTCAAAGTCACGGACAAAAAAGTTATACACGAGACGAGGAACAGTGTCGTAACTGCAAACATTGGTTTAGCAAAAATATCGTATCTACCATGAGAGAGAGATGTCATATCTCTCTCTCATGGTAGATACGATATTTTTGCGCAAGAAATAGGGAAAAATATTTTTATAATAATAATGAAAGATCAGGTGGTCGGGCAACAAAACTGTTTATCGCGAGTATAATAGTAAACCCGAGTGGAAGACAAGTTAAATGAACACGTGTGAGCCAGATAAGGACGCATGTGTATACGGGGTGGTAACTAACAATAAATACATTTTATTTAACAATAGTTACGTATTATAATGAAAACTGACTGAGAAATGACTTTAGTTTTAAAAGGGTAATTTAATAATGGTTTAAATAATGACAAACATCAGACGATGTATGCGGCTTTGATAGTTTTTAATTAAACCAATTTTGTGAGGAGTGTCCTGGGCCCTTGTCCTAGGGACCCAATTACATACAATTTAAAAACTATTGGGAGTAACTGTCGTTTAAAATGAACAAGGACGTATTTAAAAATTAAAACAGCTGTATTCATCAAGTGTGTTTGCACTAAGCGGAAAGATATGCCATTGTCAACGTCAAGAGGCAAATACGTCGTTTATATTGTATCGGATAAACAGATAAGGTGTTCAAAGGCGCGGAATTTCGAATAATCGAATACAAAGCGTCTTCATAGAGTATCGATAATGCATCGATTGTTTAATCGTATCGCAAGGGAGAGGTCGACGCACTAGCCGCGCGGGCGCCGTGCGCCGGTTGGTCGCGGCAGAGTCACGCCACCGCGTCCGCCTGCTTTGTGTTTAAATTTGGAATATAAAGCGGCCATTTTAAAGAGTCCGTCGATCAACGATGAATGAACGAACATTGTCAACATTGAAGCTACTTGTCGACTTGTTGCCATACTTTTGTTATCTACTTCTTATAAAGGTATTCGGTCATATGTTAGTGGAAGAATATTAAAGGTTATCAGCTGGTTTTGAATCTCACACAGCTATGAGTCAGCTGTCTTTTAATAAGAATATAAGGAAGCCAATAGCTGTAATAAATGCTTGTTGGACTGCGGAATATAATTAAAAATATAAATTAAAAGCATTCGGAATCCTATAACTCCACGTTTTAAAGCACGTGTTTCTAGATTGTTTGATTTTAAATCGTGAGAAAAATGATGTCACCTCGTATGAACATTACAAAAATCTGACACTCGTGGCTTGTGTGAGCGGTGGAGAACGGGTAAAATATTTTAAGCAATTAAATCGAAACGATTATTAGGCAAAGTCCAACCCTAGAAATTCTCGGGTTATAAGGAAAATGAAAAAAATCGCTTAAATCCAAAAATATTTTTATTAGGGCGTTTGCTTAAAATAGGTAGGTTGGTTCACGAAAGGGACAAGAAACTCTTTTTAGCACTCTTCCGGTTGTTTTCGTGTACTTGGCAAGGTAAAACTAAAAATATAGATAGGTAGAAGTGGAAATTCGCTAACGCACAAGTAGGTATTATATTATTTACTATGAACCTGTTGTGGCTCACAGAGCGAAGGCCCCCCTTCCATCTTTCCATTTTTGTCTTTTGCTACGAGGGTTTTCAAGAACATTCCCGCCACCAGTTGGCGTCACATAAGTTGACAAGAGGTCTTCCATTACGACAGTGAATTTATAATATATGATGCCGTTCATCATTCGTTCCAGCACGCTTAGCATGACCACAATAGAAACGGGTTTTGTCGACGGAAGAATAGACAAAATGATAGACAAACAATCACAATCTGTCATTTTGTCTATTCTTTCGTCGACAAAACTCGTTTCTATGGTTATCTATCATGCTACGCGTGCTGGGACCGAAACCGATATGATCAATACGGGTATTTTTTCGGTTACATCATTTATATTTTTTTACAGATATTTTTATTATTACCTTAAATTGAATACCACCAGTATTAATACCGGTTACCAAAACCAAAAACCTCTATCTTACACGTGCCATCGGCATTAGTCAAAGGGCGCGCATCGCCTGTGTGTAACCGGTATTAAAGCGGTAACCTAAATAGTGGTAACATATTTCTTCTTCTTGGTTACCCAGATAGCGGTTACCTTAGTCGTAGAAGTAACCAAAATTCTTCGATACCTGTACCGTAATTTATAAAGGTTTTCGGTCCCTGGTCACGACTAAAGAAAATATAGACGCTTTGACAGGTGCCCAGACCTGAAGTCTCAGCGCTGTGAACGTCTATTCAGAAAACCCTCATTAGAGCCCAATCCTTAAAAGGTCTAAGTCGTCACGCCATCCACTCCTGCGCGCTTAGCATGCCCACAATAGAAACGGGTTTTGTCGACGGAATAATAGACAAAATGACAGAGATAAACAATCACAATCTGCCATTTTGTCTATTCTTCCGTCGACAAAACCCGTTTCTATGCTTGTCATGCTACGTATGCTGGGCCTACCGCATCGCCCGCGCCAGTTCACATGCGGCAGACGTGGCCTGTGTGTTGCCTACGTCTGCGATTGAATTATAAAAATTACATAGCAACTAGGCCCGCATCTGTTTCCTTGGTTCAGATTGTATAGAGAATATAAATAATAAATAAAAATATGTACTTATATATCAATTTATTTAATACAATCTTCACGGTAATTATTATTGAATAATCTATGTATTATTTTAAATAATGATGCGATAGACGATTGATCGGATATAATTTATCATAAGTAACTATTTCCTTTAAGTATAATACAAGACCAGATTCCTAAGAAGGCTACGTTTTAAGGCCATAAGGTTTGTTGAGCAAAACGAATTTATTATATAAAAACACTTTTAGAAAATAACTCTCTATAAATTAACATAATCACAGTATACCCCACATGAGTGAGAAAAATTGACAAAAATAAAAACTGTTGATGTCCTTTTAAAAAATCTATGCTTAGAATTTCCTTAATTATATGATGAAGCCAGACAGCCACCAGTAACGCATTACGGTCGGCTGCGTTAAAAATATCCCTCTATCTAAATAAAAAACCTTTTTTTTTTTTGGAAGACGTTTGTATTTTAAAAAGTTTTTATTTTTCCCTTTTTAGTTGTGGTACCTACCTACCCCACACAAATTCAAATACCACTACGTGTTATGTAAATAACTGTGACAGGAACTTATCATATCATCCACATACTAAGTGGGAAAAAATACGTGTTATTGAAGCTAACTCAAAAACTACCCAAGCAAAGTTAATTGGCGGAGGACAAATAAAAATAATTGGCGGAGTAATCGAGAAAAAACACAAAAAAAATACTATCGAGTTGAGAACCTCCTCCTTTTGGAAGTCGGTTAAAAATAAAATGCTGTTCGTTGGTAACGCATCACTTGAGAACGGCTGCACCGATTTGGCTATTTTTTGTTTTAAAATGTTCGTAATAGTCCGAATCAGGTACAAAAAAAAAAAAATACCGGGCTATTGGAAAATTCGGGAAACCTGAAAGTGCTTTTTTTCTATGGGATTTGGACAGCACAACGTCTGTGGGGGCAGCTAATTATATGCTAATTAGGTAGAAACCATAATATTTACTCAATATTATTAATCGTAGATTCCAGCTGTCAACGTCAGTCTGACAAGGACAACCAGTCTTACCAAGGGGTATTGTGTTACCCAGTAACTGGGTTGTGGAGGTTAAATAGGCAGTCGCTCCATTAAAATACTGATATTCAGCTGCTTCCAGTTAGAGTGGAAGCCGACCCCAATATACTTGGGAAAAATCTAGGCTAATTGTTTGTTTCTAATTATCCTAGATCCATGTGTTACCGACTATTTGGAATTTGTAATCATTTCCGTATTAATTAAGCATTATTCTTTCCTCATTTTATTTCCGATCCAAGGAAACCTCAAAACAATTCCTTCTTCAATTGAAAAGATACTCATTATCTAAGACTAACCTCGTAGTAAATGATAGACAGAGGAAACGCAAAGAGGAAAAATTAAGAACAATAGTTCCCAGTTTTCAAACCTTGATGTGACTTGTATAGCATACTGACTAGCTACGACCTCAGAGGAAAAACTAACATAGAGGGAGTGATAAAAAAGATAAACACTGCCATATTTATGTCTCCTTTTACCTTGCGAAACATAGTATGAGTTAGAAAGAGTACGCTACATAAAGTCTCGTCCCTCTTGCTTAATTTCAGTAGACATTTGATTATCAGGGTGATGAACAACATCATAATTTTCGCCCTTATTCCAATTTTCTTAGGGTCGTAGTTTCTTAAAGCTCCATTAGCCGTCATATCAGAGTCCAATTCTCTCCGAGCCATTTCATCTTTGACACCGTCCCATCCACCTGTTATTTGATCTACTTGATTCTGACTGTTGTGACATGCTCCTCATTCCTCCACATAACAACACACAATATGTCTACATGGTCCTCATATAGCCTGACCCGTTCGGGATCCGTTTGCGAAATATTAAGCTTAAAGTGTTAATTTTTGTTAGAGTAAAGTGCCCCCCCCCCCCCCTCCGCCCGCTAAATGGTTGGTTTTGGATATGTGAAAAAAAATCACAGCAGTAGTTTATATAACGAAATTAAAAGGAAAATTATCACAGCTAAGTAGGCTCTACAAGTTAACGAGTAATACATTATGTATAGGAGAACATGTTTATCAACTACAAAGTTAAGTTTGTTTTTGGGATAGATTCATCCCAACTACGGAACCCTTCATTGTTCGTGGTCCGACACGCACTTGGCCGGTTTTTTTTAAACATAATTTAATTTTGACGTGTAGTAAGTGTTCTTTGAACCAATTTACAGAAATAAACATCATTTATCATCACATAATAATATGTTTTAATAGTCTTCAGTATTGATGATTTCAGTACCGTGAGCCGCTAACCATCGTGTCTACTATTGACATAAGCTGTCTGGCTGTCTCTATGTCTCCTCAGTGGAAGGTTACGACCGTGACCCGACCTTGTAAGTCAGTTACGTGACTTTACGTTGCCGATAACTTTTGAACTTACACCTGCGCCTGCGTTTTAACACCTGATAGATATATATAAAATTAGAATGCGTTTATTTCCACTTTGAACTGGATACGAAATCTGTGAATTACCTACGTGATTATCAGTTTTATTTATTTATTTATTTTATTTATTTTTATTTAACCATTTATGCACACACATATAAACAGACAAGAAGAAAGGAACAGAAAAATACGTACAAAGGCAATGCTTATTTCTAAAGAAATCTCTTCCAGCATACCTGCGATAGGAAAGTATACAAAAGAGATGTAGACAACGTGTGTAACCGTATAAGAGAAAATAAAAACAATTCACTAATTTCAATTTAAACAACATACAATATGAGAATATACTTACATACATACTTCTAAAATAAATATAAATATCACTACAATATATATAATTACAATGTGATATAAAATAACTATGCAACTATGTCGAGTTGGAAAGATAGTGTTCTTTCACTCTTCGCTTAAATGCTTCAACAGTATGACAGTTCCTAATGTCAGGCGGTAGTGAATTCCACAACCGAACCGCGTGAACAGTGAAGGAGTAGGAATAGAAGTCGGTTGAGTGGGGAGGGGATTTAAGGAGGTTTTTAAGATGCGACCTGCAAGGTGCATTAAAAGGACGAGCGTAGGAAAAGCGTTCCCGCAGATAGGATGGGGTTTTAGGGTTGTGAAGGACGTTGAATAGCAGACACAATATCCGGGAGTTCCTGCGAAGTCGAATAGGGAGCCACTTGAGTATCTTGCGAAAGTTAGAAACGTGATCATACTTTTTAAGGTTAAAAACAAAACGAATGCCGATATTTTGCAAACGCTCAAGTTTATTTAAAAGCTCCTCAGTAGCATCCAAATAACAGGCATCAGCGTAGTCTATGATGGGCTGTATGAGAGTTTGAGCAAGGGAGATTTTGGTGTTCAAGGGCAAGAAGCTCTGGAGGCATTTCAACGAATGGAACGTGTAGTGCACTTTGCGACTGACTTGAGCAACATGGGCAGTCCATGATAAGTGAGAGTCCATGGTCACCCCCAGGTTTTTAACCGTATTTGCGTATTCAATCTGAACACCATTCAGACAGAGTGGAGACAGCGACGCAACATCGAGCCTAGTCCGCATATACCTACCACCGATAATTATGGCCTGGGATTTCTTAGGGTTGATTTGCAGCCCAAAGGACCGCGACCACTCGCTAATACAATCCAGGTCTCTGTTCATGGCAGACACGGCGGCTTCCGCATCTTGCCTTAAGAAATTATTGTAAAGCTGCAGATCGTCGGCATAGAGATGGAAGTGGGAAGAGATGACTCTGGTGACAGAGTTAATGAAAATAGAAAAGAGAAGAGGAGAGAGGACGCCACCCTGGGGTACGCCCGCGGTAAGAGAGCACCAGTCGGAATACGAATCATCGAGACGAACCCGCTGCGAGCGGCCTTTAAGATAGGAGTCGAACCAACCAATAGTAGAAAAAGAAAAATTGAAAGATTTAAGGATCCCTAGAAGGATATCGAAATCAACAGAATTAAAGGCACTGCTAAAGTCCAGAAGTACAAGTAAGGTGAGAGATTTGTGGTCCATAGCCCAGCGGATGTCATCGGTAACCTTTAAAAGAGCCGTTACTGTGCTATGGCCAGGTCGAAAACCTGATTGGAAAGGATTAAGAAGGTCATTAGAAGATAGAAAAGCAGAAAGTTGCTGATGAACAATGTGCTCAAGAACTTTAGAGAGATATGGAAGGATAGAAATGGGTCGATAATCAGTCGGTGAGACCGGATTAGGAATTTTGGGTAAGGGGATGATATGGGCTTGTTTCCAGGCCTCAGGAACAGTACAAGAAAACAAGGAGAAATTAAAAATGTGGGTCAAGATAGGAAGTAATGTGGGGAGGATAGGGGAAATCATTCTTAAGCAAAGATTATCATTACCAACTGCAGAGGAGGAGATAGCGCAAATAGATTTTTTGACCTCATTTTCACTTACAGGACTTAGCTCGAAAGAAGGACACTGCGGCACTGGCAAACAGGAAAGTTTATTCAAAGTAGCTGATTTGACGTGCGGATCCAACGTAACAGGGGGATATGAGAAATGTTTGTTAAGAGCACACACGTCAGTGTCATTACTGGAAGCAACTGGACACTTACCAATGCCGACAGTTTTTAGAAATTTCCAGACTTCTGCAGAGTTGCGGTTGTCGAGAGAATTATGGAAGTAGCGTTTCTTTGCATCTCTACACATACGACTGCAGCGATTACGCAGTACCTTAAACGCATTCAAGTTGCGCTCGGAAGGACAGCGTTTAAACCTCCTTTTGGCTCTGTCCCTACATGCCATCGCATCTTTAATGGCAGGAGTAAGCCAGGGAGCCGGAACATACTTGACTTTGACTCGACGGACAGGGGCATGACGATCGTATAAGCTAAGTATTGTATTATTGAAAATGCGAACCATATCATTGACACAAGAGCTCTCCAAGACGTCCGTCCAGTCGATGCTACCAGCATCACGTAGCAATGCCTCCAGATCTATGCCCTTGTAGTTCCTAAGGAAAATATATTGCGGCTTACGCTTGGGAGGGCGAATCCTGTAGGACATAAAGATGAAATCGTGGTAAGAAAAACAGGCAGTGAGTTGTCCGTGGACAGATACATTATTAGTATTAGAGACGATCATCAGGTCCAAAAGAGAAGGGGTGCAATTAGGGAAATGATGAGTAGCAGAAAGAGGCAGAATACTAAGGTTAAAAGAAGATAAGAGAGATTGAAGTTTGTGAGTACGACTGTCATTTTTAAGAAGGCAAGTATTAAAATCGCCCATCAAGACTACGTGGTCATAAGAGGGACAGAAATCATTTAAGAGCGAATCAAAAGAGTCAAAGTAATCGATACTGAGGTTAGGACTGTACAGTAAGCGCTCAAAAGTGCATGAGCACGCTAAGAGTCGTATTGCTGTGAACACGCGGTATAGCTCGTACATTTGTATTCGTAAGCAACACGATACACACACCACAGATAACGCAGTTACACGAAACAACAATATATTTCCGTCGCTTTAAACATGCTAGCACACACGCACTATGCGCGTGAACTTGACCAGTTAATGGCATTGCTAAAATTCGATAGTAACTTAACAAGTGCAGATAGCAGAAAGCGTTAAGCGTTGGTATGGAATTCAAACTGCCTCAGGTTCTAATCTCGTGAAACACAGTGCGGTTTTTTGCAAATATTATTATTTTTGTTTTCGATAATAATATTTTTTAAATATTGCTGCTTTTTTATGTTGTTATTGCAATAAAGGTTTTAGAATAAAAAATGCGTGAATAACAAAATTAAAAAAAAATATTTTTATTCGTTATATTTATTTTACGTAAGTTAATAAACTGCTACAATTATTTATCATTACTTCAGCTGAATAAGATGTGAAATAGATGTCAAGAAACTTAGAAGCAGTTTGTATTATTTAGACATATTTCAATTATGAAATATTTTAAATTTTTTATGGATTTTTTCACCATAAATATTAAGCTTTGATCATGGTCGAAGTAATTAAGTAATAAATAAGAATATTAGACTACTTAAAATGTAAAAAACTACTTACAGAATAGGTAATTTTAAGGTTAAATATGGGCAGTTTGTTTATATTTTATTTGTATTAATTATTTTACATTTTATTTGACTTTAGTAAATATTGGTTGTTATTGAGGTTAAAGCTTAAGTATTCATTTTCTTTACGAAAAGAAGATTGAAACTAAACCTCAAATTTTTATCCTAAAATAATACTATTACTAAAATAATATTAAACAATTTCGGTATATCTGCAAGAAATACGACAAACACCTTATTGAAACGTGCTTAAAAATTCGTTACCATAAATTCATGCAATAACGAATTTGTTGTTTATAGTTGGTACGGTCAATATTTTAAGGTCAAAAACGGTTTTCTAGCTGGTCTTCAGTGATGCAAGCCTTCAGAGTGCACGGCGAACGGTTCATAATGACGTGTTTTTAATAATTCAGCAAAATGTCTCGTTGGTATGAAACCATTTGTTTCATTCACCATTTGACGTCGCTGCTACTCGATAATAAGCCCCTTCCTCATATCTCTTAACCCTCACAGTATTTCTCTAGAACAAAGAAAAACATTGTTTTTATTACACATAATACCTTATTATTTATTATTCACTAATCGAATTAAACCTCACAATGAATTTAAAACTTTAAAGGCATCTTCTGTCTCAACAATACCTCTGTTCTATCAACAATATCCTTGATTAAGATTTATGTTTAGTAAAATATGAAATATATTAATGATAACACTCACACTTAGTCCGGTTTCATTAGATATTCACTTCACTTTTACGCAGCGCAATAATATTCTCTGATCTGATCTGATCTCTTCAATATATTTTATGCCTGCTTTTTGATAATAATAACCACAACACTGCGCTAAATACTCGTCACCAATATTATCCACGAACCAAAAAAGTTCTATTAATTAAATACTCGTAACAAACTGCATCTACCCCACAGAAATCGAAATAATTTACTTAGTTTTTTGTGGTCTACCTGCTAAACTTTAATATTTATGTGAACAAGACGAATGAAACTAAAAACGAATGATGATTATTGAACTAGTCATTGGTTGCAGACAAAGTGAGTGTGTGTGTGTAATGTGCGTGTCTACAGTATTGTAACAACTTATAGAAGAAGGTCGTAAGTCAAACCGAAGCGTCAGTCTATTGCTTTGTGAGATTGCTCATGGACTTTTGGTCGGTACTGTACATCACTCCAAGAAACATTTTAACGTGATGCAAGGAAATTTCTAGAAAAAGATGCTCCGCTGACCCCGAGTAGGAAGATGGTGATGTGCTGATAATCTTGTAGGGAATATCAGTCCGCAAGTAAATGGCAACACCACCACCACCCTTCCCAGTTCTATCATTACGGATAAGAACAAAGCCAGGAAGGGCAAAGTGAACAGATAAAAGAGAGGGTTTGAGGAAGGACTCCGAGATCAGCAAAGCATCTATATGTGCACTGTTAATGGAAGCCAGAAGATCAGAGTAATGGCAAGCAACACTCTGGGCATTGATGTGGGCTATGTTGAGATTGTTGGGGAGGTGGGAAAGCAAAGAAGAAATCTGATCGCCAAGAGTGAGAGGAGAGGAAGAACCACTCGCCGCGCTAAGGAAACTGCTAGAAGAGGAAGAACATGAGAAAAAATTAACATCAAGGTCCGTATCAATCATAGTTTGCAAAAGTTATAAAATATATAAGAATAAAATACCAAAAAAAAAAAAAAAAAAAGAATATCAAAGCTACTAACTACTTAAGTGCATAAAAACCTAACAATATTACTTAACTAATATATACGCTTAACTAATAAAACCACCTATTTGCTCTTATAGATATACATTTTAACACAACATTTATTATTTGACATAACAAGACATAAAAAAAAGAAAAAATACTTTAACAAAAATTTTGAAAATACTAAAAAGACTATGAGCCACAACAATAAGACACAGACTATGACAACCGCCGTGAAACGAAACGTAACATCAGGAGCAAAAAATGACACTGACAGGACGTCATATACAAAAACACAAAAATAAAACAATCTACCGGCAAGTTATGTTGCGAGAAAAGATAAACGAAAAGTAAATACTATGGGTAGATTAATAAAAGGGGAAATCAAAAATTCAAAGTGTACCTACCAACTTAACACAAATGTAGATATTACAAAGCGGTCAGTGTAATACATGCAAACTTAGCGACGAGCCTTCCTTACATTTATTGCATGTTGTAAAATTATGTTATTGACTTAAACCTGTAAGATAAGGATAATTTACAGGGTTTTGATACGGATTTCATAATAACTTACAGCTGATGTAATTTTTAGTGCATGATGCACCTAGCAAAAATAACAGATGCACCGTGGCACCGAATTTATTAATTTAAGAACTAGGGACCCGCCCCTGATTCAACATCAAGATTTCCTTAATATATGTAAGTTTAATATGAATGTATTAACACAAAAACTTTTCGGAATAAATTATCTAAATAACAGTGAAAACCGCATCATAATCCGTTGCGTAGTTTAGGAGAACAACGCGGACACACATACAAACACGAAAAACGACAATAATTGCATTACATGTTGTAAAATAATGTTATTAAATTAAACCTAAGTACCTGAAAGATAAGGCTTTACAGACATGAAAAGCGACTTTAATTTATAATATATGTGTCACGGCTAAAACCCGAAGTGCGGCTATACCTAGTTTTAGCCGGCTACAATTAGGTGCGACCGGTAGCAGTTGGTTAAATTTAGTTGTGGCAAATGAAAATGGCTGAAAGGTAGGTTAGGTTAGGTTAGAACTGTGACCACATAACACACCGCACGAGCCGAGCGAGCGCAGCGAGCGGTGCCGCGGCAGCGGCCGGCGAGTGCCATTTAGGCAAGTTTAACCAACTGCTACCGGCCGCACCTAGTTGTAACCGGCTAAAACTAGGTGTAGCCGCAATTCGGGTTTTAGCCGTAACATATGCATAAATATAGAAATAGAAGAAATTCATAATGTATACTTTAATGTTCAACATTGGATTAGTTAGATCAAGAAGGAAAAACGGTGCTACAAGTTAGCAAGTAAATGATTAGCATAAAGCATTATCAGCCTGTAATGTTCCCACTGCTGGGACACAGGCTTCCTCAGGCTTTCACGCGGGCCCAGTGCGGGTTGGTAGATGTCACATGTCTTTGAATTTTTGGTTCTAGGACATGCCGGTTTCCTCACGATGTTTTCCTTCACCGTTTTAAGAGCAGTGGTGGAGGAGCTCGTGGCAAAGTAATAATAGCCGCACGGTTTGATCCATCTGGTTAAGCTACGCTTGCCGGGGTTGGTCTGTGGATGGGTGACTATCTTAACATACAGAGACTCCTCCGTGCCTCAGAAAGTACGTTAAGCCGTTGGTCCCGGCTGTCATTCGTGGATCTTTGACGGTCGTTCCGGGTCGTCAGAAGCCCGAAAGTCTGACAACCAGTCTTGCCAAGGGGTATGGTATTCCCCAGTTACTGAGTTGCGGAGGTCAGATAGGCAGTCACTCAGTTTAAAATACGGTATTCAGCAGCATCGTTGCGTTGGGAAAAGGCTAGGCAGATTGATTGTTTTGAGAGCAGTGGTAATGAAATTATTAAACAAAGTAAAGCCAGCTTGGGTTCGAACCCACGACCTTACAACTCGTAAGTCGGGGCCGTTACCACTGGGCTACCAATGCTACAGTTGGATTGACTAGTCTAAATTCTTTCGCTTTCCAAATCGCCTCGGTAAGCTTACGTTTGCGTTATTTACTAACACGAACAGGTAATCCTATATACGAGTATAATCCACGATGTTAATTATCGTACCGAATCAAAATAATCCCAGCTTAAAGCAATGGCTGCTGATATTCTGATAAGTTTGTTTTCATCCTAATTATGTTCGTTTTCTTAACGACGTCATTTAGAAACGTGAGTTAGGTTCATAGCGGTCTTTAGAGGCGGGAAAATAACTTGACGAGTCATGACTTAAGGCTATCTTAGAGGCTTAATTAATAATACACATAACATAACGCTTTGTTTCCCCGAAGGGTTGGGCAGAGGTGTCTTTGTAGCAAGTACACCCACATTTCGCCAGTTATGTTTAAGTCCCATGTAATAGGGGGCGAGCCTATTGCCATCAACCGGCCACAAATCCAGACTCCGAGCTGCTACTGAGAAATTTCAGATAGAAAAACCCAATAACACTTTGCCCGACCCGGGAATTGAAACCAGGACCTCATGCTCAGCAGTAGCAATGGATTAACGAGGCAGTAGGCGAAAATATCTTTGAAAATGAAAATAAAACCTCAATGCCTATTACTTACTGCATTTGCTACTGTAGATTTAACAACCAGTGCATTATGCAATCGGTACACTTATGTATACTTTTTGCAACTTTTACATAACATACACAGCATTTGATGAGCAACAAGTCATGGCTTGCGATATTTGAATGGAACTTATAACCTAAATATTTTTAATTAAAACCTTTAAGACTTTTTCACACTAAGGACCAATGAGGGGTTTTCATTAAAATTGACGTCACGAGTTGCGCCACTTTGACAAGAGATCTTCCATTTCGAAAATGAATATAAAATACATAATTATGATGACGTTCATCATTCGTTTCGTTCATTCGTTCATCATTCAGGTTTAATGAAGAAAATATAGCCGCTTTGACATTTTTGACAGGTGCCCGGACCTGACGTTTTAGTGCTGTCACCTAGTGAACCTCATTTCAGAAAACCCTCATCGGGACTTGTGAATACTCGTAAAAAGCCCGTATTACCCAAAAAATCGAAACCGCAGCTTTATGCATATGCGCTGATCCTCATCATTCTAGAGGCTTTATCCCAAAATGTGTTCTTCCATACTTCTCTGGTCATCTCAGTAGTCCTAGTATAATTTCACACACTCCATTCCTCGTTTCTGGTCACATCCAAACCCAAAACTTTCCTCACGATATTTTCCTCATTCCTCAGCATAACATACAACGACAACCGACAACTTTTCAGTCACCATTGCTGCTTTCAGACGTTATATTGGGTGAAATTGAATTAATGGGCATCCTCTTAAGGGGTCATTGTACTCATCATTATGAAAAAGCTTCAAGCTTTGGGACCGACGCTGAAATCGCGAAAAAAAATCTGCTGTTCCCTACATTTATGTTCTCATAGCTCGTCAAAATGTCGAGATTTTTTATTCGCAATTTCAGGGTTGGTCCCATAGTGGTATAAGCTGATTTATACAAAGTCAAATTAAATTAGCTAGGAAAACTCCGAAGACGTGACGGGTATCGATATCTAAACATGACCGAACAATTTTTTTTTTAAATTTTATGAGTTTTTTTGGGGTCATCAACCGCAGGTACTGTGGTCAATGGAAATATGAATTGAAAAACAAGTACAATTATAAAAACCCCGACACAAAAATTTCCTCATTTCTCTTTCCTACTCCATCACCAGATTCTGTTCACCATCTATAACCTATTCATTGAGACCATTCCAATGAGCCCAAACACGATACCTGTGCTGTAATTTGGTAAGGGAGTTGGGTATCCTGCAAATTCCAGGTGATACTGCAGCATCACTTTAAGGTTACTATGTTCTTCTAATCTAATATCATTGAAGTAACAGAATACCAAATTTCAAATCGATCAGGACCTGTGCAATATACTCACATCCATTCGTCAACTAGAAAAGATTTGATAATCTTCAAACGGCTGAACCGATTTTGATTTAAAAAAATCTAAGAACCATCGATAGAAAACCTGCTTTCAAATAAAAAAAAAAACATTCAAATCGGTTCACTCGTTTAAGAGCTACTTAAAGTAACAAAAAGAATCCCAAAAAAAACCGGCCAAGTGCGTGTCGGACCACGCACAATGAAGGGTTCCGTAGTTGGGATGAATTTATCCCAAAAACAAACATAACTTTGTAGTTGATGAACATGTTCTCCCATACGGAATGTATGGGAAAACATGTTTTTGCAACTGCAAAGTTAAGTTGGTCGATTATTACTCGTTAACTTGTAAAGCCACATGTTCTCCCATACGGAATGTATGGGAAAACATGTTTTTGCAACTGCAAAGTTAAGTTGGTCGATTATTACTCGTTAACTTGTAAAGCCTACTTAGCTGTGATGGTTTTCCTTTTAATTTCGTTATATAAACTACTGATGTGATTTTTTTCACAGACCCAAAACCAACCATTTGGCTGGCAGGGGGGGGACACTTGACTCTTAACAAAAATTAGCACTTTAAAGCTTAATATTTCGCAAACGGATCCCTGAATCCAAAAACGGTTTTGACAAAACTCACAATGTTTTTGAAGGACCTTTCCAATGATACCCCACACTATGGGATAAAAAAAAACATCGCCATTTTACGTGTACCTACCCTAAAAAAAAATGTTTTTCATAATTTTGTTTTACCACTTTGTCGGCGTAATTAATATGTATACTTATGCCAAATTGTAGCTTTCTAGTACTAAGGGTCTCGGAGCTAGACCGCGGACAGACAGACAAACAGACAGACAGACGGACATGACGAAACTATAAGGGTTCCTTGTTTAGTACGGAACCCTAAAAAAATTTTTTTTTTGGCTTTTTTGAACTTGTATTTAATTTATATTCTTGATTGTCAACGGACTTCGGCCTGTTAATTAATATCATTAGCAGTTAATAAGACTGCCATTTACATAACTCCTTATCACGAGCTTGATAACAATTTAGCAGACTTTGGACCAGTCCATTTGCGTACCCTTGGTTATATCCTCTACGATTGGTTAATATTGTTAATAGATACTAATTTCAGGGATTACCTTGTTGAAAAGGTTGCAACATATATACTTAAATCTAATCCTATTTCTGTTCTTTTATGTAAAATTATCTTGCTGTGGAAGAGCGGAGTCCCTAATACAGGCATTTTTTGCTTTAAAGGAGGCTCCAATCACTAACCTGTTGTCATGTTTTGGTTCAGAAATAAACATTTTTTATTTTTATTGATTTGAAAAATATGGATTGCTATAAGCACAAAAAAATATATATTATGTGACATAAATGTTGGATAGTCTTATGGTTATGTTAAACTAAAGAAAAGTTCATAATTAAATTATTGAGATAGTTTAATTTATCGCCCCATTTGTTTTTAGAACGACATCATCTATTTCTCAAAATATCATTGATTTCAGGACATCCCTTTAACCATTTTTGGATCCAAAAACCAATCGACACGACAAACACTAATGTTTTTAGGGTTCCGTACACGAAGGGTGCCAAAAACCGTATTACTTTCGCTTTTCGACCGTCTGTCTGTCTGCGGGTTGTATCTCATGAACCGTAATAGGTAGACAGTTGAAATTTTCAGACAGATTGTGTATTTCTATTTCCACTGTAACAACAAATAATAAAAGAAAATAAAGTTAATAATTTAAGGGGGTCCCCATACAAGTAAAGTGTTTTTTTTATTACTAAATTGTAAACGTGGTGTTAAACATTGTACGGGGTGGTTTGGAACCCTTCGTGCGCGAGTCCGACGCCCACTTGGCCGGTTTTTTTAAATTATTCTTTTGTACAAAGCTACGTGTGCCGGACTAAAAGAACAAGGTAAACAAATGTAAGTAACAAAGCATTTTGTAAAGGAAACATATTGTTTAATTTATATCTTTGTTTTACACGGAAACACATCCTTTGTGATTCACACGTTCTTTTTGTTTTTTTAAATACTGTATCAATATTACATAATATTTTTTGTGACAAGCCGTGTACCCGATGGGATTTGATTAAAGTTTAGAAAAGTGCCGCCTCGATTGGGGTAGGGGAGGGGTGGAGAGGGGGTTAGTTAGATCCCCCCCTCACCGGAGATACATAGTTTTTGTAAACGATTTATTAATATGACATTAATCTCCCGCTTCCTCAAGCTCGCTAGGCTTGGCTTACGTATGTTTTTTTTTTATTTACCAAAAAATCTTTTTTTTTTCGTCTCCAGCAAAAACAAATCTTGTGGAGAGTTCATGAGACCCTCTAGAACCCCTAAATAACCTCACATTCTTTCTAGCGAGGCGGCACGTTACTAAAATCCAACCCGATTTTTATTATGTAGATATAGGTATATACCTGTATGTACTTCAATTGTTATTTTGTACAAAAGCCATTGGATTTTTTTCCCTGAAAGAATGAGGAAGAATTCCAATGTCCAGATTGCCACACGAGTATCCTATATCCCATACGTATCAGTATTTGTCAATAATAACATATTTTATGAATGAATCTTTCAACCAGGCAGCGCCCGCGCCCACTGTGAAAATACTTTTTAAATGACACTAGACTGTATGAGTGACGAACGTATTTAATAAATATGGAGACAACTGAGAATGTTTTCTTTCTCAGTATTTAAAACCGTGTAAAGTAACACAAATATTGACGCAATTGACAAATTCTTTCTCACACAACAAAGCTCAAGTTCACAGTAATTGGACTCAATCGAGGCATTTACTCGATTGTTCGAAGTCTCTCATTATTCTGACAATATGAATGTCGCATGTCGTCAGTAATTCAGAATTTCTGGGGCTCGTGGCTAAGTAATAACAGCTGCACGGGTCGATCGATCAGGTTGAACTACATTTGCCGCGGGCGGTCCGTGGATGGTTGACCATCTTTACATACCGAGACCCCTCCGTGCCTCGGAAAGCACGTTAAACCGTTTTGTCCCGGCTGTCATTCGTGGATCTTTGACAGTCGTTATGAGTCGTCAGAAGCCCGAAAAACTGACAACCAGTTTTAACAAGGGCTATCGTATTACCCAGTAACTGGGTTGTGGATGTCAGATAGGCAGTAGCTCCATGTAAAATACAGGTATTCAGCTGCATCCGGACTGGAAGCCGACTCCAACATAGTTGGGAAAAGGCTAGGCAGATGATTCATATGAACCTTGACTTCGAAGGCGAGTGATTACAACATTACATCCTCGGGTCATGGGATGTTACTATAATTAAGGACGGCGAGAACTTCCCAAAATTTCCTCATACGGGCATAAGAATTAACAGGTGTTATAAAATACTGTGCGAGTTTTATAAGAAGTAATATATATATATATTTATGCGTAATTACTTGTTTTGGCTGAGTATAATTATTTAATTTGTCTTGAGAACCGAAATTATAATTACAGCTACGCCGGACAAAAAGTACTTATCTGCTAGTACAGCGTAATTTCGGTGGTTACCTCAATATTCGAAGGTCGTAGAAGAGGAATCATTTTCTATATGTGTGTATCCGTGTGCTTCCGGACGGCCCCTCATAGGTCATTTATAAACTACTTGACTGATTTTGACACATGTGTTGTCGTTTGATCCGTTCAATCATTCTGATATCCCGAGTGTCAAGGGCGTTGTTTTCCGTACGTAATGAATTATTTATTTAAATTAAACGAAAATGTTCTACATATAGGACATGTAGGTATCGGAAAAGGAAGTACAATCGACTTTGTGGAAACTAACTTGTTGAACTACAAATAAATTTATTACGCCTTAAAGCGTTCTTAAGTCGTAAACAGGTACTAAAGCCACAGTCTTTGTATTCATAAAGAAATAAATTGTGCAAATATCCCTTCATTCTTCAAAGCATATGCTCGTGTGAGGTCAATGTACGAAATCGCCGACAAAGTGGGCGTGTCTGTACGTAACGGTTATCGAATTATTCATAGATGCTCTCTAGATCTAGCTAATAAATATAAATAAGCATTATCTTGTGCGTGCATGGAAACCTATTGAATCGGAAAATGTTTTTGTGAGAGTTTTTGTAAATTACTGGTAAATGCAAAAGCAGCTGGGAAATATAAAGCGGAAGAATGCATTTACCCAAGGACTATGGTGTGGAGAAAAATGGCTTGGATTTCTCATTGAATGGATGAAGAAGAACTAGAATTACAAAGAAAGAAGAAAAGTAAGGATTATCTGAGGAAAACCTACGCAGATCAAAAAGTAGTGAAGCTCGAGACGAAAAGCAGAAGAATAACCAAGAAATAGCACTCAACAGTAACAAGATAAAAACATTACACAATCCATTGAAGAAGAATCTAAAAACCATAATGATAGTTCATCAGGTTCATAAAACAACATGTATTTATTTAAAGCTGTCGAAATACAACGACGCGCTCAAAAAAGTTGCACCCGTTAGGCACAAAAACCAAATTTCTATATACGCAATGGCACCAAAACTTTACAACAAATTACCTAATGAAATTGTGTCAAGCAACAGCATGAATGAGTTTAAACGTAAGCTTTTTAAATTATTAACTAACAAGGCGTATTATTCTGTTAATGAATTTAAATAATATTTTTATAATTTTACATCTGTCTGTTTAAAATGTTCCTATTTAATTTATTATTGTATACGAAATTGTGACTAAATACTACCTATTTGTTTATATGACGTCTTAATTTATTGACATTTTATTATTATTATTAGCCATTAGTGTTTGGCATGAAATTGTGACATGTAATTTTCTAGACTTTATTTTATTAATGCGAAATTATGATTTTTCTTTGTAAAACATCTGTATAATTTTTATTCTATGTTCACAAAATTAATAAATGAATTGAATTGAATCAACCATTTTACTAATCGATCCTCTTAGTAAAAAAGAAAACAATAGCCAAATCTTTCACAATAAAATTGCATGACTCATACATAATAGTAATAAGTTTTGAAACAGATGCAAGACGTTCTAAGCGTGACCTAACATTGTGAGAAATGTACTTGAACTCGATATTATATATGCGGTTGCAAGAGCTAAAACTCATCATAATACAAAAGTTACTAGTAGTATCTACATCGTTTTTTTTTAATGTGTACGTTGCCTAGCACCTAATGTTATATAATAAATTAATCTTTATTTTATTACATATGATATGCGAAATCGAGGTCAGGAGATAATCAAATTAGACAGTTAGCTGCAATTAAAACACCGTTTCGAATATTACGTATGTAGAATATTTGGATGATATCACTTATACTACCATAGTGTTTTGATCAGAATTTCTTGACTCATTATAAAAATAAATTCCTGCAATTTCAAAATATCAAAATGTCGTTGCTGAAGTACGACGTTCGTCAGATGCGTTTTCCATTACTTCCTTAGATCCCAATCATAAATTAAAAACTAGAAAGTTAGCAACCAATAGTAGAGCTGTACCTTGACACCTTGTCTTTGGTGTGAAGACGAAGCGGGTCGCGTCTCTAGCATTCACACCACGCACGGCCGCAGGGAGTACCGTAAGGTCGGTATTACATTTGTAAATTACAGAGTAATTCAAAGATAACCGTATGGAAGGACCACTTTGTACAGTATACGAAAATGAACTACCTAGCATGCAGAAGTCGTTTAAATGGAAGAGCCCATAAATTATGCCCGTTCACTTGCACCCTTGATGATCTGAACAAGGCCTCTAACGCCACAAAAAACGTGGCCATCGACTGGGTCCAAACAATATAGAATACAAGCAAAATTTCGCGCATTTTTTTTGGGTTTTTACTTAATATTCTTTAGTTCATTAGCTATCCACATATAAAAAATATTTGGTCTAGGTCTTAAGGTGGAGGCGTGAAAATTGATTCGCTGTTACAATGTATAATGATGATATGCAATAAAGATTTGATTTTTTTTTGATAAAATAGATAAGCAATACCCGGTTAGACTGCAAGCCGACCCCAACATACTAGCTAGGCAGGCAGATGATGACGATGAGTTAAAGATTTATCACAAACACGAAAAGAAAAACGGACAATCTTAAAAAAACTACTGCCGTTAAGAGTTAATATTGTTTTTTTTTTGTAGTTTGTTCAATCCGCAATGGGCCCGCGTGGTGGATTACGGCCCACCCACTCCCTCTCACCGAAAGGAGGCCTGCGTCCCTGCAGTGGGAACATTATAAGCTGATTATGATGATGTTATGGGGCAAATATTTACTTTGATTAGTGTTTTGTATCGACCGTATCAACATAAATGTATGAAAGTATTGTTATCTCGAATCTTCTGTGTGTATTTATTTCGTGCGCTAAATCGCGAGTTATGCGGTCTTCTGCATATAAGGACCTCGAAATCCGAGTCCTAAAAAGTGAGTAATATCTATATTATATTCACTTCGAACCTACAATGATATCCTCCGGTCTACTCTATGAACTTACCGTGAAATCTTAGATGAAGTGAACTGTCATTCCACCGGATTGACATTAATGACAGCTCACTTCAAAATCAGTGGTTTTTTTAGCAGCAATTAATTTTACTTAGCTTCCTCTTAATTAACGCTATTATCTCTTGTTCTAATCTAGTAGGTTAACTTGGAATTGACGTTCAATTGCATAATACCTCAATGAGAATTGTTACTTTGCTATATGTATACATATAGCGTTTGTTATAAGGCATATACATGAATCATGTATATGTTATGATTGCTGTGAATCGGCCTCATAAGATTGAAATGAAAATAATGTCAACTAACTAAGAAATTCACTGGTGCATACACGGCTACACATCAAGCTATACACTTCCAGTTTATGCTGATCTCGCATTGCATAGGATTTCCGTACAATGCGAGGTCAGCTTATACTGGAAATGTATAGCTTGATGTGTAGCCGTGTGTACATTATTAGTAGTGCTCGAGTCTTAAGTTCCTACAGCGACTATTTGTGATTCTGAAACCTAGAACAGTTGGATTTTTGCTTAATTTTCTGTCCTCTCTCACTGGTGACAGCTAAAATTTTCGCCATAACCCGATGTTAGCAGTTAATAGGGATTTGACATTTGCTAAGTAGTCGCACGGGTCGATCCATCAGTTTAAGCTACGCTTGCCAGGTTTGGTCCGTGGATGGGCGACCATCTTTACATACCGAGACTCCTCCGTGCTTCGGACGTAAACCCGTTGGTCCCGGCTGTCATTCGTGGATCTTTGACAGTCGTTACGGGTTGTCAGAAGCCCGAAAAACTGACAATCAGTCTTAACAAGGGCTATCGTATAACCCAGTTACTGGGTTGTGGAGGTCAGATAGGCAGTAGCTCCATGTAAAATACAGGTATTCAACTGCATCCGGTTAGACTGGAAGCAGACCTCAATAAAGTTAGGTTAGGCTAGGCAGATTGAGAGGGTTTGATTGTTTTATGAGTATGTCCATATCGCCCTCATAGGGGCATAAACTGTTGGATTTCCAAGTTTGAACGCTATTTTTGTGATACTCTCTAGAAAACCGTTACGGGAGTTTCTACTGCAGAGCTGAGTTTACATTTTATAACCTCAATAATTATGATTGCCTTTACAAGTGCAGGCGGCATTAGACGCTGTAAACGTGGTTACGCCAATTACTTCGGGTATGATTATACGTAGGTACGAGAGGACGTTGCCCAGACATGTGAGTATTAGGAACTGTGAAAACTGATGATTTTTTTTAATTCTGCAATTTGTAGAATTGTTTCTGTGTGTTTTCGTTGTTTGGACTTGTTTTTTTTTCCTATATTTTAAGCTTTCAGCATGCGTTAAAGTAATAAATGACTTTTCAAAATATGAAATTTTATTGTATCATAATGAGATTTCGAGACGTTGAACAGTAAACAATATTTTAAAGATTATGATGTCAACGACCGTTTACAATAACAATATCTCCGATAAGATAAATGTGTGCTGTTAAATGAAAGGCATATCAATACCTAACTAAGAACTAGGAGAAGAGACAAAGATCTTATAGTCAACAAAGGTAATATCCGCAGTAGGACAAATATTCAAGACGTAGGGCTACGGGTAGTGGCTCTGACATGAAGGTGGGCAGGACACTTGGCTAGAAGTAGTGATGGCGGGTGGAGCAGAGCCCTAACGGAATGGTTGCCGAGAAACAGTAGAAGGAGCGTTGACAGACCAACAACTAGTGGACGACCTACAGAAGATCACAGAGAAGATCTGGATGAGACTCCACCATAATGAGACTATACCAGGGAAGCATGGCACAAAAGGAAGGAAGCGTATACTCTGCAGTGGGTGGAACAAGGCTGGCCAATGATGATGATGATGAGGTACGTCGAAAGCGGTGCAATGATTGCATATATGATTTTATTAGAGCCCAAGAACTTCCTCCCTATAACATCTTTATATCACCACGATGGCAAATCAAAAAGCAGTCTTTATTTATTGGTAAATCAAACTACATTTAAATAAAAGAGGTTATGTGGTCATTGTCACAAAGTGGGACCAGAACGCGTTCGGATTCTTTTCTAAAAGATGGGTTTCAGACGGCAATCGACAGGGATATATTATGTAGAAGCAAGGAAGGATGGTCCTTCCCCTGTAGTACATATTATATTAGTGGGTCTCTAAAAACTTGTACTTAAGGGGACTACAGGAGCTAAATGCAAGTTTTATTTTGCCTAAAAGTATATGATCCACTGCAGTAAACAAAATATATGATATTCTTCAGGATAATTATATGCTAGTTAGATATATGTGTGTTGAAATCATAATACAAATTATTTGATATGATGCAAAAAAAATCACTAAGATATTGGGATATAACTACCTATGAAATTGGCGTTTTTTTTCTCACAAATAGAGAACCTCGTCACTTCTATGATTTAAAATATTCATCAATTGCTTGGTATAGTTGGTATTATATCGAATAATGACCATCATAGACAACTACCAATAGTAAAAAAACCTTACTACTTATAATTTTCTAAACATAAAAAATACCTTAAAAATTACTCCTCATTTTGTTAGCAGAAATGACCACTATTTGTTTGGCAAAACTTATTTTTGTCGCTTAATTTAATTGGCATATTACGTTAACTTAGTTTTTAAACATTAGTGCATAAAAGTTTTAAAACATTAATGTTCATGGTTGTTATATAAATTAGGAAAATGTTGGTATTAAAAATGCAACTTCTTTAAATTCCAAATACTTCAAAAAAAAAATCTTTAACCATTAAAAACCATATCAATATACTTACATGCAAAAATTCAGATTTTTGTCAGATTATCCTACAAGCAACATAATTATTAACGTAATAGTGTTTTATTTTTTAGTACAATGAATAGATTTTTTGTAAATAGATAATTGCTTCATATTTTGCAATAAATTACCAGCGTTGTGTCACCGCGCTTCTCTTTCTTTTCTATACAGTCTGACGGTGACCGCGCTTTAGCTGTTGTCAGCTTCTTAATAATTAAATATTTTATTCGTAAAATATCTTGGTCTTTATAGCATTGTATATTGTATCAGACAAAGAAACTAGGTACGTAAATTGCCAAACGAACAAAAGGAACGTGCCGGTTAGGAACCGTTATCAGATAGTAAGTAATATATTAATATTATGAAATAAGTAATAGGTATTTTTGGGACATTGTAGGAGTAGGTACAGTTGTTGATTATTTTAAAGATTAATCACCGTCTAAATAAAACGTCTTAAGTGTTCATAATACCTCAGCTCAAATTCACTCTTTCTTTATCTCGCTCGCACACTACTGCTTGCACACTGAGTGAGAGTGAAAATGAGCGGCGGGCCCAGAAGGCTCCAAGGCGCCGATAGTTTTGGTAGTTTCTTTTAACGGTGAAAATAATGATAGTAAAAAATTCTACCTGCTTTATATTTGAAGTGGTTTATTGTTTGGTTTGAAGTTAATTTTGTAATTTTATTCTGTCTAGATTTTTTTATGGAATCGTTTTTGCCTCAAACGTAGTACTTAACATTAATCCTCATCTAAACCATACATTTATTTCAAAATTAATGCTGCAGTATTTTTGATATAACGAAGGATCGTACTAAGAAATTTGAGGTATTATAGACTCTTTAAGATAAAACAAAAGATTCTTGTCCCAAAACTCGTGTACTCACAATCTAATCATTTCACCACATTAGATCAAAGTTCTATTTTATGATTACCACCCACCTATTAATCTAGATTAAAAACATTAATCCCTTAGATAACATAATTATTACATCCTATTAAGTTGCTACCTAGAAACGGCACGTTATTTCCATATTTTAATAAGTTACCTTTATATTATTTGTTATCTTGAGGTTATCACTAGGAGAAATGTAGGTAATAATTATAATTACTGATATGAGCAGGAATTAAGATTAGGGTTTTAGAACGAAGTCACAGTATAATAAAGTAAAAGTATTATGTCTCGGCAGTGACCTTGAAATCATTACCTACGGCCGCTCGGTAGATAAGCTTTCCGCGTCCGTGCGTAACTGCGCACTGATACTGTTGCGATACACTGAAATTTCGAAGCACATCGTTTCGGCCGTTTCCTATGAAGACGTAACACTGTTACTTATTTATACTGTGCCAAGTTGGACGACTCTCGATTTGATATTTATCTGAGTAAAATTAATTAATGACTTAGCATCATTCTAGAATACTGAACTCCCGCTTTTTTTTACTTATGCCTTATTTGTACATTGTTTTTAAAACTTGTATAATCTCGAAAAATTCATCATTAAAGTAGGTACCTACTTATTAAATAGTTATCTTTGGGGTAATTATTATGCACTTGAATTCCTATTCGTTATGTTTAATTGAGATTATTATTCATTATTTAAGTGAAACATTGTGTGTAAAAGTTATTTAATCAACACAAAAATATTGTCCTCAAAATAAAAACAATATACCCAAGGATTTATGGCGCTCTTTAACGAGTCTGATACCCAATTTAATTTCATAATCACATATAATTAAGAACACATTACATTTTTCAAACCCCATAATGGTCAAAGTAATTTGATCAAACAGTCATTCCTATATAATTATGTCACGTATGTATCGAAAAACTAGCGGGTAGTCTCTAGGATATAAACTAGAGTCATTGACCTACACCGCAGCCAATCAGTTGGCGGATGGTAGACAAACATACCAAGCAAGTATTCGGCAAACATTGGCGATAGAACGTGGATTGTTTTTGTATTTCTGGACTAAGGAATTGAAAAAAATAAACCGACTACATAAAAAGCGAAGGTAACAAAATGATTAAGTAGAAAGTACCCAAGGCACGACCCTCTGACTTTTCGGATTCATGTGCGTATTGTATAATTATCACTTGCTTCAAAAACGGGGAAGGACATCGTGAGGAAACCGGCCTGGGAGATATTTCTCGACGGCATATGAAGCCAAGTCAGAGGCAGCTTTAAAACTCTGACACCAGCTAAAGGAACACGGGTGGGTTTTAGTCAGTAAGAGTCTGACTCGCCCTCCCGCTCCGCCCAGAGCGGGAGAAGTTATTTGATAATTTCCCAACGAAAAAAAAAAACAAATAGGTTAGTCACTAACCATACGAAAAAAAGAAGTAGAAACTAAATAAATCATGCTTTTAAATCAGCATCCCAATTGCGTAAGAGCGGTTCCGCACTACGTCCGATCCGAATCCGAGAAATATCGGTCTGAAGTAGCTAGATCCGTACCCTAATTGCGTAACTTATTTTCGTAAACGATTATGACAAATTTGTTTAATTTTGACAGTTCAACAACATTATTATTTACGTTGTTCAGCAGATTTTTTTTTCAACTTATGAAGCAATGGATTAGCAATCTCTTTCAAATCGAAACAAATTGTGATTGATCGTGTATTACGCAATTAGGGTACTGATCTTTGTTCTTTCGAATTTAGAGACTCGGAGGGCTTCCAGAAGACGTGACAATGCAAATTTAAAAAATACTTCTTAAGGCTCAGTACACGTTGGGCGAGCCCGTTGGCCGAGCGATACACGCAAATCACGTAAAAAGACCCAGTATACGTTGGCCGAGCGACGGGCTCGCCCAACGTGTACTGGGGGCTTTATCAGGCAGAGACGCAGACATCCAAAAAACATCTGATAATAAATCAGTTAATAAACCGACACAAAACAATATATTGGGAACAAAGCATCACTATCGGTAGTACAAAGTTCGTTTGATAAAGAACTGATACATCCGTTTTCACTAGAGGCCATAGATAATTCACAGAGCGTTCGTGAAACAATAGTCTTTTTTCTAAAACAATGATACCTACCATAATAATTATAGAAAGACCTTTACAGGTGTGTGAAACGTCATTTAATATGGAAACGTTCTTGTTTATAAATGTTTACTGCAGGATACCAGCCACTCTAGACACAGTAGACTCAATTACGGTAGAACCAACGCATCACAAACTAACAGATAACATAGGTAGAGGTATTAGAGAATCAATGGGTCATATAGGTTTACTGGAAAATCGGAGCATCAAGATCATGGAAAATGTAAACAGCGGGAATCATCAAAAAGAAAAGTGATCCAAACTGTTAACGTAAATACAGACGTAGATACAAATCACCTTCGGTTTATGGAAAACTGACGATCAACCCCTGATTTGCACGGGTGCAATGTACTGATGTGGCGACTCGACCACTGGCAACATGTAAAAACATCGAGATTTCTGTGCAATATCTAAGTTAAATATTAATGTTTTATACTCATAAACCTTCCGGAATAAACTTTCTAAATGGTGGCGAAAACGGTATCAACTAAGCGGTCACAAAAACGCCTATGTTTTATACTATGTTTAAGTAGATATTCTGGTCTGGATCAGGACCTTCTTCTTCGAGAAGAAGAAGAGAACCAACTGAAAAGCTGCGTGTTAGACGGTTACAAACAAAATAGGTAAACGCCTGGAGACCATGGTAGCTATGATATGCTAATTACCCAAAACTGATCTTTAAGGTGAATCCGCAGTTGTAGCCTTCTTTGTTCCATAAGAAAACAAATCTAACTTAGAGAGATGTATTAATGATTATAATTCTGTAAAAACATATCTGTTATAGTCGCGAATCACATTTTGATCAAGATATAACCTGACTTACAAATTGCAAAAAACGTAAGAAAATTTGAATTTCGCGGGCTATAACCGCGGATTCACCTTAAGCAATGCCTTCTTCCAGCAGTGGATACTTGGCCACAGATTTAAAGACAGGCGGATGATTTAGTCAATTATACGACTCACTGCAAGCTGGAAGGATCGAGTTAATAATGGTTTAAAAGCTTTTCGAGGTACAGCAGTATAACTGAAGATAAAAACAGTTTCAACAAGGCATCTCTAATTAGGTTTTTATTAATGCATTAGACATGACAACTAGGGATGGCGATCTGAGATCGATTAATCGAAGAATCGATTTTTCAGACCCAAAAGATCGATTTTTTAAATCGATATGCAGTACTGAATCGATTCAGTGAATCGATATTTCACCTTTGAAAATCGCCATTGGATTTTTTCGGCTTGTGAGCGCCTTTTTTCAATTGCCGGCAACGTCGCTTGGATCCCAGTAGACTTGACAGACTTGTTTTTGAAAAGTTTAGACCACTAGCAACATGTAAAAACATCGAGATTTCTGTGCAATATCTAAGTCGTAAGCTGATGTATCGATTCTTATCCTTGATGATCATTTATTCTGGTACCTTTCTTGTTTTTCATAAAATGGGTTTATATTCACATTATAAATGAAAACTTAAAAAAAGAATCGATTTTTTAGAAATCGATCTTTTGGTCCTCGATTTTTTTGTGAATCGATACATCAGCTTACGATTCGGATCGATTTAAAAATCGATCTTTTTCGGAAAGAATCGCCATCCCTAATGACAACTTCTCTGACAGATATACTTTTCGTAACGACAGCGAGTCATTTAGAAGTGACTTTTTGTTTATAGTTCATAGTCCAATGTCCAAAACGATTTATAGTTTTAACTTGTTTCCGTAGTTAGCTTGAGTCACACGATGTCGTTATTTTGAGCCAGGTCGAAGTACAGATTCAAGTTATATGATTGTCTATGTATGAAATTACCAATATTTGTACTCCATTTGAGACTGGAAGCACTAGAATTACAATATGAATATGATGTCCGGCAAACGTTACGTTAGATGGATATGTTAGCATTATAGAACAGCATTTTCTTGATAACAAAACAGCGATGATGACACAATGGTGCCGATTCCCTTGTTCACAAACTAAACTAAATTTAAGTTCAGTGCATCTTTTTCTTTCTATTTTATTAAGAAAAGGACAGAAGATAAGTTTTAGTTTAGTCCTGTCAAATTAATCAGCGCTTGACATAAATTGACGTAATTTTAGTGGGCAAGTTTTTAATCACGTCTAAACTTGTATGGAGTAGTGACAGACGCTGATTAATTTGACAGGACTAAACTAAAATGTATCTTCTGTCCTTTTCTTAATGAAGTAGAAAGAAAAAGATGCACTGAACTAAAATTTAGTTTAGTTTGTGAACAAGGGAATCAGCACCATTGTTTATCTAAAATCGTGATACGGGGTCTTTAAAGAGTGCCCGTGATTTCACCACTGGCCGTATATAAATATTGGGCAGTTATCGAAATGCATTTAGTTTGTCATCAAGTGTTGAGTCCTTTTATGAGATGACGTAACCTTACAGTCAGTGTTATCGCCCACGACTTTCTCTTCCAACCAAAACAAATGTAATAGGTATCAATAAATAGTACATTACTCGATTGTGAAAATGTGAGCCGAGGCGAACTCGAGGCACACATACGTGAGTCCATTAATGCCTGGTTGCGGCCAAGCCTTGTTTAGTACTTTTCTCAAATAATGTGCGGAAATTCAAACTAAGTAGGTACATTAATTATAAATTCCAGAATCAATGACGAACAAAGATAATTTTTCACGAGCCAATATGTTAATTTGTTTCTTCTTTACTTTAAACAGCTCTCCTATTTGCAAGACAAATCGAAATTTTTATAAAATCTTTGATAAGTTACCTCCTTGGTTGTCATGTGTTGAAGTAAAAAGTTCGTTCTATTTTTAAATAACACGACAGATGTGAGTTTTCATTGTAATTGATTCGGCCGTTAAACACAACAGACATGAATTTTCATACAAGCATTGCCGACCGGGCGTTAGCTTGTATTCGACCAGTAGGTACCGCAATTTCGATTTATCTCGAAAAAGGTTGTCAAAATATGCTCGAATTTCAAGTATGTTAGAAAAAATGACTGTTTCACACTTAAACAGTTCAGGTGTCACGATAAAATTAATGTACCCAATAGTGTCATTTAAATTCAGCATCAAACGTCACACATAAAACAAATTCTAGGTCAAGAAGTCGGATAACCTTTAACTAAAATAGATTCACAGCGAGTATCTGTTCCGGCCGAACACAGGGACGATAGAGTTCCCTTTATTAACCTCGAGTAATTACAAGACAATTGGCATCTTGATAATCATTGTATACTTACAATTGTAAACAAGCGAGTCAGGCTACTGTGACAAGAAATATGTCGCACAGAGTTTTGTCAAATTCTGTGACATGTATCACTGTCGTACGTGCTAGATCTTCTTATGGATCTAGAAGTCTACTCATTTGCATATACGTCATCAAGCCAGCGTTATCCAAATCTATGACTTTAGTAGTTGGGGTTGGCACAGCTAAGATGATCTTACTAAGAAATTCTAGTTGGAATCCGAAGCAGCTAAATATTATTAACAGCTTCAAATTAAAAACAAAAATCTTGAACAAAACATTGATGTTGGTGATGCAATGGCACTATACTACTAGATTGTATCTACAAATTCTCAGAAAGATTCTGCTACCATCTCTTATTGTATCAATTCACACATTAGGATTTTGTTTTCATTTAATGGAATCTATATTGTGTATTGTCCTGTCCAAGTTATTGACAAAAATATCATCAACGGTATGGCCATCAGTAGTGATAGATACTGACCGACATGGCCTAAGGTCTTAAACTGACTCGTCAAAGGAAAAGGCCTTCGTATCGTATGATATGTGTCAATGCGTCCTTACTCGGACATGCATACGATTACATTGTAGTTGATTCATTGATAGTATCGCCCTTTCCGGTTTTGTGATACAGGAGGCTAGTTTAATAAGGATTTTCAGTACAGACATGAAAACATGATCAGGCTATGTTGATTCCACTGTTGGGACAAGGACCTCCTCTCTGTGAGAGTGAGTGGGCTGTTACTCCTCGGGCCGTAATGCCGATTCACAAAAATTTTACATCCCAAGTCTTCTAATTATGGCTTCTATTCAACTATTCAAGGACTTATGACCTCTTAAGAACGTCCTATATGAGGTCACATTCACTATGATATTTATTATTTATTTATTTATGTTTTCACAAAATTATTCAGAGAACTAGTCAGATGACGAATTCGCACTGTGAAAAAACTTTTTCAAAACCAATGTCCTTGGTTACATTAATTACACTTTTATTATTAAATCTTTGTCTTAAGCTTTATATTTGTTTTATTTACCCACAAAGCTAGTTCTTACTTCATACATCTACATAAATGTGTTAGTGGAACAAAAGATACCAGTATCAATTCAACCTACTATTATAAGTACTAATAATGCGCAGTTCGTGTTTTAAATATGGTCGATTGAACAAAAAAAAAATCAACTGCGGAAGACATTGCTCTTTGCGCAGGGCGCGGCGCCGTGATAATGATAACGAACCTTATACTTTGTACTGCGTATTTCATTAATCAGCCCACATGGAAGTCTTTGTTTAAAACGTGTTGGAGTCATCATATGCGCCTTCTTTAAAAGTAGCAAATAAACAAAGGCTTTTGAAATGCAAGGCGGTCCAATTAGTAATATGTAAAAACCTGGAAAAGTTCCGGACCAAGAGGACCAAGTTTTAGAAAAGATCTGGCTCAAAGGACAAAGTTAAAAAAAAAGATCAGGCTCGAAGGACCAAGAGAAGCAAGTTTATTTTTTGAATTATACCTCTGCTTTTAAATACTAGGCAAATTATGGAATAAAGATGTATTTTTATATATTATATTTTTTATATTGTATTGTTGTTATGATAGCAGTATAGCACGCATTGTAATTATGTGATAATGTAATGTTAACAATACTAAACTAGACTATTTTCAGTCTCCGATATTATCATTACACGCAGAATACTTAAACAAAAGCAAAAAAAAACTATTTTCAACTTGTAATGCGTTAAGTGTTTTAAAAAAACAAGCAATCAGGTAAGTTAGTAATTAATATACTTTTTTACCGGCACAAGTGAATTTTTGCATTGTCATCTTGTTAACAGGTACAATTCTTTATATTTTACTTGCTATTCGTTTGTTTACGTGCTATAATTTCACGAGCAGTAATATAGTTCACTTTTTGTAAGGCTGCTTATTGATGCCAATGACCTTTAACCTTAGTTTGGTTTGGTGACAGAACTTCTTTATTTACATCTAAATTTCATTTTTTCCTTACAAACTAGTCATCTCTTAAACTATCTACTGCCACAACTATTTTCTCTCTTCCAATTTCTTGTCGCTTCCTTATTAAAGTTATAATCATGATTATGACTCGCAGCGCTCGTGCTCGCCTCGAAGAGTCTAAACTCAATCAGGCTTTGAGCGAATTAAAGGCTTCAAAGGAGTCCTGTGACCAACTAAATAAGGAAATAGATGACAATGAAAGGGTACTCTTTGGTGCCCATGAAAAGAATAGGAAGTTGAAAATTGAAATGGCTCAGATATATATTCAATACACTGATGCCATAGAAGAACGGGACAGACTTCAGCTTGTTGTGGACGGGTTCAGCCAGTGTAGCATAGAGTATGAACTAGCTCTTAGTCACAAACATTTATTAGAACAACAGCTACACGAGGCTCAAAGTCAAATAACAGAACTTCAGACCACAAATCATAACATCACCGCCTCGCTGAATCAAAGTCTGTTCAATGAGTTGATGCCTGTTGCCCCGTCAATGGTTTCTGCCATAAACCCCTCTTACACTATAGATTTAACAGGTGATGAGGATTCAAAGTCATGTCATTCAGTGAGGGTAGTCACCAGTAAAAACAAACTTAAAAAATACATTAAAATGAATAAATACATTGTTAAAACACAAAAAATGATTAAAAGACAAAAGTTCTTTATTAAAAATGTAAAACTTAATAGAGAAAGGCTAAATTTACTAAAACAATTAGATATGTATTCTTTTAATTTAGAACAAAGTACTAGGAAATACAACATTGACACAGAGTACTTGCAATCTGAACTTCACCATTTACAGGAGAAACTTAGTTCAATGACTAACAAATATAATACCTCTGAACACCTAATGAGGGAATATGTGCTGGCAATGAATGAGCTGGTAAACTCACAAACAAACAACTGTGAGCAGTGTCGAACACCATCCAAAGTACTTACGCCGGACCATTCATTGACAACATTCAATACCACCTTACCGCAGCCCTGTGTTGATTTGACATTTCCTGATATCAATAGTTCAAATAAACCATCTAAACAAATTGTAAAAAATGATGTAGTATTATTTTGTGATGAGATTGGAAAGGACTTAGGCCACTTGTTGACAGATGAATATTCAGGACACTCCATAATAAATTACTGTATGCCTGGTTGTTCTTTATTTGACATTATGAAAGAAATTATTAAATGTAACTTTAACCAGGGCACTACATTATTAATTTTTATGGGTAATAGGGGAAATGTGAACAAAGGAGAATTGCTCCAATATTATAGAACATTGTGTAATCTAAGTTTAAGAAAAATTGCGTTGTTTACATTCCCATACAGTAACAGTTTGCCACAGGAAGAAAATAGCTTAAGATTCGAATTAAATATGACATTGTATAATTGGACATTCAATAATAATCTGTTCCATTTAGTTGACACTAACAATTATGTTGGTAATAATTTGTATTTGACAAGAGATAGATATAATATTGTTATGTACTATCTTTCTAACTATTGCAAAGGACAGATAGCTGTGTCGCTATCATATTTTTTTTCTATTTCAGCCAAAAATTTGGCTAAACAACTTGCTTCTTTTGAGCAATGCAATGACATTTTAAATAATTCTGCCAATACTTTGGCAACAACTAATGACATTAATTATCATTTAAATTAGAAATTAGGACAATAGAGGAAACCTCTTGCTTGATAAATAAAGAAATTTTAAAAACTGGTTTAAATCATCAAAATGTTAATAAAAGTTCTTCTTTGATATCTCACCCATCAAATTGTAGTAATCTAAATAAATGTAATAATAATACTCTAAAAATTGTTCATCAAAATATACAGGGTGTGATAGGTAAGGAATTAGAATTGGAGCTGTTCATGAACTGTAGTAATATTGATATCCTATGTGTAACTGAACACTGGTTGAAAGTCCACCAGTTCATGTTCAGCTTTAACAACCACCAGGTTGCCAGCTCATTCAGCAGAGTTAATATGATACGTGGTGGCTCTCTAATAATTGTTCGTAACAATATGAAATTTAAAGAACGTAAGGATATTGTAAGCCTCTCTGTTGAGCGAGTTATTGAAATAGCTTGCATTGAGCTTGAGCAGTTCATTGTAATGAGCGTGTACAGGCCCCCATGTGCTTCATATGATATTTTTGAAAAATATATGGAAGAAGTATTATTAAAGACTTGTAACAGTAATAAAACAGTTTTAGTCTGTGGAGACTTCAACATTAATATACTGGAAAAATCTGCTGTAGTAAATAAATTTATAACTTTATTAAAGTCATATAATTTGTACAATACATTCTTTGAGCCGACTAGAATAACTGCCACTAGTGCTACCTGTATTGACAACATTTTTACAAACTTAAGACCTTCCAGCCATTTAATTATAAACGAGTTAGACTCTGATCACTGTGGCCAGTTAGTCACTTTCCCTCAGAAAACAGTCAGAACTCAAAGAAAACTTGTAAGTTTTGTTCCTGTAAATAAAAGTCGCTTAGGACAATTTAAAAATAATTTAATCGAAAAACTACCGGGTTTGCCTTATCATAACGACCCGGATCAAGCTTACACTTTACTATTTAACCTCATCAATTGTGAGTTTAGTAAGATTTTCACCTCAAAAACATTGTCTGTTTGTGACCGCGTTCTATTTAGTGATTGGGCAACTCCAGGTATTTACAAAAGTAGGCAGAGGTTATTTGAATTGTATCATGAAAAAACATGTAACCATGATGAAACTTTTAAAGAATTTGTTAGGAAATATTCAAAAACTTTTAAAAGAGCCTGTTCCTCAGCAAAAGCCATAAACATTAAAAATAAAATAAAATGTTCTGGAAATAAAATTAAAACCACTTGGAATATAATTAATTCAGAAACGGGAAGAACGACAGTACGGAATCGTGACTTCCATCTAAAAATCAATGATGTAGATATTAAGGCAGACGTGGAGGTGGCAGCTGAGTTTGAAAATTTCTTCACTAATATTCCCATTTTAACAACCAAAACTCTGTCATCGTCGTCCTCCACTTCTGCTTACTCAATACTTAAAGAATGTGTACCAGAATGTGACAAACTTTTTGAATTCACAATTATTACTGCTAAAGACATTATAGAATCTTTTAAAAATCTTGATGTAAAAAAAACTGCTGACCTTTGGGGATTATCAGTACATACCGTGTCCTCAATAATTGATGTTATTTCACCCTTTTTAGCAATCGTTTTTAACTCTTGTATTGCATCTGGTGTATTTCCTGATCTGATGAAACTTAGCAAAGTGATTCCACTGTTCAAATCTGGCAGCACAACTGATCCCACAAATTTTCGGCCTATTTCGATATTACCTACATTGAGCAAAATCTTTGAAAAATTAATTTTAAAACAAATGTTAGGACATTTCAATGCACATAATTTATTTCATCTGAAACAGTTTGGTTTTACTAAGGGTCGTTCAACTACAGATGCGGGCGTGGAATTACTGAAGAACATATTCGAGGCCTGGGAGGAGTCGCAAGATGCTCTTGGCATTTTCTGCGACTTGTCCAAGGCATTCGATTGCGTACATCATGAAACACTCATCAGGAAACTGTACCACTATGGTATGAGGGACAAGGCTCTTGACCTTCTGACTTCTTATCTGAACAACAGAATTCAGAGGGTCGATGTTAATGGCAAGAGATCTGCAGGATCTGCGGTCACCATGGGCGTTCCGCAGGGTTCAATTCTTGGTCCTTTCTTGTTTTTAATTTATATAAACGACTTACCTTATCACATAAGGGATAATCACAAGATCGTATTATTCGCAGATGATACTTCCCTCATTTTTAAAATCAAACGTCAGTTAGTCAACTTTGAACAAGTTAATGATGCACTCTCTAAAGTTGTGCATTGGTTTAATGTAAATAATCTTCTCCTGAACGAAAAAAAGACTAAACTCATAAAATTTTCAATGCCAAATGTCAGGCAGCTATCTACCAATGTTCAGGTTAATGGAACAGAGTTGGACCCTGTTGAGTCGACAGTTTTTCTTGGAATCACTATTGACGGTAAATTACAATGGGGCCCACACATAGAAAAATTGTCAGGAAGGCTAAGTTCGGCCGCCTATGCTGTTAAAAAAATTAGACAGATAACTGACGTAGATACAGCCAGAATTGTTTATTTTAGTTATTTTCATAGCCTTATGTCATATGGGATTCTTCTCTGGGGAACCTATGCGGACATTAATACTATCTTTGTTCTACAGAAAAGGGCTGTTCGAGCCATTTACAATCTAGGTCCAAGAGATTCCCTTAGAGAAAAATTCAAAGAAATAAATATTCTGACTGTAGCCTCACAATATATTTTTGAAAACCTATTGTATGTGCACAAAAATATATCAAATTTTAAGAAAATGTCCGATATTCATAGTTTAAATACCAGGAATTACAGGAAACACAACCTTGCTGTACATCGCACACGTCTCCACAAAGTAGGCAACTCATTCATGGGTCAATGTATACGTTTTTACAACAAACTCCCCATTGACATTCGAAACTTACCCATTAAACGATTTAAAATCTGTATTAAAACCAAACTTTGTAAAAAAGGGTACTATACAATTTCAGATTATTTAGAAGATAAAAAAGCTTGGGATTGAACTGCTCGCTCTGCTAAGCCTTGTGAAAAAATCATAAAACTAGACATTTTAATTATGTAAAATCAACATATACCAGTTTTATAAACACATTGACATTGTTGAAAATTATATTCAAAATGACATGATTACTTTGTAAAGTATTATATTATTTTAACTATTGTGAATGTGAGGACTATGTGGATATTGTTTTTATTTCTCTGCTAGTTTTAGTGATGGTCTGGCAGTTTGAGTAGTTTATGCGGCCTACCCAAATGTCCCTTCTTTGGTATTGTTCGTCGAGTTGAGCTCCTTAAGTTCTGAGTTGAGCTCCACGATTACTGACAAATGCTTGCACTGACTGGACAGGTCCACTCAAATCTGTGTGGTTCTTTCCTCAAAAGACCTTTTCAGACACTTATCTACATGGTCCTCATATGGCCTGACCAAGATTATGTCTGGACTTTAAAAGAGACTGCGACCTCTGAGTTTGTTTCGGCCTTTCTTCTCAGAGTAGTCAGATAGGAAACGCCGAACTCATCTAGCTTATTTTTAATATTTTTTTATATGACGTGTAAAAGTGATTTCGATATCCTATTTACAGAATAAACAATTTCATTTCATTTCATTTCATTTCATTTTGCATAATTCAAATTGCCTGAATAACAAATTAAAACTGTAGACAATTTCTAGTTGTTTCAGTATTACAAAATAAACAGTTGTGATTTAAAATATTCAGGTCAAGGCTTTGAACAAAAGATAAATAATTGTTTATAAAGTAAATAGGTATATTAGCATGAACTGAATGAGAACTGTATGGAACTTACTTGCTCGAAAACATGGTTTAATTAAAATAAATATTATTTCAGTACCTATTTCGCACAGCATTGAAAGGATCTTAAGGTTTCAGAGCATTTAGAATTTCTTTCCAAAATAGTCCTCACATGATCCGACCTGTGACCAAGATTATGTTTGGACTTTGAAAGAGACTGCAACCTTTCGAGTTTTTTTTCGGCGTTTCTTCTAAAGATTAATCAAATAGAAAACACCATTCTCATGTAGTTTTAAAAATATGATTGACGTGTGAAAGTGTTTTATATAAACCTACTTACAGAAAATAAAAATAATTTTCAGAAGTCGTGTACTAAGGTCTTATTAGCTAGACAAGGTAAGATCCAGGATCTCTTAAAGCCCGTAAATCTAATCAACTTACCCTGGAAACAGGTGCACATCTTCCACAAGCCAGTCCCGCTGGCGGTCTCGTCTGTGGTTCTGGAGCTGGTACTACTGGTCCTTCCTTTATTCTGAAGAGTGAGGATCTGCGACACTGTTGGAAGAATTGTTTAAGTTTGTATTAAAGAAGCACTAACTTTCGCTTGCACCACAAATTCTTAAATAGGTTTACCGCTAAACTTATTTAAAACTTGGCTCTCTTTCTGTCAAACGTTTGAAGATGAGACAGAATGATGTTTTAAATATATGTTTAGCGGTATACGCATTTTGCGATTTGTGCTACAATCGTGCCTAAAATTAGTTGTCCTGTATAATAAATGCATCAGTAGATATCTGAACAATGTACCGGTATTGAAGCAGAATAATTAAATCGTATCAAGAAGCTGCAAGAATTTTCCTGCCATTAACAAATTTTAGCTAAAACAACAGGTAGAGTACTACATTAAAATCATAACACAAAAACACCGCATAATTAAATAACTGAAAACTGCATCAAAATCGGACTAGTAGTTTTGGAGAAAAATGGCAACATAGATTTGCACAAACAAACATCCTCTCACCCCAAACGCATATACCGTCTCCGTTCCGTCCTGGGTAAAGAGAGTGGAATAGCCACTAATCTTCTTTCAAAAGGGCCAAGTATTCCGTACCAGTAATCTAACGCATCAATTAGCATATTTTCTCATTTGCCCAACTTAAACACACATCATCACGGAGTGAAAGTGAGTCATTCCTGTTTATTTTTTATAAATATACAGCGAACACGAAAATGTTCAAAGAATTAGTGAGAAAACCCAATAAATCGTATGAATAACTAATATGCAAATTGACGTAGTCATAATTTGTTTACCGTGAATATGATTTTGTCTGAAGAAATCACTTCTATTTTAACAGAAACCTGAACACGAGAACATCTCAGATTAAGATGCCAAAAATAAACAACGCTAAAAACCACGTGTAAGAATGTAGGTTAAAAATATAAGTGTGATTTAGAAGATTATTGCTGAATTACTTCGCAATAGTGACCAAATTGTTGGTGCTAAAACGGTTCGTGACGATAGGCGTCGGTTTAACAATGATGACTAATATAACGATGTTACTTCATTCATAACTAGCAGTTAACGTAACAGATAAACTATGTGCACTCAATGACAAAAGTCGTTTATGATTACTGTTGACGATTGCCACACTCCCTGTGGCTGAAACTGGGACTAAAAATGTACCTAATAAGGCATTACAAGATTTTGTTGATCGAGATATAAGTTGTGATGACAAGATTTAGAAATTGCATCACACAGAATGATGATAATGAAAGAAAAGAAAAGCATGAGACATGGTAACTATTGGAGAAAATAGGCTTACATACAGCAGTGGGTTTATAAACAAGTTCTAAATAATGAAGTAAAAAGCAACCAAACTTTTTAATAATGGAAAACCTTTAGGGGTATATACTAATACGGCAGTGGTGTTTGCACGTTTTTAGTGATACGCAATATTTTTTTAAACAATCATCTAGAAGCTTTATCCTCATTCCGATTTTTCCACTGCCTGGTGAAACTAGAGTTTCACCACCGAACGTTTTTTTGCGTGGCTACTACTTTAAGTTTTCTATATAAACTTATGCAAACCCCATAACACGTTTTCCTGGTGAAGACCCAGAGGGTAAGAAAAGTAAGATGTCCTGCGTAGTTGGAAATTTTGCTTACCTACTTGAGTCGAAGGCATTAATCTGACGACTAATGCCTTCGAGGATTAATACAATTTTGTTTCAGATATTTCACGATTTGACGATTAAGCTACTGTGGGATTTATTTATAAACGTTGCTTAAAGTTAAGTGACGTTCAAACGTCAAAAATTTATGGTTAAACAGTCGCTCATCATTACTTAATTTTAAGCAACGTTTATAAATAAACCCCTGCATGTTTTACTTCAAATGTACAAAAACCAGTTTTGATAAGCAACGAGTTTATAGTATATCATTACAACAAAGGAAAGCGGAAATTATGGAATGAATACTAATACCCTAACGGCTCGTGTGGTTGCTTCAACGGAAGCAGTTAGTCAAACATCTTTAATGGAACTTTATTTAAAGTATGTTTAGAATCCAAGTTACTCGTAAGAGAAACTAATGAAGTGTAGAATTTGGATCTCGTAAGTAGATCAGGGAAGCATGGCACAAAAGGGAGGAGGCCTATATACTCAGCAGTCAGCAGTGAGTGGAACAAAGCTACCAATGATGATGATGATGATGAAGTGGATCTACAAGTCATGACAAACTCCTAAGGAGAAGCAAATATCTGATCACTTATTGCTCATAGATTTAACCCTACAAAAAAGGGGTCATAGGAGGATCAAATACTGATACTTTTAGCATCTTTGACAGACTATACGACTTCTTGGATGATATTATTGCACAACAGATGAGTATGGCATATAAATACTGGTATTCAGCTGCATCCGGCTAGACTGGAAATCGACCCCAATATAGTTGGGAAAATGCTAGGCAGATGATGTGGAGAGTATGGCATAAAAATAAGGGTAGTAGATAATAGATGACGATATAGCAAAATCAGCCTATAATGTTCCCACTACTGGAACGCAGGCTTCCTCTCTCTGAGAGGGAGGTGTCGGTAATGGATGAAACATGTTTTAAATTCTTAGTTTTAGGACAAGCCGGTTTACTCTCGATTTTTTTGTTAACCGTTTATAGAGCACTGGCGATGATGACATTTACACAAAATAAAGTGCCTGCCTGGGTTGGAACCTGCGAATCGTAAGTCGCGGCCGTTTCCACAGGGCTACAATAGCTTATTGGGCCACCAGTGCTCTAAATTATATTATGAAGGTAAAAGAAACTCACAATGACTTCATTTTCAAACTTGGCATAATTTTCAGACTGTCGTTTGCGTGCGCGCACCGCTTGTCGCAGTGAACTGCTTGTGTCTCTGCCGCACCATCCTCCAACGCGTTCGCCAACCACCTCCAGCATGTCGGCTACGCGGCTGTGGACAAAAATGAGCTTTCATTAAAAAAAATCCTTTAGACCTACGATTTTTAACTTCTACGTTGAGTCATAGAAATGTGGCTTTTTACATCTAGGTTGAGTCAAGTTACGCCACGCCCACAGCGGTCGAGCCTTCCTTAAATAACGGTAATCTAAATTCTTTGTTTTGATACCTAAATTGTTTGCTATGTAAAGTCTTGAGAGGTTTGGTCCATTTGGTCTTTGTAGATCTAGATATGACTACAAAGCTTAATACTTATACATCGTCAAAGTTAGTCAGTATCTGTCAAAACAAAATGTTGTTTACTTGATTTCTAACTTTAGAAAGACGCGGATCGTTTACCAGTTGGCCTGGCCCCTGGGTCAACCGGTCCACTTTTCTAAACTTGAGAAGTCAATAACCCTTATCTCTAATGACGTAACCGCCAGTGTTATTATCATTTTGCAAATATAAGAAAATGATTTCACTGACACGTGCTGATTAATAAACGCTTCCGAATATTTATCAGTAAGGTTTTTAATCTTTTATCAGAATACAACACGTGATTTTTCATGATAAGACTAATATTTGTACTGAAGTTAGCAGGATATACTGTATCTGCGTAGGTTTGCAACCTGTATTTCCATATTTATGTTTGATTTCGTCATCTTTTTGTTGTTATCAGAGATGTTACGGAGCTTCGATTCAGACTTCGAAAGGTCGGAACTTCTGATTAGTATTACACCTCCAACTCCGACTTGGGTTCCAATCATTTTGATTCAGAGTTATACCGATGATCGAAACGCAGCGATGCACGTGACTAGAGCGCGTATAAACAACTTTTAACTTGTCGCCCGTCCGCCTCCGGCTCCGGTTCCGGTAAAACAACCTCCATAACATTTCTAGTTGTCATGAACCATTGTTCAGGCATACTTTCTTCACAATCAAAAGAATAAGGACCAAAGGACCATAATGATTTAAAAGATTTTTCAGCTGATACGTCCCTTGACGATAATTACAAGCAATAACTATACAAAATAAATATATAAATAAAAATGAGGCAATGCGTATGAGGAACTCTACTTACACAATTATATTTTAAGTTTATAAGTAGTATGTTTGTATGAACAGGCATAATATCCATTGCACCTTCATAATCAAAATACTAACGTCCATAAAGAAACAATAGAATGTTACAAAACATTAATTTGACCGAGTGTTGACACTGGCTATTGATAAAAGTACATAATGGATGTGTTCTTTTAAATTTAAATACTAAATCAGTTTGTTAATGAGAATAATAAGGAATAGCTAAAAGAAAATCGAAGCAAAGTAAATAATCAAGTTGACATTATTTATAAGACTTTAAATCCGGACATCCTCTTCAAGTTTCTTAAAATGTTCTGACAATAAAACAACTTGAATCTCATTTCCGATGCAACCGCAACAACTGACGTATCACAGAAATCCAAATGGACGTTTATAACCACAAGAATACACTAAGAAAATAACCAGGTAGATTTACTTCTTTCATTTTCAGATCGTAAAAAAAATAAATGGCGTACAACATCAAAAGAACTATAAAGAGAATGGAAATACAAAGCGCTATTTAAATAATAGCAAATCGGTTTTACGGTTTTGTTTTGCTGTGGTGCAGCAGAAATGCAAATATAGATAGATAGAAGATAGAATATTCAAGAAATAAAAAATTATATATATTCAAGATTAACTCTCGTATAATCCATAATATACAGGAGTACATTTTTTGTTGGGACCTTCAAAATCTGGATTTCGGTGTACGTTTCCTATGGAGAAAAACCGGCGAGTAACTTCATGATTACTCTCTTGTAATGTTGATGAGAGATCATACAATATTATCAGCTAGGCTGCGTTGGTCTTCTATATAAACGAATCCAGAACATTGCTGGGGATAGCAAAAGCACCGTTTGTAAAACAAAAACATACGTCGATGCATTTCATGCTATTTGGTTAAAAGGAATTCGAATGGTCCCATCCTATATTGCTGAGACACAATAACCAAGAAAGTTTATTATCGAAACTATATGCACTGCGATTAATGCATTGTCTACCATATTTACATTACCTTTGTTTTTCCTTTCAGTGAATAAATTAACGTTAATGAACCATAACCTCCCTCAAGATACAATACAGTATACATTACATAGGCAGACTGTGGCAAACAGTTATAAACTTATAACATATAACACGATCAATAATACGGAACATTCCAATAATGCTTGAACTGTAATAGCTTATGATGATAGTACAATAATTGTGCTTAACGAACACATTAGTGTACAGTGTTCGCACATTATCTGTATAGGCTTCGGATTGAAGCGAAAACAGACCAGGAATTTATTCAGTCAATGAATGGAAACATGGACATATACGAAATAGGATGGATAGAATCATGGATGGGAACTGCTGATGATCGCGTCATAAGGGAATCTTACAACACTTCACTGTACCAGTACTTATTGCAAATAAAATGATTATGATAACAAGAGTCTTCTCCTCCACAGTGGGTTAAAATCGGATGAAAAAGAAGTCAAACAGGAGAAAGAGGCGGAGAAGACAGTAATTTGGAATTTCAGAATGTCCCAATAGCTGCAAAATTCGTTGATTTCCATGAACTAGATGTATTAGTCAAATATGTCGAATATTTCATAAAACAGGCACTCTAAGTATGGAATATCGCGAATAACCGCAAAATTATCTTAAACAGTCTGATTTATTTCGACAATCGTTCCAATCGATTAAAATATTTCTTTAAAAGCATGATAAACATTTCAATAATGTGTAATTTTTATCAACACACTGATTAGTGTTATTTTGTTTTTTAATTTTATTTACACAATGAAAAATAAAATTATATCAACAATTTTGCAAATTATCTAGATGACTACACGCCTTTTCCCTATGTGACTAGTTTTTTGTTTTTTGCTTTACGCAGTTTTTTTGCTAAACATGCGTTTCTTTGTTTTAATATCACAAAGCAGACTGTTTATTTTGGCGTAGAATTGAGGTCATTAACATCAACGATGTATTTTAATATTGTTTGTTTTCTGATTTTTATCATTTTGAATGTGAGTTGGCTCACATTTGTTTTCATTGTCTAGATTGTTTTTCTATCGTTTCGCTTAAACAAAGATATCATAACATGTTGTTAATCATGTTTTACAATTCAATGCATGGCAGATAATGTAGATTGTCGATCTCCAACAGAACATAAGTTGGACATTGATGATGACACCAAGAACGACAAAGAAGAAAAGAAAGCTAGTATATAGTGATAGGCTAGTAGTGTGACCGTCGAACTGCTAACTCTCGAGTTCGAACCCAAGGACTCTGAAAGCTCAGACTTTTAGGATTCATGTGCGTATTGTATAATTATCACTTACTTGAAAAACGGTAAACAAAAACATAGTGAGGAAACGATGATTGAGAGATATTTCTCGACGGCATGTGAAGTCAAGTGAGAGGCCTATGGGCAGTACAAAAACTCTAGACACCAGGTTAGTTACTAACCTCATGAAAAAGAAGGAAGTGTAGCTAGTTTGAAGATAAAACCGGTAGAATATAGTAGAATTTACTTAGCACCTAGGAAAACTAAGAAATCTCATGCAAAATCTATCAATGACATGGAAACTGTTTGAAAACGACGGACCTTTAGATAAACCAATTAGCGTAACCCCAGTAAGACTGTATCAGTTTATACAAGCAATTATCTAGTTTTTAATTAAATAAATTGTATAGCAGTAAAGACGCCAATCGCTGTGAACGATCGTGGGTAGGTTTCAAGAGAGAGTAGACCAACTTTCGATTAAATCTCAATTATTAGAAGACTAGTCCTAAGTGTATAGAAAGACAAGTATTACATTGTGTCCATGTAGAGGTTTAGCTAGTTACTGTACATAGTGTACAATTAAGTAGAGAAGTAGGATGAAAAGATTGCATAGTTGCAAAATTGAAATTAAGTGTAATTAAAATACGGTTTTCGTTGGTTCTTTACTTTATAACTGCAATTTACTTTAATTTAACAGGTGTAGAGACCAGTTGACCAAATTCCATTCTTTTAATAAGAACACCGGTATTACGTTTCTTTGTAAAATTAAAATTATTAATATTTTTATAAGAGGACCTAGTTTTTGTTTTAATTCTTTTAAAATACGAAAGTGATTTAAGTTATGGTTTAACTCTTTGTTTCGGCTTTGATTTTCATCTTTATTTTGATTATATTGTGATTTTTAGGCTACTTATAAACTCAATTCCCCTGTATTATTAGATGTCCTTTAAAGTCGTCACAATACACCAAATAAAGGTTCCGCTTGCGTGCGTTTGTAACTATGTATTAAATTGTTTTAATTACTTAAATTACAAAATGTCCTTTAGACTATTGTTTCAATTTTGTATTTATTTACAGCTTCTAAAATTATAAATAAATAAAATAAATAAATAAAATAAATAAATAAAATAAATAAATAAAATAAATAAATAAAATATTTATTTGCGTAAAACATGGTATACAATGGTGGTATATGGTGGTGGTGTACATGGTATCAGTTGGTGTAAATTAAGCTCTCCTTTCTACATTCTATTTTTATCTGCCAAAACTATATTAATTAATTTTACACGATTTTTTTTAAAGCTACTTTTTAAACTACATACTGATGTAAAGAGACAATAATTTTATAAAAAAATTGAATAACAAGGTATTCAGGATGTACAGTCAATTCAGTAAGTTGTTCCCGAAAATCAGAAGCTATTGATGAAGAGTACACACCTGGATGTGAAGAACCAGTAGAGAATAGCAGTGAAGATGGCGAGCTCGGCGGCTCCGCTAGCCACCCGCACATGCTCCACCATCGTCCACACGCTTATCATCGTATCCATCTCGCTGCTGTTGTGCACCAATACTACATCACCAGCCGTCCAGTTCCACAACGCACTTACTTCCACTATCTTGGACGAAATCTTCACTAATTATATTTCTCAATTTATAGATTTCACTAAAAACCTCGGAGATTTACGCAACTAATCTTTATCGAGTTCTAGAAAGATATCAAATTATCGATTTCAATTTCTTTGCGAACGGTGGTAATACGTGTTACCTCCTCGAAAGTCGGAATTGTATTGACAGTGTCGCTGTGCAGATGTCACAATGTGCACTCCGCTGACCTATGTCAGTTGATTTTCCTGAAGCGTTTACACTAACGTGATAGATATCGACGGCAATAGCTTGCCATGCGATAATGATATGAAAACAGTAATTAATAACGACCTAATTGCTTGGTGATAAACTAATGAACTGTGAGCGGGCAAAGTAAGCGCGTGAAGGAGATCACGATTGATATGGATGACAAATTTCGCGCTGGCAACCAGTAGGGAGCGAGTACTTAAAGGACAATGAAGGGGGACAAATGATGTGGGGATTGAACAAATAAAACGGTGATACAGCACTTTAGTGCTAGATTAATATAACGTGTGGTAATGATAGATTGGATGTTATCAAAAAGATGATTCCAGAACAACATACTAATCCTAATGACAAATACGATAAATAAAAACTAATAAGTAATCAAGAGTCAAGCCCTTCTACCGAGGAATGATTAGTTTTTGCACATCAATTCTAAGATGCGAGGAGGTGTGTCCTGAGCCTGATAAAACAAACCGGTCGGTGAGATGGAACGTCGAGAGCACGAGTAAAAAGTTCAGGTGTCACAAATATTTCTTCATAATAAAACATGTGGATTCGGGCGTGGATGATAACGTTACTCGAATGGTCATCGTGTGATGCGTGATTATGTTTAATCAAGTGTCAAATATTCAATAATTAAACAAATAACTTTTATGATGAGCAACAATCTGGTAATATTTATTGAACTCCTTCAATTTGAAAGATGATGTTCCGATTGCAAAAGAATTATTTTGCATACTTAACACATTTTTATCGTTCATTGTATCAAGTTCACCTAGAATCCGGAATTTTGTCAAACTATTTATGGAATTCGTTTTCTATCTAAACATGGATTTGAAGTAATGTAAGCAGCGAATTTTTTAAAGCTTGACTGTTCAATTCCACAGCAATTATAGCCGCTGCTGCTTTAAACAACTTTGTTTATAAATACTTGAATTTGGAAGAGCAATTTTGGTACTATACTGATTGGAGTATTCTCTACAAATTTTGATCGTATGCTGTCTATAGGGTTCCTCAAAAAATGCTTTTGTATCCGTTTTTAATTGAAGAATTAGCTTCAAACCATCTCTCGAACATTGCTAGAGTCGTCTATGAACTCTTTAGCGATAAGCTTCATAACTGTGATGAATTTTTATCTAACCTAAACTAACACGCTATTGTTGCATGTGACTTGGTATGCGACACGCCCTTTGATATCTTGTGGCTTTTACCCTTTTCGTGCTGATCAACGTTGACGTACTTATGTTAAGACAATAGAAAGTCATTTATTTTGTCATTATTTATATCAAAAACAGAATTCATTAAAGAGACAAGAATCTGTATCTATGCCAGTTTTTTTCTAGTAGTCCTAAGAAGCGAATTGTATGTTACACACTGAAACGTGACTGTTTACAGACTATCGTAGGTGTAAATTGAAATAGTAAACGAAAGCATTACATTAGCTGCTCACTTAGTTTGAATCAACCACAATGGAATGAATCAGTCATTGTACGCAAATTACAATTTGTACAGATCGACGTCTGATTTGATGCAATCATGTTTTATGGGTCAAATTGAATTTCCTCTATAGATTTCCATCAACAAATCATTTGATTTTTTAGTAACTGAAAAAAGCTCTTTTGCAATGTATGAGGAAAATCACTGAGAATGTTTATTCACATTTTGCGAAACACTTCAATTGCCAAAAAGAATCATCGAGTCGAAACGGCATCGTTACATAGTGTTATGACAGTCTAAAATACTTGACTATATCTAACAAGGTCGAGATCGAAACTAGTTCCCTTTTTATCAACTATGGCATCACATTAACAATAATGAATAAAAAATGTTTTGAAGAAGATAAGTTATCTGACAATCCAAAGAAAGACGCTCTTGGCGAGTTATTTGCAGTTCCAAGTTCCAATATTTAAAGCAAATCGTCAGAGACAAAGAATTCTTACTTAAAAATACATGACTTGAATGAAGATGATCACCGCAAGGGCAAATGAAGTATAATCTTGAAAACACTGATAAATACGCTGTGTGTTTGTCAAGTATCTCCTCTTTTAAGATCAGTAGGTCCCAAAATTGCACAAGCATGAAGAATGGCACTGCAACCTTTTACAGGCATCGCATGTTTTGTTGACTATAAAGAGGTCTTTTAACTTTATTCAACAATCCGGTTTATATTTTTCTGCCTGCTTGCACGTTAGTAAGCCATTATTCTTTGAAGACACTCACACAACCTGTTCAGAATTATAAACAGTTGACACACTGGAATCACTTGATAATGTTACAATTTCTTTTATTAATAATACCCTCATGTTTATAATCATTCTTTATGATACATCATCATTGAACATTAGAAATTTGATCATTTTTTTATCCAGCCACACTGTATTGGTATCGTTAAAATTTCACAAACCGCTCCAACGGTCCGCGGTCATGTAATGAATGCTTAAATAATTATTGATCAAGAAAGCGAAAATTCTACGGAAGCGGTCACAATAATTGGAATGAAAAGAATACATAGAGTGCCATGAGGTTTTCACTGAAATGGAACAGTTTTCTTTAACCTACTGATATTTGTACCAGCATTTGGTCAGCTACGGATTGAATTACTTAAATGTTTTCAGATGATAGCTTTTATAACAGTTGGCTAATGTTACTACCATCTTTAAATAAAATGAGAGCACAAAATAAGCTGGTAACATTATGCACTTTAATTTACACTATGGGTCCAGCTTCCCCATAAGGGAAAGGAGCGTAAGTATATTGATGATGGAAGAAATTGTAGTCATTTCACACTTCAGTAAACAAAGCGTATGGACGATATAACCGCTCGAATTCTATGCATCTTTATGAATGAGGTAAAACGAAGCAATCAGGTCGAAACTAATGTATGAGTATCATGCGGTCTGGTTACTTTATCATTCAGTTCTCAAATAACCATTTCCAGCAAGCATTGTACAAGTAGCCACGTAACAATATCGTTTACAATACCAACTAGCTGACTGAAGGGGTGTCATTTAACAATTCCAAATAACAGCTCCGACGTTGGCACAGAAAGTGAAATCGACATGCAAGCATGAATGCTCGCGAATACTAGTGTTGTGAAAAACTGCATAGGTGGTTTTCTATGCAAAAATTACTATTTGGATACTTTACCGAATATTTTTCCTCAAAAAATATAACGTTACGCTTTGGAATGTAAGAAGATTTTGGTAACAATTTTATAATTTTGGAGCACTTGGATGCGACTAGTAACAAAAGGCGAAAGAATGCGAGTTTTTATATAACACAATCGTGATCGAACATAAAAGGGTTCGCGGACGCGATACGTACGGTCACGCGCACGGCCGACGCAGTACTGAGGCCAAGCAAGAAGACGCCGCGTGCGCACGTCACGGACGCGCACCCATTCTATTACAGTAGTAACAGTGATTGAGTTATCGCGTAAAAGAAATGGGAGCCAAACAGTTGGCTTGACCCACCGTATTTTCATGGTGGAGGCCATGGAATGTCATTAAAACTAAAAAAATTCATCATCCTCTTGAGTCAATCCCCTAAATTAATAAGTATGGTCGACGCAGTACTTTTTCCCAAATATCTCATATCAGTCCACATCCTAGTGTTCACCTGCTGAGCCTGTGCTGAGAGGCCTCCGCGTGTGCCACGTGCCACCAACGCACGCTACCCGGGTCTTACGAAGGCCTGACCAGCCTCTTGCTGAGGCTCCCCAAGTCTGCCACGCCATAAAATGGCTGCTGCTTGAGCCAAGCAGCAACCAAGAAAAAATTGGTAAATTTTGACGTTCAAAAGTGCCTTTTATGTGCTTAATTGAAATAAACTATTTGACTTTGAATGAGATCCTTTTGACAGGAACCCAATCATGGCGGATTGTATTGATAATATCCATTGTAACGATTAATCATACACACGACAAGTTGTGAAAACATAGGCAGAAAAACCAGACAGCGGACTTGTTATATTTAGAGTTAGTCAAGTGAAAAAAACTGTTGCAATGTGAACTTTGCGATTAAAGACTTTATCTCTTAACATAGTCAAAACAGAACATCGTATGATTCGCAAACAGTTACCGAATTATTTTGTGATTGATGATAAGTACCTAATCGAATGATGTTAGCCGTATCACCGTTACAGTAATGGAGGTGTTCAAGGATTTTTATCACGTGCATGTGTGACTGAATTGACTAGGAAAAGATTAAATTAATATAGAAATATCTTTACTGGATATAACATAACATCACCAGGCGTATCATGACCACCATAGAAACGGGTTTTGTCGACGGAAGAATAGACAAAATGATAGATTCACAATCTGTCATTATGTCTATTCTTCCGTCGACACTGCCATCCCCGAAGGGTCAGGCAGAGGTGTAACTCCAGTACCTACACCAACATTTTGCTAGTTATATTTAAGTCCCATAGGAAGGAGGAATAGATATAGTGCATTTTAATACTAATATTATCGTCAAAAGCATTTCAATAGACAAGACAATTTCTAGAGAAACTTTTACTTCAAAAATCGGCATTCAGTTATCTCAAGATTCTCAAGATTCAAGGTATCGGAATGGGATGGAAGATTCAGGTACAGAATTAAAATTACCTCGTCCGATGCATCGAGAGTAGTCAATCGGGAAATACCTTTCTTATCTACGTAATCATTGACAACCAGCCTAAATCGCTGGGTCTAAAAGCATGACATTTTGTACTAGAGTTCCTTTTATAATGAAGGTGAGAATGAGGGAAGGATTTCCTAATTGTTGAAAGTTTGTACCTATGGAACTTCATCATTTTTAACTTCCGACGAAAAAAGAGGGGTGTTATAAGTTTGACTGCTGTGTGTGTGGCACCGTAGCTCTTAAACGGGTGAACCGATTTGAATGCGGTTTTTTTATTTTAAAGCAGGTTTTCTAGCGCTAGTTCTTAGACATGTTTTTTATCAAAATCGGTTCAGCCGTTTGAAGATTATCAGCTCTTTTCTAGTTGATGAATGGATGTGAGTATCTTCCAAAGGTATGATGGATTTGAAATTTGGTATTCTGTTACTTCAATGATATCAGAAGAAAGTAGTAACCTTGACTGATGCTGCAGCATCACCTGGAATTTGTAGGATACCCAACTCCCTTACCAACTTACAGCACAGGTATTGTGTTTGGGTTCATTGGAATGGTCTCAATGAATAGGTTATAGATAGATAGTGAACAGGGGATGGTGATGGAGTAGGAAAGAGAAATGAGGAAATGGTTGTGTCAGGAGCTTAAAAAAAAAATACTGTTAAAATTGTACTTGGTGATAATGGGAAAACCCATCGGGCACACGGCTTGGTGACGAATATTTTGACCATAGCATGAGCTATTCTCGTAGTTCTTAACGATACGAGAGAAGAATTTATTTTAAGACAACCTTCCCCTCGTATTTTTTTGGATTTGCAGATGCAATATATAAATAATATTATATATAGCCTGTTACTCCCACAATTAAGATTAATCTAGCGACACCTCATAATATGTAAAAAAATCCATCGAGCCGTTTAGGCGCCAAAGAAATAGACATAAGTACTATATACAAACATACTGTCGAAAAACATTACCCTTCTTCAGGGGCAGTCAGGTAAAAAGATACAGTAAAGGAGAATTCAAGGGATTAGTCTAATAACATAACATAACATCACGCCTTGTTTCCCCGAAGAGTTGGGCAGAGGTGTCCCTGTAGCATGTACACCCACATTTCACCGTCCCATGTAATAGGGGGCGAGCCTATTGCCATCAACCATCAACCGGGCACAAATCCAGACTATTAGTCTAATAATTTCCGTATATTATTAGTTACCATTCATACTAGGCTGGATGTTTATACTGGGCTAAGAAAACATCTGCTTGGACAATAATGGGAACGCTAACACCGGTCTAGCTATTCAAACGGAAACATTTAAGTCTGCTGTACTTTTCTTGTGAGTAATAGTTATGCCAATTGTTGCCAACTAGCAACCAGCACCCTAATTGCGTAACAGACGATCAATCACATTTTCATTTTGACAGTTCATCAACATTTACGTTGTTGAGTAGACAAATTTTTCGAACATATCCATATTTATATTATTTTTTATTTCCATCTGTTGACCTGCCTAAATTTTAGTGTCAAAATAACTTTAAACGATTTTTGGTCCATCCTGGGCTTATTATTAAGTTACTCTGTATGGTTGTCTCATATTCATGAATAAAATAAATATTAAATATTACATTAAATATAAAGCAATGGATTAGCAATTTCCTTCAAAATGATTCAGTAGTAGATTACTTTGTTTGACTAATTGCGTATGTATATGACTACAAGCGTTTAAATTCTATTTATTAATTGACTGTCGAGTTGCGTATCTGTCGAGACGCGCATCTGTCAAGTTGCGTGTTTGTCGAGCTGCTTCTTTGACGTAGTGCAAATCTGACGAGATGCGTTTCTGTCAACATGTGTATTCTGGCGAATTGCTTATTTGACCTTTTGCATTTCTGACGACATGCTAGAGATCTAGATTATGATTGATCGTGTGTTACGCAATTAGGGTGCAGATCGGGAATTAAAGAATATTCAAAGGTGCTGATTGCTAAAGTCAAAATATCGATAACACCAATATGTAATATTGCTTTAATAAAAATTCCATTAAGATGCCTGATTGAAGACACTGAAGTTATGGTTTCTTAGAAGAGTGGTGGCCGCCACATGGCGTCCGTAATTTACCGGCGAATGACGTCACTGAATCGTTATTATGAAAGTAAGTTGGTGTGTTTTCCTAGAGAGCGGTTTTTAGGGTTCCGTACCCAAAGGGTGTCAAACGGTCTGCGAGGCGAAGAGCCTCCTTGCCTGATTACCGCCATGGGATCTGGAGGCAAAGGTCCTCGCGCACATCTGGGAGTGGCGCGAGGAGGCGAAACGCCGGGGCTTAACTCCGATGCCGCAAGAAATCGCGGCACAGCGGACAGAGCTCCGGTAGGATCTCATGGCGTCATGGAGAGTACGATTGTCGCAACCCAGCGCTGGGCACGCCAAAATTGCGGCGATAAGACCCCTCTTTGAGGAGTAGGTTGAGAGGCGCCACGGCGTCCTCACCTTCCGCCTGACGCAGGTCCTCACCGGACATGGCTGCTTCGGAAGGTTCCTGTTCAGGAGAAGGCGGGAGGAAACACCCGGGTGTCGCCATTGTGTGGATCGCACGGAGGACACGGTGGAGCATACGGTGGAGGTCTGCCCGACTTGGGTGGAGCATCGCCGTGTCCTCGTGGAGGCGATCGGCGGCGATGATGTCTCGCGTCCGGCCCTGGTTCAGTCCATGGTACGGAGCGAGAGGTAATGGCAAGCCGTCACCTTCTTCTGCGAAGCGCTAATGCTCGCGAAGGAGAAGGAGGAACGCGTGAGGGAGAGGCAAACTTCGCGCCCTCACGCCCCTAACCGCCGCAGGAGGAGACGCTCTAGGCGTCAGGAATCGGGAACCGATTTCCGGCCACCGTAGGCGCGGGCTTGCGGACGATGAGCAATGGGTAGCTCGCCGTCCGATAAGGACCAGGCCCAGGTCGACGGCGCGTTGTGTTCCACGCGCACCTCAGAGATGTCAGCAGAATTGACGGGGTCCGCTAGGGCCGATGCCTGCCGGGGTTGCGAACAAGGCCGAAAGGGAAATCGTGGCCCCCGGCAACAGGGCAACCGAAGGAACACGGGTGGGTTTTAGTCAGTAAGAGTCTGACTCGCCCTCCCGCTCCACCCAGAGCGGGAAAGTTATTTGATAATTTCACACCCAAAAAAAAAAGGGTGCCAAACGGAACCCTATTACTAAGCCTCCGCTGTCCGTCCGTCTGTCTGTCATGGGCTGTATCTCATGAACCGTCATAGGTAGACAGTTGAAATTTTCACAGCTTATAATATGTATTTCTATTGCCGCTATAACAACAAATGATAAAAATTAAATAAAGTTAAATGTTAAAGGGAGTCAGTCCCCATATCGTTCGTTTGGATGAACAGGGTATTAACTCAAAATTTACGATTTTTAACCTAATAATACAGTCCTACTAAAAATCCAAATTGAGGAAGTCATGAAGTGAACAAATACGTTACCAATAAACTAAGTTTAAAAAAATATATACGTGAGGTTAACCAATTATTTATAGAAAAGGAAATATACTGATTTGAAAACTTCAAATCGCTCTCCTGAAAAATAGGCTTTTTTGAGTTAATACCCTGTTCATCTGGACCAACGATATAAGAAACGTGTTTGTTCGGCGTTTTTTGCTAAATATTGTCCCAGCAGTGGAAACATTTTAGGCTGATTATGATACAATAACTAGTTTCTTTCGTTCTTCGTGTATCATTATGGTCCTCACAAATTACATGTGTCAAATGACAATAAGAATTGTCATTGTTTTGTTTTTGTCGAAATTGTTTACTTTTATAAGTTAATCAGTTATAAATCATTTTATAATCGTGCCAACTTTAAATATGGATTTAAATGGTTTGCAGCTAATCAGACGGATTAAATGCTTATAATAAAGATATCTTATGATGACCGGAATGTCATAGATAGAGTATAATAATAAATAATTTATTCTCTCTATTTACAAGTTTATTTATAAGTAATCTCATACTGCGCAGCGTTTTTCATGACAGAGAAGATATTGTGTTTTTCAGAAAGGCCAGGTGCGTAGTACTCGCAACCGGTGTGCGTGTATGACCAGATGTATGAACGTAAACGAGGCAAAAGGAGTATGTAAGGATCGTAGCAGGTGGCGTTCTATAGTTTCTGCCTACCCCCATGGGAAGAAGGCGTGAGTTTATGTGTGTATATAAGTAGCAAATAATAATATTAATACTAGCCAGTAGCCTTCCTTTTTTTTTTTTTGTTCCGTATAACAATATAGTGAACGACCGATTAATTAAAAAAAAACTCTTTTTGATTGAACTCAATAAGCCTCAACCTACGGTTCCCTAGAAGAGGCGGGGGCCACCACACAACGGCCACACCGCCCGCAGTGACGGGACACACGCCTCCTCTCTGTGATGCTGCGGTCCCACGGCCCGCTTTCTCACAGGCCAGGCCGACAGGCCGTGGGTACGGACGATCCGATGAGGCCTGTGGTGGGAATGCTCAGCACGGGCCGCGACAGGCCTCGACAGGCGTGACTGCGCGCTAGGCCGCGACAGGCCTCGACAAGCCGTGGGACTGCTGCTTGAGAGTTTTCGAGCCCAGTAATCCACCATGCGGGCCCAGTGCAGGTTGTTTTTAAACATAATTAAAATTACAGGTATTAAAATAACAGAGGTCGTGTTTCTAAGGAACTTAGCAGCTTAACAGCGAGTGTGACGAACTTCAGAAGATGTTTGAGAATACCCTAATGATGGTGAAAACTACAAAAAAAATACATATACACAGTGCAGTTCGTTTCATTTATTCAAACACTAGCTTCCGCCCGCGGCTTCGCCCGCATTGTATGTCAATAAATAATAGCCTACGTCCTTTTCCAGGGTTCAAAGTATCCTCACACCAACTTTCATTAAAATCGATTCAGCCGTTTAGCCGTGAAAGCGTAACAAACAAACTCACACTAGCTGACCTGTCAAACGTTGTACTGTCAAATTTTCGATTTTGCGGCTGTATCTTTGGGTTTTCCTAATTTTATTTTTTCCTAAACCACCCCAAGACGCAGGCGAACAAAACAATAAAAAAAATATATTCATATCGGTCGAGCCATTTTCGAGTTTTTACGAGACTAATACACGGCAATTGATTTTATAATAATTTTCTCTTGTTCCAGCTACTAACGGTACCAGACGAAAATATAAACTTTGTGACCTTAATATATAACAAAGCGTTCAGACTTAATATTGTGTTATTAATTTCTGATAATACAAACATCAGGTATGCCACATAATAAGGTACTTAACCTTCCCGACCGCCATTACAAAAAAAATCTATGACATCTTTGTTATTGTGATTATAAATGGTATTTATAATAAATTATAGGTTAATGACTTTAGTTTGAATGTGGATGGCTATAAGAGTAGGGGAAGATAAACTATGGATGGACTAATTTTGCATGCTAGTTTTAGCGAATTGTTTTAGAACTTGTTAAAAAACCCGACCAACTGTAATGTACCTACTACAATTCTTGCAAATAAAATTTCATTTCATTTCATGACTGTGTAAAAGATGATATGGCTAGAAAGGGGGGACTACTGAGATGACTAATAGAAATGTGAAAGACAAATACATGTTGCAACGACCCCAATTAATTGGAATAAGGGCGGGAAAATAATGATGATTAAGTTAAATTAGTTAATGACTTCAAGGTAGAGGTCGCTCCATGTACATGAAACCCTCTATGCGTATAAAACATCCCTACAATCATATTTCTACTACTGCACAGAAAACTAAGTCAATGACATTATATATTTTTTACAAATTAGATTTATTTTGTTAGAGCTGTAGAGGCAAACATGTCGTTTGGTTTAAATAGGTCCTTATTTTTATTATTTTATTTATCTTTTATATTTTATTTTTATTTTCTTTTAGATTTTGTGAATGTGAGAACGTTGTATAGACTTGTGGACCTTTTTTATTTTGCTAAGTACCTGGTGGTACATGTTGATAGGCCTACAGTCCTCCCTCTCACACTTATTAACACTGTAATTTGAAAACGTTGTAAAAATCATATTTTTTTTAAAGAGTAACCGTGGAGTTTCTTGCCGGCTCTTCTCAATTGGAAACGACTAATTGGAAGCGTGCACCTAGCTTCTGATGTTTCATAAGTGCCTGTTTATATGAAATAAAATATTTTGAATTTGAATGAAATGACCATTCGAACTTGCTAATTCAAAACATTTAGAAAGACTATCATATCGCAGACAATTAAAAAAAAAAATCGGCCGTGTTCCAAAACAAGTTTTAGCTTTAGACCCACATTTATATTTAAATCACTGAGCCATTTTTGAATTTCGAGCTTTATTCTAACAAAGTTAAAAGTCAACAAAAGCTGACGTTAAACCAGTCTATGTCCGAGTATATTGTCAATTTTGTATTAAGAACTTGACGTTAGACGGAACAAAGTTAAAAAAAAAACAATCTACCTAGCCTTTTCCCAACTACGTTGGAATCAGTTTCCAGTCTAACCAAATGCGAGCGACTGCCTATCTGACGTCCACAACCCCGTTACTGGGTAAAAGAATACCCCTTGGTAAGACAAGTTGTCAGACCTTTTGGGCTTCTGACTACCCGTTACGACTGTCAAAGATCTACTAATGACAGTTCAAAATACAATATTATAGAATATGCTTTTTTATAAGAAAACCTTGACAATACACATTCACAACAAGTTCATAAAATTAATTATCAGTCCGTGTAGTTTATAGTAATAAAACTTTACGAAATATGTATGTACAACAATAAATGAGAAGAGAGAGCGTAAAAAGTGAATGAGTAAAATATCTGCTACACGGTCGCCAACCGCGTCCCGATAGAGGTGACCTTGATGGTTTACAACCGGGTAGATGGTGGTTTACGACCAAATTTCAAACAGCTCTGCCGGTCACCAAACAGGGTCACCTCTGTCGGGGACGCAGTTGCCAACCGTGTAGCAGGCACTAAATACAACCAAGACGCGTTGGATTGAACTAAAATAAGTCATGGAACGGATGAGAATAGTTAAATCAAGAAATTAACACCACGCTTCTGAAAGGTTGAGATCAAGGCTCTGTTAAGGAAAATTGCTGGAAAATATTAGTTGATGAAATTGGTAGACCAAAAAGAACAGAAAACGGGGGGGGGGGGTACTCATTGAACAATTTGTTAAGGATACACCCTCTTTTAACACTGACTTCACGCTGATGCCACTTGATACAATGAGGTACACATAAACTGACACCTTTTTGTATGGGAATTGGCAGAAACTACACAACACCACATACTCCGACCCTTACATTCTTTTGCTTCTTCTGTGTTCTAACATCTTGTCATACTTGTTGATTGATTGAAACCACACGTAGCGCACTAGTGCTCAAATAAACGAAATAATATCCTTACGACCACAATGGGTCAACGAGATAGAATTACAAACTTCAACTGCCGTCGTCTCTTCCGGTTGATCTAGATCGGTAATGCCCATTATACGTACATTATGGTGATCTATTTTTGGCACTAGGTGAAAAACTACGCATTTACTTTGTCCAATCTACCTTTTGCCAAAAGCGTACCGTTTTGGAGTCAGATTCATTGCCTAGATTTTCTTGCTAATTTAAATTAGGCGTCATTACCCGTCTTCAGCAAGCGTGTTGATCAATGCTCGTGCCTATTCTATATGAGAAGGGTCTTTGCCCTCAGTGGGACATAACAGACTAGTATTATATATGGCGGCGATGCTAGCCAGAAACCATTTATTAAAGACAAATAACATAAATATCATTACATTAAATTCAGAATTCGTTGTCTACCAAGATATCAATCTATCCATCCATAATTCTAGTCTTTAAAATGGTACTGCTGAGGCTCGTAGGATACCATGCGCCTTGATCCTGTGTCATTAGGTCAATATTATGCGATTGTAACGCCACATCTCCGCGCGTCTCGACAATATACTGATCACTTAGTACGATAGTTGCTTGTACTTCGTATTCAAGGTATTTGAACTTGCTATTATGTAAGCCGGTATTTGCTTACAATATTAACCTCTACTGGCATCGGACCATACATACAATTCGTGTTCTCATGGTTCTCACAAGGTTATCATATTATTAAACACCTCACTTGTACGCCTCATTTTAAGTGTCGATTGTTGAAAGATTGTATGCGCGTTTTATAAAGTTAGGCTCAATTTACGGAAGCGAGTTTTTTTTAACGATATTGTACGTAGCAAAATGGACTTGATGTCAATTGTGTAACGTATAAACTAGATACGAGCTTGTAAATGCAGGAATTACCAGAATGCGCGATAATTCTCCAGAAAACGCGTGACCTGTTATTTGCCTCGTATCTAGTTTGTACATTACACTATTAGATATAGAGTTCATTATGTTTTATACAGTAATATTCGCTTCCATTCCGTTTCGTGGCAATGTAAATTGAGCCTTATCTTTAGCTATTGTATTGTACACGACTTCGTTTGCAAGCGACTTCAACCCCTCGTTTGATTAGCTCAGGGGTATTTTCGAAATAATCTTTCACTCTCATCTCTCAAGATCTTCTAATATCTCTTTAAAATGTTATGATTCCAACTTCTGTGGCTTCGAGGTCACGGAAGTGTTTTAAAATTTTAAATAAACAACTTTAATTTTAAAGGATCTTTAGTTCTCTAGATCTAATCCTGGCCACTTTAGAACCTCTTGATACAAACTTCAATATTGACATTAATTAATCAGTAATGTTAGTGTGCTAATAAAGATACAATATACAGACAAAACTAAACATAAATGAACTCAATTGTCCACCTTTATCAGTGGACTTTGTGTCCGTCTCACAACGAATCCACCTGGCGGACAAGTGTTGGAATATTTCCAGTTTTATACATTTAAGTAATGGTTGGATTACACACAATCAAATCTTTAATTAGCCAACATCATTTTATTGTTCGGCCTCAATGTACAAGGTTTCCAAAAGTAACAACAATATCAGAAAGAGTCACCCAAATATACTCGTTTGACAATAGAGCATCTAATGGTAGGAGTTATCTAGACGAATATTGTATTATCGAGTCGAAAATAAGAAATTGGTAGTAGTACAGTATCTAGGTTACCTTCAAGTTCTACAACCCCTACTTCTCCAAAACGATCAATATCTACAAACAATATTAGCAACATCATAAAGTATGATCCTTTCAATTTCCAGGGATGCCGTGCAAGTGGCCATAACCGGCGTACAATTGTCATCTCGGCTTCCAATGGCCAGGCAATTGCCACACACTGCTGTAATTGGTGGTCTCGACCGTTCCTGTCATGCAACATCGAGGCCTGAACGATATTAAACACATTATACATTGTGGGATAATGTTGGATGATTGGTATGGATTATAGGAGCGGGAGGATTGTTTGATTCACGAGAGTCTCCAAGCTACTGTCTCATACGACAGTGATGTACGAAAAAAAGCGTTTCAAGAAAGTTAATGATTTACGATTACGACCTTTAAGTTATGAAGATTATTAAATAAGAGTAGGAAAGAGGTGAGGGTGGATGCTTCGTTATTAATAGAGCCAAAGACAGAATTAAAAAACAATAATTGTAACAACAAAAGTTCTTTTTTCATAAGGATTGGCAACAAACATCAGTAGATAGGGATAAGTGAAAGGAGGGAATGAGGCCTTTGACCTGCAGTGGGACAAACGGCTGGAAATAATAATAATAACAACACAAAAATTCTATAGTCTTAGCTGATAGTCTATCAAGCATCAGCTTACCCAATAAAGTAATTATTACTTAATCAAATGAGTATCATATATCTTAAGATAAAGAAATGCAGTGATGACGCAAAAGCGCATATATTAATTAAGTACTTATGCACTTTCATAAAATAAAAACAAAATTAAAATGGAGCTTGTAGCTAAGCCAACCGTTCGATAGAAAAAGCAGTCGCTTTTCACACATATGCAAACTTAAGATGATGAGACAATTTATACAATTAATTTGCACAACCTGGACATATCAGTCCCCTATTTGACTTGCACCTTGTCCATTTTCCCACGTATTACAAAAAAAAAAAAACGGTTAATGAGACTGTAATTTCTTCACCACCGGAGTCACGGTACTTTCACGGCGTCATCGTCTTTAACAACTGTGGTTTAAGGACTAGAATGGTGTGTGTGATTTTGCGAAACAGAATAATTGCCAGCATGTGGTGTAACAGAGCCACTGTGTCTAATGATGCTAAATTGGCACCTTCAGGCCTTTTAGCGTTCCTTGGTAAAGGAGTGAAACTTATTCTATTGATTTGTATTACTCTCCTAGACACTCAATACACCTACTAGCCTCCTAGATTCGATTAATAACCTTCTTGACCTAAAGGTTTATAGAGATGTGATGGATTTTACTCAATTCGGGGAATACTTTGGATATCATCAGTTGATGTCAACATACAACACAAACCCTGTAATCATAACATAACTTTTCTTATGCTATCGGTTTGTAGTCAATGTGATTTAAAGATGAAAGGAAAAACCAGCCCGAGAAATTCCAGCAGCATAATGTAGGACTTACGAAAACAACTATATATAGATCAGATCATAATATTGATGATACTGTCATAATCATTACAGTAGAACAAAGGGAAGATCAAACATAACAAGCTGTTTTTGTATTGTACAAAAATTTGACGATAGGAATAGGTATATAGGAAGGATCAACATAAAAACTAACCTCTAGAACCATACGAGATCAAGTACGAAATTACCTTTGTTAATACAAAACGTGCGAATATAAACCACAGGTGGATGTTAAATAAAACCTGTAAACCTAAAGAGGACAGGTTTATACAGTACGCTATTATTGAGGCCATTACTCCTGGGAGGCCGGTAGATGGCAGATAATTATGCCCTTGGAGACTAAGATATGAACCCGCTCTGGTATAATGTATAATGGTCATGGTGGACTATTTCGGTATAGTAAAAACAAGCCCCACGGAGTTCGTTTGTTTTAATAATAAAATTGGGGTGCTCTCGAAAATTACAGGTTGAAATTTGGAGAATTTGAAGACAAAATATAATATACTGTCTTGGGGCTATATATGCTTGCCCACTATTCCTCCGAGGAAATACTTTATAAAGTAGCAGCATAACAGTAGCATCCGATATGCAAAGTGAACCATTATTCTTATGATTAGTATTATTTAGTGTACTCTTCAAACCGCCTGTTAAGCAATAAATTGTAGGTACATACGGCTACACATAAAGCTATCCATTTCCAGTATAAGCTGACCCCACATTGTACGGAAATCCTGTACTATGCAAGATCAGCATCAACTGGAACATCACTGTTGTAGCAAAATAATATGTACATAAAAGTTTCGCTTATCATGAGTGAGTTAACTAGATTAGCACCTGAGCGGTCTTTAATTAGTTACCAAGCGCAAACTTATTAGATATCTAGAGTAAACAGCATAAATAATCTAATTAGCAATAGTCGGAACATATATAACATTCTATTACCTATCTCCTTCATCGGAAAAAGAACGAAGCGCCTTGCCACTTAATGTAACCGGCCAGAGTCAGTCTATCTTCAGAATAGTCCAGATATTGAAGGCAGGTGCTATGAAAACGAGTCTCGGGCATTGAGATTATATCTGGAGGAAAATTGCAAAGGATGAGGATGAAATTAATTAAAGTCACTTGATATTTGAACAAAAATGTGCCGCTAACAGAACTTGTTTTTACACAGTTAGATTAGTCTGATACAGTCCATTACTAAGCATTCTTGGAAATCTAGGGAGGATATGGCGTAACCCCCTAATTACGCTAGATCCTTCCTAGATTTCTCAAGAAAACACAAGGTTCCCAATAAATTATTGACCTCGTCAGTCTGGTGACATCTATGTTTATCTTTGTCACGTCGTCGTATGACTGTGCATGAGAGTCCTACGCTGCATCAGGTTAGGTAGATTTAACCGAAATCTCTTTAAATATAATTTATGAGTTTTAATCTTAGGTAAACTATCATGTGGAATTTGAAATGTCCAGTTTGAAAGTCCAACGTCCATCTCAAAATACAGGTTTTTTTTTTAACTAGTGCGCAAACTTTAACACGTGACTTTACTCATCATTATGAACAACTTTTATTATGGGACCAAACATGAAATTGTGAAAAAAAAGCTTTTCCCTACATTTATGTTTGCATAACTCGTCAAAATGTAGGGAACAGCAGATTTTTTTTCGCGATTTCTGGTTTTGTCCTGTATAACAATCATTATTTTCTTTTTATTTTAATCCTGCTAGGCTATCATTCTATCTCTAGGGGATCAAGTACGATTAACAGAATTATCGGAGACTGACATGTGATAAATAGGAATAATTTTATTAATAACATAAACAATTTCTAGATAAACGTAGATTAGTTGACGTCAATCGTGCTTGTTTGGACACACAACGGTCAACGTGCGGATTTGCACGAGACTTAGCTTTCTTTGTACTTACCCTGGATATAAAAGAAGTTTTGATAAGATTATTGGATATTAAGATAGAAAAAGTGATAATGCCGGTCATTGTATATTATCTTGTAATGGGTCATGCTCGGTTGCTACAAAAGTTAATTAAAGGTAAACATTTATTATGATTCCCGATGTAGATATACCTGGATGTCGGAGGTGTAATTAGCGAGACACAAATATAATTTTGAAGAAAACAATTGGGTTTTTTGTTACTTTCAGATCCTTTTGCTGCATACAAGAATAGCATATCAATATTGAAGAGCAACTGAGACTAACCCCAGTGAGCACTTTTATAGCATTAACAATTAATACAATTGTTATTTCGATTTGATAATTGGACGGACTTTGGACCCGATTGGTACGACATTGAGTCGACCGAACTAACGCTCAAGACCGGTCGAGCATTCCGAACTTCCAAAATAGTATGAGTGTTCGCACACTGCGTACTAATTAACTGTAAGTACTTACACTTGTATTAACCGTCTCAGCAGGTAGACATCTTGTGTAAAATTAATGTCCGGATAGCATTAGAATATAGGCTAATCTCTGCCATTCTTTGGATAAAGTAACACTGACTGGCTGGAAAATTTGGGCATGAATGGGGGTTATAAGGAGAAGACGAAAGATTCTATCTATGGATTCTACGTGAAAGATGATATGGTTAGAAAGACGGTGAATACTGAGATGACGGGTGATAGCGATGTAGGGAAGATGAAGACATATGATGTACTGACCCCAAACAAATTAGGATTAGGAAAGGAGAATGATGGTGATCAGTTGATCACACACAAGTGAAGCAAAACTTGGAGAAACAACAACGCATACAGGGCGCTGAGCTGTTGGGGTTGCCACGACACTTGCGCATCAGGGATGTTCGCAGAGGCACGGATAGACGACTTTTATGCAATCATGGGATTGCGTGTCGCCTCCCTGATGCGGCGGGTGCGGGGCAATGCCAATAGCCTCTTGGTCACTGTGGCCGATATGGCGGAAGCTCTAATACTCAGATACTGGACCAGGACACAGGTATTACCGTCAAATCGTGCCTTGAAATAATGTTTAATTAATTATTGCATATTTGGTTGTCCATTACTAATAATTATGACCAAAATTTGCCAAATATGATTATGTACTAACACTAGTGTTTAAGATGCGTATGTAATTACTAACAAATTGGATTGTATGATCTGAAAATAAAATTATTTGATTGATTGATTGAAACATGGAATGGCCAACACGCACAAAGCCAGTTTGATTATCTAGACTGGTATTGGAGTAAATGGATCGAAAAGGGAGGAAGTACAGGGAAATAATGAAGTGGATATATGTAAACAGGATAGTTTGATACATATTGCAACTATACCTATCTCGAGATGAACTTATGCCAGGATAAAAATGCTGATTTCGTGCATCTTCGAACTATAACGTTTAGGCATTTAATTAATATTGCTATAGTTTCCAAATAAATAGGCGATATTATAGTATCGGACAACGGCGCAATCCCACGTCCCTGTATGGGGCCATAAATATTGCGTGCAATATTAGTTCTAATCTAAAGTGCTACAAGATTAAAAACATTACTTTTTGGTAATCGCCATTTAGGTACGCAGTTATTAGAGAACTATAATTAGTAGAGACCGGATTATATGCAACATAAAAAGCTTGTTAATTGCATGCAAATATACATGAAAAATGCTTGAAATATGCACGAAAATTGGCAGAATATGCGAAATTAAATGATACATTTTAGGAACCCAAACAAAGAATCTTAAAGAAAAACAAAATTTATATGCGTTATTATATAGGTGGGACGACTTTGCAGTAGGCGAGCGCGACGCTCTTCTGTCTCTTTCATTTTGTTATCGTAACTGCCAAAACAAAAGACGCTCGCGGCTACTGACCCTGCTTTCCGAAATACGATAAAAGTGTTAATATGGCGACCAAAGTCACAATTATTACTCAATAGCCCTTATATTTTGTGACTATTAAATTTGGTCGGATTCGCGATATTATCACTTTAAGCGCATTTCGGAACGCAGGGTCAGTGCACTGCATTCGGAAAAAAATTGTAAATGTACCGATAATATCATCATAACTAGATCTTAGGTAAAATATGTTATTGCCGCTGAGGATGGCTTAAATATGCAAATACATATAATCCGATCTCTAATAATTAGTATTCTCAATAAATGTTTGTACTATATACTTGTATTGTATCCCTTTTTGCTCTTTGAGGAATCTCGCGTACTAGACGGCCTCGACTCCGGCCAGTCGTGATTCGTGGCCCGGTCTGTGGCTAGTTGGCCGGTTAGCCGTTGCGATCAAGTGCGCGATTCGTATCGGTTTCTATAGTTTACTTGGTTGTAGTCGTGGCCGTCTAGCACTTTAAGTCTAGTGCGCGAGATCCCTGAATCATGAAGCCTCTTGTCCTTGCCCCAAGTTTACTTTCGGTCGCTGCAGTCTTTTCTTATGTCTCTTTCTATATTTTTATGTTTTCAGTTCACCATTTCATACAATTCATCAATTCCCAATTTTCCTACAGTCTTTACTAGTAGTAACTTTAAAGTTCAATTCGGCGCAACAGAAACTGTATAATAACAAACAATCAAATAGTTAATATTCATGCTGAAAGATAATTTACCATCTGATCAAATTTGTTTAGATATTGTGAGATAAATTGCTTTACTTATCTTCTTTACACATCGGCAGTAATATTTCATCACTTCCACTGACTCAATGTTTACAGGTTACTTGGTTTATCTTGGCAGGTCACGGCTGCAACTGCACTGCTTGCAAGTTTTGATATCATATTTAGTGTTGTGTTTAGTCACAGTATAATAGAGTAACAGTATTATGTCTCGACTGTGACCTTGAAATAATTACCTACGGCCGCGCGGCCGCTCGGTAGATACATTTTCCGCGTCCGTGCGCCACGCATTCGAGACTGCTGCGTGCGATATACACTGAGATTTCGAAGCGCATGTCGTTTCGGCCCGATTTCTATGAAGACATAATACTGTTATTTATTTATACTGTGGTTTGGTGCATTGAAATAGCCTCTATGAGCAATACGTAAATGAACGTCCAGCGTACCCTGGACAGTCAGCCCTGCTATCATCTCATCAGCTGCCTTTTCCCAACTATGTTAGGGTAGGCTCCCAGTCTAACCGGATGCAACTGAGTACCAGTATTTTACATAGACCGACTACCTATCTGACCTCTCCCAGTTACTGGGTAATACGAGCCCTGATTGGCATATATTTTTACCACAGCATGAGCCATTCTTTATAGTTTTTTAGGGTTGCGTACCCGAAGCCGCCCGAAGGGTGCCAAACGGTACCGTATTACTAAGCCTCCGCGTCCGTCCGTCTGTCTGTCAGCGGGCTGATATCTCATAAACCGTAATAGGTGGACAGTTGAAATTTTCACAAATTGTGTATTTCTATTGCCGTTATAACAAAAAACAATAAAAATTTAAGGGGGGCTGGTTTTTTGTTGAAAGTGTGGGGTATCACCTAGCTGGCAAGATTTACTCGCAGATCAATCTATACTAATACTAATATACCAATACTAATATACCAATACTAACATACTAATACTAACATACTAATATACTAATACTAATATTATACAGAGGAAAGATTTGTATTTTTGTATGTAACGAATAAACTTAAAACTACTGGACCGATTTGAAAAATTCTTTCAGCAATGGATAGCTACATTATCAACGAGTAACATAGGGTATATTTTATCTCCGTACTCCCACGGGAACGGGAACTACGCGGGTGAAACCGCGTGACGTCCGCTAGTCTATAATATGGACTGGATTTTACCACTTTTCTACTAGGCTAACTATTGCACGAAAACGTTTGACAATGAATTATCAGGTGTCAGTTGTCACACTTGTCACCGAGACATTCTAGATTTGTAGCAAGATTATCGTGACAAAAAGTGAGTTTCTTTTCACATTCTATTTGACTACATAATCATTTTAATAAACAGAACTTGTTTACATTTTCCTTTTTACCACAGATTTTACAAAGGTTGGGTTCAAAGGTCGCGTGCAATAATGTACCTAGGTAAAACGAATTTAAATTTTAAATATGACATTGTATTATTTACTGTTCATAATAGGTACCGACAGAATAATAATTTAATGTCTAATGTGAATGGCAATAATAACAGAGGCAGACAAAAGAAAAGTAGGATGGAGTGTGTTGAAAGACGAAAAATTACTAGTAACGAAAATTCACAGTTGTAATAGCAATCATGTAATTGCGTTTAATTAAAATAGGTTTTTATTTTAAAGCTATTGCATAGCTTTTATCGCGGGCTTTGAGGCGCGGCGACCGAATCAAGAAATTCCGTAACGAAAATAAAACCTAACACCCCCCACTCCGCCTACCATGTAATGACGGTTCCCATGACAACGTAATTTTTGTTTTATGTCATCACGTCATCATCCCAAGTGTAGCGTTGACAAATAGGAAGTATGGAGGTTACAAATGCTATGCAATAGCTTTACCGCGGCAGTCCCCGAGTGTCACACTTTTTTTTTTAATTTATTTGTCTTTTGTATAGATTCTTTTCTATTTTTGTGAATGAGAACGCTGTAGGCTTAGTGGACTGTAGCTCTGTTGACCATTTTCTATTTTGTTAAGTACCTGGTACTTATTGAAAGACCTAAACTGTCCTCTCATACCTAGTAACACTGTTATTTGAAACTATTGTAAAAGCCAATTATTTTTAAAAGAGTAACCGTGGAGTTTCTTTCCGGCTCTTCTCCATAGGAAACAACCAATTGGAACCGTGCACCTAGCTTCTGACGTTTCATAAAGTGCCCATATAAGTTGTTGTGAAATAAAAAAAATTGAATTGAATTGAAAAACGAAGTGAAATTTCGAGTTATTGGCTAATAGACATGCATGGCAGGCTTGTAAAAAAACCTGCCGGGGGTTCGAAGAAAACCGATAGGGAAATCGTGGCCCCCGGCAACAGGGCAACCGAAGGAACGCGGGTGGGTTTTAGTCAGTAAAAGTCTGACACGCCCTCCCGCTCCACCCAGAGCGGGAGAAGTTATTTGATAATTTCACACCCAAAAAAAAAAACACTTTTTAGGGCTAGAGAATGATGATTCTGCGTCCCAATTTATTAGTGGTTGGCGGAAACATGTGTGCTTCCACACTTGTCTATTAATCGTCATCTCAATAGTCAACTCCTTTTAGCCTTATCATCTCCCACGCAGTCCATCCATCCTTTCTTTGATCTTCCCCTACTCTTAAAGCCATTCACTTTCATACTTAAAACTAGGGATGTAACGATTACGATTTTGATACCGATATAATCGATAGGCCGATATATCGGGATCACTGATAATACAGGGTAAGTTTTTATCCAGTGCGCAAATTTTAACACAATAAATTAAAAAAACCGGCCGGTTTTTTTGTCGGACCACACACAATGAAGGGTTCTGTAGTTGGAATAAATTTATCCCAAAAACAAACTTATTTTTGTAGTTGAAAAATATGTTCTCCCATACGGAATGTATGGGAAAACATGTTTTTGCAACTTCAAAGTTAAGTTGGTCGATTATTACTCGTTATCTTGTAGAGCCTACTTAGCTGTGATAGTTTTCCTTTTAATTTCGTTATATAAACTACTGCTGTGATTTTTTTCACACATCCAAAACCAACCATTTAGCTGGCAGGGGGGGACACTTGACTCTAACAAAAATTAGCACTTTAATGCTTAATATTTCGCAAACGGATCCTTGAATCCAAAAATGGTTTTCACAAACTCACAATGTTTTTAAAGGACTTTCCTAATGATACCCGACACCATTGGATAAAAAATAAAAAATAAACATCACCACTTTACGAGTAGGAGAGGTACCCTAAAAAAAAATGTTTTTCATAATTTTGTTTTACCACTTTGTCGGCGTAATTAATATGTATACCTATGCCAAATTACAGCTTTCTAGTACTAAGGGTCTCGGAGCTAGACCGCGGACAGACAGACAGACAGACGGACATGACGAAACTATAAGGGTTCCTTGTTTACTACGGAACCCTAAAAATCAGCTGTTCCCTACATTTTGACGAGTTATGCGAACATAAATGTAAGGAACAGCTGATTTTTTTTTCGCGATTTCTAGTTTGGTTCCATAGTAAAAGTTGTTCGTAATGATGAGTAAAGTCACGTGTTTAAGTTTGCGCACTGATTAATTTTTTCCTGTATACAACAGTTCGCGCTGTCGCGATATCATGCAGAGGAGTTGGAAAAGACACCCCATCTACCTTAATCACCGACAGTGGTCCGTCACCTAAAAACAAGCAACTTTAGAGCACATTCTGGAAAAAAAAGTGTTATGTATGACACTGAAGGTCCTAGAGAAAAAGCGAGGTCACGCAAACAATAGCTGACAAAATACACACACCGGCAAATTTAGCGGAACATAATAAAAAAGTCGAAAAACTAGTTTGTGTAATATTGCTGGCTAGTTGTTAATTCGTTATATTTTAGAAATAATTATTTAAAATTGAGAAAATAATTGAATGTCACCTTACATATGCGATTGTTTTAATTTTATTCGTACTTACATAATTTTGAGCGAATTTCCCTTAATCATCATTTTATGGTTTTGGTTAAAAATTTCATAAAATTTTCATTAAAATTCAGTTTCGTTCGTTTGTTTTTTACTTTTACATCTTTTTAAAAGTCAAGGACTTCATTATGCCCGACTTGACCGCAACTGAGATTGCCAGGGCATTTGAAATGAGGAGAAATGATCAAACCTACAGGTAATCTCAAGAATTCTTCGCCGACCTGTTTCAACAATTTATCGCAGTATCCAACGATTCAGGGAGACTAATGCTTTTGTGTGAAGACCGGGACAAGGCAGAAAAAGACGCACTTCGAGTAGAGAAGATCGTTTCATTCAGCTTCGCGTACGTAGGAACCCACGGCTGAAGGCCGTTCACGCCAGAAATGAGCTTGAGGAAGTTCGAGGTGTCACAGTAAGTGAGCGTACGGTACGAAGAAGATTCAAAGAAGCTGGTTACGGTTCGTTCCAAAACTTGAGATACATCATCGTAGAAACAGACTAAGTTTTGCTCGGGAACATTGACTTTGGACCACGGACCAATGGGGTAAAATATTGTTTAGTGATGAGTGCAGAATTCTTTTAAATCAAGTTGGCGGAAAGCAAAGAATATATAGACGTAAAGGAGAACGTTATAATCAGACAAATTTTGAAACTACAGTGGCATAATGTAGAGGATCAATAATGGTTCGGGAGAGGGATATGTTTGGGAGCTCGTACGGACCTGGTGGTAATCGATGGAGGAAGTCTGACTGCAGCTCGTTATGGAAGAGAACTTTTAGAAGAAAATGTGGTACCGTTTGCCCCCTTTATCGGTGACGACTTCGTTTTGATGCAGGATAATGCTCGGCCGCACAATGCTCGTTCAACTTAAGTATATCTTAATAATGTGAATATCACAGTTGTTGGCGAGATCACTGGATATGAATCCGATAGAACACGTCTAGGACTTGCTGAAACGAAGAGTAAAATCCAGAATCCCAGCTCCTGTCAATGTGGGTGAACTGCGAATCGCCGTAGTTGAGGAATGGCAGAGACTATCACAGGAAACAATAGATAACATCATTCTCAGCATGCCTAGGCGGGTGAAAACTTTAATACGAGCACGTGGAGGAAACACGCAATATTATTTTTTAATTTGTTTTGTTTTAAAAATTGTTTTTAATTAGCTTTTTCAACTTTTCTTGGTTCCCTAAAAAATCAAGAAAATAAATTTATCACAAAAAAGGATTATTCTCGCAAAATTAATATTAAATGTAATCTCATTTTAATTTTAAAAGGTGTAATTTTAAATGAGAAAAGAAGTATAAATACTAGATGTTAAAATTAAACCGTATTTTAAACAATATTGACCTTTTTTATGTTCTGCTAAATATGTATGTATGTATAGACATGGAGTCATTTGATTTAGTAAATAAACAGAGGTTTCAACGCACTATTAAACATTTGTGCCCGAAATACAAAATGGTTTCCCGTCCACAATAAAGACATATAAACGCCTGAGGTTACATACTTCAGAAATCGATATCAGCATCGGTATAACCGATTATTTACTACAACAATCGGTATCGTATCGGGAAAATTATGTATCGTTACATCCCTACTTAAAACTTTCCTCAAGACATTTTCCTCATTCCTCCGTATCACACGTCCATACCATGACAACCAATTTCCACACAAGTTTTCAGTCACCAGTGCAGAAGCAACTAGGGAGGGAATAATATTCAAAGGAAGAAATAAACAGAACAGTCTCAGCAGTTAATGGCCAGTCTGAGAAAGATTTAAAAATAACTTGTCTACAAAAGATATTTCGTAATGTCTATGCGCGATGACGTCTAAACGATATTTTTAACTTTTTTCCGCGGAATTTTGTCAGAACATAATATTTTTAGCGTAAATACGTACTGCGTATATTATGTCTGATCCTTATAAACTCAAACTGCTGGGATGCATCATCAATTCATCATTCATAAGTTCATAACCATAAAGATAATTTTATTTTGCAAATATAGACCGTAACAGCAAATGACGACAAAAAACATTACACAAAAAAAAAAAACTACCAACTTCCAAAATAAACACTACAAAGTGAAAAATTACTTTAATTTCGGAAGTTGGTGTCTGATTTTGAATTTACGTTTTTTGCCACCGACTTCCGAAGTGATTTTTTGGAAGCCGGTTATTTTTTTTGTTTTTTTTTTTCACTTTTTATTTGTAGTATCTACCCCACACAAATTTGAATACCACTACCTGCTATGTAAATAACAATGACAAGGAACTTATCATATCATCCACATACTAAGTGGGAAAAAATACGTGTGGGAGCTAACTTAAAAATTATCCAAGCAAAGTTAATAAAATTTATATGGGACCACCTCGAGAGCATACCCTTGACAGTGACAGATGACAGTTAAAAGAGAAGAATGGAAGAAGACATGCCACGCCGACCCCACATAAACAAGGAAAACATTACCCTCCTTCTGGGGTAGTCGGGTAAAAAGACAGGGAGCTGATGAAGATCTCTCACTAGCAGCGAAAAGCATCGTACAGGAAAATGGCATATGCACATTACAGCACAAACGTCCCCAAAAAGTTCCCTAAATGTATGAATTTTTCCAGTAGTGCCAACTTTTACAAAATTAATAGACACCCAGTGCTGTCTTTGTATTTGTTAAACTGTACACAATAATACCGACGAGCTATTTAAAATGGTGACCAAAGAAATCGCACGACAGAAGAAATCGGTAAACAAACTAAAATTCTAAGCGTCAATGTAAAATCACCTGATATTGCACCCACACATACGAGTGTAGCACATAACAACAACACTGTCGACGAGTGTGCACGTAACAATTTATCACACAAGTAAACAGCTGTATGTTTACATCCAGTGCGCGTGCACTCAACGCATTCATGCTTGAATTCTCGTAGTCTTTTGAAGTCGACCAAAAGTAAAATGGCCGAGAAAAGAACTGCTAGCTTACTCAGTAATAAAAATCTTAAATTTACTGATAGAAAACGCAGTCGCATAGCCTTAACCGCTGGGTCTTAGAAGCATGAAATTTGACACAAGAGTCCCTTACATAAGGAAGAGGCAGGATTTTTGAAAATGAATGCCTAGTGATTAAGTAGGGGACGAAAGTTTGTATGGAAGTCCGTCATTTTTGCCGATAGGAAATCCCATCGGGCACACGCCTTGTTAAACTTAAAATTAAGCTAATACTAAAAGCATACACAAAAAGAAAACGACCAAGCATTCCGCTTTCGTTGTCATTCGTGCTATTTCAAGAAACAATGCAGACAGCAGAAGTCGCATCAAGCCGGCAATGAAATTATAATGAAATGAAAACATATACCATGTTGATTTTAGAATCATTAATAACTGAGGTTTGTGCAAGCTTTCAATTGTTTTCTCTACCTTTTCGGCGTCCCCAGCTCCTAGAGAAACTCAGTTAGCTAAGATCAGGATTTCGCCAATAGCAAGAATGTCATTAGTACCTATTTCTGGCACTTGGTATGTAAGTAAGTAGTTTAATTACTGATACAAATTAGTATTACATCAGTAGTTAAGACTTAATTTTCATACATAATCAATAGACCATTGTTTCGAAATTGAGTAAGACGAATGAACTACAAGGTACTACATATTTAGGTGACATAGATAACACTATTAGTAATACGTTTACTACTACGCCTTTGTTTGGTGTACTATTGTGTTTGGAATTGAAATAGGGAGGAAAAGTAAACAACCAAACATTTTTACGTCGAATAATGCGAAGGCTGAAGGAAAAGAAGGAGGATGTGAACAACGACGGTCAGGAGAGGTCCGAAAAGTTGGTATAACCCAGCAGCCTTCACATTGCCTTGTAAAGTGAAGGCTTTGCCATTGATCGGATTCGATAAGGTTGTTGGTTTATGTTCACGTAGAACAAAGATCCTGATGGGTCAGGCCTAGTGTCTAGTAGAACCATATTTAGCCAGTTCTTTAAATTCCATGTAATAGAAGGTGCCCCTTATATGATAATTAGGGTCGCCCGGATAATGGTTTAATCGGGCACAAATCTAGACTCCAGGCAGCTCGGCTTTGCTCAACCTAGGGTACGATCTCGGCTTATTTTTCGGCCCCAATTAAGCAAAACAATCGTGAAAACGATCAATGAGGCAGTCAACTGACACCAGAGAATCCAGTAAATAGGCTTGCATAGATCAAGCAGCAATCGCTCCGACGAAAATATCGAACCAGCCGTTCTGATATTGCAAGTTTGCAAGTCGGCTCTTTACAAAAAGCAAGGAAGACACGTATGACTCACGATGATGGTAACAAAATGATGGTGTCATGCAAGACACATTACGGTGCAACATTAGCGAGTGTTTCGCAAATGATCACGGTGCGCGTACGCCGCAATCTTCCGCCCTGCGCCGGCGTATTGCAAAACGTACTGCTCACATGTCGCGCGATTCGTAAGGCGTAGTGCGTTAGGGATGTCTGTTGATTGACCTGAACAATTAAAGTAAGTAGTGAAGGTCGTCCAATGTAGGAATGGAAAGACGAAGGGGTAGGAGCACCAATATTGCCTTATAGGCAACATTTTACTGAAACTAAAACCTCTATGAATTCTGTGATCTTTTCCATTCTTTTGCCCTTATCCCAATTTTTTTGGGGTGGCAACATGTCTTATTTGGGGTGGCAACATGTCTTATTTGGGGTGGTAACATGTCTTATTTGGGGTGGCAACATGTCTTATTTGGGGTGGCAACATATCTTATTCTTCATTTTCTGTGCTGTGATCTTTGACCAACAATACACAAAATCAGTACTTAAATATTGAGAAGACAAGTCATTGCTGGCTTGAGTATAGTTCTCGATGTTTTTGGTTGGTATATTGGCGTGTGCTAGCTGACATATGGCCTATAATTTATCATTTGAATTATGTTTTGTGTTGCATACTGTTAGTTATTTTGTATACTATTGTATAGAATCATTCTCTAACTTGAACATACAGCTGTGCTGCTGGGGAGTTTGTTGCGCCACTTCTTCCCAGCTACAGGCACTAGGAAGTGGTGAAGAGTGGGCGTTTTTGGGGGACTATCTTATGTAATTTTGACGTTCGAAAAGTGCTGATTCTCAGCCTAGTTTGAATAAATGACTTTTGAATTTGAATTCCAACCAAGAAAGATGATAAAAAAGAGTCAGTTGTCAGCATCAAATTAATACAATATGCATTGTTTTAATAACAAAACTGTTAATGATCAACACAGATATTCTTTAACCTGATGCAACCTACGTATTTTAAATACCATCAACGACCTTAGTTTATTACGATTTTCAAGTTAAAAATCCATTAGCATAGCCCTATCTATTGTTATGCAGATTGTGTAAATTTATAATCAATGGGTATGAATAATGTTAGTTGACAAAACAATAGGAAATGTATCTACTTATGGATAACTAGATGTTGCCCGCAGTTTTACCGAGTACCTAAGGGTACCCAAGGAAGGAGACGCCCTGGGCGTCGGGAATCACAGGCCGATTCTCGGCCACCGTAGGCGCGGACTTGCGGACGGTGAGCAATGGGTAGTTCGCCGTCCAAAAAATACAATAGACGTGGACATATTTAGTAACCTGTTTCGCTTAGCTATTCTTAAAGAGCCTTAAAAAACCCTGAAAGAAATCGACGTGTTTCACCTCTCAACGAAGCGAATAAGTGAAGCGGCAGAAGCTAGTATGTTATAAAATTAAATTTTCTATTAAGAAAGACGTTGCTACCACAGCTGTTCTTTTAAAATACCGATCTATATTAACACTTTGCGATGAGGTAAACTTCTATCAATTTTATTTGTCATTGAAAATTCGACCTTCATAGATTAACATTAATTAAGAGAACCCGACAAACGTAGCCAATTTATCCCAATTTAAGAAGATCTATATAGGAAAAGTGCAGGCAGTTCTTGCAAATCCAAACATTTTTTGCAAATCAACTTAAACTTAACCTATTACAGAAATAATAATTATTCATTTCACAAAAAAAAGCCTTTAACAATATCCATAATGACTAAATACACAACCACAATTGTACAAACATCCAATCTATAAATACTCTACTAAACTAAATGTGGCTTTCTGTGACTTAGGAGGCAGAGTCAAACGGATTAGACCCTCACCTGTGTAGGTCTTTCCAAATGTGCAATCCTTGCATACAAATATACCTCGTGTGCGCTACGGCTCCAACCGGACTTAGCCCGGATATATAACCTTTTGGCAGATCGATCAACCCGACATTTCATCAAAGACGTCAGTAGCTATTCGTTCTGAAAATCTCTAAATCCAGATGTATTTCATTCGACCTTCTTACAGTTCGGTTATCGTCCAAACGAACTACATATTGGAAAGTTAATAGTCCATTACCCAATTAATCAAACTGCTAATAACATGGATTTAAAATGTATGGCTTACTGCATTTTGATAAGCATGCAGATAATAAAGTATTATCTTGAATTCTCGCTCGAATTCCAACTAGCTTAGGTACTTGCATAATCAGCCTATAATGTTCCCACTGCTGGGACACATAACTCCTCTCGGTGAGAGGTAGTGGGCCGTAATCCACCATGCGGGTCCAGTGCGGGTTGGAAGATGTCATATGTCTTCGATTTTTTTTGGTTCTAGGACATGCAGGTTTCCTCACGATCTTTTCCTTCGTTAGAGTAGTGGTGATGAAATAATTTACACAAAGTAAAGTACTCGTAAGTCGCGGCGATTACCTCTGGCCCACCAGTGATCTTTGCCAACTAGCTTACTTGTGTCTGACAACGTACGCCATAAAGACGAAGCCTTTTTATAAAATGATGAACGGCTTAAAAAGATGACGGCAAAGGTTTGATGGAGAAAATGGAGAAGATCCCTACATATAACAGGCAGAACAAAGTTCTTTATGATTTTGATTATCAAACTATGGATTTTTGCGCCAAAAACCTTTACAAACAACATCGATCAATCGATGACAAACAAGCATAAATATCATGGCGAAAATTGCAACTGAACTTTTTGTACGGTATCTACTACATTATACAATAATTTACAGCTAATAGTTTGCATTTACATAACTTCAACTACAGTAAAGTATGATTAATGACCCACATCAGAAAATTATGATTCTTTTTCAATGTGGTGTGGGGTCAGTGCGACTTGATAGAATCGACTTCTTTACTGAAAGAGGTATCCCTCTTTTAAAGAGGTATTCTCTAGCATAATCAAAAAAAAAAAAACATAACACCGTTATCCCATTAAATGTAGGTATGCTAGGTGAGAGGACAAAGGACTGCGGGTGACACCTGGATGGATTAGACTAGCACAGACCAGGGAAGTATGGCACAGGAGAAGGGAGGACGCATATACTCAGTAGTAGATAAAACAAGGCAGAGGGTGGCAATGATGATTATGAAGAGGACAAATGCTGTGTTGAATGATCTGAGATCAACAAAGCTGCCATCAGAAAATTTACACACGTTTCCTCTTCAATCTAAGAAACAAACTGAAGAAGGAGAACTCACCAGATTGCAAAATAATGTTTACAAACATTGTTATCACATTACGCGCTAAAATGTCAAAATAGGCCAAATAAACAGTGCTGTTATTAAAATAGAAATATTATGTAGGACTACACAATACGTCATAATAAATGCAGATCTCTGGTTAGATAATATTTACGTCATATTGCGGAGGAATATTCTGACACGAGCTGTAAGCATGCTTGACCCAAGATAGAGGACCTTTTAAGTACGCACAGAGCATATTGTAAAACAAATAAGTACCTTAGGGTTCAATGTTCAGTAAATATTGTAACAATTTATGATTGTATTGTTTTGATTGATACTACCTACATTAATTGCTTCCATTACTTACTAGTTAATAATCGTGTTCTGGTCAGGTTTGCGGAGCCAACATGGCCAAAGATCGCACGAAATAGATAGGTTTAGAAGGAGAAAGGGGAAGTCTTTTGACCTGCAGTGGGACACAACATAGACTAACAAAAAAAACGTGTTTTATGATAGTTATGGTTGCGAAAACGACCGCTATGCCATTGCCGACGATGTCTGTATTCGCATGGCAGCAGTCGATGCGACTTTTCATAGACGAGATTATTACATCGGCCTTTTTAAATTGATCCAACTTTTCGCTTCTGTCGTGTCGGGGCCATTCTATTCAGGAAGGCGGTAGTGGGGTTGACTTTTCAGGATGCGCCAGAAATTTTTAATATCACAAATTTTTCGTTTTAATTTCCTCAAACTAGTCTACTTCAAAATAGTGTAATAATCAATTGGACCTATTCACATAATAGGTGTCCAAGTTCACCAAAGGCACGTCCTAAAGTTCTAAGTGAATATATCTCATCCAAATTACCGACAACTCGACAAGTCCATGAGATGACTGACGATGACTGACAATCGAGATCGCGTGATCTTCAATTACCGTCGGCATTGCCACTTGCACCAAATACTTCCTGCGCTCATCTTAATGTAATTAAAGTCGTTTCTCGGAATTTTCAAAGGGATTTAAGTGACAGACTGTTTTGGATAATTTGGATGGAGTTTTATTTTTTGCCACATCTTTTTTATAAGCTTTAACACAGGAGGAGGTGAAGTGCAGTGCAAGCAACTATGGGCATGGGCGCCGGGAAGTCAGGGAGGTCCCTGGCTTCAAAATAAAATATATGTGTAAAAACATAAAGAACTAAAGAAATGTCCGAAAACGCCTAACACAATAATAGAAAACTTGACCTATTCAAGGTGAGATCCTAAAGTTTTCGAGCTCGCTTCGCTCGCTCTTGCATTCTACAATTTCTCAATTCTAAAACTTCTGTGAAGTCGACAAAGTATCGAACTCCTATTTCCGAAAATCTAATCGGCCCTAGGCGGGATGCTAACATTATCGACTCACTTCGGTCGCTCTTGCATCCTACTCTATCTTAATTCTTAATAAGCTTCTTTGTATAAATGGACACAGTAGTCCTCTTTCTGTACGAATGGACAAAATAAAACCTATCCCATTCAAGGTAAGATGCAAATATTATCGAGCTCGTTTCGCTTGCTCTTGAATCCTACATTCTCTTATTTGTTAAGCTTGTCTGCATAAGTCGACAAAGTTACTCCTTGCATGAATAGACAAACGATAACCTAACATATCCGAGGTGAACTACAAAAATGATTGGGCTCGCTTCGTGGAGCTGAAGATGCACCCCCCTGATAAAAAATCTGCCGGCGCCCATGACTATGGGGTTCGGGTTTGTATTGTTTCGACAGTCAGAAAATTTGGAAATGGCTATTTTGTGTGTGACTTTCGATTTGATTGAGAGTGGCGCAGTTAGGAAGAACTAACACTAAAAAATACAATAGACGTGGATATATTTAGTAACTTGTTCCGCTTAGCTATTTCTAAAGAGCCATAAAAACTCCTGAAAGAAATCGACACGTGTTTCACCTCTCAACGAGGCATCCTCAGGATGACGATGGACTTGTTGCGAACTCGAACACGGCGTGTTGCCACACCAAGCGCTGAGTGCAGACGTGTGCTGGTGTGGCAACACGGATTTCCGCAAGATCACGCCTGAATAATAATATACACTTGGAACTAAAGACCTTGGAAGTGACTTTTTTTTTTTCGAAGTTTCTTTTTCTCACATAGACTGTTTTACCCACCCACAGACGCGTTTTTTAACAGACTTCAAAAAAGATTGAGGTTCTATATTCGTCTATATGTACCTATATATATTCATTGATATTTTAGTCAATTCTGGTCTGTAATTTTATTACCTTTGCTTGGATATCTTTTTAACCGACTTCCAAAAAGGAGGAGGTTATTAACCGACTTCCAAAAAGGAGGAGGTTATTAACCGACTTCCAAAAAGGAGGAGGTTATATTATGTTCGTCGCGTATGTTTGTTTTTTTTTTTTTTTTTTTATGTATGTCCACCGATTTCTCCGTCATTTGTGGACCGATTTTGAAAATTCTTTTTTTGTTTGAAAGGGTATGCTCCCAAATTGGTCCCATATAAATTTTATTAACTTTGCTTGGGTAGTTTTTGAGTTAGCTACAAAATACGTATTTTTTTCCCACTTAGTATGTAGATGATATGATAAGTTCCTGTCACAGGTAGCAGGCAGTGGTATTCGAATGTGTGTGGGGTAGGTTCCACAACTAAAAAGTGAAAAATAAAAACTTTTTACAAAAAAATAACAACCGACTTCCAAAAAAAAACACTACAAAGTGAAAAATTACTTTAATTTCGGAAGTCGGTGGCAAAAAACGAAAACACAAAACCCAAGACACCGACTTCCGAAATTAAAGTTATTTTTCACTTTGTAGTGTTTTTTTTTGGAAGTCGGTTGTTATTTTTTTGTAAAAAGTTTTTTGAGTTATCTTCAATAATACGTATTTATCCATTTAGTCTATGTGGATGATGTTATAATAACTGTCTGTCACTGTTATTTATATAGCAGGTGGTGGTATTCGAATTTGTATGGGATAGCCACAACTAACAAAGTGAAAAATAACTTTAATTTCAGAGGTGGCAATGGTCATGGATAGCTTTGCCATCAACTTGGGATTGTGATACTGCAGATTTAATTACAATGGAGCTAAATTCTGGCATCATAATCAGCATCGTGGAATCACACGATCGTGTGTGCATTGTCAGTCGGGACCGGGGATTGGGGTCAAGAGCGACAACATTAATTTAAAAAAAGAAATATCTAGAATTTTAGATAGGGGCAATTTAATTACTGTTTTGATGACAGCAAGCTAAGTTTGTGGGTGGCTAATTTAATGTGTTCAACCCTGCATTAATAAGTTAACACCTTTTCTAAGATATGTTCATTTGCAAAGCATACTCAATTCAAGTAGGTGTTTGTTTCATAATTAATAACTTTTTCAGACCAGTATATTAGTTTAATAATAATGCGTTCTCCTTTTATACTTCTATTCTTATCTAATATAGCTTCTGCCTGCAACCTCGTTTGCGTGGATGTCAATACAGTACAGGCCACGTTTCTCTCTGATAAAGTAGCTTTCAATAAGTGAAAGATTTTTTTAAACCTGTTAAGTATTTTTTGAGTTTATCTATTACAAACATACAAATATCAAATATTTTCTCTTTATAATATTAGTTTAATTAAGTATTGTCTAATGGATCCTCTCAAGAGTTCAAAACAATTGGCCTTACCATTGGATTTGCCAGTTAGATTATTATGAACAATTTTCCTCTTTTTCAAAATGTTGTGTGATGTAAAATGAACAACACACCACACTTTTGGGAATGCAAAGTGTGACATGTAGGTATTTATTGTTCTTCTTTAAATTGGTCTGTCCTAGTAACAAAGGGATCCCAAATTCCTTTGGAGAGAGGCATAATGTTTTACTAACAGTAATAAGGGATGAGAAAAGTAATAACTGTTTAATGTTTTGCTCAATATGAATCCTTTTGAGTCAGTAAGGTTCATACCAGGTGGCGTTCTGTAGTTTTCTGCCTACCCCCATGGGGAGAAGGCGTGAGTTTATGTTATGTGAAACTTTTCCCTGTATTATACAATAATAAGTTAATTTATTGAATAATGCTTCAACTACTTATTGCACACACTACAACAAATGTAAGATTGCAACAGGCCAAAGTTGACAGGATATTTGTTATTAAAGGTAGGTAACTCAACAAATTGTCGATTTGTCAAGCAACACTGGACGACACTTGCGTAATATTGGATGTCAATGTTGTTGTTTTTCGCTTACAACAACACATTTTATGAATATCAGAAAATAATAAACAAAAAACAGATTACTGGTATTTTATGAGTCGTAAGAAAATTTATTGACTGTAGAAACAATACCGGAGAGTCAAGTGTATTGTACCCTTCACCATGCCTTGATTGTCACGGCTGCGAATACATTATTCAAGTAACCTCAAAATTAACAGTAACGTTATTTGCTACCGATTTCTAACGCAAAATGTTATAGTTACTGAAATATACTGTTAAGGTCAGCATTCGTTGCATCCGAAAGATAATCACAAATATAGAACGTCTAAAAAAAGACATGCAAACTGCCGGGTTATTTGTGATACAAAATGAACTTACCTTGTTTTTTAAGATGCCAAAAAATACACTTCACCACTTGCTTTATTTGAAAAAAAATAACATGAAGTCACTTAAAGTATTATTGTGTGTGAAAAAAAGAAATTCGTTTCAAATTTCGCTCCGACAACAAAATATTTGTGTAACTGAAAATATTCAGTATTGCAAGTTTTATCGAAAATACCACTGACTTGAGTAAAAAAAAAATTAATAAAAAAGAAAACCTAAATGCACACACTTTTTTGATCTAAAATAGAATGTGCTATTTGTAAAAAGTAGCTAAAGTTTTCTATAAAAGGTAATTTATTGTTATTAGTGTCGTCAACTGGTTTTGCATTCTCCCTTCGATCAACAATTGTTGATCGAAGCATTCTCCACATAATTAATCATTCTTTATTTGTTTTGGCAACATTTTTTTTAAGTCAAAACAAATGACAACCATTGATAACCACTCCATTTGACGTAAACAAAAGATTTTCTAGCTGTCTGAAGTGAAATTAAAGGTAACAAATTATAAAACAATTAAAACCAAAGTTGCCTTATTGATTCAACGATTTAATGATATAATAAGCATTCTAATAGGACTCTTGATTGAAATCTAAACTCTTAACTTTATTTCCGTTTTCAAGTCCGACTGATTTTATGCATAAATACGAAAATAGTCTTTTTACGCTCCATTTTATGTGGGCAAGTTAAATAATAAAAGCAAAGATTGCAAATAAAAGCTAAACATTTTGCCATTAATATCATAACTAAACTAAAAACGATGATAAACTCATAAATCCTTCATTATATTTTTATTACTGCCAATAAAACATCCGCTATTTTTATGCAAATTAGTTATGCAATTTTAAACGGAACGTTTTAGTGGTGAAGTCATCGCCTGTCAAAATTTGTCATATTTTATGTCAAAACAAATTCATTTAATTTCCAAAATATAAAATAAAATCAGTACAAAATGGGTCTTTTTGGGAAATCTCCAGAGAAAAATCCGAAGGAAATGGTATGTCTAATATCCAAACTATGACACCAATTAAGAACGATAAATAGCTGTAGTAATTATCTAAAAATATCGCTCTTTTTAGGTAAACGAGTGGTCCCATAAAATACGGAAAGAAGGATATAACTTAGATAGACAAATAAGAGGTATGTTATATATCTATTGTATTATTTAGAAGCTAAAAACATTAGTTTATAAGTGTACCTAAAAACAAATTTACCCCCATTAACACCTTGATAGGAATGCCAAAAACTTGTTTAGGAGTCAATCGAGCCAAGGTCAAGTGTCTTAAGCACATCTATAGAATTCCTGATTTCCTGAATAGTTTTTCGATGATGCTATCCTAATTTTTTGTAAACATAGTTGTTCTCCCTATCAAACTAAATAAGCTTCAGAGTTAATCAAGAAAGGAACTAGATACTTTTTATTATGAGCAGTGATAGTTATGATCTTGGTCTGCAAAACAATGAAATACTAAATACTAAAAACAGGACACAATATTATTTACGGATAAAATAGTACTATGCTATCTTGACTTTGTATAGACCCTAGTCCTTATATTTGTAAATAAAAGTATCATCATCATCATCATCATTTCAGCCGAAAGACGTCCACTGCTGGACATAGGCCTCCCCCAAGCACCGCCACTTCGACCGATTCTGTGCTTTCCTCATGCAGCGGATTCCTGCGGCCTTCACAAGGTCATCGGTCCATATTGAAATAAAAGTATGATTGTGTCTAACTCAATACAAACTTCATATATATTTTTATTGAGTTAGACATAATTATAATGAAGAAAATGCTATGCTTTTGTTTTACAAATTTATGTCAAGACTGTTCATGTAGGTTCTCCAACGAATCTAAATAAAACTATAATTTTTTGCGAACTTCTTACATTATTATTGTCACGTATTAAACTTCCCCAGCCATACAAAGAGAAGAGGATAAAATAAAACGGTCCCTAAAAGAAGCTGCGGCAAAGAGCGACAAACAAGTGTGCACGATACTGGCTAAGGAGATCATCAGGTCTCGAAAGGCAATCAGTAAAATATACACAAGCAAAGCACATCTCAACTCTGTACAGATGCAGATGAAGAATCAGCTAGGTAAACATCATTTACTAACTGAAAAACTAGTTTTTCTTTATATGGGGTCAAATTAAATTAATTAGCAAAACTTTACAGATATGACAGCCATTGATTTATACAACATATTCCTTTTGATATCTCGTAACTCTAGGGTATTAATGAGACCATGTCAAAGAATCCAATCCATGTCATTTAATGAAACATAGTAAAGTAGTACCAATTTTCAAATCGGGTAGTAAGAGTGATCCCTCTAATTATAGACCAATATCTGTGCTACCAGCATTGAGTAAAATATACGAAAAAATCATGCTAGACCATAGGTTGTCACATTTTAATTGTAATGGGATTTTACATAGTCACCAGTTTGGTTTCACGAAAGGTAGGACGACGACTGATGCAGGAGTAAAACTCATCAGTCACATCTTGGAATCCTGGGAGAAGTCCCAGGATGCAATTGGCATTTTCTGTGACCTCTCAAAAGCGTTTGACTGCATTGACCACAATACACTGATCTGTAAATTACACCACTACGGAATTCGTGGACAAGCTGCTGATCTGCTCAGCAAAAAGTAAATGTTAATGGGGCGACGTCTTCGGGGTCTCTAGTTAAAATGGGCGTGCCTCAAGGTTCAATTCTCGGCCCTTTCTAATTTCTAGTTTATATAAATGATCTTCCTTACATGATGGCTAACTTATCGGATATAATTCTATTTGCTGACGACACTTCTCTTATTTTTAAAATAGACAGGAAAGATACAGATGTCTTACATGTCAACGATAGTCTGGCTGTACTTTCAAAATGGTTCGCAGCTAATAATCTTTTACTTAATGCGAACAAAACTAAATGTATTAGGTTCTCATTACCAAATGTACCTCAAGTACGTCTAAATCTAAAACTTGATGGCAAAAAACTAGATGCAATAACGGAAACTATATTCTTAGGAATTACTTTAGATTCAAAATTACAATGGGGCGCCCACATTAGAACTGTTTCGGGTAGATTAAGTTCAGCTGCATATGCAGTAAGAAAAATAAGGCAGTTGACTGATATAGCCACAGCTAGGTTAGTATACTTTGCTTATTTCCACAGTATTATGTCTTATGGCGTCCTGCTGTGGGGATCGGCAGCTGACGTAGATTCGATTTTCATTTTACAAAAGAGGGCAATCCGCGCGATCTATAAAATGGGTCCTCGGTCCAATTTCTTTAAATTTGTCTCTAAGGGACTCGCCCTTAGAGACAAATTTAAAGAAATTGATATACTGACTTTGTCTTCTCTTTATATCTTATTAAGTATTATGTATGTTCGCAAAAGGACTTTTCAAAATAAGAAGCGATTTCCATAATATAAATACACGTAGTCGACATGAAATTGTGATACCCAAATTTAGATTAACTAAAACAAGCAAGTCATTTCTTATAAACAGTGTCCGCTTTTATAACAAGTTGCCAAAGTCGGTGATAGAACTTAGCGATGGGAAGTTCAAAACCCACATCAAACGTGTCCTTATCAAGAACGCATATTATAAAATTAAAGACTACGTTGAAGACAAGGAAGTTTGGCAATAGTTCCTTCTGGACATGTGGCTTCCCTGGTACCTCATTAACGGCATAAATAAGTAAGAGTCTATTAACTGCTCCCAAATTACCATGTTTATTTTATTTTTTACATTCGTCCTTGACATATTTATTCTATTATTTGACATTATTTAACTACGATTTAATTTCAACTCTTTATTAGTGACTTTTGTGGACATGATAATTATTCAGATTGATTACAGTTGTAATAGCAATTATATAATTGCGTTTTATTAAAATAGGTTTTTAGTTTTATTAATTTATTTATCTTTTGTATAGATTATTTTCTATTTTGTGAATGTGAGAATGCTGTAGGATTAGTAGATTATAGACCTGTAGACCATTTTCTATTTTGTTAAGTACTTAGTACTTATTGAAAGACCTACACTGTCCTCCCATACCTAGTAACACTGTTATTTGAAAGTATTGTAAAAGTCAATTATTTTTAAAAGAGTAACCGTGGAGTTTCTTGCCGGCTCTTCTCCATAGGAAACGACCAATTGGAACCGTGCACCTAGCTTCTGACGTTTCATAAGTGCCCATGTAGGTTTATGTGAAATAAAATATTTTGAATTTGAATCAACTGGCATATAATATTATGAATTATTTTATCTTTTTTTTTTTTTTTTTTTTGTACTAAATAATTCGACATAAAATATCATGATTATTTATGTAAAAAAAATGAAACTTAGATGCACACATCGAGAGTCTACCGTTATGTTATCTTCGAAACTATCTATTTTTGGAACACTTGTTCTAGGACTTTTTGTATCCTTTTTTACCTATGGCATATAGAAAGAAAGAAAGAAAATATATTTATTTAGCACAGACAAAAAGAAACACAACACAGCATAATTATAACACAAGTAAAAAAATATAACAAAGCATATAACCTTAGAGTTATGGAATATCAAAAGGAAGGAATATCAACATTGTAGATGTCTGTGAAGTTACTTACTTGAAATGAAATTATTAGTTAAGTTGCAGCTGCTCTGGGTCAACGGCTGCTGGACGCCTGAACATGAAAACTAATAAACTTAATGCTTTATAAATCATGATTTAATTTGTAATTGTGTGTTCACAGCTACATTAAGAGTTGCGGGATCATTGCAGAAATCTACTGAGGTATGTTGTTTTGTTAGCAATCATAAAAATTTAGTTTTATAAATATCATTCAAAGATCGTATCATCACCATTCATGTACTACATATTGTTTTGAAGGAAACCCTTGTATAGATTGGTTTACCAAGAAGACCTATCCATAGATACCCATTTCGGGTTTGATGAAAAAAAATTGTTGAGTTTCAGTTCTAAGTATGGGGAACCCCCAAGATTTCTTGTTTTTTTTTTCTATTTTTGTGTGAAAATCTTAATGCGGTTCTCAGAATACATCTACTTACCAAGTTTCAACAGCATAGTTCTTATAGTTTCGGAAAAAAGTGGCTGTGACATACGGACGGACAGACAGACAGACAGACATGACGAATCCATAAGTGTTCCGTTTTTTGCCATTTGGCTACGGAACCCTAAAAATGAATTACAACCCAGTTAAAGGGTAACACATAGTCTGACAACTAGTCTTACCAGGGGATATCCCTTGGTCTAACTAAGTTGGGCTTCTGACTACCCGCAGCGACTGTAAAGAACTAACAATGACAGCCGGGACCAACGGTTTAACGTGCTTTCTGAGGCACGGAGGGGTCTCAATATGTAATGGGCCCATCTGCGAATCGACCGCGGCAAGCGTAGCTTAACTTTCTATCGACTCGTGCGGCGGTTATCATTTAGCCACGAGCCCTCAATAGACTATAAATAGCTAATTAAGTTTCCTCTCTCCATTTACCAATATTTTGTGCTCTATGGGTTCTCTTCGTCTTCTTCGCTTTTAGCTATAAGACCGTCCATTGTGTCACCCTATGTAAAAATTACTAATTGAGAGTATTCTATTCTTCCAATTTACCAGGTGATGCAAGCAATGCAGGCGCTGGTCCGTCTTCCAGAAGTGGCAGCAACGATGCAGGAGTTAAGCAAAGAAATGATGAGAGCCGGTATTATTGAGGAGATGCTGGATGAGACCATGTCCAGTATGGAGGATGAGGAGGAAATGGAGGAAGCAGCGCAGAGTGAGGTTGATAAGGTAAATAGTTGGCCTGTTTTAATAAAGTACTGTGTATGGTGGATCGTGGTACGCAAAATACGCGCTTTGACGGCAATCAACTGGTAACACTTGAACTGCAAAAACTGCCCCTTAATGCTACTGAGGTGCTGTCAATATTTAATTGTTACTGTAGACGTACGGTGACTGCACACTTGCACAGGTGCTAGATACTCTAGATAGACTCAGAAAAAAATTATAACATCTAACCACGACCCTATTTATTTTAATAAAACCGAAAGGCGAGAACCGAACAATCGACAATTTTTTCAAAGTTTTCTGCTTTATTAAACAGTGACATAATTGTTACATTTTTGTGACAGGTGTGTCAAAAAATGTGACAATTATGTCATGTTTTAACAAATGTGTCGTATTGTCAATTGTATTAAAAATAGTGCTTAGACCGCGGCCGATCGACGACATCCGCCTAACATATTTTGAGACATGATAAATATATGAGGTGACATATTCAGAAACGTCTCGCCGCGCGGCCTTCTAGTCGCAAGAAAGAGATAGCATAAAAAAAATACACATGCTATACCAATAAAATACTGCCTGAATGCATAGGATAGGTAACAATTTTTTCTTCTCTGGATGCCAAAATTTTCTATGTACTAAAATCTTCTTCACCCGCACCCAGGTATTATGGGAGCTAACACAAGGCAAGCTGGGCGAAGCGCCGGCGCCTCCAACAGCCGTGGCCGCGCCCTCCACCAGTAAGGAAGAGGAAAATGTTCCCGAGCCCACGGAGAGTGAACTAGATGAGATGGCTTCAAGGCTAGAGGCGCTTAGGTCTTAGTATTCCGAGGGCTATAACCACAGGTATGTCTATCATTCATCATTTCAGCTGAAAGGCGTCCAGTGCTGGCCTCCCCCAAACACCGCCACTTCGACCGGTTCTGTGCTTCTCGCATCCAGCGGATTCCTGCGGCCCCATTATCCATCTGTTCTGCGAGCAAAGTGCCCTGCCCATTGCCACTTAAGTTTGGCAATTCTTCGGGCTATATGGTTATGGTTACCTTGGTTTTCGGATCTCTTCATTTCTGATTCGATCACGTAGGGATACTCCAAACATAGCCCCCTCCATTGCCCTTTGGGTGACTTTCAGCCTTCTAATGAGGCCCATGTATGTCTTTAGTTCATCGTAATCATGCTACTGCTTTTCCCCCATATATTTGGGTGTTTCCCCCAAAAATTATTAGATATCATCAGAATATTGTACGTTCGTATTTCTTAAGATAGACGACGCGCATAAACGCAGTACTGTACGTCTTTTTATTGTATACTAGATTCTGCCTTCGGCTTCGTCCGCGAGAATTTTCTACGTTCCTATTCACTTACTTAATTTACGAAGAGAGAAAAGAGTGACAAAAAACTCCGGGAGTGCCGACAGAAGTGAAAACTTGAACAAAATCGCCTTGGTGGAAGAAAAATACTTGCATAGAACATTGATCCGTAACAAAATATAAATAAAGAGCACAAAACGTTTACAAAAATGAGGTGTCGGTAACGGTGCCGCGAGTTCAATTGATTTTTTTCATCTCAAAAATGCTATTTTCACTTAAAAAAAAAAAACAAGCATGGTCTAATTTGTCGTTGATATAGTGTAATAGTATGTTCACTTTACATAAGCTATACTTTGAGATAACTTACCTAATTATATTAATTATCATCAGAGTGCGCTATTTCTGAACAAGGCACTAATTAAGAAATTCTTGAACCAATTAAAAGATCATAGGGTTAATGAATTCATTATGTCTTATGAGTCATGCGTAGGTAGAATGCTATAATAATTATTAAAAACATTGAAATTATAAAACAGATCAGACTGTTGGTCGTATCTTGCGTGTTCCTCATGTAGTTTGTAAACATGGCTATTTCAGTGGTCGGCAAACTCATTCATTAGTCAATAGAGCCAAATATCAATACTATAACGACTAAGATTTCTTATGAGAGCCAATCCTTTCTGTGTGTCCAAACTGTCTCAATACACTTTTCTTAATCCTTAAAACTCCCATCCTGTTTCACTCTACAACGCTTCCTAAAATTAACTTGCTAAGAAGTAGGATGCCTTCATCATCATCATCATACCGGCTGATAATAATATGATGAAGGCATGTTACATATTAACAAGTTAACCTTGGAAAACTTTGAAAGGTTACAGTAAATGATTAATTATTATCGATATCCTGTTAATTTTTGCTGAAAATATTGCAGAAATAAATTTTTGAAATATAGTTTGAATTTTGAATAAAACTTGATATCTTGCTTATTGATCGAAACCCTGATTCCTACGTGTATGTACGCTCGCACTCATCGACATTTGTACAGACTACAGAGCCGCACTTTATAGGCAAAGAGCCACATGCGGCTCGCGAGCCGCGGTTTGCCGACCACTGCCATATTTAGTTCAGGTTTTTTTTTTTTTCGGGGATTTTATTGGCAAAATGGTAGAGATTGTTTTGAAAACAGTAATGCAGACGAGTTTATAGCTTCCAACTCACCTCCGCTGGAAAAGCATCAAAGGGCGACTTGGTTTTTAAGCTTTTACTATTTTAAAACATTATACAGGTGTTTCCAAACGTTTGTTAACAAACGATTTTTAGCACTTAATATTAAAAAAATTATTGGATTAAATGTAACATTAATAATTAGTCCGTATTGTCCCACTGCAGGGAAAAGGCCTCCCTTTCCTTTTTCCACTCAACTCGATCCTGAGCCAATATGGACCAATCCCTCCATAAGCGTCAAGTTTGTCCCGCCATTTAAGTATTAGAATAACAAAAACTTTCATCTATTGAATGAAATTCTGAAAAGCAATAGTATGAATTTCCTAGATATTATTTAAAAGCTTTAACCAATTTTTGTTGCTGACCATCTTCGATCAATAATATTGATCGAAGCTGACCATACAATAAATAAAGCGAATATGAAAAAAATACTAATAATGCATTATCTTTCCAGATACGTACCTATGTGTCGGAGACAAGAATCGAGAAGGCTATTTCAAGCCGTCGGGTTGACAAATGCCTTAAGAACAATGTAAATAATTGTTGTTGTATGTATGTAATTAAGTTTGTACGGCCGTACGAGAGATTTACTACGGATAATAATTTTATTATAATAATTTTAATATACTTACTAAACGCCGAGACTCGTAGCAGCCGCGGTCATGAAAGGTGCGAGGGAGACGGCGAATTTTTTGTATGGGATTTCTGAAACCTCTGTACTGAGGCTCGTGTCATCTCGCTCGCACATTTCATGACCGCGGCAGCCATGAACGTTAGCGTATGCTATAGAACTAATGTGTAAAGCTAAGATTTTTTAAATAATTTTGTTTTGACGAATTTTGGAGCTTATTGTAACATAGTTGAATTAACGCAATAGGGGTACACACGGCTACACATGAAGCTATACATTTCCAGTATAAGCTGACCTCGCATTGTACGGAAATCCTATACAATGCGAGATCAGAATAAACTGGAATGTATAACTTGATGTGTAGCCGTGTGTGCATCTTAATAAAAAATAGCATTGCCCCACAGTCCCACACTTAGATTTTTAAAGGGATTTTTATCCAGAAAAACAAATCTCACATACTCTAACACCTAGGCCCGAAACAATGAATTTGTTTCGTGCAACGATTGCTTTCAGTAAGTTTGAACTCGTCTTTTGAGCTTGGTTGTTGTTTGTACACTAAGGTTATGAGAAATGTTGTCACTATAGCACTATCCCACCAAGCTTTTGGCTTAGCCTACTAAAGAGTCTAAAGACCGTTAACTAGGAGTGAGGCGCATTTATCATAACAGCTAAATAAAACAGGTATCATAAAATAACAGGCTAAAATAACAGGCAGTTCAGGCTGGAACTGTGACAAACTGAAATAACAGCTTCTGTTCCACGAGATAACAAAATCCCATAAATGACAGTCGCAAGCTTTTTTCTATTCATCCTTATGACAGTTTGCCTTAGTTAGAATAAGATAAAAAATGTTACTGTTACACTATGACACCCTGTTACAGCCGTCACAAGCTTTTTGACGTGACAACGTCTTATAAATTGGTTTGCCGGGTGACACTTCAAGAAACTGCGTTACGCTCCGCTCACGTTATGCGCTCACAATGAGAGCGAGTGAGAGGCACGCGTGCATGGTTAGCCCGCCTAAGAGCGAGAGAGACAGACATAAAAAGTGAAAGGCACGCGTCCCTTCCACTCGAGCACAGTTAGCCCGCCTAAGAGCGAGAGAGACAGAGCGAGAGAGAGAGAGTGAGAGAGATAGGCATACACACCGGTTCATGTGTATAAATAAATGTTTTAAATTGTTACTATTATTTCATCCTTCTTCCTACTATACGAATGAATATTCACATTAAAATTATTTTACCACTCAAAGTCGTTGTCACGTAAAACTTTCGCCCGTATACCGACTTTACAGGCAACCAATTTTTCCTTTTTTCGCATCGGTTTAACACCTTAGAAGTACGACGTAGGTTTTTTGTCTCGTCCTGTTAGCCTGTTACTGCGATCACATATTTACGAAATGAATATTCAAACGCATTATATAACATATTTAATTTTATTTGTTATTGTTTAAAAATAAAATAAACCGTGTAAATACATGTACCACCTAAGAACGGTTGTTACAGTTAACAGGTTATACTTTATATCTGTGGTACCAGAGAACACGCAATAGTCTGTTCCCACATAGTATGAAATAACAGGTTTTTGGAGCTGTTATTTACGTGGAACAGGAACAGGCGGAACAGATATGTGATTTTACCTGTTACAACCCACTCCTACCGTTCACTATTTCTCCCTTGCCGTCATGTTGGCACCATTGCTTGTCAAGCTTAGTTTCATAGAGTTCAAAATGGTGATTGACAGAACAGTGATACCAATCGAGTCATGTGGCAAGTTAGCAGTAATTGGTCTGTACACCCCCCCCCCCCCCCCCCCCCTGTCGATGTATGAGGCGCCAAAAGATCCTTTTAGCACTATAATTGGCATTTGCATCGAGTTTTTAAAACATTTTGTTTAGGCATTTCGCCTTCCCTACCATCAATTTCATGAACATAGGAGTTGTTTAGCAATGTTGGTTGTATTCTGCGATTTTTAAGCGCATTGCTTGCGTTGTATCAATGTTGCGTAGTTAATGCGTAATATTATTTGACCGACATCAAAAAGGATTCGCGGTATAACCTCATCTGTTTTGTATTTATTGTAATAAAGGTGTGAATTATATATAAAGGAATTTATAGCAAGAATTTTGTTAAATAAGAGTCGTAAAACATTTTGTCTGACTCGAAAATGTTAAAGACAGGCAAGGAGTTGCACTCCGTTCTTTTACTTAGCACGTGCTTTGGGTGAGCATTATTCCTGTCACTGTCGCACAAATGTCAAACTTCAAGTGCAAGATAGAGACGGATCTAAAGGTGAGTAAACACTAGAGCATTTTCTAGATAATTTCCATGTAATGTAACGTTCTTACGAATGGTACAATACAAGCAAAAGCTTAATTTAAAAAAGCATTTTAATGATGCAATGTAGCGTTCTTGCAAATGCTCAACATGTTATTCGAACTGTTCGAAGTAATGCTTACGGCGATTGAGCATTTACCTATAACACTCCTTTCTATTCTCTAAATCTCCGCGCACCTCACTCCGCGTCGCAAGATTTGCCCGCGCTTGTGTCTTTGCTTGATGAAATGTTACACAAATTCGTTTGTTTGCAAAAGTTGTAACAAAGGGTCGAACGTCGTGCTCATTGTTCGGTTCGTGAAAGAATGACACATCAGAGCGGCTCACTCTCACGCGATCGTCGCGTGCACATGTCACTTTTGTTTGCAAAACCGGAAAGCGCCCTCTGTCGGCGCGACCACACGTTCAGGTTCCCCGACCAAAAAGTCACATTTGAGCGGGACGATCGCTTTTAAATATGACGTGGCCTTAATCTTCCTTACAAGTAAATGCTCTAGCTAGTCTATACTTACCTTAAGATAAAGAACGTTTATCAATCTCGACCTTAGTCCGCTTAAGCTACGGTTTCTTAGAAAAGCGGTGGCCGCACTTGACGGCCGCAGTGGCGGCTGTCATGAAAATTATGACAGCGGTAAAGATTTAAATCGTTAGATTCGCCTTACCGCGTCGAAAGATAGTCGCGTTTGTTTCATTTTGACACCTCTGACACACAATGACGCAGTGACTACACTTATTTGTCATGGAAACGCTATTTAATCATATGTGAGCTCACCCTTCTCAGTATGGACACTTTTTCTTGTAATTCAGTACGGTGAAAGCAAATCTAGCGATTTTAATCTTTGGGGGGCGGGGTTACGTTACGATGTCAACAACGCTCTCTAGGAAATCACACCAACTTATACTTTCATAATCAACGTTTCAGTGACGTCATTCGCCGGTAAATTGCGGACGCTACGTGAGCAGTCACCGGTTTTCTAGGAAACCGTAGCTTTAGTAAATATGAATTTACATTCAACGTGTGCATTATTAACATTATAAGTTCAGTTGTGATATATAATTATTTAATAGCTTTTTTATCGCTAGAGTGTGTATAGTGAGCGCTGAACTTCTATCGAGATGTTGTTGTGTCTACAGTTATTAGTATTAAAATGCACTAACTATTATAAATTAATGGTTTTATTTTACTGATGTCCTCTGTACAGTTAAAAGGAATGAGCTTCGGTAATCTTTGTTTCCGAATAAAGGCCTATTCAGATATAAGCGAAATCGCTGTCGACGTGAAAGTGACTAACCAGAAGGCCAGAGGCGGCGTAAGGCGTGGGCGACGTGGGCCACCGCCTACGGACTCGCGGCCCGAGGGGCCTCGCACCTCGAAGGTTTATGCATTACTTAAAAGCCATGAAAGCGTCGAAAAAATTATACTCGTCCTAAAACGATAAATATATTGACACGAGCCCTCGAAGAGGGCTTGGCACTGAACGTGTTTTAAAGCTTAATATTACGCAAACGGATCCCTGAATTGAAAAATGGTTTTCACAAACCCGCAATATTTTTGAACGGCCTATCGACCTATAACAAAAAAAATTACATCTGGTTTTTTTTGTCTTCCTGCGCCACTAGAGGGCCTCGCGAAATGTACCTCGCTCACATCAAATTTTGATCTTGCCCCGCCACTGCAGAAGGCGGACCAGTATCGCTACCGAGTGCGCTTTAACAGAACAGGCCTTTAGCACGAACTTCGCGTCATGGAGTAACCCCTCTCAGAGGAAAAACTTAGGTCACGTTCGTACATACGGGACGTAATAAAATCACGGCGATTTTTTTTCGTGCACATGATTTTCAACTCTTTGTTTAGCGCCAAGAGACGAAAATCCAACAGTGTGTTTTTCAACGCGCTGGGATGCACTCTCATCCCAGGATTCTCAACGCTCGGCTTAACACCGAGAGTTGAAAATCCAGTGAGCGATAAAATCCCGCCGCGATTTTATTACGTCCGTGTGAACGTCGGCTTACAGTGCAGATTTCATTGGCATTTATATGAAGTTTTCTCTATCAGGTTACCTAGTCCGGTCGCATACTTTTCTTAGGAGATCTTATTTTAATTATCAGATTTTGAGTTGTTTTTCATGAGAATCCTCTTCTCTTTTGACCGTTCATAAATTCTGGTCTAAAGAAACATACAGATTATGTGAAAGTGTAATATAACGTGCAAAGCAACATTTTCCATTCACTTTATAGCTATGCGTATGCGAAAATATCGAGATGATTTCTTAAGGCCAGCGCACACTGGCGGATTGCGGGGCTGTTTTTTTTTGCCTACGTAAATTCTTTCGTATCTAATAGTAACAAGATATAGATTCCAAAGCTCAGAGACCGACGAGATACGGAACATTAAAGGGGATTTCTCTCTGCGGTATTGAAGAGCGCGCTGGAGGACACCGCGGCGGGATGCGACGGTACGCGCCGAAGTCCGCTAGCACACGATCGCGGGGGAGAGGCGATTTCGCCTTGGCATACCTCCGGATGCTCCTCGAGTAATCCAACTCGATGCCGCCTCTGAAACTGGGCAACGTCACAAATATTTTGCTGTTTTAATTATTTTGGGCAATATTAGGTACTGTATGGAAATATGCAATATGGCTACTACTAGTGAACTAAAATATTGATTTATTAAATGTAATAATGAACATCGTAACACCGAATACCTATTTAGTTTTAGATGCATAACGGTTACAACATCAAATTCAATAATTGCAATTCTTTTTTAATATTTTAGTTCACTAGTTAGCGATATTTCATATTTCCATACCAAATTAATCAAAACAGGTAAATATTTGATAGCTATTTGCGACGTTGCAAACTTTTAGAATGTACGCTAGCACGGACGTAATAAAATCACGGGATTTTATCGCGCACTGGATTTTCAACTCTCTTGTGTTGGGACGCACTCTTGTCCCAGCGCGTTGAAAGAACACACTGTTGGATTTTCAACTCTCGGTGCTAAGCAGAACACGAAAAAAAATCTCCGCGATTTTATTACGTCCGTGCGAATGTCGGCTTAAAAAACGCCATTTTGTTTTTTAAAGTAGGTACTTACTTTCCTCTTATCATAACTTACACGTAATATTCGGTTCCTGGTATATTGTTGATTTTAGATAATGATATCTATAATCTACTGAAAGTCAAGTACCGATTTATTTATCTCTTGAAGTGGTGATGAGTCAATAGTACGGTTGCTGTCAGAGAACAAAACTTTATCTCCGTGGGGTGTTATCATTCATCTATTATCAAGGAAGAGATATTTATTTGTTATCTTATTAGCTTGAGAGTGCGATCCGACCCCGGCCTCGAGGTTTTGGCAAAAAAAACAATTGATTTTGGCCAATCTTACAAGTCACAGGGGCCGACACCGAAGGCTGAAGGCTGCGGGTGTCGACCTCAGGACAAGCTGCTTCTCACACGGACAACCGTACGTCGCTTGCTCCCGAGTCACCATTCCTGACTTTCTGCATATTTTGGCTGCTGAGAATAAAACTATAAACGTAGTAAACAGGGATGTTTTATAAAAATGTGGCTGTTATTGTAGTATATTGTGGTGTCTTACGACTTCCACGCGAACGAAGTCGCGGGCAGAAGCTAGTCTTATTTAAGCATCGCATGATATTATGATATTTAAAACAAGGATTAATGTTTCGTTGAACTTTAGTTGAAATGTTCTTATTTCTTCACAAAATTCTGATCAGATTTTGCTTGAAACTAAGATATCTGAATTTCTCATAGCTAGGCAAAAATCTCTCATAAACTTCACCACCGATTAGTGTTCCAGTATCACCGCAAAAAGTCTGAAAGGGAGTTCGTGGCCCCCGGCAACATTGCAACTGAAGGAACACGGGTGGATTTTAGCTAGAGTGACACGCCCTTCCGCTCCACCCAGAGCGGAAGAAGTTATTTGATAAATTCCCACCCCAAAAAAAAGGGTTACCACACTAAAAAAATCTCATTTCTTTATAAGAATTGGCTATAAATATATTTCATATAATACTATAACAATAATATCTAAAGTATAAGTACGGGTATCACAGTTAGTTACAGCATCTTGGAGGACAGGTCTAGTTCCAGTTGCATGTCTTGAATCGATTCCTTTTTCAACAAAGGCTTGCGATCACTTTCTTTTGTCTTTTTTGTGTTTTTCTTGTTCTTCATTAACCTGAAACAAGAAATAAAATCATCAATATTAACACATTACATAAAATCACGCCTGTTTTCACTGAAAATCGGTAGAAGTGTTTTGTACACCTGCATTTCGCCAGTTATGTTTGAAGCCGCTGTACACATTGGGCCAAGGTGCTGGGTCAGCACGCTGGGCCAAAAAATCGGATCCTAACGGTCGAAGTTTACACATTGGCGTATTGATAATTCTGCATTGGCGTATTGATAATTCTGCATTGGCGTATTGATAATTCTGCATTGGCGTATTAATAATTCTGTATTAGCGTATTAATAATTCTGCATTGGTGCTTTGAAAAAGATGGATGTGGAAACTCTTGCAGTAACGGCAATTAATTTATACAGTACGTTTAATTATTACCTAAATATGCATCAAAGTAGAGTGACTAAAAAGAAATGGCGCAAAAGAAGATGGTGATGTTAACTTTTCATCGGAACAGAACGAGCTAAATGTTGTATTAGTTACTACTAATATAATTATATAATTAAATTAACTGAATAAAACGCCAACGTGTGAACACTGTTTGCAGAGCGCGCCAAGATCCTTTGATGTGAGCACGAAAAACCGACACTATTTGGTTGGCCGGTAGATAAGTAGATCTCTACACGTTGGCTCGGCATGCAGGCCCAGCACCTTGGCCCAATGTACCTTATGAGAGGGCGAGCCTATAATATTACCATCAACCGGACACAAACCCAGACTTCGGGCTGCTACTAAACTAAACCCATTTGAAAAGCCTTTTAATAATAACACTTTATCTGGGATGGAACCAAACCCTCAAGACTCGCGCTTGTGACTGTTAGACCAACATAGTCCATTCTTGATATCTTCATATTTTTTCCTGTCGAGCTGTACAAGAATGGCTCATGCAAGGTAGAAATATTTGTTATCCAGTTAGGTTGGTAGTGGGTCTGGAGGAGCTCGTGGCTAAGTACTAACAGGCGCACGGGTCGATCCATCAGGTTAAGCTACGCTTGCCGGGGTTGGTCCGTGGTTGGGTGACCATTTCGACATACCGAGACTCCTCCGTGCCTCGGAAAGCACGTTAAGCCGTTGGTCCCGGCTGTCATTGGTGGATCTTTGACAGTCGTTATGGGTCGTCAGAAGCCCGAAAATCTGATAACCAGTCTTACCAAGAGGTATCGTATTACCCAGTTACTGGGTTGTGGAGGTTAGATAGGCAGTCGCTCCATGGAAAATACTGGTATTCAGCTGCATATGGTTAGACTGGAAGCCGACCCCAACATAGTTGGGAAAAGGCTAGGCAGATTTGTTTGTAGTGAGTCTGACTGCCCAGGGTGTAACAATGGGCCGTTGAAAGTAGTGATGTGCCGGATATCCGTATCCGCGGATATCCGAGGGAGAAAAAAGATCTGTATCTGTATACATTTCATTACGTATTCATTACGTATACGTAATGAAATGTATTAATATAAAAGATCCGTTCAAGATCCGCCAAAAAGTAACGGATATAGATCTTTTTTTTCCCTCGGATATATTTTTTTTTTTGTTTTTTTTTTATGTATTTTTTTTTTTTTTTTTTTTTATTTATTTATTTATTGGATCTCCAACAGAGGCTACACAATTACATGCAAGATTACAAATACGAAGACAAATACTAGTGTGCGCTTCCAATTATGGGAGACCACATCATTCTCTTATAATCTAGATAAAAACATTAAAGCTTGACAAAGTGAAATAATAATAATGATAAAATAAATCAAAACATAAAACACGAAAATAATCATAAAAGGAAACAAAATTAAATACAAAACAAATTAATAATAAAAACATTAAAAAAAAATATATATAAACAATAACCATAAAGGACTATAAAGGACCACAGACAAAGATAACAGTGATTAGGTGATTCTTGAAGTCTTGGATATTATGACTTTATATCCGCGGATACGGATATCCGGCACATCACTAGTTGAAAGCAATAGATGAAATAGATTTATAAATGTTATCCTGCATGCACGTTTTTATTTCTGTATGTGTACACACGGCTACACATCAAGCTATACATTTCCAGTATAAGCTGACCTCGCATTGTACGGAAATCATATGCAAATCAGCATAAACTGGAAATGCATAGCTTGATGTGTAGCCGTCTGTACACATGTTTGAGCAAATAAATATATCTTATCTTAGATGGATGAATGGATAGTGGTGGGTGGATGGTGTTATGGGTCTTTGTGGCGTAAATTAAATGATTTATAATTTAATTATTTTTATAACTGACCTATTGATGACTCCATCGGGGTGGTCCATCATGCGGATGATGTCTGCCTGGTCGGAGGAGTCCAGCGGGGCCACGGATATGTCTCGCACGGCTCTGAACTTTCCGCAGTTGTTAAGATGTTCGTTTTCCAGGCGGAAGAAGTTCCAAATGAATCGTCTGGAATAGGAAAAACATTTTACCTGCAGTAAATAATATCAAACAGAACGTTTTAGATCTTACACTTAGTCATTGGTGCCGATTCCCTTGTTCACAAACTAAACTAAATTTAAGTTCCGTGCATCTTTTTCTTTCGATTTCATTAAGAAAAGGACAGAAAATGAATTTTAGTTTAGTCCTGTCAAATTTGTCAGCGCTAGACGTAAATTGACGTAATTTTAGTGGGCAAGTTTTTAATCACGTCTAAACTTGTACGGAGTAGTGACAGGCGCTGATTAATTTGACAGGACTAAACTAAAATTTATCTTCTGTCCTTTTCTTAATGAAATAGAAAGAAAAAGATGCACTGAACTTAAATTTAGTTTAGTTTGTGAACAAGGGAATCGGCACCATTAACTTATTAACTTAGTAATTTCTACTAAGATTTGCATGTCTTGATAAGTTTTTTTTTGTTTGCTAAATTTACTTTTGTTTTACTATTTAGCACAAAAAATGTAATGTGTGTAATTATTGTAGTTTGTTAGTTTTAGTTTTAAATAGCATGGTTTGTAAAGTTTATTTTTATTTGTATTCCGTGGAAAATGTTGTTGGTTGCACATTTGGCCGCATTTTTTATTTTTATTTATTCGTATAAAATGTAATTTGTCACTGTTTGTTTTCCCAAATAAATAAAATAAAATAAAACCTTATACTTCGCAGCTAACTTCAAAGTTTAATTTAATTGCAATTTCTTATTTCAATAGTTATTTTGTAATATTGCACAATAAATTAGTGTTCATAAAAATATATATCAATGTTTTTATTTCAGTAAATAATATAGCCAAAAATGCAACAATTGGCCCGCCATATATTTCGTTAGTAAATATTGGCACGCGAAGATACACTAGATAGTTAATTGATTCAGGTGTGACCTTGCGGAAATCCATTATTTATATTCATTTTATTTTTTAATAAAAAGTACCGTATGGCACACTCTACGTCTGGCGATCGGCGTGCCAACACGCCGTGTTCGGGTTCACGACAAATCAATCGTCATCCTGAGGTTGCCTATTTGAGAGGTCAAACACGTGTCGATTTCTTTCAGGTTTCTTGAGGAATAGTTAAGCGGAATAGGTTACTAAATATATCTACGTCTATTGTCTCATAGTCTCTAACAACTTGACACGCTTGCCTGACTCAGATTTTTTAAAACTATATTACGTTCGAGCCACGACTTCATTGTTCGGTTCAGCTCACTATTATTTGCTCTGGTTGAGTCCGAAACTAGTTTGTCAAATCCGATAAAACATATAAAATTTATGTACCGGAACACTTCAAGCGGCGCTAGTATGGAGGTCATCGTCTCTGCGCTCACGAAGTTGTTCTCCGTCACCACGAATGATATCGTCCATATAAAGCGCAGTACGAAGTCTTCCACTATCGCGAAGTAATAGAACTGGAACAGAACATTTATTTATTTACTTACAAGAAAAACGGAATGTAATTTTTTTGACAGAATCTTAGATAATATATTTTGGAACCACAAACTCAATGTCATACATGACTAAGTTCAAATTCCTTTGCAACCAACATTTATTTAAGACCCTTTTATCATTCAACAATAAACTTTGAATACAGAATGCTAAAGTAGATTGTTAAGTAAATGGCAATGAATGCCAATATACGCTTGCCGCAATCTCATCTCAGCGACATTCAAATAATAATGAATATTATTATTTTTCATCTTAAATTTTGAAAATCGCAAAGATAAATTTGTATTTCATAATAATACTATGAATTACAAAGTTGTTTTTGCAGTTGCAGAAAATCACCCATATTTAAATAAAATACCTTATAAATCGTCGTTTTTAGTATTTGTTGATTAAATACAGTATAATTGGTATATGATACACAGAAGTTTCAAAATCCTAACTTGTTTAACCGTATAGTTCGGAAGCGCCCCCGATTGGACCCGAACACACAAACCTCCGCCGGCTCGGTAGTGGGTCCAATTGGACCCCAGAATTACCACATACGACACCCTTATTTGATTATGTGAATATTTATAATACTAACCAATAAATCTTATGAATGTGCATTAATTAAGAGAGTTGAATAAAAAACTCAAATGTTTACACCATTAAATCTTTCATATTTAGCGTGCAAGATTATTAATTTACCTTGAAAAAATTAAAGTCTGTAAATGCGATAATCGCAATTTTGATGACAGTCGAGGTCGAGGCTAAAAATCATAAAAATTGGGGATTTCGAACATCTAAACTCCACCACAGGGGCAGTGAATACTACATCATTTAATTATTTGACGAATTCATCCATTGTTCAAGTTAAATAAGTAGTGGTAATTAAGTTTTTGATATCCAAAGTCGAAGTTTCGCGCCAATCGTGCGTGTTTACATTTTAACTTTTCACTAATATCACACATACACATGTAGATACGATTTAAAATGTGACAAATATTATTAAAAATATTATAAACAACTAGAAAATGCCCAGATCTTAACGTAATATACTAACACATGTCCAATAACACGTAATATTCATTACCACTACTCAATTTGTGTTAAAAATATCCGACCGTTATTGTTTTTTTTTATTGTAATGATGTGCAAAAACGATTATGCCAAACGATTTTATTTTTCAATTTTGATCGACTCGATTATTTAATATGTCGAATGTCAGAAATCGAAACTTGAAAATTGAAATAAAATTGTTTTAAGCATTAAATACAATAAGCATTGTTTATAATAATTATTTATACTTTTCTAATGTAATTTTAATCGTTTTTTGGACATTATGTATAAAACGAGTCAACAGACAGGAGGGGGATACATACCTACTCACCTCATTTATAAAATTTCGCATTGAATTGTTTCTATAATTTTTGAATTTAAATTCGGAATGCGCTCGCTGTTCAAAACTATTTGAATTTTTGGACAATTATTTACTGTGGATTTTTTTTTAATACTTTCTGATAGTTTGCTACAGAATGCCCAGTATACATTTTTTAGGTAGGCTTAACAAAACTTTGTTTGGCAATGATTATAAATTAATTCTATAAAGTGGGTACCTACCCACTTTATAGAATTAACACACAAAAATATGGACTTCATTTAAAAGCGTTTGCGGAATACCTATTCCGCAAACGCTTTTAAACGAAGTCCATATTTTTTGTTAGTTGTATGAGTTTGGTAGTTTTTGTTTTTAATAGGTTACTCTTACTTGAGTAATAGAAATTGTTTTTTTTGTGATAGTTTCCCAACGAAATTAAAAAAACTGGCCTAGTGTATGTTGGACTACGCACAGTGAAGGATTCCATAGTTGGGATGAATACTTATTTACGCATAAATATTGCACAGCATCAATTTTATCGACTGCAAAAATAAAGTTGTATTTCTCGAAAAAACTATAGTAAACAAAGTTAATTCTGCGGTTGTAACCGAAAATGACCTATATCTCAAAAACTATTGACTTAAAAAGTAAAGCCACTTAGAAACATATTTATCATTTGAATTAAGAGATCCAACAATATACGTTTTATGTGCATAGATTTTATTCTTATATTGATGAAGAAGAAATACGATCCTTAATTTTTAATTTAAAAAACGAGTGTGCAGTTGGCGTTGATAATATATCGGGATCATTTTTAAAACAATTTGCTGATATTATTATTCCTCCACTTACATACATATGCAATCTCTCATTCTCTACTGGAATATTTCCGCGTGCCTTGAAAAAATCCAAAATTATACCCATATTCAAGTCCGGAGACAGATACTGTGTCAATAATTATAGACCAATATCCATACTACCAACATTGTCAAAAATTTTAGAACGATTAATGAATATCAGACTTACTAAATTCCTTGAACAAAATTTTCTTTTATCTTCATCTCAATTTGGCTTTCGATCTGGCAGGTCAACAGCTGAAGCCGTCCACGTACTAACAGATCACATAGTCAACAAACTAGATAATAAAAAAAAGACCTTAGCCATTTACCTAGATTTAGCTAAAGCATTTGACACAGTATCTGTTCCTATTTTGGTAAAAAAGTTAGAGAATATGGGAGTAAGAAGTCTACCACTTCAACTATTCATAGACTATTTATCTGACAGAACACAAACTACTAAAATAGATAATTGGATTAGCGACGAACTTCCTAATCAGTACGGCGTTCCTCAAGGTAGCATCCTCGGTCCCACATTATTCTTAGTTTATATAAACGACTTATGTGATATCAAGCTACAAAACGGTAAAATAGTAACTTTCGCCGATGATACTGCCTTAATATTCGATGCTAACACGTGGGATGAGGTTCAAAATTATGCTCAACAAGGTCTTGATACGGTGTATAAATGGTTATATTCCAATTTGCTTACCCTCAACGTCGATAAGACAAAATACATGACATATTCCCTTAGACCCCAGGATCAACCAAACTTCAACTTGAAAGCCCACTCATGTAATTCCATCAACCATTGTTCTTGTCCTGTATTAGTTAAAACAAATTCTATCAAATATCTTGGCATAATCATAGATTACCGTCTCAGCTTCCAACAACACATTGAAAACCTAGTTAAAAGAATTCGAATATTAATCTACATATTTAAAAATCTAAGACATATATCTGATACATTCGTTATTAAAACAGTTTACTTTGCACTATGCCAATCTTTGCTAGTATATTGCATTACCACTTGGGGCGGTACCTCTAAAACTTATATGATAAATTTAGAGAGAGCCCAAAGAGCTATATTAAAAGTTAGTTGCTTTTTCCCAATCCTCTATCCAACTTCCGAACTTTACCAACACTGCCAAGTGTTAACGGTCCGGCAATTGTTCATTCTCATGACAGTACTAAAAAAACACACTGAAGTTCCCTTCGATCACGATTTACCAACACAAAACAGACGATCAGCAAATGTTTGTTCAATCATCCGTTATAATACTAGTTTCTCCCAAAAGTTTTTCTGTTTTCTTGGCACTTTTCTTTATAATTCAATTAATAACAAAATATCTATCTACACCCATACTAAATCTATTTGTAAAAGAAAATTACGCTTTTGGCTATTAAATCTGGACTACATTGCCACAGAAAATTTATTAAAACCAATGTCTTAACACCCACACATTTACACTCACACACCTACACTTACAAACATTCAATACACACAACATTATTCATTTCCCCATTTCCATTCTTCATTTTTTGTTATGCTCATTATTATTTTATTTGCTTATTTTGTTACTTATGTATTATTGAATAATAATATAGGTGCGTATGTTACCTACATAAATTGTATGTTTCTTTGAATTTTATGTTGACTTGCTTTTTTTTTTTCTTTGATTTGTTTTAATTTTCTTAGGTTTTTCAAACTTTTGCTTTACCAATAATATCTTGACTCTACTGTTTTGTAAATTAACATGTCCTATCTAAGAGAGCCGGGTGATCTGTAACACAGGACCTTCCTACCTCAGACACCTTTCTCTATTTAAGATTGTGCATTTTATTAATTAGTGCCTGTAATAAGATGTTGAGATAAATAAAGATTATGATTATTATATTATTCATCCATCGGTTATATGTATAGGGAATGCCACCCCCTATATTATGTTTATTGTAATTTCATTACACCATTGTTTAGCGGTGCAAAGAATACACCTTTTTCCAAATTTTCATCGATAGAGTAAATAGTCTCTGTGTAAAATGGCTGTACGACATCCGGACGCAAGGACAGACGGACTTGACGAGGGCCGTTTTTTTCACGGATTTTGGCTATCGAGTTTACAATCGGCATGAAACTGATGTCTATGAGAATTGATCTACAATTATTATTATTTGGAATAGCCGCCAACTTAAAATCCAGAATGTTCATCTTATTCGATATCAGCACTATCCCCCCGAAAAACATGAAAATTGCATCCATGTTTTATACCAATAATTTATCCCAAGAACAAACTCATATTATTTTACGACCATAGACTTTTTATAGGTTTTCCAGGAATCTATAATCATCAACCAACAATATCCAGTATTAAAAAATATATAGGCTCCGTAGATAAGTGGGGAATGGTCTATTTTCTACAATAATTTAAAAAAATAAAACGTCTTCCACGTTAATTTTTTTTGTTCCACGTTTTGTTCCTGGAGAACCAAGTTCTTTTTCACGTATAATTTCAAACAAAAATAAAATTTTCGCTGCCGCCATCTTGGATTTACCTTTTGAGCTCACTATCGACTTTAGCACCCTCAAAAACTATGCAAACAATACCAATGATGAAAGATTTGAAAATTTTCGAAGCCACCATCTTGGATTTACATTTTAACGTCACTGTCGGCTTTAACGCCTTCGACAACCATGAAACCGACTCACACGATGAATAATTTGAAAATATTCGTTGCCGCCATCTTGGATTTACATTTTGACAAAATTCACACTCTCTCTCTCTATCAAATTAGAAGAAGACAGTCACAAGTATGAACACTTTTTCGCGTGACGATTTATGCCAGTTTACTCCTACTGCAAGTCTCGAGAACTTAGTTCTAAATCTAATATAGAATAATTAACATAAATATTTGGGACCCCCACAACAAGCCCTTTCATTTGATATGTCACACGATATAGTTTGCAATTTTTTTTTTATTGTCAATTTGGCCCCCAAAAGTGACCCCATATTCAAAATTCATTTATTTACGTTACACTTCTGTATTTGGGTTACAGAAATTCATATGTGTACCAAATTTCAACTTAATCGGTCCAGTAGATTCGGGGCAAATTGGCTGTGACAGACCGACACACGAGTAATCCTTTATGGGTTCCGTTTTTTCATTCGTAGGTACATACGGAACCCTCAAAAGTTACTGCCCTATCCACACCGTATGTGTAAACTTACTAATAAAATTATTAATATCAATAATAAAATAATTCATTGAAAATATACCAAAGAGTTTTTATTCAGTTTCTAATACTTTTTTCACACTAATTTTATTGCGAGTATCGATTGGGCTGAATGCTACTTTTGAATCGATATAAGAAAATTAAGTAGACGGGTCAGCACTAAGAAGTGTCACGTCGCAACACAATTTTTAGTCATTTTTATCAAGATTTGATCGTGTTTTTTATGTAGTTTATGTATGAAACGTGGTAAAAGTAAGAATGCAGAAAGAATGATAATATCTTTATTTTTCCCTTTTGCATATTTTCAGCAAGAGAGTGGGTTGTTTATGTACATATTTTCAGCAAATTTAAACTACCTACCTTTTGGATAGGTGTAGTAATACCAATTCTATATAACTTTCGCAGTGTACTGACGCGGTTTGACTGATCTCAACTTATAATTAAAGATATTTTCCACAAACTTATTGTATAAAATAGGCGCGGTAACATTTTTTTCTTAATAAATTCGAATGCTGAGTTGATGTAAATTCCTGAATTTCATGACTGAATTCGCAACACCCCGTCGAGTCAACTGATGTGTCACATGTCAAAATCTTGTCGAGCAGAGAGGTTAATTGTTGAGATAGACCTCGTACAAGAATGGTCTAAAACTGACAACTTTTATGGCCCCCTATTTCTTCATTTTTGAAGATAAAATGAAATAAAAATTATATTAGTTCTCTACTCGATGAGCTCTAGACAATGACACCCCACATGCCCCGGATATATATATATATATATATTTTTTAATTTTATCTTTCTAAAAAATTTATTATTTTTTGTTGTAGCGGCAATAGAAATAACATAATCTGTGAAATTTTCAACTGTCTACCTGTTACGGTTCATGAGATACAGCTCGCTGACAGACAGACCGACAGTGGAGGCTTAGTAATAGGGGTCCGTTTGGCACCCTTCAGGTACCTACGTAACCAAAAAAAATTTACAAAAAATGTAGGAATTTTAAGTGTTTCTGACAGATTGAGACTAAGATTATAATGTGAACGTTCTTAAAATTACGGGAATTGCCCATCTGGACTCGTCTGCCCCAATGGTAGGAAAAGAAGGGTTTCCATGCTTTTAGGGTACACTAGTCAGTTATTATTCTATACAAACGTAGTATGTTGATTACTCGTCTGTTTGACGGTGTACGTTCCAAACTAAAAATTACATCAATTTGCCTTGTCATTATCTAGCTCTGTATGGAAGCAGAATTGGGAAAAAGTATTGGTTTGGAAGTTATGAGCGTCGAAACTTCCATATTTCAACACAAATTTTAACTCATCTTTGGGCCTAAATAAATAACTTATGTAGTATGAAAATGGTAAAATAGAAACAGTACAGGGATAGACAGTTTATTTAAAAGTTCAAATAATTTTATTTTGAATAGATACATCCAATAGTTTTCCATAATATCTATACGCCCAAAGGTCTGTTCATGAAATTTTACGCGCTCATTTTCGTTATAAATCTTCGTCTATTTCACTTAATAAATATACAAATAAAAACGAAATAAATAATTTTACTACATAGCATGCATATTAGCCACGCCACCAACGAGTTCGAGCCGTGGACTAGTGGAACCTTAACAGACATGGCCGTTCCACTTCGGCTTGCTACCTCGACTCACCCCAGGACTATACACGATCTCCTCTCTGAGGAACTTGTTCTCCGCATTAGGGCCGCAGCTGAACAGCCCCCAATCCATCTTGACGTCCCACGTGTACGTGTACAGCGAGGACACCAGCTGGCACGCGAACCATGCGTACAGGAACGGGTTGTCGTAGGAGTCTGGGTAGCTACCTGGAAGATAGAAATGTGGATTTTGAGTAGGTCAAATGTATAACAGTAACTACATAGCGGTTGGTTCATAGTCGATTTTGAACGTCTCACGATTTCATCGGTCGACCGCAGTCTAGTTGCACCCTAGCGATTTTTGTCCTATAAACTTACAGATAACCTAGGAACAGTATTCGCTTCGGGAATCATCGTACATCTTCGGAAATACGAACGATGATGATGAGATCTAATATGGACGATGTTATGCAGCTTCGGTTCCGATTCCGAAAGGTCAGAACTTCCGATTAATTTTATACCTCCGATTCCGATTTCGGTTCCGATAATTTTGAATTGGAGTTATACCGAAGTTCGAAACGCAGCGATGCACGTGACTAGAGCGCGTACAAAAAGTTTTGACTCGTCGCCAGGGTAATGTTTGTTTATTTTATACACGCTTGCGCTCGAAGTCTCTGTTTATTGTTTTTTTTTGTGGATGTTATCGCTAATATTTGACTGATTATAGAGACTGATAAAAAAGAGACTAATTATTATTAAAGAGACTGAATGATATTTCTATTGTTTCATTAATCCTTCCCTTAACACATCTTTCTTCTACTTCCGCCTCCGATTCCGGTTCCGATCAACCAAATTTGAAACTTCCGATTCCGGTTCCGGCAAATCGACTTCCGTAACATCCCTGATATAGACCTGTTCCAACCATGGAAGTATTTGCCTATAATGTATTACCATGATTACAAAATTATTAAATGATTTTACAACGCAATTCGAAAAAACAAATGACGATCTGCGACCGGAGTAGGTAACCTGACAGAGAGAAAACTTTATACAAACGCGCAATGACAAGTGCTAGACTACAAAGCGCGCCAGTACAAAACATAAAAGCTTCGCCTCTGTGGAGGGTAACTCTGTGACGCGACGTTCGTGCTAATTCGGAGACACGACGATTCCCGAAGCGTTTACTTTTCCTTGGAGATCTGTACATCTAACAATGCTAGGTACTGACCACTATACAGCGTCCGGAGCGTCGCAAATAGCACCACAAAGAAGGTAGTGGAATACTTCCCGGCGTTCACAAGATGCGGGAATGCTTCGCGACTGTCTCGATAACGGCGCAAACATTGGAAGAAACGCGTCCATGCTGGCACTACGTTGACGAGCGCGCGGGTGATTATAAACCATTGTGTTGCTTCGAATGTCACTGGAAAGAGAGAGTTGATGTTTTATACAGAAATAAAGAAAAAGTATTTATTGAGACTCGCACAGGAAATTACAAATTAAACTAAAACACACTCATAAAAACATGAATAAAAATAAACAATAAAAAGCAAAGTAAAATTAAAATAAAAGCAGAATGTCCTGTAAAAGATCCACCAATGACAGCCGGGACCAACGGCTTAACGTGCTTTCCGAGGCACGGAGGAGTCTCGGTATGTAGAAATGTTCACTCGTCCACGGACCAACCCCGGCAAGCGTAGCTTTACCTGATGGATCGACTCGTGCGGCTGTTATTACTTAGCCACGAGCTCCTCGTACTTCCAATTCTGCTATTAAAATTAAGCGGACCTTTCACTCACGTCTTGCCAACGCGATCCGTTAATTTAACACACAATTAACTAGAACTCTTTACGAGTACCTATGTTCTTTTGAATATAAAAAATCTGTGGCACTCCGGACAGAAGTGAAAACTTAAATAATTTAAAAAATTACTTCCAAACCTTTAAAGTAAAAATACTTGCATAGTACATTGATCCGTAACGTAATATAAAGAGGACAATCACGTTTACAAAAATGAGGTGTCGGTAACGGTGTCGCGAGTTCAATTGTTTTTCCCATCTCAAAAATGCCCAACGCGCCTAAAGAAGTTTTCACTTCAAAAATAAACATCGTAGGTACCATCGAGGAAAGTCATAACTAACCACCGTAAGGTCTATTCTTGCTTGCAGCACTCGGCCGCTATAGAACCGGGGCGGTAACAGATGTGGTCATCGTGTGCACGGGATTTTGTTTTCAAATTACATAACTTACCATTAACATTAAACCAGTCGCTGCCCGTGGTATAGAAGGCGATGAGATAGTGGAAGTCTATGAAGGCCGCAACAAATGAGTTCCACTGGTCAGCCAGCCAGAAGTCAGCGAATAGCACCGGCATGAACGGAGCTGCTAAGATACGACCCTGAAACAAGATATGTGATGGTTGAAGCAACGCTTGGGAAGCGTTTTAAAAAAAACAGTGGCACTCCGGGAATGCCGACAGAAGTGAAAACTTGAAAAAAAATCAACACCACGGTAATCAACGCGTTGATGTCTTTTACTCCACGGTGTCGGTAAATTCGGTAACAGTGTCGCGAAATCAATGATTTAGTCCCATCTCAAAAATGCCCAACGCGACTAAAGAAGTTTTCACTTCAAAAATTTCCCCTGTATTAACAAAAATTCAAAGACATTAATTAATTTATAATAAAAAAAAAAGGTTACAGTACTTATATGAACACCAAATTGCTTATATGCTAACTGAACGAGAGAAAAAGTTACATATTAGAATAAGTTAAAAACATCATTTTTACACTGAAAAACAACTAATTTTCGACATGTGACATCTATCAACCCACACTTCAGAGGAAGCCGGTCTCCCAGCAGTGGGAAGATCATAGGCTGATCAAGGTATATTATTGTGCCACATCATACAATACTAAACACCAAGACTCATAGCAGTTGTGGTCATAAAACGTGCGAGAGAGACGTTCGAGATTTCACAAACTCTATAGTCTTTAGTCTGTGCTGAATAACAGTGTTATTTTCTTTCTTACTGGATCTCGTGTTACTTCGCTCCCGCGTTTTATGACCGCGGCTTCAGGCATCACAAAAATATTATTAAGAGGACTAAAGTCCTAATGGCGCCTTCGCGGTATATCTGACCGAATATTCAGTTCGTGCATGATTGTCTTTAACTAACAGCCGCACGGGTTTATCGAAGGGTAAGCTACGTTTACCGCGGTCGTTTCGTGGATGGGTGACCATCCATTTCATATCGAGACCCGTCTGAGCCTCGTCACGTTAAGCCGTTTGTCCCGGCTGTCATTCGTAGATCTTTGACAGTCGTTACGGGTAGTCAGAAGCCCAGGTCTGACAACCAGTCTTACCAAGGGATATCGTGTTACCCAGTAACTGGCTAGTGGAGGTCAGACCGGCAGTCGCTCCATGTAAAATACTGGTATTCAGCTGCGTCCGGTTAGAGTGGAAGCCGATCCCAACATGGTTAGAAAAAAGCTAGTAAGATTGATATTGCATAATTGTCTTTAACAATATAATTGATCTATGGCCGTTTTCCGTTAGAATAACTAATGTGATCCAGTTCACAAGCTCTATACCAACAACGCTAGCAAGGAAATAATTCATCAACATAGTTAAACATTCCAAAATAACCCTTATATAGATAGTGCAATCCACGAAGGCGCGCCCCACTCCGCTCCGCGCCGTACTAGAGTTCAGCTTACAGTACAGTAATCGAGGAGTGGGGCGCGTCTTCGTGGATTCCACGGACTGTACCAATGACATAGAAGTCAAATCATTAAAAGCTGTCTATACATACAGATTTACAAGCATAAATTCCTGTCATAGCCTGTCATAACGCATTAGATACAACAAAGCAAAAAAAATATTAAGTAATTAAGAACTATTATGAAGTCAATCGTCAGCAGTTCATCACTGAACGGTTAGTGCAAGGAGACTGGAACGGTTTAGGTATTGCAGGAGGTGAAGCGACAGTAGTGCATCGCGGTATACAAATACGGTTGAAAATGGCGATGCGTTTGTTTTGAGTTGAATCTCGTGTTCGCCAATAATATGAAAGTTATGTCGCAGTTTTTTTTTTTTTTTAAATACTCTAATAACTTAAAACATTTTTACATAATTTCTTTAGTTGAATAAATTTCCGTTTTTATAGTTAAGAAAATATGAATAGGTGTCGCTCAAAGTATTGAGCATTTTAAGACAAAAGTTTTGTCGTGTTCTATCTTGCGATTTTTGAAGTGAAAACTTCTTTAGGCGCGTTGGGCATATTTGAGATGGGAAAAACAATTTAACTCGCGACACTGTTACCGACACCTCCTTTTTGTAAACGCGAATGTGCTTTTTATTTATATTACGTTAAGAATCAATGTTCTATGGAAGTATTTTTCTTCCACCAAGGCGATCTTGTTCAAGTTTTCACTTCTGTCGGCACACCCGGAGTGCCAGTTTTTTTTTTTTTTCAAGAAGCTAGGTAATTTCTATAAAATATCTTTGTATAAGTATTTTTTATACACTTAAATTTCTTTTTTGGACTTGTTATATGTAGCAATACGGCTAACTGTGCGACGAAAAAGTGGACGTTTTAGGGTGTAGGACGGGCAGCGCCCTAAGCGACGCTTGAAATAGTAATCCTAGGTTATATTGACAAAATTGGAAGATTTGTTTCAGATCTAATCCTAATCAAGGCGTTCTTCTTCTTCGTCGTATCGATGATTCCGTTTATATCTATATACTAACTAGCTGCCCGCCCCGGTTTCACACGGGTAGCACTTAGTACTTTTCTTAACTACCTACCCTACCTACCCTACCCTACCCTACCTACCCTACCTATCCTATCTCTCAAGTTGGATCGAACTGCACATGGTGTGCAAATTTTATTATAATCGGTTAAGTGGTTTAGGAGTCCATTGAGGACAAACATTGTGACACGAGATTTATATATATTAAGATAATAATGCTGAAGTTTGTTTGTTTGAACTCGGTAACCTCGGGATTCTTCAGTCGGATTTGAAAAACTTGTCAAAATGTTTGTAAATAAAATATATAATGTTTTTGACGAATTGAATTTCTTCTGATTTATTAAAAATACGGAAATTGCCCCTCTGATCTTTTGTGATTGTATTTCTTAATTGGATAAAATAATGCGTGCTTAGGCGCCATCTCCACGGACGAAAGAATCGCGGCGATAGTCATGTTGTGCCTTCAAATGATAGCCGCGATGATATCGCCGTGTGGATTGATTCATGGAGTTTCTAACTTTCTATTGAATTTGATGGCAAGACGAGACTCGTCATCGCGAAAAGTTAGAAAGAACGCTAAGTTAAAACGAAGCAAATAGTTTTATGACAGCTACGCGCACAGATTGCAATAAATCTGCGGCGCGTGAGTCGCCGACGGAACGAAATGTTGCCATTTTAAATAAGTATTTATTTTATTTTTGATTTATTATTTCACTATATGCTGCACCGGTTGACGTCATCACGTCAGCGCCGGCTGTCGCTAAACCAGCGCTGGGGCTCTGTCTCGCATGAGGTCGCAGCATTATGCTGAGCGATGGCCATTTTGCGTGGATGTGACACTTATTTCCCCCAATTTGTTATTTACGTGTTTTTTAATCTTTCCTTACATCATGTTTACCGCAAATAAACGTATTTTCTTTCTTTCTAAGTAACAGCGCAGGCGGGCGATGGGAAGGAATAAGAAGTTTCACGCGGACGAAGTCGCGGGCAGAAGCTAGTAATATTATAGAGTAAGAAGTAGGATTGTATTTGGAATGAGAATATTGCAGCCCATTCTATTTTAAACACGATTTATTATCTCGACCTTTAACTACATAATATAGCATCTGCAACTGGATTTTCATTTATTTTCAGATGTCACATTAATGTTATTTACGTCGTGATAACCGTACGACAATATGATTTGTTTTAGTGGTGCATGCCAATAGGGTAGTTGCCTAGGTAAAAAAAAGAAATTCTATTTAGTCCGTCTTTCAGATAATAAAAAAATATTAGACACGTATTTTTTGCTTTATCATATTAATCAAAAATAACTTAGAAAACACGCATTAAAGTTGAGGAGTGGGGGCTCGCTACGTCATAACGCAGTATTAAATCTAGCAAGGAGTGACGTCATGCCACATTTTAACTCAATGTATCGCCGTAATCTTTTGATTACGTCAAAAAATAAAAATTACGTGTTCAATATTTTTTAATAACCTACAAGGTGGACAAAAAAATTTGGACACAGGCCTATTGCTAGGGGTCGTAAAATTATCAGTCTGTACCCTAATTGCGTAATACACGATCAATCCAAATCTGTTTAGATTTGAAACAGATTGCTAATCCATTGCTTCATAAGTTGGAAAAAAAATAATTGGTCAGCAACGTAAATAACACAATGAATGTTGTTGAACTGTCAAAATGAAACAAATTAGTCATAATCGTTTTCGAAAATAAGTTACGTAATTAGGGTACTGATCTTCATACAATTATTATAGTGTAGTGGTCTTTGGATATCATCATCACCTGCTGCCTTTTTTCAACTATGTTGGGGTCTGCTTCCAGTCTAACCGGATACAGCTACCAGTATTTCACATGGAGCGTCTAACTATCTGACCTCCACAACCTAGTTACTAGATAACACGATACCTCTCGGTAATGTAGCACGATAAGGTCCGGGATTTCTATACATACTTCGACAAAGAAAGGTTTAAAAAAAAATTAACTCTAGAATACTTACACATATCCTCAAAAACCAGAACCGTGCTTCATGTCGAAAAACCTTCAGCGGATTCATGAGAAAGGCCAGCATAATTATCACCAAAGCGAGCGGATTCACAAAAGGCGGTATACTCAAACTCGCACTGTATATAAAACTCAATATGCTTAAAGCCCAAATAACACCAAAAATGGCCGCTAACTCCATCAAATGTTGCTCAGAAAGGTGGTTCCGGGGATCTAACTCGAAAATCAGTACGTGGTTAACCCCGGAAGACCGCCATCCGTATACATTAATGCCGATTAGGAATATGAATTCAACTAATAGAAACGGGCCTCTATACAGTCTGAAGGCAGTCTTGAAGTTTTCTGTGCCACCCTCGTGGAATAGTGCTGGAACAAAATATTTAAAATATTATTTCTGGGTTAAGAGCGGGCCCATTTACAGTCCAAACTAATATCAATAAAGAAGTAGTAGCAGAGGAATCTCTGGAAGTACTTATACAAGGTGTTGCTTTTGATATCTCATAAATCTAGGGTGTTACCACATCAAAGAATCAACTGGCATATGAATATTTTTTTGTATTTAATTTTTCATACTAAATAATTCGATAAAATCACGATTATTTATGTAAAACACCCTTACATGAATTATAAAAAAAAACGTTTAATACAGATTAGTTATATCAATAAAAAAAAAAAATAACTACGTCGCATTTTCTTAGTTTTAAATAGGAATGACTGGGCTGCGAATACGGGCCGAAGGGAAATCGTGGCCCCCCGGCAACATAGCAACTGAAGGAACACGGGTGGGTTTTAGTCAGTAAGAGTCTGACACGCCCTCGACAGAAGTTATTTGATAATTTCCCAAACAAAAAAAAAAACCTTCGCTCGCGGCTTTGTCCGCGTTGATGTCGGAATAAATTCCCACGGGAACGTCCTACCGGGATAAAAAGTATCCTTTAAATTAATCCAAGTTATAAACAATCTGTGTGCCAAATTTCATCCAAATCCGTTCAGCCGTTTTGCGTGATTGAGTAATAAACATCCAAACACACTTTCACACTTACAATATCAGCCATATTTTATCTACTGTGGTCGTCCTGTAATTGCCGACGTATAACCATAGTATAAAGAGAGGTAGTAAGCTATCTTCATAGAAACGCACCGCGCGCGGCTTGTATGTGTGGGGCCATAGTATCTATGCGTCGCCGCACGCACACTTAACAAAATCTCGACCCGTTTCTCGTGAGAAACCGCCGAAACCGGTAGAGATTTTGTTAAGTGTGCGTGCGGCGACGCATAGATAAAAGCCGCGCACACATACAAGCCGCGCGCGGTGCGTTTCTATGAAGATAGCTTACTACCTCTCTTTATACTATGGTATAACCAATATCCCTGTATATATTAGGATATTGGTAAGATTGATTTGAATGAAAATGATTTACTCGTACTTATCAATGAAACTTAGATGCACACATCGAGACTCTACTGTTATGTTATTTTCGAAACTATGTATTTTTGGAACACTTGTTCTAGGACTTTTTGTATTATTTTTACTTGTAGCATTATAACCTTAGAGTTATGAGACATCAAAAGCAACACGTTGTATAATATGGATGCCTTAGTTCTAAAAGTCACTAAATCCATTTTCTTAGTTTTGAGAGATCATAAAAGTGCAAAAAAAATGTTTTAAGTAAATGGCTGTATAAATAAATTTGGAAAAAAATAAAACAATAGTTTAATGGGTAGGCTTTAATAATGATGATTTAAAAAAAAAAAATCTAATGATCAGTATTAAATACTTAACATGCAAGACTTATCGCAAAATCGGTGGAGTTAGGGACTTATTATCTTAACTAATGACCTTAATAAAGATTAGCTGTTAATTTTAACACAATATTAAACCTTACTTCTAATCTTCTAATTAGTTTAAATTCAAAACAGTGAAAATAAACGACCAGCTGTGTGACCAGGATATAGTTTAAAAATGCATGGGTTTAGTGACTTATCACATAAATTTCTGTATTTTTTGCTTGAATTGGATAGATTTAGTGACTTTTGAATTCAGTTCAGTGTATTTAGTGATTTTAGGAATTGGAAAAAACTACTTACTGACATTTAATTAAAAAGGATGAGACTAACACATAGACAAAAAGTGACAGATTTTTTGAACTGGTAATTTAAATATCGATAAAACTGTACTTAGTGACTTTTAGAACTGAGGCATCCGTCCTTTCAACTGTCATCATTAACGAGACACAATAGAATTTTTATTGTTATCCACCTCAATGAGGCGTCGTAACAGATGATGAGTTACGTACATTACAAAAAATATTTTACTGATAGAAAGGTACACTATTGCCGGGTGCCATAGGATATGTTTAAAAAAACTATGATTTTAATTTTACCACTGCAATGCAAAGGCCTGGGGGCCTACCACCAGCTCTTATAGCAGTATTATTATAATCTTACTTTGACTTTTCGTACCATGACGTCCATAAAATAAGCTTATTGTAATGTTGAAACAATCTTATTTTCTTAGCGATTTTGGTGACGTCACCTCTAAAAGTTCATTCAATTCGTACCACGACGTGACTTTTGACAACTAGCAATATTGTTTTAATGTCAAATTTAGCAATATTAAAAAAGTTCCTCGGACTCGACGGAAATATTATTGTTTCGCAATTTATAATAAGAAAAAACATTTTCGTGTCATGTAAAGTTACTTAAATGTATTCATTTACGTAAACTTGCCGAATGAATTGTGTATCTATAGCATGTGTAATTAATTTCTTGTTTGATGGCGAATGCATACGAAACATTTGAGTTTTTGGAAGCGGATAACGCAGAAAAATAAAAATTCTCAGAGTACCTCTAGCTGCCGCCCGGAAACCCGACTGCAAAATTAATAACAAAACACTAATCACTGAGTCTGACCACAATATATTGTTTCGAACTATCTTCGTCAAAACATTACATATTTCTTTGTTTTAAAACTTATTCACTGAGTAACCTTAACCTTCCCTTGATTCCATGTCGACTTTGTAGCCAGTTAGATCATAAATTCATTAGCAAATATGTTAAAATAAGTTCAACCTCGTAGTAGTTATCCACTTGTAAACAAAAACATCGCTACATCGAGGGTGTGTTCAGAGTTACACTGCAATCGATTAGAGTTGTGCTGTTTAAAATTACAGTTGTGCTGTTTTGTTTTGAGTTGCACCATATCTTTAAACTAACGTGGCATTTTGGAAATTGTGCTTCTGACTACAGTCGTCACCTAATCAAAGAAGAAGAAATTTGTTGTGTATACTCAAAGAAATACTGTAATCCAACCATCTTGTGTAAGCATATCTAAATCGGTACGCAAAATATTGATGTGAGCGATTAAGGCGTAACTCCGAATGCAGTCCGAGTTTCAAATTTCGTTCTGTTCCGATTTATATCATGAAACAGCTTAGCCGTAGCTTATTTTAAATTATTTCAATTGTTTTTCTTATTTTTCAAAGCCAAATCTTTTAATATTTGTGTCAATTTCATGGAAATTACTCATAAAAATTAGATTCTAATGCAAAGTAATATTTTAAGTAAAAGAAAATAATATTTTGCTTCAAGACCAATACTTCGTGGTAGCGATTCGGACCAACGTGTGAAAGGGACAGCGCTACACAGTTCACATAGCGTTGTTTCTTTTCTACTATAGCAGGCAATAGACAAATCTTACAAATAGTTCGTTCTTTCCCAGCACTAAGCAGGAATAAAAAATTCTTAAACGATGAAGGTCGTGGTACGAATATGAGTTATGTTATTGTAAGCTTGAAACAAAACTCTCCTGAAATAAGATTGTTTCGTAAAAGATTGTGGTCGGCCCCCTGTACGGAGAAGGAACGATCATTGATCGCGATTTCAGATTATCAAAAATGTCAAAGTTTGCTCCCGATATTTTTATCACTATCGTAAGATTCTATTACCTACCACGCTCGTATGAAATTAAGGTTGAACTAGTCGCGGGCTCGAACTCATTGGTGGGCTTGATCAAAAAGCACGCTATCTCACCTGGCATCGTGTCCGACAGAGATAGTATCAGTGATGAGCAGTTAGACGCTGGTCTACATGCACAAACTCTAGTTCGCACGCACACAAACACCGTTCAGAACGATTTTAGTTAAACGAGCGCGTAAAAAATTACGAAAAGTCCTTTGGAAGGTGGAGTTTTATGAAAAAACTACAGCTTATATCAATTACGAATAAAGTTTATTATAATCTTCGACAATTGACCTTTGTCGGAACGAGCTTTGTTTTGGAGATTTTATACTTCTTTTATTACTTATTTACTCCCAAAGTTGCGTTAAAATTAGCAGGAAAAACGAATCTTTGTTGGCTCATAACTTTTTTTTACTATTCTGCTTCTGTACAGACAAAATTAATAATAAGACAAAACGATTTCATGTTTTACTTTGGAAGTACAATGTGTAACAGTGGAGTAAAACACCCCCGAAATTTGTATGGAAAAAGTATCGGCTAGTTGCGCCTTAGACGTAAAACTTAAATTGGGCTCTGAATCTGCTCTAAATTCTAACTAATATTATAAATGCGAAAGTGACTTTGTTTGTTTGTTTGTTACGCTTTCACGCTAAAATGGCTAAACGGGTTTGGATGAAATTTGGCACATGGGTAAACCATGACCCGGAGAAGGATATAGGATACTTTATATCCTGATATGAAGGATATATATGATACTTTATATACGCATGAGATCGAAACTTATGCGGATGAAACCGCGGGGCGCCGTTAGTAATATATAAATTATTTAAGAATCATTATATAAACCGTCAACAATACCATGATTATACTTCTTAAAATTTCTTACACGAGTTAGGAACTTGGGACATAACTCATGCACAAGTGCCCATTGTCCTTTTAAGTTTTTCGATTTCAGTAGAAGATTTATTTAAATCCTTGCTTCCAATTGATGTTATATCCACTTAAACAAACATCAACTTTATGCAAGTGTAAATAAAATTGATTTTAGACTGACTAGTACTGTTAAAAAAGTTGTGGCGCAAAGTGAACCTTATTTGTAAGCATTACAATTATTTTTCCTAAAACTCGTGTTTGTTTGGCAAATAAATTGCGAACGCTGATTAGGTTATGCGTCATTCAAGAAGGTATATATGTATCAATATGTAGGATGAACTACCTCGTTGGTCTAGTGGTCGCAAGCGCTACTGCTGAGCATGAGGTCCTGTACCCTAATTGCGTAACTTATTTTCGTAAACAATTTTGCCAAATTTGTTTTATTTTGACATTTCAACAACATTCATGACGTTATTTACGTTGTTGAGCAGATTTTTTTTTCCAACTTACGAAGCAATGGATTAGCAATCTGTTTCAAATCGAAACAAATTGTGATTGTGTTGTATTACGCAATTAGGGTACTGGGTTCGATTCCCAGGTCGGAAAAAGTATTATTGGGTTTTTATATCTGGAATTTTTCAGTAGCAGCCCGTAGTCTGGATTTGTGCTGTTATGATGTGTGTTTGTGTTGTGATGTTATGTTATGTATACAGGGAACATTTTTAACCAGTGCGCAAACTTTAACACGTGACTTTACTCATTATTATGAACAACTTTTACTATGGAACCAAACCAGAAATGACGAAAAAAAATCTGCTGTTCCCTACATTTATGTTCGCATACATAACTTGTCAAAATGCAGGGAACAACTGATTTTTTTTCGCGATTTCAGGTTTTGTCCCATAGTAAAAATTGTTCATAATGATGAGTAAAGTCACGTGTTTAAGTTTGCGCACTGGTTAAAAAAAATCCTGTGTGTACACACGGCTACACATCAAGCTATACATTTCCAGTATAAGCTGACCTCGCATTGTACGGAAATCCTATAATACAATGCGAGATCAGCATAAACTGGTTTTGTATAGCTTGATGTGTAGCCGGGTGTACTATGGGCGAATCGAAGATCAAAAGCCTGTCTAGACGATATCACGAAAGTACCTAACTGGCAGCTTTTTTGGTGGCATGGTCATTGACCGGGCAGCCTACAAATACCAAATATGAAATACGGGCTTCCCCTCACCAAAAATCTTTAATTGGCGATGTTAGACTAAATTATTTATGACTTTAGTATTAATTGACCATATTAAGCACATCTCATTTTAGACGATGGATGCTTACTGCTAATAGGAACTTTAGATTAGAATCTACAAACTGCCAGTTATAGTGTCACGGTCCAAACCATTTTAAAATTATTTACCAATCAGACAATTCCGCCATTTTATTTACGACGTATACAGCTAGGGTTGCCAACCCTACTATACATATAATATAGTATTCTGCTATATTAGAGGCCTAAAAACAACACATAATATCACGCCTTGTTTCCCCGAAGGTTTGGGCAGAGGTGTACCTATAGTAGCTACACCCACATTTCGCCAGTTATGTTTTAAGTCCCATGTAATAGGGGGCGAGCCTATTGCCATCAACCGGGCACAAATCCAGACTCTGAGCTGCTACTGAGAAATTCCAGATAAAAAAACCCAATAATACTTTGCCCGACCCGGGAATCGAACCCAGGACCTCATGCTCAGCAGTAGCGCTTGCGACCACTAGACCAACGAGGCAGTCCAGTGAGGCAGACCGCAATACGACCAGAATTAATCTCATAAAAGTTGAATGGTATTGTGGTGTAGTAATTATTAGAAAAAAACCTTTAGAAAAAAAAAGTAACCGTTTATAAAGGCTCAAGTAGCAAAAAATATGCATTTAAAAAATATGTATAATATTTGCAAAAGATACCTTTTTTTTCGCTGTCTTATTTTTCAGACAATGGCTTCGAAAATACTATATTTGATATTAAAAACCTGGCAACCATAGGGTTGCCAGGTTTTATATATATAGATACAGATACAGCGGTCTTACATAAATTACGGTTACTTGTTGTTGTTATTCGGAGGGCCTTTTTTAGAAGTCATGATGATGAATTTCTATCTTTGAACTTTCAAGATTTACAACCAACTTCAAAAGCTTCCAAGAATATAATTAATGCCATGAAAACAAATAAAAAATATGGTATAAACTACATTTAGGCTTCATGTACACGACGCCGGAACCGCACCGGCGCCGGACCACATGTTTGTGTTCATGAATGAATGTCACCCCTGCGCTGCACCGCCGCTCAATGGAAAAAAAAATGACTTTTTTTGTTCAAAAATCGGCTTACTCCACAATTTTTGACGTATCGCTGCAATTTTTTTTATACTCCCCTGAGATAACACACTTTGGTGTGTCACTGCCACTTTTCCTTAAAAGTCAATACCATAACCTCAAAAAATCGGGAAATGAAGCAAAAAACTATTTATAAAGTTTTTCAGGTTTTTCAGGTCCCTGGTCATGAATTTATTGTCTGTTTATAAAAATTCAAAATGGCGGATAAAAAAAGGCGGCACAAAAAAATAATTTGATTCATTTCCCGATTTAAAAAAAAAAAAATTAAATAAGAATTTTCGATTTTGGAAAAGTGGCAGTGACATACCAAAGTGTTATCTCAGGAGTGTATAAAAAAAAATGGCAGCAATACGTCAAAAATTGTGGTGATTGCTGATTTTTTAATAGTCTTTTTTTTCCGGTGTGCGCCGCCGCGCCGGCGACGCGCGCCGCACCGCAGCCTCGTAGGTCTGAGATATTATGAAATTTCATTTTGCGGTCCGGCGCCGGTGCGGCTCCGGCGTCATGAACATGAAGCCTAAAGCGAGCATTACATTATCCAATTTACAGAGCGCTAGGTGAGCTAGCGTGCTAAAATTGGATGTTGTAAAGGCAGTTGGGCAGTTAGTGATCCAATCTAGTGCGATCGTATGGGCTCTGCCACGATTGCTCATCTAGTGCACTAGCTAGTGCACCAATTTATCGCTCAGCAAATTGGATAATGTAATGCCCGCTTAAGACTTTGTACGAATTTAAACCACTTCCGAAATGAATATATCAACAAACTTATCATCATCATCTTCCTGACCTTGTCTCATGTTTACTACCTTCAACAGAATTCATCTGCTGCCTAGCCTTTTCTTAACCATGTTGGGGTTGGCTTCCAGTCTAACCGGATGCAGCTGAATACCAGTATTTTACATGGAGCGACTGCCTAGTTACTGTAATACGATATCCCTTGGAAAGACTGGTTGTCAGGCTTTCAGGCTTTTGACGACCTGTAACGACTGTCAAAGATCCACGAATGACAGCCGGGGCCAACGGCTTAACGTGCTTTCCGAGGCACGGAGGGGCTTGGTATGTAAAGACGGACACCCATCCTCGTACCAACCGCGGCTAGCGCAACTTAACCTAATCGATCAACCCGTACGGTAGTTATTACCATCAACAGACTTATGTGTGTATAAAAAAACGAGCGAGCCATATAATAGTCACATAATTATGATGTGTAGCATCTGACATCTCACCTTGGTTATATGCAACATTGAAGGGGCGGGGCTTCGTCAAGGTCGTTTCTGATTGCAAAATGTAACACCGCGCTCGCTCATTGGCTTCCTGTTACACACTTCCGTCCCTTTTCATAAAATCACTCCCGCAGATTTGATTATTTAGATTTAGATTGCAGGAAACCCAGAGGAAAACCGCAAGTAAATGAATTTTCTTTCTTTTTTTTTTAGGAAAGATGTTACATATCAATAATAATTAATGTCCGTTTGGATTAAGTTTGTGCATACGAGGGTGAATCAAAAGATTCTTGGAATCAATATAAAAAAATGCAAAGATTTAAACAAAAATATTTTATTTTTCTACATAATCTCCCTCCAATGCAATGCATTTAGAATAGCGCGTTTCTAACTTTCTTATTCCTTGTGAAAAAAAATGTTTTTCTTGACTCTCGAAAAACTCCTCTACGGCAGCCATAACCGCGTCATTATCGTGAAATTTTGTTCCACGAATTTCCTCTTTTCATTTTGGGAATAAGTGAAAATCACTTGGGGCTAATTCCGGAGAATATGGTGGGTGGTCAAGGAGATTGAAGCCAGCACAGCGGATTGCGTTGAGCGCAACTCTCGATCGATGAGCAGGAGCGTTATCATGAAGAAACAACACGCCCAACGACAGTTTTCCACGACGTTTTTCTTTAATCGCTTCACGCACTTTCGGGATTAAATTTTCATAATAGGGTCCAGTAATCGTCTGGCCTTTTCGCATGTAATCAATAAAAAGGATTCCTTCACTATCTCAGAACACTGAGGCTATAACTTTGCCAGCGGTAGGAGCGACTCGAAATTTCTTAATGGATGGAGAGGATGGTCGTTTCCAAGACATGCTTTGTCTCTTAGTTTCAGGATCGAAATGGTGTACCCACGTTTCATCCATGGTGACAAGGCGATGGCAAAAATTATCCAAATCACGCTGGAACATTTCGAGATTACGCTTAGAAATTTCCAAACGTCGCTTTTTGTTTTCGTCGGTTAACTCAAACTCAAACTCAAAGCATTTATTTAAAATAAACCAATTACAGGCACTTTTGAATTGTCAAGGGGTCGGTCAGTCAGAAAGATGAAGCTAGTTGCCCATTCCAAAGCGTAGTAGGTACCTATGGAGAAGAACGGGCAAGAAACTCCACGGACACTCTTTTAACTTCTAACATTCGTGGCACCCATCTTGCCGACACTTTTTTGAACCCCAGTGAATCAATTAACATGGATTGAAAGCAACCAAATGATATCTTTAGGATCTCAGCTATACGTTTTATAGTTATTCTTCTGTCTTTCAAAACCAGATTCTCAACCTTTTTGACATTTTCTTCCGTAACGGAGGTTGAAGGCCGCCCAGAACGCGGGTCATCTTTACAGCTTGATCTACCTCTTTTAAATTCAGCCACCCAGTATGCAACCGTAGAATAGGGTACAGCATCATCCCCTAATGTCTGCTGAATGTTCGAAAAAAAATCCTTCGTAGACATTTTTTTCAAACTGAGATATTTTATAACCGCACGTAGCTCACTTTTATCCATAATTATGAGTTTTTGCGCAACTCGTTGCACAAAACAATTTATTATACCGAACGAACTGAGAAAAACGAGTGACAGTTTGCATAAATGTTTTGTGATTGACACTCTTTAATTTGAATATCGAACTTCTCCCAAAAAGGTTTTATATATATGCACTTCTAAGAACTTTTTGATTGACCCTCGTACAATTTATATTACCTAGCATTCATGTACACACGGCTACACATCAAGCTATACATTTCCAGTTTGTGCTGATCTCGCATTGTATAGGATTTCCGTACAATGCGAGGACAGCCTATACTGGAAAAGTATAGCTTGATGTGTAGCCGTGTGTACATTTATAGCCTCCTTACCTAACTATTTTGCCGAGTGTACCTATCAAACAATTTGATTGCCCCATAAAAGAGCTTCCTAAAAACGGTCGGAAATTCCCATTTTAGAACTTAATCCTTACTTAATCTTCTATGATATCATTTCACTAATCCTTATATAGATAATCACTAAACTTTTATTACTTAAGGTTGTTGGGACAGGATAAGTAAGCATAATAATCTTTTATCTTTACATTTGCATAAGATGCTGTGGTCAGTAAAAGATAAGTTTATTTTACACAATGTTTGTAAGGATTTCTGCATATCGGTTGGGAAAATATTACAGTATCTTGTGATAACAGAGATAAGACGAAGATATTGTGTAATATATTGTAAGTATGGTCGAGATTTTATAGATTTATTGCTGATATGATAAAAATCAACACAGAGGAGTTCTGGTTGCCTTTGAATGTAGCAAAAATTGACATTGAGGATCAATAACATAACCATCTTTCTGACGCAGTCGGATTAACACCCTTAGCGCCAGACATTAGGTGGCCGTTCTTAAAAATTTTGACAAATTTGGATTCCCAGACCATTTATCCCAAAAAATAAACTGGCACTCCGACGGAAGTGAAAACTTGAACAAGATCGCCTTGGTGGAACAAACATACTTGCATAGAATATTGATCCGTAAAGTAATATAAATAAAGAGCACAATCGCGTTTACAAAAATGAGGTGTCGGTAACGGTGTCGCGAGTTCAATTGTTTTTTCCCATCTCAAAAATGCCCAACGCGCCTAAAGAAGTTTTCACTTTAAAATTCAACAGGTCAGGGCTTTAATTTTTGCATAGTAAATGTACTTATAGAAAACATGTGCCTAAAAATACGCAATGCTTTTATCAAGTAGAAAGAAAAAATGGATGGTATACTTTTGGATACACAATATTCCAGACACTATGTGACAAGAAATACACATGGCGCCGAACCCGAAGTTGTCAAAAGAGATAATTTAATTGGATAAATAATCAGTGCTTTTGATCTGTAGAAGATCGCGGGAAGATCTGGATCAGACTCGCACAAACCAGGGAAGCAAAGCACAAAAGGGAGAAGGTCTTCACTCAGCAGTGGGTAGACATGCGTCAGATTATCAAAACGTATTTAAAATCCGATTCCAGTCACAAATCGTATCGTATCGATAATCGGAACTAGACAAACCGATTTCAGAAAACCACGGCAAGAGTAGATGTGCGTGAGAAAGTATTTGTTTATGTTTTGATCTTATGCACTTACAACCGAATAATATTACTAGAGACGATCGAAAATGCGAGCCGGAGCCGCTCTTGACATCGATTTCAAAAAACGGATTTTGGAAACGAATTCAAAATCTTAACTGTTTACACAAAAATAGGGTTGCCAATTATTGAATGATATAGTTTCCAGGAGTGGCGATACTTGACAGTACATACCAGGGATGTTACGGAATTTCGGTTCCGATTCCGAAAGGTCGGAACGTTTTTTTGGCACACTTTCCTGCAAATTTTGTATAACGCACTTCACACTTTTTAATTGTTTTCTTTTTTTATTCCTGTTTTACTTGTAGTACAATTTGTTGTGTTGTGTTATTTTAGTCTGTGCTAAATAAATGTATTTTCTTTATTTCTTTATTTTATACACGCTCGCGCTAGAAGTTTCAGTTTATTGTTTTGTTTGTGAATATTTGACTGATTAAAGAGACTGAATTATATTTCTATTGTCTCATTAAGCCTTCCCATAACACATCTTTCTTCTACTTCCGCCTCCGACACCGGAGCCGGTTCCGATTCCGATCAATCAAATTTAAAACCTCCGACTCCGGTTTCGGTTCCGGTAAAACGACTTCCTTAACATCCCTGGTTCATATGTCCACTCCGGCACATCCTGGACAGTCAGACGCGCTACCTTGCTGCCTAGCAAACATTTTTCTACGGAATTGGCTGTTATCATATTAGGGCTGACGACACTAGACAGCCACGACCACGATTGCGACCAGTACCCTAATTGCGTAACTTATTTTCGTAAACAATTTTGCCTAATTTGTTTCATTTTGACAGTTCAACAACATTCATTGCAGCAGATTTTTTTATCCAACTTACGAAGCTATGGATTAGCGATTTGTTTCAAATCGAAACAGATTGTGTTGTATTACGCAATTAGGGTACAGGTAAACTATAGAAACCAATACGAATCGCGGACTTGGTCGCAACAGTCAACTAGCCGTACACCATACAATAATACTAGCCGGCCACGAATAGCCGGAGTCGTAGCCGTCCAGTGTGCCTATACGACAGAAGAAGATTGTAATTACTACAATAGGTATCTGACCTCATCATTCATTCAATTAATTACACGGTCAATCAATCAGCATTATACATTAATTAATTGCACTCTTGTCTTTCTTATTAGCATTTTTTATCAGTTTTATCAAAGTGTTATAATCAAAACAATGATTAATTTTATTAGGTACCTGTAATTGCCTTGGGCCTAAATATGGAAAACATTTCCGAGAAACTAAGCTGGTTTGGATGTGAATCATTGTCTGACTATTGCTATTTGATACGTATTAGATTTTGCTGATTAGAAATTCTTACTAAAATCTATACTATTATAATAAAGTTCTCTAGAATTCCCAGTCGGACCTGATATTTTTTTTGCATTTGATAGCCCAATTGGCCCAAACGATTATAGGCTTATTTAACATCATGCTACGAACCTTTGGAGCGGAGCAAAAAGAAAAAAAGTTAGAAAGAACGCAACGGGGAAACGAAGTAACGGCGACGTTCGCACGGACGTAATAAAATCGATTTTCAACTCTCGGTGTTAAGCCGAGCGTTGGGAATCTAATGCGCTGGGACGCACTCTAGTCCCAGCGCGTTTAAAAAACACACTGTTGGATTTTCAACTCTCGGCGCTAAGCAGAGCGTTGAAAATCAAGTGCAAGAAAAAAAATCTCTGCGATTTTATTACGTCTATGCGAACGTGGGCTAAAAACGAGGACGGGCGATGCGACACGGTGGGTAGGGGGCCGAGGGAGTTTAAAAAAGTGTGGCTGTTAAGTATATTGTGTATCTTAGGACTTACACGCGGACGAAGTCACGGGCAGAAGCTAGTCTTCAATAAAACCGTAAAACGATAATTATGATGAAAAGGAACTGTATACCTATTGAAGAAATGAATGAATAGGTATAGTTCTGTTATCTTTAAGATAATAATTAATATACTGTTCTGTGTTTACGGATATGAATAAAACTTTTCCAATCTGATGTCATTCTCAAAGAATGGTTGGTTGTTATTATTCAATTATTTGAACTTTGAAGTAGCGTATAGTTTGACCGGGAACGCTCGGCGAGGGAGGTGGCAGCGTTGACGATTGAGCGGCCTACACTGCCCGGTCTCGCCGCGCACATACCTAAGGCGCGAAACTGTGCTCTCGGTCAAAATATAGTAAATATTATTTGACATAGGCTTTTAGAGACAGCTCATCACTGTATATAGTATGGTACTTACATTACTGCCGCGGCCTGCAAAACCGGCATTGATGGACGAACGTGAAAAGTGAGATCGGATTGTGGGATCCGATCGGAATAAGCCATTTCCAATTATGTTTAAGGACAATCGATTTTGGCAAAAATGTCAGCTAATGTTCAAAAAGTCACGATGTTTATGTCATACTTAAAAATGGGTTTTCAAATGACAATAAATTCTTCAATAGATTCCAATTTGCATAAATCCATGACTAATGCTATTTTCCGCTATTGCAATTTGTGGATGCGGTTAAATATGTTTCATCTATTCCGCCATTTATAGGATTTAGTACCAACACCTCATTTTTGTAAACGCGATTATGCTCTTTATTAATATTAAGTTACGGATCAATGTTCTATGCAAGTATTTTTACTTTAAACGTTTTGGAAGATTTTTTTTTTTGTAAACGTGATTGTGCTCTTTATTATATAAGGTAACGGACCAATGTTTTATACAAGTATTTTTCTTCCACCAAAGCGATCTTGTTCAAGTTTTCACTTCTGTCGGCACTCCCGGAGTGCCAGTTTTTTTTTTTCTTAACCACATCGTGCAGCTCTTGGCCTGCATCTCACCTGATGATAAGTGATGATCAGGCCGAAGGTGGAAGCGAGCTTCACCCGGAATCCTCAACCACAGAGGAACTGGCTATTATACCTCTAACTGCCGAAACCCAACAATGCTGTTAACATTGTTGTGCCATTTTTATGTTTCAGAATTTGATAAAAAATGCATTGTTATTTCCGAAGCTATTTTGACCGGTATTATATTATAATCCTTATCCAATAAAATATGTTATTTAAATTGGGCATTTCATTTAGATTATAATTTATGCTTTGACATCATATCATTAAAATTAATACTTTAAAAGATATCACAGATTCAAAATTACGCGTAACAAAATAATTATGGTTATGGCCGCGGGCACAGCGATAGGAGTCAATGACCTTTTCCTCGGTTATTAAGTATGTTATCCCGGTAGTACGTTCCCGCGGGATATTTTCCGACATCCACGCGGGCAAAAGCAGGTATATTATAAAAGCGAACTCACCAGATAAAACAACAGTGATGAACAACACAATGAAAGATCCAGAGAAGAGCCCCACTTTAAAAGTGGTCCACGGACTTTGTTGTTCTCCTAAAGGCGGTACTCTCAGCTTCTTCATAGCCTTCTGTCGGTCGCCACCTTCCAAATCGTTGGTGACTGTAGCTTCTGTGTCGCTTATTAATCTGTCTATGTCTTTGTTGGTGTAGAAGTGTGATGTTTCCACATGTTCTGCCCGCCATTGCGCCCCGTTGCTTAAGTTTAGTAACTGCGGAAGACTGATTGTTAGTTGGGTATATGTTTTTGGTATTATTTATGGATTTTTATGGGCAGTGGTAACAGACGCCTACCGACAGCTGGATTACCAGAGGTATCGTGTGTTGCAATCCAAGAGAAAAAAACTGAAATGTCTCATAAATATGTCTGAATTACTTTTGGGATTTAGAACTCTTTTGTCGAATACTTAAGAGCTAAAGCAAATATCTATGGATCAAATTTCTGCTGCTCGAAGTTTATGGACAGTGGTGGATATTTGGTCCAATTTTGCCCATTGTCGTTTCCGACATCGGTATTTAATATCGCCTAAATAATGACAAATAATTTTGTAAGACCATACTATAAATACGTACATGCTGTGAATAATTGGCCGTATTCAGAACCTTGGACCACATAAAAAGCAATCGAAACTTCTGATTCTCCATAAAAACGCGGTATTATCAAGGTCTATGAAAAAGCGTGTAATTTAGTTTCACAACATAAAATGTGAATCTGGTCAAGGGCTACAGGTTCCTCCGCATTCCTTGGAATAAATATTTTTGTCTTTGTCATACCTGGCAAAATGAGGGCGAAGGTACAGACGCCAGCACATCAAGCTACCCGAAACTGTAAAATTTTCCCAATCAACTTTGAACCTTATGTTTCAGCGATAAAGTTGAAAATCTATTCAATAAATTTGACAGATTGTAGTAGCTTGAAGTGCTGGCGTCTGTTCCATCGGGGTAAAGCATATCTAAGCAATTTGAAAATAAAATCCTGTGCACACAACCCTTTTTAGGGTTCCGTAGTAAACAAGGAACCCTTATAGTTTCGTCATGTCCGTCTGTCTGTCTGTCCGCGGTCTAGCTCCAAGACTGTTAGTACTAGAAAGTTGTAATTTGGTATGGGTATACATATTAATCATGCCAACAAAGTGGTAAAATAAAATTATGAAAAAATATTTTTTTAGTGTACCTCCCCTCCACGTAAAGTGGGGATGTTTTTTTTTTTTCTATCCCTTGGTGTGGGGTATCGTTGGAAAGGTCTTATTCCATTTTTGAATTCAGAGATCCGTTTGCGAAATATTAAGCTTTTAAGTGCAAATTTTTGCTAGAGTCAGGTGCCTGCCAGCTAAATGGTTGGTTTTAGATATGTGAAAAAATTCACGGCAGTAGCTTATATAACGAATTTAAAAGGAAAACTATCACAGCTGAGTAGGCTTTACAAGTTAACGAGTAATAATCGACCAACTTAGATTTGCGGTTGTAAAAACATGTTCTTCCATACATTCTGTATGAAAGATTTTTTTTTAACTCCAATGTTTGTTCTTGGAATAAATTCATCCCAACTACGGAACCCTACATTGTGCGTGGTCCGACATGCACTTAGCCGGTTTTTTTTCGTAGGTAAGTGATACTATAGCGGCCATAGAAATATAAAAAACAGGAGAAGTGGCATGGGGGCGTATCTGTGTCCGCGCGTAATGATCAAAGTGATCATTGCATACGAAAATGGCCGTCTCCGCGAACTAGTGTGCTTTCGGCCGTGATCGGGACAATTTATAAGAATGCCGTGTTGTTCAGTGGTTTCTTGTAAAAACCGAAGTCAAAACAAAAACTTTGTGAATCATGGAATCACTTACCATATGTAATTACAAGTATTTTACTATATTTGTCTTTAAAATAATGAAAAACAACAAATCGTAAAATATTTCTTGCTTTTACTACGTTATTTTTGTTTCCAAATATCACAGCGACTGTACTATTTTTGCACTACATACATTGCTCGTTAACCACTACCTAAATATGTCGCTCAGTGACTCAACAAGCAATGTAAAAATCACAAAACGATACTGTGGACTGCGGATGCATCGCGCAGTACGGCCGCTGTGTCTGGCGACGAGCTAGTGATGTGGTTGTGCAGATCCACTAACGTAGGCTATCGACAACAATGTCGTTTGGCGAATGAATTTATTGCTATTATACTTTATTCTTCAATTTGTCAACTCTTTTACCCGGGTGGAAGATCGATGTGAAATAATGTGTTTTACTTATTTTACAGCGTGATAGAGAAATGCGTAACCAACGGTCGTAAAGTTAATAAAATTTTTGGTTGAGTGTTTTGGGTTTGAATTATCGCTGGTCTATTATGCCTTATACTCGTGCTATTTCCTTACTTTTTTATGGTTTTGGTATTTTACTTCCGTTAAAGTCTTCAAAAGCTTCGAATGCGTTATAGTAATCGGCATGGTTCAGATAATTACAAATATGAAGAAACACATCATTTTATAAAGTATAAGGACAAAGGTGGGCTTATGTACCCATCTCCTGATGTCGTCATGATTTGTAAGATAGTGGAAATAATCATAAAAACAGCTTGTCTCACCAATAATAAATTAACAGTTAAAACTAAAAATGTCAAACAGGAACTCATGGCAAAGGCTTTGCCTCACTTCATAGGATTAGATTTCTTTGAAAATATTAAGTTTCACCAATTTGAGCTTTCTCCGATGAATAATCACATAATATTTCAAATTAAAGCAGTCATGGAAAAATATATTAATTTAAGATTACACTATTTGACAAAAAATGCCACTCCAGTAATATCAAAGCGTCAAGTGCTGCACAAATACCTCCACTTTACAGGTCAGTGAGTAAACATCATAGCAGGGTTCAACAATATCTACTGTTTCAAATAAACTATGACAGGTTAAACCAACGTAACTGGATTTTTATTGTTTGAATTTTTTGCTTATTATTTATTTTTATTATAGTATTTTCTGGACTTATCGTTTTTATTTATTTTATTTTCAGGACACCAAATTTTTTAAAGTACAACGACGGTGAAGTATCAATATCTAATAACTACAAAAACATGGTTTTACAGGAGGAGAAAAAAACGTTTAATTTCTATAGTTTTTGACCATTTGAAGAAAACATTAGTAAGTAAAAACCGCCAAAATGTTAGTTATTAGATATTGCTACTTCACCGTCGATAATATTAAATGGAAGAATCGATACCTTTCCGATTTAGTCAATCACTAGCGTATATGTAAAATAAATTGTTTCTGTACAGCACAACGATAGAAAAGATGTTTTCGTGTGAGTGAGTTGTACGGTGCATGGTAAATGCACGCTGTGTTTGATGGGATAAGGTTCATAATTGATTGTGTAGTACGTTCTGATTTATGAATTGCACGAGTGAGCGCAGCCTCGTTTCTATTTGGTTTACTGATCTGCATGTGTAATTGTGGCGAGGTAGTGGGGACAAAGTGGAGACATTGGGTTTCGATACATTTTCAACTACCGGGCATATCTCCTTCTTTCTTATATCTATGATAGCGGCCGAGCGCTGCAAGCAAGAATAGTCCTTACAGTGTACAGATGTGCGTTTCTTCGATAGTACACCTCTACCTATTTGGGGCATACTGGCGTGAAATTATGTATGGATTGTTGTTTGTAATTTATTGTATATGTACAACATGTCCCAGAATTAACGCAAACCACCTAACACCCCAATTAGAATATTATGTTATAACACAAATTAGTGTGGTTATAATCATAATACATAAGTACACTGATTAAATTCTAGTAATTATATACAACGTTAAATGCGCAAAACCTCAGACACCCCAACTGATTTTTAATTCAATTGACCTATTTCAGAAAGAAAACAAATCATTAAAAAAAATTTAAAGGTTTTATGTGCTGTTTTAGTTCGTAAGATTCGTATTTGCATTGAAATAAAAGCTATTATTATTATCCCGCGTATGAGAAAATTAAATTGGTCGACAACAATTTGTTTTTGTTTACCTATTTTGGCGGGTTTGCGCATGTGATGGCTTGACCTATTAATAAATAGACACGGCCACGTATATAATGAAGAATTTTTGAAAAATGTGACCTATATTTAAAAAATGGTTCAATTGATTCTGCTCGTTATTCTGATCAAACTATTTTCAGGTTTTGCGCATTTAACGTTACACGTTGTATAAAGCATTGTTTATTTATAAATTAGTTATACTGATTGTGGGAGAAACTCGTCCATTTTGTTTTGTTTTCACTGTGTGAAGTGGAAGTGTGACTGTAATTTAATTCGTTTTTAACCGACTTCAAAAAAAAGGAGGAGGTTCTCAATTCGTCGGGATATTTTTTTTTTTTTTATGTATGTTCCCCCATTACTCGAAGACCGCTGGACCTATTTGAAAAATTATTTTTTTGTTTGAAAGGGTATACTTTCAAGTTAGTCCCATTGTCATTTGGTTACGATCTGATGATGGGATCTTGGAGAAATCGAGGGAACTCTTCAAATATTATAGGCACATCCATAGCGTTTTGGATATTTTTGATGAGGAGTTGACATAAGGCTATTGTAACTTAGATAAATTACAAACCAATCCACTAAAAACTGAAAAAAAAACCGACTTCCAAACTATAAAGTTAAAAATAACTTTAATTTCGGAAGTCGGTGTCTTTGGATCAGTATTTTAGTTTTTTGACACCGACTTCCGAAATTAAAGTTATTTTTAACTTTATAGTTTGGAAGTCGGTTGTATTTTTTGTAAAAACGTTTTTTTTTTGTTTAAACGATTCAGTAAACGATTCTGAACAAACTACTTTCATAATGTGCATTAATTCAGTTACAAACTGTATTCGAAGTTCCGTTAAGGACAATTGGAGAGCACTATGATTGGCTACATCATTGTATTTTACTCGTGTTTATATTTAACCTAACGGTACGGTACATGGCTTGTGTCATTCCGACCTCGCCGCCGAGGTACTTTGCGATCGCGACCGCGTCCCCGAGTAAATGAGACTCCCCCCCGACCCTTGCTCGAAAACGAGGTGTCAGCAGTTGTTGCAGGTGAGCACGTAGCTTTAAATACTCCGAATAATAATCAAGATGAAAATCTAAGTTTGATCCAGCCTGTCCCTTCTTGCTGTCCTCCCCTCAGCGACGCCCTAAGCCGAGGTTCGTACCCCACAGGGGGCGCCCTTAGCGAGCGTTCGCCTAGTTTTAATTTAGTTTATGCCCCTGGCTGGAGGCTTTAAGTGTAGTAGCTTAAGGCACCCACAGGAAAGTCCGGTTAAGCAGCCAAGACCTTAGTGGTCAAAACAGCGAGACGCAAAAGTTAAAAAAAAAAAACAAAAAAATTGACTTGTTGACGGAAATATTTATTATTTATATCTTAAGGAAAACCACACCATAAGTACAAGAGTCTAATGCTATCGCTGTTAAACGATATTTATGTTTTTATATTAATAGAACATAATTTGCGCCGCTGGAATTTCTCATAACAGCCCGGAGTCTGGATTAGGGCCCAGTTGATGGCAATAGGCTGGCCCCCTATTACATGGGACTTATACATAACTGGCAAAATGTGGGTGTACTATAGGTACACCTCTGCCTAACCCTTCGGAAATTACAGGCGTGATGTTATGTTATGTATGAAATTACGCCGTTTTTCTCCGGAAACTGTTGATGGACAATCTTAACTAATTTATAAATACGAAAGTGAATTTGTTTGTTTGTTACGCTTTCACGCTAAAACGGCTGAACGGATTTGTATGAGATTTAGCACATGGGTAAACCATGACCTGGAGAAGGACATAGGATATCTTTTATCCCGATATTCCCACGGGATCGAGATTTATGCGGGGCGCAGCTAGTACACTTATATTTCAGTAAGTGTAGTCCGAATGTCCGATTCTGTTCCATGAAATAAGGAACGAACGGGCTATACTTAAGAATGTACGTCAACAATGCTGACTGGGTAATCTTTTTACCGTTTTGAGGAAAGGCTTGTGCAGACCAGCGCGACACGCGACGCGACACAAAGGCACCGATGTCGTCGCGCGATGAGCGGTGCCTTTGTATCGCGTCGCGTGTCGCGCTGGTCTGCACAAGCCTGAAGAAGTTATTAAAATAAGTACTTCCTACTGTAAAAAAAATAAAGACACTTTTTCCAACCTGAGAAATTATGAATGTTTTAGGCGCTAAACAGACGATGGAAAAATTTTCCGCGGACAATTTGGGATCGTATGGAAATCTAACGCGCACATAGCACCAAATTTCCAAACAATTCCAAACTGTCCGTTGACAAATTGTCCATCGTCTGTTTAGCGCCTAAAACGTTCAGTAGATGCGTTAGCGACCACTTGATGAGGCTGATTATTTTTTATTCAACTTCTTTTATTCATTATGGTGTTTTTTTTTGCTATTTAGAATAATGAATAGGGCAATTATTTTATGAGGTCTCAAGTTCAAATCATAAAGCACACGTGCCTATACATTTTATGGTTTAATTTTAAGTCAATAGCGGAAAACAGTGGGGAAACCCATCTAGTAAATAAATGACGCATCCGTCGGTAACCTAACCGGATGCAGCTGAATACCAGTATTTTGCATGGAGCGACTGCCTATCTGACCTCCACAACCTAGTTACTAGGTAACACGATACCCCTTAGTAAGACTGGTTGTCAGACTTTTTGGGCTTCTAACTACCCGTAACGACTGTCAAAGATCTACAAATGACAGCCGGGACCAACGGCTTAATGTGCTTTCCGAGGCACGGAGGGGTCTTGGTATATAAAGATGGTCACCCATCCACAGACCAACCGCGGCAAGCTTAGCTTAACCTGATCGATCGACCCGTGCAGCTGTTGTTACTTAGCCACAAGCCCCTCATGTTTCTATCTGTCATATACTGAATATACCACAGGAATCTAAAATACTTAAGTAGGTAATTCAATATAAATTGCTTCGCAACCGCGACTGGTGAGCTTGGGGTCCTATGGGTTTGATATCTAGGTATAAGGTAGGACAGTGTGGCAGTGATAGCCTAGTGGTGTGACCGTCGGACTGCCAAGTCATAGGTCTCGAGTTCGAACCCAAGGCACACACCTCAGACTTTTCGGATGCATGTGCGACTGTGCGTATTGTATAATTATCACTTGCTTCAAAAACGGTGAAGGAAAACATCGTGAGAAAACCGACATGCCGCCCGAGAGATATTTCTCGACGGCATGTGAAGCCAAGTCAGAGGCCCATGGGTGGCTTTAAAACTCTGAAACCAGTACCCTAATTGCGTAATTTACTTTCATAAACAATTATGCCCAATTTGTTTCATTTTGACAGTTCAACAACATTCATTGCGTTATTTGCGTTGTTGAGCAGATTTTTTTTCCAACTTATGAAGCAATGGATTCGCAATCTGTTTCAAATCGAAATAGATTGTGTTGTATTACGCAATTAGGGTACTGGTTAGTCACTAACCACACGAAAAGAAGAAGATAGGGCAGTGTTAATTTATTTTGCCATCTATAAAATAACACTATTAGTCTGGATTTCTACCAAGTTAATAGCAATAGGCTTACTCCCATATCACATGGAGGAGGGGTTTACTACATAACTGGTGAATTGTGGGTGTCCTTAACATCTCTGCCTACCCCATCACGGAATCAGCCGCAATATTATAATTTAGGTACAGACGCCAGCACATCAAGCTACCCGAAACTGTCAAATTTTCCCAATCAACTTTGAACCTTAATTTTCAGGTATAAAGTTGAAAATCTATTAAATAAATTTGACAGATTGTAGTAGCCTGATGTGCTGGCGTCTGTACTTCAGAAGATATCAATATAATTATAAAATATTCTAACACCAAACCACACTTATCATAAAAAAATGTAAACATTAGTAAGTTAACTGATATCATCTGACCACTGTATATTTAGGATTATCCACTATAAGTAAATAGATAAGAAACCTTATCGAACCTTACCTTATCGTGTTTCTTCAATATTTTTCTGAAGCCAGTGTAATTTAGATTCTGGTAGTTTTGTAGGAGAATAAGACTTAAATAGAATTCACTAAAGGCCAGTTTTAGTTCTTGTACTTTCCGTCTGGGTATAGCTTTTTTGTTATCACCACTTCCTTTAGGCTTGATTGTTTCAAAATGTGATTTCAATTCGCTTTGCAGTGTCGCAAATTTACGTGTCGCTTCGGCGAGCTTTTCTGAAATTTTGGAAAAGGATGTAGTTGCTTGTTTTAAATATAACGTTGAAGATTTTTGCCTTAATAGGCCTGTGTCCAAATTTTTTTTGTCCGTCATACAGGTTATAAAAAAATATTCAACACGTATTTTTTCTTTTTTGGGTACAAATTGGGTACGATACATTGGGTTAAAATGTAGCATGATTGCGTTGTGACGTAGCGTGCTCCCACTCTCCAACTTTAATGCGTGTTTTCTAAGTTATTTTTGATGATAAAGCAAAACATACGTGTCTAATTTTTTTTTTTCTCTGAAAGACGGTCTAAATAGAATTTCTTTTTTTTTCCTTGGCGACTACCGTATTATACTGTTAGTTAAAGAGCTAGACGAAATATAAATATTCAAGATAATCGCCCCGAGAAGCAAGCTTAGTGCGGGCGACTCGGAGGAAATTAACTACCCGTTAGAGCGGTTACGCACTACGTCCGATCCGAATCCGAGAAATGTCGGTCCGAAGTAGCCATAGTACTATTTGTATGAGGGGTTGCGCACTAGATCCGAACTCTGTCCGTCCGAATTTAGAACATTACCAATTCGGATTGAACTCGGATCTTGAATTCGGATTCGGATCGGACATAGTGGGTAACCTTCTCTTATTTTTAAAGTAGACCGGAACAGACAAGATTTTGATGATGTAAACAGTGCACTCTCAATGGTTACGGATTGGTTTATGACAAATAACCTTGTTCTCAATGCCAAGAAAACGAGATGTGTAAAGTTCACCCTACCAAATGTTAGAAATCTAGGACCCAACATCGTCTTAGATAAAGAGGTGCTTGAAACTGTGAACTCAGCAGTTTTTCTGGGCATAACAGTAGATGCCAAACTTCAGTGGGGCCCACATATATCGAGCCTAGCGGGAAGGCTCAGTTCGGCCGCCTACGCTGTCAGGAAAGTAAGACAATACACTGACGTTGATACAGCTCGGTTAGTCTATTTTAGTTATTTTCATAGCGTTATGTCCTACGGTATTCTGCTGTGGGGCAAAGCTGCTGATATTCAAAATATATTTGTCCTTCAAAAACGAGCTGTTCGAGCAATTTACCAGCTAGGTGCCAGAGTTTCACTAAGAGATTTTTTCAAAGATATTGGTATTCTTACAGTAGCATCGCAATTCATCTTCGCCAACATTTTATATATTAGGCAAAATATACACTTATACAGTAAAAACAGTGATATACACAATGTTAACACTAGAAATAAAGACAAACTACGAGCTCCCTTTCACCGGCTTCATAAGGTTCATAACTCATTTGTTGGGCTTGGTATAGACTTTTATAACAAGCTACCCTCTTCTTTGCTAGATTTGCCTTTTAATGCGTTTAAAACTAAAGTAAAATCTAACCTTTGTTCAAAGGCATACTATTGTATCAACGACTACATAAATGATAAGAATAGTTGGTCGCTGTGATTAACTCAAGACAATACTTATGTTCTTTCTCCAGAATTAGTTTACCTACGGACAGTTACATAATTGTTTTTTTATTTGAATTTATAAGTCAATTTTTTTATTTTTTTATAATTCAATTTATTTTTATTTTATTTTATTGTTGACTTAATCTACTCATTACAATATTTTGTTATGAGTTGTATTGCAATTTGTGGTTAGCTAGCGACCTCGACAGTTGATCATTATTTTTTTTTTCATGAGCAACCGGCAGCAAGTTCGTCATGCTCCCTTAGATGTCACTGCTTGCGGTAGCGTCGGGGGTCGGGTTGCCTCCTTCCCTCAAATATGGCGAGGGGGGTAATGGCTGATCTTTGCGTTATGCTCGTGAACGGGTGCTGCTTGTGGTGACTGGTCGTCTTGCTGATCATGGTTTTGTTATTGTAACTAGTAGTTAACTGTTTATTTATTTTTTACCTCGATGGTCCTAGTTTATCATTTATAACTGCCAATTACAGCTTTATGTAAGCGGGCACGCACTTTACGCCTGGAGGCTTTTATTTAGATATGTAGTTCTGTTTACGTTTAGTTTTTATTTCTGCTTGAGTATAGTTCTCGATGTTTTTGGTTGGTATATTGGCGTGTGCTAGCTGACATATGGCCAATAATTTATCATTTAAATTATGTTTTGTGTTGCGTAATGTAAATTATTTTGCATACTATTGTATAGAATTTTTTTTTTTTTTTCTAACTTGAACAGACAGCTGTGCTGCTGGGGAGTTTGTTGCGCCACTTCTTCTTCCCAGCGAAAGGCACTAGGAAGTGGTGAAGGGTGGGCGTTTTTGGGGGACTGTCTTATGTAATTTTGACGTTCGAAAAGTGCTGATTCTCAGCCTAATTTGAATAAATGACTTTTGAATTTTGAATTTTTTTTGACCGCTCTAACCACTCTTATGCCTAACGCCCCTAATGGATTTTCAAAGCTCAGCTTGAAATCCAACAGTACGCTTTAATTAAGGCATTTATTAAGGTGTCGCCTACTGTTAGTGAAAACGGGCAATAGAATTCTAAGTTTTTGCTTGTAATCAAGTATGACGCGACATTTAACGAGATAAGTACTGCTTGCGTAGGCTGTGAGCTTCCGTAGCATGGTTAGTGCGGTCCAAATTAGAACCTTAAGCCGATGTTCGCACGGACGTAATAAAATCGCAGCGATTTTTTTTCGTTCACTGGATATTCAACGCTCTGCTTAGCGCCGAGAGTTGAAAATCCAACAGTGTTTTTTCAACGTGCTGGGACGAGTGTGTCCCAACGCGTTGGATTCTCAACGCTCGGCTTAACACTGAGAGTTGAAAATCCAGTGCGCGATAAAATTCCGCCGCGATTTTATTACGTCCGTGCGCACGTCGGCTTACTGTCTCATATACACAGCAAAGACAATGGCCCGATTTTTTTATTACTATTGCAACCTTGAAATTGCGAAAACAATCAGCTGTTCTCTACACTTTGTTGAGTTAAGTGAATAAATATATGGAGCGGTTGTTTTTTTTTGTTGCAATTTCGGTTCTCATCATCATCATCATCATTTCAGCCGAAAGACGTCCACTGCTGAACATAGGCCTCCCCCAAGCACCTCCACTTCGACCGATTCTGTGCTTTCCGCATCCAGCGGATTTCGGTTCAGTACCCTAATTGCGTAACACATTTTCGTAAACAATTTCGCGTAATTTGTTTCATTTTGACATTTCAACAACATTCATTGCGTTATTTACGTTGTTGAACAGATTTTTTTTCCAACTTATGAAGCAATGGATTAGAAATCTGTTTCAAATCGAAACAAATTGTGATTGTGTTGTATTACGCAATTAGGGTGCTGGTCCCATAATAAAAGTTATTCATAATAATGAGTACTTACTACAATTCCTTTTCAGGTTTTCGGTTATTTTAAGTATACCTTGTATATTCTTACCTGAATAAAAAGTGTTAATTTTCTTAAGTTCCTGATCACAGTAATGGAAGAATGTTTCATCGAAGTTCGCGAAGTGGCGGGAAAGAACCTCTGGCTCTACATTCTCAGCTGATGGCGCTTCCTCCACTGCTGTGTATAACATAGCCTTCATTTCCTGTTGGCAAAATAGATATTTACTACAACTATGTAGAAGAGCTGCTTCGTTGGTCTAGGCATGAGGTCCTGGGTTTGATTCCCGGGTCGGGCAAAGTGTTATTGGGTTTTTCTATCTGGAATTTCTCAGTAGCAGCCCGGAGTCTGCATTTGTGCCCGGTTGATGGCAATAGGCTCGCCCCCTATTACATGGGACTTAAACATAACTGGCGAAATGTGGGTGTACCTGCTACAGGTACACCTCTGCCCAACCCAAGGCGTGATGTTATGTTATGTAGAAGAGATTATAAGATTGTTGAATATGGGTGTCCTTTCACCCATTACTCAATAAAATAGGAGTCACCACTACATGTTATACTCATATCCATTTGTCTCTGTAGAGTTAACTGCCCACTGTGCCTAATTGCTAAAGGTACAAGTCCATAGCCGACAGCAGGCAGCTACAGCAGCAGGCGACAACCGAATACTGTGTAGCTATCTATGGAAGGTAGGGCCACGCACAATGGTCCACCTGACGAACTAAGTGTGGAAACTAAATCCCAATAGAACATCGGTACGGAAGGTATTTCATGGAAATACATAGAAACCAGTATTGTCGCGGCGAGACGTCGTCTGCTGCTGCCCCCTGCAGTCGGCTACAGATGTGTACCTTTAGGAAGGAGTCCAGGTCGTCCTGCTGTTTCTTTAAGGTTTATGAGAAAAGGTGATAGAAATATGTAGACACCTGGTATATTTTTGAAAACTAACATAAACTATTAGAAAATTAAAATTGAATCATTTAACATAATATAAAATAATATGAAAATCAAAGTAATTGTACTTTAATTTAATATTGAAAATAATAATATTTCATATAAATGGGCTGGCATAGCTCTATGCCCAAATACCTAATTACTTATTTATACCGAGTCTTTTCTTAGAAATCTGCAGATTCAGTATATTACATTATATACCTACCATAAATTAATAAATAAATTCTCTCCTCAAATATTGGTTTATGACATATATATGTTATAAAACTAGGCTTACTCATACTACGTCAGCATTTATTTCTTACAATGACGATCATGCTACAGTAACATGATTTGTATATTTAAACATGATAATTAGCATGTGATTGACATTAGGCACAGCAAGTTACTATAAACATGACCTTCCCAAAATATTAGTGTTATTAAAATTCAAAGGACATGGAAAATTGGAGGGGAAGTGGTCTATGAACGATAGTAGTGGTATAATTTTTTATCTCACTCTAATTTGGACTATCGGTTTATAGAAAAATTCTGCCCAGTGTCCTTTGAAGCAATAATATAGGTACAGACGCCAGCACCACAAGCTACTACAATCTGTCAAATTTCTTTTAATAGATTTTCAACTTTATCGCTAAAGTATAAGGTTTAAAGTTGATAGGGAAAATTTTACAGTTTCGGGTAGCTTGATGTGCTGGCATCTGTACTATGGAATATGCGTCTATGGAAAAATAAGTTTATTTCCTGGTTGACTTTGAATTACATTAGTTATACTCAATAAAAACAAAAAAAAAATCTCAATCAATACTTTTTCTTTCTTTCTTTAAACATTATCAGGAGGAAAAAGTTTACGAAAATGTGCTTTAAATTGTTTACAACACTTTTTTCAATTAAAAACTATTGACTACCAAATATTTTAGTCAGAAAACTATAAAAAACTTACAAATTCTATGTTTTTATATGTGTTGTTTTTCTGGCAAATCCATCACCTTTTTCTCTACAGTGGGACATATAACAGGTCGAAAATAAAAAGAATTTGAAATTCTCTGCTATTCCATAATGTGATATTAGTAGTTTTGCCATTGTATTTGATTGAAACATAGCAGTTGTCTTGTTTTTTATATAGTACAGTCAAGGACAATCATGGTTTTATTTTTATATCTCTCCTTGGCCCTTTTTTATGAGACTGGCAATGAATTTAGTTTCTATTCAGTCATAACATTAGTTACTTTACATTATATTTATAAAAATCTCAGTTCTAGTTTTATTTTGATCATTTTTGCAAGTTATATATTTGGCATACTAAATCTTATTACAAACTTTTGAATTTTAATGCATATTTCCGGTACTGCATACAGAAATCATAGAAATGATACACATATATATATATAAATATATATAAGCGGGTGGACAGTACATAGGCAAAGCGTAAATTATAATGCCCTTATCTACAATTTTATGGAGTACAATAATACTTGCCTCATAGTTTATGTATTGTTTACGCCACTCAGGCGTAATGTGTGCACTTAAGTGCTCCGCGAACTTCATCTTAGGACCTTACTACACGACTTTGTCGTTACAACAACTCTTAAACACTAAGCACTAACTATCCGTTCGCAGTATCCAACATAAATTGTTTTTCATGGACAAACTGAGTTTACTTTGTGATAACTGGTAATGGTGACCTCATTGCACTGAGTATATTTAATTGAGTAAACACTGGAATGATACGGTATTACTTATGAGCAAATTTTTATCTTTTTGTGTTTTAATTTTTCCATAAAAAAACGATGGACTGTTTCTTGGGATCACCTGAATGAATGACAGAATGACACAAAATTGAATAATGATGTGCCACCTTTACTAAATACAACAAGCGTACGTAGACGATTGATTGGGTAAACTTTAGTCGATTTTATGGTATTGATTTTTGACAAACTATATTTTGCCAGCGGCTTCGCTTGCGTTGATGTCGGAAATTAATTATCCCACGGGAACTTACTAATGTAGGTAACCAGGTTATAAACTATCTGTGTGCCAAATTCGTTCATCCGGTTTTGCGTGATTGCGTAACAAACACACAACTTTCACATTTACAATATTATTGTACATTATATTAAATATTCAACTGCCTCGTTGGTCTAGTGGTCGTAAGCGCTACTGCTGAGCATGAGGTCCTGGGTTCGATTCCCGGGTCGGGCAAAGTGTTGTTGGATTTGTGCCCGGTTGATGGCAATAGGCTCGCCCCCTATTACATGGGACTTAAACATAACTGGCGAAATGTGGGTGTACCTGCTACAGGTACACCTCTGCCCAACCCTTCGGGGAAACAAGGCGTGATGTTATGTATGTATTCAATCAATCTGCCTAGCCTTTTTCCAACTATTTAGGGGTCGGCTTCCAATCTAACCGGGTTCAGCTGAATACCAGTATTTTACATGGATCGACTGCCTAGTCGATTAATATAGACACCACAATATAGTGCTAAGGTTAGATAGGCATCTAATCTCCACAACCCAGTAACTGGGTAATACGATACCCGATTATAATAACTATTATATTAATATTAGGATGGCAAGAGGGAAGCCTCAAATGTTTATACGAATTCTGTAAGTAAAACACATTTTTTTTTTGTAATTTGCGTTTTTAGGGACATTAAATGACCGGCAGATTTTCTTTTTACCCGACTACGGCAAAAGGAAGGGTTATGATTCGATTTTAGCAGTATGAGTGTTTTATACACTTTATTTGAAATAAGAAATAAAGCGGATCGATGAATTACTAATCTGTTTCGCAGCACTATTGACAGCTGTTATCAATCAAAGTCGTGTCAACGTCAAGCGACGTAACATTATTCGTTCAGAAATTATTGTATTTTGATAAACTCGTGAAATGCTTATGCTGAAAAGATAACAAAAAATAAAAGACGAAGACAGCGTTGAAGATTTAATCATCTGTTTTAACTTCTAATTCACTTGTCGAGTTATCTCTAACTGGAAACAGGGCCTGGTTGATGTTCTCTGGAATGACTCTGGCCACTTTCCTTGGTTCCTTCACCAATGACTTGGGGCACTGCATTTCTGACCAGCTTATAGGCACCATACTGATGCCTTGTGGTGAGCCTTCTGCAGAAGCTATGACAACGCCTAGCTCATTCTCAGCTGTTGAAATGTGGTACCAGTGAATTTCTGTCATTGGGAGCTGATTTTGGTGTTCAGGAGAATATTACTGATAGAATTTTGGAGTATAATTTGAGCCTTGCAGGATTTGAATGAGGCGAATGACAAGGCTGTCCAATACCCTAAATTGTGTAACACAATCCGAGGGTATTGAAGGAAATTCCTAATTCACTACTACTTTACTGGTTTGAAAAAATCTTCTGCTCAACAACATAAATAACGCAATGAACATGGACCATGGCTAACTGTTAAAATGAAAGGAATTGCGATCAATTAACAGTTTATATGTGTTACACAAATACACCACAGGATATTCTTGTTGGACAGAGTAGTAAATTAGTACGAAAGATAGGAGCTTATTTAGTTAGGATACAAATAGCTTTAAATAATTCCTATAGAATACGTACATACATAAACTCACGCATTCTTCCCATGGGGGTAGGCAGAAACTACAGAATGCCACCGACGATCCTTATATACCCATTTTGCCTCATTTTCATACATGTACACTGGTTGCCAGTACTACACACCTGACCATTCTGAAGAACATCACCAATAAGGTCACTATAATGTCCTCCTAGGGTGTCCCTTCCCGGCGTTTCCCACAGAATATACCATAATATAAAATTTAAAAAAAATATTAGTATTATGTACGTAGTCATAAAAAGGATACAACTCTTGCCAATATTACATCTCCTGGTCTGTAACATTTGTATGGGTCCACTCTATCCTTCTCTGTAGCTTTAATGTCTTCTTTCTTCAGGATACCTCTATATGGCCTCACTAGGACTGAAGAACCTACACACAGTATAACACATTGGACCATTCTTGGGTTCACTACTGTAACCTTTGCTGTTACTATGTCACCAGTCCTAGGCAGAATACTGGGTGTCCTTGGGCTTTCTACTGATACTATTGTTACCTGAAAAAATAAGTAATATTGTTCATGAAATAATGTGACTTTCAAACTTTCAATATTTGGTAGTGTTTAGCGTCTAAATGCATGATGGGCTAGCCTGGTATGATTCTATTTCATAAAATGCTGAACAGCTGAAAGAAGTATAGAAAGGTTGAGTCAACCAGGATTAGGGAAAATAAAGTTTGGCTTAGCATTGTTTCCCTACCTCATTTTCATCCTGTTCCATTTTCAGTGTGCCACACAAAGTTGCATAAATGTAACCTCTGAGCTCATAGGTCCCAGGGCCGGCAACATATTCTTTATTAGATAAACTTAATCGCATGCCGGGGATACATAACTTTCCCATTTCTTTTAACTTTTCTTTCACCGATGCAGCCATGATGTGTTTTGGAGGTTATGTCGTAATATAGTACTTTCTCAATGTTTACAGCACTGGTGTGAATCTATTTAATAGTTCCCTTTAATAATGGATAAGAACTTCAGTTACATTAAATGAAACTAATAATTACGACCAATAATTATAAAGTAAAACTTTGTTGATAAACAAGTTTTGACATTTTCATTTTGGCGTAAAATACGTAATAAATGTCATTGTAAAAAACACGGCACAGATAAGATTTTTTTTTTAAAACATAGACAACGATCAAAGAGCATAAAGTTTCCGAATGCGTAAATCTTGCTTAGTTGGACTAGAGGTGGGATAAATAAAAATGCTCAAACTTCAAGCAGCAAGCAAGCCACCTCGCCGCCGCCGTTATTGTTAGCTTTTGAGCCAAGTTGATGAGTATTTCAAGATTGATAAATAATAAATAAAAGCAAAATATTACTCACTCACTGACTAATCACGAAATCTCAAGAACTAAATAAAACATACAAATTTGAAAGGAGACCGGTCAATAAGTACCCACTTCCGGCGCTGATGATGTCATTAACATTACTACTCTTCTACTCTTCTTACTCTATTGTCAACATAAAGTAAGAAGAGTAGTAATACTGTATAATATATATACATAAATATATTATATATATATATATGTCTAGAAGACAGATGTAGTAAGAGCAGATAAAAAATAAATAAAATCACCCGTATGTGATAAATGATCAGGATGTACCATTTGCAATCATCAGAAAACCAATTTCTATTTCCTTCTATCTTTTTTCAGTTGACACATTTAAACTTCTCTCCTGAAAAATTACCAAAACTGTACTTGCAACATGTCTTCTAGACCATTGATATACAATGTCCACAGAACAATATACTCCTAACCAGTGTTGCCAGTACCTGCGTCGACTTTCGGACGATTCACTGCCTGAAATGGGACGATTTTTGGACAAAAAGGACGGCTGGAGAAATATTAATTTGTTACGATGAGAAAAAAGTATACCTAAAAAGGCAAGAGGCACATACAGCAAGCAAGTTTGTCGCTTCGTGTCTTCCTCAGTATCTGTCCACTAAAACCACTGCTAAAACAGTAGGTATTATTATAAAATGTTTTTAATGAAAGAAACTCGCAAAACGAAAACTCAATTTCACACTAAACATCGACGAGCATCGTAGTAACTCGTACGTAATGAATTCAGCTGAATAACCGAATGATTGTGGTTGTTTGTGTGCGTGGATTGTGGTTGTTTGTGTGTATCGCTTGCCTGTACCTACAGGCAAGCGATACGGGATCACTACGCGTGGAAAAAGGATGGCTGGCGATATTCGCCAGCAGTGGTCTGAAATGAGGTTAAAAACTGAAAGCTCATAAAAGGTGGCAGCACAGTTGTAAGTCTTTATAAACCACCATTGTTGTGTTTATGTTTACTTTTGTGTCGATCACAAATTATACGAAAACTAAATAAATATGTTTATGAGACTTGGAGTGTAGCACTATTAAAAGACGAGCTAAGGACAGGGGAAGCGTCTACCACTGATAAAAAAGCAGTTTTAGTGGAATAGTCACTAAATTACGAACGTTTTATATTTTATAGGTTATTTTGTGTTTGTTGACTTTATGTTCGTTTTTTGGGTCAGTGGGTCGTCTTATGTTAAAGACTGGAGGCGTACGATAGAAATAACCTGATCAGAGTTGAAAACCAACTCGTGCATGATCTTCCTGACTGAAAAACCTCAGAGATAGCACTTCTAGCATTGATCTAATATGATAATATAAACACACACATACTTTACTATAATTTACATAATAGCGCACCACAAGTGCCTGTATTTAATGAAAACAGACTTAGTTATCTTGGGAGCATCACCTATAAACCACTTTCTCCCATAAAAGGCTTAAAGGATAGCACATCGTCTCGATGAAATATAGGATTCCAATTTTTTTCGGAGAGCTTTCTTCCACAGTTTTCTTCTTATAACATCTTTGGCAAATATGGGTCCCCGTATTTTTGCAATAAACAGCTGCGCAACTGGGCTCAATAATGAATGATGCGTAAAATAAGTCACTTGTTCAGAAAAAATGTATGGCTAGCTGTCAAATTATAAGACGCTGGAGATCAGCGCCATCTGAAGTGAGCAAGTGGCAATTTTTATTTCCATTGCATTCACCATTCACACGTTTCGTTTTTACTTAAAGTTTTACGCAAATTGTAATTTTTAAAACTGCGTTTTGTTATTTGCATTTGAAATGCATTTTTGTATTATGGAAGTAAATTAGAGTAGTTGGCTTTTTGAAAAGGGACGGAAAAGGGACTGAACATATGAACGGACATCGAAGGGACGTAAAGATGTCTAAACGGACAAAAATCGTCCCTTTTGGGACGTTCTGGCAACACTGCTCCTAACGGAGACAATGGTGCCGATTCCTTTGTTCACAAACTAAACTAAATTTAAGTTCAGTGCATCTTTTTCTTTCTATTTCATTAAGAAAAGGACAGAAGATAAATTTTTGTTTAGTCCTGTCAAATTAATCAGCGCCTGTCACTACTCCGTACAAATTTAGACGTGATTAAAAACTTGCCTACTAAAATTACGTCAATTTACGTCAAGTGCCGATTAATTTGACAGGACTAAACTAAAATTTATCTTTTGTCCTTTTCTTAATGAAATAGAAAGAAAAAGATGCACTGAACTTAAATTTAGTTTAGTTTGTGAACAAGGGAATCGGCACCAATGTCGCCCATCGGCATGTGATGTGCCCACCCGTATTTTTCTGAATATTCATGAAAAATTATCGAAAAATAACTTTAATTTTGATTGGTTTGATTTCTTTGATTTGGATTCTGTTTATTATTTATAAAAGCTTATGAGTTATTATATTGGATTAACTAACATTATTATTAAAACTTTTCGACTATGCAAAAAAAAACGAAGGAGTGTTTTTTTTAAGTTTAAAAAAAAGACTAGTGTAAGTTCATAAAATCAAAGGGGATTTCGAAAAAAAAAATATACAAGATAGATAATTTTTCATGAACATTCAGAAAAATGCGAGCATAGCATATGCCCATGGGCGACATTGTATTTGAACGACAACGAAAACATATACCTACTATTGTTTGTTGCTTCATAAACAACACTCTCGTCACAGAATCCTAACTGTGCGTTTGCACTGGCGAAACATTCACAACAAAACATGTTGGAATCTCTATTTTCTGTCAATTTTCCATACAATATTTGATAATAATTAATAAATACAAGATTTCAACATATTTTGTTATGATGTTTAGCCAGTGGAAACGCACAGTAAATCGTGCAAGCAAGGTATACTGCGAAATCTCATAGACGAAAGCCCAACGAGACGTCCCGACAACCGCTGTCGTTGGGGAAAATAAAAAAAAACTAACATTAATACCACAAAAGAAGAAACATTAATACACTAGCTTTTGCCCGCGTCTTCGCCCGCGTGGATGTCGGAAAATATCCCACAGGAAAGTGCTACCGGAATTCAAAGTATCTTATGTCTTAAGCCAGGTCATGGCCTATCCGTATGCCTTTCATCTAAATCCATTCAGCCGTTACGGCATGAAAAGGTAACAGGCAGATAATAAATCTGTTTCAGGGTTCCGTACCTCAAAATGAAAAATGGAATTCCTCAAAGGATGACTTCGTTGGCTGTCAAGACCCTTTTTCTCAGGAATGCATAGAGGCATCAAGTTGAAATAAATATCAAAAACTTAGATCTACGGTTTCTGGGAGTTGTGACGAAAATCAAACTTCCAAGTCAACGCAATAAAAAAATACGGCCATTTATGCCGCATATTTTGACACTCGCAAATAAATCAGTCTAAGCATGAAGTTTGGCGAGAAGTAAGGTCAAGTAAAGAGGACAATCGGAAAATTGGTAATTTCTAGTTATATAACTATGAAAAGCAAAGTTAAGTTTTTCTTCAATATGGGATCAAAATTCATAGGCCGTCCTGAAGTAACATTTAGTATGTATTTCATTATCATTACTCTATTAAAAGTTCTTTTTCAATTGAAAAGTTAAGTTTGTCCTACAATCCAGATTTGGAAATTCGGGCAGCCGAGCAAGCACAACTTTGAGACGGAACCATCAGGGCACAAGTCCTACTCACACAAGTCTGGTTTAAACACACATAAAAAAAAAACAGTTTTGTAAATAATTCTATACTCCATAGGTTTAGGTAGTTAAAAAAAGGTAAACAAATCGTAAAAAGGATTTTTATAGATGACACTTTCTTGTTAAAGAGGAAACTATAGTAAAACACTGAAATAAATTTAATTTGGTTTTATTGTTTTTTTAATTAATGTATGTTAAACTTTATCGTTTATTCTTCAACTACTTTTCGTAGATGTAACTGCTTAAGCACATTTTTTTTTGTCTGGTTTATAAGATTTTGGTAATCTGTCTATTGTAAAGAACCCAATTTCTAAACGTCAACGAAGTATAACGTTGCTAAATTGAAGAGTTCAACTGTGACGTAGCATAACAACTGAAGTGACAGGTATTACGTTTAGTCGGTTACTTGACAGCTGTCTCGTCACGTGGTTTTTTTTGTTTACCTTTATTTAACTACCTAAACCTACGGAGTATAAATGCCTTTCTTTAAATACCAATTATTCATTTTACTATTATTATCACCATTGATTTGTAATACCTACTCTTGTCGCCATTGAACACATAATACTTATACGTTAGAAAGCTTAGTTTATGAATTTAAATTGTAATAACTTTTGACGAGTGAGCCAATTTTAATTAAATAAAGACTAAATGTTAATTCAAGATACGGACTATGACTATATTTCCAATTCCTTCTATCCTTTCAATGTCATTAATGAGACACAATAGAATTTTAATTGTTATTGATCTTCTCGAGTCCTCGTAACAGTTGAGCTCATAACTCTTGAAAAGTAGAAAAAAAAACATGTGAATTTTCAAATCATCCCCTATTTTACCCTCTTGAGGGATGATTTTTGAAAAACAGAAATACGTAATTCTTTTTCCTCCTTTCAAATCCTCTATAAAAGTTTCTGAAACAGTTAGCTTATTACCAACATTAAAATAACCAGTGTCATAGTTTCCATTATATCATCCAAATGAGTGTTATAATGTTGTACTAAATTTCATTATGCAACTCGTTTCAACGTTTAAGCGGGGGACAGCAGCACCCGCTGCACGCATGTGCGGTGATGTGGTGGTGCCATACATACGTGCAGTTGTACTGAACTTCGTGGAATTTTTTAAATTCTTGATCTTGAATTACAAACACCCAATGGTTTCAGAACCTTTTATAGAGGATTCATATCATGGGTGTAGATAAAGTCTTGTATGCAACTGTACATAATTATGTATTAAAAGACTCATGTGATACTATTATCACATGAGTGTTTTAATACCCCTTATTATACAACAGTTGCACAAATAACTAATTTGTTACTAAAAGCATAAATTTAAATTTTCATAGTCCTAACTTTAGAAATCATAGGTTTCCCATTCAAACTTTCATCCCCTATATTCCCCCTTAGGGTTATTTTTGAGACAAAAAGTAGCTTATGTCCTTCTCCGGGATGCCATCTATCTCCTTGCCAAATTTTATAGAAATCTGTTTAGTGGTTTAGGCTTGAAAAGGTAACATACACATAGGCAGAGTTACTTTCGAATTTATAATATTCGTATGGAGTATGGATTCATGATTATAATGATTACACACAATATTTTATTGCGAGCATTTTATAACATTTTATATTAGTTTATAATAATAATAAGATTACATCGGATTATTTATTAAGCGTACAACAGGCACACCTCTAGTTTTGTTGGACGTGTCACGTCAGCCGGTTCACAAGTGACATTTGATTCTGTGGAGCGATTCTGTTTTAGGGGGTTTTGCGTGAATATCTCTAAAATATACAAGAGATATGCTTACAAAGTTTGAAACTAAGTCGGCGCGGGTGAAAGGTATATCCTTTCACGCGAAACGGCCATGGGTTTTGGCTAGTTTACACAATGGTGTGATACAGCTATGGGATTATCGTATGTGTACATTGTTGGAGAAATTCGATGAACATGACGGTCCTGTGCGTGGCATATGCTTCCACATTCAACAACCGCTCTTCGTATCCGGTGGCGACGATTATAAGATCAAGGTTTGTGCTAAGAGTGTTCAGTTTAGGTATTACTTTAGCATGTATGTTTCGTCATGTTTATGACACGTATAATGTAGCTGGCGTATCAATTATAATTTCCTGCTGTAATTACACCATGTAGAAGTTTTTGTACGCCCAAGCATCTGTATTTGAACATAGTAGTTTGATCCAAGATTCATACAACTTAGGCTCTATGTCCAGAAATCAGTCAATACTAGTCAGGTCTTAGTCAATAATATATACAGACAAAATATATTCTTCTTTATTAGGTATGTATTTTGAAAAACTGTTGCAATATAGACTACACTACCAAACCAACATACTTATTGACAAATAAGCTATAACATGGTTTAGGACAAAACTCATATTTTGTAGCATTGTCCATAAAAAAATTGATCCATAATACTGGGCACCCTTATTTTCTTATTCAACTACCTTAAATATTTTTACTAAATGTGTACAGCACTCACAGTTATCTTTATTCTTGTTGCTAATGTTGCTGTCAGATGTAAAATCACCATGGAACGACTGTATGTATCCCTACAGCCTATTTACTCCCAAAGAGTTTCAATCGCTTGTTTATGATTGTAGGTATGGAACTACAAGCAGAGGCGGTGTCTGTTCACACTGCTGGGCCATTTGGACTACATCCGCACAACATTCTTCCATCATGAGTACCCTTGGATATTGAGTGCTTCTGATGATCAGGTTGGTTATTGTTCCTCTTTGTGTAACCTCGCTAACCTGTGTTTGCAGCTCTCTGGGGAGCTCCCCAGAGAGCAATAAAAATTGTTTTATAAATTGAACTCTCTGCTGGACAAAAGCCCCTTTGCCCAGTCCAGATAGAAAATAATTAAAAAAAAAATTGAGTCTCATTAGCTTGGCTTTGATAAAATAATATTACATTTTTATCCTGCTAATCAATTGGTATTGTGCTGGCTGCATGCTATTAGTTCTGCTATGATATGTTTGACCCTTTGAGGCTAGTAGAGAAACCCAGAGTGAAAAGAAGCCTCAAAAAAAAAAAGTTGATGAAAAGTTCTTCTAATGTTTTCATTCATTAATTTATTCAGTCAATAGTTTATAACATAAACTTTAGTAAGTGCTGTGTGCACCTGTTGTGAGCATACATAGCAGCACTTTTATATTGGTATAAGTAAATAGCTTATTTTTTTACTATTATTAACTTACTTATTGCACAGTTTGTGTAATTACAATTTAACAACACATAAAATTAAATAAATATTCATAGTTATTTCATTTAAACATCATCAAACATTATATCCTTCCAGACAATAAGAATATGGAATTGGCAATCCAGACAATGCATCAGCGTGCTAACTGGTCACAACCACTATGTCATGTGCGCACAATTCCACCCGACTGAAGACCTCCTTGTGTCTGCCTCCTTGGACCAGTCTGTACGTGTGTGGGACTTTTCCGGACTGAGGAAGAAGAGTGTGGCTCCTGGACCTACAGGACTGGCTGAGCATCTGAGGAACCCACAGGCTACGGACCTGTTTGGACAGGTATAATAAACATTTTTTAGGTGTTGTGTGTGTTTTTATGTGTTAAATATAGACTATTTCGTAATGTAAAATAGAGAGATAATAAGATTGTGGCCAATATTATTTTAATTTTTTTGATTAGTAATCATTCCTTGATCTTATCATGCCTCTGATTTCTATGCTATTGAAATCATACTCAGTGAATCTGTAAATCATTGCAAAATGCATGATTAATGACTGCTTTGAGCAAAACAGTTCAGAAATATAACTAGCTGATCAACACTTAGCAGTAATGTCTTCAATAATAATCCTTAACTAAAAATGAGTTTGTTTGTTACACTTTCACTCTAAAACGGCTGAACGGATTTGGATGAAATTTGACACATGGGTAGACCATGACCTGGAGAAGAACATAGGTTACTTTTCATCCTGTGTCGCAGACTAAAGGACAGCGCTCATTATAACAGCACCGCATCGACATGGCAAATAACTTCTCATTCAATTTAGGATTTTAAAACAAATGCATTAAAGTCTATTTTACGATGGCTATACAGAATAGTGGACGGTCACACGTAAAATAGATTTTAACGCACTTGATTTAAAATCTTAACTTGAATGACAAGTTATTTGCCATCATGGAGCGGTGCTGTTGTAATGAGCGATGTCCTTTAGTCGCGGGCAACAGCTTGTATGCATTAAAAATCATCATTCTTCAGCCCTTATCCAATTTATAAAGGATCATAAGCTGTAAAAATATAACAGATAAAATAAATATTTAGTAGCTAGTTTGCACGGTTTGCCTGCACCACTTCTTTTTGTATATTGTAACTGTATTTTACAATCTATTTTATTTTTTTAGTTAAAAACGTTTAAAAAACAGGTATATTTATTTTTATCAGATTTTAAAGTAGATTTATTATATAGCTGTAGAATAGAAATTATACAAAAATATGCTGCTGTCATTAAATTTGTAGTTTTCAAATTGGGGCCGGTCTATGAAGTGTTACAACATTAAAAAAATTGGCTATTCATCTGGTATAGCTCTATCTCTTTCTAACACCATGTTAACTCTAATGCGTCATTGCACGGTCCCCAGTTATAGCACAGCTTAATTAGTTAATTTGCTCATTGCTTCTATTTTATTATTATTTTCGTAAATATTATAAATAATAACTGTTATATGGCATCATAATAATAATTATTATGATTCCTTATAACTGATAAAATCACCAAAAACTACAACATATTAAATCATTAAAAAAACAGTACTAAAATGAGTACAACAACACACACACACATATACATAAAAAAAACAAGCTATAAATATGTATGTATAATATATGTTATAACACATCACCTATGTTGCTGAAAGCAACTGATCTTGCAGGCCGATGCTGTTGTCAAGCATGTACTGGAGGGCCACGACCGCGGAGTCAACTGGGCAGCGTTCCACCCCAACCTGCCCCTCATTGTATCCGCAGCTGATGACCGGCAGGTCAAACTGTGGAGGATGAACGATGCCAAGGTACCTGGAGGGTGCGACTAACAGATGATGGATCATTCATTTTTATTTCTTTCAGAGTGGGTTTTCTGGTCTATTTCTTGGCTATCAACGTCATTTTCTGTTGGTGTTTGAGAATAGTCTTCTATTGTGAGTGTCAGCTAAAGGATTGTTTAGCAAATTGACTGTGAACTGTCACTCTTTGTCAGTCGAACAAATGGCTATCACACGGCAGGTTTACGTAGTTTTTCAATGTGCTAAACAATACATTGCTCTGACAGTAAGGCACAGCGTGCTTGAGTTTTTCTTTCTAACACACTGACCCCGCGTCCTTCTTAAAAGTGATCGTAGGCGTCGCGCGAATACACGATCGATCAAACTTTTTGTTCGGTGAATCTGAACGCGTGGTTGCACCGACAGAGGGCGCTTTCCGGTTTTCCGATCAAAAAGTGACATATGCACGCGACCATATGATCTCGTATTTGCGCGTCGATCGCTTTTAAATATGACGCGGCCTGATTGGTGTTAGAGTGAGTCATCTAGCAGGTTTTAACTTACTACTTTGGTTTCAAAGGCTGGAGCCAATTCCTATTAATTAGAGTTGCAACGGATATCCGGCCACTATCCGGTATCCGCCCTATCCGACCATTTTTTTTACTATCCGGCGCGCGGTCGTATTTTCATCTTGTGTCGGATATCCGGCTAGCCGGATATTTGACCATTTTTGTAAAAAAAATGTAAATTAAACTACTAATTTCGAAAATTCTAAAATATATTCATTTTTGGTCTATGCACTAATGTAAGCTAATTATAATCAATATTTGAAATCTACTAAAGACAAATTGTGATATATGAAAACAATTTTTTCGGCTTTTATAGATAATAAGCGCACTCGCCTTTTTCCCCGCGACGGCGAGCGGTGAGCGCGCGAGCAGGTTTTAACATGCATGACGTTCGCTTTGGTCGAATATCCGGCTATCAGGCCTCGGCAGTCGCCTGTAATCCGGTATCCGGCCAAATCACTATCCGTTGCAACTCTACTATTAATCCTATTTCTTAATCTGTACAATCTTTTCTTCCAATTGATGCTTAGGTATCAAGGTTTATATCTTATCATCTGTGGTTTTTTAATAATTTTGCATGACTGGTTTGCAACCAGAATTTATCCCAGAGGTTGAGTTTGACTAATATTTGTACATAAACATGATTTATTTTATTAATTAGGCGGATCAAAGAGAGGTAAGCAAAATTTTAGTACTGTTCATAACTTATGTAATGTATAGTATGAAATAATATATGCCGTAAGTTGTTCTAAACTCACTTATCAATTTTTATTAAAGTCATTGCAGATCTGTAAAAAAAACCAGAGTATCCAAAGTTCTTTCAAACATTCAAAGATGTTCAAACTTAATTCCAGAAGACTATTAAGGATTTATTAATACAGATCAATTTCTTAGTCTTCACAAACTTCTAGATGCAGCACATAATGGGTTCTCCTTTATTCCTAAAACATGTGTTATTAATAAGTAAGAGGTACCATAGCGGAAACCCATAACTAACCACTTTGAAAACAAAATCCCGTGCACACGATGACCACATCTGTTACCACCTCGGTTCTATATTGGCAGAGTGCTGCAAGCAAGAATAGTCCTTACGGTGGTTAGTTATGGCTTTCCGCGATGGTACCTAAGTAATCCAGGTGTCTTTACCTTACGAAAAAGTTGATCACTTTTGGACTTGTGTCACCATTAATCTCCTAACATTTTTGACGTCCACAATGGCATCGTATAAGATGACCAGGGTCAAAGTATGGTTAAGGTTTCGAAGTCGACTGTACGACCATACATCGCTAAAATAACGGGTGTAAAAAGACACTTAATGAAGCCGAGAGTCACTTGTTCTTTCCGTCATTGTTATAATTTTTTAGTACTGTATTTCTATTTTCTTAATGCCCCTCGGCAAACTTCGTGTTTCGTCAGTTTTTATCAGTTGCCCTTTGCACTTGGTGCAGACCGGACGCTCTCAATCGACTTGGAAGTATATAGAGTTGTTAATACTCTTTTAACTTAATGTAATTCATTAAAAAAATGGGAGGAAAGCCGCTAAACTCGCAGGCATGACAGATAAGATAAAAACTTTTTACAAAAAAAAAAAACCGACTTCAAAAAAAAAAAACACTACAAAGTGAAAAATAACTTTAATTTCGGAAGTCGGTGTCTTTGGTTTTGAATTTTCGTTCTTTTGAAGCTAACTCAAAAACTACCCAAGCAAAGTTAATAAAATTTATATGGGACCACCTCTGAAGTATGATCTACCAAACAAAAAAAGAATCATCAAAATCTATTCGTAATTGGCGGAGTAATCGCGTAACAAACATATAAAAAAAAAAACATACAGACGAATTGAGAACCTCCTCCTTTTGGAAGTCGGTTAAAAATAGTTTTGCAGCTCTATATTATAGTTCACACGGAAATAAAAAAAAACAATAATAAAGTACTTAGTTCTCAATTCAAATTATTATATCCGATAAATCTAATAGTTGATGGACATGGAAATTAGCATTCGTTTGTATTCGGAAATGCGATGATACCCGAGGGACATTAAGAATAGAATAGAAGAAATAGAAATAGGTACTGTACTGGACTACACCTGGGAAACATTCAGTACTCTAATTTCGTAATACACGATCAATCACAATCTAAATCGTTTTGAAACAGTTTGCTAATCCATTGCTTCTTAAGTTGGAAAAAAAATAATCTGGTCAACAACGTAAATAACGCAATGAATGTTGTTGAACTATCAAAATAAAACAAATTAGTCTTCATAATCATCTACGAAAATGTGCTAAGTATTTAGATAGCTGGTTACGGAGATATTGAATGTCAAAGTTCCAACTTTGTTTTAAAACAAGTTTTAAATGTTATAACTTAACCTTAAATACCTTCACATCTCCTGTGCCGTTGCAATACACTCATAAATCATTTGCGTAATATTGCTCGCCACTGAAAACTGCGATTTTTCACGCCAAAAATAAAAGTCGTATCCCAACAATAATTTTTGCTCTGTTTGTTGTATAGAATGCGTAGATGACGGCTTTGTGATGGGTCATTTACACCTTTTATTATGCGACCGTAAGTGTCACAAAAAATGCTAAGCAAGTTAATTCTCCAGGCATGGGAGGTGGACACATGCCGCGGTCACTATAACAACGTGTCCTGCGTGCTGTTCCACGCGAGACACGAACTCATCGTGTCCAACAGTGAGGACAAGTTCATCCGCGTCTGGGACATGACCAAGAGGACTTGCTTGCACTCTTTCAGGAGGGAACATGAGAGGTAAGGAAAAGATAGCTTAGTGAAAAATTTTGTTTATCTAAACAGTGAGACTGCTATCTAAGGATTGAGCTTAGCAAATATTAAATTAATTTATTTACTTAGACAACAATGATCCATATGTTAGTTGGTTAGGTAAAAAAATAAAACTTAAAAGTTATGATAGTTATAAAATACTAAGCAAGCGCCGCCTGGGGCCTCCTGCTACCCCCTGCCCCCCCCCCACGCTACGTCACTGACTTTTTCCTTGACAATGTTATTTTATTCACAGATACTGGGTGCTAGCCTCCCATCCAACTTTGAACCTGTTCGCTGCCGGTCATGATGCTGGTATGATACTGTTCAAGCTGCAGAGAGAAAGACCTGCTTATGCCGTGCACAATAACATGCTCTTCTATATTAAGGATAGGTAAGTTTTGTACCATTTGCATATAAATATTAATGCTTAAATGCAATCATTTCAATGATATAACACAATAACTGGTGTTGTTTAATCAAATCATAGTTATTTGTCCTTTTGTAAGGGGTACAATTGTTTGTTTATGTTTGTATAAAAGGTAATCTGTACTAATCCAAAAAGGATATATTTTATGTTAAACTGACTGTTGCCCAGTGGACCCTAATTCTTTTTCAAAATAGCCTAAGTTACTTCTTTTAACATCAGCTATCTCCAAGTGAAAGTCCCGTCAAAATCGGTCCGACCGTTTCGGAGATTAGCCGTAACTAACAGACAGACAGACAAAAACGTAAAAAAATATTTTTGCTATTATAAGTAGGATACTTTCAAATGCATTTAGTCAAAAAAAAATATTTTGACATTACATACAGACACTCCAATTTTATTTATTTGTATCGACGTCTACGACGACTACAAATCCTATTGACAGCGATACGGACGAATTTTTTGATGCCCTATGATCATTCCCCCCCCCCTTTTTATATACTTGTACATATTATTATTTTAAATCTGATAGTTTTTAAATAATGTAAATACCTTTGTAATTGAATTTTGTGACATCGACGTCTAAATTAATATAGTAAATTTCACGCAGACGAAGCCGCGGTCTGAAGTTATAATAAATGGAGTATACACTACATTTAATCTAAATAAAAAATAAAAATGAATGCTTTTTATTTGTCCTATTTCTGGGCAAACGTCTTCCCTATACATATATTATGTAGACTTCCAATCTCTCATGTATATGTCATGAACGAATCCAAGTAATTACGTTATTCTTCCTTTTACAGACAGCTGCGCAAGTTGGACATGGCCACCAATCGCGACGCGCCTGTCATGCAGATCAAGGCAGGCGGCAGGAACCAACCTTACAGGTAATTATACCAGAACTTAGTCTACGCTTAACATCGCCAGTTATTAGCCATAATAAGCGCTGCGAAGCAGGTTAGGGTTTATTGAATGATGATCATAATATTTTTTCTCAAACATACTTGGAAATTCGAACATTATTTTGACAACTTTCTTCGAGATAAATCGAAATTGCTGTACTGGTCAAAAACAAGCGAGTAGGTGGCCGGCAATGTTACTATGAAAATCCATATCTGTCGTGTTATTAAAAATGGAACTTACTTTTTACTTCGACCCATGGCAACCAAGGAGGTAACTTATCAAAGATTTTATTAAAATTTCGAACTGGCTTAGCAAATAAAGCTGTTTAAAGTAAAGAAGAAACAAATGAACATATTGGCGCGTGAAAGTTTCTTTGTTCGTCATTGATTCTGGAATTTAATAATTAATTTACTTACTTTGAATTTCCGCGCATTGTTTGAGAAAAGTACTATATAAGCCTTGGCTGTAACCAGGCGTTGATGGACTCACGTATGATCGTCCATAAATGCCCTAATTGCTGGTCGCGACAGTAATGTACTATAGCTTTTCATATACTTCAATGCTGCTCAATATCATATTTATTTGTTTCTTTAAAATTTATTAGGCTTTGATTGATTTGCGACCAAATCATAATTTTCTTTGTTTGGCATTCATATTGCCACAGAATCATGTAATTGTGTTTTAAAAGCAATTTAATGCTATTCTATTCTTTTTAACTTCCAGCATGTCCCTTAACCACGCGGAATGGTGTGTGCTGGTAAACTGGCGCGTGGGCGACAACAGCTCGTACGAGCTGTACGCGGCCCCACGTGACGGGGCCGAGGGGCCCAGCTCGGAGCCCGCGCGGGGCCAGGCCACCACGGCCGTGTGGGTCGCCAGGAATAGGTTCGCGGCGCTGGAGAAGAATAACCAGGTTCGTAACTCATTCATACTAGCTGCAGTTTTGCCGTAGTAAGTGACAATATGTCACTATAATGACACGATAAAACTGGCCATTGGTAATATCTTGAAAGCGAAGCCTGAAGCGTGGTTGGAGGAGCTTGTGGCTAAGTAATAACAGCCATACGGGTCGATCCATCAGGTTAAGCTATGCTTGCTGGGGTGGGTCTGCTGATGGGTGACCATCTTTACATACCGAGACTCCTCCGCGCCTCGGAAAGCACGTTAAGCCATTGGTCCCGGCTGTCATTCGTGGATCTTTGACAGTCGTTACGGGTCGTCAGAAGCTCGAAAGTCTTATCAAAGGGTATCGTATTACCCAGTTACTAAGTTGTGGAGGTCAGATAGGCAGTCGCTCCATGTAAAATACTGGTATTCAGCTGCATGCGGTTGGACTAGAAGACGACCAAGGCAGGCAGATTGATTGGTAATATCCTGAAAATAAATAATCATATCTTCCCACTCTTTTCAGCTGGTCATCAAAAACCTGAAGAACGAAGTATCTAAAAAGATATCAACTCCGACCTGTGAAGAAATAATGTACGCGGGCACCGGCATGTTACTGCTGAGAGAGCCCGAAGCGGTTCAGTTACTGGACGTGCAACAGAAGAGGACCATTGCTTCAGTGAGTATCTTCAATAAAAGTATTCTATTATTTATAAAACAACGTTAATGATAATAGTCACATAGGACAGGTAATATATATATCTCCACCGTAGGCGCGGGCTTGCGGACGGTGAGCAATGGGTAGCTCGCTGTCCGATAAGGACCAAGCCCGGGTCGACGGCGCGTTGTGTTCCGGCAACAGGGCTACCGAAGGAACACGGATGGATTTTAGTCAGTAAGAGTCTGACACGCCCTCCCGCTCCACCCAGAGCGGGAGAAGTTATTTGATAATTTCCCAAAAAAAAAAAAGGTAATACATATCTCAAAGTAAAGGGTAAAAAACGAATGTCAAAGTCAAATCATTTATTTCAAATAGGCCCCTGTATGGCACTTTTGAACGTCAAACTTTACAAAATAATAGAATTGATTGTAGTCGCCCCTTCCAAAAGGTAGTTTTCGTATGGAGAAGAATGGGCAAGAAACTCCACCGTTACTCTTTTAAAATGTTTTACAATATTTTGTATAGGTACATACACTAGTTAAATAATTATATTATGTGAGTATGATGCACCTATAATCCATTTGAAGTAAGATTAGACATTTAACTAAACCTGTTTTACAGTCCGTTCAACCGATTTTGAATTCTATTGCGATAGTGGCACGACAAATGGCAGCTGCAGGAAAACAGTTGGTATTGTAACCACTTTTTTGCCTTTAATGCCATCCTTATACCTACCGTATAGAAGTCAAAATCGGTTGAACGGACTGTAAAAAAAAGGTTTGTTTAAATGTCTAATCTTATTTCAAATGGAGTTTAGAATAAAACTTTATTACTATACCACAACAGGTAAAAAAAATAAAAAATAAGTAACGACAGATAATTAAATCATAATCATATATTTACAAACATTGTCAAAGTAATTGATTTTCCTAAAATTTTACAAATAATAAGTCAGTTTGTGAGGAAGTAATCACAGAATGTAAAATCAATGTCATATATCATAAAATAATACATTATACAATTCCATAAAGTCGTTTAAAAACAGACAGTTTTTCAAAAGACACAGCCTACAGTTGTCTAGTTTTTTTGGCGCAGTGTTAAAGCAAGTACCAAAATGGATTAAATTTGTAACAATATATAATTAATTACATGGGACTTAAATATAACTGGCGAAATGTGGGTGTACATGCTACAGGGACACCTCTGCCCAACTCTTCGGGGAAACAAAGCGTGATGTTATTTGTTATGTATGTGTTTATCCCATTTTAACAAAAAAAATTACTATACATTTTTGCAAGGCCTCTGCCTAACCCGTCGGGGTTTACAGGCATGATATTATGTTTATGCAATTTTTCATAGTATTTTTTCCAAAACTACAGACTTTAACCCAACAATCTTCTTTCTAGGTAAAAATCGCAAAATGCCGCTACGCAATATGGAACGCTGACATGTCGCTGGTTGCTCTACTAGGCAAGCACAGTGTGACCCTTTGCACAAAGAAGTTGGAACAGCTATGCACCGTCACTGAGGGCGCCAGGGTCAAGTCTGGCGCCTTCGACGACTCCACGCCGCAGCCCGTGTTCATTTATACTACGGCTAACCATATCAAGTACTGCTGTAAGGATGGGTGAGTGAACTAGAAACTTATTTTTTTCATAATTTAGGAGACTAGGCAAGCGTAGTGTGCCAATGAAGTTGGAAAAGCTATGTACCGTCACTGAGGGCGCCAGGGTCATGTCTGGCGCCTTCGACGACTCAACGCTACAACCCGTGTTCATTTATGCAAAGGCAACATGATCTATCAACCACACCACACTTCAGTACCATTTGAAGTATGAAAATTGTCAGTACTTCGACATAACAAGTGCTGTCAGTGTAGAATATAATTGTTACCATTAATGTGCTGTTGACTTTACAATTGTGCCTTGTTATGAGAAGCTTTTAAATAACCTTTCATTTTAATTTGGTTTCCGTTATGAATAAATCATATGGGTAATTGTTGATTTAATTTATATTGGTAAAGTCAACTCAGAATATTATTTATTTACTAAAACTTTATGCAGAAGTAAAAGCCCAACGATTGATATCAGATAGTCTTATATATGTCGTTCGTGCGGTAAATTCCAATTGCGCGATGCAGGATTTTGTGTGACGTCAGGATTTTGTCCGATACCGCCATAGTATAAAGGTAGACTTAATGCTTTAGGCATTTTCTACCAGTTTGTCTAATTTGCCCAGTGTTTTTTTTTTTTTAAAGTGTATACTTCTTTAGGCGCATTGGGCATTTTTGAGATGGGACTAAACTATCGATTTCGCGACACTGTTACGACACCAGCTTTCGACCATTAAAAAGACATCAACGCGTTGATTACGGCGGTGCGTGGAGTAAAAGACATCAACGCGTTGATTACCGCGGTGCCGATTTTTTTTCAAGTTTTCTCTTCTGTCGGTACTCCCGGAGTGCCACTGTTTTTTTTCTCCAGTTTTATTTCAGTTTACTTTGTTTTCTCTAATTTTGAATTATAACATGTAAGTCTGTACTATTCCTTAATTTATTTGCTGTCAATTTATTCTCTGTCTCTCTCCCACAGTGACTACGGCATAATCCGGACACTGGACGTCCCGGTGTACGCTGTGAAAGTGTTGGCGAGTGAGACCGGTGCTCGCGTCGTATGTCTCGACCGAGAGTGTCGCCCCAAGGTGCTCAACATAGACCCTACGGAGTATAGGTGAGGTTATCAAGTTCATCTTCTTATTATTACCTTCATGAAAGAAGAGTTTTGGCCGAAAGGTGTGGCGTACCGACGATTTCGTGGAAGGTTACGCGACACCACGCAGCGCAACACGACGCCGACACAGTCATCACTTCGTGTTCAATAATTATTTGTTGTAATTATAATGAAATAAAATGTATGTTTAGGTTAAGGTATTTATTTATGGGCCTGCGTCGCCTGAATTAAATGGATTATTATTATCCTTTGTTAAGTCGATTTCTAGTAGTAGTAGATAGCCTAGTGGTGTGATCGTCGGACTGCCAAGTCATAGGTCTCAAGTTCGAATCGACTTTTCGGATTCATGTGCGTATTGTATAATTATCACTTGCTTCAAAAACGGTGAAGGAAAACATCGTGAAGTAACCGGCACGCCTGAGAAATATTTCTCGACGGCATGTGAAGCCAAGTCAGAGGCCCGTGGGCGGCTTTAAAACTGACACCAGGTTAGTCACTAACCACACGAAAAGAAGAAGTAGTAGTGTGGGGATGCTCTTTTTAGAATGTTAGGATTGTGAACAAAATCAGTACATAAAAGATTCGAAATTATTATTTGAAATGTAGAATAATATAACATAACATCATGCCTGTATTCCCCGAAGGGTTAAGCAGAGGTGTACCTATAGTACACCCACATTTCGCCAGTTATGTTAAGTCCCATGTAATAGGGGGCGAGCCTATTGCCAACAACCGGGCACAAATCCAGACTCCGGGCTGCTACTGAGAATTTCCAGATGGAAAATAACACTTTGGAACCCAAGACCTCATGCTCAGCAGTAGACTAACGAGGCAGTTAGAATAATAGAACAAAATGTAATAATAGTTACTTTCTCCACAGGTTCAAGTTGGCGCTGGTGACTCGTCAGTACGACCAGGTGTTGCACATGGTCCGCACCGCCAAACTAGTGGGACAGAGCATCATCGCTTACTTGCAGGAGAAAGGTAATGTTACGACTTTCATTATATTAAGTGCCTTACGACTTAAATCTATTCAAATCAAGATAGTCAATTGATTCAGGCGTGACCTTGCGGAAATTCATTATAAAGCCATAGACGTAGATATATTTAGTATTTCTAAAGATTAAAAACAAAAAAAAAAAACCATAAGAAATCGACGATGCCATGCGTTGTTCGGGTTCGCGACAAGTCAATCGTCATCCTGAAGATGTCTCGTTGAGAGGTGAAACACGTGTCGATTTCTTACAGGGTTTTTTTATAACTCTAGGAATAGTTAAGCAGAATAGGTTACTAAATATATCTACGTCCATTGTTTTATTCAAATCCTTATTTCCAATTAATGTGATTTCCACTCAAACAAATATCAACTTTATGCGAGTGTAAATTAAGTTCCTTTCAGAATGATGGATTAGTACTATTAAAAAAAGTTATAAAAATGTTTGAAGTTGTAGAGCAAACTGAACTTTATGTGTGGGTAGAAAGTTGTTTTTTCAAATAGACATTCGTTTACATGTTTGGAAACTAAATCATGAACGCAACTTATGTTGCTGGTGAGCAATGAAAGTCGACAAACTCTGTAAATCTTAATATCTTTAATCTAATCTGATTATCTTTAAAAATATTTAGAAGAAAAAAACGGACAGATATCAAATTAAAATACCACAAACTCTAAACTAACGTGAAATATTGAAAAGCTGTGTATGAATAATTTGATAGAATTTAAGAGCGTTTATTCTGAAAGTTGACGTTTATTTGCGACGTTGGACAACGTCGCAAATAGATGTCAAATATTTCGCTGTTTTGATTAATTTGGCAATATTACTGTGTGGAAAAAAGAAACGTGGCTAACTAGTTCCCTAGAATATTAATAATGAATTGCAATTATAACACTGAATTTGATGTTGTAACAATTTTAGGTGTAAAAAAGGCATTTGGAAAGTTTCCAAATACTTTTTTACATCTAAAACTAAATATTCTGTATTGCGATATTAATTATTGCATGTCATAATCAATATTTTAGTTTCCTAGTTAGCCACATTTCTTAATTCTATACAGTAATATCGCAAAATTAATCAAAACAAGTAAATATTTGACAGCTATTTACGACGTTGCCAACTTTTAGGCTAAACCCTCTTAACACCAGTTTTACTGATCAACTTTTGAAAACTAGTCAAAATAATTTCCAATGCTTACCAAATGTCGCTTTTCAATATTATTACTATAGAGGTCATTTTCATCTAACAGGTTACCCAGAAGTAGCTCTACACTTCGTGAAGGACGCTCGCACGCGTCTGTCCTTGGCTTTACAGTGTGGCAACATTGACGTGGCCTTAGAAGCCGCCAAGAGTTTAGACGAGCCAGCTGCCTGGGACAAACTGGCTAATGCGGCCTTGGCTACTGGGAACCATCAGGTATGCGTCGATATAATAAATTTTTAAGTGCTGTAACATTTTATTTTTGCAGCTTGCAATGAGATGGCTCCATTTTGTTTGGGTTTTCATAGCTCTTTGTTCTTATTTTAAAATGTAATTTTAAAAAAATCTTTTTCTTCCTAAATGTCAAGCTAAAAGTTCGGTTGCTACTTATCAATTTTTTATTTTATACCATCCACGATCTTAGATATAAATTAAGATTTTCTTCGTCACAGATAAACAACATAGTAAATAGCGTACAAATTAAACAATACTGTTTTACTCAATAAATTAGCTTTTAAGGGCGATCCGTCAATGTAGTCAGTTCAACATTTCTTACGTCACGTAAGTAATTTTGAATTTCGCGGGCTACATTGAAAGAATCACCTTAAACCTATCCATTAGAAACATAAGTAAATTCTTTCCAGATCGTAGAGATGTGTTACCAGCGCACGAAGAACTTCGATAAACTCTCGTTCCTGTATCTCATAACGGGCAATCTGGACAAGCTGCGCAAGATGATGAAGATTGCCGAGATTCGCAAGGATGTGTCCGCGCAGTTCCAAGGTGCTTTGTTGCTAGGAGACCAGCGGGAGACCATCAGGCTGCTGAAGAATGCCGGACAGGTGAGGGGAATATTCAAATACATTGTTGTTACAAATATCTTGGAGCCTACATGTCACTGTATTCTGCCGTATATTGCGACACTGTTTTTACAATGGCTATAAATAGATGATGATGTTTTCGTTTCAAAATTTAGTCAAATTAGAATGAAACCAGCGGTAATGTATAGTACGGTGACCGTGACAGCTCCACATATAAATATAAACATTGACTTGAGAACCTCCTTCTATTTTTTGTCGGATAATAAAAATATAGCTTACAATAGACGTGGATATATTTAGTAACCTGTTCCGCTTAGCTATTTCTAAAGAGCCGTAAAAAACCCTGTAAGAAATCGACACGTGTTTCATCTCTCAAAGAGGCGCATCCTCAGGATGACGATTGACTTGTCGCGAACCCGAACACGGCGTGTTGCCACACCGAGCGCAGAACACAGAGTGAGCTCACTCTGCCTCGTTGGGAGGTGAAACACGTGTCGATTTCTTACAGGGTTTTTTATGGCTCTTTAGGAATAATTAAGCGGAACAAGTTCTTAAATATATCAATGTCTATTGTATTTTATAATGGATTTCCGCAAGGTCACGCCTGAATCTATACTCGAAGCTTACGCGCCTGCAAAGAAGTTTCTCTTCCTAGTAATACCTTTAAAAACAGTCTTTAAGTTGTAATATATTTATTTTCTCTCGCCAGATATCTCTAGCCTATTTGACAGCTATAAACCACAAACAACACGAAGAGGCTGAACAACTGAAGGCGATGCTGGAAGCTGCTAACTTGCCCATCCCGGAACCGAACCCCGACGCACAGCTACTGAGACCGCCGCTACCAGTACACAATATGCAACCCAACTGGCCTTTGCTCGCGGTTTCAAAGTAAGTACCAGCAACAGTAGACATATTAGTATTCACATACAATATTTCAACTATAGTTTGACCGATACCTCTGTACCACGCTTTAGTCATGTGCGCGGCTCACGGGATGATAGTGCTGGCCGCTCATTCGCCAACGCTCACGGTGTCCCGCCCCCCGCCTCGCCGCGCTTTCTTAAGCACTCTCGCGCGGTACAGCGGTGTCGGTCAAACTATAGGAATAAATGGTCGAATCGACTCACTCAAACATGCAAACGCGTTTAGAAATCTAAGCATGCTTCAGGTAACCAGTTGCTAGGTGTCGCTTCGAGACAAGTGGTTACGTTTTATACGTGTAGTGCATTTTAATTTAAAAGTTTGTTTGACAACCTTAATACCCGTTGGAGCGTAGCTTTTGTTCACAAAAAATACCTAGTTGAGGTACTGGCTATCACCATTACATACAGGGTGTGACAAGACCCATCACAGAGCCGTCACCTACGCATTCTGAACATCAAACTAAGTAGGTAACTTGTGCAAAAATTATTGCAGGGAAACGAATTGTTTACGGTAGTGTGCAATGTAACGCACTCAAAACGTTGTAGTTATGGGTGCACTGCAACAGTACAAGGATCGTGGAAGTATCTAAGTCACAATTTAGGACCTCAATAATGGATTTATATAACATAATGGATTTATATAACATAATACACGTAGTCGACATGAAATTGTGATACCCAAATTTAGATTAACTAAAACAAGCAAGTCATTTCTTATAAACAGTATCCGCTTTTATAACAAGTTGCCAAAGTCTGTGACAGAACTTAGCGATGGGAAGTTCAAAACCCACATCAAACGTGTCCTTATCAAGAAATCATATTATAAAATTAAAGACTACGTTGAAGACAAGGAAATTTGGCAATAATTCCTTCTGCACATGTGGCTTCCCTGGTACCTCAACGGCATAAATAAGTAAGAGTTCATTAACTGCTCCCAAATTACCATGTTTATTTAAATTTAAATTTTTTATTTATTTTTACATTCGCCCTTGGCATATTTCTATTATTTGACATTACCTACGATTTAATATCAACTTTTTTTTTTGTTTGTTACTATTGTGGACATGATAATTATCAGATTGACTACAGTTGTAATAGCAATCATATAATTGCGTTTATTTAAAATAGGTTTTTTACTTTTATTAATTTCTTGTATAGATTTATTTCTACATATTTTGTGAATGTGAGAACGCTGTAGGCTTAGTGGATTGTAGACCTGTTGACCATTTTCTATTTTGTTAAGTACTTGGTACTTATTGAAAGACCTACACTGTCCTCCCATACCTAGAAACACTGTTATTTGAAAGTATTGTAAAAGCCAATTATTTTTAAAAGAGTAACCATGGAGTTTCTTGCCGGCTCTTCTCCATAGAAAACGACCAATTGGAACCGTGCACCTAGCTTCTGACGTTTCATAAGTGCCCATGTAGGTTTATGTGAAATAAAATATTTTGATTTTGATTTTTGATTTTGATAATGGATTTAAATGCGTTTTTCATTACAGTTTTGAGAATTTATACCGGAAGGTTTATGTGTATACGGTTTGATAGAAATATTGATGATTTGACATTTCGTATGCAAGAGCGAAGCGGTCGCTAGTTTCAGATCAAGTAACTTTAATTTCGAAAACAAGATATCCGTATATTTCATATCCAAGAACTCGCGCCCCCCACTCTGTGGATCACTCCACTCCCAATATTAGAGTTACTTGAGTTATTACAAAATGTATCCGATTTATTTTGGAAAAATGTACAAAATTAAAAAAAAAAAACAAAATTCAAAACATTTTATTTCACATAAATCTACAAGGGCACTTATGTAACGTCAGAAGCTAGATGCACGGTTCCAATTTATCGCTTCCTATGGAGAAGAGCCGGCAAGAAACTCCACGGTTACTCTTTTCAAAATAAATGGTTTCTACAATGTTTTCAAATTACAGTATTCATAGATATGGGAGGACAGTTAGTTTTGTATTGTCAAAGTAACACGAATATTTGCCAATTTTCCAGAGAGGACGCTCGAGTCCAACATTATAGATCAATATAATAAATTGTGTGAATTTGTTAGGAGTTTCTTCGAGGTAGCAGGAGGAGCGCGTGCGGGTGCGGACGCGGGCGGCGTGTCGGCTGCGCCCGACATCGACGAGCCGCTCGAGGCGGCCGGCGCCTGGGGAGACGACGACGACGAGCGGGCCGGCCATGAGGTCAGTACAGTTTAGGTAGTGGGCATCACTAGCAGAGTGGATACACTGTGGCCCCTAAAGTGTGTGTAAATAAGGTTTCTTTTTGTATGAAACACTACTGTACTTTAGCTTGGGTAAAGTCTCAAAGTTCGCTCTATTGATTCCGACCGGAGAGAGGTAAATTTTCTTAATATAGTTAAGATTGTGATCAAGGAAATCGACGCCAGTGGTGCCGATTCTCTTGTCACAAATGCCTCTAAACTAGACTAAAAATCACCAAAATTTAGTTTATTCATGTTAAACGACGATTTCCCTCTTTCTGAAATAGACTAAAGTGACACAACTTAACAATATTTTAGTTTGACAGCACTAAGATGGTACTGAGATATTAATTTAGTGTAAATGGCAATTTTGCTATTCTGAATTTGACGTTTTTCACCTGAAATTTTGATTTTCTAACAAAATCTGACTATTTTTAATCGCGACTAAAAACGTGTGGAATAAATTTGGTTGTCATGAATTTTAAATTCACACGTCGAGGTGTTCGACTTCAGATGCAAAAACAGTACAGATTTTTTTTTGAACTCAATAATTTTCAAAATTAGAATTTAGAGAATTTATTTTGCAGAATAGCTTTGAGATTCTCATAGTCAAAAGTAAGAAATATTAGTGATAGTTTAGTCAGTTTAGTTCGATGTACAAGAGAATCGGCACCAATGTCGGTTAGTTGCCACTTCTTTTGTTTAAAAGCTAAAATATTTTCAGTTGCACTGAAAACATTTTAGCTAAGATGCTAAGGATGCTAAGATGCTAAGGTGCTGTGTATCTTCCAGTTATACCTATATAGGACCATCTTCTATTCCTATAAACTTTCTCCGTAATTTATGCGATGTAAATATTGTAGTTCAGGCAAATAATAAAATCATTTGTGTTCAGGCTGAAGGCAATGAGGGTGAGGAAATTATGGAAGACGCCTGTGATGATGGCGGGTGGGACGTCGGCGATGAAGACTTGGAACTGCCAGAGGAACTCGCGCCAGTCTCTGGTAAGTACTGGTTCATCTTTTATCAGCATTGTGTAATCGTCTGCTTAACCTTTTTTCAACTACGTTGGGTTGGGGTCGGCTTCTAGTATAACCGGATGCAGCTAAATACCAGTGTTTGTTTGACTTATGCCCGTTTTCACCGACAACTAAGTGACACTTAAGAACGCGGCGGCCATGAATTGTCCATACAAACGCAATACCTAAATCATTTGCAATTTAGGCATATTTCCACCATATTATGTTATTATCCGGATTTAGACAGTGTTTATCTAGGCTCCTACATCTTTTTTTTCTCCAAAAAACTTTTCTAAAATGAAGTTTGAACGAATTTAATTTCGCACATTTTTACAGCGTAAATGACATGTCTTCATATTGTTTTTTCTGTATTATAAACAACAATATTTATAATATTGTTTCTGCAGAAGCATAGCTTATATTATCAAGTTACAAATTATCGAAAAAAAAAATGGAAAAATATTAAGTTTTCATTCATCATTTTTGGTATTACGGAACACATCTAAATTTATCATAAATTTTCGAAAGCTAGTAGTGCTATCTAGGGAATGCAAATCCGTTCTGGATTAAAATCCGGATTTTAAAGAACGGATTTTTTGTTCAATCCGGATTATCCGGATTTTACGAATTTTTCATAAAAATTAACAAATCTACCCATTTTAGTTTGTTAATATGATATTTAATAAAGGAGATGGAAAATGTTGGGCCCAAATGTAATAAGTTGAGATATGATCTAAAAATTTGTCTTATTTTTTATTCTTGAATATCAAAAATCTGCTCAATTCTTAAGTCTGGAAGAGGAGAAATATGATAAAGATAGTTTTCGTGAGATTATCGATTAAAGTAATCGATTACACAACTACAAAAAGAACACCTACCTACAAGGTAGCACTAGGTAATGTAATTAACTCAAAGTAATTAAATGCACTATAAATACTTTTATACAATACAGTGCATTTAATTTAAATAAAACATCATTAATTACTGAAAAACCAAAATAATGATTATCAATTTCATATCAATTAAAATCAGTTTTATTTTTTTTTGTCTATGTCACTAGCAGTGCATATTCTGCACTGGTATGAGCTGACTGACATTAACAATTTGACACTAGACATTAGTGGTGGGTCGTTCTCGAATTTTTGACGGCCAAAATCGTTTTCCCGACGACGAAAACGGTTGCAGAAAACGGTTAAAGGACGAAACTTATCCAACAGGGAATAGAATTGCGTTTTCGTCGAGCGCAGTTTCTTAAAACTATCAACGATTTGAAATGTATGAAATGGTTTTTCGCATCACGAACGACAGCATTGACAACTGGTAATACATTAATACTGACTGTATTTGTTTTACGAGTGTGATAGATAGTTGAATCATTGTACTCGACTGTATTTTCTTAGATGTAAAAATTGCACCAAGTAATTCGAAGACTGGTTTGTGCAATGAAGACTGTTTGAAGTTGAACCCAGGACGTAAAATGATTTCATCATCACAAAACGGTTTTTGTTTGCTTTGATTTTTACGGATTCTGACCCTGCCTACCTTGTATGACCCTTGATTTCTCACTGGACACCGAAGATCGCTCACATGTTATTTTGGATTTTACCGCCGCTTTGTGGATTGGATATTGTTGAAACTATGGATCGCTGTGTGAATTGTGGGATAGCAACTAGTCACTGCAATACACTAATGTATGTTTGAATCTATAAATTCACACCATTTTCATCTCGTTACATTCAGGCCCAAGAGTGTATGTAATCGTTTCCGTCTCCTTTGTGTAAATGGATTAAAATAAAAGCACATGAAAATCAAATCAAATGAATTTTTAAACATGAAAAACATAACGTAACGCCTTGTTTCCCCGAAGGATTGGGCAGAGGTGACCCTGTAGCAGGTACACACACATTTCGCCAGTTATGTTTTAAGTCCCATGTAATAGGGGGCGAGCCTATTGCCATCAACCGGACACAAATCCAGACTCTGAGCTGCTACTGGGAAATTCCAGATAGAAAAACCCAATAACACTTTGCCCGACCCGGGAATCGAACCCAGGACCTCATGCTCAGTAGTAGCGCTTATGATTTTTTTTTTTTTTTTGTTTTTTGGAATTATTAAAACTAACATCATTAAATACCATAATTATGGTGATATTGCCATAATATGTACTTATTTTTATTAAAATAATCAGTCTTTGACTCGCGTGCTGAGTAACGTCAGAAAATAATTAATAGGTTAAAATTAAAAGAAACTCTGAAGAACAAAAATAAAGACAAATAAACTCCTTGCCAAATTATTAAACAAATAAACGAATTTAATTGAATAACAAAAATAAAGACAAATATACTCCTTGTCAAATTATTAAACAAATAAACGAATCTGATTGAATATTTTATTTTTTTGTCATATACCGATTTTGGGTACAAATATACAGATTTTAGTGGGCAGCTCTACCGATTTCGCACTATGATATTTGAGACCACTGATCCTCATAAACCTTCGAGGTGCGGGGCCCCTCGTCCGCAAGGCCACAGGCGGTGGCCCACGTCACCCGCGCCTTACGCCGCCTCTGCGCAGACCCGATAGACTCGAAACTCGCGAGACGCGCGAACAGCGAACTGGCTCGTTTCTTATTATTCAAAAAATCCGGATTCGATTTTCAAATCCGGATTTGGAAGTCTGATAAAAATGTGCGGAAATCCGGATTTTTCGGATTACGGATAGTCCGGATTGCATTCCCTAGTGCTATCGCGTCAAGCAATAATTGACAATGTGTGCGTGGTAGTATTGCTGCTCACTGTAGGTGTATATCGCTCCGACAGGCACTCACACTAGCGCACGTGCTTGGAATTGAATTGGCCTAAATAAACGTATTATGCGGTTAACTATAAAGTATTGAACAAATAAATAATAATAAATAATTGTTTTGTGTTCCAGCGGATATTGACGGCGGAGACGAGGGCACAGACTACTTCGTGGCGCCGACACGTGGCGCTCCCGTGGCGCTGTCGGGCAAACTGAAGACTGCGCACGACCATGTCGCCACCGGGCAGTTCGAGATAGCGCTCAGGTTCATATTGTTCATTATTCTGACGCTCTGAAGAAGATAAAAGAAATCTCAAAAAAAAAAAAAACTAACACTCCTGGAATGCCGACAGAAGTGAAAACTTGAACAATTTTAATGAGGTGTCGGTAACGGTAACAGTATCGCGAGTTCAATTGTTTTTTCCTATCTCAAAAATGCCCAACGCGCCTAAAGAAGTTTTCACTTCAAAAACACATTGATGATATTATGATTTTGAGTTGTTGTCTCGTAATAAATAAATTGACATTGTTATTCAAATTTCAAATGGACATCTCATGAGGTCAATCTTTAACATCTCCGAAGAAGTTATCGTGGCGTATTTTGTAAATAATTTTTAGACCTTTTGATTATCGTGGAAATATTGCTGTACCACAAAAAATAACGATTTATAAATTGTCTTCGATCGAGAATAATCCAATACTTATTATAATTTCCAAGCCTCCTTCGCTACCCTATAAATAAATAATAATAAAAAAGACTTTACCTTTTGTTGTTGACGTTTTTTTTATTTCCACAGACTTCTAAACGAGCAAGTAGGCATCGTGAACTTCGAGCCGTACCTCGAGACGTTCGTGGGCATGTTCGGGCGCGCTCGGCTCACGTTCGGCGCTCTGTCGTCACTGCCGCCGCTCAACGCGCATCTACATCGGAACTGGAAGGAAGCCAGCGGGAAGGATCTACTGCCTGTTGTCAGTGAGTATAAAACACTGAGTTTTTCACCCGGTTTTAAATTGAGAATTAAAGTTTTGAGAACTTTTCAAACTTAGCTTTAGCATTATTTAACGTAAAGCCCGCGAAATTAAAAATTTCTTTGCATAATATATATAAGTAATTTTGAATTTCACGGGCTTTATTGAAGGAGTCACCTTAAGTAGAGTTTGTCAAGTTCTCAATTCAGAAACCGGGTGTTTGTTCTAAATTTGAATTCAGAATCTGAGATAAAAAACAAGTCTTGGAACAACAACACACAACGGACACAGTGTCAAAATTGTTTATAAAATAAATAAATAAATGAATGACAACAAACTCAATGTCGTCATGACAAAGTTCAAAATTCATTGCAACCAAAAATTTTTAGGATCATTTGGTAATTCAAAAACCTACTTAGAATACACAACGCTAAAGTAGATATTTAAGTAAATGGCGATGGAATGTAAATTTTCTGTTCAAAACAATAAAAATGTATACTTTGACGCTTGTTTCACAATTTACGATATGTCTATGTACATACTGGCACTACACCGTCATATGAGAACTACATCACACAAACTACTGCATCGCGCAAGCAGAGTTTACCGTGCGACTAGCATATACACTACGTCTCGACATCAATCGTCGGGCAGTAGCCCACCAGACACAACACCCGTCTGGTAGGAGTATCCTCTCTCTTCTATAGAGGATGAGTGAACTAAACACCCTGTTCCTCGTAACTTTAGGACAGTCAAGAACAAAAGCCACGTTTTATAGTGCTCTTTAATTAAACTTCTCAACTATTCTTACATTTTCCTTCTACAAAACCATTCGCTCGTAAAGAAAATTAATTTGAAATACTCTTCTTTCCAGCCACCAAACTGAACGACCTAGTAACTCAGCTACAACAATGCTACCAGTTCACCACATCCGGCAAGTTCACTGAAGCTGTGGAGCGTCTACAACGTATCTGCCAGTCTGTGCCTTTATTACACGTGGACACCAAGCCCGAGCTAACAGAAGCACAGCAGCTGCTCAACATAGCCCGGGAGTATCTGCTGGGGTTGCAGATGGAAACCGCTAGGAAAGGTGAGAGACGTTATGTTGTTTTTGAAGTGAAAACTTCTTTAGGCGCGTTGGGAATTTTTGAGATGGGACTAAACCATTGATTTCGTGACCTGTTACCGACACCGTGGAGTAAAAGATATCAACGCGTTGATTACCGCGGTACGTGGAGTAAAATACATCAACGCGTTGATGATCATCGATTTCATCTGTTTTCGACTTAAGTACTGTGGCGGCATCTACATGGCCACATGCAAGCTACGTATCAGAGACCTGACGTCACACAAATCCTGCATCGCGCAATTAGAGTTTACCGCGCGAACACCATATACAAGGTGGAGACGACATGACCATAAATTAAACTACGTATGTCTAATGACGTTCTTAGTCCGCATACGAAAATTCAATCAAATATATCCAATAGTTTAGTCACTATAGCCAGTCAAAGATTGGCAAAACCCATAGTCGGCACATCACTGTAGCGAGTAGGCAAGTGATAAGCAAGTACTCGCACACGACTCAACGCAGCACAGGATCGTATGATCGCCTACGTCACATGAGGTGATTTGGAAACAACAACAAAATAGACCACGCCTCATTGACGTCACCCTTTGTCCGAGCGGCGCGCGCGCAAGATGGCCGCCGATGATCTATTGTATTATGTCGACGCCCCCTCATTAGGAGCTCATTAGGACAAACGGTCAAGTCCGAACCGTTTGTACAAAGGTGGCGTGATCCATAATTATTATTAAATATGTTAGACTATATAAACAGTGCTAATTAAACTTAAGAGACATTCTTCTACTTACCTCGATACGTGTTTTATTGCTCGCACCTACGCACATCACGAAGTATACACATTGTCGCTTCACTGGTGACCCCGAACGTTCAAGAACAACTGGAAAATGCCTGATGAAACTTCGCAAGCAACCAGGAAAGACGTCCTCCTGGGGGAAACGAACCGAGTCGGAGTGAGGACACCTCCGTTCAACCCTAGCGACCCTGAGTTATGGTTCGCTCAACTAGAGGGGCAATTCATTCTGTCCAACATAACCACAGACGCGACGAAATTCTACTTCGTCCTGGCACAGCTGGAACCGCAACACTCAGCAGAGGTTCGAGACCTGGTTGTGAACCCGCCGAGCGCTAACAAGTACGAGACGTTGAAGACAGAATTGAAGCGACGATTATCAGCATCTCAAGAGCGCAAAATAAAACAGCTGCTGATGCACGAAGAGATAGGGGACAGAAAACCCACTCAGTTCCTTCGACACTTGCAACACCTGGCTGGAGATAATGTGCCCAAAGAATTTATCCGGACAATCTGGGCTAGTCGTCTACCAACCCACCTACAAACATGCATCGCTGCTCAACAGGCGAAGATGACACTGGAAGACCTAGCCGAGCTGGCAGACCGTGTCAACGACGTTGTTCCAGCGACCATGTCACTCACCAGCCCAGCACCCAGTCATGTGGCCAGCACGTCAACCCCTATAACAACAACAGAGAATTCCATCGAACAATTAACACGCACGGTGGCAGAATTAAGCCGACGACTGGAAACCATGAGCACAGAACTGCACAGACGCTCACGCTCACATTCCAGAGGCAGAGGCCACTCCAACAGAAGATCACGTTCAAATTCACACACAAAAAATCACCCCTACTGCTGGTACCACTACCGTTTCGGTGAGCGGGCGCGCAAATGCACACAACCCTGTTCGCACAAGAGTTCGGAAAACATCCCAGGCAGCCACTAGTGGCGGCACAAGACTGCCTATCTGTTACAAGCCGCCTGTTCATTACGGACCGAAAAACAAAGGTTCAGTACCTTATCGACACGGGTTCAGACCTGTGCGTTTTTCCGCGATCCGCTGTTCAGGAACGTCGCGTCAAAACAAAATATGAACTTTTCGCAGCCAACGGTACTGTTATTGCTACATACGGTGATCTACCTCTCACATTGGATTTGGGCCTCCGACGTGCTTTCACCTGGCGGTTCATCGTTGCGGACGTCTCTAAACCCATTATAGGCATCGACTTCTTAGGCTACTATAACCTACTTGTCGATTGCCGCAATCAACGTCTAGTGGATGGAGTCACAGCACTGACTATCTCTGCACCGCATCAGACCACCACAGAAACAATTTCGTCCATCCGCACCATCGTAGATAATACGGTCTACCACCACATACTGAGAGAGTACCCGGATATCACTCGACCAGCGGGACAAACCACTATCATCAAGCACTCAACCGTCCATCATTTACGCACAACTCCTGGACCTCCTGTATACTGTCGCCCGCGTCGATTAGACTCAGAACGCCTGAAAGTAGCAAAACAAGAATTTGAAGAGATGATGCAGAATGGCACTGCTCGATTATCAGACAGTCCATGGTCCTCACCACTCCACTTAGCCCGCAAGAAAAACGACGGGTGGCGTCCGTGCGGAGATTACAGAGCTTTAAACGCCCGTACAATCCCAGACAGATACCCCGTCAGGCACATACAGGACTTTACCCATCAGCTAACAGGAAGCGCAATCTACTCAACAATTGACCTGATAAAAGCCTACAACCAAATTCCTGTATGTAAAGAAGACATACCCAAAACGGCAATAACCACACCCTTCGGCCTGTATGAGTTCCCGTTTATGAGTTTTGGTCTCCGAAACGCTTCTCAAACCTTCCAGCGATTTATGGACGAGGTTCTTCGTGGATTGGACTTCTGTTTTGGATATGCAGATGACATATTGGTGTTCAGCCCCAACAGCACTACACATCAACAGCACTTAAAAACCCTGTTCCAAAGGCTCACTGAATATGGCATCTTAATTAACACCAACAAGTGCACATTTGGAAAGACAGAGGTCAATTTCCTCGGTTACAAAGTTACAGCAGCAGGCATTCAACCTTTGGACGTAAAGATTCAAGCCGTCAGAGACTACCCTCCGCCGAAAACCGTGAAAGAACTCAGACGCTTCCTTGGAATGCTAAATTTTTATCGCCGCTTGATTCCGAGGGCAGCGACTATCCAAACGAATCTGAACGAATTACTTACTGGTCCTAAAACGAAGGGATCACAAGTAATCAACATGACACCAGCTCAACTTGAAAGCTTCAATCAGTGCAAAAACAGCCTATCAGAAGCAACACTCCTAGTACATCCAGACCCCCATTCGGAACTAAGCATATTTACCGACGCGTCAGACACAGCAATCGGAGCAGTCGCTCAACAACGACAGAACGGCGAGTGGAAACCACTAACTTTCTTCTCCAGGAAACTAAGTCCGAGTCAGAGGAAATACAGCCCGTACGATCGCGAGCTGCTGGCTATCTATGAGGCCATAAGATACTTCCGTTTCATGGTTGAAGCAAGAACATTTTCGGTCGTAACAGACCACAAACCTCTGACTTATGCCTTCAACGGACGACGTGAAAACTGCTCTCCACGACAATTCCGTTACTTGGACTTCATCAGCCAATTCACGACGGACATCAAATACATCAGTGGAACAGAGAATGTGGTTGCTGATGCCCTGTCCAGGGTGGACGAAATCAGCGTGCCCGTGAACTACCAGGCGCTCGCTAGCGAACAGAAATCAGATGGCGAGTTGCTGGACTTACTGAAGAACGGCTCCACATTACAACTAGAGAAGCGAAAAACACCAGAGTCAAGCCATAACATATATTGCGATGTCTCAACTCAGTATTCACGGCCGTATATCACTCCTTCGTTCCGCAAGCAAATCTTTGACGCACTACACAATTTAAGCCACCCAGGCGCAAAGGCCACCATCAAACTGGTCACTCAAAGATTTGTTTGGCCAGGCATCAGGCGAGATTGTCGACAATGGGCTAAAGAATGTCAACAATGCCAACGTTCCAAGGTCACAAGACACACTTCAGCACCACTAGAAACCTTCAAACCGCCAACCGCTAGATTCAATCACATACACCTGGATTTAATTGGACCGCTACCAATATGCTCTGGTCAAAAATACTGCCTCACGATAGTCGACCGCTTCACACGTTGGCCTGAGGCATACCCCTTAGCAGATATGACCGCGGAAACTTGTGCTACAGCCCTGATAAATGGATGGATCTCACGCTTCGGTTGTCCAGAACATATTACGACAGACCGCGGCGGGCAGTTCCTATCACATACCTTCAAAGAACTGGCCAAGATACTTAGTGCAACACACCATACCACTACGTCATACCACCCAGCAGCAAATGGACTAGTAGAGAGGCTTCACAGACAGCTTAAGGCCTCCATCAGCTGCCACACCTCAACGAACTGGGTTGAATTTCTACCTTGGGTCTTACTAGGTATACGAAGCGCCTGGAAAGAAGATCTTGGAGCATCGGCAGCAGAACTAGTTTATGGCGAACCGCTGCGTTTACCAGGACAGTTCTTCACTCCTAGGCTCGAAGAAGAAGCAGACATGACTTCCATAGCCAGCCGAATCCGAGCCCATGTCAGCAAGTTAGCTCCTCAACCAACATCTTGGCACGGAAGTTCCAGAAGCTTCTACATACCAAAAGACCTTAACACAACGACACATGTCTTCATCCGACAAGGTCCTGCACGAAGACCGCTTCAAGCACCGTACATAGGCCCATTTAAGGTAATCCGACGAAGCCAGAAAACCTTCGACGTCGATATACAAGGAAGGTCACAGCGGATCACAATCGACCGTCTTAAACCTGCCTTCGTTGCTGAAGAAAACCCAGATACGACAACGCAACCCGAAAAGCCCGTCAGTGATAACATAAAGAAAACAAGAAGTGGGCGTACAGTAAAATTTCCTGACTACTATCGCCCGTAGCATCGGGCTCGCCAGGGGAGTGGTGTAGCGAGTAGGCAAGTGATAAGCAAGTACTCGCACACGACTCAACGCAGCACAGGATCGTATGATCGCCTACGTCACATGAGGTGATTTGGAAACAACAACAAAATAGACCACGCCTCATTGACGTCACCCTTTGTCCGAGCGGCGCGCGCGCAAGATGGCCGCCGATGATCTATTGTATTATGTCGACGCCCCCTCATTAGGAGCTCATTAGGACAAACGGTCAAGTCCGAACCGTTTGTACAAAGGTGGCGTGATCCATAATTATTATTAAATATGTTAGACTATATAAACAGTGCTAATTAAACTTAAGAGACATTCTTCTACTTACCTCGATACGTGTTTTATTGCTCGCACCTACGCACATCACGAAGTATACACATTGTCGCTTCATCACTACTATTTAGTTTGTTTGAAAAAGTTTTTTTTTTTATTTCGATGCTAGGATTTATTTGATGGTTCCAAAATTCTCTAATGTATTAGTATTGCCAGTGTTTTCATTTATTGTCGTATTGTTGTCTCCACATTGTATTTACCTTCTCCGACATCGATCGTTGGGCAGTTCTTCATGCCTTTAAAGTACCAGCTATAAGGGGATATCAATAACATCTTTGTTCTGTCAGGAAACTCGAACCTCATACAATATTAACTATTTTTCATTATCTCCACAGCCATGCCGAAAAACACGCTAGACGAGCAAAAACGTACATGCGAGATGGCGGCTTACTTCACCCACTGCAAGCTTCAACCAGTCCACCAGATCCTGACCCTCAGAACAGCTCTCAACATGTTTTTCAAGCTGAAGAACTACAGAACAGCAGCTTCCTTCGCCCGAAGACTGCTCGAACTGGGGCCGAGACCTGAAGTCGCACAGCAAGCGAGAAAGATCCTTCAAGCGTGCGAGAAATCCCTCACAGACGAACATCAGCTACTATACGATGAACATAATCCTTTCAATATCTGTGGCATCAGCTATAAGCCCATATACAGAGGAAAACCCGAAGAAAAGTGCGCACTCTGCGGTGCTAGCTTCTTGCCCGAACACAAAGGCAAACTGTGCCCGGTTTGTGGAGTCGCAGAAATAGGCAAAGATGTGATTGGACTAAGAATCTGCCCACTACAGTTCCAGAGATAAATGATTTTGACTTTACCTTATATAATTAATAATAATGAAATTATTGTGTAAGATTATAGAATAAAAGTATTGTATAACGTTTTTTTGTAATAATTTATTTCGAATAACAGCAGAGTTTACTTAAAAATATTTACAAATTATTATTTTTCAAAATCTTCGTTGAGAGATTCTTCTAAACGTCTACCGGCTTGTCTTCCTTCGTTCTGAAAAAGAAGAAAGATTATTATGTATTATTCAAATTAAACGTAACCATGTACATACAATATTATTATTATTATGTAACAATAAATTCTTGCAAAGCTTTAATTTTTCTTCGTATTTCCCACATACGATACGTCTGATGAATCATGTCCGGTCCGAACTTCACGCAGAAGGCTGCGCAGTAACATTTCTTAGGAACCAAATGGTGACATGACGCGAGTGTGAGTGAGAGAATTTGCGCGAAAGTTCGGAGAGCCTATGTTCAGACCGGCCATACATCGACCGTATTGTACCACATAGTAGGATAACACTGCTCTCGTATAACTCGATTTTTATAACTGCGTTTGGAGCTGTCAAAATCGTAGGTTGTTATACTGAATTCTCCCGCTCAGTTACCTCCTCAGTGCCCCGACGCCTCTTAAGACCAGGCACTCCAAAAACAATTTCCACGCAAACTCCGCCCCCAAGCACCCCCACCAATGTGCTAAACGCTAACACATCAGTAATAAAGTTGAATATCGCGTGCGCTCTTTGGTCGTGTTCAAGCACGGAATTAAATGTCGTAAGTCTCAATTCTTATTTCACTTAAACTATATTTTCTTACCGTCAATAATTATTATAGACATAAAAACCGAGTAATCTTGTTTTTGTTTCAAATAATCTTTAAAAAGATATGATTTTCAAATAAAAAATTAATCGAGCGAAAATTTTCTAATTACGTAACTGTTTAGGGTAAGAAAAAGATTCAATAAATCATATACTAAAGTTCCATTTTGATTGTATGCGTGACTTTTTCACAATAATAATGCAAATTAACATACAATTTAGGGAACCTCCTCTTAATATGGTCTACACAACTCGTGTCGCCTCCACAGTTGTCTTATTATTCATTGATTTGTTATTGTTATTATTTATACCACATACACTGTAATATTTTGACGTTGACAGACGCACATTTATAAAAATCATCGGGTTCTACTTAGCGCGAACAATCCACCTACCCAACCTTGTTTTGTTTTAAAAAAACTATCTGAATTGAACACTGGTTTTAAATGATCAGACTGTCAAAAATACCTCAAATTTATTTTCCTACATTTGCGATAAGTTCTTGACACTGGTGCCGATTCCCTTGTTCACAAACTAAACTAAATTTCAGTTCAGTACATCTTTTTCTTTCTATTTCATTAAGAAAAGGACAGAAGATAAATTTTGGTTTAGTCATGTCAAATTAGTCAGTGCTTGACGTAAATTGACGTAATTTTAGGGTGCGTTCCGACTTAAACTGTAATCGATTTGAGCGTGCTAACACCCGTACCGTGTTAGCGTTATCGCGATAACGATGTCCCGTGAATCGTCATAGATGACGTCATGACATGCGCCATCTTGCGATAACACCGACCATGCCCTAAATTAATATCACCGTGAGCGCTGTCAAAAATGACAGTTGTGCTGTTTTGTTTTGAGAGTCGAAATTGTGCTTCTGGCTACAGTTGCCACCTAACCAAAGAAGAAGAAGAAATTTGTGGTGTATACTCAAAGAAATACTGTAATCCAACCATCTTGTGCAAATTTTGGGGTTTTGTTATAAGTTTTGACTATGAGCGACCACTGTGAGCAGTGTGAGCACGTTCACGAGCGTTCCGAGTTGTTGACAGCTCTGAGCTGTCATAATCGTGATATTTAACTAGGAACGCGAAGTATCGATGTGAGCGCTGTGAGCGATTAAGGCCTAACTCGGAATGCGGCCTTAGTAGGCAAGTTTTTAATCACGTCTAAACTTGTATGGTGTCGTGACAGACGCTGATTAATTTGACAGGACTAAACTAAAATTTATCTTCTGTCCTTTTCTTAATGAAATAGAAATAAAAAGATGCACTGAACTTAAATTTTGTTTAGTTTGTGAACAAGGGAATCGGCACCGTTGTCGCTGAGATGAGACGTTTTTAATTACGGGAATTGACATGTGGCGGCATCTACATTACCACATGTGAACTACACATCACACATCACACTGACGTCTCGAAATCCTGCATCGTGCAAGCAGCGTTTACTGCACGACTGGCATATATACAACGTCTCGACAACAATCGTCGGGCAGTTGCCCACCAGACACGATACGGTTGGAGGATCTTCCCTTTTCTATGGAGGATGAGTGAACTTTACTCCCTGTTCCTCATACCTATATAGGCCTTCTGTTATTATATCAATCTATGCTGATTTCAAAATAATTTACTTGGGCGGAATAACAAACTGTTTTACAAAATAGCTAATAAACTATACTAAAACACCACGCCACCCTCGCCATGAACAGCACGCGAACCGTTCCAAAAATATTTTGGCAAAGGTCACGGTTAAGGTCAATTAATAACCGCCCCTGAATCTGTAAGAAAAATCTCCAGAAACACAAGGGAAATTTCACTATTTTTGTAGAAGCTACTGTTCAGTACAACCTACATGAACATAATATATTTTTTTTATTTATTCTGGCCACTTGTTTGTTTGTTAAATTATTTACTTTTTATTTTTTTTATGAGTTGCTTATTTAAAAGTAAATTATTTTTACATTTTCAACAGCATTTTTATTTCCAACATGTTTGTGGTCCTTCGAGCCGGATATGAACTAGCGACCTATGAATAGCGAAAGAATTTTCAGAATCGGTTTTTTTTTCCACATAATAATTACTACCTACCTATTATTAAGCATATCCTGTATCTCGTCGAAGGTCTTGCCTTTCGTCTCTGGGAGCAGCGTGACAGAGAATATGAATCCTATGCCGCAGCATATGGCTAGGATCCAGAATGCTGTGTAGATCCCGTATGACGCTGCCACGTCGCGGAAGAATCTGGTTATAAAGGGAAATGTTAGTTTACAAGGTATTTTTAGAAGTATTAGCTGATGAAACTCCTTCGACGTTATTGGTGGGAATCGGTCTCTAACAGCAATGGGTATCTGCTTGACCAGCCTTTTCCCAACTATGTTGGGGTCGGCCTCCACTCTAACCGGATGCAGCTAAATACCAGTATTTTACACGGAGCGATTGCCTATCTGACCTCCACCACCGAGTTACTGGGTAACATGATATTTCTTTAGTAAGACTTGTTGTCACACTTGGGATTCTGACTACCCGTAACGCTATTATAGATTAATGTATGACAGCCGCGCCGGGACCAACGGCTTAACGTGCTTTCCTAGACACGGAGGGGTCTTGGTATGTAAAGATGATCACCCGTCCACGGACCAACCGCGGCAACAGGCCCGTGCGGCTGTTATTACTTAGCCTCATGACCCCATAATTAACTGTTTACCTTAAGTAATGATTTAAGTTACTTAATCGTTTTAGGATTGCGGAAAGGAAAAAACGGAACCCATAAAGGTCACTTCGTTATCCGTCCGTCAATCTGTCAAGACCCAAGACCCAGGAACGCGTTAAGGTATCAAGTTGAAATTAATATCAAATATAGATTGTGCAATCCACGAAGACGCGCCCCACTCCGCGATTACTGTACTGTAAGCTGTACTTTAGTACGGAGCGGAGCGGAGACGCGTCTTCGTGGATTGCACTATCTATACGTAGATCTATGTTCCCTTGGAGCTCTAAAAAGTCATGACGCAATAAAAAAATACACCTACCCAAATGTCCTTTTTTTGGTATTGTTCGTCGAATCGTTGAGCTCCTTAAATTCTGAGTTGAGCTGCACGATAACTGACAAATGCGTGCACTGACCGGACAGGCCTTCTCAATCTGTGTGGTGCTTTCCTCAAAAGACCACTTCAGACACCAATCCACATGGCCTTCACATGATCTGACCAAGATTATGTCTGGACTTTAAAAGAGACTGAGACCTCTGAGTTTGTTTCGGCCTTTCTTCTCAGAGTAGTCAGATAGGAAACGCTGATCTCATCTAGTTTTAAAATATGATTGACGTGTAAAAGTGTTTGTACAAACCTACTTACAGAAATAAAATCATTTATCATTTACGGCCATTTATGTGACATATTTTGATACTTGCAAATAAATCAAAACCCAGGGTAGTTCCAACTAGCAAGTACTACTTATCATAATTTAAAACTAAACTGAATTTAAACTAAATTTAATATGAAGTTACAGTATCTGAGCATCATCAGCTATTCAAATATTTTAAACTTTTGAAAACCATCACCACCAGTTTCTAAACAAACAAGGATGAACATACCTAGTCCACACGAATCCAGCTAGCCAGCACATGAAGGAACAGATCCCGCCGGCGAGACACTTGGTCTTCACTGGGAACATCTCCGCCACCAGGATCCATGGAACCGGACCCACGCCTTCAATGTTTTAAGGAAAAATAGGTAGGTACTATAAATAATTTTTTTTTTAATGTAATTTCGCACTGGCTCTTCTCCATACGAAACGGGCAATTGGAACCGTGCACCTAGGCTTTTGACGTTTTATAAGTATCCATGTAGATTTATATTTTGAATTTGAATCAAATAGATTTTATTTTTTTGAACACTACTAATGTGAGCATGATGTCAGCATAATCAGCCGGGTAGCATAATTAGCCTATAATGTTCCCACTGCTGGGATACAGTGACACAGGCGTTCTCTCTTCGAGAAGTATTACTGGGTTTTTCCATCAGGAATCTTTCAGTAGCAGCCCGGAATCTGGATTTGTGTCCGGCTGATGGCAATAGGCTCGCCCCCTATTACATGGGACTTAAACATAACTGGTGAAATGTGGGTGTACTATAGGTACACCTCTGCCTAATCCTTCAAGGAAAACAGGTGTGATGTTATGTACCTCTGACTTCAGATTGTGCATTGTATGATTATCACTTGCTTCGAAAACGATGAAGGAAAACATCGTGAGGAAATAAAGATCCTGATAATCCTGAGAGATAATTCTCGACGGCATGTGAAGTCAAGTCCATGGGCGGTTTTAAAACTCTGACGGTCTCAAGAAGAAGAATAATTAATATAATAGAAAACGAAATGAACTAAGAGAACCGGTAGTGGCCCAGACAAAAATATCAAAATTATTTCATCAATTGCTCTCAAAAGATAAAGGAAAACATCGTGAGAAAGCTGGCATGTCCTAGAACTAATGATTCGAAGACATGTGACATCTACCAACCCGCACTGGGCCCGCGTGGTGGATTACGACCCACTCCCTCTCGAGAGGAGGCCTGTGTCCCAGCAGCACGCGTAGCATGACCACCGTAGAAACGGGTTTTGTCGACGGAAGAATAGACAAAATGACAGATAAACAATCACAATCTGTCATTTTGTCTATTCTTCCGTCGACAAAACCCGTTCATGCTACGCGTGCAGGAATATTGTAGGCTGATTATTTTATGTTGTGAAATGCACTTACCCAAAGTGAAGAGTATCATGTAGACGATGAGACAAAGGAGCGGCAGGAACGCGATCGATGACATGTCATATTTGTAGTACGAGTCCATCAGGGCGTACACGCCGATCAGAGTCTGTCGACACAGTCATTCAACGATTACTAGTACTTATTTATTTTGTAAATTGGTTTTAAAAACTGTTTTACACATCCATGACCATATTTCCTACTAATATTATAAAGGCGAAAGTTTGTGAGTGTGTGTGTGTGTGTATGTTTGTCTCTTCTTCACACTCAAACGGCTGAACGGATTTGGATGAAATTTGGTACACAGATAGTTTATAACCTGGATTAACACATAGGATACTTTTTATCCCGATATTCCCACGGGATCGAGACTTCTGCGGGTGAAACCGCGGGGCGCAGCTAGTATATTACAAATTCGAAATTAAGGGCCGGCGAACATTTGCGGCACGGCATGGCAAGGGATTTTTATGCGACGAATAGAAATAAAACTTATATGTATGACAGTCAAATTGAAATTTCAATGATGATGCTTAAGGATGTCGCGGCATGCTTAAGGATACCGCGGCATCGTTGCCGTTGGAATTTAAATTTTATCGTCATACTTTTAAATTATATTTCTATTCGTCGCATAAAAATCCCTTGCCATGCCGTGCCGCAAATGGGCGCCGGCCCTAACTCTGTCTTTCTGTCTGTTAGTTTTTCCAACCTTAACGGCTGAAGGGATTTCGATGGGTACATAAGTAGACCATGACCTTGGTTAGGATGTACTTCGGATGCTTTTTTATCCGGTAAAACGTTTCCGTGGGATAATTTACGACCTCCATGCGGGCGACGCTACGGGCAAAATAAATAAATTCATTTAATTCAGACTAATTGATATGTCCATAAACTGTTAGTTACAAAGGTCTTAAAACTATGTTAGTCATTCAATCAATCTGCCTAGCCTTTTCCCAACTATGTTTGGGTAGGCTTCCAGTCTAACCAGATGCAGATGAATACCAGTATTTTACATGGAGCGACTGTCTATCTGACTTCCACAACCCAGTAACTAGGTAATACGATACCCCTTGGTAAGACTGGTTATCACTTTCGGGCTTCTAACGACTCGTAGCGACTGGCAAAGATCCACGAATGACAGCCGGGACCAGCGGCTTATATTATCGTGCTTTCCGAGGCACGGAGAATTCTCGGTATGTAGAAATGGTCATCCATCCGCGGACTAACTCCGGCAAGCGTAACTTAAGACGCAGATATATGACAGTGACCTTGAATGGTTAGCTTGCGTGTTCTGTACTGAGCTCACGCAACGCGTCGTACGTCCAGCCAGTAATAGGACTCGCCCATCAAGGAGCGTTGTCCCAAATTAGACGCATTATTAATTTATTACACGTAAAATAAACGGTATTTTAATAAAACACGTATACTAAAAGATTGATAATTTAATTATCTTTAAAATGGTGAAGTTTTCAGAAAAATACGCTTGATAGATTTTGCGTCATTCTCAGTTTTTTATCCGCGCTAGACATAACTTTACAAATTAATTTCACTATGTAATATAAACATAATAAAAAATATGCCTATATTAAAATATTAACAAAATGCTCTAATTTAACATATATTTTTTTCAAATTACTAACACTACTCGTTTAGACGTCATCTTCAGTATAAAATCATTAAAAGTCAGTTATCGTCCCCTTAACCTGAAGGATCGACCCGTGCGGCTGTTAGTACTTAGCCATGAGTTAAAACTTTGTTAGTCATCATTTATAATTTAATTCAAAATACATAAAATTCAAAATAATAATAAAATCACTCGTGTCATAAAATCATAGTGTCATTGTCACGTGAAGCTGGATGAACCTACTCAGCACTGCAGACTCTGGTCTCTCAGAGATCGTCATTAGCAAAAGCTAGTCCAGAAAATATTATCTGACATAAATATCAAATAATATTTTTAAACTAGATGAAGTCGGTGTTTTTTTCATGAAGTCGGTGTTTTTTTCCTATCCGACTACTCAACGAAACACCGAAACAAATTCAGAGGTCAAGGTTTCTTTTAAAGGTCTGACACATCCTAACTAATATTATTAATGCAAAAGTGAGTTTGTTTGTTTGTTACGCTTTCACGCTAAAACGGCTGAACGGATTTGGATCAAATTTAGCACATGGGTAGACCATGACCTTGGTTAGGACATAGGATACTTTTCATCTTGTTATTCTCACGGGATTGAGACTTATGCGGGTAAAACCGCGGGCCCAACTAGTTTTATCATAAAGGTCAGATCAAATCAGGACCATACAATTTTTTTATCCTTCGAATTTATTTTAGGTCTTCTTCTGCCATACTTCTCGATGAGCCGTTCTCTCTGTATTCACCCCCTTTCTAGCCATATTCAGTGTTCCTTCATCCACATTATAACTGATAGCGTCATATACTTGACTATGCATACTAAGTAGATGGTATTTTCATTTTACTTAAACATATATCCCAATTTATTTTGGGTCTCCTTCTTCAATACTTCTCTATAAGTCGTCATCTCAAAAGAATAATAAAAAAGAATGAATAATAAAGTGGCAACACACAAGATATGAGGGATGTTAGAAGATGGATATGACAACACTGTGAGAGACAAGATGGACGACGGTTAGAAAAGACAAACGTGTGCGCGATTGAAAATAATAAAAAACACAGTGGCACACCGGGAGTGCCGACAGAAATGAAAACTTGAAAAAAAATCGGCACCGCGGTCATCAACGCGTTGATGTCTTTTTAATTGTCAAAAGCTGGTGTCGTCACAGTGTCGCTAAATCAATGGTTTAGTCCCATCTCAAAAATGCCCAACGCGCCTAAAGAAGTTTTCACTTCAAAACTATATAAAATACTAGCTTCTGCTCGCGACTTCGACCGCGAGTCTATAACCTTCCTCAAGAGTTGGGCTATCCAATGTAAAAATCATTTTATCTACTCTCATTGCGTAATATTCGAATTATAAAATTCAAAACGAGTTTATATTGACATACTCTATGAACACAATACCGAAATTTAAAAATAGAATCATATTATAAAAAAAATCTCTAACAAAATAATGCTATAAAACAATTTTTTTTCTATTACGATACAGGGCTATTCCAAGAAGTTAATATCACCGAGGAGTTTCCATCAACTTTTGCATTGGAACGTTTAAACGGGGGACAGCAGCACCCGCTGTAGCGCATTTGTGTGGTGATGTGCTGGTGCAGACGACATTCATTTGTTTTGTTGTACTGAATTTCGTGGGACTTTCAAATTTATTCTTGATCTTTAGTACTAGCTGACCCTGCAAACGTTGTTTTGCCATATAAATGTTTGGGGTATCACTTAATTCCTACCCTTAGATACCTTCCTACCCTTGATTGCAAACATTAGAAAAGCATATAGTGAAAACAGGAGGAGTAAAAAAAGCGCTTAAAGAACTGAGAGAATCAAATAAAGAATGGATACCGAAACTAAACAAAAAGAAGCAAACATCATTCAATAGGAAAAACATAAGCGAAATAGCCACAAAGTTCTACCAGGATCTCTATTCAAATCCAGACACTAAACAAAAACGGAATCCGAAGACAGACGAGAATAAAGAGCAAGAAAAAGCGATAACTGAACCTAAAATACTTCCCAGAGAAATAGAAAAGGCAATATTTAGCCAAAAGACGGAAAAGACTCCAGGCCCAGACAAAGTGACAAACGAACTTCTAAAAGGCACCCTTGAGGAACTATTACCAATACTCACTTCACTATTCAACGAAATACTATCAACTGGTCTAATCCCTACACAATGGAAAACATCAAACATAATTCTTATATTCAAGAAAGGTCAAAAGGAAGATATAGGGAATTACAGACCTATAAGTCTGATGTCAAATGTCTACAAGGTATTTTCCAAAGTTATCCTGGAAAGAATAAGCAAAAAGATAGATGAAAACCAACCACGGGAGCAAGCTGGCTTTAGACAAAAATACTCCACTCTAGACCACATACACACAGTGAAACAAATAGTAGAAAAATATAATGAGTATAACAAGAAACTCTATATGGCATTCATCGACTACTCCAAAGCTTTCGACAGTATAAGTCACACAGCCATATGGGATAGCCTGGAACAGCAAGGGATACCCTTAAACTATATTAATATTATAAAAAACATATACTTAAACGGTGAAGCGAGGATCCAGCTAGAAACCTTGGGCAAAAAGTTCAAAATCGAAAGGGGAGTAAGACAAGGAGACCCTCTTTCACCAAAATTGTTCTCGGCTACCCTGGAAAGTATATTCCGCAAACTAGATTGGAAAGAATACGGTCTCAACATACAAGGTGTAAAAATGAACCACCTTAGATTTGCGGACGATATAGTCTTATTTGAAGAAAACCCGACTCACCTAAACAAAATGATGGATTCACTTAACAAAGAGAATATAAAAGTAGGCCTATGCATGAACAAAGACAAGACGAAATTGCTAACAAACTCTGAACCAGTAACCATAAAAATTTACAACCAACCACTCGAATACGTACCTGACTACATCTATTTAGGACAGATAATATCTCACAAAGATCAAACCACTAAAGAAATTGAGCGCAGAATAGGAAACGGATGGAAAAAATACTGGTCTTTGAAAGAAGTTTTGAAATCCAAGGAGCTAAGTATGCAAATAAAGAGGAAAGTTTTCAACACATGCATACTTCCAGTCATCACCTATGGATGCGAAACCTGGGCACTCACCGAACATCACCGAGAAAAGCTAAAACGCTGCCAGAGAGCCATGGAGAGAAGCTTGACAGGAATATAGAAACAAGACAGAGTGAGAAGTAGCATAATAAGAGCCAAAACCAAAGTTGTTGATATAATAACCCGGATAGACCAACAAAAGTGGAGATGGACAGGTCACATGTTACGCGATCCACAAGAGAAATGGTGTAAAATTGTTACCAACTGGTATCCCAGAGATGGCAGGAGAAGCAGAGGACGCCAACAGACAAGATGGGAAGATGACCTGAAACTCACGGCTGGACTTCACTGGAGAAGAGTAGCAAGTGACAGGTCCCAATGGAAATTGTTAGAGGAGGCCTATGCCAAGAGGCAAACTGAGCTTCGGGACATATTATAATAAGAACGTATTGTACTCATATTTATGAAAAGTTCAGAATAAAAAGGCTTATTATTATTATTATATATATTTAAAAATCTCGGGATCTTAGGGTCCCGGTCTTTTGGAAGGCGTACGAGGGGCCGAAGCCAACTCGTAGAGGCCCGTTAGACGCTTTTCAAGAAATAAGGCACCAACCGACGCTTATCCCTGTATGCACTATGCAAGTGCACCAAAGGACAACCCCTGGTAGGTGTAGGACTATTGCAGTACATGGAAACAAAACATTGGACTATGGGTTTGGGTAGCTAAAGTGGACTGGTTACCTGGAACTATGGTAGGACTATAGCCCCTGCCTGATCAATGTTTTATATTTACACGGATAAAATGGCAGGGGGTGACTTGCACACTCAATAATGGGCCCCCAGAACCGGTCGCTAGCACATAGTGACGTAGCAACAAGGGGGCAACATGTCCTGAGGTGCTTGAGGAGTGGAGAGGTATTCCATGGCTTTCAGAACAATTCTTCCAGAGCCCGGAAGATGGTCAATATCCCTACGAGCACTTACTGGAATACTTCCTTCCTCCGAGCACGTTTGCTCTTGCGAATCTCCACTCAAGCCGGCCAATTAAGGCAAAAATGAGGCGGGAGCGCCGTTCCTCGTCAGTGTTCACTCCAGCCGGCCAATAAAGGCAAGCCAGAGGTGAGGAACAAGACTTCTCCCGGGAGATAGGGTCCGTGGGGTCGCTACTGCCCAACAGCTCGCCACATGCTGCCCTGCGGGTTTTGTATCTCTCTTGGTCTGGCTCCTCATCCCAGACCTGTTCCGGCGAAGTAAACTCTACCGGCACAGACCTAGAGTTCGGAGCGCGCAAGCCCCACCACGACGTCAACGTAGAGATACGGCGGTGGGGTATTATTATTATTATTACTTCCTACCCTACCTACCCTACCTACCCTACCTACCCTACCTACCCTACCTACCCTACCTACCCTACCTACCCTACCTACCCTACCTACCCTACCTACCATAGATATAAGAAAGAAGGAGATATGCCCGGTAGTTGAAAATGTATCGAAACCCAATGTCTCCACTTTGTCCCCACTACATCGCCACAACTACACATGCAGATCAGTAAACCAAATAGATACGAGGCTGCGCTCACTCTTGCAATTCATAAATCAGAACGTACTACACAATCAATTATGAACCTTATCCCATCAAACACAGCGTGCATTTACCATGCACCGTACAACTCACTCACACGAATTTAACATCTTTTCTATCGTTGTGCTGTACAGAAACAATTTATTTTACATATACGCTAGTGATTGACTAAATCGGAAAGGTATCGATTCTTCCATTTAATATTATCGACGGTGAAGTATCAATTTCTAATAACTAACATTTTGGCGGTTTTCACTTACTAATGTTTACTTCAAATGGTCAAAAACTATAGAAATTAAACTTTTGCTTCTCCTCCTATAAAACCATGTTTTTGTAGTTATTAGATATTGATACTTCACCGTCGTTATACTTTAAAAAAATTGGTGTTCTGAAAATAAAATAAATAAAAACGATAAGTCCAGAAAATATTATAATAAAAATAAATAATAAGCAAAAAATTCAAACAATAAAAATCCAGTTACGTTGGTTTAACCTGTCATAGTTAATTTGAAACAGTAGATATTGTTGAACCCTGCTATGATGTTTACTCACTGACCTGTAAAGTGGAGGTATTTGTGCAGCACTTGACGCTTTGATATTACTGGAGTGGCATTTTTTGTCAAATAGTGTAATCTTAAATTAATATATTTTTCCATGACTGCTTTAATTTGAAATATTATGTGATTATTCATCGGAGACTGCTCAAATTGGTGAAACTTAATATTTTCAAAGAGATCTAATCCTATGAAGTGAGGCAAAGCCTTTGCCATGAATTCCTGTTTGACATTTTTTGTTTTAACTGTTAATTTATTATTGGTGAGACAAGCTGTTTTTATGATTATTTCCATTATCTTACAAATCATGACGACATCAGGAGATGGGTACATAAGCCCACCTTTGTCCTTATACTTTATAAAATGATGTGTTTCTTCATATTTGTAATTATCTGAACTATGCCGATTACTATAACGCATTAGAAGCTTTTGAAGACTTTAACGGAAGTAAAATACCAAAACCATAAAAAAGTAAGGAAATAGCACGAGTATAAGGCATAATAGACAAGCGATAATTCAAACCCAAAACACTCCACCTAAAATTTTATTAACTTACTTTACGACCGTTGGTTACGCATTTCTCTACCACGCTGTAAAATATCAAAATAAGTAAAACACATTATTTCACATCGATCTTCCACCCGGGTAAAACAGTTGACAAATTGAAGAATAAAGTTTAATAGCAATAAATTCATTCGCCAAACGACTTTGTTGTCGATAGCCTACGTTAGTGGATCTGCACAACCACATCACTAGCTCGTCGCCAGACACAGCGGCCGTACTGCGCGATGCATCCGCAGTCCACAGTATCGTTTTGTGATTTTTACATTGCTTGTTGAGTCACTGAGCGACATATTTAGGTAGTGGTTAACGAGCAATGTATGTATTGCAAAAATAGTACAGTCGCTGTGATATTTGGAAACAAAAATAACGTAGTAAAAGCAAGAAATATTTTACGATTTGTTGTTTTTCATTATTTTAAATCAAAAATCAAATCAAATCATTTATTACTTTGCAAACATGGGTAATTATTACATTGATGTTTTATTAAGAAAGTAAATACTTGTAATTACATATGGTAAGTGATTCCATGATTCACAAAGTTTTTGTTTTGACTTCGGTTTTTACAAGAAACCACTGATTTCTTATAAATTGTCCCGATCATGGCCGAAAGCACACTAGTTCGCGGAGACGGCCATTTTCGTTTGCAATGAGCACTTTGATCATTACGCGCGGACACAGACACGCCCTCATGCCACTTCTCCTGTTTTTTATATTTCTATGCTACCTACCCTACCTACCCTACCTACCCTACCTACCCTATGTACCCTACCTACCCTACCTAAAACCTTGTCCTGAAAATAACGAACACAATAAAAAAAGAATTAGCCAAATTGGTCTAGGCGTTGTTGAGTTATGCGCTTACCAACACATTTTGCGATTCATTTTTATATTATAAGTAGAAGATAGAAGATTAGGTTCAATCCCAATGTACGAGAGTAGATAAAGTAGTGTATGAAACTGCACATAACTAGGTATTAAAACATTCGTGTGATACCCCTCATTATGCAACAGTTTCATAAACTACTATTTCAAATCCGACTGGTACCTACTACATACATATTAACTAAAAAACAAAAAAAAATACCTTTTTAAAATATTAAGTATTAGGTAAAAGAAGTATAACAAGTTTGTTTTTATTTACAACGATTCCTTCATATTCCTCCTCATCACATACCCTTATCAGCGAACACAACACAATATTTAGCATCCAAGAGAGCGTTGAGCGCGGGGAGTGTGAGGACAGAAGACTGCGCTCGAGCGACAGTTCGACTCCCAGACATGGCGAACATTCTGTGCATCCTATTACGGCTAGAAAACACTTACCAAGAATATGGTAAGTCCTAGTGACGTGGTCCACATGAGCAGCTTCCTTCCAAGCCGGTCCACCACTAGTGGAGTGATGCAGCTGGTCACCACCTGGACATAAGAAATTAAACTTGAATTCAGGAACATAAACAATTACGACTTAAGACCAGTTCAAATTTTTTACCGCCTTTGTGGTCTAATGGCTAGACCACCTGTTTCAGACCCAGAGGCCCCGGGTTCGATTCCCAGTGGGGGCAAAATTTTTGTTCGGTTTGGTTGGTAGTACGTAAGGCTTGTTTTAAGTCCGCCTGGATATTGGCTAGCTACCACCATTTTATCAAAGCATTGTTGTGTTTCGGCAGTTAGAGGTAAGATAGCCAGTTCCTCTGTGGTTGAGGATTCCGGGTGAAGTTCGCTTCCACCTTCGGCCTGATCATCACTTACCATCAGGTGAGATGCAGGCCAAGAACTACCCCGTAGTGGTTAATAAAAAAATAAAAAAAAACAGTGGCACTCCGGGAGTGCCGACAGAAGTGAAAACTTGAAAAAAAATCGGCACCGCGGTAATCAACGCGTTGATGTCTTTTTAATGGTCAAAAGCTGGTGTCGCAATAGTGTCGCGAAATCAATGGTTTAGTCCATTTCAAAAATGCCCAACGCGCCTAAAGAAGTTTTCACTTCAAAAACATTGTAATCTCTCATACGTACCTACTTAGCTTGTGAATTATACGTATACTGCTTTCACGATTTAGTTTCAAAACATGTAAACACAAGTGTTTTTGAAAACACAACTTTGATATCCAGGAATAAAGTTGTTCTCATTACGATTTAAAAAAAAACATAATTGTATCAGCTATTTTGAAATCAGCATTAAAGTTGATATACGTTTAAATGGAAATAACAATAATTTTAATTGACTTTAACTATGTCTAAGTACTACAGGAAATACGAGTGTTGTTTTGACCCTGAAATTAAATGAAATGAAATTGTTTATTCTGTAAATTCCTATCTATCGGAATCACTGTTACACGTCATATAAAAAAAAAAAAGCTAGATAAATTCGGCGTTTCCTATTTGACTACTCTGAGAAGAAACGCCGAAACAAACTCAAAGGTTGCAGTCTCTTTTAAAGTCAAGACATAATCTTGGTCAGGCCATATGAGAACCATGTAGATAAGTGTCTGAAAAGGTCTTTTGAGGAAAGAACCACACAGATTTGAGTGGACCTGTCCAGTCAGTGCAAGCATTTGTCAGTAACCGTGGAGCTCAACTCGACGAACAATACCAAAGAAAGGACATTTGGGTAGGCCGCATAAACTACTCAAACTGCCAGACCATTATTAAAACTAGCAGAGAAATAAAAATAATATCTACATAGTCCTCACATTCACAATAGTTAAAATACTTTACAAATGGGTTGATCAGTCCTCCCTTACACCAAAACCTGGGTACACCCATGATTGGTAAGCTTACCTGCACGACGCCCATGATGATGGTGCCGTCTGAAGGCGACAGGTTGGTGCCCACCTTGGCCAGCAGCTCCTCCATGTAGAACAACAGCACGTCGATACCCGACAGCTGCAGCAACATCGCCAGGAATACGCAGATACCTGCCGTTTGTGAACAGATACCAGCTTTCAGATTCAGCGTCTTTATCCTACGAGTAACTTAATAATATCCTAACTAATATTAAAAACGCGAAAGTGAATTTGTTTGTTTGTTACGCTTTCACGTTAAAATGGATGAACAGATTTGGATACAATTTGGCACATAGGAGGCCATGACCTGGATTAGGACATAGGATACTTTTGATCCCGTTATTCGTAATTTTATATTTACGATTTTCTGTTTGATATCATTCCATCTATATTTCGCTGAGCAACCAGCGTGTTTTTCAAAATCCTGATATAGGTAAGTACTTAGTATTTCTATCTTTTCACAAGCATAAAGCAATTTGTAAGGCTTAAATGCTCATACGAACAGGCGCGACACAAAGACACCGCTCGTCGCACGACGAGCGGTGTCTTTGTGTCGCGTCGCGTGTCGCGCTGGTCTGCACAAGCCTTAAAGCTTACTTTTGTAAATAGATAATTATGGTTCATGGTCTTGTCAGAAATAGTAAAATAAGCCATCGAGAAAGTTTAAAATCTTTTCTTGAAAGACCAGCTAATTATTCCTTTGAATTTTTATTTCTTAGTCCGAAATTGATAAACATAAATTTTAAAATATTTTATTATCAAAGGGGGCAGCCCCCACCCCTAGAGATTCAAACATTTTGTTATACAAGACATTTTAATGTAAAGAAACTACATACTTATCTATAAAGCCAATTTTGTTTATTTTGACAACTTTTATTTGGTTCTAATCCGGGTCTAAACTGGGTCTAATCCGGAGTCCGGGGACGTAATATTCGTATCTATGTGCTGATGGTAGGCCCAGTCATAATAACTATTATGTTTCAGCTCTACAGTTCTAAATAGTTTTGGGATAAACGACGTTTCCAGTCCATACATTGAATATGGAAATTATTATTTTTCTCAGTTCCAATCGGGACTATCGAGTTGAAACTGATTTGTCAAAAATCAAATGTCCTCCAGCGTCGATTTTAGCCCCATTGTGCACTGGAGGTTATAAGACTCGCGCTACAAGTGTAAAGCTTCATGTGCTCTTGATTTTTGACTGTATACACGGCTACACATCAAGCTATAAGTATTTGTTACTTAGTGAATGGAATCCTTTTTTCTTTTTTTTTCTTTTTATGATTGTTTTTTTTTGTCTAGTAAATGTATTATATTAAATCATTTTGCATGCCGAAAGGCAAAATGTATCGGGACTCTCATCAAAATAACCATCATATATGTATACCTATACATTTCCAGTATAAACTGACCTCGCATTGTACGGAAGTCCTATACAATGCGAGATCAGCATAAACTGGATTTGTATAGCTTGATGTGTAGCCGCGTGTACCTACAAATCATATTTTTTCCATCCTCCATGTGTATATCAACTTGCCCCCCCCCCTAGGCTATCGGCTGGCGACACTCTTGGCACTAGACGGCCACGAATGGCCGGAGTCGTGGCCATCTAGTACCCGAGATCCCTTAGTCTAGTCACAGATGGCACACTCCACAGTTTAGGTGAGTTTAGGTATGAAGCTACAAGTACGTGGCCGTCAGAAGATATAAGAGTTACGTGGTAGAAAGAGAGGCAACTTCTAGCTGAATATAACTGTAGGTGATTAGCGCTGTGCGACCTGAATTGTACTTTATTGTGTCGTTGCAAGAGTCGCTTTTTATTTAAATGATTTTGCGGAGTGTCCCATCTGTATTAATAATTTATAATAATAATTTAATTTATTTATTGACACCAAAAAATATTAACACTACATAACAACTATATTGCGTAAAAATAAATTTGTAGGCTATAATGAAAATAATACAACATAGGAGCATCTGCAGCCGAACTAGGTGGAAAACCTGTATCTCGGCATACAGCGCCAAACCTCTCTGATAATAGACTGGAAAAAATTTTAGCCAACATTTACAATTTTGTTAAATCTTACAGAATAGTATTGATATATGTATTAATCTGTGTCTAGTTTCTTACCTAGAGCCTTGACGTTCCCCCTGGTGGCCCAGAGGTCCTGTATCTTGGGCGGCTCCTTGTACTCTCGCGCCACGACCGCCTGCAAGCCCTCCAGTTCGGTCTGAACACCATCCTTGGAGGTGCCGCGAAGGGATTGGAGGATAGTTGAAGCTTCCTCCATTTTCCCTGTGAAAATCCGAAAATTATTTTAAATGTTTTGGAAGGAGATCAGTACACTAATTGCGTAAATTATTTCCGAAAACAATTTTGCCTAATTTGTTTCATTTTGACAGTTCATTGCGTTATTTACGTTGTTGAGCAGATTTTTTTTTCCAACTTTTGAAGCAATGGATTAGCAATCTGCAGATTGTGATTGTGTTGCATTACGCAATTAGGGTACAGACAATCGAGAACTGCAGTACTTTTAATAGAAAATAATTCTTTATTTATGTAAATGATTGGAATAAAAAAAGTAGTTAAGTTAAAAATTGGTTGTTTACATTTACTTCTAACCGACGATAAATTTCAACGCAAGGGGGTTCAGAATCATGAACTGAATCCATGGCAACAGTTTTCGCGTCGATGCTACCCTGTATAATTCTGTGCATTTGAACGCGCCGCTGCCGCCACCGCCTCGCTGCCCGCTGACTTTGAGTCCGCGGCCTAAAGCGAGGCTTTCACACACTATGAGCTAAAGAGATGACACTCTATAAAGCCGTTAAAACTCAAGGTGCCATATTGACAGCCAGTTACTATCACATTTCTCACAAAATCAAAGCGTTAGGTGCCACATGCACCTTGCACCACAAATCATTGAATGTATTTAGTGATAAACGAATTTAAAACATCGTTCTGTTCCTGTCAGTCGTTTGAAAATTACCGAGACAGAATGATGTTTTAAATACGTTGAGTTATTTGTGGTGCAAGTGGGCCTTAGTTCTTTACCTTTATAAACCAAGTAGAAGGGCGTCTCCGGTATGTACCAGGTGCACGGTAAGTATAGCAGCGACAGAATGCCGCCAGTGGCCGTCAGACCCCAGTACGAGGTGAACGGACCGATGGCGTACGCCAGCAAGAAGCCAACGTTGATGAATAGGAGAAAGAACGCGCTTAGAGCACCGCGGATTTTGTCCTGGGGAAGATGGATTAAATGTTTTTGTGTAGGAAGATCTGGATTGTTAGAAGAAAAAAAACAGTCTGTTTAAGACGATTGTAAACTTGAATGCTGATTGGGTAATCTAAGGCCGCGTCCTAACCGAAAGTAATTGTCGCGCGAATACGCCATCGTCTCGCTCGTTTATATGAATCTGACATAATGGCGAGATCACCAAGTCGCGTATGACGCCATTATTCAGGTAAACGATCGCGTAATCGCGTATTTGTGCGAGTTTCGCTTTTGGTTGGGGTGCAGGATAAAAGTCTGAACATGGCTCGAATGTAGTGGTTAACCAATCATCGCATACGTCAATACATTAACATTCAGGGGGCCTACCACAAGCTCATAAAGCAGTATTATTTTAATATTATTTCAGTGTGGCAAAGAGATGAAGCTCTACAGGACGCATAGCTCCATCTCTTTCTCCCACTGAAGTAATATTAAAATAATACTGCTTTTGAGCTGGTGGTAGGTCCCCTGATCAGCTAATCAGCGTTTATGATCGCGATTTACCTAAGAAAAGCTGGATTATTGCTTTTTTACGTACAAATACGAAAATCTTTCTTAGTTTCCAATAATCCGATTCTTTGTAATCATTCTAGGATATTTCACAAAGACTCAATTTTTTTAATCAATTATCCTACGACATAATAATATAAGTCCTATGAAATCAAACCACAAATTGGAATCGTGCACCTAGCTTCTAAAGTATCTTATTGTGCCCAAGTAGGTTTATCTATGTGAAATAAACTATTTTGAATTTTTCTTACCTCAGCAATCTCCCCAATATAGATAGGCACGGTCGCGAACATCATGCCGGTGGCGCATCCCCACATAACCCTGGCCACGTACAAGGTGGTCAGGTTAGTGGTGACGCCGGCCAGCAGCCATCCCAGCAGCAGCGGGACGTTGGAGCCCATGATTATCCATCGCCGCCCCACGTGGCGGGATAGGGGGACGGTTATTAGAGGACCTGGAAGAGAACGAGGGGATTTGTAGGTAGTGGTGACTGTATGGTGCTTAGAAAGGTGGTTGGTTGATGATAAATGATGTTTGTTCAAATCCGAGGATGCAAATCGTATGTGGTTTTCAATGGAAAATTATCATCATTAATATTCGGCGAAGCAAACTCAATAGTAACAATCAGCCTGGTTTTTTAACCGACTTCCAAAAGGAGGAGGGTCTCAATTCAACTGTAAGTTTTTTTTTTGTATGTTTGTTACGCGATAACTCGGTCAATTATGAATTGATTTTAATGACTCTTTTTTTTTGTTTGGTAGGCAATACTAATTCAGAGGTGGTCCCATATCAATTTTAATAACTTTGCTTGGGTAGTTTTTGAGTTAGCTTCAATAATACGTATTTTTTCCAACTTAGTATGTGGATGATATGTTAAGTTCCTCTCACTGTTATTTACATAGCAGGTAGTGGTATTCGAATTTGTGTGGGGTAAATACCACAACTAAAAAGTGAAAAATAAAAACTTTTTACAAAAAAAAACAACCGCATTTTTCACTTTTTACTTCATGCAATCAGCACAAGCCATATGATGTCAAATTAGTTAAGTGTTTATTTCACGGGTCTGTGAAGTGTGAACCAGTTTATACTTAAAACAACTTAGTATTGGCAAAAGAAGGACACCACAAATAACTCTTGTCTGCCATACATTTCTGTGAACCGGTAACCAATGTGCCCAGTGTGCTCACAGTTAACATAGGCTGAGACATTTCTATTTCAGGCCCCGCATAGAAAATTCTCGAAGGTTTTAAAAAAAAACCGGCCAATTGCATGTCGGACCAAGCACATTGTAGGGTTCCGTAGTTGGGATGAATTTATCCCAAGAACAAACTTAACTTTGTAGTTGAAAAAAAAATCTTTCATATGGGAATGTATGAGAGAACATGTTTTACAACCGCAAATCTAAGTTGGTCGATTATTACTCGTTAACTTGTAAAGCCTACTCAGCAGTGATAGTTTTCCTTTTAAATTCGTTATATAAGCTACTGCTGTGAATTTTTTCACATACCTAAAGCCAACCATTTAGCTGGCAGGGGGGGGGGACACCTGACTCTAACAAAAATTAGCACTTTAAAGCTTAATATTTCGCAAACGGATCTCTGAATTCAAAAATGGTCTTTAACAAACTCACAATGTTTTTGAAAGACCTTTCTAATGATACCCCACAAACAGGGATAGAAAAAAAAAAACATCCCCACTTTACGTGTAGGGGAGGTACCCTAAAAAAAATATTTTTCATAATTTTATTTTACCACTTTGTCGGCATGATTAATATGTATACCCATGCCAAATTACACGGAGCTAGACCGCGGACAGACAGACAGACAGACGGACATGACGAAACTATAAGGGTTCCTTGTTTACTACGGAACCCTAAAAAGCGGTTTTATACAAAAGTGTCACCTACACGGTTAAAATGTATGGAACAGTTGATTACCGACGAAAAATTTCAAGGCTCGTGGTACCTATAGAATCTTGTCCCTCACACTCTGTATGAAAGCTTCCTTACCGTAATACTGTTCTAAGTTTGTTCTGTGTATATTGTGTACCTATGTCAACTAAATCGATTTTCTTTAAAGAAAGAAAGAAAGAAAAAGTATTTATTGAGACTCGCACAGGAAACCACAAATTAAACTAAAATACACTCATTAAAACATTAATAAAAATAAAAACATTAAAAAATAAAAACAATTAAAATAAAAGCAGAAAGTCCTGTACGAGGCCAAAAGGCTCCCATCTCAGCATATGCTGCGACATTTAAGAAAATTTCTTCTTTCTCATTTCTTCTTCTTCTTTCTTACCCAAGAGTCCTCCGAGCACTAGAAGCGAGGCTACCCAGGACTCCTGCTGCAGTGTTGGCACTTGGGGCAGCGGCGAACTGGCGAGCCGCTGCAGCTGTGGAAGAACGGGGGACGTCCATCCCATTGCCATTCCCGTACACAGACTCCCGTAGCTTGCTGGTGGGGGAAAGAAAAAAAGGGTTAATTTCATGCTTTGCTTTGCAGGGGGGTTGTGCCACATCATCAACAGGCGGGCGTTTTGGAGCTATCTTATGTTCCTAATTTTGACGTTCAAAAAGTGATTCTCAGCTTAATTTGGATAAACGATTTTTGATTTTTTAAGTGAAAACTTCTTTAGGCGCGTTGGTCATTTTTGAGATGGGACTTACCATTGATTTCGCGAAACTGTTACGACACCAGCTTTTGACCATTAAAAAGACATCAACGCGTTGATTGCCGCGGTGCGTAGAGTAAAGGCTTGTGCAGACCAGACACAAAGGCACCGCTCGTCGCGCGACGAGCGGTGCCTTTGTGTCGCGTCGCGTGTCGCGCCTGTTTGAAAGAGCCTTAAAAGCCATCAACGCGTTGATTGCCGCGGTGCGTAGAGTAAAGGCTTGTGCAGACCAGACACAAAGGCACCGCTCGTCGCGCGACGAGCGGTGCCTTTGTGTCGCGTCGCGTGTCGCGCCTGTTTGAAAGAGCCTTAAAAGCCATCAACGCGTTGATTGCCGCGGTGCGTAGAGTAAAGGCTTGTGCAGACCAGACACAAAGGCACCGCTCGTCGCGCGACGAGCGGTGCCTTTGTGTCGCGTCGCGTGTCGCGCCTGTTTGAAAGAGCCTTAAAAGCCATCAACGCGTTGATTGCCGCGGTGCGTAGAGTAAAGGCTTGTGCAGACCAGACACAAAGGCACCGCTCGTCGCGCGACGAGCGGTGCCTTTGTGTCGCGTCGCGTGTCGCGCCTGTTTGAAAGAGCCTTAAAAGCCATCAACGCGTTTGCGCGGTGTCGATTTTTTTTAAGTTTTCACTTCTGTCGGCACTCCTCCACTTTTTTTTCGTAGTGTGCCTAATGATAGTGTACAATATTTTAAGGGATGGTGGTAACTACATCTGCTCAATAGGTAGGGATGTGATGTGAAGTGATGAGAAATGAAGTGATGTGATGTGATGTGACGTGATGTGATGTGATGTGTGTGTCAGTGTAGGATGTGGGATAACTATAAGACAGATAACAGTTTTATGTATAATGCTAAGCTCGCAATCTATTTACAATAATAAAGTAGATAGGTATACCTACCTAGGTCTTAATTTAATTCTGCTGCTAGCTAGCTAGTTAATATTTATAGTTTATAATAATTTAAAGCTTAGATCGCGGTGCAGTTAGCAACTCAAGTTATAATACTACTTCCTAACTTGTATAATATTGTCACGAATGCAGTGAACCAGAGATTGTCAACCATTTTTTTACGAGAGCGCTACAAAATCAGAGGGGCAATTGTCGTATTTTTAAGACAGACTGAGATTTGAATGCGTTCGATTAAATCGAACGCATTCAAATCTCAGTCTGTCTGACAACACTTACTAATTCCATATTTGGACATTTTTTTTAAAAATTTTTGTCGCTGACATGAGATTGCGACTAGATTTTGTACGTTTTTAAACTCAAACTCAAAGTATTGATTTGAATCAAACCAATTACAGGGACTTTTGAATAGTCAAGGACTCGGTCAGTCAGAAACATGAAGCTACAGACCATTCACTATAACTTGTCCCTTGCCGTCATGTTAGTACCATTGCGACTGACAAAACAGTGCTACCAATCGCGTTACGGGACAAGTTATAATGAACGCACTGTAGTAACCCATTCCAAAGCGTAGTGGTTACCTATGAAGAAGAACGGGCAAGACCCTCCATGGAAACTTTATTTACAATTGGCCTTCAGGTTGCAAGGTTGCCTTAGGTTAGATGAAAAAGCTTGTACCTAGGAATAGTTATGCAAAAAATGTTAAAGTTCCAATCTCGATAATGGTGCCGATTCCCTTGTTCACAAACTAAACTAAATTTAAGTTCAGTGCTTCTTTTTCTTTCTATTTCATTAAGAAAAGAACAGAAGATAAATTTTAGTTTAGTCCTGTCAAATTAATCAGCGCTTGTTGTAAATTGACGTAATTTTAGTAGGCAAGTTTTTAATCACGTCTAAATTTGTATGGAGTAGTGACAGGCGCCGATTAATTTGACAGGACTAAACTAAAATTTATCTTCTGTCCTTTTCTTAATGAAATAGAAAGAAAAAGATGCACTGAACTTAAATTTAGTTTAGTTTGTAAACAAGGGAATCGGCACCAATACCTTTCATGGCTTAGATTAGGTACGTGACCAGCGACACTTAAGCTCTTTAGAGGTCTGTGCCGCGGCCCTAGGCTTGGGAACCACTGATTAATTCTAATAGTTATAATATTTATTTACAAGGTCGCTGTGTGCGTGTACCTAATTATATTATATTTATAATACAACTACATACCTGTTTTGTATTGTTAACATTATTACCTACGTATCAATAAAAAGTCGTTTTTTTGTTCTACTACCGTGACGTAGCGTATATGATTTTAATTAAATTTTGATAAAGGTTCTTCTTGGCTGGGTACCTACCTACTTTAATTCGGAACCTGGAATAGTTTTAAAATACAAATCATTTACGAGTAATTTTACTCGATTCATTTAATTTAATTTTAACATTTGCTCAAACAGCGGGGTAATTGCGTACCTAACACATTTACGATTGCAATGCTTTTCATTTTGACAGATCAACAACATTCATTGCGTGATCAACGTTGTTGAGCAGACAATTTTTTCAAATCAATGAACCAGTGGATTATTAATGTCCTTTAAAATCCTTCGGATTGTGACAGTAAGTGTGTTACACAACTGGAGTACAGGTTTAACTTTCTATAATTTCGATTTTTCAGATTTTCTACAAGCGAAGCGTTAGCGAAGGTACAGGACTATTCAGCGTTTTAATAATATGGCACTAGATTTATGCTAAAATGCCTAAGCAGTAAGCATTGTAATATATACTTATGTACACATTAATATTACATTTTAGTCCGCATTCCGTAGTAGGTCTGGCAGATAAGTAAATGATTTATAACAGAATAAGTTATTAACATGTATAACTTAGTTATCCAAGTATTTGATCCTAATTAGGGTTCCGTACCCGAAGGGTAAGGGTACCAAACGGAACCCTATTAATATGTCTCCGCTGTCCGCCGTCCGTCCGTCTGTCTATAAGCGGGCTGTATCTCATGACTCGTACTTATTAGGTAGACAGTTGACATTTTCACAGATTATTTATTTCTATAATTTCTATTGCCGCTAAGTATAACCAAAAATTATAAAATTTAATTCAATCGAAAATTTAAGAGGAAGGGTACCAAACGGAAATCTACTCCGCTGTCCGCCGTCCGTCCGTCTGTCTATAAAGGGGCTGTTGCTCATGAACTTTCATAGGTAAAAAGTTGACATTTTCACAGATTATTTATTTCTATAATTTCTATTGCCGCTATAACAAAAAATTATAAAAATTAAATTAAATCGAAAATTAAAGAGCATACAACTTTTGATTTTGGAAAAAACGTTTGTCTTGCCTTGGCATGTCTATCATTGTCTATAATACATCGAGTAGAGTTTAAACATTTTTTTTTTTTTTTTATCTTCGGATATGAAGTAATAGTGGCTGTAAAAGTTGTCAGTTTAAGACCATTTTTGTACGAGCTCTATCGCAACAACTAAACAATTAGGAATTTGAAACTTTTGTATATCATGTGGTATATGATATATAGAAGTTTATGGTTTCTCGGTAACTCACACACGAAGGGTTCTGTAACACCGTACAGTATTTAACCCTACATATTTTTAGGGTTACCAAAATAAAATTAAGTAAAAAATTAAAGAGGTCCTCGTACAAGAAACAAGTTTTTTCGGCGTACCTATTTTTGCTAAATATTGTACGGTTGTACGGAACCATTCGTGTCCGACTAGCACTTGGGCTGTTTTTAAATGCAGTCGGAGCCGAGCAAAAATAATGAACGCTAAGGGAAAACGACGGGCACAGCTATTTATAGGATATAACATAACATCACGACTATAACTCCCCGAAGGGTTAGGCAGAGGGGTATCTATAGTTACACGCTACACGCCCATATAGGATTTAAGAAATTTCACGCGGACGAAGTCGCGGGCAGAAGCTATTTAAAAAGATCTAATGTACAGACGCCAGCACTTCAAGCTACTACAATCTGTCAAATTTATTTAATAGATTTTCAACTTTATCGCTGAAGTATAAGGTTCAAAGTTGATTGGGAAAATTTTACAGTTTCGGGTAGCTTGATGTGCTGGCGTCTGTACTGTGTGAGAGCAGTGGTGGCCCAGTGGTAACAGCCGCGACTTACGAGTTGTAGGTCATAGGTCCGAACCCAGACAGGCGCTTTACTTTGTGTAAATTATTTAATCACCACTGCTCTCAAAAACGGTGAAGGAAAACATCGTGAGGAAACCGGCATGTAATAGAACCGAAAATTCGAAGACATGTGACATCTACCAACCCGCACTGGGCCCGCGTGGTGGATTACGGCCCACTCCCTCTCACAGAGAGGAGGCCTGTGTCCCAGCAGTGGGAACATTTATAGGCTGATGATGATGAATGTACTTGTACATATTGATTAAAAGAACACTTACCTAACGATGCTGCTAAGTATTGGCGCCATTTTATTTTTAAATGCTCTTTCAAAATATCGAACATACTACAGCACAATTTTTAAATAAAGAACTACCACCACACTATCCCTTTCCGGGATAGCAAAGACAATAATCACTTTTTAAATCACGATCAAAGACAAAGTAATTTGTTTAATATAATTAAATGGGTAAAGACGTCTTAACAGTCAGCCATGTCGATTAAATGTGATATACCGATTACTCAACGCGCAAATTCCCTTCACATTTTTTCTAAGCTAAAAAAAAATATCCGCGTAGCTAATTGTCTTTTAATTCAGTGATAGTGAGATAGTGGTGATTGTTTTAGTAAGGTCAAGATGAAGGTCGATCCTCACGAAAGGTTTACATTAGATACACTGTTTTAGAAAGTGTTTTAGCCTTTGACTTTCATTTAATTGTTATAACAACAACTGTTATTTTTTTGCAATTTCCTTTTCCCAGCTATTTGTGTCTAGACTCTATATTAAAACAATTTTTACATGAAAATGGCTGTATTTATTTACAGCCGTAAATAATTACAGCCATATTCATGTAGGTACTTAAAAATTGTTCAGGCACTAGGTATTACCTTAAATTTTAATGGCTGTGCAATTATCAAATAATTTCTCTCACTCGGGCGGAGCGGGAGGGCGTGTCAGACTCATACTGACTAAAACCCACCCGTGTTCCTTCAGTTGCCATTGTGGTGCCAGGGGCCACGGTAACCCTTTCGGACTTTCCCGCGACCATGGCAGTCAGTTGTGCTGATGTCTTTGATGCGTGCGTGGAACACATCGCGCCGTCGACCTGGGCCTGGTCCTTATCGGCCAGCGAGCTACCCATTGCTCACCGCCCGCAAGCCCGCGCCTACGGTGAAAAAAAAACGAACACAAGAAATTGTGATCGTTTTTTTTTCAATTGATTTATGAGGGTTTATTAACAGACTGTATTTAAACAGACGGTAGATAACAATGCTGTTTAATTTGCATAAATCATGTCCAGGTGCAAATTGTAGTTGATCTCGGTTTAAATTGCGTTTAGTGATGTGACACTGTGACTTGTAATATTCATCGATGTCATAACAAAAAGTCCTAGCTAGCCAAATTATTTTAATATTATTTAAATTTATTATTAATTAGTCCTGCTTAGCTTCCCAAATTATTTTGGGATCGGCTTCCAGTCTAACCGGATGCAGCTGAATACCAGTATAGTATTTTACATGGAGCGACTGCCTATCTGACCTCCACAACCTTGTTACTGGGTAACACGATACCCTTTGGTAAGACTGGTTGTCAGACTTTTAGGCTTCTGACTACCCGTAACGAAAGATCGTTATTGCCCTTGAGGAAAAAATTATATATTTTAGTTAAACCTCGCTTGGCAAAGAAACTGGCAATAGATAGACAAGAAGGTACCGTTCTTCTTGTCTATTTTACCCGACTGCCCCAGAAGGATGGTAATGTTCTTGGAGAGTACGTATGTATGTTTGTCTATTTCTTTGACACGCTCTGTAGCTTAAACGGCTTGATGGATTTTAATATATTACCTATGAGGTGTCGTTAGATTCGTTTTAATTGTGGGAGTGACATAGGCTATATAATATTTATATATTGCATCTGCAAATACAAAAAAAGGAGGGGCAGGAGTTTTAAAAAAAATATTGGTATCAAATAATAGTAGATTGTTATACGAGGGGCTAAAATGACCCATTCTATCGAGGTAGTTTTACTCCCGAGCTTTCTCAATTCGCAATTCTTTATTGCATTCCATAATGTTGGTAAAACAGTTGGTAGGCTTAAAATTGTTGAAACAATTATGGACCCTGTCGGGCACAGCATAGTAGGAGAGAGGAGGAAGAGCGCTCTCTCGCTAATTCCTTACAAAAAAAAAAAGTTCTGTGCTTGTTCTTCTTTTTTCTCAGTTATATGTTTTGGGAGCGTTCAAGTATTACGTAACGCAGTTTTTGGAGATTTTTGACCCCCCCTCCCCCCATGTAACGTGCCGTAACGTTTTTCGTTACCCCCCCTCCCCCTAGTAAAACGTTACGTAACCACCACCAAGTGACAATTTTTACCTGAAAGTCACAATTATGTGACGTAAAGTACAAGCTGTTGATAAATATGTTTTTTGCATTACATTTGGAGTTTAAAAAAAAATTATTAAAGATTATTCACTATCTGTAAAGCAAGCAAGAAATTTTGTGAAGGTAAAAAGTTTTCAAGTGGTCATTCCATTTGAAATTTTGAGAAAAAAAAAACGATTAAAAAAATGCGTGCCAAAAAATATCTCTATGCGACCGCTCTGAAGGGTTAAAACAATGTTACGTAACGCGTAGTTCAACGCCCCCCCTACCGCCCCTGTAACGCATCGTAACGTTCCCCCCAAATTGCGTTACGTAATACTTGAATGCAGTCGGGTTTTTTGTTTTTTTAAATAATTAATTAATCTTGTTTTCTACTCAGCTCTACACCAGTAGCATTTACTTCCCACAGCTGAGGTAATCATAATCACTATCGTGACTTGATTATTCAGATTTAATAAACATAATTAATAATACCAGTTATTGCATTAATTGCGTTTACCTACAGTTATAGATGAAGTCAGTATGATCACAATACGAGAATATTTTACAACATGTAAAAAAACCCTGTCCGATCCATGAGGGTGTTGTGAGGTATCATACTGAGAGTTTATTTATGTGGAAATTTTCAGAAAAATATAATTAAAAAAATCGCCAAATTTTTATTTCCCTTGGGATTTTTATCGGGTTACATTGGGCGCGGGCGGCCGTCATTTAGTGGGTGTCTAAAAGTCATAATTTTATGACTCCTGTTCACGAATTTTTAATGGATTTGGAGTAATTTTGGCACTAAAAATGAGAATTTTAAATAAAATAACTTTTTATTTTCAATAATAATAATATTTTTTATTACTTTTTGGTAATGTTATTGCAGTACCTATGTACTCCTTTCGGATCGAACGCGGATTTTCGCGTATTTTAGATTATAACTAGCTTCTGCCTGCGACTTCGTCTGCGTGGACTTCAAAATTGGGTCCAGAAAGAAATGAAAAATGCAGATAGATATAAAGCGTTGCTACAGTTTAATAGATCTTTTTAAGAAGAATAATCCCGTATACATAGTTTTCATATAACTCTATTGGTTCCCAGTCGACATGATTTTTTTCGACATCTTCAACAGTCATCGTCATATTTTTCAGTCAATTTACACAATACCTTAATGAATTATATACTCAAACCTTCCTCATGAATCACTGCGTCTATTGGTGACAACCGTATGAAAATCTGTTCAGTTGTTTTTGAGTTTATCGCGTTCAGACAGACAGACACGGGGCGGGGGACTTTGTTTTATATTATGTAGTGATAGTGTAACAAGATACCTGCTGCTGAGCATGAAGTCTTGGGTTCAATTCCCGGGTCGGGCAAAGAGTTATTGGTTATGGGTTTTTCCAACTAGAATTTCTCAGTAGCAGCCCGGAGTCCGGATTTGTGGCCGGTTGATGGCAATAGGCTCACCCCTATTAGACAAAAACATAACTGGTGAAATGTGGATGACTATAGGTGCACCTCTGCCTGACCCCCTTTGAAAAATACAGGCGTGATGTTATGTTAAGAGACCTCTCATGGTTTGTAACACAATTTTCAAATGATGTACATATTTTATTGTTCACAAAATTCAATTACAAAGGTATTTACATTATTTAAAAACTATCAGATTTAAAATAATAATATGTACAAGTATATAAAAGGGGGGGGGGGCGGGGAAATGATCATAGGACATCAAAAAATTCGTCCGTATCGCTGTCAATAGGAAAAGTGCCCAAAAGGCTGGCAGCATTGCCACGTTGTATGGCAATGCTGATTCTTTTACCAAAGAATAGGCGAGCTCTCTGGTCACGTGAAGAGTCGACCAGCCGCTTGGCGATGTCTTGAAAAACAAGGTGGGCACTCGGACCCCATGGCCCTAGTGTTTCAACCCCAAACGGCTCAAACATATAAGTCCCAATAAGATTGGAGTATTTGCGCCGTTTGAGGTTTTCCGCACCTGCAGCAGCAGCCCCAGCACAGCCCGCCATGCTAGGAAGATGGGATGGCGCAAGGGTGTCGACACACGTTGCATCCCACACCAAAGGCCTACCTACCTTCCAAGGCATTATGGTCATTCCGTCTGGTCTCTTCCCATCGTCGCGTGCCAAGCCATTGGGTTCTAAAACAGCTGGCACTCCGGCGGTGACAAGAGCACGACGGATGATGTCGTTGATGCTGGCGTGCCGTGCTATCCGGCCTGCGCTCTTACTGCAGGATAGGCCATGGTGTCCGAGACAGTCGACACCTTCACCGCATTGGCAGCGATGCGGAGCCACACAAGGAGCACCCAGATGCAGACAGGTAGCGAGCCGGAAGGTGGCCAGCATAGTGCCTATGTTGGGTGACGGTAGCGCCTGAAGCCAGAGGCCCGACTCCCACTCACCCACAGCCAGCAGGCGGGCACGCTCAGCAGTATTGGTGGACGTATTAATAAGATTGTTCCGTACCAACCTGCAGAGCGGCTCATCCTACTGCCTCTGGGAAGATGGGTTCACGGGCCGATCTGTATTCGGGCAAGTCGCTTTCCAGGCGTTCTCCGCAACGGTCAAGCACGACACTTCAGAGTTAACCAGGCAGGGGGCTAAAATTTTCCCGGTCAACTTTTCAGTGCAGTGGACAGAGGACAGGAATGCGGGTAAGCTAATACTGTACATATTGAGTTAATTGATTCAGGCGTGACCTTGCGGAAATCCATTATAAAATACATTAGACGTTATTATATTTAGTAACCTGTTCCGCTTAACTATTCCTAAAGAGCCGTAAAAAAACCCTGTAAGAAATCGACACGTGTTTCACCTCTCAACGAGGCATCCTCAGGATGACGATTGACTTGTCGCGAACCCGAACACGGCGTGTTGCCACACCGAGTGCTGGTCGCAGAGAACATACATACCTACATACTTACTTACTTACTAATTGCAAAACCTTATTACGTTAAATGATTGTACGGTAAGAACTCAACTGTCATTAATGAGACACAATAGAATTTTAATTGTTATCGATCTCCAGGAGAGCTCGTGACAGTCAAGGGGTTCCTAATTTCCTATCTAGAGTCCGCACCATCACTGAAGTCCTTTTGACGCGGCGCTAGTGTCTATGTCGTTTAATCAAATTGCATGAAACAAAAAGTGGAGGTAAGTACAAACGCCAGCACATCAAGCTACTACAGTCTGTCAAATTTATTTAATAAATTTTCAACTTTATTGCTGAAGATCAAGGTTCAAAGTTGCTTGGGAAAATTTGACAGTTTCGGGTAGCTTGATGTGCTAGCGTCTGTACTTAATTGAATTTTAGCTGCGTTGGTCCATCTAGTTTTGCTAGAACTGCGTCTACGACTACTGACTGATGTTCTTCACACTAGGATTGTTTGAGAGCCAACGTTGATGATTTTTTTTATGGTTTCTTTTGTTTCTTTTATGTCGATCAATAAAGCTGGCTATTGTGCAGACAGAAATAAACCCTTCCATTCTAAAAGTAGATTTTAATTCTCTAATGACTAAGTACCTGTATAAATTATCCTTGATCTTAAGTGGGTAGCTACATACATAAATCCTTTAAAATCATCTCTATCTAAATCGTACTTAATTCCTTTAAAGTTTAAGTTGAATTTACCATGGCATTGTTTCGTGAGAGTAATGATACTCATGATCAATCGATAAGGTCTACTGATTTCTCTAGGTAATTGTTTTTGTTTGTTTTTTGTTAACGTTGATTAAGTTTCCTATTGTTATGCTTATTAGAGAATTCAGACGATTTTCTGTTAATAGGCAATCTTGAGAGAAGCTAAAATGTGGTTTATTTCTGTTTCAGTTACATCAAGTAAGTGTTTTACTCGCTCTGGGATTTTTGAAATCTTGTGATTCATAGAAGAGAAAAAAATAATTTGGGTTAAAAATCCATAAACCAGTAAGTATATAAATTTTGAAAGGAGAGGGAGAGAAACAATTTTCTGGACCTACTGTGTCTAAGGTCATCAATTTTTTTTTTCCTGTTGCAGAAATTTCCTCCCTCGGGCAGAAAAATTGTGGCGAGAAGTCCAGCTGCACAACAGTGAGATGGTTCCTGTTATCAGTTTCAATACCTTAGAATTGGAAGTGAACCAATCTATCAATTATTTTCATAGACGGATAGACGATGATGTTCCTCTAGATAGTAATGCATTGATTCTTCACATGGACGTACCCTTCAATTTGTCGAAGTGGGGGATTACTGACTCATTCAACACCCAGTGCGAGTGCGGTGCTTCTGATTAAACCATGCCCCACTAGCTGGAGTGTCCTAAGTGCCCGTTCACCTGCACCTCGGATGACCTAAAGAGGGCCACTGATGCCGCAATCAACGTGGCCACCTAATGGGCTCAAACAATATAAAAACAAAGAACAAGAGTAGGTACCATGGACACGAAAAGAATGAACCTATCTTTTCCTTTCTCATACTCGGAAAGTAGTGTTTGTTTGATCCAAGTAGCGGGTGGAAGACGCTGATCCCCACCCTTGGGTGGGAAAAACTCATAGTAATTGCTTCCCTCTCTGGGGCGGGAATGAATTTTAAAAATAGAACTAAATTTGGTTACGTAGTCGGCTACGAAAAATTTTACTAAGGAGGTATTACATTGACGAGTCTGCGGTCATGGATCTGTGATCGAAGATATAATGGAATTGTAAAATAGACATTTGTTATGGGTATATCCCCCTTGAGAAATATTACAATTACACATGTTATGTCTATTTTACAATTTAGTTATTATGTCTTTGATCATGGATCTGTGATCGTAGATATGAGGGTGTAATAACCCCCTTACAGAAAAATACTGATAAAAAAAAATTCTGCAGTCTTGTCATTGTATAAACAGCCAGTGTGAATTAAAAAAATACCTAAGGGTCAGCTCACACCGAGACGCGACGCGACGCGACGCGCACTTTTTTACAATCCGATACAATATCGAATTTATTTACTACGCAAAGGTACACGCGCTGCGCAGCACCGCGCATCTTAGCGTACTTTGACAAAAGGTATATTTCAGTGCGCGCAGCGTCGCGTCGCGTCGCGTCTCGGTGTGAACTGACCCTAAGCGGGACGACCCGCGGCACAGTGTGTAATTTTGGCTTAGTTGTGGCCAAGTATGTGTTTATTTGATTGCTTTTACTATTTGGAGGCTTGACAAAGACACCGACAATTTTTTTTAAAGTAGTTTTGGTTATATTTCAATTATCGAGAAAAACCCATAAAAACCATAGAAATGCAATATTTTCTTTCAGATACATCAGTTACTAATAAATTAAGTATCTTCTCATTAAGAGAATGAAAAACTATAATGTTGCTAAAAACTAGATACGTTATACGGTTAGTTAAGACGTAATAAATGTTTTTAGCAAAAAACATTAATAATTTTTTGTCGGTCTCTTTTTAAATTACCGCATTTTCTTTTTGATGCAAAATATGTACGACATAATAATACATTTGAATAAAAAATATCAACTAAAAATAATAAAGGACTGATGAGATATAATTTTTCAAATTTTTGTCTAGGGTTGTCACTAACCTTCTTAACCATTTGATTTATTTATTCTGGGCATTAATAAAATCGTCAATTGAAGTATACTATGATTATTTATCACACTCGCAAAACCATCCGTAACATTTTTAACCTATTTCGGAAAAGGAGGAGGTTCTCAATTCGATTGAATATTTTTTGCTACTATTTTTATTGATATTGATATTATATGACCTTCATATATATGCCATAAAGTTATACTTTCCTAAAATACAAAAGACAAAACTTTAACAACATAAGCTGGGAGTACCTCCACGTGGTGAAGGCGGTAACAGTTTTTACTGGCTAAAACTCCCATCAATATGAAACTTCCGTAGCTTCATACTTATAGATGCCTTCGGGCTTATGTTTGAGTTGTCTTTTCGTACCCGTGAATCTATTAGTGGCACGGTAGCCTACCCGGTAACGCAGGGGAGCAGCCACTAATTATTTTACTGTTATCTAAACGGAATTTAGAAACGATGGAATCGGACCAGTCAGATATTTTTCCTGAGGAGGAATTGACCCGTTCTCCTGGGGCTTGTCATTTCGGGTCTCAACCGAGTGACTTAAGGAAAGAGAATACTGACCCTCAAGATGATCAGCGACAAGTGCCTAAATCATCAATAACGCCTCACAAACATACGCATCTTGACTTATTCAAGATATTAGAAAATAGTGCTCATTTGCAAGGACCCAAATCGCGACCTCTGGATATTCCCGAAAACGAAAGAGCAAAAATAGTTTTGAGTGCGATTTACCCTAAGGGTATTCCTAATCACACACAAATAGAATTCGACATCTTTAAAAAAAAAACTACAAAGTTTATTTCCAAATGCGAACAGCTTTACAAAGCCTCTAGTAGGAATCGCAAAACCTTTTTAGCTAAAAATAAAAAATGGCTTTCTTCTACATCTAATCTTCAACTTCACGAAACATTACATCAAATTAACTACAAAAGTCGCGAAAACCAAATCATTGAGGAGGAACCTACAACAAGTTTCATAAAAATAATACCTTCAGCCTCAGAAGAAGTTAGACAGTCATTTGATGTTCCTTCTACTTCTAGATCCAATCAGTATGATAATATTAGCGATCGTAGTCAGCGACGCATAAGAAAATCTCTGGAACAAGAATTAGAGAACTACCCTTCGGACTCTCTGATCAAGGTGTTTTCAAAAATTGTAGTTGATGAAACAGGTAATAAATTAGGAAAAGCTGCTGCTAGTGACTTTGAATTTGTTATTCAAGAATGTCTAAAATCTCCAACCGAGTCTACCAAAATTGCCAAACTAATAAGGTCAAGTCAAAAAACTGATGAACCTTATTCACCCAATGAAGCTCTATGCTTAATTATAGATAGAAACCTATCTGTTGAAGACTATATTAGTATTCGTGAAGGAGCCAAATCTCGTGGATCTAATATTTACCCTCCCTACTACAAAATTCAAATGGTCAAAAAGTTATGTTATCCCGATGTGGATATACAAATATCAGAACGGGAAGCAACAGTACCGTTATTAGATTTAGTTATGCACACTTTTCGTAGAATTATTGACGTGTGCGACCAAAAAGTTTCGGAGTACTGCAAACAAAAAAAAATAGGTACACTCCATTGTATATTCGAGGCTTCATGGGGTTTTGACGGAACTACTGGGCAATCTGTCTACAAACAAAGCTTCAGTGATGGAGACGATGATGAACATTGCCTGTTTGCAACCACATACATACCTTTACGTATAAAAACTGACGACGGTTATGTATTATGGATCCTGTCTACAAACAAAGCTTCAGTGATGGAGACGATGATGAACATTGCCTGTTTGCAACCACATACATACCTTTACGTATAAAAACTGACGACGGTTATGTATTATGGATCAATCCGAATCCCCAATCTTTCAGATTTTGTCGCCCAATACGAATCCAATATAAGCCAGAAACGACACAACTTATCTTAAACGAAAAAACCCGAGTTGAAGAAGAAATAAAGAATCTTTCGCCGATTTTTGCTGAAAACTCTTTAGGAAAAACAGTTATTGGAGACCCAAAACTATATTTAACCATCATAGATGGAAAGGTGTTTAATGCCATTACAAACATAACATCACAATTACGGTGTGCCTGTTGTGGAGCTACTTGTAGCGAATTCAAAAATTTAGATCTGATATCTAAAAAACCTGTAAATCAGGAAGCTTTAAGTCATGGACTGAGCCCATTGCACGCATGGATAAGAATTTTTGAGTTTCTTTTACATTTGGGTTATAAAAATGACCCTGCCGTGCAAAAGTGGCGAGTTGCAAAAAAATCCCCAGAATATAAAATTGTAGAAGAGAAAAAAAAACAAATACAAGATGAAATCAGACAAAAAATGGGCTTATTGGTTAACGTAGTTCGTCCAAATTCGGGTACAACCAACGACGGGAACACTGCCCGTACGGCTTTGTCTGATTCAAATCGATTGACTTTTGCCAATATTTTAGGTATAGAAGAATGGCTCGTCAATGACCTACATACAATTCTGGTGGCTTTATCATGCGGCTTAGAAATAGATTCTAAGAAGTTTCAGGACTTTTGCAATGGTGTTGCAACAAAATATGTACAAAAATACAGTTGGTACAATATGTCTGTCACCATTCACAAAATTTTAATGCATGGTGCACAAATTATAGATTCTATATCTATACCAATAGGAATGCTCTCAGAACAAGCCGGTGAATCACGCAACAAATTTTGGCGCTACGATCGTGAGCATCACACTCGTAAACTCAATCGCGAAACAACAGTCTTTGACTTGATTCACCGAGCTTTAGAGTCTTCTGACCCGCTTTTGTCGAGTTTGTCAATTGACAAGAGACAAAAAAACAAGAAACATGCTAAGATTCCGGAAAAAGTTCTAAAACTTTTAAAACCGACAATGGATAACGTACTCATCCACGGTGACCCGTTGTTGCAAAAATCGGTTGATGAATTCGAATGTGATTCTGACGATAATGACGATATCAACATCGTGTTATCGTCAGACGAAGTATACATAGATTGCGATAATGACGACATCGACAAAATATAACTTTTGAATTTTTCTTGGTTTAACATTTGGACAACCCTATTTCCATAGTAATTTCTGAAATATTTAGAAACGCTTTTTCTCACTAGTCCTTTGGGTTACGTGTGTAATTTTTTAGGACATGATAAACAACAGTTGTGTCCATATTTATAGCAAAGAATAAAATGCGGTAATGATAGGGGTAAGGAAAAAATCGATAAAAAGTGAAATTAAGAAATTTTCACATATTTCATAAACTATCAAAGCTAGCTCCGTAATTTTTGATATGAATACATATTCAGATGTAACGTTATTTGGTGTTATTAAAAAAAAACGATACCAGTAACACTTCAGGAGAAAAAAATATATTAATGTTTTTTTGAGGTCGCTGACCTTTCACTAAAAAAAATATTTCTCTGAAAGTATAGACAATTTTACTGTAGGAATTTTCACCAATTAATAAGTATCACAAGATCTTTCGAATTAATACATAAAATATACCTGGCCACAACTAAGCCAAAATTACACACTGTGCGCGGCCGTGACGCGGTGTGTTCCATATTTAAAATTTAAAAAAAGACTAGTAGGTACTAGAATACCCATGTTAATTATTATCAATTAATATTTTAGAAAAATTACAACTTTTTACTTTCCTTATATTCGAAATGAAAAGTAGAGTGTTTAACACGGGTGAAAGTCATCAATTCCTACTCGGACTATAGCCGTCCTCGCTGCGCTCGGGCGTCAAATACCTCGCATGGGTATTGATTCCTTTCGACCCTTGTATAACAATCTACTATTTAAATCGGTCAAGTAGTTTTTGAGTTTATTCATTACAAACAAAAATACAAATCTTTTCTCTTTATAATATAGTAGTAGATTCTTATACAAGGGTCGAAAGGAATCAATTCCCGTACGAGGAATTGATTCCTTTCGACCCTTGTATAACAATCTACTATTACAAACAACATCATAAATAATAATCAACTTTTATAACGTGATTAAATAAATCAACCCTTATTTAATGCTAGGGTTTTTTAGGAAAACGGTTCCGTCATACTATAGCGGCCGTCAGAATTATAGAGCGTTTTTGACATTAAGATGTCAAAAACGCTCTATAATTGGACAGCCGTTATTGTGTGATTGTTGTCCGCTTTCTTAGGCCCACTTCCGCGTTCATGGGTTAGCTAATAACTCGGAGTTAACAGCTAACTTAGGGTTAATCCAAGGAGAATTATTGGATTAACCCTGCGTTAGCTGTTACTCCGAGTTAGTGGGCCTTAGAAAACTAAAGCTTAAGTCAGTCCCCAGAATACATTTTTGGTAACCCGTGTCCTACCTAGATGAAAAAGTCCAGTTTTAGAACATGATCAGCTGTTGCAATATTCTGCTGCTAAAGGACGATAAAGCCGGGTGACGATGTAAGCTGATGATGTTAGCTGAACCCAATTAGCCATTGCTGTCAATCAAGCCCGCTGCGCGCGAAATTCTCAGGGAATGCCGCCATAATGGATGCTTGCGTCTTTTTTTTTAAACATTATCTGCTGTGACGTTCTTTTATTGTCTTTGGTGAGGTATTTTTTCTTTATAATATTGATTTAAAAATATCTATTTCAGCTGTAATATACCATTTTGTTTGCATCGTGTTGAAATGAGTAATAGTAAGTTAAAACTTTTGATTATCTACTGCAGGTACAGTACTGTTGTTAGTGCTGTATTATGCCAAAGCTAAAATAATTGAACAATAGCGCCATCTATCAATTCTGGTTGAATGAACACCGTTACCACTATATTTGAAGGCTGCAGTAACTGCGGCAGGCCCGTAGTCGCACTCGCAAAGTCTCTACTTCATTGATCACTTGTTGTGTCATGTTTGCTACTGATCATTCACAGATGTCGCTAAGAAGGTTGAAGTCGGTTAAAAATATGCTTGAAGTTCCCGCAACGTGCAGCTTGAAGTCGTAAATAAAGCCAAAAATAAAAGGAAGTACACAAAATGTCTACACAGTTTTTTTCGTCATGTATTTATAAAATTAATTAAATAGGTATATTTTTTTTATCCAATTAGTCGTTAGTATAATGAGACAAAACAAGAATCAGTGAAAATTAGAGGTAAATTAGCGGTTTTTTTTTTTGTTAGGTTTCTGCCTCGTTGGTCTAGTGGTCGCAAGCGCTACTGCTGAGCATGAGGTCCTGGGTTCGATTCCCGGGTCGGGCAAAGTGTTATTGGGTTTTTCTATCTGAAATTTCTCAGTAGCAGCCCGGAGTCTGGATTTGTGCCCGGTTGATAGCAATAGGCTCGCCCCCTGTTACATGGGACTTAAACATAACTGGCGAAATGTGGGTGTACCTGCTACAGGCACACCTCTGCCCAATCCTTCGGGGAAACAAGGCGTGATGTTATGTTATGTATGTTAGGTTAGACATAAAATTTGGAAATATTTAGTTCCCGGAAGTCCTGGGAAGTCTTGCGTCGTATTGTGCTCATGCTCGTGCTTGAAGCTCATGCAAAATTAGAGCATAAATAAAAGAATAATCAACGCTTCTATTTCACAAGCATAGCCAAAACGGATATTTTTTCAATCAAATCGAACGGATCACAAACGTTCGCAATCAAAACGCTGTAACGATTTCCGGGGTGTCTATGCCTATTTTTATTTTTTTTCGCCACCTCCAGCAAACGATCTCGTTCCTTCCTAGTTTTGTTTTGTATCGGTTCCAAAGCCGTATGTTTTTGAAAAAACTGAACGCGATGTTGTGAGAGCATTCACTAATTGATGCCCGGAGTTCGGATTCGTTGCGGTGTGTTCGTGTAAAGGCAGCGGATTAAAAAAACAGGCTAGGGGTGCACCAAATGTAATTTGTACGATGGTAAAATATATTTGTCATTATTTTTGAGATATTTCTCCATACGAAAGTAAATTTTGGAAGGGGTAACTAGAATCAATTCTATTTTTAATTTTTACGTTTAAAAAAATATGTTTTGCCTTTGACTTTGATGTAAAATCTAAATGATAGATAATAATTAATGGCTGTGGTGGTTTGTAGTAATTTGTTGGCAGTTTCATCGGTGTTTATTCGATTGTTTATCACTTACTTGGGTGAACAACAGCTACCCGACGACACAAACTCTTCAATAACTGGAAAATACTTGTAAACTTAGAAAACTATCATGATCGACCGTACTTACCTACATGACTGTATTATAAACGTAATAAATAATAATCTAATAAATAATCTCTAATGAGTTTATGATTGCATCAATTTAAATGTACAAATGTATGTGTACTACTTACTGAATGAATAAATAAATAAATAATAATTTAATCACAAATGAGGGTTGATTTTGTTGTAAAATCCAAAGACAGGTTTTTTGGGAATTAATTTTTAATTTCTAGATGACCTGGGTACTGCGGCCTTTAAGTCAAGCCTTTTTTTAAATCAATCCTATTGCACGCAATTCAATTCGATTTTCGGCAACTCTCATCCTGCTGCTACCAGCCACCCTGCGAAGATCGTCACTCCACCTAGTGTGAGGGCGTCCTACCTTACGTTTGCCGGTTCGCGGTCTCAACTCAAAAACACGTCTACCCCAACGGTCATCGGTTCTACGGCTAATATGACCGGCCCATTGCCACTTCAGCTTGCTTATTCTATGAGATACGTCGACAACTTTGGTTCTCTGCCGAGTCACCTCGTCCCCGATTCGACCCGTTAGAGATTGCATGCATAGCCTATTCCATAGCTCGCTGAGTGATCTTGAATTGACCATTTTTTAAATAGGGTGCTAAAACTAACTTATTAATAACCATTGCAATAAGTTGCTGGTTTGTGGTTAAGTAATAACAGCTGCAGGCGTCGATCCATCAGGTTAAGCTACGCTTGCAGGGGTTGGTCCGTGGATGGGTAACCATTTTTACATACCGAGACTCCTCCGTGACTCGGAAAGAGCCGTTGGCCTCGGTTGTCATTCGTGGATCTTTGACAGTCATTACGGATCGTCACAATCCCGAAAGTCTGACAACCAGTCTTACCAAGGGGTATAGTATAACTATATAAAATACTGGTATTCAGCTGCATCCGGTTAGACTGGAAGCCGACCCAACATACTTAGTTGGGAAAGGCCTAGGTAGATTGAATAAGTTGCTAGCTGGAATTAGTAAAGTAATCTAAAACTCGGTATTTAAAAGCAACCTAAACGAAGATGAAGTAATTTAATCCAAATACACAAGCATCCAGCAAAAAAAAGTTATCGAATGAAAAATCGAATACTTCGTTCCATCCTGAACACAAATTAATCGATTCGTTTTCACAACAATCGCGCATCTCTACAAAAAGGCGATGTATCGAATCGATTTTTACGTCTGTCACCGCGGTCGATCTCGCGCCTGTTCACAGATGGCACTGCTTGGGAAACCAAAATCGAGTTGAATCGATCAATGACGCTCACTGATTAGCTGGGTGATAATTTAAACATGTGGCGAGATTGAGTCGATTTAAATGTATTATTGTGTTTTAATTAGGTTTGGATGGCTGTAACATGTGTAAACATTGAAGTTATTTGGGAAGGAAACAGGATATAGATGTTTTCGTTTTCATAGAATGCTATAGGTAAGTGCAATGGCTAAATCAAGATTTATATTATTAGAAGGAAGGGAATTCCCAATGATGCTGAAAAGGGCAGTGAATTATGAAATATTAAAACAAAAACTTATTGGGGTATTGCTAAAACTGACATGTTGGTACAGTGTCAGTAACTCTGAACGGACAAGGATTTAAAAATTGGCGCCGTAGTAACTTCTATTCAGTTTATAAAGAGCTATCAACGATGCTTATTGGACGGTACCAAAATAGGCATCATCCTTTAATGGGACGTAGTTATGCAAACTAGAACCAACCCACAAAAAGTAATTTTCGAGATAATTAGGTTTTTGTTATAAAGGTGTGTAGAAACAAATGGGTAAGTTATTTGTGATAAATAACTTAACAACGTTATGTACTTTATTGACAAATACATAGGAAAACTAGATAATTATATTTTTTTTACTGTTTAGTATTTGTTTATGATCAAAAACCTAATGGTTCCTTATTGCAAAACTACTGTTTTGTGGGTTAGTCCTTTTTAGCAAAATGTTTTAGTTTTACAGGTAGATAGAAAATATAACAACTTTAAGATACATAAGTTTTAATAATATTTTTATTGTGACTTGAACAAACTTGAAGAATACTACAAAACGAAGGATACAAACATAAAACATAGCAGGAGATTCAACTGTTGAAGTGATGAACAAGTGTGTAAGTACACACGCAAATCATTGTTCATCATCATAAAGAAGACATAGAAGTTGAAGATGGTGATTAGGTATTACCTAATTACCATCTTCAACTTTTACTTCAAAATCAACTGCACCAGAGCTGCACCCGTCTATGTCATCTTCAACTGTTGAATCTCCCGTAATTTTTTTGTATACCTAAGTCTTGGGCATCGTTCGGTATGAGATGCATCAAACTTTTCAAATCATTTAGCTTTGGTTCGGGAATGGGTTTTCCTTTAGACCAAAGAGGGTTCATCAGTTCTTTAGTTAATGGAGTTGTTTTTCCCTGTAATTTTTTCTAATTTAATTCTACATATTCATCATCTAGGTTTGGTCGCATAAAAATCGTAAACTCATTTTTTTTTTTATCATAATCTGTTTTGTATACAGCCATGACACTTTCGATCCATCAGTAGCTTTCTTTCTGTTGGCAATTTTTTTTCTAGGTTAGCACTGGACAAAATTCTTCTGTTTTCATTCTGTGAACTTGCGAAAAAAAAACTTGTGAAAAGAACCAAACCACATGGTTCTCTTCAGAGAAAAAAAAAACACAAACATATTTTGTCTTATTATTGTCTAGTGAGAACCATGTAGCTTGGTTCTATTTTGCGTAATAAAAATGCTAAAAATCTACAAGTGCCATGCCACATGAGTCCGTTTATCTTTTAAAAAGTGACTCTAACTCGGGTTGGTACCTTAAGTGGCTGTTAATATTATGACCATTGCTTGATATATTGGCCAGGATCTTTTCTGAGGAGATACAAAACACCGTTGGATGTCTACTTAATATGTTATTCAATTTTCACTCGATATGTGGGTTGGTTCTAGTTTGCATAACTACGTCCTGAACGTCAAGGTTTTTGAAAGCCATCACGCTAAGTTCAAAGAAAGTGTAAGGTTGCTTAGTTTCATATACAATGTCGAGACAACAATACGATAATAAATGAAAATACGGTCAAAACCGTTTATAACAACTTCGAAGGGACCGTCGGATTACGGTTGTTATAGCCGATAGTCGTTATAACCAAAAACTATGTTAGTAAACAGAAAAGCTGGGACCTCGAAATTTCTTCGTAATAAAATAACTCCTACGAGGTCGTCGTTCGTTATAAACGATTTTGACAGTACTGGCAATACTGAGTAGGTATTTTGAAACTATCAAATTAAAAATAATGTTTTCTTTTTTCAAACAAAATCGTAGTGATGAGCCAAATAAGGGTTTTTTCCAAATAAGTATTGGATTTATTTGAATGAATTTTATGAACTTTGAATTATTATCGTACCCATCGTTGTCCCCACATTGTATAGTACATATTTAGAAACCGCGGCGGTTGGTCCAGGAAAATTGGTGACTTTTACATTTCCTAATTTTTTTTTAACAACTGATGCATCTAGCACCTACCTACATGCTACAGCTTTCAGTTTTTCAGTTGACTACCCTTTTACAAAATTATAGTAATGTTTACTACTTTATTAAAATATTTTTTCGTTAATACGATACCTACCTACTTATTAACGACAGAGTAAAATATATTTATCTATGTTTGAAAGAGCAATTATCTATTTCAAACCCAAAGCAATCAATTCTTTAATCCAGGTCCCGTTTAAAAGATAGCTTTTTGATGTCCGGAAAACGAGACTGTCGTCGCGTCGACACACAGATTTTTCAATGTCCTGATGAAACAGAAAAACAAATCGTAGGTTAGTAATCAGTTAGGCATGACACCTAATTTGTGTTCAATTTGAAATCTTAATAAGCCGTCAAAGCGTTCCAGAAATAGTTAACTAACTAATTATGTTCCGTTATAAGGGAGGCGGGCGACAATTGACAAATGTGTTGTGCGGTGCGGTACATACAATTAGTCGAGGAATGTATCCGAAGCCGAACGCATCCGTACCCGTTGACAGTTTGCTAACGTCAAACTTTTTGGCGGGAAAATAAACTTTTTGCACGTACAATTTAGAGGTTATTTTCCTTTAGTAATTACCTTCAAATTGAATGTTTGCGTTTCGAGGGGGGCCTATTTGGAGAAGTCTTTGTCTGTTCGGACGACGATAAATCATTTGGGCCCGTGACGCGTCTGGTTGGGTGTATGTGACAAATTACCTTCGTGATCTAGTGAGGAGCTGTGTGATAACTATTTTGGAATAATATGAACAGATTAATTACGTCAATTATAAATGTAGGTACAAGCTTTATGAAACGATCAGAGAGCTTGTGAGTCAGTTATTCATTTATGGAGATATGAGGAAACCCATGTAAGAATGCCTGAACCATATCTGAACCAGGTAAACGTCGTCATTAGTTATGGAAAACAAGGGTCCTAAAATCAACCGGAAATAACTCTTCCGAATATTTCCAGCTTCGAGTGGGTGAAACCGTTACCACTTAACCTGAATTAGAGAGGAAGGGAAATTGAATGTTAAATCCATCCTTATCAATCTTTTTGAGCTTACAAAGATGTAGAAGCTGCTCCTTTTCATAATAGCGTCAACCACTTAATGACATCTGAGGGAAGTAACGCGTAGAGAATAATTAAAAATGTATTACTTATACAGACTCAAACGCAAGCACATTTATTTAGCAAACGATACAAAAAGAACAATCTATTACCTGGTATTTTTAACTGTGCACTCAAAAAAAAAAAAGAAAAGCGCGGCAATCGCTATGGTCGCGACATACGAGCGCGCGTGCGTTCCATTATTCAAACGCATCAAAGCCGAGCTAACAGAGCAATAACAATCCAATCCGGTTTCGGAACGCGCATATTAATTCTGATTTATCCAAGGAACATTCAATTAGCTGAGGAAGACGCCGTTTGTAATTTAGTCCCCGGGTCTTGCGTCAAACTTGGAAGGTGTGAATTTTATTTCCTTGTGTGGTTCTGTACATACGGGATTTCTATCTATTTATTTAGCCTTTACCTTTACTCATCATCATCTAGGTACCTAGCCTTTTCCCAACTATGTTGGGGTTGGCTTCCAGTGTAACTGGATGCAGCTGAATGCCTGCTGTATTTTACATAGAGCAACTGCTGAGCGCTTTGGGTAGTCAAATACCATTTGCAAACTATGATTTAGTCTCACATCGGTAAAAAGTTAAGTTATTTGGAGTTATTTGGACATTTTAGAAAAAAAAACACCATTCAAATCATACCTACTTCCCATACACACTTAGTTATAAGTGCATAACTTCAGAGGAGATCCTGCCATACTTAGCAACTTATGTAATATTCTTATATTCTGTCCTTACTTTCGTTATTTTCCTATTGCGCAAACTCAGAAACTCAAAACTGGACAGGTCTGGTCAGGTGTCATCAAACTGTGTGGTTCTTTCTTCAGAAGACCATTCCAGACACTAATCTACGAGTATGTCAATGGTTGCTCCTCGCGTGATCTGGGCAAGATTATATCTGGACTTTAAAAGAGACTCCTGAGTTTGTTTCGCAACTTCTTCTCAGATGTTTTCTAAATTTTCACCCTCAAGTTAATGTTACATTTTTGTGACCTTGAAAATTCCGAAAATTTCCGAAGTTTTTACGCAAAACAGAAGGAAAAAAGAATAAATCTGTGGGTTCACTGTTCTTTGTTGTCTTTATTTAAGTTTAGGTGACTTAAAGTTATCAAAATACGGCAGTGCGTTTTGCAAGTTTTTAGTGATATTCAATTAAAAAAATTACAATAACCTACAATGTTTATCTTCAATCCAATTTTGTCACTGACTGGTGAAACTCTTCTGCTAGCCAGGCGTTTTTTTTTAAAAGCTTTTATTTAACTTGCAATGTATGTATGTATGTATGTTCTGGTGGAATCTTGCTACTCAATTTTGAAGCAGATATCTTCAACCGATTGAGCTGAAATTTTGTATACACGTTTAGTTTGGATGACAATACACGATAAGCTATGTGACGTCATTCTAAATCCAATATGGCGGACCATCCAAGATAGCGGAATAGTTATTTCATGTCTACTACTTTAATTTTTCTATATAAACTTATCAAAACCCATAACACGATTTGCCTATAACCAACCCTTAAACAATTTTCCTACGGAACTCCAAAACAGCGTGTTGTCTCGAAACAGATTTGTTAAATACAAATTGGTTATTAAAATTCTTGGCGTGCGTTACGCGTGACATGACGATCGGTGGCACTGCTGTTGCACCTCATTTACTTATATTTATTACTTTTTATTTCGCTACATTTATATTGTCATATTCCACGGCAGTTATTGCAGCTATTAGGCACCCATATTATTTTTTGATGATGGCCTTATTAAATTGAGAGGTACATTTACTTTTGTTGTGGTTGAGACTTTTTTTATGTTGTTAACTGTGGAAGGGAAGATATTTTTGTGATGCAACAGCAATACAAGTCCGATCTTCGCGCAAAAGGCTTCGCAATAACATGTTTTAGGAACCAAATGGTGACATAACGCGAGTGTAACTGAGAAGATATGTGTGGAAGTTCGGAGAGCCAATGTTCACACCAGCCATGATTCATGAGCCGTATTGTACGAGTAGGTAGGATCTTAGAACATCTTTATTCTTGTAGACTACTCCGATAACAAGAAAAATAAAAGTAAGTAATAAAGGTAGGTACATAAATGGCTAAAATCTGTCCATTGCAAATATCAATGCAAATCACATTTCTGGGTGACATAAAAAATTGTTCAGTCTTGTCTCGTAAGATATTTGTTTTAAGTTCGTCAAAATAGCTTTTACACGTTTTCCTCTCAAATATTTTCAAAGTCGATGATGTTGATTCACATAATTTACATCAAAACATGCTGTCTTCACGTATATTTTCTTAGATCGTTCAGTTGAAACAAGTAGGATTGATATATCGTCTAAAGCTTTTGAACACAAACACAAGGATCAAAGCGTCAAAATAAAATGTAATCCACGACAAATATATTGAGTTTTAAAAGTTCTGTTTAACATCTCACACTGTGAAACTCGCATTTTTCTTAAAGACAATTTTAGTTTTAAAAGATACAATTCTTTGTTTTCAATAAAATCATTGACGCATTTAGAAGCATTAAAAAAGAACATTGAGGAAAAATAATTTTGTGATGTATTTACGATAATATGTATAATAAATCGTGGTATGTACAGTAAGCGCTCAAAAGTGCATGAGCACGCTAAGAGTCGTATTGCTGTGAACACGCGGTATAGTCCGTACATTTGTATGTGTAAACAGTCAGACGTCTGTGGTGTGAGTGCCGTACACACACCACAGAGAACGCAGTTTTGAACTACACACTATCGTATCGTCACGGTTCGCGGGCGCCGCACTTATATTTCCATAACTTTTGTTAGCACGCATCATACTCGTACGCGTGACCTTGGCCAGTGTATCGCATTGCTAAAATTCGAAAGTAAATTATATGTGCCGATAGCAGAAGGCGTTAAGCGTTGGTCTTAGATTCAAGATGGCTAAGGTTCTAATCTCGTAAATCACAGCGCTGTTTTTGCAAATATTATTATTTTTGTTTGCAATAATAATATTTTTAAATATCCTGCCTATTTATTAATGTTGTTATTGCAATAAAGGGTTTAGAATAAAAAATGCGTGATATGTTATAATAAAAAATAAATAATATTTATTCGTTATGTTTATTTTACTTAAGTATAGTTATCGAACTGCTACAATTATTTATCATTACTTCACCTGAAGAATATGTGAAATAGATGTCTAGAAACTTAGAAGCAATTTGTATTATTTTGACATATTTAAATTTTGAAATGTTTTAAATTTTGAATGGATTTTTTTGCACCATAAATATAAAGCTTTGATCATGGTCTAAGTAATTAAGCAATAAATAAGAATATTAGACTACTTAAAATGTAAAAAAATCTACTGACAAAATTGTTGATTTTAAGGTTAAAGGCAGTTGTTCATATTAATTATTTTAAACTTTATTTGGCTTTAGTAAATATTGGTTGGTATTGAGGTTATAGCTTAAGTATTCATTTTCTTTACGAAAAGAAGATTGAAACTAAACCTCAAATTTTAATCCTAAAATAATACTATTACTAAAATAATATTAAACAATTTCGGTATATCTGCAAGAAATATACGACAAACACCCTATTGAAACGTGCTTAAAAAATTCGTTACCATAAATTAATGCAATAACGAATTTGTTGTTTACAATATTTTAAGGTCAAAAACGGTTTTCTAGCTGGTCTTCAGTGATGCAAGCCTTCAGAGTGCACGGCGAACGGTTCATAATGACGTGTTTTTAATCATTCAGCAAAATATCTCGTTGGTATGAAACCATTTGTTTCATTCACCATTTGACGTCGCTGCTACTCGATAATAAGCCCCTTCCTCATATCTCTTAACCGTCACAGTATTTCTCTAGAACAAAGAAAAACATTGTTTTTATTACACATAATACCTAATTATTTATTATACACTAATCGAATTAAACCTCACAATGAATTTAAAACTTTAAAGGTATCTTCTGTCTCAACAATACCTCTGTTCTATCAACAATACCCTTGATTAAGATTTATGTTTAGTAAAATATGAAATATATAAATGATAACACTCACACTTAGTTCGGTTTCATTAGATATTCACTTCACTTTTACGCAGCGCAATAATATTCTCTGATCTGATCTGATCTCTTCAATATATTTTATGCCTGCTTTTTGATAATAATAACCACAACACTGCGCTAAATGCTCGTCACCAATATTATCACGGCACGAACCAACAAAGTTCTATTGAATACTTGTAACAAACTGCATCTACCCCACAGAAGTCGAAATAATTTACTTAGTTTTTTTGTGGTCTACCTGCTAAACTTTAATATTTATGTGAACAAGACGAATGAAACTAAAAACGAATGATGATTATCGAACTAGTCATTGGTTGCAGACAAAGTGAGTGTGTGTGTGTAATGTGCGTGTCTACAGTATTGTAACAACTTATAGAAGAAGGTCGTAAGTCAAACCGAAGCGTCAGTCTATTGCTTTGTGAGATTGCTTATGGACTTTTGGTCGGTACTGTACCTATCTCGTAATTAAATTATGGATAAGTATTATGTTCAACTATCTACTTAATTCTGTAGAATTTAACTAAGTAGATATTAATTTGCAATTTGACGTCTCCACTTACTTTTATCTTGCCAAGATATTCCTATCTTGGCAAGATAAAAACGGCTCGTTTTATTTTATTTTATTTTTGCCTGTTCTCATGATCATCGCATTGAGATGTCATTATAATGCCACAGACAATAAAATTCCGAGATAATACGTTTGCTTTCCACATTCTTTTCTAAAATACTTGACGCCAGCTAACATCAAAGATATTCCTGATAAAATATTCAAATTAATTTACGTTTGTTTTGACAGAATTCGTTAACGAACACTTAAAAAATAAAGTATCGTAATGAATCCGGCTAGAATTTTAATTGGAGCAGAGGCGTGGTTCGGCGTCCATTTTTTTTCGCGTAAAAAACTTTTTAATTAATATCTCCAGTGAAACGGACAGCTGTTTCACGGCGTCACTTGTTTATGGTACTAATGACGACCATTTTTAAATTCAGAATTTGCCTTGGCTTGAAAATTGAAGATGGTACTGATTGATGCTTATACTTAATTATTTTTTTGCCTCGGTAAAGGCAGTGGTGAATTAATTTGGCAATATTTATTGGTCTCATAAGTTGTGTTTAATTATTATTAATGGGAAAAATTTGAATATCCTTTAAATAGGCGGCCTGCCTATGATGTGTCTCTACTACGGTTTTTTGTAGATACTATTATTTTCTTTAGGCGACGATAACCGACTTTTAATGATTTTATACTGAAGATCACGTCTAAACGAGTAGTGTTATGATTTGGAAAAAATATATGTTAAATTAGAGCACTTTACATAATGAAATTAATTTGTAAAGTTATGTCTAACGCGGATAAAAAACTGTGAATCACGCAAAATCTATCAAGCGTATTTTTCTGAACCCTTCACCATTTTAAAGATAATTTAATATTTATGCAGCTGTTGTAAAATAAGGGGTATTAAAACACGAATGTGGGTTTATCAGACGAGGTGAAGCCGAGTGTGATACTATTATCACACTCATGTGATAATAATCACATATGAGTGTTTTAATACCTAATTATGTACAGTTGCATACAAGACTTTATCTACACCCATGATATGAATCCTCTATAAAAGGTTCTGAAACCATTGGGTATTTGTAATTCAACATCAAGAATAAAAAAACCCACGAAATTCAGTACAACTGCACGTATGAATGGCGCCTGCACCACCACATCACCGCACATGCGTGCAGCGGGTGCTGCTGTCCCCCGCTTAAACGTTCCATTACAAAAGTTGATGGAAACAAGGAGTTGCATACCTGACAAAGTTCCTTTTTAGGGTTCCGTAGTAAACAAGGAACCCTTATAGTTTCGTCATGTCCGTCTGTCTGTCTGTCTGTCTGGCCGCGGTCTAGCTCCAAGATTGTTAGTACTAGAAAGTTGTAATTTGGTATGGGTATACATATTAATCATGCCGACAAAGTGGTAAAATAAAATTATGAAAAATATTTTTTTTTAGGGTACCTCTTCTACACGTAAAATGGGGATGGGGATGGTTTTTTTTTTCTATCCCTTAGTGTGGAGCATCGTTGAAAAGGTATTTTAAAAACATTGTGAGTGTGTTAAAACCATTTTTTAATTCAGAGATCCGTTTGCGAAATATTAAGCTTTAAAGTGGAAAATTTTGTTAGAGTCAAGTGCCCCCCCCCCCCCCTGCCAGCTAAATGGTTGGTTTTAGTATGTGAAAAAATTCACGCCAGTAGCTTATATAACGAATTTAAAAGGAAAACTATCACAGCTGAGTAGGCTTTACAAGTTAACGAGTAATAATTGACCAACTTAGATTTGCGGTTGTAAAAACATGTTCTCCCATTCATTCTGTATGAAAGATTTTTTTTAACTACAAAGTTAAGTTTGTTCTTGGGATAAATTCATCCCAACTACGGAACCCTACATTGTGCGTGGTCCGACATGCACTTGGCCGGTTTTTTCAAATTCGAGTTGCTTAATGAATTTAGTACAACATTATAACACTTATTTGGATGATATTATGGTTTCTATGACACTCGCTGTTTTAATGTTGCCAATAAGCTAACTGTTTTAGAAACTTTTATAGAGGTTTTATAACATGGATGTTGATAAAAATGTAAATAATATGTTTAAAAATGAAATAAAGGAGATATTAATTTAATTATTGATCTTATAAATTACGTGTTTTATTAAAATACCTTTTTTACGTATAATAAATCAATAATGCGTCTAGTTTGGGACAGCGCTCCTTGATGGGCGAGTCCTATTACTGGCTGGGCGTACGACGCGTTGCGTGAGCTCAGTACAGAACACGCAAGCTAACCACTCATCACTGGCATATAGCCTAGTCTGTTGCTCACTCGCTCCCTAGGGATGTGCCCCCAACTTACGTTGCAAGTTACGTTTGGTTCTGGAGTTTCTTCTTTTAAGAAGACCGGGTGCTACCTTTCCAGTCTGATTGTGACCACTAAGGCCCGGCGCCCACTATCGGCATCGGCACGGCTGAGGATTTTAGGTGATAAAAAGCATTATACATTAATTTCATGGCAATAAAGTAGAAATTTCCATGATATATGATCGTAGTAACAAAAATACCGCTTCGGTATGCTTGAGGCTACTGCATCGGCAGCTTTGAGGCTGCTTCAGGCTGCTTCGGGAAACTTCGGGATCCTTCGGTACGCCGCCGCCGTCGCCCGCCGCGTCTAGTTTGTAACAACTCTGAGACTGTTTTGAAGAGAAATATTGAGACGCTTCGGCAAGCTTGAGCACGGTGCGGCATCCTTAAGGACGCTTCGTCATCCCTAAGAACGTTGCAGCATGCCAAAGCATAATTGCCGATAGTGTGCGCTTGCGTGTAGGATGCCGAAGGATCCTTTTCCTTGCCGATGCCGATAATGGGCGCCGGGCCTAAGGTGGTTTGAGTTTGACGTAACGTTCTACACTCCACGGTCATATCCCGAAAACCGGGCGCCTTTAGAAGGTTTCTTTCGAATAAAAAGGGTCTACTACTCGATATCATCAACTTAGCCTATCGCATCCTCCATCTTCCGCATCTAGTCTGTCTGTCTGTGCTTTTGGCTATTTTGTAAATGAGTATTTTTTGTAATCTGCGTTTAGTTTGTGCAGAATAAACAATTTTTTTTTTCTCAAACACCTTTTTAAGGTCATCGGTCGCTCGCTATTATAGCATTGGTTATTATATCTTGAAAAAATACATAATTATTTGCATGGCCTGAAGTAATGTTATCTTGCAAAACATTAATTATTAGACACAAAAATAAACAAGTCTAAGTCTTCTTCGTACAAAATGAAGATCGTCGAAGCTGATGTTGAGTTCAAAGTACTAGAGGGAGACGAAGAGACGACATACCTACAGAAAACAGTCGAAGAAATGACCAAAAGGCGAAAAAATATGAAGAACTTCAAAAGCAATAAGGGCAGGAAAGGTGGCAACAAGTACCACGGCAAGAAACGGCGACACGACCACGAGGAAAGCGGACCCCCCAAGAAAATCAAAGCATCCGACAGTTAGTTATAGATGGCGCTGCCGTATACAGATGGCTCTATGCTTAGCCATAGACTTTCAATAAATTAAAGATAATCTTTAATACAAGTATAAACTGTTTGTTAATGAACCGGAACTGTGCTGTTAACCTAGAGTTTCATTTGTTACGTGAAATATTTACTATTAAAATGCCCTGTTGTTGATCCCCTGCTGACCAATCCATTTTTTCCTCAAGATTCCCAAACCGGACTTCATTACGATTTCATCCATTCGATAAGGAGATTACAATCACACCAAACACCTTTTTCGTCAACAAAGCGTGCAATAATAAATACAATTAGTGATTTTAACCCGTCCATTAGTCGGACAGAATGCTCCCGCGGCGCTGTAAACTGTTCGCAGCATGATCTGGCACAGTGTCGAGACACAATGCTCTCCTGCTGCGCGCAAATCAAATAGTTACGAGCGTTGTTTGTTGGTACAGTGGAGTGTTTGAACGTTTTTCAACTGCTGACACCGTGTTTTATTAGTTAGGTGACTGGGAAAATGTATGGAAGTGCGAAGTGTATAGGGATACCTATGTTGTGTTTGGTTATGACTGTGTGACGTAGAGCGTAGATCCAGGGTCGCTAATGTGGTACTGTTTCATAAAAGATGGGGCACTACACTATCCTGTATGCCCTGATACTTGCACGTTAAAGCAACTTTGCATGACGCTACTGATAATGCTATATTTTTATTAAAGTTCTGGGCTGTCAGTATTTACATTGCAATCGACACACAAGAAGAAGGTTTAGTTAGGATTATTGTAGCTCTAAGGAGAAGAAAGATCTACCTATCTTTATCCTCCAATATATCTAATATTATAAATGCGAAAGTTTGTGAGGATGGATGGATATTTGTTACTCTTTCACGCAAAAAATATTAAACGGATTTGGATGAAATTGCGCACATAGATAATTTATAACCTGGATTAATACATAGAATACTTTTTATCCCAATATTTCCACGGAATCGAGACTTATACGGGTGAACCGCGAGGCGCTGCTAGTTGTAAATACAGGGTGATTGGAAGATGGGTGCAAAGCTTTAAGGCGTAGATAGTACAGACAATTTAGAACCATTTAAGCCATGGTTATCTTAGACGAAGTCTTACCAAATATTTTACAAATTTCTTATTTTTTCTAATCGTATTGTACAAATTTTTTATTTTTTCTGAGCTTTAAATGTCTGTAAAAAAAATGTATAATGACACAGAAGCCTAAAACATGTTTTGCTTGGTTGCTTACACATTACTTTAATTAAATAAATAAAAAATGAATTCATTTATCATTCAATTTGGCCATAATTATGCAGTTTACATTAAATTTTGAGAATTTCCGAAAAAAAACTTAAAAATTTGGTTAAAAAAATTTGGTAAGACTTCGTCTAAGACAACCATGACTTAAATGGTTCTAAATTGTCTATACTATCTTCACCTTAAAGCTTTGCACCCATCTTTCAATCATCCTGTATATCTCTAAGTGTATAGATCACTTGAAATTAGTGGCATTCTTTATAGGAGACCGAATAAGTACTGACTAGTAGTTCCTAATTCATTTTGAAGCTATGTCAGGGCCGTAGGCAGAAAATAAGTAGATACTTAATTTTGTTCAACATGATTTCTTTAGTAGTGTCCTTATATTATTTAAAAAAAATTGAGTTGCTAATTCTGAAATACATTTGCTCCGCTATGGGTCTACATATTCGAGCTTATGAAATCTGAAGTTATCTACTGAAAGTCCTCATGTTCATATGACCCAGTACTCCTGGGTTCCTGCGTATAAGGATAATTTTAAACTTAACATCTGTAACTTGTACCTACCTACTTTCTGTGCAAATAAATAACTATTCTATTCTAATCATCTCTAGTTATTGTTCTTCTTTAGGCGCGTTGGGCATTTTTGCGATGGGACTAAACCATTGATTTCGCGACACTGTGACGACACCAGCTTTTGACCATTAAAAAGACATCAACGCGTTGATTACCGCGGTGCCGATTTATTTCAAGTTTTCTCTTCTGTCGGTACTCCCGGAGTGCCAGTGTTTTTTTTTCAGTAACAGTCCGGAGTTTGGATTGAGGACTGAAACATTACAGGCGCAATGTGGGTGTAAGTAGATACCTACTATAATTTACAACTCTACGCCTTCAGGAATACAGGTGTATTTTTATGTCTTACTTATCTGAAAATGTAGAGACTATTGACTGTAACCGTGTCTGTAAGAGACTGCAACCTCTGAGTTTATTTCGGCCTTTCTTCTCAGAGTAGTCAGATAGGAAAAGCCGACCTCATCTAGTTTAAAACAATAATACCTGGTTGACCGAGCTCTGCTCTGGTGAAAATAGAGAATGCTCATTTAGTATAGGAAAGTTCATACTTATCCATGTATAGTACCTCCATATGCCATGCTGCCATGATAGTAGGTACTTACTAATTCCATGCTGCCATGTCATTATTCTCATGTCATTATTCAATATCTTGTTCTAAGCTTTGGGCGGCCGAGCTCTGCTCGGGTGAAAATACGGAGAAAACGAATTTTCCCAGATATGAGACCTAGCTAGATCGATTTTTCACCCCCGTAAACCCCTATATTGCAACTTTCATCGAAATCGTTAGAGCCGATTTCGAGAACGTGAACGAGTACAGATATATACTTATAAATATACATATACAAATATTGCTCGTTTAATAGTTTATGATAGGATGATTGACGTGTAAAAGTGTTTGTACGAACCTACTTACAGAACAAAATTATTTTTTTATAAGATTTCTTCTACAAACCAAAATTAATTAAATTGTTGAATCTTATCAACAAATAGCTGTCATTATTTACAAGCTTCGAGTTACACGTAAACGTGTGTTAAGTATCGAAGCAGAAAATATTTAAAAAAGCGTTTTTTAAAGAGGCAGTAATAGTGGGGGGCCAGCGTGGGTCAATTGTGTACACAATGGGCCCCGTCGCGCCACCAATCATTCACAGATAAAATGCTACGAGATGGAATTTGACACTTTTTTGTTGAGATTTCGACATTTATATAGGATGTTATTTTTTATTATGAAATTACGGAAGCTGTGAATTAAATTCCATAATGAAACTTAAGAGTGGCCAACCCGTCATGCTTTTCATACAAACGCTCGTACGTGATTATGGCGTTGTAACACATCTTTCTTTAATTCTTTTAAACTAATGGGTATCTTGTGCACTATATCTAGGTTTCTATGAAATCAAAAAATAAAAATTTGGCGAAACAAATTCAATATAAGCCTCCAAAAATCTGCTTTTTTGCACAAATTTTACCTCAACTTTAACCGTTCATAATGTACTTATAAATTGAAAAAGTAAAGAAAACATCTTTATAGAAACCTCGCCCATGTAATGGAGATTCTAAATTACAAAAAAATATTTTACAAACTTGTAAGGCGTATTCAAAAACACGTATTTCCTGAAACCAGTTATTTTTCGTACAATGTTATCGCGTTCTCACTTGCTTGTTAGCGGTTCTCACTTGCGCTGGATGAAACAACAAGCTTTTCGACCATGCTCGCGTTGACGATAGACGGATCGGGAAGGGCCCCCTTAAGTCAGGCTGCTTGTTGAGCTCAAATTGTGGATCATATTGTGTTGTGTTTAAGCCAAAAATGTTAGTAGGTATAGTGTATATTCTACAATATATTTATAAATAACTAGCTTCCGCCAGCGGCTTTGCCCGCGTGATGTTTTTATAAATTATAACCTAGATATGTTACTCAGTGATAATACAGCATTCAGCTGGTGAACGAATTTTTAAAATCAGTCCAGTAGTTTTTGAGTTCATTCAACAAACAAACATACAAAAAATCTAATAGGTATATTCTCTTTATACAATATAAGTTAAGATTCCGGTCCAGAAAAGGTTTCGAAAATGGGTCTGAACGATTAATGGCTCTCAACTTTAAGCATCTTTATAGTTCTTTCACATCACATCATACTTACTTTAAGTAAGTTACCATCAATGATTGAGAATACAATCAAAAGAATAATTTAAATAGGAACCACAAAACAATCTGCCTAGCCTTTTCCCAACTATATTGGGGTCGGCTTCCAGTCTAACCGGATGCAGCTGAATACCAGTATTTTACATGGAGCGACTGCCTATCTGACCTCCACAACCCAGTAACTGGGTAATACATGGTAATGTAAGACTGTTTGTTAGACTTTCGGGCTTCTGACGACCCGTAACGACTGTCAAAGATCCACGAATGACAGCCGGGACCAACGGCTTAACGTGCTTTCCGAGGCACGGAGGAGTCTCAGTATGTAGAAATGGTCACCCATCCACGGAACAACCGCGGCAAGCATAGCTTAACCTGGTGGATCGACAAGAATGAAAATGTTAAAATACACACCCTGTGTTCGCATCTCGTTTGATTGGAGTAGCGTGTCGAAAGGCTGAGATCGTGCATGTCATTGGTGGCTCTAAATGTTAGATCTTTTGCTACGATTAGCCGTGTAAATACAAAATGGAGCAAAACTCGAGTCGGAGGCTAAGTTGTGATGGACTGTGGTCGGCACGCCGCGACGACACGCTTGGGGTTAACTGTTGGTGATAGTAAGAATGGTTTGGTGTTGTAACGATACAGCATAAAATCGTGTCTCTTTCCTGACCAATCTTTAAAATGATAAATTATTATTAGTTGAACTATTGAACTGCGAAATTCCAATTACAGAGGTAAAAAAAACACTTAGTACATATTGAAAAATAACTTTAATTTCGGAAGTCGATGTATTTGGTTTTGTTTTTTGCCACCGACTTCCGAAATCAAAGTTATTTTTTTGGAAGTCGGTTGTTTTTTTTTTTAATTAGAACTATTTTATTTTTCACTTTTTAGCTTTGGTATCTAGCCCACACAAATTCGACCTGCTATGTAAATAACAGTGACAGGAACTTACCATATCATCAACATACTAAGTGGGAAAAAATATGTATTATTGAAGCTAACTCAAAAACTACACAAGCAAAGTTAATAAAAAAATTATGGAACCACCTACCAAACAAAAGTAGAATCATCAAAATCAATTCATAATTGGAGGAGCGTAACAAACATACAAAAAAAAAAACATACAGTTGAATTGAGAACCGAAAATAAATTTTGGAAGTCGGTTAAAAATAAAAAAATCTTACAAATGCATTCTCAGTTATAAAGGTTTATCCCACGGGAACGTTCTTCTGAGATTAAAAAAATATTTTGAATCCTAAACCAGGTCATGGGCTACCTGTGTGCCAAAAGGTAATTAAAATCCGGTTAGCCGTTATTAAGACGCAGATATATTCCAGTGACCTTAAGTGGTTAGCTTGCGTGTTCTGTACTGAGCTCACGCAACGCGTCGTACGTCCAGACAGTAATACGACTCGCCCATCAAGGAGCGTTGTCCCAAATTAGACGCATTATTAATTTATTACACATAAAAGAAAAAGTTTTTTAATAAAACACATATACTAAAAGATCAATAATTAAATTATCTTTCAAATGGTGAAGATTTCAGAAAAATACGCTTGAAAGATTTTGCGTGATTCTCAGTTTTTTATACACGTTAAGATATAACTTTACAAATTAATTTCACTATGTAAAATAAACATAATCTAAAATATTCATATATTAAGTTATTAAAAAAATGCTATAATTTAATATATATTTTTTTCAAATCATTAACACTACTCGTTTAGACGTGATCTTCAGTATAAAATCATTAAAAGTCGGTTATCGTCGCCTTAAGGCGTGAAACAAACAAATAATAGTAGTTTATGAAACTGTTGCATAATGAGGGGTATTAAAACATGAGTGTGCGTTTAAAAACCGAGCCGTATGCGAGGTTTTTAATAGTATCACACGAATGTTTTAATACCTAGTTATGTGCAGTTTCATACACTACTTTATCTACTCTCATACATTGGGATTGAACCTAATACTAAATAAAAGATCAAAGTTAAAGATCAAGAATAAATTTGAAAAATCCTACGAAATTCAGTACAACAAAACAAATGAATGTCGTCTGCAACCAGCACATCCCCGCACATGCGCTACAGCGGGTGCTGCTGTCCCCCGTTTAAACGTTCCAATGCAAAAGTTGATGGAAACTCGTTGGTGATATTAACTTCTTGGAATAGCCCTGTATCGTAATAGAAAAAAAAAATGTTTTATAGCATTATTTTGTTAGAGAAAAAATGTTATAATATGATTCTATTTTTAAATTTCGGTATTGTGTTCATAAGTATGTTAAACTCGTTTTGAATTTTATAATTCGAATATTACGCTATGAGAGTAGATAAACTCATTTTCACATTTATAATATTATTTATGTAGTTAGGATTAGGATGTTTTACAAGTTAGCTTCAAGTATGGTCTGGGAGCAACAATTGGACTCAGATTCCAAAAACCATGCATTGAAATGGACAAAAAATTATTATTTTTGAAGACTCACAAAAGAAACTTTTTAACTTTTTACTTACTTACATATTTTTTCTTTTCATCTTTCCAAACTACAAAATGTATGAGTAGGTATAAAGTACCTAATATTCCATTTAACCCTTGATATGCCGGAACGTAGATCTACACGAGACACAATGGTTTTTTAATTGTTTCTGTAATTACGGCATTCGAGAGGTTAAGTCTACCTTGATTTTAATTCAATACCAGAATGTATATTTTTTGGCAAATTATTATTTGCCAAAAATTGCTAATTTATTAATTAGACCTTTGAAAAAATAAAGCATAAGTGGGTTGTTATGCTTTATTTTCCTTTTATTTCTTCATGTTACTAGAAAAGTCATCAAAGTAATGTCAATGTATGTAAATGACATGGAGTGATCAGCTTATCAAGCGGCGGAGCTGGGCCTATGTAAAATAATCCATTGGCTAGGAAGTAACTTACTAACCCTGAATATTTCTAAGACCTCTTATCTGCAATTTACTTTCGCCAATACTAAACCCATGGAAATAAGTATCAAAGCACACTCCTGCAATGATTTATATGGCCACCAATGCCCATGTCTTCCAATCTCACAAAAAAAGTCTGTGAAATATCTAGGTGTACTTCTGGATGAACGACTTAGCTGGCGTCCACACATTGAATTGACCACTTCCCGTGTTAGGAAACTCGTATGGGCATTTAAGAAGCTTCGACACGTGGCTAAGTTTAAGCTACTCCGCACGGTGTACATTGCGCTGGCACAGTCAATCATAGCCTACTGTATCACGGCCTGGGGAGGCGCATGTAAAACCTTTATGATTCACCTCGAAAGAGCCCAAAGATCATTGTTAAAGGTCATGACCTTCAGACCGTACCGGTTTCCTACGAAGGATCTTTATGAAAATTGTAAAGTACTTACCGTGAGACAGGTATACCTTCTTCATCTCACAATTAATCAACACCAACTAACGCCGGTAATTCACGCCACCAAAGTAAAGAGAACTATTACTCATACTAATGTATGTAGACCAGAAAGATGTAAAACCGCTTCCGCTAGAAGACAACACTTTTACATGGCTAAATACATTTACAATAAATTAAACAATACCCATAACATAAATCCGTTCACAACGAAAGAAACTAAATTAAAAATCTCCACATGGCTTCAAACACTTGATTACCACCAGACGGAAAATCTATTACAAAATCAGTACTCATAAAATGATCTACACTCACCCATACATACACGCACACACCCCCACACACGCACACACACACGCACACACACACGCACACACACCCTTGTTTGTACAGACACCCTTACGAGGACCTTGTTAGTTTTAGAACGAACCGAGGACCCTCCAAAAAACTGGTTTAAATACGTCGTTGGCCTTTTTGAATGAGATAGAAAGAGACAGGTGAGTAAATCTATAGTGATGAGCTTATTGGAATAATGCTATCTCAACATTTTTCTGTATGAATTACGGCTATCATACCGAGGACCTGAAATACACAGCTAAATGTGACCAGCGATGCACATACGAGGACTTTGTGTAGGCCAACCGAGGACCCCTTATGTAAGCCCTGCGACGCCCTTCCGAGGACGTATTTTTACACAATATTTCTTATATCTTGTACAAAGTGCGGACGCTGTGTTAGACTTTATATTACTAAACCGAGGACAGTTTTTCGCGTAGAACTTGTACAAAGCGAGGACATGAAAATCTACCTACCTAAACCATTTTACGTGTAAGGTAACTTATTGTAGAACGTTCCGATTTATTTCTTACACACATTTTCTAAAATAAAGTACCAAGCGAGGACGAGTCTTTACGTTTGCCGGCGCTTTCTAAAAGTAACGGCTTAGTTACCATTTTATGCTGATGTTGTACCTAGGGTCGTTTCTTAATGAAGAAACTCTTCAACAGGAGAAAGAAACTATCATCACTTTTAAATTTGGCCAACGCGTTAGGTTTGCGTAGTATAACTGAGATAATAACCAGTTTGTGCCGATGCTGCAGCCAGGGTCGTTTCATCATGAGGACACTCCTCAAAAGCTGATAGTATCGTCTTCAAATTGGGCATACGCATTAGGTTTATCTAGTAACACTCAAATAACTACCAGTTTTTGCTGATGCTTCAGCCAGGGTCGTTTCCTTATGATGGAACTCCTCAAAAGCTGATAGTATCGTCTTCAAATTTGGCATACGCATTAGGTTTATCTAGTAACACTCAAATAATTACCAGTTTTTGCTAATACTGCAGCCAGGGTTGTTTCCTTATGATGGAACTCCTCAAAAGCTAATAGTATCGTCTTCAAATTTGGCATAAGCATTAGGTTTATCTAGTAACACTCAAATAATTACCAGTTTTTGCTGATGCTGCAGCCAGGGTCGTTTCCTTATGACGGAACTCCTCAAAAGTTGATAGCATCGTCTTGAAATTTAGCATACGCATTAGATTTATCTAGTAAAACTAAAATAATTACCAGTTTGTGCTGATTCTGGAGCCAGTGTCATTTCTTCATGAGGGAACTCTTCAACAGTTAATAGCATTGTCTTCAAATTTGGCATGCGCATTAGGTTTATCTAGTAACACTCAAATATTTACTGGTTTTTGCTGATGCTGTAGCCAGGGTCGTTTTCTTATGACGGAACTCCTCAAAAGCTGATAGTATCGTCTTCAAATTTGGCATACTCATTAGTTTTATTTAGTAACACTCAAATAATTACCAGTTTTTGCTGATACTGCAGCCAGGGTTGTTTCCTCATGATGGAACTCCTCAAAAGCTGATAGTATCGTCTTCAAATTTGGCATACGCATTAGGTTTATCTAGAAACACTCAAATAATTACCAGTTTTTGCTGATACTGCAGCCAGGGTCGTTTCCTTATGATGGAACTCCTCAAAAGCTGATAGTATCGTCTTCAAATTTGGCATACGAATTAGGTTTATCTAGTAACACTCAAATAATTACCAGTTTTAGCTGATGTTGCAGCCAGGGTCGTTTCCTTATGACGGAACTCCTCAAAAGCTGATAGCACCGTCTTCAAATTTGGCATACGCATTAGGTTTATCTAGAAACACTCAAATAATTACCAGTTTTTGCTGATGCTGCAGCCAGGGTCGTTTCCTTATGACGGAACTCCTCAAAAGTTGATAGCATCGTCTTGAAATTTAGCATACGCATTAGGTTTATCTAGTAAAACTAAAATAATTACCAGTTTGTGCTGATTCTGGAGCCAGTGTCATTTCTTCATGAGGGAACTCTTCAACAGTTAATAGCATTGTCTTCAAATTTGGCATGCGCATTAGGTTTATCTAGTAACACTCAAATATTTACCGGTTTTTGCTAATGCTGCAGCCAGGGTCGTTTTCTTATGACGGAACTCCTCAAAAGCTGATAGCACCGTCTTCAAATTTGGCATACGCATTAGGTTTACATAGTTTAACTAAGATAATAATCAGTTTGTACTGATGCTGCAGCCAGGGTCGTTTCCTTATGACGGAACTCCTCAAAAGTTAATAGCATCGTCTTGGAATTTAGCATACGCATTAGGTTGTAAAACTAAAATAATTACCAGTTTGTGCTGATTCTGGAGCCAGTGTCGTTTCTTCATGAGGGAACTCTTCAACAGTTCATAGCATTGTCTTCAAATTTGGCATATGCGTTAGGTTTATCTAGTAACACTAAAATAACTACCAGTTTTTGCTGATGCTGCAGCCAGGGTCGTTTCTTCATGAGGAAACTCCTCAACAGTCGATAGCATCATCTTTAAATTTAGCATACGCGTTAGGTTTATATAGTTTAACTAAAATAATAACCAGCCAAGGTCGTTCTTACATGAGGGAACTCCTTTTTTTTGGGTGGGTAATTATCAAGTAACTTCTCCCGCTCTGGGCGGAGTGGGAGGGCGTGTCAGACTCTTACTGACTAAAACCCACCCGTGTTTCTTCAGTTGCCATATTGCCAGAGGCCACGGTATCCCTTTCGGACTTCTCCGCAACCCCGGCAGGCATTGACCCTATCGAACCCCTTCAATTGTGCTGACATCTCTTGGAGGCGTGCGTGGAACACAACGCGCCGTTGTCGACCCGGGCCTGGACCTTATCGGACGGTGAGCTACCCATTGCTCACCGTCCGCAAGCCGCGCGGACTTGCGGACGGTGAGCAATGGGTGGCTACGGTGGCTGGAAATCAGCCTGCGATTCCTGACGCCCAAGTCGTCTCCTGCGGCGGTTAGACGCGTGAGGACATGACATTTGCCTCTCCCTCACGCGCTCCGCCTCCTCCTTCGCGAGCATTACTGCTTTGCAGAAGGAGGTGACGGCTTCCCATGCCCTCTCGCTCCGTACCATGGTCTGGACCAGGGCCAGACGCGAGAGATCACCGCCGCCGATCGCCTCCACGAGGACACGGCGATGCTCCGCCCAAGCCGGGCAGTGCTCCACCGTGTCTTCAGGGCGATCCACACTGGTGACACTCGGACGTTTCCTCCCACCTTATCCGGAACAGGAACCTCCCGAAACACCCGTGTGCGGTGAGAACTTGCGTCAGGCGGAAGGTGAGGACGGCGTGGCGCCTCTCTAGCCGCTCCCTAAAGAGGGGACTTACTGCCGCAATTGTGGCGTGCCCATGAGGGAACTCCACAATTGTTGATAGTATCGACTTCAAAGGCAAACGCGTTTGGTTTATATAGTAAAACTAAAATAATTATCAGTTTGTCCTGATGCTGCAGCCAAGGTCGTTTCTTCATGAGGGAACTCCTCAACAGTTGATAGTATCGTCATCAAATTTGGCATACGCGTTAGATGTATCTAGTGAAATAAAAATAATTACCTTGTTTGAATCGTTTTATAACTGTTAAGTAAGTTTTCTGCTCATGTTTATCAAAGATGTCGCTGCAACTTGATTATTATTTCAATGAGTATAGCGTTGGTAAAAGTTAGTTAAATAATTCGTTTCAATTTAGAATAAACCTACTTCTATTTCAGTAAAGTTTATGTTGTCTTCTTTATTACGTTCACTTTCTTTATTTTTTTATACTCTTTGTTTGCTTCAAATCTTGGTGCCGACATTTCACGTAGGAAGGCATTTCTACTTTAAATTCTTCATGAAGAGCACATGCATTCAGCTCCCATGACAATACAATATTTTATGGTTCAAATCATAATGTTGTGTAATCTAAGTAGGCACATACTGCAGAAGAAGCCTCCTTATTTCTTGTGCACCTAGTCGCTACTAACGATTTGTTTAAGGATTCAGTGTACCTTCAATTTTCTCTTCCATAATTGTATTTAAATGATAGCACATAATTCGTCTTGTACACACGAGGAAAACTGTCTAAGCGAGGACTAGAATACACACTGTTCGGAAAATCTAGCAAACCGAGGTCTTAAATACACATTGTTTGGAAAAGCTACCTTACCGAGGTCTTTTGTGTTAAAGTTAACACAAAAGTCCTCGGATAATACAACCAACGTGAAATGAATGTAAAGAGGCTGTGTATGAGGCGACAGTGGCGCCACCTGGTGGATACACAATGCGTGTGTAAGATTATGAAAAACCTTGATCAAACCGAGGTTCAGACCACTTTTTCTTATTAAGTATACAGAAAGGCTCAAAATCGCTTGCAGAATACGAATCTTTGGTCAAGTCAAACCGAGGACCCTCGAAAAGGTCCTCGCTTTGAAAAGGTCCTCGGTCGTGCCTTGTGTATTCATACGCACGTCCTCGGATGGTACTTAAAACAAACACACATACACGCACCCTCACACGCACACACACACACAAAGAGCATGTGTCTATCTTATAATTGTTGTAATTTTGTCTTTTATTGTATTGTTTTTATTGTTACTTTTTTTTTTTCCTTTTCTCTTTTAATTTTGCTTATTGCACATTGTTATGAAATTAACCATAAATGGGCGAAGACACTGGCTCCTGTAACACAGGTTGCTACCTAGCTCAGGAGCCAGGGCTTCAAACAAAGTTTGTAAAAGCTAGATTTGTGTCAATAAAAAATATTTTATTTATTATTTATATATAGCGGACAAACTAACCATCAATCAACCAAGCAGGAAATAGAGGGAACGTTAGGGTTGTCAGACTGTGACACTATGAAAAAAGAAATTGTCTACACTTAAAAGCCACATATTACATAATAGGTTTAGGTACCTACTTTTCTAATTTTAAATTTAGACGTGTCTTTTATTGTATTTTATTAATTAGATTAAAAGTTACAAAATATTCGGCTCACAGGACAAATGTCAAATGTGCAATGAATAGCACAGAATGTAAGTAACGTTACCAGGATATTAAAAAATAGAATAGAATTTTATATTCGTGTGCCTTCACTGGTAATTTATTTATAAACTTATATAAAACACAAGAATAAAACAAATTGCTGATGCATACTAGATTACAGTAGTATGTTATGTTACTCTAGGCTACGTAGGCTGTGCTACGCGACGCTACGCAAGCTATACTACGCGACGCTACGCCATACTACGTACGTCATTCACGCTACGCAGGCTATCCTACGCGACGCTACGCTACGTACGTCATACTACGCGACTTTAGCAGACTTGGCTACGCAAGTATTGCTATGCAGACTTTGTTACGCGATAGTACGCAGGCTGTGCTACGCGATGCTACGTAAACAACGCTACTCAACGCGAACTAAATCTACGTATACGTACGAAACGTAGTCTTACTACGTACTTAAGTACTAATAACGGTTGGTATGTGTGGTCAGTAGGATTTTGTTTTACAGTACAGTTGCGTTGCGTAGGTATGTTGCTTTCATAGACTTGGCATGCCTAATTTGTCGAAGATACTCAATTTCAATGTAAAATAAGGTAGATATAGGCTAAAAAATGAAATAAATGCTTTGAGTTTGAGTTTATGATAGGTCATAAACTCAAACTCAAAGCATTTATTTCAATTAAATCATTTACAGGCATTTTTGAATTGTCAAGTTAAATTTTGGTCTGTCAGTCAGAAAGATGAAGCTAATTGCCCATTCCAAAGCGTAGTAGGTAGGTTCCTATGGAAACTCCACGGACACTATTTGAAATCATAATATTGTTACAAAATATTGGTTACATCATTCGTGTTGAAATTATACATGTGAGAACAATGTAGAAAGACGTGCACGTTAAAAGCGTCCGTAACAATAAGATAAAAAAAACAATTAAAAAATTAAAATGTGCCGTTAAATTTAAAATAACATATACAAGGAAATTAGGAACAAAATATAATAAAGGTAGAAAATATTAAGTAAAGCAATATTTCTAACCCTCTCACTCACTGCATCATTATTTTTTAATGACTGCGGTTGTAGCACTGAATCCGGTAAGGACGAACTTAACCCTATATAGGTAAGTTATTCATCTTCATTACAATAATTACGATGCTATTGGTATTAATTCCCATGTTACAATGCGGGAGCTACTTAGTTTCTTACCAATTATTTAATAAGATTCCATAAATGTTTAGTAGAATAGCTATTATTAAATTTACGAAGGCAAGTGTGATTCAAGATTCCAGTGAACAATAATTACGAGCATATTTATGTAGGCCGCAGAATTATTTGTAATTATATTTTCCATCTAAACAAAAGCTGAAACTGAAACGTAATACGTTGAAACCGTTTCCACGCAAAGTCGTTACGTTGTCGACTAAACAAACTGAGCTAATGGCGCAAATGGCCCGCGGCTCGCGCCCAAACCCATTAAGTTCAAAACTCAATAAACATCATTGTTTCAGCGCTTAACTAGGAAAATAAGCGCGCGCGGCCGCCCGGGGCCGCTTTAGCCCGATCTTCAACTCGCCGCGACCTCTAATATTCATAAGTCAATTTCCTGCCCCATTAATACGTAACGAAGTAGCGCAAATGGCCTTATCGCTTGTGCGCGATTACTTGCCCGCCGCTCTCTTACATAATTCAACGTATTAAACGAAATTGTTTAAACCTTATTGCTCGATTACGTTTCTCCACCCCGGGCACGCCTCGTTTCCCACCGCCAATCGGCTGACGAGATTCCACTTTAGCCCCCACTTTGGGCCCGTCCCCTCCTTTCATGTGCCCGCCCGTTTCTGTCCTCCCGGGTTCAGTTGATACCGAGTTGTGATTATCGGATGTTGGGCTGGGACGAACGTGTCCACTGGCTCGCACGCACGCGCTCACCCGTGCGTACTGAACTGACACATTGTGCTAATTGACCTATTAGGACTTACTGAGGACATTTTTTTAAACGAACTTTAGAACACTCGAGTGCAGTGAAAGTGTTAACAAACTGAGATGTTAAATTGAACATTCAAATGTTTCAAGTCCAGATTTTAATAAAATAGGCCTTGCTATGACGATGCTTGCGATGGCGCGAGGATCGGAGGAGCGCCGGGACAAGGCCGAAGATGAAGCTGAAGGGGAGACCGAGGCGAACGGGGAGGTCGATGTTGTGGGGGTCGAAGAGGCCGCGCCGGTGGACCTGACGAGGAGACTGGGGCTTACGAGGCCTCCCGATTCCAGGCCGGCTATTGCATTCTCCGTGGAGAACATCCTGGACCCTACCAAGTTCACCGGCCGGTCCGAGGTGCCGCTGCGGTATGATGAGCAGTACTGGAGACCACATTATGACAGGGATGATAGTGATTCCGGTGAGTAGGTGGCTTATTGTTCTTCATTTGTTTTCTACATACTTACCTTAATGTACTTCTTCGGGGAATTCAGCCGTGATGTGGTGCTTGTTATATTGGGCGTGACGGTTCTCCCGAAAGTGAATATTTTTAAGGTTTCATGATCTGTTTAGTTTTCATTTAGTCTGGAATTAATGTTATTGGATTCTAATAAGAAAATGTTGTTGAAATTTACAACAAAGGTGAACTGAAAAGGAGTTGATTTACAGAAACTTAGCAAAATGTTTTTGTGATAAATAAACTTATTTTTCTTTCTTTCTACCAAAATAACAAAATGAAAATATTTTGTCAGATAAAATAGTTTCTGCCTAAGTTATGTATAAGTACGTGTAAATATAAAATACGTGTGGAATTTTATATATTTCAAAATAATATTAGCGAATCATTCTTCGCTTTATTTTTTTAAAGATCTCTCAGCACAAGCTTCTTTTAATAGGATAGGTCCACTTTCACTCCATTCCGTACCATTATTTAAGTACCTACAACTATTTTTAAGTTATTTTTTCTGTAGTTCAATAGTCATAACCTACATACGTGCTTGCATTTCATAAAAAAAAAAAACAAAAAAAAATTGTGTTGTATTTCCACAGCGAAAAAGGAAGTGAAAAACTGATTTAATTAAATTTTCGAAATCATTCGCAATATGCGACGCAAGCGAATCTCAATATTTTTTTACGTTAATATAAATGATTTGTTTTAAAGATTTCTAGCGAAGTTGTTTGCTCATTACTTACATCCCTGTTAACCCATATATTTAAGTACTTAGTTTTCAGCCGCAAATGATACCTACTTGCTGAAAATATCTTTAAGTAACCTATAGAATTCTCAAAACCATTTATAATTCGGATTACACAGCACTTAAAAAATATAAGATCTCTAAAAAACAAAGCGATTTTAAATTACATACCTCTTAACTGAAATGACTTCGAAACACCTAACTCAGTAGCTTAGTCTGTAGGTACCTATTTACCTATAGGGTAGCGCTCGAGGGGTTGGGCTACATTGCTCAGTTAAGCCTCAACAGGCCGTCGGCTCAGGGTTGGCTGCAATCCTACCGGGCTATAGGTACCTTGATTATTGAATGTTTATTGTTGCCTGTAAGTGGGTGAGGAAGAATTGTACCTATTCAACTTACTGGGATTTGGAAACTGTAGAAGAAAATGTAGGGAAGGCAGGCACGGGATCGGGAAGCGTTGGCTGAATGTGGTTTTTGCGTCAGCAATGTGACGTATAGATACTATAAATTGGGTATCGATTTTATGATGAATGATCTTTATTTCTGTGAGTTGACTTATAATTATAGAAATATAAAAGCTCTTATATCTATGGTTTATACAAACAATTTTACACGTCAATAATATTTTAAACAAAACACGAAGGGTTACGTACCGTATTAAGTAAGAGCATAAAACGCCGAAAAAAATACGTTTCTTTTATGACTTAATTTTTATTATTTGTTGTTATAGCGGCAATAGGAATAGACGATCTCTGAAAAATTCAACTGTCTGTCTATTACGGTTCATGAGATACAGCCCGCTGACAGACAAGCGGACGAATGGACAGCGGAGGCTTAGTACCTAATTAGTTGCATAATGTAAATTATTTTGCATTCTAGGTACTGTATAGAATCATTTTTTTCTAACTGAACAGACAGCTGTGCTGCTGGGGAGTTTGTTGCGCCACTTCTTCTTCCCAGCTAAAGCACTAGGAAGTGGTGAAGGGTGGGCGTTTTGGGGGACTGTATTATGTAATTTTGACGTTCGAAAAGTGCTGATTCTCAGCCTAGTTGAATAAATGACTTTTGAATTTAATAGGGTTCCATTTGGCAGCCTTCGGGTAGGCAACCCTAATAACTACATGAGAACGTTCTTAGTCTATCAGAAGAAACACCGAATCAAACTCAGAGGTCACAGTCTCTTTTAAAATCCAGACATAATCTTTGTCAGATCATGGAGGCTGAGGACCATGTAGATTAGTGTTTGAAATGGTCGTTTGAGGAAAGAGCCACCACACAGATGAACGGATTTATGTCTGTATGGAAGAAAACACTCTGGACCGAGCTCAAATAAATAAAGGGGCAGGAGGGGCAGGAGGATGACGATGCTGTGACTTATATTTGAAAATAGTAAAAAAAAAACTCCAAGCACAGAAATGTACAGAGACTGACTTAAACCAGCCCGTCCCATCCTTGATGTCCTCCCTCCGGTTGACGCCCTAAGCCGAGGTTCGTACCCCACAGGGGGTGCCCTTAGCGAGCGTTCACCTAGTTTTAATTAGCATAGTTGAATAACCCCTGGCTGGAGGTTTTAAGTGTAGTAACTTAAGGCATCCACAGGAAAGCTCAGTAGTCATGATCTCAGAGGTCAATAACGAGATGCCCAACCTAAAAAAAAAAAGACGGACTTAATGCCATATTAGGTTCTTAAGCTGTCTAAAACATGGCAATGAATTTTTCCACATATTGTGGAACTAGCTCAACTTACCTACTTATAAAATGTTGATTTTTCAGTGTTATCACTATCAGTTATCACAGCATACCTGAAGATTTTTGCTAGAATTTCCTAAAATATTTTGTGGTACCTACTTGTGATCGACTTTCTGTGTAATCAGATGTCAACATTTCGCACAATGGTGCCGATTCCCTTGTTCACAAACTAAACGAAATTTAAGTTCAGTGCATCTTTTTCTTTCTATTTCATTAAGAAAAGGACAGAAGATAAATTTTAGTTTAATCCTGTCAAATTAATTCTTTTTGAAATTTCATTACGTTTCTGTAATTTTTAACAACGATTGCCTAACGCTAAGGCCATTGTTACTAGATGTAATTATAGCAATAAACAAAGTGTGCTTCAGTTTTTGCAATAAAATGATTGAAGTGAGAACTACTGTTTTGTGTTGAATAAGATTTTGTTAAGACGCCGCTGCCGCCGCCGTCGCTAATGGTATCTAGTTATGGTTTTATTAAGGTATACACCGTGAAATTTGAATCACAGTTTTGCTAGAACAAACGTTGTTCAGACCATGGTCTACTACCATACTACAGCATCCAATAAAAAAAAAACATAATTGGTTTTTGAAAAAACACAAAAAAAAACAAAGTTTAAAATGTCAAGATTATCGTCACTCCCTACAACACAGACACCACGCATGGGACACAGCATTGTTTATAGGGAAATGTACCTCCTTAAACGAAATTTAGTAAGCAGTAGATAATCTTGACATTTTAAACTTTGTTTTTATTGTGTTTTTTAAAAACCAATTATGCTTTCTTATCTTGACATTTTAAACTTTGTCTTTTGTGTTTTTTTCAAAAACCAATTTAATTTTTTTTTTTTTACTGGATGCTGTAGAATGGTAGTAGACTATGGTCTGAATAACGTTTGTTCTAGCAAAACTGTGATTCAAATTTCACGGTGTATATAAGTCTTAAGGGTACACTAATCGGTCATTCTTCCATACAAACGTAGTATGGTGATACTCGTCTGTTTGACGGTGTACGTTCAAAACTAAAAATTATATCAATTTGCCTTGTCATTATCTAGCTCTGTATGGAAGCAGAATCGGGAAAAAATATTGGTTTGGAAGTTATGAGCGTCGAAACTTCCATATTTCAACACAAATTTTAACTCATCTTTGGGTGTAAATAAATAACTTATGTAGTATGAAAATGGCAAAATAAAAACAGTATAGTGATAGATAATTTATTGAAAAGTTCAAATAATTTTATTTTTAATAGATACATTCAGTAGTTTTTCCATGATATCTATATGCCCAGAGGTCTGTTCATGAAATTTTACGCGCTCATTTTCGAAATCATCGTGTATTTCACTAAATAAATAAATAAAAACTAGATAAATAAAAACTAAATAAATAAAACTAAATAAATAAATAACTTTACTAAATAGCATGCCAATTAGCCACGCCACCAAGGAGTACGAGCCGTCAAAAATTGGCCATAGAGTAACAAATAGGAACTTACTGCTGTTCCTATTTTGTCAGTGGTATCATTCAATTTATTTATTCTAAACTAGTATTCCATCTCTATAATTTTTACCGCTCATCAGTTCTGGCGCGCGGCGGGGTAATTTTGTAAGACACATAAAATGACAATTGATCGCAATGGGTTTTATTTTGACAGTTCATTCACGTTCATTGCGTTATTTACGTTGTTGAGTAGACGAATTTCTCAAACCTGTGAAGAAATGGATTAAGAATATCTTTGAAAACTGTGGAATTGTGAATGAAACTCAACGGGTGCTGTCCTGTTCCTATATCGATTATAGGTAGTACGGAGCAAGTGTATGTCGTAGAGTTCAAAGTGATGATAAAGTTGCTTGGAAATGTTGTCTTTGTCAGTAAAATATTAGGTATAACTTCTTTTTGTTATTTTGTTTTGCAGGGTTTTAGACACAAAATAAATATAATATTTTAGTGATGTCAAGGGTTTATTTATCCCTTTTATAGATACTTAAAAAGAAAGAATAACCGAGCGTAACCGTTTGTTAATTTTATTTATTTACTTTCCTTTCAAGTGATAATGGAAGTTGGAATGTCGCGTCGGGCGTGCGTCTTTTCTTTTATATAAACAATAGTTTTGATTTTTATTATTTGTTTTATGTTATTATTTCTATTGTTTTTTATTTTGTAATCCCTTAGAGGGATTTATATATGTCCGTAGGTGTGTCCGTGGCATCACAGCGGGCCCTATCAGAATACAAGCGCTGCGGTATTTTTTTTAAATATCGCGGCCTATGCAACAAAAATAAAAACGACCTGTGTTGAGGCCAAAAAGGCCCACCTTTTTGGCCTCGCACAGGTCGTTTTTATTTTTAACCGACTTCCAAAAGGAGGAGGTTCTCAATTCATCAGTATGTTTTTTTTTTTTTTTTGTATGTTTGTTACGCGATTACTCCGCCAATTATGAATAGATTTTGATGATTCTTTTTTTGTTTGGTAGATCATACTTCAGAGGTGGTCCCATATAAATTTTATTAACTTTGCTTGGGTAGTTTTTGAGTTAGCTTCAATTATACGTATTTTTTCCCTCTTAGTATGTAGATGATATGATAACTTCTTGTCACTGTTATTCACATAGCAGGGGTAGTGGTATTCGAATTTGTGTGGGGTAGGTACCACAACTAAAAAGTGAAAAATAAAAACTTTTTCCAAAAAAAAAAACAACCGACTTCAAAAAAAATAACACTACACAGTGAAAAATAACTTTAATTGCGGAAGAATTTTTTTTTTTGAAAAAGTTTTTTGTTGTTAGTTTAAAATGCTCCTTGCTTATTTTTTATTACTGTTTGTATTTCCTGTGCGTGTCCCAAAAAATATATTTTTCTTTCTTGTTAAATCAGAGTAATTAATTAATAGCTACTTAGCTTACTACGGAACAAAATACAGAATTAAGTCTCGTTAGAAAGTGTTAAATTTTTAATAGGTATACGATGAAACACAGTACATTAAATGTGCAGAATTTAATGACTAATGAATTGTGTTCCATCCATGGCGCGGCTGTTAAGTTCTTCACCGAATTCTCTTTATTCATTTTCAAACACATTTTTATGCTCTTATATTAACTTTTTATGTTCTTTTTTCCTTTACTAAATATCTAATTATTTTCTCCACTCAATTCATCATTAAAAGTTACATTCTTTAAAAGAAAAATAAAAGCAGTCACATTGAGTTTTTATTCAAACATCTTTAGAGCAAAATGAATAGTGATCGACCATAGAGAAAAAAAACTATCCAGTTTCATCACGTTTTCACGGGATTGGAGTAATCAGCGAGTAATTGAGAGTAGACTATTGCAAAATGAAGTGTTTTTGTTGGCACCTAATGTTAGGCGGCCACAATTTATTTAAAAACACTAGCACGTGTAAAAAGCGCCATCTTATTGATAGTTTTTGTCGTAAATAGTTTTATTACCTCCAGAACCTAGCGTCGGGCATTTTAACTATATGATCTGTTCCAAAAATGTCTTTTGAAAGTGTAAACAAACCCTGTTCTGGTTAAATTCTTACGCAATCTCTCACTAAAGGGAATTAGTAACACATTCATATGTATTTAGAAGGTTTCAACTTTATATCTCACGTCATTATTTCCAATAATTAATGTTTGAATATTACTTAAATAGTAAATTAAAAATCATCGACGAAAAATTATGTTATAAAATTAACCTCAATTGTCAAATGAAAAACAACTTTAGCGTGATTTAAAATTAAAATTTTGGGTTTAAGACGCAGATATGTGACCAGTGCGCCAGTGACCTTGAGTAGTTAGCTTGCGTGTTCTATACTGAGCTCACGCAACGCGTTGTACGTCCAGCCAGTAATAGGACTCGCCCATCAAGGAGCGCTGTCTCAAATTAGACGCTTTATTAATTTATCATACATAAAACAAAAGGTATTTTAAAAAAACACGTATACTAAAAGATCATTAATTCAATTATATTTAAAATGGTGAAGTTTTCAGAAAAAAATACGCTTGTTCTCAGTTTTATATCCGCGTTAGACATAACTTTACAAATTAATTTCACTATGTAATATAAACATAATCTAAAATATTCCTATATTAAGTGATTAAGAAAATGCATTAATTTAACATGTATTTTTTCCGAATCATTAACACTACTCGTTTAGACGTGATCTTCAGTATAAAATCATTAAAAATCGGTTATCGTCGTCTTAAGTATTGAAATACTCAAATCAAAGCACGCAATTTGTAAGTGACACTACAAATTGGCATCCGCAGGTATATTTTCTGATGCATTTGTTAACATTTTGTCTGATACTTTTCAAATAGACTATAGGATTACGTATTCCATAGAAATATAAAAAACAGGAGAAGTGGCATGGGGGCGTGTCTGTGTCCACGCGTAATGATCAAAGTGCTCATTGCATACGAAAATGGCCGTCTCCGCGAACTAGTGTGCTTTCGGCCGTGATCGGGACAATTTATAAGAATGCCGTGTTTTTCAGTGGTTTCTTGTAAAAACCGAAGTCAAAACAAAAACTTTGTGAATCATGGAATCACTTACCATATGTAATTACAAGTATTTTACTATATTTGTCTTTAAAATAATGAAAAACAACAAATCGTAAAATATTTCTTGCTTTTACTACGTTATTTTTGTTTCCAAATATCACAGCGACTGTACTATTTTTGCACTACATACATTGCTCGTTAACCACTACCTAAATATGTCGCTCAGTGACTCAACAAGCAATGTAAAAATCACAAAACGATACTGTGGACTGCGGATGCATCGCGCAGTACGGCCGCTGTGTCTGGCGACGAGCTAGTGATGTGGTTGTGCAGATCCACTAACGTAGGCTATCGACAACAATGTCGTTTGGCGAATGAATTTATTGCTATTATACTTTATTCTTCAATTTGTCAACTCTTTTACCCGGGTGGAAGATCGATGTGAAATAATGTGTTTTACTTATTTTGATTATTGTACAGTGTGGTAGAGAAATGCGTAACCAACGGTTGTAAAGTTAATAAAATTTTAGGTAGAGTGTTTTGGGTTTGAATTATCGCTGGTCTATTATGCCTTATACTCGTGCTATTTCCTTACTTTTTATGGTTTTGGTATTTTACTTCCGTTAAAGTCTTCAAAAGCTTCGAATGCGTTATAGTAATCGGCATGGTTCAGATGATTACAAATATGAAGAAACACATCATTTTATAACGTATATATAAGGACAAAGGTGGGCTTATGTACCCATCTCCTGATGTCGTCATGATTTGTAAGATAGTGGAAATAATCATAAAAACAGCTTGTCTCACCAATAATAAATTAACAGTTAAAACTAAAAATGTCAAACAGGAACTCATGGCAAAGGCTTTGCCTCACTTCATAGGATTAGATCTCTTTGAAAATATTAAGTTTCACCAATTTAAGCAGTCTCCGATGAATAATCACATAATATTTCAAATTAAAGCAGTCATGGAAAAATATATTAATTTAAGATTACACTATTTGACAAAAAATGCCACTCCAGTAATATCAAAGCGTCAAGTGCTGCACAAATACCTCCACTTTACAGGTCAGTGAGTAAACATCATAGCAGGGTTCAACAATATCTACTGTTTCAAATAAACTTTGACAGGTTAAACCAACGTAACTGGACTTTTATTGTTTGAATTTTTTGCTTATTATTTATTTTTATTATAATATTTTCTGGACTTATCGTTTTTATTTATTTCATTTTCAGGATACCAAATTTTTTAAAGTATAACGACGGTGAAGTATCAATATCTAATAACTACAAAAACATGGTTTTACAGGAGGAGAAAAAAACGTTTAATTTCTATAGTTTTTGACCATTTGAAGTAAACATTAGTAAGTGAAAACCGCCAAAATGTTAGTTATTAGATATTGATACTTCACCGTCGATAATATTAAATGGAAGAATCGATACCTTTCCGATTTAGTCAATCACTAGCGTATATGTAAAATAAATTGTTTCTGTACAGCACAACGATAGAAATGACGTTTTCGTGTGAGTGAGTTGTACGGTGCATGGTAAATGCACGCTGTGTTTGATGGGATAAGGTTTATAATTAATTGTGTAGTACGTTCTGATTTATGAATTGCAAGAGTGAGCGCAGCCTCGTTTCTATTTAGTTTACTGATATGCATGTGTAGTTGTGACGACTAGTGGCGAGGTAGTGGGGACAAAGTGGAGACATTGGGTTTCGATACATTTTCAACTACCGGGCATATCTCCTTCTTTCTTATATCTATGACGTATTCCGTTCATTGGCACGTGGTGTGACAAATTGCAGGGAATTAAACGCGTAAAATAATTGTACGTAATACTAAATTGGAGTAACTGAAATTGTAATTGCCTATTGGTGTAAATGTTGGGCTCCTGATGTTTAGTTGTGTTTTTTTATAGACTCACAAATGATTCGATTTGCTGACCATTTTGCTAATAGCTAATGATTCAGATTGTGATTGACTGTGTGTTACACAATTCTGCACCCGATAGAAAAAAACTGGCCTAGTGCATGTCGGACCACGCACAATGTAGGGTTCCGTAGTTGGGATGAATTTATCCCAAGAACAAACTTAACTTTGTAGTTGATAAAAAAAATCTTTCATACAGAATGTATGGGAGAACATGTTTTTACAACCGCAAATTTAAGTTGGTCGATTAGTACTCGTTAACTTGTAAAGCCTACTCAGCTGTGATAGTTTTCCTTTTAAATTCGTTATATAAGCTACTGCCTTTAATTTTTTCACATATCTAAAACCAACCATTTAACTGGTAGGGGGGGGACATTTGACTCTAACAAAAATTTGCACTTTAAAGCTTAATATTTCGCAAACGGATCTCTGAATTCAAAAATGATTGTAACACACTCACAATGTTTTTGAAAAACCTTTCCAACGATATCCCACACCAAGGGATAGAAAAAAAAAAAACATCCCCACTTTACGTGTAGGGGAGGAACCCTAAAAAAAATTTTCATAATTTTATTTTAAAGCTTTGTCGGGTCATATGTATACCCATGCCAAATTCTAGTAGGTACTAACAGTCTCGCAGCTAGACCGCGGACAGACAGACAGACAGACAGACAGACGGACATGACGAAACTATAAGGGTTCCTTGTTTACTACGGAACCATAAAAAGACGCATCTAACATTTTTTCCAGATTTGAGTTGTATATCAGGCAGATGCGCCTTTTTTTTTCTGATTCCGGCAATGTATATGTCACCGAATAATTATGAACTTCGTTAGTTTATAATCTATCGGTATTATTTCCGTTAATTATAAACTGTCGAAAAATTGTGAACTGTGACAAATCATTTATAATTTAACGCATAATTTTTCGATAGTTTATAATGTATCCATGAAAAACTGTCAAATTGTGAACTGGTATTAAACTTGCTTGCGACGTAATGCACCTTGCGCTAATATTAAATGGCCTGCCTGGCTGCGAGCAACTTGGAAGTAGCGCTCGCCGGCCGCTACCGCGGCACCGCTCGCTTCGCTCGCTCGGCTCGCGCGCGGTTGGTCACAGTTCTAACCTAACCTAACCCATTTCACCCAGTTCACAATTTTTCGACAGTTTATAATCTAACGGAAATAATTCCGACAGATTATAAACTAACGGTTCTTACAATCTTACGGTGACATATATAACTCAAATCTGGAAAAATGTTAGATGCGTCTTTTTTTTCTATCGGGGGCAGAATTAGGGTGCAGGTCATAGCTATAAACCACCAGTCAAGTTATAAATACTTAGTATAGTACTTATAATAACATTAGCGGAATTGTTTATTGCTATAAGGCTGGTTTCACAGCTGTTCGGGAGACCCGTGCGGGCCGCCCGTACGTGCTCCCGGAACGGAGACACACGTGAGGCGCTAGAACATTGTTTCACAGCGACGCGGATTGGTCCGTACGCGACCCGCTCCGGGTAGAGCCCGTACAACGTTAGTAATCGTATCGTATTAACTCCCTCGTTTCAGAGCACTACGGGCGCTACCCGTACGGGTCTCCCGTGTCCGGGCGGCCCGTGCGGGTCTCCCGGACAGCTGTGAAACCAGCCTAAGACTCTACAGTCCATATCTAATGGTGGTAAATAACGTCGTTGCCTTTGCCTTAATATCATCATTATTTCATCATTCATTAATGTACCTTATTTTAGTATGACAGATATTATGGATAGAAGAGTCTTAAATTATATTTTAGCAAGAAACAAAACCCCTTATATGTTATAAATATGAAATAAAGATTTATACTTATAATAAACTTACTTGCTGACCCGAAAGATTCTATAATTCTTATGAAAATCTTATAGAAAAGAGGTCGTAAAGTTTTTTTTCCGAATTAGAAAATTTTTCGGGAATCTTTTCTTTTAATCTGAATTAGGTTTTTATGGAAAGAAAATTTTCTTTCAGACTATAACGAACGTTTAAAAAACAAAAAAAAACAACCGACTTTCAAAAACACACTACAAAGTGAAAAATAACTTTAATTTCGGAAGTCGGTATCTTTGGTTTTGAAGTGTGTTTTTTGGAAGTCGGTTGTTTTTTTTTTGTAAAAGTTTTAATTTTTCACTTTTTAGTTGTGGTAGGTACCTACCCCATACAAATTCGAATGCTGCAAAACCTGCTATGTAAATAACAGTGACAGGAACTTATCATATCATCCACATATTATGTGGGAAAAATACGTATTATTGAAGCTAACTCAAAAACTATCCAAGCAAAGTTAATAAAATTTATATGGGACCACCTCTGAAGTACCTATCCAATTCATAATTGGCGGAGTAATCGCGTTTTTTTGTTTTTTTAATAAAAAAAGAACATACAGCCGAATTGAGAACCTCCTCCGTTTTGAAGTCGGTAAAAAAATTAGCCAAGTCGGTCCGTTCTCAAGTGAAGCGCGTACCAATGAACAGCTTTTTATTTTTATTAACCGACTTAAAAAAAAGGAGGAAGTTCTCAGTTCGTCGGACTCTTTTTTATATAGTAGATTGCAAAATGCTCTTTTGTCAATCATGTAAAAACTATATACATTATTTATCTGTGTTACTATTTAGATTCAAAGTAAACTGGGCCTGTTTACTACAAAAGGCGAAAAGTATTACGGGGCTTACATGCGACGTGCTTCCATCCAAGATGCCAAGCTATTAACTTCAAGTTTATTTTTATTTGCTTTATCTTTGACTATAAGAAAATAATCGCGATCTCTAGCATCTCTGTGTAGAGCACAATAAATATGATTCTTCTTATTGTATATTTATTTTTGTTTTTGTAAAGTGAGCATGGACATTCCGCTTAAATTTTGCCATAAATAATTAAAAAAAATACTGTGTGTGTGTTAGATGTTAACGGACTTCCGTCTATTTTAATATAAACATTATAAAACGACAACTGACCTCAAAGTAAACACAAACCAATTACAACAAGCAATATCAAGAGATATTAAATAAACTTTTTTATTGTAATCATTAAAATGTCTAATAACTTCATTAGTTAGTTCGCACCTAATTATCTTCTGTGTCACGAATGCCTATAAACTAATTACAAACAACAATACACCGGATTTAACATATCAATTTAATTTTCAATCACAACAAACGGACTTTTAAAATGAAAAAACATGACTTACACCACGTGACTCACTTAATTTAGACATCAAATGTCAAAAAAACAAATATTAAATTGCACTTCACACACTAAAAAACTTACGCTTATAGGTTTTATTGTAACGTTATAAGGTGCATAATGATGTTTATCGACGGCAAATATTGTTTGCCAAGTTCGCCGAAGTCACGTAGTTCAATCAAAAACATAATAAGTGAGAAAATTGATAAAAATGGTTGTTAAGGTGAATGTGTCTGTTTCTGGATGTTTCTCTATTATTCTTGACGAAAAAGTATTTTACTGCTAGGTCTCAGGTCACGACGCTTTATATTTGCTATTTAAATGATACAATGAAACATTTTTTTCTTGTACGAAGCTTACATTTAATATTTTGACTGTGAGACAAATTGTTTCTTTATAGTAACTTAAATAAAAGTTTGAATTCCCAAAAAAATTGTTTAGTCAGCCGATGTATTATCGTCAGGTTATTTGTGTTTCTAAAGCTTCAGTGTTTTGTAGCATTATAATAATTATCTTTGCGGTATCAATATTTATGGGTACCCATTGATTATGGAGCAGAGTTTAAAGTGACACTCTTCATTTCCAATGTACCTATACTTAATTTGAAATAAGATTAGACATTTAAATAAACCTTTTTTACAGTCCGTTCAACCGATCTATTGCGTAGGTGGCATGACAAATGACAGCTGCAGTAAACAGTTGGTATAGAACCACTTTTTTGCTTTTAATGCCATTCTTATGCCTATGGTATAGACGTCAGAATCGGTTAAACGAACTGTAAAAAAGGTTTGTTTAAATGTCTAGTCTTATTTCAAATGGAGTATAGGTATTTAAATTGTCAATTTTAAGTTGTTACAACTTGAAATAAACTACTTATTTCAAATCCTTTTACAGGTTGAATGTTTTATTTTATTTTATTTTATTATATTCGGGAAACTTACAGCTAACTTACACAGTGTTCTTAAATTATATAAAATTTTCCTTGTTTAACATTTTAGTTTTCTTACAAATTCTGTTTGTCTTATTAAAACGGCTCAAATTGAACGAGTAGTCCAACCAATCAGACATCAGAATCGATTACATTTCATCATTTGAGGAACGAAAAGTGGAATCGATTCCGAGAAAGTTACGTGGTACAAATGTCAGTCATTTGCATAACAAAAGCGTTCGGTCCGTCAACAATATAGCTATTATTGGAGCTACTGTAAGGTTGCATTCCTTACGTTTCTATAGTAGAATTACAACTTATAAAGAGTCTTTGTAAAGCCTCAAAAACCGTTTACAAACTTTATTTTTTCAAAAATGATTTCTCGTTAAAAGTGAGTGGCTGATATCCAATTGTTAAACTTGAACTTTGTTAATGGCGGTCGGGTCATTGTATTACATTTGCATGCTAATAGCCCAACGGTCTCTTTTTATTATTGCTATTGTTCCGTGTAATAAGACTGGCTATGATTTATTGTCACTGCAAACATTACACACCTCTTTGTAGATTTATTTTTTGTCTGTGATTATATTTTCCAACAAGAAGTGATTAAATTAAGAACACATTAGGATATTTTTGCGCTATTAACGAGAATTATAGGTTAATTTAGCTTCATTCGTTTCGGGTTATGGTTTATATGATTTACATTTTGTGGAATAGTAATAGGTAACCTACCTACTACTTACCTACCTATTCTTTCGTAAAAGTTCATAATATTGAAATTTTATTTTAAGTAGGTAGGTACCAAAATCTAATTCCGAGTAAGAGTCAGGTAAATACAAAAGTTGTTGCTATCAAATGCAATGTAACAGATATTTTGTATAGCAATTTAATCTACTTAGGTAAATCCTTAGTAGACTTCTACCTACCTAACAAAAATGTTCAAAAATTGCATTATTATCACTGCAAGGTAGAGGAAAAAAAGATTAAAATCGAAAAAGTAAAATTTTATTACAAAAATAAATACTTATCTCGTATTTACACATAAACGCTGCCATTGAAAAAACGCCGCAATAGAAGTAGAACGCTCGCGTTCCTCTGTACTGCGATATTCCGATATTTGTGTTCTTAGAACATTTTATATTAGGACGCATGCTATCTCACACACACCTGCGTGATACATAGACGTTAGAAATATCGGACGATAAAAACACGCCTGTGGGGTAGAGGCTCAAGTATAAAAAAAAACATGTTTGAAGTGTACACAAAAACACGTTAATAATGTTGTCGTATTTTAAACGCAAATACATTATAAAAATTATCACTGCAAGGTAGAGGAAAAAAAGATTAAAATCGAAAAAGTAAAATTTTATTACAAAAATAAATACTTATCTCGTATTTACACATAAACGCTGCCATTGAAAAAACATCTGTGATAATATTGAGTAAAAAATGTCTTCTTGAATTATACAACAACTTGAGACTGTTTTGATAACCTGTTTGCCTTCCGGGGCTAGACCTTGAGAAATGCTGCCAGGACATTCATTCACAGACAATCTAACAAAAAAAACAAATGACGAACAGTTGAGCACTAGGATATCATTGCCCGATTTCTGAGGTTCTCAGATATACAATAGAAAAAACAAAAGGAAGTAGATTCGAAAAAGTTATTTAAAAAAAATAGCTTTCGAATCTCGAATAGATAAATTCTAAAAACGAAATAAACTTTTTGGTAAATAGGATTACAAAATTGATCACTGTTCAAAGGACACGACAGTCTGACCCCCAATGGACATGTCTGGTGGGGCAATGAACGATTGCCTAGGTAGTCAAAACCAATGTTCAGTAATGATTGTTGTATTATTATAATCGTCGTATTTTATAGTTAACCGATTAATAAGTTTCAGGAGCCAGGATCTTGCGAAAACTGGTCAAAATAAGGTTTATAAACCGGGATTTTTCGTAGTTTTTTTTAAATATAACGCCATCTGTGAGCGACCACAGGTACTAAATGGTGGTATGTCTGCCTCCGTGAGGATTTTGTTGGTCTGAAATCAGATTTTGCAGTTTAAAAGTGCTCAACATTTTTTTATTTAATCACAAAGTATTCTTATTCTTTATTGAACACATAAATACACATAAAATTATATTTTTATCATATCTAATTCCGTACATTTGTCTATCTTCAATACCCATTGTATTATTTTTATTTACCTACTTGTTGGTATTGAATTGGGATTACAATAAATAAAACTATGTATTTATTGCAAAATACTTTTATTGTAGGTACATACTTAAATAAAATTATTAATAAAAAAACTCATTACGTGTGTGGTCTTCTAAAGACTAGAAAAGGTTATCTTGATGCCTTGCCCAGCCAAGATACCATACCGGTGTTGGTTATAGAGACAGTGGTGGCGGCGGTGTTGATTATCCATGTTCTACGGATGTAACAACATCCTCTTGTAAGTCCCTTGATGAGTCATGAATCAGGTGTTGAACCGCTCGAACTCAACAGGCATGACATTCATAAATTGTTGCCATATCCTGAAAATATTATTAAAATAGATTCTATTACAAATGACATGACATAACTGGCAAAATGTGCTGCACTGTAGGTTCACCTCGCCCAAATCCTTCGGGAATCGCTGGTGTGAAGTTATGTTTATATTAAGTTTTATACTGACGAACACTCCTTCCATCTTTCGTGATCGTAGTTTACATCGCTCATCTTTCGAGTTTTGAGGGATCTGTTCCGTTAATTTTGCCATTTTCTTTCAAAGACTTTACCTACTTATAGGTACTATAAACGTAGCCGGGTCACAAAATAATCGCACAGTTTGCAAGGAACGCATTTAACCAAGTTGGAACTGCAATGCAAGCAAAGCATATAAAAAAGTACTCTGTGAAGCAAAGCAAGCAGAAAATAACTGGTCAATTTAAAATAATATGTCAATGTCATGTCAAAGAAATAATAAATACTTACCTTCATTTTAAGAAGTGGGTAAAGCCTCTCTCCACAGGCGCGGTTTTATCGCGCGATAATAACGCAAGCGTTACTGTGATATCTGTTTACAGTACATTTTTAGGGTTCCGTAGCCAAATGGCAAAAAACGGAACCCTTATGGATTCGTCATGTCTGTCTGTCCGTCCGTATGTCACAGCCACTTTTTTTCTAAACTATAAGAACTATGCTGTTGAAACTTGGTAAGTAGATGTATTCTGTAAACCGCATTAAGATTTTAACACAAAAATAGAAAAAAAACAATACATTTTGGGGGTTCCCCATATTTAGAACTGAAACTCATTTTTTTTTTTCATCAAACCCATACGTGTGGGGTATCTATGGATAGGTCTTCAAAAATGACATTGAGGATTCTAATATGATTTTTTTCTAAACTGAACACTTCCAAAGTGGTAAAATGTGTGTGTGTGTGTCCCTGTAACTTCTAAAATAAAAGAATGATAAAACTAAAAAAAATATATGATTTACATTACCATGTAAACTTCCACCGAAAATTGGTTTGAACGAGATCTAGTAAGTAGTTTTTTTTTTAATACATCATAAATCGTAAACCGCAATTTTTTAGATAATGATACGGAACCCTTCGTGCGCGAGTCCGACTCCCACTTGGCCGGTTTTTTTTTTGTATTAGGACGGCCACGAAGTTACACACTGCTGCGATAATAACGCCGCAATAGAAGTAGAACGCTCGCGTTCCTCTGTACTGCGATATTCCGATATTTGTGTTCTTAGAACATTTTATATTAGGACGCATGCTATCTCACACACACCTGCGTGATACATAGACGTTAGAAATATCGGACGATAAAAACACGCCTGTGGGGTAGAGGCTCAAGTATAAAAAAAAACATGTTTGAAGTGTACACAAAAACACGTTAATAATGTTGTCGTATTTTAAACGCAAATACATTATAAAAATTACATACATTCCTTCGATCTAAAATAAACGGGTTATAGTTATTGTTCACACTCTTTAAAGGTAATTACGGGATAAAATGGAACGTCAAAAACGTTTTTAGTACTTCCCGTTAAAAATGGCGAGGCGGAAGTTATAATTAAGTACTGTTTTTTTGAGAATTATGTTACGCAACCTCTACTGAATGTATAAATCCATAATAATTTAAATCTAAATTTTTAAATCTTACTGTAAAACCATAAATCCTGAACATTATCGTTTCAGACCACGACCAAAGGGCAGAAACTGGACATGTCATTTGACCTTAAAACAGAAAGTCTTAAATAAGCAGATAATAACTATCTCATGGACGTCATTATATCCACCAATGTAAGACGTTTAAACAAAAACGGAGGCGTGTTTGATAACAACGCAGATAATTCGCTACGATAAAGGCAAAATCAATATTTAAGTAAGAATCTTCAGTTGCCTAATAATCAACTAATCACAACGATTTTAAAGTTAGCAACACTATCGCGACCGATAAGATACACATTATATAACTATAAACTTTATTTTACAGTTAATTAAATGGTTAGCCGAGCATTATCACAATTAATTAACAGGTGAGCGATGGCAATAATAAGTTTGTAAAACTCAGAATAATAAAATCAGTGTGGGCGATACGCCTAATTACTGATAACACGATGTTTCGTCATACAGTGACTGTCTTTATCACTTCACATTCTGAACACACCGAATTTACTGTCTCTAAATGGAGCGTTCAATGCCGCAGACAAACTGAGTCCAATCACTCTTCTTGTGTCCTTTGGAGAAATCACTCCATCGTCCCAAAGTCTTGCAGTACTGTAGTATGGACGTCCTTCTTTCTCAAACAGGGCTTCCAAAGGCCCTCTCACTTTCTTGTCATCCTCATCCGTCCAAGGCTTTCCGTCCCTCTGAGCCTTCTCCTTAGCTACCAAGGACAAAACTGTAGCAGCTTGAGGTCCACCCATTACTGATATTCTGGCGTTGGGCCACATGTAGAGAAAACTGGGAGAGTACGCACGACCGCACATTCCGTAGTTTCCAGCACCAAAACTGCCTCCAACCAACACTGTAACCTTAGGCCCTTTGAAACAACTGACTGCTGTCACCATCTTGGCACCATTTTTGGCTATACCTCCAGCCTCTGCGTCTTTGCCAACCATGAAACCAGTTATGTTTTGAAGGAAGAGTAGAGGAATCTTCCTTGCTGCGCAAAGTTGAATGAAATGAGATCCTTTCAAAGCTGCCTCTGAGTGCAGTACTCCATTGTTACCGATCACTCCGACAGGATGTCCATACATGGATGCAAAACCACATACCAATGTTTCCCCATAAAGTTGTTTAAACTCATGGAATCTACTTCCGTCAACTATTCTAGCGACGACTTCGCGAATGTCGAAAGGTCTTTGGATGTTCGCTCCAACGATGCCGTGAAGATCGTTAATGTCATGGACAGGGTCGTCAACTTTTGGTGCATGTATTCTTGTCCTCTGTTCGTTATTCCAATTTAAATTGGCAACGACATTTCTAGCTAAGTGTAGAGCATGCTCATCATCTTGAGCATAGTGGTCTGTTACACCAGACTGACGGCAATGCAGATCAGCGCCACCCAAATCTTCAGCGGAGACTGATTCACCTATAGCAGCCTTCACTAAAAGTGGACCAGCCAAGAAAATAGTTCCTAGATTTTTAATTATGATACTTTCGTCGGACATGCTGGGAATGTACGCGCCTCCAGCTGCACATGAGCCCATAACTACGGAGATCTGCGGTATTCCTTCCGCAGACATGTTAGCTTGATTGTAAAATGTCCTTCCGGCGTGTTCTTTGTCCGGGAATACTTCGGCCTGTACGGGTAAATGCGCGCCTCCGGAGTCCACGAGATAAATGCACGGAAGACGACACTCTTGCGCAACCGCTTGAGCCCTCAGATGCTTCTTCACTGTCATAGGGAAATAAGTGCCTCCTTTAACAGTGGCGTCATTAGCCACAATCATGCAGTCACGACCGTGAACTTTGCCAATGGCGGTGACGATGCCGGCGCTCGGCACTTGCCCTTTGTACATGTCGACGGCGGCCAGCGTGCTCAGTTCTAAAACGTCGCTTCCCTCGTCCACCAACCGGTTAATCCTGTCCCTGACGAGCAGTTTTCCTCTCGCCGTGTGCCTCTTTACGGCCTCCTCCGGACCGCCTTTGATGGCGTCACCGGTTTTCTGCCGTAGTTCGTCGACAAGCTCATCCATTCTGTCCTTATTCTCTTGGTAGTAAGGATCGGTTCTGTTCGGCTCGGTGCCGATGACGGTAGCGTGGTTGTGCCGGCATTGGTTCAACCGCCGTATCCCTCTGACTAGTTTGAGCATTTTTAACGTATATTAAGTGCAAAATGAAACACGACCGGTCGGCGAGTCGCTGTCGCGCTACTGCTGATAATGTAGTCCCGTTATCTACACGATTAACTTGTACAAAAACAAATTCCTCGCTCGCCAACCCTCCCGCGGCACGATAAAAATTCGCATTATGTATGAAATGATAATGTGTAGCCATTGTTACTCGGCAACTATTTACGTAATATTTACATGTAGTTGAGACGCTCCGGTGAGGGTTTAGTGGTATGAGGAACAGGGTGTAAAGTTCACTCATCCACCATAGAAAAGGGAGGATCCTCTGACCAGACGGGTGTTGTGTCTGGCGGGCAACTGCCCCTCGGTTGGAAGTTGAAATCTTGTATGTATGTCGATCGCTCGGTAAACTCTAACTGCGCGATGCAGGATTTGTGTGACGTCATGTCTTTGATGCGTAGTTTGTATGTGGCGGTGTAACCGCTACAAGGGTTCATTCATTCGTTCGTAGAGTCGTCGTGTTAAAATAAATGGCAGTAAATATTATTTAGAGTCGTGTGTCTCTCAGTATGAATGATTCAATGTTCACGTCATGACCTACTTGCAATGAGTTCATGTTGTGCGAAGCTAACCTTGAATGGGTGTTTCAACTTCATATTATAATTATTTTCTTTTCACATCTGTTAGTAAATATGACGACTAACGGACCTTTGACGAATTACGCTTTTAAATTCACGTCATCTTCAAGATAGTGCATTATCATTGCAATTTTCTGATAATATCCATACTAATAATGTCTTGAAATCGTGACCTTAAATTGTTTTCAATTTCAATGTACCTATCGCTTTGTTGCCCGAAGCTCTAAACAGTGCTCTTAAAGACAACAACATGCAATAATACAATGTGAAAGCTCAAATAGAGGCAAACGTAATAATGCATTATGTTTAAATACATAAGTGTTAGCGAGATCTAGTTCAACGCCTCCAGTCTTCGAATGACCAGGATATTGAATAAGTAGATAATCTATCTTCCTATTCCTATGAGCATACTTTTAGAAGGAATGAATACTAGAGCCATGCCTACGGGCTAGGTACTATTGCATTGCCAGGAAAGTGCAACAAAAGAGCCCCTTTGGACATTCAATCGTGTTCAAATATTTAAATCGTTTTAGACTTTCTCGCATAGCTCTCGTTGATGTGAGAGCAAGAGAAATGCCTGAAAAGTTCTCAACTTTAGCATACACAGAGCAGAATCTAAAACTTCTTAGATATTTCTCAGAAACACAACATACACATACCTACATATATGTGTTATTGGGTTTTCTTTATAGAATTTTTTAGTAGCAGTCCGAAGTCTGAATTTGTGCCCGGTTGATGACAATAGGCTCGCCCCTATTACATGGGACTTAAAACATAACTGGCGAAATGTGCTCTATAGGTACCTCTGCCCAACCCTTAGGAGAAACAAGGCATGATGTTAGTTATGTTACAACATACACCTTCCTGATACTTTAGTACTAGTAAATTTCAAACCTTTCTCTCAAAATTTGCAACCGACTCTCCACATTTCCTACGTCGCAAAGACTTTAAATATTCACGCCTATGATTGACAACGGTTACTCAATTATATTTCCATTCCATAATATTAAAAAAGAGGATCATTAAAACCAGAGACGGGCACCGCTCAATGATAATGGTTACTGTTAGTTCAAGCATGGCATGAATGGTGAACGGCGACCGATTTTTATATCAGAACACCTCCCCGCAAGTTCTAGGAAACTATTTTTCACCGCCAAGGAATTTGCAAAACTCAACAAGTACGACTTCTGTTGGAGCTCAAACGGCAACATCTTCTTAAGGAAAGTCACTGGAGTCAAACAAATACTTGTTAGATCAGAGCAAACCCTACGGGACTTAGAACAGCAAGTAATTCAATGACTGCTTTCTGCATACAATTCATAACTAAGTCATGTGAGACCTTAAATTCAATACTAACTTTAAATTCAACATTTCCTCATGTTAACTACCTACAAACCAAAAAAAATATTTTTTGTATAGAAACCAAAATACGCCTTCCTTACCTCACACCCACACCCCTGACACTTACCACCACTTCCGTAACATCACCCTCAACGTACTCGCACATAAAATCCAAAATAGAGCGCAACCTTATTCTACTTAGCCCAAATTCACACTCACTGCCATATTCTTCTATCAATTATTGTTTTTGCGTAATCGTTCTGTTACACGGACCTTTGGAATTTGTTAGTTTTTATTTATTTTACTGTTTTGGACGCCAATTACCACCATACTCGGACCCTTCGCTGTATACAAGCACCACTTTCTGGATTATCAACACTTTAATCAATGGCGTCAATCATTGACATTAACAACGAACTGGACAGTATTATCGTTTCATCGTCACACGCTTGTTCTCCGGATGAATGCGCTGATTATTTAAAATCCGATCTAGCACTAAACATCTTGCACCTCAACATTAGAAGCATAAATAAGAACTTCAATGAACTAAACTGTCTACTCGTGTCTATTAAAATAAAATGTGATGTTCTAATTTTAACAGAGTGTTGGCTAAAGACAAATGCGACCGTCCCAAGTATACAGGACTACACCTCATTCCAAACCAAAAACCTTATTAATCAGAATGATGGCGTGGTGATCTTTATTAAAGATACTTTGAGCTTTAGTATTACTGAGCCGTCATTTGCCGATGCTAGCTGCCTAGTCTGCACAGACCAAAACAACATTACTGTTATAGCATTATATAGACCACCATCACAAAAAAACATAGACAATTTCATGACCAGTTTAGATAACCTATTAACAGACTGTAGGCACTGTAAAACCGTCTCAGTAATAGGAGACATAAATATAAACATTGCTCCAAACAACAATGACCCCCGCTCCTGTCAATACCTTAATTTTATGGCCTCACACGGTCTGCTTCCTGCCCATGTGATCCCAACTCGGCTTAACAACTGTTTGGATCATGTTTTGCTCAAAACAAATCACACGGCAACGACGTTGGTGGTAGAAACGTCAATAACTGACCACTCCGCGGTTTTATTAAACCTAGAAATTAAAGCCCCAATACGTAACACAAACAGATGCACTCCTTGCCGCCTAAACTTAACTTCTGCTATCAGCGATATCGAAAGCTGTGATTTTTCAATTGTCTTAAACCTAAATGACCCTAATCTCGCTATGGACAAACTTTATGAAATCCTGACACCCATATTAATAAGGAACACTATATATAGAACCATTTCCTGTAAACTTAAAATGATTAAACCTTGGATAACGGTTGGTCTGCTGAGATGTATATTCAACCGCGATAACATGCACAAAAAATCTAACAAAGAACCTCAAAACGCGATTTTAAAACTAACATACTTGCGCTATCGGAATTTTTGTAACAATCTCCTCAAAAAACTTAAAACCGCGTATGAACAAAAAGCTTATTCTGATGCTAAAAATAACCCAAAAAAGATGTAGGGGGCCATCCGCAACGTACTTGACACAAATAAAAAGACCTCACCACCAACTGATCTCCTTAAAATAGACAATGATCCAATCGTGTCGGTCAACGCCGTGAATAGATTCTTTGCTGATATCGGCAGAAACTTGGCTAACAACATCCCGCAAAACTTAAGTAACGCCCAATGTACTCCTCCCCACCCAGTCTCGATGCTGAACTCAATTGTCCTACTGGAGACAGATGAGGACCAGGTCGAGGCTATCATAAAAGACCTCCGCGTGGACAGTGCCTCTGGTTGGGATGATATCCCTCCCAAATTGATAAAAGCTTCCAGTCACAAACTAGTTCCGGCCATTACGCACATTTGCAATCTTGCAATATCCACTGGCACTTTCCCTAAGACTCTTAAAAAAGCCATTGTTCATCCAATCTTTAAAACAGGTGACAGAGGCAGTGTTAATAATTATCGACCAATCTCGGTACTTCCAGCGATTTCCAAAATACTAGAAAAACTTATTCATAAAAATCTTCTCAACTTTCTGAACAAATATAAAATCATTGCTGAAAACCAGTACGGCTTCAGAAAAGGGGTATCGACGGAAGACGCTGTATTGGCTCTACTGGACTCTGTTGTCAACAAAATTGACTGTAAACACAAATGTGTCGGCATATTCTTAGACCTTTCTAAGGCCTTCGACACTGTCTCTGTCCCTATTTTACTCGGAAAATTAGAACAAATTGGAATACGCGGCACAGCTCTCAAATTGCTTAAGGATTTTCTATCGGACCGAACCCAGTGCGTTAAAATTGGCGAGTACGTCAGCAGTCAACAACTACTAGATTTCGGTGTGCCACAAGGAAGTTTGCTCAGTCCCCTCCTCTTCCAAATCTATGTCAACGATCTCTGTCTACTTAATCTCCCTTCTACTCACATCATAGCGTACGCCGATGATACTGTCTTATTGTCCAGCGGACACGACTGGGAAACGGCTAGAGTGGCCGCTGAAAGGTCTTTGTCCCAAGTTATGATGTGGTTGGGCAATAATAGCTTAACCTTGAACGTCAGTAAAACTAATTTTATAACCTTTGGTTCTAGACCCTCTACCCTTCCATCTGATCTCTCACTACAAATCAAAGCCCATGTTTGTGACGAGCGTGACAGCAATAATCCCTGTTCATGCCAGACACTGACGAGAACCTCCTCCGTTAAGTATCTCGGCCTTTATCTTGATTCCAGTCTAAGCTGGAAGACCCACATTGAATCTCTATCTGCGCGCACTAGGAAACTCATTTACGTGTTCAAAAAGTTAAGAACTTCTGCCCATAACGATATCCTAAAAATGGTATACACTGCCCTATGTGAATCAACACTAAGTTACTGTATCGTTGCGTGGGGTGGTGCTGCTAAAACAATCCTCATACCAGCTGAAAGAGCCCAACGTGCAGTAATCAAAGTCCTGTTGAGCAAACCCTTTAGGTATCCCACGCAGCAAGTTTATTCGGACTTTCAGGTACTGACAGTCCGCCAAATTTATATGCTTCGTGCGATCACGCGTACACATAAAATTACCCCTCTCAATAGATGTAAAAGCCCTACGCTCAGAAGAAGACCCAAACCCGTTTGTCCCCAAGTTTGTACAAAGACCACCTTTGCACGACGGCATAACCGTTATTTAAGCACATTACTTACAATAAACTCCACAATGCATTAAACATACATTGTTTGAACAAAATCCATTGCAAACAAAAAATTAAGGAATATCTGCGAACTCTAAATTATAACGACACAGAAGAATTACTAAAACCATAATTTAAACAAATCAGGCACCCACTCATACATTCATACCTACACTCACTCATACATATCTATACTCACATTTACACACCTACACCCACTCATACAACACACACCCGGCACATAATTAGATACTTCCTTTTCCTTGTCAATAATGAATTTAAAACCCCTTTACTTTCTTCCCCCCTTTTCTTTTATTATCTCCAAAATCAGTCTAGTTTATTTTTATTTATTTTTTACATAAGTGCACATTACTAAATTGTATGTAACTTTTATAACATCCATAATGGACGAATGGATGACCCCTGTAACACAGGTTTTTCCTAGCATAGGGGTCATCGTTCAATATTTTGTATCAAGCTATTTCCACGTGTAATTAAGTGTCAACCTGTATCTGTGTACTTTTTTATGTCAAATAAACAAAATAAAAATAAAAAATAAATAAGCAAAAAATCTCATCAGAAAACGACTACATCTTACACTCACTGGGCCATACGATTACAGTTGGTGCCTCAGATTAAAGGAGAAATAATTGCTTTTTAATATACATAGATATTGTATCATTGGGAATCTTTTGCACTAAGGTATTTTTAAGGTAGAAACCATCATTAGAAGTGCTTAGTTGCGGTATAAAACCCGGCTGGAATACTCCTTAATCTCCATGGATGTAACAGTGCACCATTGTATCTTTAAGAAGACGACGTCAGAGTAACTTTCTTTCAAAATTAAGACATCACCGGTTTACGGTGAAACTTGGTCTTTACGATCTGAAATTCCCAATGAGCATTAGCAAGCCTGATGATTAATGCTCATTACCTCTGTCTCTGTAGAGGAATGGCTACTTAGTTTCCACAAAGCATCATACTGGACACAATCGACCATAAATCTTATTGGAAAATACATTTCAAGTAATAGATTGCATTGGACTTTTGAAGATGCCAAGTCTTCATGGGAAATCACGGCAGCTTCATTGCAAATGAATGCAGCACTAAAAATAAAGATAAAACTCTTTAGTCATAGGCATTACCTGGTAGAAAGTCATCTTACTTTGTCAAGACTACAATAGGAAATTGTTAAACACTTTCCGATTTACGATGCCATGAACAATTTATGAAGTCTTCCGGCATTCGCGCTACCGCAAAAACACTATTAAAAGACAGAAAATTGCCGTGAACACCGTGATAAACCTGTAGGCGATCAATAAATGAGCGAGTACGATCGGTCATCTAATCATAGAGTAGATAAGACGGTACAGACACAAGGCTCATTCATTACATTACACACAGCGTGCTTAGAGCACGGACTAGTAAAATTCCTGGGTGCTAAGTTAGCCCCACCTATACTGCAAAACAATTCACTGACATTATTATTTATTCGGGTCATTAAGGTCGGGGTATTTTTGGTCAAGCATATCAAGCCCATTGAAGGCAATCATCAGTTGGTTAAATTGTAACATAACTTGACATTTCGCTAGGAGCTCAACTACTGTCTAGTCTCAAATGTGGAATCAAGACCACTCAACGCATGTCCAACACTAAAGTAGCCAGGGGTTACTGTGTTATCTAGGGGGTTTAATATATGTTTTTCCCATGGACTTGAGAGCTGCTAAAGGCTATCAAGTATTAACCTTTCAGATACTGCAAACAGATAAATGCCTACCCATAATTATTAGCGTATTAATCAACGTTACAAATCGAAGTTTATACCTACCTAGGATATCTAATGCAATCTAATTCAACTTAGCAATATGTCAGCAGAGATTAGCGGCAAGACGACCATTAGATCGTCACGATGGAAAGTGTCGCCATCTGGCGGCCGCGGAGGAAAGTAAAACGATTGTGTCGTTCACCTGCGCGCGCGCAAGGTAGCGATTAGATCATGGAATAGGCAGGAGCAGAATGTCCACTTGAAACAATTAACGATCGACGACGAGTGCACAAAGACATTGATATAGTTTTTTGCTAGCTCTAAATTATAATGTTTATTTGGCTATTAATAGTAAAATATGGCAGACAAAACAATAAATAATAATATTTTGTTGGCCATATTTGCTTGTCTGTCAATCTTTTTTTTTCTTGTCTTGCATTTGTTCATCTCAGGTAGGCATTCATTAGGCTTATATTTGGATCCTGAAGATATTATTTATACCTTACTTCTAAATTATTATTTAAAAATAATAATTTGGAACGTTTACATAAACAACATAAAGCACCTCATAACCGCTTCAACATTGAACTCAAAATACGATCTATTTAAAACATCTAATTCATTGAATAAAAACATATCATTAATTTTACAAAGCAAAGGAAGCTATATTTTTCTGCCTGGCAGACTAGAGGGATTTAGTGCAATTTGATGCGGGAAAGCAGTATATCATAGTGCAAATAAATCAGTTTGTCCGTTGTAGAGGTCGTCACAGCTGAGGTGTGATGACAGTTTGATGGCTTCCCGACTGACCGGGGTTGAAGCGATTTAATTTAGTTTTAGTGATTGAACAATATTCGGGATTGTACAAAAACAGTGATAAAGTCGATAAAAATATTTCAAAGCGATGGCAACCGGTCAATATAGTATTATACAACCCGAATTTCGGATAGTTTGAATCTTTGTCAGGGATTGACACGATTGACAGCTCACTTAAAAATCACAAAATTTTCAAAATTTCAAGGTCACATTTTTCAGAATAGATCGGTTGTTGTATCTGTGTCGTCTGTATAAATTATATGATTCATTGTCAACCCCATAATCTTGCGTCAGGCGTAAAATTTGCGAGCGCGGACCTTAGGACCGATTTGATAGCCGTTCTATTTAGATTAGATGGCCGATAGCCATTGATCTATTACGTACTTTGACCGGCTCTTACGCGATTTGCGCGGGCGCTGTGAATAACGGGAAGTAACCGTTTTGTGCAGTCGGATGAACTATCGCTTGAGCATCGCTAGGGTTTGATACGTCATATACTTTTAAGATATAGAAAGATGATTTTTATGATGAGTTGTCTTGATAAATATGACTATATCCGTGTAGGCAATTTAATATTTATTTGTCACAGTTTGAAAGGAACCTATTCCTTTTAAATTGTAACATTTAAATATGGCCCCTGCTCATGCACGACATTTCAGGGTCAATAAAAAAAATTAATAAATGGAAATCCCTTTCAAGAAAAAGCTAGGTAAATACCTATTTATTTCGTAAATTCCTTCTTCCAATATTCAGAGGTCGCGAAAACTCTACCAATCTCAAAAAATAAAATATTCGACATCGAACGAACTTGTTAAAATAAACTCCGATATCCACAAAAACATTTCCACCGCGGAAAAAAACTTCCTATACAAACCCGCAAACAAGGAAAAATAAGAGGAGCGAGTCTGCAAGTTGTGCAACTCACTCCCGGCGATTGGACGGCGCGCGACAGAGACAGACATACCACCCCCAATGCGCTAGAGCGAGACAGACTCAACCCTACATTGCCAACGTCCCTTTGCGCAGCAATCCGTGAAATTAGAGTCGTCTAAACGAATCTAACGATTATTTTATTATCCCTTTTACGCTAAGATTTGTTCCTTGCTCACTCAAATAAAAATAAAAGGTGAATAAGGCGTTGCGAGGGTCAAGAGGCGGACATAAATTTTGGAAGCGTTTAGGGTTAGGATTGGCTTATTTTTCGGGCCTTTAAGTCCGGGTGGACGCTTCGGAAGTCCGGAGTTCCGGCACAGATGAACGCGCCCATGTTATATTATACGGTGTCATTTATTTTGGAGATTTACTTGGCTATAAATATGCGTATGAAGAACAGGAGTATTTCGGTTAGCTATTATCTTGGGTAGTCAAGCGGTTATTAGTGTAGTAGGCGTCAAGAATTTTAATAGAAGTAGCTCCTTGTCAATTTGTTGGTTCAACACCCCTATTGCGTAACGTAAGTACTTTCATTCACTATCGTAAGCTCGACAACGTAAATCATCATCTACCTAACCTAGCCTTTTCCAAACTATGTTGGGGTCGGCTTCCAGTCTACCTACCTCCAGTCTAATACCTGTGTTTTACATGGAGCGACTGCTTATCTGACCTCCACAACCCAGTTACTGGGTAACACGATACCCCTTGATAAGACTTTTTGGGCATCTGACGACCCGTAACGACTGTCAAAGATCTACGAATGACAGTCGGGACCCGAGTAACGGAGGTGTCTCGATAGGTAATGGATGGTCATCCATCAACGCGTCGACCGCGGCAAGTGTAGCTGTTGGTTCATAATTATGAGGATTACTGTTTGGAGGTTTACCTGCAATTGCTGTTAGCAAAATACTGCTTGAATGGCTAAAATAGCAGAAGTGTTTGCGAGTATGCTCAGGATAATAAAAGTATAGTCTTTTTTAATTTTTTTGTCTGTTTCAACGCCCGAGCTCTATAAAAACGCTAGTGAGAAGTTTTTGCACAGCGTTAAACAGTAATAAAATAAAAATTACGTGAGTTAGCATTTTGTAGAGCTACGTGCAATTTGCACGAAAGTTAATTGGCCGGAGAAAAGTATTTCTGCAACTTATTTTAGTTGCTTTTTAATTATAGCAGAAATTAAGTGTTAAATGTGGGAAATTACAAATATTAACCGGTCGTTGGACGTCTTTCGGCTGAAATGATGATGATGATCTAGATGATGTGGGATTATCCAAAATAAATACTTTTACTGACTGCCTCGTTGGTCTAGTGGTCGCAAGCGCTACTGCTGAGCATGAGGTCCTGGGTTCGATTCCCGAGTCGGGCAAAGTGTTATTGGGTTTTCTATCTGAAATTTCTCGGTAGTAGCCCGGAGTCTGGATTTGTGCCCGGTTGATGGCAATAGGCTCGCCCCCTATCACATGGGACTTAAACTGGCGAAATGTGGGTGTACCTGCTACAGGGACACCTCTGCCCAACCCTTCTGGGAAACTAGGCGTGATGTTATTTAGCTATATTTGATGGACAGCAAATGCAGGAGACAGGTATCCTCTACTGTTAATAACAAGAAACTATGTCGAGAATTTCCAATCCTTATGATACCGGGAAATTCCCATTTGACAATTCACTGTATCGATATCTACATTAATATACCATTGCCCCCTAATTAGGGTTCCGTACCAAAATGGTAAAAAGGAACCCTTATGGTGACTCAGTCTGTCTGTCCGTCTGTCTGTTACAGCTGGATATCTCAAGAACTACTAACACTATCAACTTGAAATTTGGAATAGTTTTAGATGACGTTTGCCCAGCTATTTTGCAAATAAGAAAAAAAAATGCATGTAATTTTTTTGCAACAGGGACTGAACTATGTCTGTCTTAAAAATTCGAAGTGGGGCTACTAGGGCATGTGGGGTATCATATGAAAGAGGGCTCTTTGCACATTCTCAGACATGTTTTTTTTAGGCGGTATAGTTTTGACTTGTGAAGAAAAATGTAAAAAAAAATACCGTTCCCCCACTTTATCTCCGAAGTTTGCATAGAGAAAAATCAGAAATTATTCTGTGAGAAGTTTATGTAAAGAATAGGTACAGGAAAAATAAAACGATGTCTCTAAATAGCACACTTTTTCAAAAATCATCAATAAAAATTACATTAGTTCCACTATCGGTCAAGAGATGGCGCTGACCTAAAACTGCAATATTCTACACGGGCAGTGTGCAGTATTAAAATTCTCTGACGAATAAAGGCCTCGCCGAAGAAAATTTAAAATGGTACGAAACCCTCGGTGCACGAGTCCGACTCGCTCTTGACCGGTTTTTTTATTTAAGTTCCGATTCTGAATTCACAACAGTCACGTTTATTTCGCCAAATTCGTTTAATTCGTGAAAAGCATTAAATTAACGATTGATTAATGCTCATTGTCTTGTCACAGCATTTTCGAAATTCTATCAGCCATAATTAGAAATAACAGAACCTACATCCATTAAATAAATCTTTCAAAAACCATAGAATTTTACAAAAATCAATTACTTTTCCGTGCGGAAACATTGAAAATTATTACAGCAGCCATGTTTCCGGTGTAACCGGAAGTGTCGCGAGTGTTAACGAGGGGCTCAATGTTGGCAGCACTGTTCCGTTGACTTTTTAATTACGGCACTGGAATTACGTGAGAATGCTTGGAGCTTGTTGTGAATTTAAAATAAGGGGTTGTTTTATTATTTTAGCGGTGATGATTATGAACTGTTCAAGTGACTTTTAACCGTGTAATCTAATATGTAGTCAATCGATTCGATTATAAATATATTTCTTTACACAGTTATAAAAAAATTAACTAAAAGTTGTTGTCTCAGCAAAAGTTCTGATTTACTGGTAATTTGTTTTCTACGTACATCAATACATTACGTATTATAATGAAAATCGTTTTTCGGAAGGTTTATATGTGTAATTCATTCATATTAAACTTACGTATAATAAAGAAATCTCTTTGTTTTTCAAGTCGTAAAATCCGCGCGAAGCCATTACGAGTCGGTAGTGTAATATATTTAATAAGCATTATATTATTATTTAGCCTATTATGTTCCCACTGCTGGGACACAGGCCTCCTTTCTGTGATGCTGTTACCGTTGCTGTGACTGTCCATCATCGCGATAATCAACGGCGTTTCCCGTTTGTGTGGCCATAGCATGAGAGCCAGTGCGCAATCCACCACGCGGGCCCAGTGCGGATTGGTAGACGTCACATCGCTGTCCCCGGCGACTAATCGTAATCGTAAAAACCTAATTTTACAGGAAAAATAAAAAACTGTTTTTGTGAATATCTTATTAACTAATTAATATATACATAGCGGAATTGTTCAAATACCAAAAGAAAAGTATTTTTTTAACATTCATTACAAGACACCTTAAATCTCGTAACTTCTGAAATAACCTTAGGAAATGAATGAAAAAAATTGACAGAGTGTAATCGGACCCCTAAATATCGAATATGCAATAAAGTTAAAACTATCGTAATAGCACATTACCATTTTATTCGCCGGGGACAGTGACATGTCTTCTTTGTATCTATAATGTCCTAGGACCTACATACAATAAAGATTATTCTAATCTGTGTTGGTTAAAGTATGTAAGTGCTATGTGATCTTTTGGAAAGACCTGGGTAGCTGTAGGCTATATTGCTTTCCTAGTGGAGAGACAACTCGCTCCACGAGGATGAATGTGGTAAGTAGATGGTAGATCCACTAACGACAGATGTCCTCCGTCATCTGTAGATAGGTTACATTATTATTTTAGTCTGGTGGAACAATCAGTATCCAAATCCTAGGCACATACCTATCTACAATCGAATGTGTAATTTGAAGACTCTGTTTGCTAAATAAGTTACACTTAAATGCACCGTGTCTTAGAGCTTTTTAAATGGCTTCTTCATAAACTTTTATTGTTCTTTGTGGTAAAAACGTAATTCCTCACATTCTTTTTTTGTAAATAGTTCAGTAGGTAGCTGATTTCACGCCATAATATTAAGTTCTAGGTCAGTGGCTCCCAAAGTTGACTGGACCGCAACCCCCTAACAAAAACTTCCAAATTCGGGACTCACGTCTTGGCTGTCATGGTGAAAAAAATACTTACCTGAACGAAGGATTCTCCAAATAAAAAAAAAAAGTTCATTAAATACAAGGAGTGCTATTTCAATGAGAAGAATGTATTTGTTTCTTATTTTTTGTCATTGTTTTGCATCAATTTTAATTATAGTTACTTTTAATTGCAATGAGTTTTATACGTCCAATTTATTTTGGTATTTAGTTTTAATATTAATCATAACTAAAAATAAATTTTTCAAGGCCCACCCAATACTCGCTTGCGAAGTCGCGACTCATAGTTTGAGAACCACTGTTCTAGGTTATTTGAAAAATCAAAAGTAGTTTAGATACCCTTTGATGAGATCTAAAGCATCACTGGATTGTTTTCAATAGAACATAATTTTCTTGTTAACTAAGTTTGTTGATGTCTTCTTCTTGAACTTTTTATTTTATTTTCATATACCTAGAGATACTTAGGTATATTTTTATAATTTTAAGTGTTAAAAGCGTTTATTCTAAAAGTTGGCAACGTTGCAAATAGCTGTCAAATATTTACCTGTTTTGATTAATTTGGCAATATTACTGTATGGAAATAAGAAATATAGAGTGAACTAGAATATTAATAATGAATTGCAAAACACTGAATTTGATGTTGTAACTGATGTAGATGTAAAAAAGGCATTTGGAAAGTTTCCAAATACTTTTTTTACATCTTAGACTAAATATTCTGTGTTACGATATTAATTATTGCATTTCATAATCAACATTTTAGTTCACTGCCTCGTCGGTTTAGTGGTCGCAAGCGCTACTGCTGAGTATGAGGTCCTGGGTTCGATTCCCAGGTTGGGCAAAGTGTTATTGGGTTTTTTCATCTGGAATTTCTCAGTAGCAGCCCAGAGTCTGGATCTGTGCCCGGTTGATGGCAATAGGCTCGCCCCCTATTACATGGGACTTAAACATAACTGGCGAAATGTGGGTGTACTATAGGTACACCTCTGCCTAAACCTTCGGGGAAACAAGGCGTGATGTTATGTTTATGTATTTTAGTTCACTAATATAGCCATATTTCATAATATTTCCATACAGTAATATTGCCAAATGAATCAAAACAGCGAAATATTTGACATCTATTTGCGACGTTCCCACTTTCAGAATGCACGCTCTCAAATGTAATCCAATCTACATATACAATTTATTGTTGTTGGGCTTCGGGGGTCCAAATATTATAAATTTAAACAATACAATGCTTACTATAGTACTTATTCTGTAGTCAAAATTTTAAAAGTACAAGGGTTGCATCTGTTTAGTGAGCTATTTTCTTTCAAATTTTATATCCCGTCTCAGTTCATGGAGTAACCCACTCAAATCTGCACTATGCTAAACTCCATTTAGAATCCGTTTAAAATCCTCGTGAGACGTTCTAAGTAGAAGCTAGTTAACTACAAATGTAACATGTTACCAACATAACTGTGAACACGGCACACATTACAGACGCAGCCGACCAAGATCCTTCCTAAATTACACATCTCCATTTTCTTCATTTAACAAATTGATGGGCTTTGTTTGAAGACCCACATCAACCGAAAAACGATCTTAGAACTCACAGAGGTAAGTTCAAAATCCTCTGATTTAAATCCACCTCACTGTTGACGCTTACGCCCAAGAGATAAGACTGGGTTGGGTTAATGGGGATCCGTTATGGGATTTTTAACCTTAGTAAACAGGTATTAAGGATGATAATGCGTTGGGTTGTGGGTGGTAGGGGTGTACGAGTGGGGTGGTTGCGGTCCAAGTTTGTAATTAATAAACCCTCTCGATTACAAGTGCCTTTCCTCGGCGGGATTTGGGGGGTTTGGGGGAATATGGCACCCTTGTTCGTACCCACGTTAGAGTGGGTAACGATTGATATTGTTACATCGAGAAATAATGATTATTTAATAAGGGGTTTTTCCAATTTTCCTTGGCCTTTATGATTAGGGGAAACTACCATATTTTTCCTCTGTAGTAAGAAACTATGACCTCTTGTAGCAGCCAGAACTCAAATCATGCTGATATTTTCAGTACGTCAAAAGCAGGCAGTGAACCTAGAATTACTTAGACCTATCTGAGGGGCAATTCCCGTATTTTTAAGAACGTTCGAATTTTATTCTCATTTTTTTTTATATATATATACAATCAATTTACCAACATTTTTGACAAGTTTGACAGTTTGCGACTTGAATTTGAACGTTTTCTTGTACGAGAATATTGGCCTTCAGCAATGCTATTTCTGTAAAAATCTCACCGTGAACGCTTAGGTGAAGTGAGCTTGAAAGTGAGCTGTCAACAGTGTCAATCCCTAGTATTTGGTGGAATGACAGCTCACTTCAATCTCACTTCACCTTAGCGTTCACGGTGAGATTTTTACAGAACAGCACTGCTGGTCACTACTACTACTTAGCAGAGGCGGCGTAAGGCGTGGGCGACGTGGACCACCGCCTACGGCCTCGCGGTCCGAGGGGCCTCGCACCTTGTAGGTTTATGCATTATATAAAAGCCATGAACGCGCTGAAAAAAATTTACTGGTCCTAAAACGATAAATATATTGACATGAGCCCTCCAGGAGGGTTTCCGGCACTGAACGTGTTAAAGCTTAATATTACGCAAACGGATCCCTGAATAGAAAAATGGTTTTCACATAGCCGCAATACTTTTGAATGGCCTATCTTATAACTCGACCTATATACATACATACCTAAAAATTTGACAACTGTTCAACTGCATTTTTTTTCGTCTTGCGGCACCAGAGGGCCTCGCGAAATGTACCTCGCCCACATCAAATTTTAATCTTGCCCCGCCACTGCTACTTAGGGCGGATTTTGCCAACGAAACTGAACGCGATCAGCACATCTAAACCAGTTTCAAGAGCTTGTCAGTGTCATCGCTGTTGTGGAATATTAACACTGACAGCTCTTGAACGCAGTTTCGATGTGCTGATCGCGTTCAGTTTACTTAGTAGTGGTAAAACTTCTGGACCAACTTCAAAAAGACATCAGTTATTGCGTAGGTACACAAAAAAGACGGCAAAGAAAAAACTACTGGATTCTTACGGATAATGACATCAATACTTGCTGCAAGCAAACAGTAGGACTTATTTTTACTTAACTGCGTGACAGTAAAGACTGGGTTGTTTTTGGGGAGGTACAAAATCTGCAAAATGCGAGTTTCAAACAATGGTGCCAATTCCCTTGTTCACAAACTAAACTAAATTTAAGTTCAGTGCATCTTTTTCTTTCTATTTCATTAAGAAAAGGACAGAAGATACATTTTAGTTTAGTCCTGTCAAATTAATCAGCGCCTGTCACTACTCCATACAAGTTTAGACGTGATTAAAAACTTGCTTACTAATAACGTCAATTTACGTCAAGCGCTGATTAATTTGACAGGACTAAACAAAAATTTATCTTCTGTCCTTTTCTTAATTAAATAGAAAGAAAAAAATGCACTGAACTTAAATTTAGTTTAGTTTGTGAACAAGGGAATCGGCACCATTATCTAGTGTATTCTTTGGTCTGTTTTCTACTGTAGTGCGCAATGTAAAGCACGCAAAACACTGTGTTTGCAATGCGACGTGATCGTGGGAGTATTTAAAGTTAAGTTAAAGATGCAACAGAACACAGACTGTACTGGACTGGATGATTACCAACAGACTGGATTGCCCTTATATCCGGCAATGCTGCAGCAGACATACAGGGTGGCAGGGACATCGACGCGAAAACTGAAACCATGGATTCAGTGCATGATTCTGAACCCACCTGCGTTGAAATTTTTAGTCGGTTAGTTATAAAAAATCAGCTGTTCCATACATTTTGACCGCGTAGGTATTGCACTTTTAATATGTGTTTATTTTTTATATTATTTAATTTAATTTGATTTATTTAGTTTTCATTTCTTTAATTGATTTCTTTTTTTGTTTCGATTCAACATAATTTATTTTCATTTTATTGCATTTTATTTTATTGATCTTATTTATTAATTTGTGTTTGGCTATGGGTGTTATTTTTTACCTGAAATAAATGAATTTATTATTTTGTTATAACATTTAAAACCTGTTTTCGTAAATAAACGTCAAAAAAAGTTGGAACTTTGACCTTAAATATCTCCGTAACCAGAAGGTTCCCAGGTATGGTCCAGTACAAAAAAAATATCATAATATCGGGAAGAGTGACTCTCGGCTTAGTTAAGGGGGTATATTTACACCCGTTTATACTTATCATCGAGACACAAAACTTCTCGTGCTTCAGTATTTTTCTACTCGAAACGCTTTCGAACTTAAGAGAGATAATAGAACTGAACAGACTAATATGTCATCAGTTCATCACTGATGTATATTATTTTACTTTTCAGTATCTATTCCATTATTAGAAGAGCTTGTCTAAGTAATAACAGCCGCACGGATCAATCCATCAGGTTAAGCTACGCTTGCCGGGGTTGGTCCGTAGATGGGTGACCATCTTTACAACCGAGACTACTCCGTGCCTCGGAAAGCACGTTAAGCCGTTGGTCCCGGCTGTCATTCGTGGATCTTTGACAGTCGTTACGGGTCGCCAGAAGCCCAAAATTCCGACAACCAGTCTTACCAAGGGGTATCGTATTACTCAGTTACTGGGTTGTGGAGGTCAGATAGGCAGTCGCACCATGTAAAATACTGGTATTCAGCTGCATCCGGTTAGACTGGAAGCCGACCCCAACATAGTTGGGAAAAGGCTAGGTAGATTGAGTATCTATCGCATTATTGTTACTAACTTATTAAATCACTGCCTCGAACGGGCGATACACGAAATACACAAGATTCTAATCTTCAAAGGGGATATCCATAAGTGTTCCTAATTTCCTATAGAGGCAAATAAAACGATCGCCTCAATGTCGGGGGACGAAACTTAACGTCTTATAGAGGACAATTACAATCTTGGGAGAGGGATACCCTCTTAAATAGTGTCGGTACAGAGATTAAGACATTATTTCTAAACATTAACAGCGTCGTCCTCAGAGAATAAAATGATAACTGCCATTAAGTATCTTATTTTTAGTGTTATGTAATTTTGGGATCTGTGGGTGCTAATACGTCTGCTCAATTTTTTTCGTAATTTTTATAAAGCTAATTACGAAGTTACAAAATATTACAATAGTGTTCAAAGATTTAACAGGCCTTACGAGAATAAAGTAACAAGGCGTGATGTTATGTGTGTATAATATTTTCAAAATGTATTTATTCCCGATTGTTAGTATGACAAACAGTCATAGAATTATGTTCTCGTGTCAAAAAATAACTTTTTTTCAAAGCTGACAATCATTTCTCTACATCTATTATTTATGGAGCATTCGACGAAAACATATTTTTTATTTTTCCTGAAAAGTTGCGTTTTTATAGTTATTATTTTATTCTCCGGCTAATAAATACGGCCAGTTAATAGGCTCGCCCCCTATTACATGGGACTTAAACATAACTGGCGAAATGTGGGTGTACCTGCTACAGGGACACCTCTGCCCAACCCTTCGGGAAAACAAGGCGTGATGTTATGTTATGTTTTTTTATTCTCCGGATATTTACCAGAGATATTTTACAGAAAGCATTTCCTATTAGTTAAAATTTACTTTTTACTTACCACATCGGGTAGCTCTTGGCGTGCATCTCACCTAATGGTAAGTGATGATCAGGACGAATGTGGAGGCGAGCTTCATCCGAAATCCTCATAGATTAGATAAGATGGTGGTAATAGCTAGCCAGCCGGACTTAGAACACGCCCTACCACCAACCAAAAACAACAATGTTACAGGACTTATATACTATAAATCATGGATAATACATGGGTGTGAGCTTTTTAGAAAAACGTTTATGAGGTGAAGCAATCGTAGCAGAGAAACAAAGCGGTGAAGCGTTTTTCAAACTCAAACTCAAAGCATTTATTTCAATGAAACCATTTTCAGGCACTTTTGAATTATCAAGGAATCGGTCAGTCAGACATATGAAGCTAGTTGCCCCTTCCAAAGCGTAGTAGGTAGATACCTATGGAGAAGAACGGGCAAGAAACTCCACGGACACTCTTTTAAATAAATAAAAAAGTGGTGGCACTCCGGGAGTGCTGACAGAAGTGAAAACAAAGAGCACAATCGCGTTTGCAACAATGAGGTGTCGTCATGGTGTCGCGAAATCAATGGTTTAGTCCCATCTCAAAAATGCCCAACGCGCCTAAAGAAGTTTTCACTTTAAAATTGTTACAAAATATTGGTTTCTCAAGGTCGTGTGGTAGGCAAAAGCTACAAAAAGCTAAAGCTTCTACAAAGTGCCGCTACAATGGCGACATTAACACATGGTTATGGCTAGTGGCCAGTAATCATAAAAATTATAATAAAATAAAATAATTTTCAAACAAACTAAATAATGAAGCTCTCTCTCCTTTTTTTTTTTTTTGGGTGGGAAATTATCAAATAACTTCTCCCGCTCTGGGTGGAGCGGGAAGGCGTGTCAGACTCTTACTGACTAAAACCCACCCGTGTTCCTTCCTATGCCATATTGCCGGGGGCCACGATTTCCCCATCAGTTTTCTTCGAACCCCCGGCAGGCATTGGCCCTAGCGGACCCCGTCAATTCTGCTGACATCTCTTTGAGGCGCGCGTGGAACACAACGCGCCGTCGACCCGGGCTTGGTCCTTATCGGACGGCGAGCTACCCATTGCTCACCGTCCGCAAGCCCGCGCCTACGGTGGCCGGAAATCTTCCTGCGATTCCCGACGCCCAGGGCGTCTCCTGCTGCGGCGGTTAGGGGCGCGAGGGCGCGAAATTTGCCTCTCCCTCACGCGCTCCGTCTCCTCCTTCGCAAGCATTACTGCTTCGCAGAAAGAGGTGACGGCCTCCCATTTCCTCTCGCTCCGTAGCATGGCTCTCTTTCCTTTCCTGCAATTCACCTACTCTTTGCACGTTATTCGTTTTAATTTCACTGATGCGATGTTATGATCCGTGACCCCGCCAAATGACCTCTGCGCTTCAGTTTTTTAAGTACAGGATGCTCTAAGATGCTATTTTAGAAAATTGAAATTAAATCAATAAATAATAACGTTTAATGAAATTAAAATATTTTAATAATACGAAAACGCGAAACCGCATACTTACGTGTGTTAAATTAATGTCACAATTAAAGCGGCACGCTATATACGGGTGATTCTACCTGTCATACTATACAACTTTCGCTATAAAACACTTAGTACATACGTCGTGTCGGGTGTGCGTCGATTTATTTTTTATTTTTTGTACAATTGTTTTGATTTTTTTATATTAATATTGTCATTGTTTTATGTTGTAATCCCCTAGTGAGATTTATATGTCCGTAGGTATGTCCGTGGCATCACAGCGGGCCCTATCAGAATACCAGCGCTGCGGTATCTATTTATTTTTAAATATCGCAGCATCATGCTGAGCCTTTTTGGCGTCGCACAGGTCGTTATTAATTTGGTTTGTTAGTTTAAAATGCTCCTTTTTTATATTTGTTATTTTTTTATTACTGTTTTATATTTCCTGTGTGTGTCCCAAATAAAATATTTTTCTTTCTTTCTTTCTAGTATAACAATATTGACATACATAATAATATACATATATATTGTACACCCCATGGGTATGTTACAGTGATACAATAATATTAACTGTAAGAACTGTCTTTTCACCTGTGACAAACAATGAATAAATGAATATGAATATATAATATGCGAAAAAAAATAATTGTGCAATAAACACTTTTAATGAGGCGTTGGTAACGGTAACAGTGCCGCGAGTTCAATTGTTTTATCCCATCTCAAAAATGCCCAACGCGCCTAAAGAAGTTTTCACTTCAAAAACTTTCATGCATGAATCGAAATAGTCTGTCTACTGTGGTATATGAATTTGTTTTTTTTTTTCTCGAATAGGATATGAGTTTCATGGTGAAAGTTGTTTAGTATGACGCGTGGAATCACCCATACTTGCATGCTCTTTATTTCTAACGTCCAACGCTATCGGATGTATAGCGTATACGCACCGGTTGTAAATTCTATGCACCTCGCCTTAATGAAGGATATCACCAATATAAGTACAAATGCATGCCCTAGTCCCATTTGGCATAGGCCCTAGATTTAACATTATCTAAAAAAAAACAATCACACCGCCCTAGACCGTGCACCAACATTTCAACACCTTACACACAAACAGCGTGTTTAGCTACAATATGACGTCACATACGTGTCGCCGTCACCCCAGTTGCGGCAGAACGCAAAGCCATGGGCTTTACGCCGTGCCCCGAACACGCTTGTAAATCCACTCGCAGTTACATGACGTGTTTACATGTTGCGTGTTGGGGAAACGTGTGACAGATTTAGTTTTAAAAATAAAGCAGAGCGTGGAAAAAATCCGCAATAGTATCTAAATAATACTTTCCCCTTGTAATTTTACACTGTGTAAAAATGGCAGGACATAATAAGTGTTAGGAACTCAGTATACACTGCGAGACACAAAGTCAGGAAACACGCTTCTAAATCCCACTCATATCTATCACGTCGTGTTTACACGTTTCTTGTCAAGACTTTGCAAAGAATATTTTTTTGTGATTTATAGCTACGTGTAAAGTTTGCGTTTGTCGTCGTGCAATACAATCTTCAATTTATAATTTACAGAATTTTGTACAAGGAAGTCAGTGTTTTTTGATCATCCCGTACAGTCTTCGGAACATCAGTAGTACACTGCGAGAATCGCCTTTAAGGTTGGGTTTCCTAAGAAAGAGATGCCGTCATGTAACGGCCGCAAAACGACGGTTGTCATATGAAAACCTGTAATTTTCACTGGCATTTTGACATTGTCAAAAAACGCTGTCTGTATAAACAGCTGTCATAAGATATGCAAGCTTTAGTAGATACTACTAAGTACATAAAAGCGCTGTAAGCGCAAGCGCTGTTTATGCACGTACGGTGATGCCTGCGGATTAATTTGTATGTTATTTAATCATATTTATTCTTATAATTCGTTGTAAAGTTGTCTTTCATGCTAAGCACTGTTTATTTTAATTTATTTTGTTACCTACCTATTTAATAGACAAATCACTGAACCTGACTTGATTTATTATTTACACGCACGTATTTACATAATTTAAAAACTATCAGACTTAAAATAATAATATGTACAAGTATATAAAAAAGGGGGGGGGGGAAATAATCATAGGGCATCAAAAAATTCGTCCGTATCGCTGTCAATAGGAAAAGTGCCCAAAAGGCTGGCAGCATTGCCACGTTGAATGGCAATGCTGATTCTTTGACCAAAGAATAGGCCAGCTCTCTGGTCACGTGAAGAGTCGACCAGCCGCTTGGCGATGTCTTGAAAAACCTGACTTGATTTCCATACTTCTTTTTTCGGGTGACCACTGAAAATCAGCTCTGTGCTGTGGGTCTCCCATAATACAGCATCATGCTGAGTGGAAGCCTTCTTGTCACAATCATGTCGTGCAGCTGGGCACTAATTTCTGTTTTATGCTCGTGATTTATTATGTACTTTTTGTTGTTTTCTGATTACTCTTGTCTTTTATTGTGTGTACGTGTGTTTCTGAGACAAATAAACCTATTTTTCTTTCTGTCAATGTTAAATTGACCACTGATGTGTTAACTGTACTAGGCAAGGTACTTATTATTATTTTTTTTGGGTGGGAAATTATCAAATAACTTCTCCCGCTCTGGGCGGAGCGGGAGGGCGTGTCAGACTCTTACTGACTAAAACCCACCCGTGTTCCTTCGGTTGCCCTGTTGCCGGGGGCCACGATTTCCCTATCGGTTTTCTTCGAACCCCCGGCAGGCATTAGCCCTAGCGGACCCCGTCAATTCTGCTGACATCTCTTTGAGGCGCGCGTGGAACACAACGCGCCGTCGACCCGGGCTTGGTCCTTACCGGACGGCGAGCTACCCATTGCTCACCGTCCGCAAGCCCGCGCCTACGGTGGCCGGAAATCGGCTCGCGATTCCCGCCCCGGGCATCTCCTCCTGCGGCGGTTAGGGGCGTGAGGGCGTGAAATTTGCCTCTCCCTCACGCGTTCCGCCTCCTCCTTCGCGAGCATTACCGCTTCGCAGAAGGAGGTGACGGCCTGCCATTTCCTCTCGCTCCGTACCATGGCCTGAACCAGGGCCGGACGCGAGAGATCACCGCCGCCGATCGCCTCTACGAGGACACGGCGTTGCTCCGCCCAAGCCGGGCAGACCTCCACCGTATGCTCCACCGTATCCTCCGGGCGATCCACACAATGGTGACACCCGGGTGTTTCCTCCCGCCTTCTCCTGAACAGGAACCTCCCGAAGCAGCCGTGTCCAGTGAGGACTTGCGAATTGATCAGGAAACATGGTTGCTTTGAGAATTATTATAACCTGCCTTCTCAAAGCAACCATGTTTCCTGATCAATTTATAGACGCATCCGAACACCCACTACTCACACCTCGTAAATCAGTAGCCATTTTAAAAACGGCCATTGATTTAATTAAGTCGTAGCTGTCTATTAGTGCCGCGGTACTTTTTGTGCCGGCAGTCAATTAACAAGGTATGCGCAGGCGCAGCCAAATAGTCAACTAGTCATGGACAGACAAATGAGCTCCTTAACTATGCGCTTTATTTGTTCAGGAATTGTTAGGGCGGTGGGATAGTGGGAGATGTCAGCGATGGTAAGCGATGGTTGTGAGGTATCAATAATTTCATGAATTTTAACCGTCTCTAAAAAGGAGGAGGTTCTATGGTCGTCTGTATGTTTTTTTTTTAATGTATATGTATGTGTAAAAAACTAAAATTCTAAACCAAAGCCACCGACTTCCGAAGTTAAAGTTATTTTTCATTATGTAGTGTTTTTTTTGGAAGTCGATTGTTTTTTTTCAATAGTAACACGAGGTAGAGTTTCAACAGCTATTACTTTTCTTTTTACAGAGAACTCTGACTCTGAAATGTGTCTTCAAATTAGCGAGTGTGTTAGGAAACAGAATTGTTTCATGTCTGTATACTCGCTTAGCTAGGTCATCAAAACCTAGCACACGGTTAACTTGTAGAGTCGTTAAAAACCATACTTACCTATCTGCAAAAACATAATAATGTTGTCAAAAAAATGGGTCATCTAGCCAAGTAAGTGTGAACAAATCCTATGGAATCAGTACATGATTCTCAGCGTTTCCCAGTGTTGAAATTTGTCGGTACATTTTGCCCGTGTAGGTATGGTACTTTTCTAGGAAACTGCAGTTTTTTTTTTACCGACTAATAATGTCTACGCTAATAATGCTAACGCACCTTGTATTTACTTTATTATCTTTGTGAACGTTAATCAAATCCATTAATTTAATCCTGGAAGTACTTAAAACATTAACCTCTTAATTAAAACCGGCTGCCATAATTTAAATCATTTACCTATCTTGTGCTACCACCCTTACAATACGTATTTAATCCGAACATCGCGCGTCGCTTGTGCTCCAATAATATATCCGTCGTCGCGACATCTGCTCCTTATTTTATCGCGCTAATTCGTGCTGCGTGTCGTGGATCACCTGCCTTAACAAAAACATCTTTAACGACTTCTCTATACATTGCAATTTACACTTTAAGGTTAAAGTTTTATTGATCATTATTGTTTGAAATAGTGTGGTGGTTACGGCTTGTGTGATTAGAAGGTTTTTGAAGTATATTTTCCAATAGGGTGTTTTATTTGCTTGTTGTTAGATGTGAGAAGTATTCTCAGTCGATGTTAAAGGATGAGCTGAAATAACAGTGATTGGAAATTATTAGTTTTGTCGTCATTTAGAAGATTTTTTTCTACCTTGCAATATTTGTTGGCTCATTAGCTTTCTGAGGATTTACTATTTTAAGGATTCATTTTAGAAGAATTTCATCATCAACATAACCGCCTGTTTTCCCAGAGGGTAGGCAGAGGTACCTTAATTTCGACAGTTATGTTTAAGTCCCATCTAATAAGCGAGACTATATAAAAATAATAGTATGATTTTCCATGTTTCATGAATATATCTATTATCCTATACTATTAAACGAGCAATATTTGTAAATATATTTTGTAATCACGTTCTCGAAAACGGCTCTTGCAATTTCGATGAAAGTTGCAATATATGGGTTTACGGAGGCGAAAAATCGATCTAGCTAGAGCTCATATCTTCATTCACATTCTTCTTCATTTTCACCCGAGTAGAGCTCGGTCGCCTAAAGTTTAGAACAAGATAATGAATAATGACATGAGAATAAGAACATGTTAGCATGGAATTAGTAAGTACCTACTATCATGGCAGCATGGAATTAGTAAGTACCATAGATATAAGAAAGAAGGTAAGTACCTACTATCATGGCAGCATGGAATTAGTAAGTACCTACTATCATGGCAGCATGGAATTAGTATGTACTTTCCTATACTATTAATTGAACATTCTCTATTTTCACCAGAGCAGAGCTCGGTCGCCCAGGTACTATACATTGTAACAGCGAAACAATTTTCACGCCTCCCCTTAAGACCTATAGGCTTAATATTTTTTGATATTGGGATAGCTCATAACCTAAAGAGGTGCCATAAAGAATATGAACTAAAAATCTCGATTAACTAAAAAGATATGCAACCCCGCAAAATTTCGCGGGTATTCTGGTTATTGTACAATGCAAAAATCACTTTTCTTCCAGTATTTGCAAAATTATTTTTATGGCGTAATATGTTATACTGTATATGCCATCATAGAAAATAAACTTATCAACTACAATTTAAGATGTTGCAAATTTAATCAATCCAAGTCGCGGTTTATGATCAATATATTTCCCCTCGGTTTTATTCGTATCCTGTTGTAGATCGTCAATTATATTCTCTGCAGCACTCGTAATGGCGTCAGCAGAGCAGTCTAAAAATATTAACAGATTGTTAACGGTTTTACAGAATATCTTTCAGTCTTTCTGTATGTAAATTGACCGTATCACCGCGGTTTAGTACCAATCACGACGCCATTTTCAACTTCCGAAACTCGAAACTAAACGATATAAAACACACAGCCAATTTCGCTAATATTTATATATCCTGTCCACCATTAAAATTCGCATTTTAGTCATTTTACTAAACACAAAACTGTCCCACCATAAATTATATTTTTAATGTTTCCGGACTTCGAATTTCTTACCAATGTTACCACATTAAAAATTAATAGCCGTTTTAAAACTATTTCGCATTGGCAACACTAGCCACACGCGCCGACGGAGAAGGAAACGGAAATGTCCATTATATCATCTGAAAAACATGAATATTTTTATGAAAATGGCGTTATGAGGAAGCGATAAAAGTGTTTTATTTATACCATCTGTTAAGAGTTGGGAATTCATAAATGAGTATTTAAAAGAGGATAATTAAATATGAGGAATGATGCATTTTCTTTAATGAAGCTTTTCCTTTCAAATCTAACCTGATTTACAAATGAAATTCTTGCTGCAGGCGAAAAGGGAAGACCGACTTTTGTATTATTTTATGGAACAAGAAACTTGGATAGTGTGCACAGCAGATTTATACACAAGGAACAACAAATTCGTCTTTTCCTTCACCTCACTGTCCTTTACCAATCAATCTGTCTAGCCTTTTCCCAACCATGTTGGGGTCGGCTTCCAGTCCAACCGGATGTAGCTTAATACAGCATTTTACATGGAGTGACATCGCCCATCTGACCTCCACAACCCAGCAATTGAGTAATACGATACCCCATGGTAATCCTGGTTGTCAGACTTTCGGGCTTCTGACGACCCGTAACGACTGTCATCTACGAATGACTCGGAAAGCAGTATGTTAAGATGGTAATCGATACCCATCGATTACCATCTTAACATACTGCTTTGCTTACCATGCTTTGAGTTTGAGTTGAGTTTGATGAAACTCAACTCAAACTCAAAGCATTTATTTCAATTAAACCATTTACAGGCACTTTTGAACTATCAAGAAGTCGGTCAGTCACACATATGAAGCTAGCTGCCTATTCCAAAGCGTAGTAGGTACCTATAGAGAAGAACGGGCAAGAAACTCCGCGGACACTCTTTTAAATATAAAAATTGTTACAAAAATTTTATTAAATCATTTATGTTGTAATTATACATGTGAGAACAATGTAGAAAGACGGACGCACGGACATCCACAGACCAACCCCGGCAAACGTAGCTGATGCTTAACCTGATGTATCGAACCGTGCGGCTGTTGTTACTTAGCCACGAGCTCCTCACAATATCCTTTAACCAAACGAAATTATTAACTACACGAAATCTACCAACAATAATATCATCATTTAAAATAATCCTCTCTTTGTTGCAGTAAAAGACCACCTCCAACACTCGGACATCGAAGCAGACGAGGTGGAAACAGACGACCAGACCTCAAACCTCGATGACGACATCCTGACTCAATCAGACTTGGACGAAAATGGAGACCCCAAGAGCCCTACCAGTTCAAGTTCAAAAAAGGGCAAGGGAAGCTCTTCTAGAGATTCTAAAGGAGGCACGAAGCCAAGAAGGGCTAGAACTGCTTTTACCTATGAACAGCTGGTCTCCTTAGAGAATAAGTTTAAGACAACGAGGTATCTTTCGGTGTGCGAGAGGCTGAACCTGGCGTTGAGCTTGAGTTTGACGGAGACGCAGGTGTGTGAGCTATTTATTATGATATTAAGGTTCTTTTAAGGGGGAAGCGTCAGGGTAGCCCGCGAAATTCAAATTTGCTTACGTTTTTTGCATTTTGCAGGTCCGTGTCAGGTTTTACGTTGATTAAAATATGATTCACGGTCGTAACAAATGTGGCTTTACTCAATTATAATCATTACAATCAGCAATACAACTCCATAAGTTAGCAAAGGAGTCAAATGTCATGATTTCAAGAAATCATGACATTTGACACCTTTATCTTCTTCTTAATCACTATTGCTGATTGTACGACCGCGAATCATATTTTAATCAAAATAAAACCTGACACTGACCTGCAAAATGCAAAAAACGTAAGAAAATTTGAATTTCGCGGACTACCCTGACCCAAGACTTTCTGGCTCTTGCCCAGCCGTGTGACAGTACAGGTTGCATAAAAAATAAAATAGAGACTTTGAAAATTAAGACAGAAATACTCGGAAAATAATACTACCCTGTTAAGCCGAAAGACGCTGTCTCTGAGATACGCCCTTTTAGTTTTTTTTATATCATTCAATAGCTTTAACAATTTCGCATCTAATGGTATAAGCAAAATAGCGCTATCTAACTTAATTTTTTTTTTTAAAACTACTAAGAAGTTGTTTATATATCCATTTTTTTTAAATAACAATTTACAAAAAGTAAATTTTCTCTACACTTACTCCGGTTGAGATAGCGTCTTTGAGCTTAGCAGGGCAGAATAGTTGTGACTGCACTGTTGTTGTCAATATTTATCATGGTTACCCAGAGCCATAATATAATGTAAATATACCAGAATCATATATAATTAAAAGACAGTCACAAAGTCCATCAAACACACACACAGTTTCACTCACAAACAAATATTCTAACAACACTATTTTCCACAGGTCAAAATCTGGTTCCAAAATCGTCGTACGAAATGGAAAAAGCAGAATCCTGGGATGGATGTCAACAGTCCAACAGTTCCACCACCTTCAGCTGGGGGCTTTGCATCAGGGCCTTATCCTGGGGGTCTGTTGTACTCCCACGGGGTCCCATATCCGTTCACGGGACCTGGTCCTTACGCCCCGTACTTCCACCACCTGGCAGCTAATCATCACCACTCGCATGGTAGCCTGGGACACTCTCACACGTGATTGTGGCAGCGCCCAGGGTCGCAGGACCCTCGGGTCGACAAAGAGAATGAAAACAGTTGTGGACTTCAAAACTAGTGGTCTTTGTGGACGAAATAGTGTTGTGAACCCTAAACTCTGTTCATGATAATGTGAACCGATTGACAATTCAAAAGAGCTTTTATATATTCATAAAGAAAATGAGTTCGTGCTGTGCTGTTTTTTTACAAACAAAAATGTAATGTTGAAAAACACAATTAGGCTTCCTGAATCTAATTTCGTTTTTTGCATTTTATTTAAATGACATGTGTCCCAACAATAATGGAAGTTAAATAACATGCATAAACCGCCTCACAGCAATTTAAATTTCGTTTTTCAAAGAAACTTAATTTAAATGTCACAATGACCATTATTTGTGAACAGAGTATAGTTTGAAAGTGACGAAACTGTATTATAATAGTGCAATTTATTTAAGGTAACATTATGAATCGATTGTGATACGTATTTAATAAGGACATTAAGGTAATTGTAAGTTTATTAAAACACATTCTTTGTTAGTGCCAACCGTGTACAATTTTGACAAAGCAGAGTGTTAGAAAATTGCGTCTTCTTCCCGCAACTTATAAGATCTTTGGTAATGATGATGCATATTTAAAATTTCTCAATCAATATTTCAATAAATTAATATTTTGTTTTAATACAGCTGTATTGCTGCTTTCTAAATATGTCTTTGCATTTTAGTAATTCTATAATGAGCGCGTTATAATGATCTCAAACTATTTCATTGCTTGAATATTTATTTGGTGGCAGAATTTTATTAATTAGTCTAACAATTGTACGAGGAACGAAGGACCATTTTTTGACTTTTTTAAACAGCAGCTGTCAAAAATAGCCAAAGACTGGAATTATCCATTTTATTTATATTGTTAATTTCTTAATTACAACGTTTAGTGAGCAGAAACTTGGTCCTTCGGTACTTTATATATTTTTTACCAAAAGCCAAGCGTACCTACCTATTTGTGGCGTTTTTCAAATAAGTATATTTACACATGTTTTGCAATTCAACACCAAACGATATTACTTAATTAGAATTGTAAATAAATAATATTAAGCCATGTATAAACCTTTTGTAAATATATCAATACTTAAGAATATTGCTATTTCCTAAGTGACTGCTTATAAGCCAAGCAGTTGTAATTTATTTATGTAAATTTATAATTTTATATCTTGCTTAATTTTTATAATCTTTTCAATGATAAATTTATGAGTCTGGATTTTTGTGTATCCCAAAAATCTATATGGCTTCTGAGGTTAATAAAAATACATGGTTTATTTATGAAATTTGTTGGTTATCTTTTATATCCAATTGTCCTTTTTAAGTTCCTATTAAACTTCCATTGATAGATTTCAAAGACGTTTTTTTACTATTTATTTACTTACAAATCAATGGTCATGGTATGTTTAACAGAAGCTTTAAAATGCATTCATAGGAGACCAGCGGAGTATTGCGTTTCACACACACAATCCAAATGCCATTAATTTTCATTAATCAATAACATTCATTGCGTTATTCACGCAGACGAACTTTTCAAACAATTGATTACAAATAATTTCCTTCAAAATCTTTCGGATTGATAAAAAGTGTGTTACGCAATTGTTGTGTAGACTTTTCTTGTAACATCAATCAGTTCTTATTAGGTACCTATTACAAATTGTTTAGAATCAGAAAGCATGCTCAGACAATACATACCTACCCAAGTTATAGATAGGATTTAAATTTATGTAATTTTTTTTTGCACAATTGTGTGTACCCACTAGATGTCGAAATTTATTAGACTTTTAGCGAGAAACTATAATCACATATTCCTCCGTACCTAACTTACCCTTGATAGCATAAGTAATAAAGGATAGGTTACACAGTGCGAGCAGCTGATGTGACAGTAGACAGTTACTGTGCTCGAATCGCCTCGCTCGATCACACCAATGCAGTTGCTGGCGTCGCAGTAGGCAGCTACTGCACCAGTGTACTCGCATACTACGTCCGATGGCGTGGGCCCGAGCGTACGAGCTACTGTCATTTCGCAAAATCGTGCGAGTTGACGACCGAGCGGCGTGCGAGCTGATGCTTGTGGCATGGTGGGGGAAGGCGAGTGGCGAGTAAAAACCAAAAATGTAGTAACCCGGACGCGAGCAACTGACCCACTCGCACATGACAGTAACTCGTATGATGCGGTCACACTGTGCGAGTAGCTGCACCTCAGTAATTGACTAGGTCAGCTCGCATACCAGCTCGCACTGCCATCCTTAAGACAAACAATCACACAGTACTAAATTACGAAAAATCAAATCATAAACCATCACCAAGAACATTTGCGACACCTATGGTCACAGACAAAAAAAAAAGAAAGACAAGAAAAAAGAATTATAAAGAAAAGATAAAAGAATACAGGCAGTATAAATGATTTCTGCAGCATAATGGCTTGTCATGACAGTCGCATAAATTTTGACAATTCTAAAAATGCGCTGATTCACAAGGTAAAAAAAATATAGGAGTACGTCGACTTGAAAACCTCCTCCCTTATCTTGTCGTCAAAAAATTGGTCTTTTTGGCCATCAACTAAATGCATGTCTGTATTGATAAAAAATAAACCATGTCACCACTAACGTGTTACGCAGTTAATCTGCAGAAGTCGATATGTCCTGCTAAGACCAAGCACTTAATAATTATGTGAGCCATTGATTCCTGTTTCCGTATCATAAGACTTATCATTAATTTGGTATCAAGGTGCACTGAGGCGCAGATATTGATTGTGTTAAGGCAATCGAGTGAACTACTACGCTATTATATTCTGATGGATTAAGGTAATTAATAGATTAGCACTCAATCAATTTAGTGTTTCATTGGCCTTTTGAGTCAGATTCGAAATTATGATTTAGTAATGTCATACGGCTAGTGTCTTGGTTTGTAGAATGAACTGAAATTCAATAAAAATCTTCGAGCGATGTTTTAATTGATTGATTTTGAGAGATTGTACTTACCAGTATTATGACTAGAGTTACCAGTAGATACCTAATTTATAATTTTTTGTGAAAATGTTTTGGTTTGAAGAAAATTACTGTTATAATTATTTAAATATAGTTTGACCGATACCGCTGTACCGTGACTTAGGTATATGCGCGAGACGGGGGGGGGGTAGTGCAGCTCGCTCATTCGTCAACGCTGCCCCCCACCTCGCTACGTATTCCTTAGACGTGGTACAGCGGTTTCGGTCAAATTATACCTTTGAATTTATAAATCCATTTATTTGACCCTTGTTGGTTTCTCCTCTTGTCTGAACATGCTTTTATATAAATAGTTAAGTATTTGCTAATACGATGCTCAACGCTGTAAATATTTGTAATTAGTTCGGCCATTACATTAACTCGATGTTAATATAAAATAGTTTCAAGTTATATCATACTGGTTTTATTTAAACTACCGCGTATCCTATCTGCAATCACCAATCTGTTTTGTCAAACTTTGTGATTAAGAGAGATATAATAAATATTTTATTAGAGTGTATGTGTGGCAACTACATCGCCACATGCAAACTACGCATCCAAGACCTGACGTCACACAAAATCCTGACGTCACGCAAAATCCTGCATCGCGGAATTAGAATTTACCGCGCGATCGAGATAATTATATATAACTTTCCGACATCAATCGTTGGGCTATTGCCTGCCAGACACGACACCGGTCTGGTCCGAGGATCCTCCCTTTTCTATAGAGGATGAGTGAACTTACACCCTATTACCACCCTATTACCTATACCAAAAAAAATGTAAAAGTTATAAACAAAAAAAAGAGATATACAGGGTGGCAACTTAGTGACCTGCAATCCTGCATCCGTCAAGGGGTGATTTCTACCTGTCATACTAAACAACATTCGCTATGAAACACGTATCATATAATTCGTAAAAAAAAAATATGCATGAATCGAAATAGTCTTTTTCTGTTGGATAGAGATTTGATTTTGTTTTTCACGAATAGGATATGACTTTCATGATGAAAGTTGTTTAGTATGACGGGTATAGAATCATCCCCTTGTACCTGGAAGGAACATAATAAAATTATCAGCCTGTGTAATCTTCGCTCCGCGAGAGATTGGGCCGTAATCCACGACGCGGACCCAGTGCGAGTTGGATTAGTAGATTTTTTGGTTTCAATATTCCAATGTATCCGTTTTCATTCCAATGTTTTTTATTTAGAAACTGTGATGATGAAATACGTAGAGTAAAGTAAATAAATAATATCTGCCTAGGTTAGAACCTACGACCTCAATTCTTAAGTTCGAGCCGTTGAGCTACCACTGCTCTCACCGGTAAAGCTCATTACAACGATTAACCTATGTTTGACGCTCACCTATATTGTTTCCACTGCTGGGACACAGGCCTCCTCTCAGTCAGAGGGAGTGGACCATAATCCACCACGCGGGCCCAGTGCGGGTTAGTAGATGTCACATGTCTTCGATTTTTTTATTCTAGGACATGCCGGTTTCCTCATGATATTTTCCTTAACCATTTTGAGATCTAATATGGTATCATTTACCTGCATCATGATCATCAGCCCAAATGCATCAGTTCCTAAATAAAGCTGTTTCTATATTTATGACATTTTTCCTGGTCCTTATTTACACGATATCATACATTTATTATTTATTAAATTCATGGGCGGGAGAAATAGGGGAAGTCCTATCGCCTCGAGCCATCTTTAAGGGGTGGAACTACCCTTGTGCGTCCTTAAATATTTAAGATGAAAAATAGTGTAATATGAAAATAAAATAACATACTACATAAATAACAAGATTTGAATTTTGTGGTCAGAAGAACCAAATTATTCATCGAGTTATAACCAACGTGATTGAGCCTCATTAACTCACACCAGCACGCACCAACGGAAGAATAGGCAAAATGACAGATAAACAATCACAATCTGTAATTTTGTCTATTCTTCCGTAGACAAAACCCGTTTCCATGGTGGTCATACTAAGCGTGCAGAGCGCTTATTTAATCAGTTTCATAATTTCAAACTATTACAAGTATCGATACCTATTGCTACACTATAGTAAGTATCCTAAACTAGAGTCTACTGGAGCAACTGAACCTCTTGAACGCATTTTAACAAAGTTAGTTTTACAAAATATGAGCCTAATTTGAGTATTAAAAAAAAAACAGTGCCAATCCATGAGTGCCGACAGAAGTGAAAACTTGAACAAAATCGTCTAGGTGGAAGAAAAATACTTGTATAGAACATTGGTCCGTAACCTTATCTAAATAACGAGCACAATCGCGTTTACAAAAAAAAAACTACTTCCAAAACCTTTAAAGTAAAAATACTTGCATAGAACATTGATCCGTAACGTAATATAAATTAAGAGCACAATCGCGTTTACAAAAATGAGGAGTCGTCATAGTGTCGCGAAATCAATGGTTTAGTCCCATCTCAAAAATGCCCAACGCGCCTAAAGAAGTTTTCACTTCAAAACCTGAAAAACAAGTTTTATAACATCCATGTAGAAACTACTTTAAATATAATAGCACAAGTTCGTAGTTTAGTGACATTTAAACTCAATACTCTTGAGAGCCCTCTTGAGAGCCTTCAATACTCAACAGTAAAAAGAGAGCTGCAAATAATGTTATTATGATTAATAAGCAAACCCGATTCGGACATCAAGTCACGGATCTCACTTATTACAAACAATTATGTTTGCTACTGCTATACCAAAGGATATAGAGGATGTAATGTGTAGGTATGTGATAACTGATAAACGAGGACCAAAGACAAAACCTGCATAAATATGTGAAATCTAAGAAACTATCGTTAAAACGAAACAACCAAACTATGCTCTTCGTTAAACCAACAAAATCCAAAACAATCCTTGACAAAATTGGCAAATACATCAAAGAATTAATAATTGACACGTACTACCTACGACGAGTAGAAACTTTCACGCGCTCTCAAAAATCGCATGATTGACACTTTACATCCATCCATCGAGATTAACTAGCTAAAAATGTGTTGAACGGTTTTTTTTTCAGTGCGGCCTTCTTTGAGCAAATTCAAGATGGCGACTACGTCATCTGTCATTTTTAATTGTATGTCAAACGGCGCGTACAGGACGGCTTGCCGACGAGGAGGCATTAAGTATATTTAGTTTATTGCGTTATAAACGAAGCTATTATTGGTAACCCTAATTTGAATTTGGCTACTGTTCCGTTGGAAGAATGTGGAGGATAATTTATTATGGTTTACTCATTCTTCTATTACCTACTTATACCTCTAGGAATTTTGTTTAGTAGGTAGGACAGTTGATTTATTCTGTAAAAAAAACACACCATTAAAACTTTGATGAAGTGGGGTTGAAGTGAGCTGTCATTCCACCTGATGCTAGAGATTGACTCATTGGCTCAATTCATCAAAATCTTCATGGTGAGATTTTTCACAATACATCGACAGGAGCTGTATGACTTACTGTTACTGCTTGCCTGTTATTGCTAGGTCTCCAATTCGAACCCAAGGCACGCACCTCTGACTTTTCGGATTCATGTGCGTATTGTATAATTATCACTTGCTTAAAAACGGTGAAGGGAAACATCGTGAGGAAACCGGCATGCCTGAGAGATATTTATCGACGGCATGTGATGCCAAGTCAGAGGCCTATGGGCGGCTTTAAAACTCTGACATCAGGTTAGTTAATAATCACACGAAAAGAAGAAGACTGCTTCAGAAATTTTGGATTTTATTTAAGTTATCAGTAACTTGATACTTAAACTCGCGCAAAAACAGCATTTAAAACGAAATATCTAAGCTCAGAGTTAACTATTTCAGACACAACCAATAACCACATATTGCATCCATATTCCCTTAAATTTAAAACTGAAACCGTTTAGAATCAATATAATCGTTCTAACTGACCGGAATAGGATGTCGTTTGGGTGTTTACAGTCCAATGCCGGCTGTTAACGACACGATGGCAGGACATCAAAGCAAAACCAGCCATCGACGTACTAATGATCGCTTTGAACGCCATAACTGTTTTAGGATTTAATGTCTTAATTTCTTTAAGAACTGCAGGGATGTATTGTGGTCTTGTAGGAAAAGGATGGGAGAGAAAGAGAGAGATATAGTTGGCATTTTTGGGAGAGAGAGGGATAGAAGATCTGGTCGTAACTTTATGGATAGGTCTTGGTATTTGCGAACTGTTTGCATATTTAGCTTTCTACATAAAGTTAAAAAGATTTTGCTTGCTCTTAGATCAGAATTTGACTTTTATTATAACCCACACATTTTCTTATACTGGTTACGTTTACCTACATAAAAACCAGACCCGAAACAGCTAACTGTAGCTTATTAATCAAATATTTGTGATACGAATTCGCATGGCCAGAACCTAGTCACAAGCGTAGGTACCCAAGCTTTTGCCAAGCAAATTCCTTTTTAACAATTAAAAATGGTAACCACCAATGTAAACCAGTTAAAACCGCCCATCCACATAAATTCTATAAAAAAAATACTTTGAACTCTTTCCCTCAACCACTGGCGGAAACAAAAGTGTCCTTTGTTTCCACCATTTTTAATTCCAGATCAGTTAAAACCGTTAAACATAAATTCTATAAAAACAAAAACAGTGGCACTCCGGGAGTGCCGACAGAAGTGAAAACTTGAATAAGATCGCCTTGGTGGAAGAAAAATACTTGTATAGAACATTAAAGTAAAATTACTTGCATAGAACATTGATCCGTAACATAATATAAAGAAAGAGCACAATCGCGTTTACAAAAATGAGGTGTCGGTAACGGTGTCGCGAGTTCAATTGTTTTTCCCCATCTCAAAAATGCCCAACGAGCCTAAAAAAGTTTTCACTTCAAAAAAACCTCTAACTCTTTCCCTCAACCACTGGCAAGCGCCACAGAATCCATCTCCGACTCCTCACAGCTACTGCACCGCATTTATTTCACAATAAACTATTTATAAAACGTTTCTTCAGACGTTCGACAAGAACAAGTGGCAATTAAAAGTGACAAATGGTACGAGTTATAATATAAGTCCTCGCGTGTCATGTTGTAACGGTGTGTTCAGTTCAGACGCTTCAAAGACATCACACCGCTCTCAGATCTTTTCTCTGTCCACTTCACACTTGATGACAGCGACGTGATAGTTTAAAAAAAAAAGTGAAAATATTTTTTTTGTCTTTGGTCCTTTGAATACGCAACTATGAAACTTTGAGGATTCAGATGGCTAAGAATGGATATTTTAATTAGTTAATACTTTTAAAAAGGTACTTAAACTGTATATTTGTGTAGACACTTATTGTTTTAAAGCAGATTTAGCTAGTTCAATTTGTTTTCTTTTCTTTAACATTTCAACGTAAAATCACTGTGAAACTAAAGGGTTTTAGTAGGATGAGGGCACCGCGTCAAATTAAGTCAGTACCGTAGGACCAAAAGCCGACCCCAACATAGTTGGGAAAAGGCTAGGTAAATGATGATGACCGTAGGACCAAAATTTAATCTTATTTCTGGTCTTTCGTATGCAATCGAAATTTGGTAGTTTTCAGCCTGCTAATGAACTCATAATAAACTCTGGGACCGTAATAACGCTGGAACCAAGAAACGTTCTAAATTTAAAAATATGTAATAGTTTACGCAAAACAATCAGTTAAAACACCATTAGAGATATTTTTAAAAGATTTAAAAGTAACATTAAAGATTAGCCCAAATTAGCGCGACACTAATTGCATAAAGATTTAAAATGTGGCGATTAATATTGGACCATAGACCTTCCTCCATAAACAAGGCGGTATATCTAGGCTGTTGGCGCTTGCCAGTCGTTAGCTTTTGACGGATGACAGATAAAAAAAAGATAAAAGCAAACGGCCAGTAATGTTATGACGCGAGACCGTTGGCTGTATAGCCATGTCGTCTAGTACATTAAAAAGCAATAAACGTTCCAAAGAAAAGTGTACGAAGACAATTTTGTAAATTATTATTAGTGGTCGTTTGTGGTACAGAAATACGCAATGTTCCCGTTTCGATATGCATTATATGATATTTTTTTTATAAGTTCCGATGTTAGTTCGTCTGTAACTCATTTGTGAAATATAGATTAGTGGTTTTTAACTCGTAGTTAAAAAACACTAAAGATTATTTTATGCAGTTCCGTGTTTTCTAAACTGGATATATGACGACGAAATTTTATTCAGTCCGATTTGAAATTAAGGCCCAATGTTTGTCCAAATAATTTAATTCAGAGTATCAAAAAGCATAATTAGTAATTTTTTTTTTCGTACATCGAACAAGAAAATCCACAGTCTTCTACTAGTAGAAAAACAATTACGAAAAAAAATTCGTGTTCACAAAACCACTTAAACGTTCTCTTTTAATATTTAAATAAAAGTTTATTTTGAATATTAATTACGACCCTTTTAACAAGCGATAGTGGTTGTCAGAACGCGCCAAACGTCTCTTGTTTTATTTTTTAATGTGTTCTTTTTTTAAATTATTGTCTTTTTGGCGCGTAAACGTGGCGGCTGATTATTTTCGTATGTTATGAATTATATTTCTGCGTTCCAAAGAGTTAAAAAGTGTTCATCATGCGTGGAACATACTTTTGTGAGCAGTTTGTTTTGTTTATTATTAAATGTATCTGATATTTTCAGACGTTTTTAATTTAGTTTCAGAGACTTTACCTGTGTTAATTTCTAACTTTCCTCTTCAGGCAGAAGAAAGAAAGTTATTCCATGTAGGTATACAAAAAACTGAAAATCGGACTGGAGACCTTTTTAAAAACGATTTTCCAGGAAAAAACAATATCGAATATCGCTAACCGTATTAACCAAGACTTGGTTCCTAATGAAAACTCTTTTATAACTAAAACCACTATAAAATACTTTGCACAAGCATAATGAGCCATCTAAATATTAAACGCATGTAAAATTGACGCTCTGTATAAACGTTATGTTTAATTAGATGTATATTTGCGTCCATTACGGTCATCATGGACTGGTCTTTTGATCCGGTCACACCGAGTCAAGTCGTGCGGCGTAGTTATGTGACAACTGCTGTCATGCGCAATATTTCGTATTAGTGAATGTAAAATTAGATAGATTTATGCTGTAGTCACGATTTCGGTTAGGAATTGGCCAGAAAGAAAAGTTTCATAGTTATAAATGCAATTTTTTAACCGACTTTCAAAAATGAGGAGGTTATAAATGTTCGTCGCGAATGTTTGTTTTTTTTTTTTGGCTTTTTTTTTATGTATGTCCTCCGATTTCTCCGTCAATTGTGGACCGATTTTGAAAATTCTTTTTTTGTTTGAAAGGGTATGCTCTCGAAATGGTCCCATATAAATTTTATTAACTTTGCTTCGATAGTTTTTGAGTTAGCTTCAATAATACGTACTTTTTCCCACTTAGTATGTGGATGAAATGATGTTCCTGTCACTGTTATTTACATAGCAGGTAGTGGTTTTCGAATTTGTGTGGGGTAGGTACCACAACTAAAAAGTGAAAAATAAAAACTTTTTACAAAAAAAAAAAAAAACATCTGACTTCCAAAGAACACTACAAAGTGAAAAATAACTTTAATTTCGGAAGTCGGTGACAAAAAACGAAAATTCAAAACCAAAGAAAGACACCGACTTCCGAAATTAAAGTTATTTTTCACTTTGTAGTGTTTTTTGGAAGTCGGTTGTTTTTTTTTTGTAAAAAGTTTTTTTTTCTTAACACGGCGTCGTAATTCCATCGACTCAATCAATCAACTCCAGCTCATCGCAATCCACTGCAGGACATAATTAACGGACAGACACTTCCCTATGTGTTTATTATTCTAGCGTATGGCACTCGTGGGTTGCAGTTGAAAATCAGCGTCAGGTGGTACAGTTTGTGTTGTCATCAGACATCATGCTGAGCTGAGGCCCTTTTGGCATTATTATAATTGTTTTCTGCTTTTATAGTCTTAAGGTGTATTAATCTGTTGTAATGCCAATAAACGCATTTTTTTTTCTTTCTTTCTTTACATAGGCCTCCATAGAACAACACCCTGTCTTCCGCCTTCCGCATCGTCTGTTCCAGCCACCTTCTTTAGGTCATCGGCCCATCTAGCTAGGGGCGTCCCACACTACGCTTGCGCGCGATTTCAACTCAGGACTCGACTGCTTCATCGACCATCGGTCCTTCGACAAACATAGGCAACCTACTGCCACTTCAGCTTGCTTACTCTGCAAGCTATGTCGCTTTTCGCTACCATAGGTTAGCGAGGTTGTTTAGTCGTAGCATTCTTGGCTTTCAAAAGTCCTGTTATCATCATCTGCCTTTTCCCAACTATGTTGGAGTCGGCTTCCAACCTAACCAGATGCATACTAGTATTTTACATGGAGCGACTCCCTATCTGACCTCTACAACCAAGTTACTGGGTAACACGATGCGATACTTACGGAATTTTAATTTTGATACAATTTAAACTCGGTGAAGGCGTAATAGCGTTGGAAGGCCTCCCACAAGGTGGACCGATAACCTATTGAAGACCGCAGGAATCCGCTGGATGCGAGAAGCACAGAACCTGTCGAACTGGCGGTGCTTGGGAGGCCAGCAGTGGACCTCCATCGGTTCATAATTAAAGTTCGCTGATCGGATGATTTTGCTGTCCTTCTTCTAAGTTTCATCTTCACTTGGACACCTTTTTCGAGGGTAGGTAGGTACTGAAAATGACAATTTTTGGCGAAAATGTTTTGATACTGGACAGGTCCACTCAAACCTGTGTGGTTCTTTCCTCAAAATACCATTTCGGACATTAATCTGCATGGTCCTCATATGGCCTGACCAAGATTGTGTCTGGACTTTAAAAGAGACACCTCTAAGGTTGTGTCGGTTTTTCTTCCCAGAGTAATCTGAGGAAAAGTCGAAGTCACCTAGCTTTAAAAAATAAGTTAGTTTTCTAACTGAACAGACAGCTGTGCTGCTGGGGAGTTTGTTGCGCCACTTCTTCCCAGCTAAAGCACTAGGAAGTGGTGAAGGGTGGGCGTTTTTGGGGGACTATCGTTTGTAATTTTGACGTTCGAAAAGTGCTGATTCTTAGCCAAATGACTAGAATGTTGAAGCAATTTTTGACGCGTAAAAGTGTTTTTGAACAGAAATTACATAAATAAATATCATTTATCAATTAATATTTTATTTATATTTCCCAACTAAGTTGTGTTATTATAATATACTGCAACACCATTACATTAGACGCATTAATTACCACCTGTTCAGTCATTAGGGTGTAATTAGAGCAACGATAATCGCTTAGCCACAAGCCGCGACTAAAACTAATTGCAATAGCGTGTTCAAATACTGTATACTACTTTTAATTATGTGCAAAACAAACTGTAGTCACTGAAAACTTTAGAATGATTTATCTATTTATTTATTTATTAAAGTCACCGTAAGATTGTGAGAACCGTTAGTTGATAATCTATCGGTTTTATTTCTGTTTGATTATAACTGTCGAAAAATTGTGAACTGGGTCAGTCTTGGTGTAATGGCTTATAGGTTAGGTTAGAACTGTGACCAACCACGCGAGAGCCGACCGAGCGAAGCGGGCGCCGGGCGATGCTGCAGCCACAAGAATAAAAAACTTGTCTGTGGGAGCCTCTTGGGTCCCCCCCGACCCTTGCTCGAAAACGAGGTGCCAGCAGTTGTTGTAGCTGAGCACGTAGCTTTAAATACCCCGCATAATAATCATGATGAAAATCTAACTTTGATCCAGCCTGTCCCTTCTTGCTGTCCTCCCCCCAGTGACGCCCTAAGCCGAGATTCGTACCCCACAGGGAGTGCCCTTAACGAGCGTTCGCTTAATTTTAATTTAGAATAGTTTTTGCTCCTGGCTTCAAGTGTAACCCACAGGAAAGTTCGGTTAAGCAGCCAAGACCTTAGTGGTCAAAACTGCGAGAGGGCACAGTTAAAAAAGTCTTTTGGGTCACCAAGATACAGGCTGTGCCTAGTTTGGGACCCGCTGTTTTAAATTTGTCCAAGTTGTCTGTTTAGAATTTCTTGCCATGTTACTTGTATGTTTGTGAATTATGTGTAGGTAAGTTTAAGAAATGAGTTTGAATTTGTTTTCTTTCCAAATGGTTATCTTTTCATTCAAGATCACTGTAAACTTATCTTCCAAATTACAGCATCCTTTGCAATGCAAACTACATGTTCAATGTTACAAACAGCAATATAAAACCTCTTTTATTTACAACTCTGTTTCAGCAACAAATTACCTTTAACATCCCCAGACGAGTATAAACTTTAACATGTTGAAGTTAAGGTTGGTTTTGGGTTTCATCAAAATAGTTTCAGGGTTGTAAAATATTTTGTTGATTCCTCTTTATTGGGTAGTTTTAACATTATTGAAGTGGAAATGTTTTCGTTTCAATATTTTTAATACAACATACGTTTACAATTTACATTAATACAATGTTTTTGCTTTTTACACAACTGCGCTACAAAGGGTGGTTATGTATGTTAAAGTGTGCTTTGACTCATAAGGTCCACCAGTAATATTTCTTCACGCAAAAGCCAAAATTATGCAGCTAATGCTAGGGCTAGCTATTAAGAGATTTTGTCGGTGATCTTAGTTTACAAAATAAAACGATTCGTTCCTAGTGAAAACTGTAATGGTTTCATGTTAAGAAAAAATCTTCAAATAACTTCTCCCGCTCTGGGTGGAGCGGGAGGGCGTGTCAGACTTTTACTGACTAAAACCCACCCGTGTTCCTTCGGTTGCCCTGTTGCCGGGGGCCACGATTTCCCTATCGGTTTCCTTCGAACCCCCGGCAGGCATTGGCCCTAGCGGACCCCGTCAACTCTGCTGACATCTCTGTGAGGCGCGCGTGGAACACAACGCGCCGTCGACCCGGGCTTGGTCCTTATCGGACGGCGAGCTACCCATTGCTCACCGTCTGCAAGCCCGCGCCGGAAATCGGCTCGCGATTCCCGCCCCGGGCGTCTCCTCCTGTGGTGGTTAGGGGCGTGAGGGCGCGAAATTTGCCTCTCCCTCACGCGTTCCACCTCCTCCTTCGCGAGCATTACCGCTTCGCAGAAGGAGGTGACGGCCTGAAATTTCCTCTCGCTCCGTACCATGGCCTGAACCAGGGCCGGACACGAGAGATCACCGCCGCCGATTGCCTCTACGAGGACACGGCGTTGTTCCGCCCAAGCCGGGCAGACCTCCACCGTATGCTCCACCGTGTCCTCAGGCCGATCCACACAATGGTGACACCCGGGTGTTTCCTCCCGCCTTATCCTACACTGGAACCTCCCGAAGCAGCCGTGTCCGGTGAGGACCTGCGTCAGGCGGAAGGTGAGGGCGCCGTGGCGCTTCTCAAGCAACTCCTCAAAGAGGGGTCTTATCGCCGCAATTGTGGCCAACATCTTGCATGCCATGTGTGTGTATACTCATGTTTTGGACAAATAAATGATCTTTATCTTTATCTTTAAAGAGATAGAGCTCCAAACTAATGTACCTACCTAAATCCATTCACTTCTAAAAAATACGCCAGATCAAGACAAGAAAAAAAGGAGACAAGACAAGCAAAAATGCTTGGATTTTAAAACCAACGCAATCTTGTTAAAATTTACATCAGATTTTATTTTCACGGTTTAAAATACTGTATTCGCTAAGAAAAACCTACATTTAAAATGAGCCCTCCGCGAGGGCTCCCGGCATCCCATATGCGACTAGGCGAACCCTCCAGGAGGGCTCCCGGCACTGAACGTGTTCAATCCTACATACAAACTCACGTCTTCTTCCTATGGGGATAGGCAGAAACTCAGAACACTACCTGCTACGATCCTTACATACTCTTTTTGTTTCGTTTACGTTCATACATCTAGAGGTCTACTCAGTACGAAAGCGGTAGTTTCTGTCGAAGTTACGGGTATTTCTTACTCTGTATCACCTACAGACATAAGATTAGTTCGGACCCGAACTAAGAATGAATGACAACACGATTTGACAGTTGTCCCTATTCCCGATGTGTTTTTGCCTGTCCGAGAAAGTTAATTAATTGGGAGTAGAGTTCACTCCGAAGATTTAAACTATTTCTGACTGGCCCGTATTTACGTTGTTGGACTTAGAGAGTAAGTCCCCAGGTCATATATGCAAGCCGGTTGCGAGTACTACGCACCTGACCTTTCTGAAGACACATATCACATCACCACCACCACTACCACCACTACCTAGACAATTATAGGTAGCTATATTATCAGAAAAACAGTGGCACTCCGGAATTGCCGACAGAAGTGAAAACTTGAACACGATCGCCTTGGTGGAAGAAAAATACTTGTATTGGTCCGTAACCTTATCTAAATAAAAGCACAATCGCGTTTACAAAAATGAGGTGTCGGTAACGGTGTCGCGAGTTCAATTTTTTCTCCCATCTCAAAAATGCCCAACGCGCCTAAAGAAGTTTTCACTTCAAAAAAACACTGAACTCCAAACTAACGTAAATCCATTAACTTCTAAAAAATACGCCAGTTTAAGACAAGCTTGTTCAAATCCATTGTATTCAAAGGAAGCTTGGCTTGGAGTGAATTTATCGTCTCGCAATCGGCACTTAAACGTCACAAATCGTCAGTAATTGAGTATTCAATTCTTTAATAAATTGCCTCCGCATTCGCTCTCGACTTACACTCGCGTGTGCGTTTCCACGGTACGAGTGTTAACACTTGCCAATAACATAAGGGAAATTAATCTTTATAAATAAATTACTGTTAGTTGGTAAGTGCATTACTTGAGAACAGCAGATCGATTTGGTAATGTTCATTTTTAAACGTTTGTCGTTCGTATCTGAATAAGGTTTATATAGAAAGAAAAATTAGAAAAGTTTTTTGAAGTGAAAACTTCTTTACGCGCGTTTGGCATTTTTGAGATGGGACTAAACCATTGATTTCGCGACACTGTTACGACACCAGCTTTTGACCATTAAAAAGACACCAACACGTTGAGTAATCAACGTGTTGGTGTCTTTTTAATGGAGAGTAACTTCTTCGAGGTAACTCGGTGCTACTCGGCACTCCTGGAGTGCCACTGTTTTTTTTTTTTAAATAGGGAAAAACTGAACATCTTTTTTCTAGGGGATTTTTGTGTTTGTTGAAATTTTGACAGGACAATGTCTGTCGGGTATTTGTAAACTAGTTGTTTATAGAATTGATAGACTACGTCAATTTGCCATGTTACCGCCATTTCATACAACTGACAAAGGATGACAGTTGTGATTTGAATATACGGACAAAGGAGGTTACTTATTCAATTTTCAAGTCACTTTTAAAGATTGTATGTAAGTATTTGGTGCTATGTGTTAAAAAGCTTTTGAGCTAGACAAGGTTAGTCGTACTTTCATACTTTTAAGGAATTGTTTTTTTTGTTTGTTTTTTTTTTTCACAAATCCTCTTGATAGCTCAAGACAGTTTCTATAACCCTGTTTGGGATGTAATGTGTTCTAGTTTATTTCATTCATCGTCTTTAAAGTGAACTCGGTGCAATAACGATTGTGACTTTTGAGAAAACCATTGTTTACCAAACAATGACGTTCATCGGAATCTGTAGGATCAAATCAATGGAAACGTACCGTATCTAAGACTTCATTTAAAAGCTGCATATTTAGGCGAATCCTGAATGAGCTTTAAGCTTTTAAAAAGAATCATAGCGACGGCGGTGTACACCTAACAGCAGAAGTGTCTCCTGGTTTAAATTCTTATTGAAAGATCAGACCCACTGACTTCTCAATCTTTGAAAACACTTTACATTTAGGTAGGTAACACAAAAAAACAAAAACGCTATTAACGTGAGACCAAATAGAAGGTTTCGGTTCTCCTACGGATCTGTTCATTTCTGATTCGATCACGTAGGGAAACTCCAAGCATAGCCCTTTCCATTGCCCTTTGTGAGAACCAAGATAACTGACATAGCCTGGAGAATTGCCAAACTTAAGTGACAGTGGGCAGGGCACATTACTCGCAGAACAGATGGCCGATGGGGCCAAAAGGTTTTGGAATGACGATCGCGTACCGGAAGACGTAGCGTTGGAAGGCCTCACAAGGTGGACCGATGACGAAATGGCGGTGGGGGAGGCCTATGCCAGCAGTGGACGTCTTTCGTCTAAAATGATGATGATGATAAGAACATTTTGATGTAAAATATTATCAGTAATAGATAGTACAGGTTACTTTCGATAGCAAAGGTACCATTTTTACCAGTAAAATCCATTCACTCGGTGTACCTATTATATGACACACTCAAATGAATTATTAAAATAGAGTACCAAACATTTATAAACTCAAAAACCTACCTACATACGCACTCGAGCAAGTTTCGCCTGTACCTGTACACTGCTCGAGCACAGTAAGATCCCGCGTTAAATCCCTACGAGAAAATTGCTTCCGACGATTTGTTCAGACAAAACTTCCCATTTCTGTACGCCCAATATACATTTACATAATTCACTAATGTATTTTAAAATGTACACTATGCTTTATTTATATTAACAGTCGTAGATTCTGGCAGTTACTTATTATTCTTTGAATGTTAATGTAAATCACATACACTAGAGAAAAATGAATCGGTTATTCTATTATGGCGAAAGCGCCAGGTTAGCCCGCGAAATCCCAATTTTTTATACCTACGGTTTTTGAAATTTACCTGTTTAGAATTGACAGGTGTCAAACCACGTTGTGCATTTGATGTTGATCAAAATAGAAAATACATATTATGTATAATAAAAAACCAAGACAGCGCTGCGAATAATACAGTGAAGCATGCCAAAACTACACCTCCGCTCTGTGCATACACGCTCACACGCACACATTTACAATCAAACTACACCTCACTAAGTGCACACATGTTTACAAAATCGGCTTCACGTCACTTTTGACAGCGCTATGTCTTGGTTTTTTATTTGGGCAGGTCATAACATTCTCGTTAATGCTTGTGAGTTGCGATACGATTTTAAATTAAGTACTTACATCTATTTTGTGGAAAGGTACTTATCACTTTTCTTTTTATTGGTGTCGTTTTTATCCAGGAAAAATAAAAATAAAAATCTAATAATGAAATAAATACGATTAAAACGAACATGTTTGGCCCTTCGGTCCCTATGCAATGTCATCCCTAACACAATTTTCGCCCTTATTAGCCGTCCATCGAGGCGTGTTATTAAAATATAGATCACAGACTGCTTACCATGACAATGGTGGATTAATGGATGGGTCGGCGCTGTTATAGCCATAGTTTAAAGTGACACTTTAATTTAGTGAAGTGTGAAGGTAAATGGGGTACATGTTTGATACACATGTCGTTGGTTATCTTGACAGATACGATTTATTAGTTTCTTAGTAGTTCTACATTTAATATAATGAATTATTTGGTAAAAAATATGGAGATTTTTACGAGAAACTTACGTAAATGTTATAACATAGTAGAATTAGGTAACTCTCCGTTAAGAAAGAAAAAGCTGTACTTAGGTACTTCCTTTTGCAAAAATAATTTATGAGAATTCATGGATCTTCATTTCTCTTTCTTTCCATAAGTTTGTCCTTTTTAGTCAAATAAAGCCTCCGTCGCTTTAGGTACCTGCAGCTCAAAATCATGGGCACTTATAAAACGTCAGAAGCTAGTTGCACTGTTCCAATAGTCGTTTCCTATGGAGAAGAGTCGGCAAGAAACTCGCACACTATTTGTAAACTGTAGCGATTTAGGTAGGTACCTAATATAAATGACTAAAGAAGTGTTTACCACCACAACATAGACACTTTTCTCAGTAGCCATACATGATATCCAAAAAAAAACAACGAATTTAAAAACCGCGACTACCGGGCGTTCAGAAAATAAAGAAAATCCGTTCCGCTCGCGATGACAAAAGCCAATTCCGCTTTGCCGCCAGTTAAGCTATAACTACCCTCAATATCTCGTTCTACCGTATTAGCTGCTTACTCGGTCGTGTGATTAAAAATTATGCAATCGCGTGCGGCCCGCCACGGCGGACGGACGCGTCGCGTGCTCCTATTGTTGCTTTTAAAAGCTATTTAAAACGGTAATAATGGGTCAAGAGCTGAGATTTTAAATTGTTTTTAAAGGAATTTAGTTGGATTAAAAGATTTGGATTTGACTTTGGAAATCTCTAGTGGCAAAACATAAAGGTTTCAGTTTTATTGTTAACAATAACATAAACGGCATAGTATACGAAGGTTTCCATTGTTTCTATTGTTTAGTCTTCGATCCGCAAACAGGTACGTTGCAATATCTGTCTTCGATAATACCTTTCTGAAACCTGAAAATATTAATTAAGTATGTAAAATAACAACTTTCAAGCCACTTTATGAACAAAATTACAATTGCCATTTTCTAATACCTATCCAAAAACCCCATCAAACTCCATAAAGGTCGCATTCACATATTTTAAAAGCAGAGAATTTAACGTACTTACCATATCACGTCGAGTCGCTATCCAAGTTGGTCGTGCGGGTGTTCAGCCGTGAAATGGGTCCCTCTTAGCGTATATCGATTTAGGGGTTTGTACCCTCTCCTCAATGGAATTAATAGACTTGCCGCAGCGTTGGATGACAACGCATTCAGATTCCGTGTTCTGAAAGCGGTTGATACTTTGTGAAGCTGTGCCTGTATTGATTTGAATGTTAGGATGGTAATGATGTTGCAGTAAGGGATATGTGTTTTGGGAATGAGCTGGAAATAAGAATTTTTAAGTAGCAGCCCGAAGTCTGGATACGTGCCCGGTTATGATCATAGACTTAGATCTTACCAACAAAGTCACTGGAAGTACACTTACATTTAAAGGGGCTACATATGGAAGAACTTAACACCTCCATTTTCCACCTTTATTATGTTATTTGTCATAGATAAGTATTTTTTTCATAACATTTTGTTAAGTTTATTAACTTATTCATAAAAGATAACTTCACGGCCGACAGTTGTTAGAATAAAGTGACCTGTATCAGCGGGGTAATTGTGTAACACAATAATAATTGCAATGCCTTTCATTTTGACAATTCGACAATATTGAAAACAAATAATTCAAACTTATAGAAGCACTGGATTAGAAATTTCTATCAAAATCAAATAAAAGTGAAAAAAAAAATCTGAGATTCAAATGGCGCCCAGCACGGGACCAACTATCCCGTGTTGGGCGCCATTTACGCCTGTAACGATAATAAAGGTGATTGTAAAGTATAACAGTAAAAAGGTTACAAAAGTAAATGTTCCACAACCTCTATTTATTTTTTACATTTATGATTGAATCTTTTATGGGTTTATGGGTTTTTAATTCACTACAACATTATTTAGCTACCTGTTACTATAATATGCCCCAGACTACCCTCATTCATAAGTCTCGTGCAAATTTTGTCCATCCGTGTATGTTGTCAGGCAGAGATAGCGTTTTGTTTTTCCTCATCACTGCAATTTCTTCTGTAACAATCAATTTTAATTAAATTGGAGTTAGTAATAACATAACATAACATCACGCCGATATTCCCCGAAGGGTTAGGCAGAGGTATACTGATAGTACACCCACATTTCGCCAGCTATGTTTAAGTCCCATGTAATAGGGGGCGAGCCTATTGCCATCAACCGGGCACAAATCCAGACTCCGGGCTGCTACTGAGAAATTCCAGATGGAAAAACCCAATAACACTTTTCCCGACCCGGAAATCGAACCCAGGACCTCATGCTCAGCAGTAGCGCTTGCGACCACTAGACCAATGAGGCAGTCAGTTAGTAATAAGTAACATTATTTTAGAAACCTGTCATTACACATAATTATCTTTGTTTTAAATACAAACATATCTCAATTTCCACAACATTCACTATGGTGTGCAATAAAGAGTAGGTGTACCTATTATGTCTATTTATAATGCGATAACCCTTTATAATCTCCGATCGAACTTCGACTCCAATCTCCACTGATACCTGATCGATTCCAAGTATCGTGCAACTCCCCAAGTCCTGAACTCTACTGAATATTGAAGAAACAATCCAATTAAGACGAACTTGTTAACAAGTTGTGCTGAACAATATGACTTGGTATGTTTTGATTTTGGATGCAAACTCCCAATTAATATTGTGGATTATGATTTCTTGAAATCCTAACTTATTTATACATTTAAATAAATATTTATAATATTATAAATGGGAAAGTGAGTTTGTTACCCTTTCACGCTAAAACGGTTGAATGGATTTGGATGAAATTTGGCACATTGGGTTAGGACATAGGATAATTTTTATCCGGATATTCCCACGGGATCGAGACTTATGCGGGTGAAACCGTGAGGCGCGGTTAGCATCTTTATAAAGTTCTTAGGATTTTTAGAGTTTAATGAGATTATAAAGTGATTAGAATTTGTGTTATTTAGGGCTTAGGGATTATTCGGAATGACGTTATTTAGAGTGTGATTCTGGCTTTCGGTCTCGGATTTGAAGCAGAAGAATTTGCTGTTTAGAGAAAAGGTCGTTTTAACCTGGAATTCTAAAGCATTTATAAGATAAAAATGCATTTTTTTTAAATTATAGACTCATAAGAAAAATCTTTTTTGGAAAATCTGTTGGAAAATTAATTTACCGCATTTTTTTTAATTTAATCATTCAGAATAATAAGTTTATTTGTGTGCAAAGCTCTAGGTATCTTAAAGAAATAGTGTACCTAGGTACTCAGTGAAACAAAATGGTTCCTAATTCGGTGAAAATAATATAAGTAGTTATTGGACTTTTAATTACCCAAATGTCCTTTTTTTGGTATTGTTCGTCGAATCGTTGAGCTCCTTAAATTCTGAGTTGAGCTGCACGATAACTGACAAATGCGTGCACTGACTGGACAGGCCCTCTCAATCTGTGTGGTGCTTTCCTCAAAAGACCACTTCAGACACCAATCCACATGGCCTTCACATGATTTGACCAAGATTATGTCTGGACTTTAAAAGAGACTGAGACCTCTGAGTTTGTTTCGGCCTTTCTTCTCAGAGTAGTCAGATAGGAAACGCCGACCTCATCTAGTTTTAAAATATGATTGACGTGTAAAAGTGTTTGTACAAACATACTTACAGAAATAAAATCATTGATCAATTAAATTAAACCAATCAATCGAAATTCGAATTAAAATCGAACTTCAAACATTTTCTTCTCTTAATTCTTTTTCGCCGAAACTTTGCCCAAAAAACGTGGAAACTCCAAAATCGCGGGCTATACTGTGGGCGAGTGGGTTGTCTGGCAATCGGCGCAATTCCACGGTGCAGGCTTTGTGATGCAGATAACCTTAATCCCTGTCTGTCGGCTGCGTGTCAACACCAACCGCAGGCGGACGATGGAAATGAGGGGATGTGACTACATAGATGAAAACCTAGGGGATTTTTTCGAAGGAGTTTTGGCTGGTATTTTAGCTACGAGGATGCGACTTAACCATAGGAATAAAAATATAATAATAGCGCAGAAGTATTGTTTTGTGGAATACTTGGCTTTTCACTACTGCGGATTGTTTGTTTATTTAATAATATGCGTCTATTTTCTTTCTTTCTTTTTTTTTGATGGTTTGTAAATATTTCTGTTTCAATCAATGCTTTAGAAGATTAACGCTTTTGAAATTCGCTAAGCAGTAAGTATTCTGCAGTAGTAGGTACACATATATCTGCCTCTACATAATTATTTATCTATTCAGTAACCAAATTTTTTCTTTTAACCTAAGTTTTTTAAACGTAGATGCTATTGAAGTAAAGTGCAATGAACAATTATTCGAAACAGTTTCCTTTACCCCTCTGACCTCTGGAAAACCTCGCTCCTTGTACGAAGCATTTCTATAGTCCGTGCGCGACTGCTAGTCACCGCCTGAGATATGTGAGACGGGGGAGGTAGACAAAGGCGAAGCTAACTCAGTCTGCCAATTTTGTCAATGGCGCCCTCCCCTGTCTCACCGATCACATACGTCAGGCGGTGACTGGCAGTCGCGCGCGGTCTATAATTCCGAGCGCATCTACATTAACATCATCGTTTTCAAGCGCCAAGCAACAGTGCGAAAGGATTATGAAGGGCTGAGATAGCAATTTGCGGCGTACTTAATTACAAGATAAATTACTATGTAAATTAATAGCCTGTTCTGCTCCACTGTGGGTAAATATCGCGTCAGTTTGAATATTCCAACTCCGAGCATTCCCGACTATATTTCGACAACGAATTCTAGCATTTCTAGCTGTAGTTTCTGAGAAAAGTACTGTTAAAACTAGATAGGATTGCGTTGAGTACCTACACTAAAATATGGTTGTTTTTAAATGGGTGGAGTTATTAATTAATCGGTTTTTCCGTTGGCCAAAATGTTAAATCAGGATGCCCAAATTTCAAATCCATGTTAATTTGGGCATGCCGTTTTCAGATTTTGTAGGTATTACTTAAAACGTAATTAAGTGAAGGCGGTGAAGGAGGTAAAGACACCTACAATTAGAAAACTTGCCGTAATAAATTAAACCTGCATGTATTCTCTAGAGATCAAATGCAAACTAAAGTTAAATAGAACATTTAATTCACGATCCATCACAAGTAGTAATTAATCAAACCATTATTTGCAAAAGACATCATTTCCACCCTCACATTAAATAACTACTTAAAGGGGAGGAACAAGACCAATTACAAAAATTATATTTGCACAATACCCCGCATAAAGAACGATGTGTTTGTTCATATAATATTAATAAAGATTTGATTCTGATTGGGTTATCGGCCGCCATGTTTGTTTAGCTGTCAAAGTTCGTGTGCACGGCGCACGCGTGGCACGTGTCGTTCAAATAGAGTAACGTTTTAATCTAATAGGCCTAAGATTGCATGTTATAATGCCAGGGGGCGAAAAAACAGGATTTTGTTGATTTTATGCGGATTCATCTCTATTAAAAATAACTTTTCTGTTATGATTCTGATGAGTTCTCACGTTTTGTGATGACCGCATCAGTGATCGTGGGAGCTGGTGTCTAAAACTAGGAAGGTCCTTAAGTCAAATCAAAATCGAATCAAAAAAATATTTAGGTATTTAGGTGTGTCTTGTAATTCAAACCATTTTTTCTAAGGAATGGAAATACATTGAGGAAGCACTATTTGTTACACAGGTAATAAGAATTAAAAGGTACTAGATGCTTTGTAGGTGGATTGAGGTGATTCAGAAACTCTAATTCATTATGGTTTCTGAATCACCTTTCTCTTCATTCAAAGCAGTAAATGTTTACTTCAGAACCTGACCTTCCCAATTACATCGAATATCCCAATGTGAGAGTAAATTACCATTATATATTACAACTCTTTGCAAATGGCAAAAACTCTTACGAATTGCATAAAATCTCTTTCTACATACATAATCCCAAAAAAACTAACCGAGTGCCATCGATCTATGGAAGCCAATTACATGAACAATGGTTGTAAAATAATACCCACAAACTGACACCACAGATGAAAACGTTATAACAGATTATTATCGTGGCAACACTGTGGGGCGATGCGTCGGTATAAGATATCAAATCACAATTTTGGCAGAGATTGCGTCGACAGATCGACGTCTCTTGTTTATTTGATTAGGACGCTTTTTATCGGTGCATCTCCCCTAAACAATTTTTGTTTTGTTTGTTTGCGGCAGAAATTATTATTGTTGCCGCGAGATATGAATGTGATGTGACACTGTGCCATGTTGTCATATTATTTTCGTATTTGGTGATGAGGTTTAGATTTTAGTAGCACATAGCAGCCCCAGTAGTTTTTTGAAACGAAAAGCGGCGGCGATTCGATAATTGGACGAGAATTTAGAATGCGCGTTACATTTAGGCATATTTCGTTACATGAGAGAGAAGGAAGATAGGTACCAATAACTCACTCTCGCTCTGTCTCTCACACTAAATCTCTTTTATTCTTTTTAAACTTTGACTTCTATCACGTGTACGATGCTGCACGCGCAATTTTTTTTTTAATAAGTCATTGGCTTGTGCTAGACCAATGTACATATCTCTTGATATACGTAATCGATGATAGAAGTAACCTGTTCTAACCTGTAGATTGTTTCTGGCAAGGAAGAAAACCGTAAGAAGCAACTTCATTGAAACTCCATCTAGATGAGAATGAAAAGTGTCCTCTTGTCCCATAGTATAATAACAGGCTTGCAATCGAGATTACAGGAAATCGTTGTTTTGACTAATCAGGAGGCCCACGATGAAAAACTTAATTAGTGAACATTACAAAACTGTCTGAAAATTATCGCCCTGAATAGAGGGTGAAAAATAGTGTACCAATAATTAATTAGGTAGTACAGCTACCTAATAACTAAGATCGAGATATAAAAGAAATTATACGAGAAACCAAATACTGAGCTCAGTTACTCACCTTAGTAACAAATTATACCTACACCTGCAAAATCAGCCAATAATAAACAAAATTAAAAAAAAAACTGTCTACTTGACAGCCAATTTAAAACAAAAACCGGTTGTCTATTAGCGCGCAATTAAAGGCCGCGTTCGCAATTTAAATCGGAAGCTATTGTTCGCGCCCTCCGTTAATTCGACAGTTTGGGTGCGTTCCGCGCTGCACTTGCCCGATAGCTATGACATTCTCTTTAAAACATAATGGAATAAAGAAACAGTAAACTGGCCTCCCTTGTTGGGGGATACTTCGTTATCCGACGGATAGTTGGACGGAATGGTATTGATACTGGCAGTTTAACTGTTTTTTTTTAAACACTCAAGTTGACAAGAAACAAGTCCTAAATTCAATTTTGTTTTTACTCCGATGAATCATTTCTCATTAATAAATTAATGTGGTAAAAAAGTAAATTTCTCGTTGGCTTACAAACTTATTCAAGAAAACTGTTGAACGATGGATGAGCTAGCTAATTAATTAAATTCAGTCAGTAGCCTTTAGCAGAATGTGTGGGAGGAGCGATATCAAAATTACCATAATCTTGCTTACTTCGTGCGAGCACTAATTAAAATAAAACCATCGGATTAGCTTTTCCTTAACATTTGGTATTTTTTATGAGAACTTTGAACGACTTTAGCTTTCCTTTTTTATTAAATAAGTATCTATAAATTCTATCCATCTAAGCCGACAAATAATCAAGACGCTACAGCCAAAGTATTCGCTAAAACCCATAGGTAGCACCATTCATAACGAATCACCGTACAAAATGATATTATTTGTAACATAATCCGCGAACAACTACGGCACGAGATTGATATTACGCTAGGGTGATATCGACATTAATTTATATGGATACGGTTTAAAAATGTATAATGGGTGGGTCGCCGACACTAATAAAGTCCCTTGGGGCCGCCATGTCGCCAGCGACACTTTTTGGCGCGAAATAAAATACATATTTCACTATAAAATCGTGTAAGCAATTTTATAAGTTAATTCTTTTATTGGCACTGGCCGTTAGGTTCAAAATTCTCTGACAAATATTTTGACAGGCGACACGGCTTTTGGCGCGAATTTGTTCTGATGCGTTCGTGAATGATTGATCGGCTAATTGCGGAGGATGACGCGTGAAGACGCGTGCAATAACATTTATTTCTCATTAATACACAGTATTTATTTCTTTACACAAAGTTTATTCACACGAGAAAATAAAAATCGCCATTTTTTTCCGAAAAAAGTTACAATGGATTGATTCAGGGCAAAGCTTAATTTAAATAAAAATATAACACAAACACAGATAAAGTTATAAATTAAATGTCACAAAGCTAATATAATCGAATAGCTATGGCAAATCGTAATTGTCACTAATAAAGGGGATTATGCAAATTAGTTGCATTTGAATCACGTGTCCGTGTACAAATCAAATGTTAAATAATTGTTAAATAGCGTGTAAACATGCATAGTTTCCTTTGTATTCTAAACTAGACAAACATGGATAATTTTATAATTTCACTTCGGACGCCATACTTCTGCATTCAGAGTCAACTGCGTGTAAAATTAAAATAAACGATTCAGCGCTAATGCACGTTCGAATTTTGAATTTCGACTTCGCCGACGACGCGGTTTCGACGTCTTTATTCAAATTTCGAATAATGAGAGATCGGTCACGCGCCAATGAACGCATTCATATTTAAAGTCCGCTCGCAAACGTTTCAGCTATAGTACAAGTTATTGTATCAATTAATTAATTCTGCAGTCGCATGTGACAAATTATCATTTAATTGGCGAGTTTGACGTGATTTATTGTTGAATTTAACGTAAGTTTGCATAGAGCATTATGTGATTAAAGTACTGTATACAAAATTACAGGCGTAGCATACACTGACTAACACATTCTGGCTAAATACATAAACTAAGTACACAATTATACACACTGCACATACCTCACATACACTGTTGGATTGTCTTGTGCAACACAAAATTGTCGGTATTTATTACGAATACTTACCAATATATTTTTTTGGATTTTAACACTATGCGAAAAGTTGCCATTAAATAAATCTGCTACCTTATACAATACCAGCATCAAATTAACGTTAACCCCCAAAATATATACCAGACAACTATACCGTCTAATTACCCCACACAAGAGGCAAAAACAACACCTAGCGTCCCAAACTGGTGATAAATCAAGTAAAGTAAAATATCTATCCCTTGGGAGCGCTCGAAGCTGTCAGATGACATAATAGGGTCTTTTATCGCGCGATGTCGCGATAACGACCGCGACTAGTGACGATCAGTGTACACTATTATGTTTTTGAAAAAAGAATGGGTGGTGTCGGTTGATAATTTGGGAGGGAATGAAATATGGACGATGTTCTTTTTTGAAAAATATCGTAGGTTGAGTAGATTGCGTAACGTTATAAAAGTTTGCCATCTTCAATAGATTTTTTTCTTTGAATTTAAGAATATTATATTGACTTTGATTATAAATCCTATTCTATCTACCATAACATTAAGGTCCAATTTCATCCATGCAATGCCCTAGGCATGGGTATTGGCTTGCATTGAAGCTAACTAGAAAAACGTGAAAATAACGTTGGTTGTTCGAAATATATCTCCTCTCCCGGGCCTAGATTTCTAAAAAATAAAACAAAAATCTTATCATCACTAAACCACGACACTTTCAACAATGCAACTTCAAACCACAAAAATCTTCATTCTATCAAAAAAAAAACATCAAATTAAAGAGATCTCATTACACAGCAGAGTCGACACGTGTCCATCTAATTTAGCCCCGCGCTACTCTCCGGTCGCCATTAAGACTCCCTCAGGATTAGCGGAATCAATGAGCTGCTCGCCATGCTACATCCCCTAGTCAAGGTCCTCGCGGTAAGGACAGGGAGTTCGAACGCCGAAATGTGTAAGAAATTGAGGATAAAAATCATATTTCTTTGATAACAGACATTAAGTCAGAAGAATATGGTGTGCTTGTTTCTTGAAGTTTTATATGCAGGTAGGTACTACATGCTAAGTTAGCCACAACCGATCGAAAAGAAGTTCTAATGGTTAAATTACAAAGTTTACTACTTAACCTACCTTTTTCGTAAACTGTGTCCAAGAATTGTTGAGTTCTTAGGTATCGTCAATGCACACTTTGAAATTTCCTAAAAACCACTTCTTCACTCTGTCTTATAACAAAGTGAAGAAAGTGGTTTTTAGGATATTTTTTTTTCTGATTACCTAAGACAAGATTTTCTGTTTCTTTTTCTTACCATCATAAAATTCCCTAAGTACACAGTGTGAGTCTTTATAATGTGCACATATCGAAATGGTCCCGGGAATCTATGGTTAATTTTACTGAGACAAAAAATATTTAAAAAAATCTATTTTTTTTAAATATTTTTTTTGGAATTTAAAAATAAATTGTAACAAAACGGTGTAACTTTTAAAATTCATGATCTATCGCGATGAAACAAACTCCGTACCTAATGATTGGAAGAAAGTAGGCGTCCTCATTAAATAAAAATTATGGAAAAAAACTACCCTCAATTGAAAATAAACATTTTTTTTTTTTGCAAATATCTGTTTTTTTTTTCATCAATTTTTACAATAATCGTAAAGTTTCTCAATAAGACGCCAAACAAAAAAAGAAAAAGAAAGTGGTTTGATTAATATTTTTTCCGTCGATAAAATTAAGCATATATTCCCTCATTTCGATATTTGCACATTATAAAGACTCGCACTGTATACTCAACATAAAAAGAATGAGCATTGTTTTCCATCCACACATCACTTTGTTCAAAGTTAGACAATACCCCGTAGCTTCTCCATCAAATTAGGGTCGAATCTCATGACATTAACAATAATACCAACATAAGGGGTCCACATTCGAATGCACAATAGTGACAACATTGATTTATAGTGAGGCCCACCTGTTTGAGCAGATTATTTCTTGTGTTGTTACATTGTTATCATGTTTCTTTTATAATTGGCTATCAATGACTTCAAATTACTGAATGTAATAATGATGACTGATGACCAAAGTGATCACCAGGCTTGTATATGAAATCTAGATTTTTTCATGACGTGGCATCTATGTAACAATTTGCAACCCATGTTTGCAAGTAAATCAATTATTTAAAATATTTGATTTGCGGACGAAGTCAGTAATTTAAAACAATACCTACCTGTATTTAATAGGGGTCTCAGGTTATAATGTATTTAGTTAGACTAAGTCGAAATTCCTCTGTTTGCGAAAACATTATTTTTTACGAGATCATTGGTTCTTATTCAAAAGGACTTTGGAAACGACGGACTTTGGCCGAAGGAGCTTTGGAACGACCCTTTATTGTTGTAACTAAAATACCGTTTTACCTAACATGCAGGTACTTAAGCAAGTCCTTACTTAACTTTAAATATCTTCTTCGTTTCGCTCTTGACAGAGCGGTCGTGGTCACAATGAACTATGTCCAATCGTAGGTGTAGTCCTTGCCTGAGAGACTGCATTCATAAACAGGGCCTCCAACCGCGGATTTTATTTGATCCGTCCACCTCATCGGTGACCTCCCGCATAGCCTAATACCTACCTTCCACTCTGCCCTGCACCACTAGACGCTCTATGGAGTCATTATTCTGCCTGGAGACATGACCAAAAAACTTCAGTATTCGAGACTGTACTGTGCTGATAGACGCTGTTTGATGCCGAGTTCTTGGAGTATGGAGACGTTTGTGCGGAATTCTGTCCATGATACCCCAAGCATTCTTCTCCAGCACCACATTTCTAGAGCATCTACTTTTTTCTTTTCCAGTTCTCTTAATGTCAACGTCTCAGCTGCGTACAGAAATATGGGGAATACAAGTGTACGGACCAGCCTGATCTTAGTGGCCTTAGTTATGATGCGATTCCTCCAAATTTTTTTTAAGCTTGTCCATTGCCCCTCTAGCCATAGCCATACACCGTTTCACCTCATCCACGCAGCTGCCATTGTTCGTGATCATAGCACCAAGATTTAAGCAGGACAGTACTAAGTCGCAGTTCGCAATCTGTGTCATGTCTGGCGAGTTGTTGTTGCTACGGTCTACAATCATCATTTTGGTCTTACTGCGATTAATTCTCAATCTAAACGTAAGACTCACGCGCTCCATCTTAAGGAGTAGTTCCTCCGTGTGTTCAGCACTAGTCGCAAATAAAGGTTGTGTCATCTGCGTAGCATACGTTCGCAACTTTAAGTATAAAAGTAGGTACCTGCCTACTTTTAAACAAAAACTTATGTGATCTGGGTTCCGTACTATAGGATCCCCTTAGTAACCTTACATCTACTTGCAAAAAAAAAGGAATAACAAACAAACAAAATATTGCCTCAAACATCCTCATATATTCCCAATTGGTGAAAACCTCATTTGACACTGATACTCGTATAATAGAATCACATTATGTGGCTAGGGTGGGGTCCCTAGGGACGCGACAACATCGATTTCACGATAGTCGAGTCGAATAGTCGAATTACTATTCGATTCTCGCAACGATCCGTATCGAGTGTTTGTTCAGTCCATGGTAAAGGAGTGTAATTGAAGATGTTGGCTTTTATTTGGTTTGTTGTTAGTTGTTTGGATAGGGAAATTGGTTTTTAAACAGGCTCGGATGACCGTGTCAATAGTGCGGTGAAAAGTCTGGTGGAGTAGGCAGCGAGCTTTAAAAGTTGTGGTAAAATACAATAGACGTGGATATATTTAGTAACCTGTTCCGCTTAGCTAAAGAGCCATAAAAAAACGCATCCTGCGTTCAGCGCTCGGTGTGGCAAAACGCCGTGTTCGGGTGCGCGACAAGTCAATCGTCATCCTGAGGATGCCTCGATGGGAGGTGAAACATGTGTCGATTTCTTTCAGAGTTTTTGTGGCTCTTTAGAAATAGCTAAGCGGAACAGGTTACTAAGTATATCCACATCTATTGTATTTTATAATAGATTTCCGCCTGATTCATTGAACTAAGTTGTGGTAAGTTTTATAGAAAGTACAACTTAAAACCTCGAGAAAATAGCTGTTTGATTCGAATTTTACAGGTGTGCTGCAGAACTTAATTATGCCTTTGTTGAATTACCTTTTTCAGATATAACCAGATTTTGATGCTTTAATTAACTGTGCGCCTGCTTTCTCCAACTTTGGTAGACAAAAACCGTTCCAATCCTAATAAATGTCTACGCTGAGCTCAATGGCAAATAAAACTGGCATATAATATGCTTAGATTAAATATAAGCGTACCTATAGTCATTGTAATTTTCTCCTTTTTTTTTTGTTTTAGGTTTAATAATGATCTGGCAGTTTAAGTAATTTATGCGGCCTACCCAAATGTTCTTTCTTTGGTATTATTCATCGAATCGTTGAGCTCCTTAAGTTCTGAGTTGAGCTGCACGATTACTGACAAATGCGTGCACTGACTGGACAGATCCACTCAAATCTGTGCGGTTCTTTCCTCAAAAGACTATTTCAGACACCAATCTACATAGTCTTCACATGATCTGACCAAAATTATGTCTGGACTTTAAAAAAGACCTCTGAGTTTGTTTCGTCCTTTCTTCTCAGAGTAGTCATATAGGAAACGCCGACCTCGACTAATTAAAAATAAAATCATAAGACGATTCGAGATTACACAAAAATACTGTCTAGAATCGCATAAGCCGAAACAATATCTTAAAACACCAATCTATTTGGTGGTGGTGATTTCAATTCGATTATAAAACAAAAAAAAAACCACCACCTCTCATCACCACCACCACCTCACCGCATCACCTCTCTCTTTCTGATAAATCACCTCTCATCAGATCTCGACTCAAATAAAAAAAATTTAACCTACTAAGTACCCACAATTAAATGCATCTCACTTAACATACTTATAAACAGTACTAAAACAAATCCAATAAATCGATAAACTACATACAATTACGTCAGTTCCATACATATCTACTTACTGGACAGATTTAAGCAAAAGATGCAAGGGGTCCAGCAAAGGGGTCCATCGGAGGGGGCTTGGTAAAACGTTAATCGAATCTGGACCTAATGGGATTTCTTTCTTGAGGGGCACATCGCTAAAGGATTAATTTATATCAATTTAAATGGGAGCTGTGTATACAGGCTGTGGGTATTGTTGAAAGAGTTTTATTTGGATTTGTGGAGTTAATTTTCGGACGGTGTGGAGGATTTTGTATTGACTGTCTAGAATTTAGTTTTTTTGTTAAATTAATGAGAGTGGACTTCTGTGCAAGCTACTTACTGGCACATGTCTCGAATTTTGTTTTCAACTACCAATGTTTTCATAGATAATTCTATTTGATTTGGGAGAAAATCTAAAATCGCTCAGTGGTCTTGATGTGGTACCCCTAAAGGTCCTCCTCTCATGCCATTGAAGTTGGTTCTGATTGGTTTGACATTTAATAATAATAATAAGTATTCTGTGATTCTCGCGTATTACAAGACCCATCGTCAACAGTGGACCTATCATAATTTAATAGCACAAAATTGACAATCATTTTTAGATGTGCCCATCTATTCTGAAAAAATCTCAACGCAAACTTTGGAGAAGTGAGCTGTCAATAGTATTAATCCTTAGCATGGTAGGATGACAGCTTACTTCTTCAGGAGGAAGCTGGAAGCTGGATGTGGTCACACTAAATATCTCAATTATATGATGTATGTACCTGCCATTTACTCATTAACCGACTTTAAAAAAAAGGAGGAGGTTCTCAATTCGTCGGAATATTTTTTATTTGTTTTGTATCTGTTTGTTTTGTTTTGCAATTTTATGCACAATCACACTATTTTTGTACCTACATATTCGTTATTTTTTTGTTTTTTTTATCTGACACAAATTATTTTATTTAAGTATGTACACACGTTACATTATAAAACTGATTTACATCCGTCACATTACACTTTCAGGTCCAGTTGAAAACCAGCGTCAGCACTTATTGTTGTCTGGCATTTTTGCTGAACTGAGCCTTTTTGGAGCAGCCGTAAGGCACACTCCCCTGCTAATTTCTTACATCGTACTTTACACTTTTTATTTGACTTTTATTTTTAATTTTTTATCTGCTGTTAATTATATTGTGTGCTTTTTGGTTTGTGCTAAATAAATGTATTTTCTTTCTTTCTGTCACCAAAGTTGAGAGTGTAACTGAATTGACCAGCAGGTCTAACTTATGAGCCAATCACCCATCGCAATTTCTCCATATTTTTTCCGCCATTTAGCGAGCATCCTGTACACAGCCGCTCCGGAGAAGGTCTAATCCGCAGCGTTTGTTTGTGTCCCCGGTAATGTATGTGAGAGCGCGCGCACGCCGACAAATTAAAAACATATCCCGGACTATCGCCGGGACGATATTGTTGGAGAAATATCGGATGTGATGGAGGGAAAATTGTGGCCGGACGATTTTAGGGAGTTTTTTCGTCATAATTTTTCAGTAAGAAAAAAGAAAAGAAAGAAAACTGGTTTATTCTGCACAAACAAAACGCACTTTTTAAAAAACTAGACAAAATACATACAAAACAAAAGTAGCCAAAAGCCTCGTGTTAATCATAAATAGCTAAGTATCAAAGTTATCATAAATAGCTAAAATAACTAAATTGAAATTTCATTCTGCGATCTTTCAACGTTGTTAGGGTTCCGTACGTTGTCCGTCTGCCTGTCAGCGGGTATCTCGTGAACCATAACAGGTACACAGTTGAAATTTTTTGTGTATTTCTATTGCCTTTATAATAACAATTTTTTTTTTTTTTAAAGTTTAAAATTAATGGGAGTCCCCATACAAGAAACGTGTTATTTTCAGCGTTTTTTGCTAAATATTGTAAGGTGGTACTAGCTAAATATTGTATGGTATATATGAAATAACCTACCGTATCTAAAATACCGAAATTAAAATGTGATTCTGTATTCTTTAGACGTTGTTCTAACTCTATCTTAGTGTCATCACCTACAGAAAATGTACCGCAGCTAAAAAATAATCTTTCAATACTTGTGTAGAATACCTACGTTACTCGTAAAAAACTCCAGAATATTTCATCCTTTCCTACAGAGAGACACATACGAACCTACAGAACAAACTTACAAGCCACAACATAGGTGATAATGATTTGTAAGTACTTTTTCAGGTTAAAAACCCCTACGTTACTCAATATGTTTTTACAAAATATTGGAAACTAGCTGCGCCCCACGGTTTCACCCGCATAAGTCTCGATCCCGTGGGAATATCGGGATAAAGAGTATCCTAAGTCCTAACCTAGGTCATAGTCTACCTATATGCCAAATTTCATCCAAATACGTTCAGCCGTTTTAGCGTGCACTTGCTTAAAAACGGTGGAGGAAAACACTTAAATTGTACGTATATTAACAGCAGTATCGTCGTTCTTTGACAGTTGTTTGAGATGGCTATAGCACGGCAAATAAATTGACATAGGGTGTCAATCTGCCTTACTATTTATTTTCCCTGTCTGAAGAAAAGATGCCTGAGGAATACCTAAAAGATATTTCTCGACGGCATGTGAAGCCAAGTCAGAGGCCCTAACTCTAACACCAGGTTAGTCACAACCCCGGGGTTGCGGGTTTGTCCGAAAGAATTACCGTGGCAACATACAGGCAACTGAAGAAACACGGGTGGGTTTTAGTCAGTATGAATCTGACACGCCCTCCCGCTCCACCCAGAGCGGGAGAAGTTATTTGATAAATTACCACCCAAAAAAAAAAGGTTTGTCACAACCACACGAAAAGATGAAGCTTGAAAGCATAATAAACAAACAAACTCACTTTTGCATTCATACCATTAGTTAGGATATAAATAAATAACTTTAACTAACTAACTATTTTAAAACAGAATCATTATTAACTTACATCGCTTGACATATCACTAAGAAAAGTAACAGCAACACAAACATTCACATATCTCTAATATATTTACATACATACACCAACACACACACACGCACCCTTACCCGTCGGGGTAAGACACTACAAACAGATTTAATTTAATTTAATCACAACTGCAGGAAGTGTTCACTTAACATGTTTACAAATAATGTTGTTAACCTTGTAATCATAGATAGATCGACACTACTTCACTTTTAAAGGGTATAACTTAATTTACGCAACCTTCTGGCCGAACACTGTCTCTCAAGATACTGGCCTCCTAGTTAGAGAGACAGAGTTTATATTTTTGTCATATAGCCTTTTAACTTCTGTACAAACAATTATGTATAATTTTTTGTATAATTACTACTGTGCTCTATGTATTATTTTGGATAAATAAACATTATTATTATTATATTATTACTTCAGGGGTTTAACATAAATCACAGCAACAACTCTTATAAAAATAATAGAAAACTCAAACATCGCAAAACGTTCGTCTATCAGAATAACCCGTAACATCTGTAAAGGCTGTTAGCATCGTTTTTTTCCGCCACTATCCGCTTACAAAGAATCCAATCCATGTCGTCTGCTTAGCGCCGAGTGGTACATGCCACAGACATCGATTATATGCATAGAAGTTGCATGTATACTGTTTTATCGACATTTTATGAACAACATGGGAATTTTCCGGGTTATCTATGGGCCGTTTTCAAAGTCTTGAGTGAATAGGTTACCATCGTAATTGCTTACCATCAGGTGAGATTGTGGCCAATCAAACTACCTAACCCTTTCTCAACTATGTTGGGGTCGGCTTCCAGTCTAACAGTTTCAGATCCAGTATTTTACATGGAGCGACTGCCAATCTGACCCACCCAACCACCAACACCAACCCACTTACGAGTTAGATGTTTGTTGTTCCAAACGCGAAAATTCAACTTTATATATTTTTAATGATTTTATTCCTGCTACGCTGCTACGAGTTCGTAGCTGCTACGTAAGCGTAGACATGCCTACGAAAAAGTGTTTATTTTTTTCATACCAAATTTTTATTACTTAAGGTTGTCTAGGTGAGACTATTGTCATTCTATTCTATATCATAAAGTAGTTGAACTCGGTAACATTTACTGAAAGTTTCATGAATAAGGAATTCAATGGTAGATCCACCAATCAGCAGTGGAATGTTCGGTCACCGTTGAAATCTGTCTTATATTAGAGTACCTAACGACAAAACCCTACAAACCTAAAACACGAACTGGCATTTTTCGTAGCAAGTCTACGAATTCGTAGCAACTACGAAAGACTAATTAGCTGCAGTAAAATGACACTTCTAATTTTTATTTCGTCAATAACTTAAAAAAACACCTTTCAAACAAAAAAATAATTATTATAATCGGTTCATAAATGACTAAGTTTTGAAGTAAAAAAAAAAACTAATTGAGAACCTTCTCCTTCTTTGAAGATGGTTAAGAAAGGAGTTGAACTTAGTTGTAGCGATCTAGCTACGACTTCGTAGCACAATCACGTAGCGCCGTCCGAAGAGCCGTCGAGGTTTAGCTACGACTTCATAGCACAATCACGTAGAGCCGTCGAGGTTTAGCTACGACTTCATAGCACAATCACGTAGAGCCGTCGAGGTTTAGCTACGACTTCATAGCACAAGCACGTAGAGCCGTCGAGGTTTAGCTACGACTTCATAGCACAATCACGTAGAGCCGTCGAGGTTTAGCTACGACTTCATAGCACAATCACGTAGAGCCGTCGAGGTTTAGCTACGACTTCATAGCACAATCACGTAGAGCCGTCGAGGTTTAGCTACGACTTCATAGCACAATCACGTAGAGCCGTCGAGGCTTAGCTACGACTTCATAGCACAATCACGTAGAGCCGTCGAGGTCTAGCTACGACGTCATAGCACAATCACGTAGAGCCGTCGAGGTCTAGCTACGACTTCATAGCACAATCACGTAGAGCCGTCGAGGTTTAGCTACGACTTCATAGCACAATCACGTAGAGCCGTCGAGGTCTAGCTACGACGTCATAGCACAATCACGTAGAGCCGTCGAGGTCTAGCTACGACTTCATAGCACAATCACGTAGAGCCGTCGAGGTTTAGCTACGACTTCATAGCACAATCACGTAGAGCCGTCGAGGTTTAGCTACGACTTCATAGCACAATCACGTAGAGCCGTCGAGGCTTAGCTACGACTTCATAGCACAATCACGTAGAGCCGTCGAGGTCTAGCTACGACTTCATAGCACAATCACGTAGAGCCGTCGAGGCTTAGCTACGACTTCATAGCACAATCACGTAGAGCCGTCGAGGTCTAGCTACGACTTCGTAGCACAATCACGTAGAGCCGTCGAGGTTTAGCTACGACTTCATAGCACAATCACGTAGAACCGTCGAGGTTTAGCTACGACTTCATAGCACAATCACGTAGAGCCGTCGAGGTCTAGCTACGACTTCGTAGCACAATCACGTAGAGCCGTCGAGGTTTAGCTACGACTTCATAGCACAATCACGTAGAATCATCGAGGTCTAGCTACGACTTCGTAGCACAATCACGTAGAACCGTTGAAGTCTACCTACGACTTCGTAGCACAATCACGTAGAGCCGTCGAGGTCTAGCTACGACTTCGTAGCACAATCACGTAGAACCGTTGAAGTCTAGCTACGACTTCGTAGCACAATCACGTAGAGCCGTCGAGGTCTAGCTACGACTTCATAGCACAATCACGTAGAGCCGTCGAGGTCTAGCTACGACTTCGTAGCACAATCACGTAGAGCCGTCGAGGTTTAGCTACGACTTCATAGCACAATCACGTGGAATCATCGAGGTCTAGCTACGACTTCGTAGCACAATCACGTAGAACCGTTGAAGTCTACCTACGACTTCGTAGCACAATCACGTAGAGTCGTCGAGGTCTAGCTACGACTTCGTAGCACAATCGCGTAGAACCGTTGAAGTCTAGCTACGACTTCGTAGCACAATCACGTAGAACCGTTGAAGTCTACCTACGACTTCGTAGCACAATCACGTAGAATCATCGAGGTCTAGCTACGACTTCGTAGCACAATCACGTAGAACCGTTGAAGTCTAGCTACGACTTCGTAGCACAATCACGTAGAGCCGTCGAGGTTTAGCTATGACTTCGTAGCACAATCACGTAGAACCGTTGAAGTCTAGCTACGACTTCGTAGCACAATCACGTAGAGCCGTCGAGGTCTATTATTGTTCTGTTAAAAAAGCTTGAGACCACACCGCACTTTGTATATTTGTTGTGTGTCATAGTCATAGTAACACTTTATTTCTTTAATTTTTTTTGGATATTGGCACCTTGTATTTTCGTGATATTCATGTAATTTAGTTTAATTTAATTTAGCTTTTGGGTGTTGTGCTATTTCATTTATATGCTTCAAACACCATTATTTTTTCAGTAGTTTGGCTCAGTTGTCTGTCAGTCAGAAAACGACTAAAAATATTTGCAAGATAAATTTTATGCAAGCTTCTCGCACAGTGTGACTGACCAAGTCACCAAACAAAAAAAGAATCACGCATAAACGACGAAAAACATAACACAACTCGAGGCCCGTAGGCAAAGGCAGTTAACTGAACAGCCTAGTAAAATATTCACATGTAGTTATTCCATGCGGCTGCCCGCGGATCACCGCTGCAGATTAAACTATTAACAAAATGGTAGCTGCACGGTTTTGAACCGGATTCCATTTTCGAATAACGTTTTGCATAGTTAAACGCCGGTTAGCGTGCCATGATCTGCGCGCGAAAAGGTTTTATGAACAAAAACTTTTTGGTGGACATACAAAGGGCTTGGCTGAATGAATGACTGATGTTAATATCTGGGAGTTGGTTTAGCTCCTAAAAAGCCAGTCAAGAGTTAAAAGTGGCATTTTGCTTTGAATTTATTATGTAGCAGAATAATTACGGGTTATGTTCAATACATAGGTACATAACTACAAAGGTTTCGAAAGTAGTTTATTAAATCTTGGAACAATGCGAAAATTTCCAGGGTTTCGTTAGTTTGATATAAATTGATAGGTACAGTGAAAGAAATAACTTATAATAATTAGCGCCATGTTTACCTACCGCAAATAAACTCATTTTCTTTCTTTGTAACTTAAGAATACTAGAGGATCCAAGTGTGTACCAAAAATCCGAATCGAAAAGACATCAATGCCTCTGTATGAACGTTATATTTTCCTTTAACAAAATGGCCCGTTAACCGTTGTGTATTGCATTTTTCATTTTATAAACTTTGCGGTGAATTATTTTTTATGGCACCACACTACACAATATCCTTTTAAAAAGATAAGCTCCAATTTTGCCTTAAATGTTCCGTCAGCCAATTTATTTCGGAAACTATGAGCATCCACCATGACAGTTTGGCGCGGTTGCCTAGCAACGCACTTAATTGGCGGCAAATCGGCGAATGGATTATGTGACACCCGTTAGCGCGAAATTGTATAATTTAGAGATATTATGCTGTTCAACGTTTGGATATCAACTATTATTAAGTATTGATGGAAATATTATGTCAATAAGTTATTGAAAGGTAATAGTTAGTTATATTGAGCTCATTATGTTTATAATTGATAATTGATGTGTTGCCTTGATTTATGTTCGTATTTGCGAAAGGTTAGCAGTTTTTTTAAGTTAATCTAAAAACAAAGATTAAGTTCCAACCAGTATGGCCTGCAAATACATTTGGTCTTAAGAGTGTCAGAGATTTTATCTCCTAATTATATTATTTATAATATCTTCCGAATTACTGATCCAATTCAAAAAATTCATTTATTAATGGGAAACTACAGTATTTTCGAGTGTCATAGGATATATTTTATGTTAAAAAACAAATTTCACACCGACTAAGTCGCGGCAGAAGCTAGTTTATTAAAAAAAATAAACAATATAGGTACTTAACAAGTATCTGACATATATATCACTTTTAACTGAAGTTGACACCAGTACAGGGATACGACACGTGTCTAATCCTCACACACGTGTCCAAAGTGTCTGAACAGGTACATACAACACGGTTAATGACGTCACGTAGGGGTTGATCAAAACCTATTGTATTATTACACCTGCTTAATATTATTGAGTCAGTGATTTAGAATATTTAAATTGGTTTTAAGTGATGCGCTTTTTAGAAGCGATGAAAAGGCTTAGTGAAATTTGGTCATGCGAGGTTAATTTGAGCTTGGCCATTTTTTTTTCTGAAGTTTTTGTGGGGCGTTAAATTATTTTCCATTTAGCAGTTTCACGTAGCAGCTCTCCGAATAATATTTGCTGCAAATCGTCATATTTTCACGGAAAAGTCTTATTTCCATCGAAGTTGATTTCCTGAGCTATATTGATGTTTTCAATGATTACAATTTTGAATTTTGACCAACATACAACGTATTGAATTTTGAAATAGTGAACGACGAAATTGTAATTTGCAAAAACGTAAGAAATTTCGAATTTTGCGGACTGCCTTGACGGATCCCCCTTAATCGAAACCCATTTTTTTTGTTCACCTTTTATTTTGTCTGTGTAAGTAATTCACGTCATATTCTATAGAGGGGTCATAAGTTTCAGTACCTTCCTACCTACCCACTTCCGACTCAAAAATAACATACTTTTAGCCAAAAAATATCATAAAGCCATTAATTAAGCGCGCTAATTACTAGCCGGTTATCGCGCGCATTGTCTGCGCTACGATTACCAGCGACATAAATTGAGCTGCGAATATTTAATAATAATTGGCTTGCCTTTGTTTAACGGGGTGCGGGGAGGTAGTCCGCCCACTTTAGCCACCCTGCAGTAGCGATAGCATGGTAGGACGACAAGAATTATATTATACAATACAATAGACGTGGATGTATTTAGTAACCTGTTCCGCTTAGCTATTTCAGAAGAGCCATAAAAAACTCCTGAAAGAAATCGACACGTGTGACGATTGACTTGTCGCGAACCCGAACACAACGTGTTGCCCCACCGAGCCCTGAACGCAGAGCTCGGGCCCGAGCTCTCTGTGTTCAGGGCTCGGGTTTTTTATGGCTCTTAGGCTAGCTTAGAGGCGAGTGGGCCGTAATCCACCACGCGGGCCCAGTGCGGGTTGGTAGAAGTCACATGTCTTCGAATTTTTGGTTCTAGGACATGCCGGTTTCCTCACGATGTTTTCTTTCACCGTTTTGAGAGCAGTGGTGGTGAAATAATTTACACAAAGCAAGTTACCACTGGGCCACCACTGCTGTACTGGGCCACCGCTGCTCTTCTGGCTCTACCACTACTATTATTCTATTAAACATAGCACGGAGCTAATTAACTTTAAACTACGTTTATTTAGGATGAACCGTGGAGTTTCTTGCCGGCTCTTCTCCACAGGAAACGACCAATTGGAACCGTGCACATAGCTTCTGACGTTTCATAAGTGCCGTTGTAGGTTTATGTGAAATAAAATATTTTGAACTTGAATTTGAAGGGGGCTCAAGTTCAAAGTGCTAACAGTTAACGCTGACGTGAGGCCTCCTACAAAATCATCCAATTTTGCAGTGATATCCTAGTGGTGTGATCGTCAGACTGCGAAGTCATAGGTCTCGAGTTCGAACCCAAGGCACGCACCTCCTCTCTCTCCACCTCTGAATTTTCGGATAAATTTACGTAATGTTTAATTATCACTTGCTTCAAAAACGGTGAAGGAAAACATCGTGAGGAAACCGGCATGCCTGAGAGATATTTCTCGACGGTATGTGAAACCAAGTCAGAGGCCCAGGTTAGTCATTAATCACATGAAAATAAGATCCAATTTTGTAAAAAAAAACATGTTTTTTTTTGCCGTCACTACTCGGGCATCCGGCTACACAGTTAAGCCGGTTATGAACGGCCCGTAATGACGGTGTCATTTGCGCGGTGAATTATAATTGGCCCGATAACGCCGGCCGCCCGACATTAATAGACAACTTAATTTAAACGCCCTGTATATAACGCCCGTAGTATATAAGGGTAATATGCTGACGCACGAAGTGTGGGTGGTACTGTTTTTTGTAGGCAAAAATGGTAGATATAAAATATGATTATTATTCGAGTTTATCGATCGGGGTTTTTATTTGTGATAGTGGTAAAATGCCTATGTATATGAGGGGTTTGTGGCTAAACTCAAACTCAAAGCATTTTTTTCAAATAAATCAATTACAGGTACTTTTGAATTGTCAAGGAGTCGGTCAGTCAGAAAGATGAAGCTAGTTGCCCATTCCAAAGCGTAGTAGGTACCTATGGAGAAGAACGGGCAAGAAACTCAACGGACACTATTTTAAGTAAAAATATTGTTACTAAGTAATAACAGCCGTACATGTCGATCGATCAAGATAAGCTACGCTTGCCGCGGTCAGTCCGAGGATGGGTGACCATCTGTACATACCATGACCCCTCCGTGCTTCAGAAAGCACGTTAAGCCGTTGGTCCCGGCTGTCATTCGTAGATCTTTGACAGTTGTTACGGGTCGTCAGAAGCCCGAAAATCTGACAACCAATCTTACCAAGGGGTATCGTATTACCCAGTAACTGGGTTGTGGAGGTCAGATAGGCAGTCACTCTATGTTAAATACTGGTATTCAGCTGCATCCGGTTAGACTGGAAGCCGACCCCAACATAGTTGGGAATAGGCTAGGCAGATGATGTCGAGGGGTAGATATGCCAACGCGACTCATTTGTTTGAAAATACTTACATAGTTATCAAGGAGAGTTAGAGACGGCAGTAGATATTGAGAAGCCCCCATTCGCCAGTTACTTTGACAAAATTCATAATTATATCATGCCTTCTAAAGCTGATCCCAGTAGGTAGTAAAGTTTTTGTAAGTATATAGTCTTATAAGATTCTTAGAGGATTTGACAGCTGAGAGGACGGTGACATCACGTCGCTGCGTTGACGCTGTCAGTGGAAGGGGTGACACACCATGAGCCGTGTACTCTCTCGCCTCGATCACTTTGGCGGCGGAGCTCGGATGTGACAGACGCGTACTAGTGATCATGTTGAACGATTTTCTTGTAACGGTTTTTCTAAAATTAAATAAATAGTTGTAGGCCGCTTCGTTGGCTTCTGATCCCTAAGAATAGATATTCTCTCATTATGCATTTTTTTTTAGTAGTTTACAAAAATGGAAAAAAAAAAAAAAATTAAGGCTCAAACAGACGCGACTCTGGTGGAACAATTTTTATGAAAATATTACGAAAATTGTTCTACCGGTGTTGAGTCGCGTTATTTAATCGGCACGTCTTTGAGTAGCAAGCACAGAGCACTTCAGTGGCAAAACAAGACATCACTGGTAGTAGGTAATTTAAAGCCTAAGCTTACCGTTAAATACCACATTAATATTTGTGAACATAGCTCATTTTCGCTTTATTTTGTAACTCTTGTAATTCAATAGCGGCATCTTACCCTACACCAGCGTTTCCCATTTGCCGGGTCGCGACCCGGTACCGAGGCATGAAAATAAAATACCGGGTCGCAACATTCCCGCCTTGTTTTAAAAATAATACCTACTATCGATCGAAGCATCTACGACGCACACTAGTTTACCTTAAAAATAAACATAGAAACCGGCTTGAAATGGAACCAGACCTTAGGATAAAACTTTTCGTCATTTTCCACGAACTTTTATTCTTTAGTCAAAAATATGCAGCAGCTCCATACTTCGCACTAAAATTTAGTGACTAAATAGGCGATAAATATGTAGTATTAATAAAACATTTTTACTATTAATAAATGTGTATTATTTTACCTAGTGGAACCAGCTTGGGTTTAAAAGTATTAAGTGGGTCACGAAGGGGCAGTGTGAAAATTACCGGGCCATTGCAGAACAATGTTTGGGAAATAGTGCTCTACACGTTCTTTAATCATTATGTTCTCTGTGAGTGCTGTGCGCTTCTGTAATTATTAATTAATGACGAATTTACCATACCTAAAATATATGTGATTTTTGTTCGTGTATGTTTTATTGAGTAATTCGTTGAAGTGCCATATTAATAAATAAATAAATTAGAGTATATATAGTTTACTTAGATACCCATTTTTGTTTACTCTATGATTTCATACCCCACCACCACCAAACAAAACCATTTAAAAACGTCACATGTGTACACAGATTACAATCATCAGAATCACAACTTAGTGGCATTGTTCAGAATTATTTAGTGGCATTAAAATAAACGAGCTGCCATAAAAACAACGCGTCCGCTGAGACCTGCAGGTCTGAATGCACCCTTATAGTAGTATTGTTAATGACAGCGTTTACAAGGCTCACATATGGCGGTATGTAGGGGGGTGTTATAATATTATAAGTTATTAAATACGCAATGACAATTGTCGTGACTGTCGTTTTTATTAATTCAGACATAATATTGATAAACAATTTAATGCTTGGTTTTACTGTATTGTATTCGTGTAAGTTTAAACTTTTATCTACACCCATGATATAAAACCTCTATAAAAGTTTCAGAAGCAGTTTTATTGGCGTCATTAAAACAGCCAGTGTTATAGTAACCATTACCTCATCCCAATGAGTGATACAATGTGGTACTAAATTTCATTACGCAACTCGTTTCAACGTTCAAGCGGGGGACAGCAGCACCCGCTGCACGCATGTGTGTGTGATGTGCTGCAGGCGACATACATACGTGCAGTTGTACTGAATTTCGTGGGAATTTCTTTATTCTTGATCTTGAATTACAAACACCCAATGGTTTCAGAAACTTTTATAGAGGATCCATATCATGGGTGTAGATAAAGTATTGTATGCAACTGTTATAATTAGGTATTAAAACACTCATGTGATACTATAAACCCACATTCGTGTTTTAATACCCCTTATTATACAACAGTTGCATAAATAACTATTATAATGCATGCATATTTATATTGTTTCTTTTTTTATTTGTGTTCTTAATTAAATTTAAATCATGTATTCAAAGCATTATGTGCTCGATGATGTGTAAGCTGTGGTTACCTGTAATTGAGTGTGCAATACAGGATAATGTATAATAACTAAGTTTTTATTATTGTACAAGATAATAATTGTAATGTAACTCGTTGGTAATCCTTAAATAAATAAACTCTTGACATTAAATATTTGTTTTATTGATGTTTTGATAACTTCTATACATACTTATTATAAATCTTCTTTTCGTGTGGTTAGCGACTAACCTTTTTTTTTTTTTTTTTTTTTTTGGGTGGGAAATTATCATATAACTTCTCCCGCTCTGGGTGGAGCGGGAGGGCGTGTCAGACTCTTACTGACTAAAACCCACCCGTGTTCCTTCGGTTGCCCTGTTGCCGGGGGCCACGATTTCCCTATCGGTTTTCTTCGAACCCCCGGCAGGCATTGGCCCTAACGGACCCCGTCAATTCTGCTGACATCTCTTTGAGGCGCGCGTGGAACACAACGCGCCGTCGACTCGGGCTTGGTCCTTATCGGACGGCGAGCTACCCATTGCTCACCGTCCGCAAGCCCGCGCCTACGGTGGCCGGAAATCGGCTCGCGATTCCCGCCCCGGGCGTCTCCTCCTGCGGCGGTTAGGGGCGTGAGGGCGCGAAATTTGCCTCTCCCTCACGCGTTCCGCCTCCTCCTTCGCGAGCATTACCGCTTCGCAGAAGGAGGTGACGGCCTGCCATTTCCTCTCGCTCCGTACCATGGCCTGAACCAAGGCCGGACGCGAGAGATCACCGCCGCCGATCGCCTCCACGAGGACACGGCGTTGCCCCGCCCAAGCCGGGCAGACCTCCACCGTATGCTCCACCGTGTCCTCGTTAGCGACTAACCTGTTGTCAGAGTTTTAAAGCCGCCCATGGACCTCTGACTTGGCTTCACATGCCGTAGAGAAATATTTCTCAGGCATGCCGGTTTCCTCACGATGTTTTCCTTCACCGTTTTTGAAGCAAGTAATAATTATACAATACGCACATGAATCCGAAAAGTCAGAGGTGTGTGCCTTGGGTTCGAACTTGAGACTTATGACTTGGCAGTCCACCATTACGCTATCATTGCTGCTATATTATTATAAATTCAAATCGTTTTTCGTGTCTGTCTGTGTGACCGCGTTGTTCTCCTAAACTACACAACATATTTGATGCGGTTTTCACTGTCATTGAGAGAATTTATTCCGGAAGGTTTGTGTTTATTACATTCATATTGAACTAAATATAATAAAGAAATCTCGATGTTTTGTCAAGTCCTAAAAACTTCACGAAGCAGGAGCGGGTCGCTAGTTGAACTATAAAATTACCCACATTAAAGAATGCAGGCATTTGACTGGTAAGTACCAGATGGCCAAGTCCCGTAATTAGAGAACGTTCAAAATCTGGTCTGAATCTCATCTCAACGACAATCAATGTCAAAAACTTGTCAAAAGGACATGTCCTAAAATGGTTTTTTATTATTCAATAATTCATATTAAGTTAAATATATTTGAATAGACATCCTAAAAACTAGTGGTTCTAACTATATCAAAGACCTCCAATTTTGAGAAAAATCTTTTTTATTTTAGTAAGAATTTACTCCTAAAATGAACAAACCTTTCTAATTATCTAGTTTATTATAGTGAACACACCCCATAAAATAGTAAATTTGTCAAAATTGACACATGTTACTGTCAATTCATTGACACTTATGACAGTACTGTGTCAATTTATGTCTTAATGACATATTCAAATAGTAAACTTGTCAAAATTGACACATGTTACTGTCATCACTGTCAATTGATTGACAGTAACGACAGTACCGTGTGTCAATTTATATCTTATTTGTCATAGTTGCCATCAACAAATAAAATATTTGTACTTTAAATAGTTTAAGATTTTCCTCATAAATGGAAGGGTCTAAAAATATTATTTCAGTGGTTCCTAGGTCCATATTTTGTCGTTTTTATTTAGATGTAGTTTGATGCTGGTTAGATTTTTCTCGGAATAAAAAACCAACGTCCCTACAAAAAGCGGACATCTCCTTTATGAAAATTAGAAGTATTTTTGACTGGTTGAGACTGAGATCAAAACGTACTTAACATTACAGGACTTGCCCCTCTGGTATTAGGGAGAAAAAACCATCCATAATATAATTTTTCTAGGTCTTTATTTATTTCATATACATTAAAATTATTGAGAGAGAGGAACTTGCGGCTAAGTAATAACAATGCCTCGGAAAGCACGTTAAGTCGTTGGTCTCGGCTCTCATTCGTCGATCTGTGACAGTCATTACGGGTCGTCAGAAGTCCGAAAGTCTGACAACCAGCCTTACCGTGGGGTATCGTATTACTCAGTAACTAGGTGGAGGTTAGATAGGCAGTCGCTCCATATAAAATACTGGTATTCAGCTGCATCCGGTAAGACCGGAAGCAGACCCCAACACAGTTGGGAAAATTATTATATCTAAATATATAAAAGCGAAAGGTCACTCACTCACTCATTCATTCATTCATCACGAAATCTCGAAAACCGCTTGACGTATAAAGATGAAATTTGGTAGGGAGGTAGTAGACGTCCGCTAAGAACTGACTTTTGGAAATTCGACCTTTAAGGGGTTGAAAAGGGAGAATTTTGTTAGTATGAAAAATCTTATTCCTTGAGTTAATGAACTTGAAACTTAGCACGATTATTTACTTATATATGTAAATTATAAACTTTGCCATTTTTAGTTTTTCTAAGATTGAAAATAGATAAAAACGTACCTATATCACGGATTTTTTTAAATTTACCCCTAACCGGGTGAAAAGGGGTATTCATTTTTACAGGGGAGGATTTAACTGTGTGGCGTCCGCAAAATTTCAAGTATAAGTTTACTGGCGTTCCTCTCCTCGGTCCACAGAACTAATAAATTAACCAGGAACATTTTATCTTCCTCACTGGCCGATTTTAAGGTACCGTGCCTGACCGAAGTGTTGAACGCTTGGAAAATGGCTTGTCCCAATACGGATCTGCCCGACAACCCTTCTTCCCAGAGACGATGGGACGTGCCGCTCTGCAGTATTATACGGAACACCCTGTTAAACACGTCACCTAATACTGTAGAGCGCGCCCGTCTGCTGGCTGTGGGAGAGTGGGAGTCAGGCTTGTGGGTTCAGGCGCTCCCGTCATCCACCATAGGCACTATGATGGATGACTCATCGTTTCGGCTCGCTACGTGTCTCCGCTTGGGTGCACCTTGTGTTGCTCCGCATCGGTGTCATTGCGGTGAAGCTGTCGACAGTCTCGGGCAACATGGCCTGTCCTGCTGCAGGAGCGCAGGTCGCATAGCACGGCATGCCAGCATCAACGACATTATTCGTCGAGCCCTTGTCACCGCCGGCGTACCAGCGGTATTAGAACCAAACGGCTTGGTACGTGACGATGGAAAGAGACCAGACGGGATGACGTTGTTGCCTTGGAAGGTGGGTAGGCCTCTGGTGTGGGATGCAACCTGTGTCGACACCCTTGCGCCATCCCATGTTCCTAGCACGGCGGTCTGTGCTGGCGCCGCTGCTGCGGCTGCTGAGACCCTCAAGCGGCGCAAATACTGTAACCTTATGGGTAATTACAGTTTTGAGCCGTTTGGGGTCGAAACGCTCGGACCATGGGGCCCGAGTGCGCGTCTACTTTTTAAGGAAACTCGTCGACTGATCGACACTTCACGTGACCAGAGGGCTGGCTCGTTCTTTGGCCAAAGAATTAGCATTGCCATTCAACGTGGCAATGCTGGGCACGTTTCTGGATGATAGCGATGCGGACGAATACTTAATAATAATAATAATATGTAATTTAAAAATGTAATCGAATAAGAATTGAAATGAATAAACGAAATAATAATATATAATATTTTTTGTAATTCCAATGATCTGCATATTTCTATCTTTTATTTATTTATTTGGAATTGTAAACCTTTGCATGCCCATGTGACGGTAAAATATGGAGAACTTTATTATAAAAACACCTATGTACTATACCCATTTTTGCAAAGAAATAAATGATTTGATTTGATTTTGACGCCTAAGTGTCGTTTTGTTTTTATTATTTTTATTTATACAGATAGTTAGTTAGTCTTTTAATTTAGTACCTAATGTAAATAGTTAGCTGTGTTAAAAACTGTAAAATAAAAAGTTTTAGATCCTTACTGTGTGGCTTGGTTAACTTAAAAATTGGTATAAATAAATAATCAATAAGTCAAATAATGGAAACGTCACAATAGACTTTTCAAAAATTATTATAGTGCTATTTTTTATTTCGTTTAATTGTAAAAAGGCTAGCCAAAAGGCCCAAATAAATACCCAATATTAAGGGGGAAGCGTCAGGAAAGCCCACGAAATTCAAATTTTCTTACGTTTTTTGCATTTTACAAGTCAGTGTCAGGTTGTATGTTGATTAAAATATAATTCGCGGTCGTAACAAATATGGCTTTACTCAAATAAAATCATTCCAATCAGCAATACAACTCCATAAGTTAGCAAAGGTGTCAAATGTCATGATTTCATCAAATCATTTAATCTTAATCACTATTACGGATTGGAATGATTTATAATTGAGTAAAGCCATATTTGTTACGACCGCGAATCATATTTTAATCAACATATAACCTGACACTGACTTGCAAAATGTAAAAAACGTAAGAAAATTTGAATTTCGCGGGCTACCCTGACGCTTCCCTCTTAACCTAAACTTTTTAAAGATTATGGCTTTATGGATCTAAGGAATCATAACATATATATATAGGGTGGATTTTGAGATGGGGCAATAAGGGTATAATAATTATAATAACCTTAACCGTTGTCGCTAACAAACATTCACAAACAATTTGATCTGCATCACAGATTTTGAAAATAATAGTCAGAACATAATCGCCGCCACATAACAGCCGCAACACAACGGCTGCCACATAGCGGCCACATAGCGGCCGCCACATAACGGCCGCCACATGATGGTTGCCAAGTAGCGGCCGCTAGATAACGGCCACCAAATAACGGCCGCCACATAACGGCCGCCACATAACGGCCGCCACATAGCGGCCGCCACATTGCGACCGCCACATTACGGCCACAACTTTACGGCCACCAAATTACGGCCGCCACATAACGGCTGATAGATAACGGTCGCCAAATAACGGCCGCCATATAACGACCTCCACATAACGGCCGACACAACCGCCGCCACATTACGGCCGCCACATAACGGCCGCCACATAACGGCCGCAACACAACGGCCGCCACATAGCGGCCACCACATTGCGACCGCCGCAACAAAACAGCCACCACATAGAGACCGCCACTTTACGGCCGCCACATAACGGCCGCCACATTGCGACCGCCACATTGCGGCCGCAACAAAACGGCCGCCACATTGCGACCGCCACATTACGGCCGCAACTTTAAGGCCGCTACATAACGGCCGCCAAATAACGGCCGCCATATAACGGCCTCCACATAGCGGCAGACACAACCGCTGCCACATTACGGCCGCCACATAACGGTCGCAACACAACGGCTGCCACATAGCGGCCGCCAAATTGCGGCCGCCAAATTGCGGCCGTCACATAACGGCCACCACATAACGGCCGCTAGATAACGGCCGCCACATAACGGCCGCAATACAGTACAACGGCCGCCACATAACGGCCGCCACATAGCGGCCGCCACATTGTGCCCGCCACATTACGGCCGCAACTTTAAGGCCGCCACATAACGGCCGCCAAATAACGGCCGCAACTTTAAGGCCGCCACATAACGGCCGCCAAATAACGGCCGCCATATAACGGCCTCCACATAGCGGCAGACACAACCGCCGCCACATTACGGCCGCCACATAACGGTTGCAACACAACGGCCGCCACATAGCGGCCGCCAAATTGCGGCCGTCACATAACGGCCACCACATAACGGCAGCTAGATAGCGGCCGCAATTCAATACAACGGCCGCCACATAACGGCCGCCACATAGCGGCCGCCACATTGTGCCCGCCACATTACGGCCGCAACTTTAAGGCCGCCACATAACGGCCGCCAAATAACGGCCGCCATATAACGGCCTCCACATAGCGGCAGACACAACCGCCGCCACATTACGGCCGCCACTTTACGGCCGCCACATAACGGTCGCAACACAACGGCCGCCACATAGCGGACGCCAAATTGCGGCCGTCACATAACGGCCACCACATAATGGCCGCTAGATAACGGCCGCCACATAACGGCCGCCATATAACGGCCTCAACATAGCGGTCGACACAACCGCTGCCAAATAACGGCCGCCACATGAAAATGATGGGGGCAGCGGAGTTTGGACTTCACGGAGAAAAAAAACGCTCCTACTATAAATTACAAAAAATAAAAAAAATGTCGCAATTGTTTGACAACTATTTGCGACGTTGCCAACATTCGCATCAACTGACCAATCTTCACATAAAAACAAGATTTACAGACGGGATGTCTGTAAATCTTGTTTTGGGTTTGGGTTTTATCTTTGCCTCATTTTTAATTTTCTCAAATTATGGTCTCTACTGATTTCTGAAAATTGTGTTTTCGGTATCTATCGTTCAACTACATTCAGAAAATCAGACAGATTGCTAAAAACTATTGCTAAAAAAATTATTTTCAACAGTTCGGTAATAAGTTATTCCGAACTGTTGAAAATATTTTTTTTTGACATAAGTATTTAATAATGCGGTCAGGTCAGAAGTAAAGCGGGAAATTTTCTAAAATTAGGATTTTTTAATTTCAGAATAACCAAATCTATCGATTTTATACGATTTTGTTTGTAAAATGATGAGGCAAAAATTAATTCCAACCATTAGAATTAATTTGAATTTGGAATTCTAAATGAAAGCAGTGCGCGCGTGCGGTATCGTTTCGGTTTACCGACCAGTGAGGAAACATAAGCAGTACCGAAACGGTACAGAATTGGTACCGAAACGATACCGTACCGACCAAAGAGGAAAGGGCCTAACGAGACTGTCTTTAACTTTTTGAAACATGTTGATCTGCATTCACAGATTTCTTAAAAAATGCCAATTTTCACAAAAACTTTTCCAAAAACTATATCGAGCCAACTGAGGTTTGAGTACAAGTATGTCTGTCTGTATGTTAACTTTTCACACGTAAATTCCTAATTCGAATTCGATTTCGATCAAATTTGCCAAGGGGATAAACAGCATCCTAGGGTAGGACATAGGCTACTTTTTGTCTCAAAAATAATCCTAAAGGAGGTGATATGTAGGTAATGAAAGTTTTCTCGCCAAACTTCATGCTGCTAGGACAACGGGAAGTACCATATAGGCTTTGTTTTATTTGCGAGTGTCAATATAAATATGCGGTATTTGGAATTTTGATTTTCTTTACAGTTCCAAGGGACCGTAGGTAGATCTAAGTTTTTAGGGTTCCGTAGTAAACAAGGAACCCTTATAGTTTCGTCATGTCCGTCTGTCTGTCGGTCTGTCTGTCTGTCTGTCCGCGGTCTAGCTCCGAGACCCTTAGTACTAGAAAGCTGTAATTTGGCTTAGGTATACATATTAATTACGCCGAAAAACATTTTTTTAGGGTACCTCTCCTACACGTAAAGTGGTGATGTTTTTTTTTTTTTTTAACCCATTTTGTGAGGTATCATTGGAAAAGTCCTTCAAAAACATTGTGAGTTTGTAACAACCATTTTTTCAGGGATCCGTTTGCGAAATATTAAGGTTTAAAGTGTTAATTTTTGTTAGAGTCAAGTGTGTGTCCCCCTGCCAGCTAAATGGTTGGTTGAGGATGTGTGAAAAAATCACAGCAGTAGTCTATATAAAGAAATTAAAAGGAAAACTATCACAGCTAAGTAGGCTCTACAAGTTAACGAGTAATAATCGACCAACTTAACTTTGCAGTTGCAAAAACATGTTTTCCCATATATTCCGTATGGGAGAATATATTTTTCAACTACAAAGTTAAGTTTGTTTTTGGGACAAATTTATCCCAACTACGGAACCCTTCATTGTGCGTGGTCCGACACGCACTTGGCCGGTTTTTTTATATCTATTTCAACTTGATGCATCAAGGCGTTTCTGAGAAAAAGGGTCTTGACAGACAAGGAAGTTATCCTTTAACGGTTTCAATTTTGCATTTTGAGTACAGATTTATTATCTGCCTGTTACCTTTTAATACCGTAACGGCTGAACGTATTTAGATGAAAGGCATACGGATAGGCCATAATCTGGCTTAGAACATAGGGTACTCTGAATTCCGGTAGCATGTTCCTGTGGGATACTTTGCGACATCCACGCGGGCGAAGCCGCGGGCAAAAGCTAGTACTATATATAACACAACTAACCATTTACACTATAGGAACTAAATTAAATGATTAACTAACTAACTATACAAATACATACAAAAAGTCGTCGAAGTAAGTACTCATCCGCATCGCTGTTTTTTTTCTTGTATTACATAACATAACATCACGCCTTGTTTCCCCGAAGGGTTGGGCAGAGGTGTACCTGTAGTAGGTACACCCACATTTCGCCAGTTATGTTTAAGTCCCATGTAATAGGGGGCGAGCCTATTGCCATCAACCGGGCACAAATCCAGACTCACGGGCTGCTACTGAGAAATTCCAGATAGAAAAACCCAATAACACTTTGCCCGACCCGGGAATCGAACCCAGCACCTCATGCTCAGCATTAGCGCTTGCGAACACTAGACCAACGAGGCAGTCAGTTCTTGTATTATTGGATCCGTAATCCGATCGGTAATAAAGGATAGCTAGTACCTAGAGTGGTCTTTTTTTTTTCTCGACTGACACTAATCAGAACCAGATTATATCGTTATTATTTTTTAAAATTATTATTTACCCATATATTTACATCATTTAAAAACTATCAAACTTAACATAATAATATGTACAAGTATATAAAAAAGGGGGGAGGAATAAACATAAGGCATCAAAAAATTCGATTATATCGTTAGATAAAATTGTATGAGTAATCGTTATTAATGATTGTGGATTACCTTTGAGCTGAACAAAATGTTAACTATTGCGATCTTGATTAATAGTATAGAGCCAAAAACACGTGTATTGACTGATGGATTTAGGAACCAAGTATTGTGTTATCACATTTAATTTAATATGTCATTTACTGTTCTTAATCGTGGTTAAAGTATTTGTGGAATAGAATAGAATATCTTTATTTTGCATAAAATATGGCACGTAAAAGGTTTTAAATATAAATAGTTCCACATATTTTACTAACTTATTTCAGTGTGCAAAAAATATCATTAAATAAAATTATAAACAAAAACGCTTCCAATATTAATACCTGCAGAGATAAAAAACAACAAAAAAATCCTATTTTAAATTGAGTGTTATCAAAAACAAAAAAAAGTTTAAACGACTATTAGATTCCTATTTTAAATTGAGTGTTATCTATGATTTTTGGTTTTTTCCTATAGGTAAGTAATAACATTTCAACCAGCTTCCAATAAAGCTTTATTTTTGTACCAGACGCATAAAATACAAACCTACCTTTAATTTAAATCTAAATTAACTACAGCAATTATGCGAGTAATATCGAGCAAAAGATTACGTAACAAATCAAAGACCCGAATATTCCCCTACCTGCACAGCGTCGACAATACAAGCTTAGACCTACCCTCTTCAAACCACCCTAATAATACCAACAGAAAACTAAAACATAACCCTTATGTCATAGAAGGAAGGTCTAGTTTTAAAAACTTTGAGGTTATGTAACGGTATTGTAAGTTTGGTAAGGTATTCCCGCCACTTCATTTGCGAAAATGTTGGTACGCCTGGCTTAAGTGTTGCACGCTGTTAAATTAATGAGCCAATCTCAGTCGGCCGGGGTTGCCACCTCTATATTTTACAAGGTGGTAATGTGCCGTAGTGTGGTGCTTTAATATTGCCTTGTTTTAACAACAACGAAGTACATTAAGGTAAAATATGTTTTGAAACTTTCGCTATTAAGGTGTAAACATTTTTGTTTTGATTTATTCTGCTTATATATGAGGTAGAAAATTTCAAGGTAGGTGAATGACCGTAAACATAGATACTTCTTTGAACGGAAAGTTGTATTTTTCGATAAACTATTTGGGATTTTTTATATGAACCATACTTACCCGTCTGTCACACGTTACTTCAAGTCCTGGCTCATTATAAAATGAACGTTTTGTAGGTAATCGATTTATTCATTGTAATTATTCATTAATTACAAAGATCGACACGCTATAGTCCGCGACACCGATGAAGTCCTTTTGATGCGGCGCCAGTGTCTATGACATAGTATCACATTGCATTAAAAAAATAGTGACACTCCGGGAGTGCCAACAGAAGTAAAAACTTGAACAAGATCGCCTTGGTGGAAGAAAAATACTTGTATAGAACGTTGGTCCGTAACCTGATCTAAATAAAGAGGACAATCGCGTTTACAAAAAAAAAAAAATACTTCCAAAACCTTTGAAGTAAAAATACTTGCATAGAACATTGATCCGTAACGTACTATAAATAAAGAGCACAATCGCATTTACAAAAATGAGGTGTCGGTAACGGTGTCGCGAGTTCAATTGTTTTTTCCCTTTTCCGCCAACCTTCTTTTATGGCGCGCACTCCAGCTACATTTCGAAATAGTTGGTCCAATTTCCTTCAGTTTTGTTAAAGGTTAATTAACCTGACAAAGATAGTTACATTATCATGGTTGACTGCCTCGGAAATCTTCCACTTGTCTGTTTTAACTTTCTACTCGCCATTTCGTCTGGTGTGTCTATTGTTGAACGAAACGGGGAAACAACAACTTTTTATGTAACCCATTGTGATCTAAATGGTCCACTTAATGATCCGATGACTAACTAGATTTTAATGTAGTTATCTTCAGTGTACGTGAATGAATTTCAAGTTTCTATAGCCAATTTTATAGCGAACTAGCTGACCCGGCAAACGTTGTTTTGCCATATAAATATTTGGGGTGGACCACCCTTGTCACTTAGAGGTATGAAAAATAAATTACGACTGATTCTCAGTCCTACGAATATTCATATAAAATTTAATAAAAATCGATCAAGCCATTTCGGAGGAGTATGGCAACTAACATTGTGCCATCCACATTTATACTCAAAACTCCCTGCAAGACATTTTCCTCATTCCTCCGCATCACATGCTCATACCATGACAACAGATTTCCACACAACTTTTCAGTCACCGGTGTCTCTTTCAGAGTTTCTCTTATATACAAATTTTTTAGTGTTAGTATAGCTATTATTCATTAAGTTTAAAATCTGTCAAATGTTTCAAGTCTGATAAATTTAATATATTATGTCAAATTATCTTGGTGCCCACAACAGACATTTTCAGTATCCAGGCGAAACTATCAAAACATCAAGCTATGGAAGAGACCGACTGAGTCACAAAGGTGTAGGTACCAATGACAGAGATAACGCTCTACAAAGCTGACCTTTTTCTAGAACGAGCTTTACAGTAGTCGCATATGATGTGTAACATCTGACAACTCACCTTGGTAATAAGCAACATTAACGTATACAACATCAAAGGGACGGGGCCTCGTCAAGGTCGTTTCTGACGGCCAATTCAAGCACCATGCGCGCTCACTCATTGGTCAAATCAAAAATAGTGTGCGCTTCCTGTAACACACTTCCGTCCCTTTTCACGAAATCACACCCACAGATATAATTATTTCAATTTTTTTAGATTCCGGTTTTGACTTTGACTGCAGGAAAGCGAGAGAAAAGATGTTACACACCATAAAAACAAAAAACTGTGACGCATAATCAGCCTATAATGTTCCCACTGCTGGGACACAGGCCTCCTGTCTTCGAGAGGGAGTGAGCTGTAATCTTACGACACGGGCCCAGTGTGGGTTGGTAGATGGCACATGTCTTCGAATTTTTGGTTCTAGGACATGCCGGTTTCCTTACGATGTTTTCCTTCACCGTTTTGATAGCAGAGATGATGAAATTATTTACACAAAGTAAAGCGCCTGCCTTGGTTCGAGCCCACGACTACTGTTCTGACTATGACGTGCCACGGGTTAACTTTCCTACAACTTACAAGTCTTTAGATCGTCATCCACAGTCCAACTTCACATCCACAGTCAACCCAAATGTGTTGGGCATAGGCCTCTCTCTTGTTGTGCCTATCCCCACGCTCCACACTTTATATGTATATAGAGGCATGAGGAACAGGGTGTTAAGTCAAAGTCAAAGATTTATTTGCAGATAAATATGGTTACAAAGTTCTTGCAATGTTAGTGTGATAGTAGCAACAACATATTTAATCATAACATAATAACGTGCAAATTTTTGATACATACACAATATTATATTATTTTAATTTAGACTGAAGTATAGAAGTATCTTTTATAGTATAGAAGGAATTCTCAATTAACCAGTTGCGTAAAGCCCTTCTGAAGCGGGCCATTGGGAGTTCTTTAATTTGGTTCTTTAAGTTCACTCATCCTCTATAGAAAAGGGAGGATCCTCCGACCTGACGGGTGTCATGTCTGGTGGGCAACAGCTCAATGAATGTTTTTTTTTCTTAACTAGGCTATCTCGCAGTTTTGGCCACTAAGGTCATGGCTGCTTAACCGGAATTTCCTGTCGCTGCCTTAAGCTTCTACACTTAAAGCCTCCAACCAGGGGCAAAAACTATTCTAAATTAAAATTAGGCAAGCGCTCACTAAGGGCACCCCCTGTGGGGTACGAACCTCGACTTAGGGCGTCGCTGGGGGGAGAACAGCAAGAAGGCACAGGCTGGACCAATGTTGGATTTTCATCATGATTATCATGGGTATTTAAAGCTACGTGCTCAGCTGCAACAACTGCTGGCACTTCGTTTTCGAGCAAGGGTCGGGGGGAGTATCATTTACTCGGGGGGATGGTCACGATCGCAAAGGACCTCAGCGGCGAGGTCGGAATAACGGGAGGCGTTTGCTTTTTGTGTACTGTGCTGGTTGGTGGCCCTATTCTTCTCCTGGAGGAGTGTTATGGGGTCATTTGGGTCGGAAAGGCCCGACAATTGATATCGGGACGTTGTATACATACTCGTCGTGCGGTAAACCCTACTTGCGCAATGCAGGATTTTGCGTGAAGTCAGTGTGATGCGCAGTTCGTATGTGGCGATGTACACATACATAATATTTTGTACCACTAAAGAACACATGTCGCCTCACTACTGGTCCATATTCGCTGGTGTTGTCAATACATAATTTACTAGCCACCGTGGGGCTAACAATGGACCACGTTTCGAAGAGCCGGGTCTAATGAGACCTCTCGCGCCTGAATTGGATAGAAGTGTGGGCATGAGCGGAGCGGGATGCGGGAATTGAAGTGTGTGTAAAATAACAAATGTATTGTTGCTAGTTTCGTGCAGATTCGAGCATGCATTTCCAGATCAGGAAACTATAAAATGGAGAAAAATCTTTAATTAAGTCTCCGTAGTCAAAGTTAGGAAGGATTTAATTTATAGGAACTAATAATAAAGCTGAAGAGTTTGTTTTTTGTTTGTTTGAACGCGCTAATCTGTGGAATTACCAGTCAGATTTGAATAAATCTTTATGCATTTGATAGCCCAATTCTTGAGGAAGGCTAAAGGCTAGGTACTTAACATCATGCTAGGACCCTTAGGAGCCGACCAAAAAGAAAGCGAAAACGAAGTCAAAGAGAAATAGAGCGGGCAGGCAATGCGATGTGAAAATTTCACGCGGACGAAGTCGCGGGCAAGAAGCTAGTAAATGACAAAAATAGAAAAGGATTTTCGGTAGTCAATCGCAATCGAATAGTGTCTCAAAATAATAAAAGCGGATTGCTAAACGCTAGTAGGTTGCCACTCGCTAACCTAATTATCTATATTATCGTTACGAAAAGGTCATTTATTTTTGTGGGTAAGTCAGTATATGCATGCAAAAGCATGCATCCGACTTTAAACACATTACACCAACACCGAAAAATACTGACCACAAAAAACATCTTCGAAAAATTCGCTAACTTAATCACCGTGTCCCCCCCTCAGATAACAAAGGTATCTATCGTGTGGGTAGCAGGGTAGTTTGAACCTACAAATGTGGCAATTAGCTGGCTCCTGACTGATGGTCGCCCGACCGTGATTAAGACGTACCCGAAGATAACGTATACACTGGGGTCCTGATACGTGTGGGAAATGAGTGGAGTTTAAGAATGGAAAGTAAGTGGTTGCTATGGACCCAAAAATTGCTAAACAAGATGAAATACTTTATCTGTATATGGATACACGTATTTTATAACGTTTTTAAGCGCAGATTTTTCTATAATCGTGGAATAAAATTGGCATCTGACAGTTTTTCCATAAAAATAGAAAAACTGTCAAAATTTCAAAATGATTAGGCATGAGCTTTGGCAAGGAAACTAAGGGAAAAACAATATTACACATCATTTTTCATAATACACAAAAATATACAACTAATAGGTTTGTGTTGAAAACAGGACACAATTAATGTATTTTTCACTAGGTAAGAAACTGAAACCAGTAAGATGATGAACGGTGCGAATCATTGTATGGTTTACTGTACTTCAAAATAAGGACAAACTGATTTTCAAGGCCTTATAGTTTTTCGCCACAATTTTAAAGCGTTTGCCCAAAGAAAGGCCAGTATTGAAAATGCAAAATTGCAGTCTCATTTTAAACAATAGCAATAGGCATTAAAGCCCAAATCAACACGTAACAGACACCCCAAGGATCATGCTTTTAGGGTACCCCTATAGACTCCACTTGATAAGTTGTGCCGCGTTGTCTTATTTGTTTACTTTAGACTACACTCAGTCTCTGAACCAGTGCCATTAATATTAGCAACCGATAGCGATACAGCCCTGCAGGTAATTTGTGGCGAAATTAGGCTATCAAACATTTACAGGGGCTAAGAGATGGTAAGGTGGAGTAGTTAAGGATGCCCACTGCCCTTTATTGGTTAGAATTTATTTGTTAAATTAAAATTCTGATCAGACAAATTAAATCTGTTTTCTCAATTTCTTTGTATCGATTTCAAATTAGCTTTAATTCTGTCTGGGACTTGACAAGATTGGGAAATTTTATATCTATACTTCAATTCGTATCTTGCTTGGCTTGGCTAAGTAACAACAGCTGCACGGGTCGATCGATCAGGTTAAGCTACGCTTGCCTCGGTTGGTCTGTGGATGGGTGACCATCTTTACATACCAAGACCCCTCCGTGCCTCGGAAAGCACGTTAAGCCGTTGGTCCCGGCTGTCATTTGTAGATCTTTGACAGTTGTTACGGGTAGTTAGAAGCCCAAAAAGTCTGACAACCAGTCTGACCAAGGGGTATCGTGTTACGTAGTAACTAGGTTGTGGAGGTCAGATAGGCAGTCGCTCCATGTAAAATACTGGTATTTAGCTGCATCTGGTTTTAACATGGTCCAAATTAACTAAATAAATTGAAGCTGAAATTCTTTATGTTGACGTTCAAAAGTGCCTTTTTAAATGGCAAATTAATTAATATCGACACTTTGAAAGAAAAAAAAACAATAATAAAGGTATGTTATGTCAAAGTCAAATAATTTATTTCAATTAAGCACAAAAAGGCACTTTTGAACGTCAAAAACAAAAAATAGAATTGATTCTAGTCGCCCCTTCCAAAAGGTAGTTTTCGTATGGAGAAGAATGGGCAAGAAACTCCACCGTTACTCTTTTTTTTTAAATGTTTTACAAAATTTTGTATACATTAATTATATAATTATATGTGAAAACGATGCCCCTGGAATAAGATTACTATACCACAATAGGTAAAAATAATTAAAATGAAGCAATGACAGAAAAAATAATTATGTAATGGATACATGGTGTTCAAATATTTACAAGCATTGAAAAAGTAGGTACCTATACAATATTCCTAAAAAAAAATTACAAGTGATACTAATTTGTCAGTGTGTGAGTTCAAGTAATCACAGAATGTAAAAAAAAATGTTATAATATTTATTATGAAATAAATATAATATGTAGGTATGTCATACAATAAGTAGGTACGCAAAACGTGAATAATTAAAAACTTTTTACAAAAAAAAACAACCGACTTCCAAAACAAAACACTACAAAGTGAAAAATAACTTTAATTTCGGAAGTCGGTGTCTTGGGTTTTGTGTTTTCGTTTTTTGCCACCGACTTCCGAAATTAAAGTTATTTTTCACTTTGTAGTGTTTTGTTTTGGAAGTCGGTTGTTTTTTTTTGTAAAAAGTTTTTATTTTTCACTTTTTAGTTGTGGTACCTACCCCACACACATTCGAATACCACTACCTGCTACCAGTGTCAAGAACTTATCATATCATCTACATACTAAGTGGGAAAAAAAATACGTATTTTGTAGCTAACTCAAAAACTACCCAAGCAAAGTTAATAAAATTTATATGGGACCAATTTGGGAGCCTACCCTTTCAAACAAAAAAAGAATTTTCAAAATCGGTCCACAAATGACGGAGAAATCGGTGGACATACATAAAAAAAAAAAAAAAAAAAAAAAAACAAACATACGCGTCGAACATATAACCTCCTCCTTTTTGGAAGTCGGTTAAAAAAGGTAAAGGTAAAGGTTGACTGGTAGAAAATGCCTATGGCATTAAGTCCGCCTCTGTACATGTACGTGCTTAAAGTATTAAATAAGGATGGAAAGGTAAGGAATTTTTAACCCATTTCAATAACAATTAAGTACTTATCAAACAAATAGAAGAACGAAAACCTTTTCTAAACCCCATACGGTCTTAAAAAGTCAAGCAAACAAGCTCGTTCAATTTCAGTGCCCACCGATATCCAAGGGGTCTCACAAATTGGTTCGACAACTCCTTCCAACCACCATCATATCTAAAATTACGTCACACCCTTATTTCTAAGCTGTTAAGGTTTATAATGGCGTAAGAGGTAGGTAATTCAGTAGTCGGTGGAAATTGGTGTGTGTAGTAGATTGTAGAACTCACTCAATTCGCCCGTCGTGTTTGATCGCAGAAGAGCCCTTGATTCTGAATCGTATCGAGCGTTCGTATTAGTTTACATATCAGTTTTGTAGAGATCAGTTATTCGTTTTTATGGGATTGCGGCCATTGTCTTTTTTTCAGTAGCCCTAGTGTTGCCATAGCGTGGTGGTGAAAGACAGGCACGTAGAAAGGCATCAAATTATATGTTTTTCTTTCACTTTCTAAGCTATTATTCTGCCGGAAACTTTTGGTTTCGATATTCTTTTCCATCTTGCCATTTGTCTGAATTATCGAATGTGCAGTAGTGCTTAGGTAGTAGCTTTTTACGATTTGCTATCACGAAATAAAATTTTCACAGCCCAATGAAATTAGTCGTGATAGAATAAAGATAGGATTCCTTGGACTTTTACGGAAGTATAGTCAACATAGACGAGTATAGTCGTATTGCGTTTGTTTGAGTTAAAATGCAGAGACGAAACTGATTAAAATACAGTTAATACAATGTGTTGATCGTCTCAAAAACGAATAGGTACTTAATGTTATAAACTCAAAGAAATAGTGCCTCAACTACCATAAACCTACATAATCCTACACATCTTCAGAGTTCAGACAGTACATAAAACATGAAAACGAGACTGCCGAATCTCGCGGCGTTATCAAAACGTTGCGCTAAAGGGAGGCTCACGACGAGCGGGGCGGGCTCGCGAAATAATTGATGAGTGCATTAGAGACATGTGTCCGCCATCTTTTATTCAGACGCGCGAACTCGGTTCCTGAACGAATGGCGCGAAATGTGGAGCATAATCTGTATGAATTTGGAATTTGTTGCCACAGATAAGGAAGGCTTAGTGTTGGGGTGTGTCTAGACGTGTAGTTTGAAGGTGTTGAGACTGGCTGGTTAGAGACTACGGTTCTTATTAACAGCAATAGACTAAAGAAAGGCTAAAAGGATTAAGAATCAATATTGATCTTGAGGCAGCACTTGGCTCCTAGGTGTTCTCAAATATTAAGACATGATAGAAAATGCCTCACATGAAAAGCGTTCAAATATTACTTGTTTTACCGCAGTCACAAATAAATTTTAAAAGTACATGCAACTTTTTCCAATCAGTACCAAATCACATCCTATAAAGTTGACCGAAAATCCCGTACACGTTGTCTGCAAAGCTTTTTAATTCGCACATCGACTACGTGGACTCGTGGCCCAAACGGAGCACCCTCTTATCTGAAGCACTTAGTAATTTTGTCTAATCCGATATACAAGTTTTAATACCCCATCCCGTTTGCCCGCGGCTACAAAAAAGGGACCGTGTTAAGTCTCGAAAAACTGCACGTTTTCACACGCCCATACTCTTGTATGGGGACCAGATGGTAAGAAGTCTTTGGGATGGTCCTGGTTGTCTGATTGAGAGGTCTTTTTCTTTTTGTGTTGTTCTGTCAGTTTTTGCAGATTCTGTACTCGTCTGAATTATAACGTCAAATTTATAAATCTAAGTTATATAATGTCGCCCATCGGTATGAATAATTTCACACGCCCATACTCTTGTATGGGGACCAGATGGTAAGAAGTCTTTGGGATGGTCCTGGTTGTCTGATTGAGAGGTCTTTTTCTTTTTGTGTTGTTCTGTCAGTTTTTGCAGATTCTGTACTCGTCTGAATTATAACGTCAAATTTATAAATCTAAGTTATATAATGTCGCCCATCGGTATGAATACCTTTTGATATATCTTGAGATTAAAAAAAAAAAAACAAAACTGATACGATTTATGAACTTACACCTGTGTTTTTTAAACACTTTTTTTTAAATGTTTTCACCTCCGTTTCTTTTGCATAGTTGACAAATTTTAATAAAAATGGGTTCCGTACCTCAAAAGGAAAAAACGGAACCCTTTTAGGATCACGTTGTTGTCCGTCTGTCTGTCAAGACCCTTTTTCTCAGGAACGCGTGGAGGTATCAAGCTGAAATTCATATCAAATACTCATGTCTACTGTCCCTTGGAGCTGTGAAAAAATCGAACTTCTAAGCCAACGCAATCAAAAGATACAGCCGTTTATGCTGCAAATTTTGGACACTCGCAAGGGAATCAAAACTTACAGGGTACTTCCCGTGAACTCAGAATCTTGACATAATCTTTTCAGTATTTTACATTATATACCTACCTACAATTTTCTATACATTTTTTTAGTCAATTTAGATTTGTTACAGCTGTAGTGGCAATTATGTCATTTGGTTTAAATAGGTTCTTATTTTTTATTATTTTGTTTATCTTTTATACCTATAGATTATTTTCTTTTAGATTTTGTGAATGTGAGAACGTTGTAGGCTGTAAACTTGTGTACCATTTTTTATTTTACTAAGTACCTGGTACTTGTTAATAGGCCTACACTGTCCACCCATACCTATTAACACTGTAATTTGAAAACATTGTAGAAACAGTTTATTTTGAAAAGAGTAACCGTGGAGTTTCTTGCCGGCTCTTCTCCATAGGAAGCGACCAATTGGAACCGTGCACCTAGCTTCTGACGTTTCATAAGTGCCCTTGTAGGTTTATGTGAAATAAAATATTTTGATTTTGAAATTTGGTACGAAGCAACGTCTTATAGCACAGATAAAGGAAAAATTGCGAAAAGCATAAATTTTTAGTTACATCATATAATAAAAATATTTTTAATAATTTAAACTTACTACCCCTTTCCTCATGAACGCGATTTGTACGGAACCCTCGGTGCGCGAGTCCAACTCGCACTTGGCCGGTTTTTTCATGAGTATTCAGAAAAATACGAACGGGCACATGCCGATGGGCGACATTGTACACAGTAGTAGTTGTACAACAGCTCATTTAAACCATTTAGGTATTGAGAAGATTTCAAAATTTTCGAAGTAAGCTTTTTCTGTAAATGTATTTGATTTTCTTCTTCATATTTATTATGAAGAAGCCAAGCAAGCCAAGTCAGAGGCCCATGGGTGGCCATAAAAGTCTGACACCAGGTTTGTCACTCACTAAACATACGAAAAAAAAGAAGATTATCCATTTCATAAATTTACTCAAAAATGCATGTAATGTGGTCATTATTTTGACAACCTTGTTTGAGCAAAGTCGACCTTGCCGTTCTGTTTCAAGAAGCGGCCGGCAAAGTTTTGCTGGTCGCTCTAACAGGCCGGCAAAACATTGCCGGCCGCTATTTTGACGTTTCAACGTTTTAAAAAATCAAATGCAAAAAGGTTTTATTTAAAACACAGCTGTTTGTATTTATAGAGATAGGTACAAAAAGATTTTATTCCATATTTGGCTGTATAGTTCCAACTACCACTGTCAAAAAAAAAAAAAAACATAGAAGTAACAAAAGCGCGGTTCAGTGAAAATTTTATTTTATTTAGTGACTTTTTTGCCAAAAATGAGCTCACAAAGCGAAAATTCTTCCGATTCAATGAGTTTAACACCGCCAGACATTAAAGATGAAGCTAAATTAGTGGTTGAAAATTTAATACCGCGAAACTCAAAGGAAAAATATAAGCTTGCATATGAAAAATTTGTGCAGTGGAAAATCAGTAGGAAATCTAAATCTTTATCCGAAAATGTTTTTCTTGCGTATTTCAATGATCTTTCCAACAAAATGAAGGTACTTGCATTTTTGAGTAAAGCACCATACAAGCCTTGGCCCACTATGACTGCTTCGCTGGTCACGCTATGATTGCCTCGAGCTAGCCTAGCTGCGCCTTCTAGGCCTTCCAGCTTGGCCATCATTGCAGCCCTTGCTGTCCTCGCTGTAAAGGTTTTATCTCAGCTCGTCCATCAAATGCTGCACGCTGACCGCGCTGTGTCGGCCTGGAGCTGCGCTACGCTGCGCTACGCTGCGCTACGCTGCGCTACGCTGCGCTGTCGGCCATCATCAGCGCGACCAGCAAAGTAGTCATTATAGACCGCGGCAGTAATGTACTATTTCTTTTTATTCTCAAAAGGTTACCGTTTACTGAAAACAGTATTCTATCTATCGATATCCAAATTATTATCGTGCAGTAGTAATATGTCACAAGTAGGTACATTATTTATGCACGCACGGTGATGCCTGACGATTAATTTTTATGTTATTTAATAATATTTATTCTTATAATTCGTTGTATAGTTGTTTATAATTTTATTTTATTTTTGTTACCTATTTATTATTTACAAATTACTGAACCTGATTTGATTTCCGTTCGTCTTTTTCGGGTGACCACTGAAAATCGGCGCTGTGCTGTGGGTCTCCCATAGCACAGCATCATGCTGAGTGGAAGTCATACATGAGTACATAAAGAAGGTCTTATAATTAATGTGAGGTAGCTACATGTTTTGCCATTTATGGCGTACAAAATTTGTTGCAATATTAAAACAATACAATTTTTTTTAATAAAAAACAAATTGCTATGTCAAAATTTTAATTAAATAGAAATTACAATGTCAAAATTTATTTTTCATTCGAAATTACAATATTAACTGTTTCTGTTTTATACTCATGTTTGCATATTATGTACTAAGTTATACCTATTTTGTTTTCTGCTTACCTACTCTTGTCTTTGTATGCACGTGTTTCTGTGACAAATAAATCTATTTTTCTTTCTTTCTTTATATCCTTTTCTGACTAGACTTTGAGGATTCTTCAAAAAAAGAGTAGTCATGGGACTACTCTTGCAGCGTGGACACCCTACTCTTAAATTACGAATGGAGATTCGAAACATTCATTCCGTGTCTCCATCTCTTTCTGTTCCATGCATTATTAAGAGAGGAAGCGTAATATAATTGGAGTTACTTTCAGCCGGACCTTCCATATCAGGGACGCTTTTAAACGATTCAGCATTTTGGAACCCTTATGTGAGCCCTCCCAATTAACCTTAAATATCGGTGTTGTCAAATTCTTCCGAAAAAAAGGCGGAAAAGTCTGTGTCTGAAGTCTGTCTATATTACTTAAGATACAACGAATATCTAAGATATTAAGTACCTACTTGGACTTGCCACTGGAGTGAAGGCCTCAGCGCCAAGCTTGCTCAGAAAAGTCAGCTTTCCGGGTCTACAGTGTCCGAAATACCCAAGTAGGTACCTATATCTCAATGTTTTGAAAACTAAAAATTTTGTACACTGCATAACAAAATCTATCTGCTAATTCTAGACTCAAAATAATAAAACCCAAATGCAATTAAAACAGCTCGTAAACTCCGAACGAGACTCAACTTCGGCACCCGACGAAAGTATAACAATGTTGTTTTTCGCATCGCATAAACCACGACCGCAATCTACAAAAGAAACAAGTACGAACTTGGAGCAGTCAGACTCGATACAAAGGGGGAACGACTGCCGAGCTCGTTACCATTCATAATTCACGGGGCAAACTCTTCGTACGTTTTCCCATTAGAAATTTTATAAGGTTTTTATTGCGTCGCTCTCCCGCCAAAAGTTCGCGCGCACCCGTTTGACAATCGCGAGCGCGCCAACCGTTAGCTGCGTTCACAAATTCATTCCACTTTTTTTTAATTTAAAAAAGGTTTAGCAAAGAAATTGTTCCTTTGAGACTTACTATTTCGTCGAATACATATTTTATTTGTTTTATATTTAGATACATTGCGCATTGTTTTGACACAATTCGCTTCTCCAAACTTACAATTTCTCACATTTGGGAAAGTTTAGTTAGGGCGTTTAAAAGCTGGTAGGTACTGTGAAATTAATATGGCTACGAATATAGCGGAAAATTAATCATGCCCTCTACAACCAAAAAGTTAATTATTGCTTTATATCTTGAATTAATAGACTAATTACACATACACATGTTTTCATAAATTTGTGGACATTTAGAAAGATCAATGTTCATATTTCAAACTTCGCTAAACCGAAGTGCTTGGATCTTTTCATAGGAGATCGTCGTTCAAAAATGTCTGCTATTTGTTAATATGTCAGTTAAATTCAAATTGAAAGTCCCATAATTGATATTTTAAACATAAAAGTAGGTAACGTTCTAACACGCATTCAGAACAAACAGAAAACTTGTTCAAGACCTCTGTAGGTCTTGTAGAAGTTTTCTGTTTGTTTAGTAGTCTAAAGTCTGTACTTTAGACTAAGTATGAAAACCTCCTGTCTTCTAACAGTTCCGAAGGATCCTACCTACTTAGGTACTCCTAGTTCATTGTGGGTATCAACCATTTTCACGGAGGTACCGTCGGCAACAACTTTGATAAGACTCCGCGAACTTTCCGAAGGGTTCCGAGACATTTTGCTAACTTCCTTAATGACCAAGGGTAACATGAGTTTAATTTTATGACAGCCAGACTGTGACGGTTTAGGGCACACTGGAATTACAGGTTTTTGTTTTAAGTTGCAAACTTCTACTAACCTATTCTTTTTGGCCAAGAATTCGTAACTATCTTTTATAAATTAGATAACAGACTTACACTTATTTCAAGGAAAATCTGTGGTTTTTTGTGAAGGTAACCACATAAATGATTAAGAATTTTACCTTACTTATGTCTTCTTCATAAATCTAGATTCTTTTATGGTTCAGTTCCATAATATATGTAGGAACTAAAACGAAGATGTGGTTTTCTATCTGCACAAGATAAATTGCTTAAAATATATTTTAGGAAAACCTGTGGACTTCTGTGAAATTCTAAATCTCTTCTTATAATGTGTTTTTAATCTTTAAACTTTTGCCCTGCAGTTGGCCAGCATATTTCGGCACCACCCGGGTCGAGATAATGTCCAAAAGTACTTATAGGGTTGTTTATGACTTCATCTATGTTTCTCTGGTTGTTTTGGTTACAACTAATTTAAAAACATTACAGATGAGATGTTATCATAGTTATCTCACCCCGCAAACGTCCACTACTGAACAAATCCCTCCCCATATTCGTTCCTCCTCCTCATATCAACTAAACTAGCTACTAATTTATATCCAAAATAACTCCAGATAAACTCCATTTTCACTGGCGAAGTGTTAGTTAGTTAGTTTACCTACGTGTATTCAAAGAGCTCTAATCTGTCGCTCGGCAAGATAACTAAATTCTGACCTGATTTATATTTCTGCGCAGATTTAGTTTGGTAACACTCCTCGTATTTTGGACGTTAGCGACAGATTAGGGGTGAACGGTCTTAAGTTTAATATTTTTGACTGTAGCCTTTATTTTTCAAATAATGTTTGCAATAAATACCCGGTGACAGCGTCTAGCAGGAGATGTTATGTCATAGAGTTACTCTATTTCAACTTTTCTGTCGATTTCGACCTCTGCCGACTTGATACTTTTTCTATTTTATGTGCAGAAGCGAACCACAACTTTTGGAAGGCAAACAGAATCATACAATAGCTACCTCTATACGCTCTAGGAAATCTATATATAGCAGACATTTTCACGACAGTTCTCTTGCTTTCTTATTTTCAAGTCGCAAAGGTAAAAATATTGTAGATATTATATTCGATGAGTTGGGCCCAGTTTGTCGCCACGCCAATTGCAGCATCAGTGGTTGACACTCAATAGAACATGGTTTGGTTAGTAGCAGTGCTTTTGCACTGAGTGTCGGTTGGGTCAATAATTCTCCATTTCGCTAGATTGTGCATGCAGCGGCCTGCTTGGGTCCGCAATCGATTGATTTACATCCTTAAAGGCCACTGCAGGTGACCTCCGGATGGTAGGTGCTCCTGGAGTTGGACGAAGTTGGGTGGCCCCCACAACTGTATTTTTACCTTTGGCGGTTGGTCTTGGATGACCTGAGAACAACGAAGAAAGCTCTTTCGGCTCTTTGGTCTACCCGGTGTTGTTGGATGTAAATAGAGGGGATGTCGGGAATCTGCTTCTTGCTTATATTTCTCAAGCGCGCATGTGACTTGCCTTCATAAGACATTTGGAGCGATACCGGCCAACGGGTAGAGCTTGTTGAGTGGAGTTTTAGGCATCCCGATATAATTAAAAACGTCTCGTTTAGGGCAATGTCAACTTGCTTTTGCGTGAGCGGATCGGTGCCACACTAGACACGCGAATTCGCCGGCCGAGTAGCATAAAGACTTGCCAGTGGTGCTAAGAACATCGGGTGGTGCACACCAGTTGGTGGAAATGAGGCGACGAAGCAGGTGGTTTCGGGTCCCGACCTTCTTGTTTTATTTTATAACACTGGATTCTCTCGCTATTCTTCTACCATTCATTCACTTACCTACTTGCGTATTTGCCTGATCAACAATAAATAGCCCAGCAAAAACATCACTCTATTTTGTCAAAATTAATTTCCCAACACCGTGAAAACGGCGACAACCCTACGCTCGCCCGGCGACCTCTATTAATTAAAACGCTGTGTAAACCGGGCTTTATCGGCGCGCTGGCCACGCCACCCAATTAGGACAGCCGACGAGTCTCGCGCCAAAAATTATGCGGCTTATCAACTGCCGCGTAATTTTGACAAATGACCGTTCGTTCGGAAACACGCTTCGGTGGGCTGTGATCGATTATTTGTTGTATTGTTTAAATGTTGTGGGCGATTTTGTGTTCTAATAGGTATTGTATATCTATTGGTATTGGTAGTGAACGTGCTTAGTAGTGTGCGTATTCCTGAAAATAGCAGTTTAAGTACCTAATAGAGGAAGTCCTAATACAGTTACATATTTGTATGAAGCTATGTATGAACTACCCGAGCTATAAAGCTACAAACGTTTTTGTAGTGTGTTTTGTTCAACGTTAGAATAATAAATTAATGAAATGATTTTTATTTTGCGGTACGTAGGTAAACCGTAGCGACGACGTAGACCTTACGAAAGGTCTATGTCGCTACTTGCATTTAACTTATAATATTTTTTGATTCAATCAATTGACGAAATGTTTGGAAGGAAAGAAAATATTCAATTTCCCTTACAGTAACAATATCCTTGTATCAACATCACCAGGATTTTAAACTTGTAGAAGCACATCTTATCCAAACCCTGCATTATTATACCATTCACTTTACCAAAATTGTTACGAAACAACATCTTTCGTAACCCTCACATCCATTCACCCCTTACTAGATTTGCAGGATTTCGCCGGCGCCTATAACATCATACCAATATGCCATTCATCAGCCGAGGCGTCGCTAAACACCGGCGGCCGCATGAGATAACCGCGCAGTAAACCGACAACAATGCCCTGACTCGCACTCAATAAAAGATGATAACACATGAAATATGAACTGACGACACCCCTCGACGAACACGGAAAATAAAACGTAAATCCAACTCTACGCTAAGCAAACAAAGTTCCAATTTCGTTGAGACTATCTCCAACTTATGATATTTCAAAAGCGAAGACAGCGTTAGCATAATAAACGCGCTCCAATGAAAACAAACCGCATCCAGCTCACGAATACAGCCAAATTTCCCAAAGAAAACATACCAAGTTACAACGTTTCGGAATGAAGCGGTGACGGCGCGAAACAAAAGCGCGGGAATCGCCGCCATTGGTGGAGGAGGTGGGCGGACTCTGGATAATATGGCGGAAATATTACGAGCCGAGGAGGTATTCAAGGTGCACCGGGAGGAAGGGAAGCCCGGGGGAGAGGGAGGACACCCCCCCGAGAGGTTAATTACCCGCCGGCCGATAAGGCAGCGGCTCGCTAATTACGTACTTATGGCGGACTGAAATTAAGTTATCGTCGGCGGGAAAACGACGCTCACTTTGTTTGCGTTCCGTTTTACGGATAATATGTATTCTGCGGCGCTCGAGAGTAATGGAACAAAATTGGCGGCTATTCAGTTTTATCTTTTATGTCTGAGTAGAGGAAGCGTAGCGTCGTTCGCAGATAATGGAATCATTGTTCAAACAGTGGGCGCTCCGGGGACTCTTTTTTAATCGTTTAACTTAATTTTTGCTTTGTTTTATATTCAAACAAGCTACGCCGATTTGCGTTTCATTAAAATAATAATCTGCCTTTTGATAAAAAGAATAAGAAAAGTCGGAATAACGCGTGTATTTGCGAAGAATTTTATTTCGCAGGAGTCGTTCATATTTTAAGTAGATATTAGATAGATAGCGAAATATACTCGAGTGCGGCAAACAACACGACTGGCAGCTGAGCTCCCAAATAAAATGCGATAAAATAAAAAGATGCCGGCGACAAAACGTAGATACTTATACATGAGCCAAGTTACTTGCGACACGAGAAAGATATTGTATGTCTCTTAGTGCTTTGCGAATAAGAACTGAAATGGGCAAGCAAAGAAGTCCATAAAACGCAGATTTAAATTTGTAAGTTTATACATATTTACCACAAAAGCGGCTCAGCGAGAGATCGCGGGATCTGTTCCCCAGTTTTATTTTTCCAAGCTCTAAATGGAGTCGGTGGAGCATTTAAATAAGCTTCGCCTCCTGAAGTATGGTAATGTTAGTAATACGCGGAAAGAAACCGCGCCGTTGCTTTCAGTGACGGCCATTTTGAATTTCCTTTTATTTTAGTCCTCTGAGACATGATCCCTTGCTATGTGATTATTTGATAATATAGAGGAAAATTGGTTTGTTTTGAAACAAATTGTTTTTTTCAAATCGAGATTTTGAAATGTATGGAAGCTGTTAGGTACTTTATTTATTACATTAGAAGATAGAGATGGAGAAACTTCTTCCACGCTTAGGTATTAAGACATATATCACTCATTCAAATGAAGTCTGCCATAAGAAATACATCACAATACCCGGTAATGCCACCGAAGATTTTCTCAATAAACTTCTGTCATTCAAAAAATTATTTGCTAAATCACATTGTATTTCTGTCAGTCCCATTATTAACCAAATTTCTCAAACAAAGCATCCAATCTGCCCATTAAACAAACACGTCGATAAATTAAAGCCATAACTGAGCATTCCAACAGAGATTCCTCTTCATTCCTAATTATTCTCAAACGATTAATTAATATAACATGTAAACGACATGTTCTAAAAAGGGCGGCCATATGTTTCTACTGATCAAAGACACCGTGCGTTTTTTGGCTCATAATTAGTTACAAATTATGGAACAAAAACTCCTTGGCATCTTGGTATCTCCTCCACGTTCCCTTGGTTGTGAGAATGGCGTGAACTTAGTTATGGATCGCCTCCCGGAACGCGTTGGAGATATTTAAATATAGACTTCGTAATGGATGTGGTCTAAACTTGCATTCATCATTCATGTTTCTAGTGCCTGGAAGTCTCGAATGAGTGGCAAAGGAAGCCGAGCGCACAGGTATGTTTGGTGTGTTATTTTAAAATTACCAAGTATCAATCAATCTGCCTAGCCTTTTCCCAACTATGTTGGGGTCGGCTTCCAGTCTAACCGAATGCAGCTGAATACCAGTATTTTACATAGAGTGACTGCCTATCTGACCTCCACAACCCAGTAACTGAGTAATACGATACCCTTGGTAAGACTGGTTGTCAGACTTTCGGGCTTCTGACGACCCATAACGACTGTCAAAGATACACGAATGACAGCCGAAGCCAACGGCTTTACGTGCTCTCCGAGGCACGGAGGAGTCTCGGTATGAAAGATGGTCACCCATCCACGGACCAACCCCGGCAAACGTAGCTTAACCTGATGGATCGACCCGTACGACTGTTATTACTTAACCACGAGCTCCTCCAAAAGTAAAGTTACAGTTAAAGTTACCAAGTATATTATTTTCTAAATTGATATTTTAAAAATGTAGGTACCTAGTAATCTCTAAGTTTAATGAGAAGAAATTTGAAAGTCTATTTAAATTTCTAGGGAAGGTAAAATCAATCAATCTGTCTAGCCTTTTCCCAACTATATTGAGGTCGGCTTCCAGTCTAACCGGATGCAGCTAAGCAATGTAGAATAAAGTGCTATTATATTTTGAAGAATTCTTATTGGAGTCTACATCATAGTTTTAATATATTCCAATATAAAGTACAGTTTTTTTAAACGTCTTACTTAAATAATATGTACTTACAAAAACGTCATTATCTTTAGCCACCACTCAATAAACTTACTCAGCTACACCGCTGCACCATCTAATCGTTCTCAGTCCTGAAAGCGTCACGTTCGGATGCACGCGCGGCGCGCATAACCGGCCATACGGGCCCTCCTCCCAACTAATTCAAACTAATTAGCTTCCGTAAGCTGTAAATCTAACGAATACTACGCCGACGTCATCGCGCGCGCTTTGATCACGCGCGAAGTGAAACGGAACGCGACACGTGAATGAATGAACTGAACGATTTTTGAACGGAGCGTTTAATGTCAAATGTGGCGGGAATTCCGTCGGTCCTTAACTTTTATTGCTTCATTCCGCTGGTGATACATGGTTTACAAGAAATGAGTGTTATATGGTTGCTCGTAAATGTACTTATGAAGCCTTGCAAAATTCACGACGTTCGTTGGCAAAGGCCGATTTTTTTATCGGGATTTCGGGAAGCTAGCGAACCTACTGTACCATATCATCGCGTTATAAAATAACATCTTGTAGGTATATTCAATCTTGAAACTTTGGCGATAAATGGTGTTTTCCAGATGATGATATTACGTCGGGACACTACCTATGCCTACTTATAAGATTGCACTAGATGAGCAATCGTGGAAGAGCCCATACGATCGCACTAGATTGGATCACTAACTGCCTTTACAACATCCAATTTTAGCACGCTAGCTCACCTAGCGCTCTGCAAATTGGATAATGGCGCCGATTCCCTTGTTTACAAACTAAACTAAATTTAAGTTCAGTGCATCTTTTTCTTTCTATTTCATTAAGAAAAGGACAGAAGATAAATTTTAGTTTAGTCCTGTCAAATTAATCAGCGCTTGACGTAAATTGACGTAATTTTAGTAGGCAAGTTTTTAATCACGTTTAAACTTACATGGAGTAGTGACAGGCGCTGATTAATTTGACAGGACTAAACTAAAATTTATCTTCTGTCCTCTTCTTATGAAATACAAAGAAAAAGATGCACTGAACTTAAATTTAGTTTAGTTTGTGAACGACGGAATCGGTACCATTGTAATGCTCGTTTTACTTTACAACACATGTGCTCGTAAAACGCGACTTGACATAGACAAAAACTTTTCCGCCGACTTTCGTACCTACCTACCTATTTTTTATAATTAAATTACGAACCACACATCCTACTTACATACCACACACACAAATCACACGGTCACGCGGCCGTTAATCGTTCTATCATATCAATCACTCGTCCAGAAACAATCAATTAGAACGCGATCCCCTTTCAATTATTCCCTGCATCGGTAGGTAATTGCCTTGCCAGCTCCACCTAGGGGCGGGACAGGGAACCGATTATGTGCGATCCGTGATGGACATTCTATTGCCTTGATCGCGGTTTAATGACGTAAGATGTTGGGTGTTATAAAAATCAGTGCTGTGGTTTGATGGATTAGGATGTTATGGAATAATTGAAGAGGTTGTCAACATGTTTTTTTTGGGCTTTTGCAACTCAATAGGGATGTTGCCTGGGTAAAAAAAATAACTATTCATTCCGACAATCAGATAATAAAAAAAAATTAGACACATATTTTTTGCTTTATCTTAATCAAAAATGACTTAGATAAAACGCAAAGTTGGGGAGTGGGGGTGCTACGTCACAAGTAAGTATAAAATCTATTCATACAAGTCACGTCATGGCACATTAAACTTAATGTATTGCCGTAATCATATGATTGCTTAAAAAAAAAGTTTCTAATTTTTTTTTATATTCTTCATGACGGATATAATAGTAGATTGTTATACGAGGGGCTAAAATAACCCATTGTAACGAGGTAGTTTTACTCCCGAGCTTTAGCGAGGGAGTAAATAGAAACCGAGTTATAATGGGTTTTAGCGCCGTGTGTTACACTCTACTTTTCACTACGATTGCGGAAAATAAAATAATCCAATACAACATTAAATAGTTTATTTAATTTTGTTGGTCTGACATTTAAATGTACAATTTGTACAATTTGATATGTTTTTTTCCGGCAACTTAATTTCAGTCCTCTGTGAAGATGTTCTCACTAGATCATGATATTTTCACTGTTATAAATTATATTACGGTCACCAATTCAATTCGTAATTAGAGAAAAATTCCAAAGATTTCGCGCCAATACCTTTTTTATTTCTTCTGTAGCCGCAACGCAATGCACGTATTCTACCGAAGAGCATTTAGTTCCATTTTCAAAAATAAAATGTTCTTCTTTTTTGATGTGAACCAGTAATAAGTCGAGTCCATACTCATGATTATTCTATAAAAGAATAAAGACTTTTTCGTTTTTCAAGGCTCGTTGGAAAAGACAAAAAAAAAAAAAAACTTTTTCCCCTAGAGCAAGAAATGCAATTTTTTTCCCCGCTCTGGTACTCTACAATTACGGCCGTTTTGAGCAAGAGGAGTGAAATAGTAGATTGTTATACGAGGGGCTAAAATTACCCATTGTAACGAGGTAGTTTTACTCCCGAGCTTTAGCGAGGGAGTAAATAGAAACCGAGTTATAATGGGTTTTAGCGCCGTGTGTTACACTCTACTTTTCACTACGATTGCGAGAAAATGAAATAATCCAATACAATATTAAATAGTTTATTTTATTTATATGTACAATTCTGGATATTTAACGAGATGTTTTTTTCCGGCAACTTAATTTCAGTCCTCTGTGAAGATGTTCACATTAGATGATGACATTTTCACTGTTTTAAATTATATTACGGTCACCAATTCGATTCGTAATTAGAGAAAAATTCTAAAGATTTCGCGGCAATGCCTTTTTTATTTTGTCTGTAGCCGCAACGCATTCTACCGAAGAGATTTTAGTTCCATTTTCAAAAATATAATGTTCTTCTTTTTTTTTGTGAACCAATAATAAGTCGAATCCATAATCATGATTATTCTACATAAGAATAAAGACTTTTTTGTTTTTCAAGGCTCGTTGGAACAGACAAAAATTAAAAAGAAATTACTTTTTCCCCTAGAGCAAGAAATGCTATTTTTTTCCCGCTCTGGTACTCTATAATGACGGCCTTTTTGAGCAAGTGGAGTGAAAAAAATATTTTTGTCATCACCCTAATTTAAGTCTCATCCTGTGCTGTCACTCAAACTTCAAGGTGTATTATTGTAGCTACAAAGACATTCGGTGCTCATTATTGTCTTTTGTTAGCGGAAAATCCAGGTGTCCGTGGACACCATTTTCTACCTATTCTCAAAGGTTATGAAAAGGAAAAGTGCAATTGGTTTACAATGGTTAAAGCTAAAGCTATAGTTTGACATACTGCAACGCTAACTTGGCTGGCTCCTTTGCCTCATACAGTTTTGTATCAATCTGTTATTTTTCAAGCTTAATTTCATACTTTTTCATCTACCTACCTAAGTCTAGACAGCTCTTTCGTTTTTTGATGTGAAAACTTCTTTAGAAGCGTTGGACATTTTTGAGATGGGAAAAAACAATTGAACTCGCGACACCGTTACCGACACCTCATTTTTGTAAACGCGATTGTGCTCTTTCTTTATATTACGTTACGGATCAATGTTCTATGCAATTATTTTACTTTAAAGGTTTTGAAGTATTTTTTTTTTGGAAACGTGATTTTGCTCTTTATTTAGATAAAGTTACGGACCAATGTTCTATATATACACAAGTTTTTCTTAAACAAAGGCGATCTTGTTCAAGTTTTCACTTCTGTCGGCACTCCCGGAGTGCCATTTTTTTTTTTAGTCCATCTGCATTTTTTAATTCTTCCCAACATTTTATCCATCCAAATCATCCATTTATCTGAGCACACCAATTAATTAATGAACTAATCACAGTAGATTTATACCCAGTTGTAATAGGACAGTTCCATCGCTATAGCTACATGTATCGGTCACGGACCGGCCGGGCGGCCCCGTCTCGCCACCTGAGTCGCCGACAGCCGTGATGGATGACGCACGCTGTAAGGCCCCTGCACCCTAATTTCGTAATAGACTTTCAATACGAAAGATTTTGAAGGAATTTGCAAATCATTGCTTCATTTAACATAGTAAACGAAATCCAGGAGAGAATTAATAATATTTTCGTGCAATTTGTGTGAAATCGCCAAAGTTCTAATTAATGTGTAAAGCTTCATATGCACATACTTCACGTGACCAGAGGGCTGGCCGATTTTTAGGTCAAAGAATGAATATTGACATCCAACGTGGCATCTCACTGACAGCGACCCGGACGAAATCTTTGATGCCCAATGAGCTCTTCCCTTTATTTTTCTTTTTTCTTTTTGTAAAACTTCACATAAATATATTGTAGTGTTAGATAGTAGGTACGCATATTATTTAAAAGATTTGTCAACAAACATTGCCAATATTGTTTTAGCATCACTCCTACGATCTAAATAAGAAAGTTTTTAATTTCTAGTAGTTAGAACCTAACTACTAGAAATGAAAAAAAACTCTCTCCTGTAACCTAACAGTCTGTTAGGTCCTACACTATTAAACGAGCAATATTTGTATGTATATTATTTGTTTGTATATATTTGTACCTACTCACGTTCTCGAAATCGACTCTAACGATTTCGATGAAAGTTGCAATATAGGGGTTTACTTACGTAAGCGAAAAATCGATCTAGCTAGGTCTCATAGATGGGAAAATTCGTTTTCTCCGTATTTTCACCCGAGCAAAGGTTAGTCGCCCAAAGTTTATGAATAATGATATCATGATATGACATCATTGACATTAGAATAATGATCATGGCAGCATGGAATTAGTAAGTACCTACTATCGTGGCAGTATGGAATTAGTAGGTACTATCCTATACTATTAAATGAGCATTCTCTATTTTCACCAGAGCAGAGCTCGGTCGCCCAGGTACCTACTGTTTGTTAAGTGATGATGCAAGATCCTATGTTTAGTAGATTGATAGCTAATTATAGTAGGTTCTTCTGTATTAATTTTAGCTGTTGAAGTAGTAGGTAGATTATTAATGTACGTATTTCGTTTTAAATATATCTAATACTAGCTTCCAGCCACGGCTTCGCCCACGTGGAGGTCGGAAATTATCTCGCGGGAACGTACTACTGGGATAAGAATTATCCTATGTGTTAATCCAGGTTAGGTATAAACTATCTCTGTGCCAAATTTCATCCAAATCCGTTCAGTAGTTTTTCCGTGATTGAGTAATAAAAACACAAACATACAAACTTTCACATTTAAAATATTATATTAGGATAGTAGGATAATCTGATATAATCTGACCTTCTTTCTCATTCCTCTTACCTTTCCCTCTGTAGGTAAAGGTAAGAGAAATGTAAGAAGGTAAATAAGAAAGTAAAGCCATCTATTTTTTACTATTCAGCAAATTCAATAATTCAAATACTATTCAGCAAATTCTTGCGCATCCATACTATAAATTGTGTAAAACCTCTTTCAAAACTGTCCTACAAAAATCAAAGAATAAAAAAACGTCATTCGAAATCTAAACAATGACAGATATCATCTGACAGTGTCAAAAATCGAAAGCAGACATCTATAGGCAAAGGTATGGCTGTACCGGCTTTAATAAAATCTAAAGTAGCAACCCTCGTGGTATAATGATATCCGTTCGACATGCTGGATGCCGTGACCGCCGCTGGTTTGGGTGTAGCAATAGTTTTGCTACTGGTCTGCCTAAGGTGGAAATGGAAATCCTTGGCTGCTATTAAGGTGGGTACAAAGACATTAAATTATTTACGGTTGGGGCATCCATATGGCCGCGCGCACTTTGAACGCGAATTTGTACCGTACGTAAACGTATGAGGTCGTACGAATTGAGTGCGCACACTGAGTACGTTTATCTCCGTCAAATAGGTAATGTTCCGGGGATATCGCATTCAAGATAATAATTCTGGTATAACTCGGAGACTGCGACGGTGTCGTTGCTGTCATAGAACCGAATGGGTGCGATAATAAGATATTTGAAACGACATGAATTCGGGGAATTTCATCATATTATGGAAGACTTGGTGTACGTATGAAGAAAGAAACTTGAATATATTCTAAATACTTACTATAAGTTTATCACTCTGATGCCACAACATCTAAGTCCGTAAACCAAGTCAATCAATCAATCCAAAATCAGTCAATCAATTTATAATCTATTCTGTGTTTAATGTTGCGATTAGTACCTACCTAATATACTTAATAATTTTGCACATCTCATTAGGTTATAATACAATGTACATTTTAGACCTGTAACACCTTTTTATAACATGTATTATGCAAATAAATTATTTGATTTGATTCGATTTGAAGTATTTACACTATAGGTACAAACTATTCTACACTCATTTTTAGCCAACTTCCAAAAAGGAGGAGGTTATATTATGTTCGTCGCGAACGTTTTTTTTTTTTTTTATGTATGTCCACCGATTTCTCCGTCAATTGTGGACCGATTTTGAAAATTCTTTTTTTGTTTGAAAGGGTATGCTTTCGAGGTGGTCCCAAAATTGTATTAACTTTGCTTCGATAGTTTTTGAGTTAGCTTCAATAATACGTACTTTTTCCCCACTTAGTATGTGGATGATATGATGTTCCTGTCACTGTTATTTACATAACAGGTAGTGGTTTTCGAATTTGTGTGGGGTGGGTACCACTACTAAAAAGAAAAACGAAAAATAAAAACTTTTTACAAAAAAAAAAAACGACTTCCAAAAAACACTACAAATTGAATTCGGAAGTCGGTGACAAAAAACGAAAATTCAAAACCAAAGACACCGACTTCCGAAATTAAAGTTATTTTTCACTTTGTAGTGTTTTTGGAAGTCGGTTGTTTAATTTTAAACTCACGAAAGTGTTTTAAAATCCCAACAAGTTTGCATTGTTTTTGGAACTACACGTACGTATACATACGACTAACTCGCACGCGCTAGTACTTGGAAGGACGAGATCGTTGCGTATTCGCACGAGTCATATTCGTACGAAAACGCGTCCAAAGTGCGCGCGGCCTAAGGCAACACGCACCGTGCGATGCATGCGTTGGGATTTTAGAACACTTTCGTGCGTGAGTGTAGAAAAATGTATTAACTTGGTTTACGGACATACCTAAATGTTTGTGGGATCAAAGTGATTCAAGTTATCACTTCGTGAAATTCACCGAATTCATGTCTTTTTAAATATATTTTACCCATTCGGTTCTACGACAGCGACGACGCCGCCGCAGTCTTCGAGTTATAAGAGAATAAAATTATTATCTAGAAGATCACCAGAACACTACCTATTTGACGGAGAAAAACGTATTCAGTGTGCACACTCAATTTGTACGACCACAATCATACGTTTACGTACCTACGAAACAAATTTGTATCTATAGGGCGCGCGGCCTTAAGGCTCCCGCTACAGGCGCGACGCGACTCTAGTGGAACAACCTCTAAGAAAACTTCACAGTAGAACAATTACCAATGTCGCGCCAGTTACACGAGCCTTAAAGCCTCGTGCAGACTAGCAACTGTGGCTGACTGGCTTTAAGGCCTTTAGACGAAATGGTAAATGTTATGGCTTTGGAGTACCTATATCATAAGATAACAAGTCTTTAATAACCTATCCTACTCGTCTCGTCAAGTTTTTGATGTTATCTCTGTCTATAATAATAGCTAGTAAAACAGTTAAAAAGAGGGGCCAGCCATTTTTTTAAATCTAGCTGGTTTTGGTTTGATAACCATCTATATAGTCTGACTATAAGTTCTGTTATAATACAAATGAAAACGCATTTATTTTTTTATGAAGTATTTTTTATTTTTTTTAAGATGTATTCTTAATAAAACTTATATGTATGTACAGACGCCAGCACATCAAGCTACCCGAAACTGTCAAGTTTTCCCAATCAACTTTGAACCTTATCATTCAGCAATAAAGTTAAAAATCTATTAAATAAATTTGACAGATTGTAGTAGCTTGAAGTGCTGGCGTCTGTACATATTTATTGAAGTCTCAGTAAAATATTAAAAATAATTCTATTCGAGATGGCCATCTTTGCCTTTGATACAGTCCTTTAATCTGTCTGGCCACGAATCTATGGATTTACGCACTGTTTCCGTGAGAAATTTAGCCACTGCTTGCTCCAGAGATTTCATGAGAGACACGATATTGGCGTGCCGTTTAGAGCAGAATGATAAAGTGTCAAAGAAGCCACCCAAGTGGTCGGAAAGGTACAACGTGGTCATCATCCTGCGTCAGTAATGGTTTGGTGGGATCAAGGAGTCACAAAGTTTCATTTTTAAGAAAAAGAAGCGAAAACTTTAGCCAAAGACTACAGAGACTGTCTTGGATCGTGAAACCTCTCAGCAATACACTTTTTTTAAATGTACCGTGGACTTTCCAGCAGGACTCAGTACCTGGCCACAATTCACGAACTATCCAAGCCTGGCTCAAAACCAACGTTCCGGACTTTATTAGAGCTGAAGACTGGCATTCGTCTAGCCCAGATCTTTCACCCCCTTTTTTTTTTTGGGTGTGAAATTATCAAATAACTTCTCCCGCTCTGGGCGAAGCGGGAGGGCGTGTCAGACTCTTGCTGACTAAAACCTACCCGTGTTCCTTCAGTTGCCATGTTGCCGGGGGCTACGATTTCCCTTTCGGTTTTATTCGCAACCCTGGCAGGCATCGTCGGCCCTAGCGGACCCCGTCAATTCTGCTGACATCTCTTTGAGGCGCGCGTAGAACACAACGCGCCGTCGACGCGGGCTTGGTCCTTATCGGACGGCGAGCTACCCATTGCTCACCGTTCGCAAGCTTGCACCTACGGTGGCCGGAAATCGGCTCGCGATTCCCGACGCCCAGGGCGTCTCCTCCTGCGGCGGTTAGGGCCGTGAACGCGCGAAATTTGCCTCTCCCTGACGCGTTCCGCCCTTCGCGAGCATTACTGCTTCGCAGAAGGAGGTGACGGCTTCCCAATTCCTCTCGCTCCGTACCATGGCCTGAACCAGGGCCGGACGCGTGAGATCACCGCCGCCGAGATCTTTCACCTCTTAGACTACAAGTTATGGTCAGTTTTAGAGGATATGGCCTGCTTCAAACGACACGCCGACATTGTGTGTCTCTTAAGAAATCTCTGGAACAAGAAGAGGCAAAATTTCTCATGGAAACAGTGCGTAAATTCATAGGTTCGTGGCCGGATTGATTAAAGGCCTGTTTCAAAGCCAAAGATGGCCATTTCCAATAGAATTATTTTGAATTTTTTTCTTCTTTTACTTGGTCGGACCATCGTGTTGGCGACCGGCCTCGTGAGTCGTGCTCTCTTTCCTTCGGTATTGCCAACAATGACCAGCTTTTCAAGGCTGCTATCTCCCCTTCGCATTATGTGGCCGAAATAGGTCAAAATACGCTGTAGGCAAACTGTAGACAATCGGGTCTTGATGTCGAGTTGGGAAGGATAGACACATTTGTGCGTTTGGCTATCCATGGAATTCAGAGCATCCACCTCCAGCACCACATTTCGAAAGCGTTTATCCTCTGTCTTTCTCTTGCTTGGATTGTCCACGTCTCAACTCCATAGAGGAAAATCTGGAAAATCGGGACAACACAAATGAGCTCATTCTCGACGTTTCAATTAAGTAACCATCCAAACATCCGTATTTTCCATACGCACGAGGAGCTTGTGGCTAAGTAATAATAGCCCCGGTCGAACCATCAGGTTAAGCTACGCTTGCCGCGGTTGGTCCGTGGATGGATGACCATCTTTACATACCAAGACCCCTCCGTCCCTCGGAAAGCATTTAGAGGTATGAGGAACAGGGTGTAAATTTCACTCATCCTCTACAGAAAAGGGAGGATCCTCCGACCAGACGGGTGTCCAACGATTGATATCGGGGAAGTTATATATATGGTGATGCAGGATTTGTGTGATGTCAAGATTTTGTGTGACGTCAAGTCTTTGGTGGGTAGTTCGCATCTGACGACGTAGATGCCGCCACAAGCACATTAAGCCGTTGTCATGTGTAGATCTTTGACAGTTGTTACGGGTCGTCAGAAGCCTGAATGTCTGACAACCAGTCCTACCAAGACGTATCGTGCTACCCAGTAACTGGGTTGTGGAGGTCAGATAGGCAGTCACTCCATTTAAAATACTGGTATTCAGCTGCATCCGATTAGATTGGAAGCCGACCCCAACATAGTTGTAAAAGGCTATGCAGATGATGATGACTGAACGTCCGTATTTCAACGGCGGAGTTATGCGTTGTTCAGACAGGCGGACGCGGTAGCAGACAGTTGTAAAATATAGGTACCATCTATCTGACAAGGAGCTATAAAATCACAGACGGAGTACGTTACAACAGTCCACAATCGCGCCCGCCGCCGTCTCTGTCTGAACAACGCAAAGACAATACTCCAAAGGCTATCGCAACCGCAACGCCCAATCGTAATGTACTGCAGCGACATTGGTTTCCATGTAAACGGCAACAGGCGGCAATTTCCCCAAATTATTTTTTTTTTGGGTGGGAAATTGGTAACTTCTCTCGCTCTGGGCGGAGTGGTAGGGCGTCTCAGACTCTTACTGACTAAAACCCACCCGTGTTCCTTCAGTTGCCATATTGCCGGAGCCCCGATCTCCATTTCGGATTTCTTCGCAACCCCGGCAGGCAATTTCCCCACCTATGGAAACGTTTTTAATAGAGTAACATTTAGGGCTTGTTTCACCACCTCCGATTAGGTTCTCATTAACTTACTTGGCAGATAATATCCTACAAATTTTGTTCCATTTTTGAACTTATTCGGTAAGTAGTGGCTATTCGGACATCGTGAAATAGGCCCTAACCCTCTTATTCATAAACGTTGCTTAAAGTTAAGAGATGTTTAAACGTCAAAAATGTCTGGTTAAACAGGCACTAATCATTACTTAACTTTAACACTTCCACTTTTCATAGAACTCATACGCTATGCCGCCATACATATTGGAAGTGAACCCTCCGGGAGGATTACCGGCATTAGGTACGTTAGCGCTAAAGTTAACCATCGCGAAAAGTCAACGGCATAAAGTTTAAAACCGTGTAAAACACTATTTTACAGTGTTTTATAAACACTGTAATATAGTGTTTTCAGGAGGTCTTGTAGTCCGGGGCGAGAATTGCGAGCCGATTTCCGGCCACCGTAGGCGCGGGCTTGTGGACGGTGAGCAATGGGTAGCTCGCCGTCCGATAAGGAATAAACCCGGGTCGACGGCGCGTTGTATTCCACGCGCGCCTCAAAGAGATGTCAGCAGAATTGACGGGATCCGCTAGGGCCAATGCCTGCCGGGGCTGCGAATATGGGCCGAAAGGGACATCGTGGCCCCCGGCAACAGGGCAACCGAAGGAACACGGGTGGGTTTTAGTCAGTAAGAGTCTGACATGCCCTCCCGCTCCACCCAGAGCGGGAGAAGTTATTTGATAACTTACCAATCAAAAAAAAAAAAAAAAAGTGGGTCTTGTAGTAACGTAGTTTCCACCCTTTTAATTTTTTTAATATTTGTAAACGTGAAAAAAAAAATTCTTGGATTTTAAACCCAACGCATATACTAATAAATCTTGTCAAAAACGTACCTACCTAGTGTAAATAGTTAGTTATAATGTTAAAAACTGTAAAATTGTAAAGTTATGTAAACTTGTCAAAATATACATCAGATTTTATTATTACGGTTTATACTGTATTCGCTAAGAAAGTTAAAACATTTAAAATGAGCCCTTCCGCGAGGGCTCTCGGCATCACATATGCGACTAAGTGAACCCTTCAGGAGGGCACCCGGCACTGAACGTGTTAATAACGGGGAATTTGTAGAAACCTGTCATGTCATTGCGGTCTGTCATAGCGATTTGGCAGTTTGCGGTTACGGTCGCCTTTAGAATTGTACCTAACTTAACGTAATTTGTTGCGTGTGCAGTCTGAAGAGCCTGCCGACTATGCCGCGGTTCCCGTCGTCCAGCACGGCATGGTCTTCCACCGCCTATGTCCTCACAACAACGTGATACAAGGCTACGAGGTCGAGGAAAAGGACTCCCTGGACGTACACCTCGATGCCCTGACCAGGAAACTCGCTGACAAGGTAACTGAATGTTTTAAATCATCAATTGATTTCATTGCAAAAACTATTATTATTTCATGGGTGAATCTACATTTTACCGCGAAAAGTCAGAATATTTTTTGAAACTAAAACATTAAATATACGACATTATTTGTTTCTTGTCTCCGATCTCTTCTACATACTTCTCCCCTGGAATCCATCCAATGTTGATTGTTTTTAAATGATCGCTCTTAGCGATAAGACCAAGAAACCAACTTAAGAATAAAATTATGAAAAATATATTTTTTTAGGGTACCTCCCCTACACGTAAAGTGGGGATGTTTTTTTTTTTTTCTATCCCTTGGTGTGGGGTATCGTTGGAAAGGTCTTTCAAAAATATTGTAAGTGTGTTAAAACCATTTTTTAATTCAGAGATCCGTTTGCGAAATATTAAGCTTTAAAGTGCGAATTTAAAAGGAACTTTAACTATCACAGCTGAGTAGGCTTTACAAGATAATGAGTAATAATCGACCAACTTAAATTTGCGGTTGTAAAAACATGTTCACCCATACATTCTGTATGAAAGATTTTTAATTTCAACTACAAAGTTAAGTTTGTTCTTGGGATAAATTCATCCCAACTACGGAACCCTACATTGTGCGTGGTCCGACATGCACTTGGCCGGTTTTTTTTTCATTTTTTTTTGGTAGGAAATTATCAAATAACTTCTCCCGCTCTGGGTGGAGCAGTAGGGCATGTTAGACTCTTACTGACTAAACCCCACCCGTGTTCCTTCAGTTGCCATGTTGCCAGGGGCCACGGTTTCCCTTTCGGACTTTTCCGCAACCCCGGCAGGCATAGGCCCTAGCGGACCCCGTCAGTTCTGCTGACATCTCTTTGAGGCTCGCGTGGAACACAACGCGCCGTCGACCCGGGCCATTGTGTCACCCTACGTACCTAATTGTTTACATTTATATAAATATTTCTTTAATTAATATGGTGTGCATAATAAAATAGTAAGGTATTCTATTAAATCAGGATCTATTTTCAAATGTATTCCCACAGGAGGGTCGCCTCAGGCTATCCAAGTCCAAGATTCGGGAGACTCAGAACGAAATCGAGAACCTGCATGCAATAGACCATGACGTTAGGAATCGTTACCGGGAGATCATGGACTCACTTCGTTCCGACCTGCTCACCAATGAGAAGGACTGCAAGAAGCTTCAGGAACAGATTGAGTGGGTCTCACAGAGGCGAGCTGAGCTAAAAGACGAGGTAATGAGGAGTTTGGAATTGGTTTTAAGATTTATTTTTTCAACTCGATTGAGGAGCCATTGCAGTTATTGTATTTCATTAAAACTCAAACTCAAGCATTTATTTCAATTCAACAGGCACTTTTAAATTATCAAGGAGTCGGTAAGGGCCTATGCACACCACGTTTTTTAAACGCGCCGTCGACGCGCGTTTGTAGCGATACAGACGCGATATGCACGCGAGTCAGACGCAGCCCAAACTGCTCTGTAGGATAAAAGCGCACCGTTGACGCGCGTTTCTAAAACGCGCGTCGACGGCGCGTTTAAAAAAAGTGGTGTGCACAGGTCCTAAAGTCGGAAAGATGAGGCTAGTTAGCCATTCCAAAGCGTAGTAGGTTTTAAGTCATAAGTGATTTAATCATTTGTTTAATATAAGTGCAATCATAATGGTATATAAAGATCAGTACCTGGTCGATAAAATAGAAATAAACATATTGTCCAGGTCCAGGCTGTGAAAACAGTGAAAACGAATTTTCCCAGATATGGGAAATAAAGTTGCAATATAGGGGTTTACGGGGGCGAAAAATCGATCTAGCTAAGATCGATTTTTCGCCCCCGTAAACCCCTATATTGCAACTTTCATCAAAATCGTTAGAGCCGATTTCGAGAACGTGAGTACAAATCTAAATATATTATATATAAATATACAAATATTGCTCGTTGGATAGGATAAACATGTCGCCATATTATGCCAGACGGTGTAAAAATGTTTGTAATTAAGTAATCAAGCCAGCCGAGTTTCAATCTCCGAAACGGCTGGTCCGATTTTGACAGGACTTTCACTGGAAGATATGGAAGTATGTGGTTGTGTCATCAGAACCACTTATGTGTGCGAAATTACAACATAACAGGTTCACATTTGAAAATTCGGCAGATGAAAAATTAATCGACCCCATTTTTTTTACCCTTTGGGTTGGATTTGAGTTTAATATTTTATATGGGACGAACGTTTCCCAATAAAACATAAATCATTCAAATCGGACTACTCAGTGAAAAGTTAAGCGTGGTGATTCATAAAAAAAATCAGTAACACTCCGGGAGTGCCGACAGAAGTGAAAACTTGGACAATTTAAAATAATATTTTCAAAACCTGTAAAAATACTTGCATAGAACATTGATCCGTAACTTAATATAAATAAAGAGCACAATCGCGTTTACAAAAATGAGGTGTTGGTAACGGTGTCGCGAGTTCAATTGTTTTTCCCATCTCAAAAATGCCCAACGCGCCAAAAGAAGTTTTTTTTTCGTCGGTTAAAAACTGGGAGTTCGTCATTAGGTGTTGTTTCTATACGTCAAAAACAATCACATTCACTACAATAATAAGAATTTCTCACAGTTTTGGACCACTAAGGTCATGGCTGCTTAACCGGACTTTCCTGTGGGTATCTTAAGCTTCTACACTTAAAGCCTCCAGTCAGGGGCAGAAACTGTTCTAAATTAAAATTAAGCGAGTACTCGCTAAGGGCACCCCCTGTGGGGTACGAACCTCGGCTTAGGGCATCGCTGGGGGGAGGACAGCAAGAAGGGACAGGCTGGATCAAACTTAGATTTTCATCATGTTTATTATGCGGGGTTTAAAGCTACGTGCTCAGCTGCAACAACTGCTGACACCTCGTTATCGAGCAAGGGTCGGGGGAGGGTACAATAATTTCGAGCCACATCCATGCTTATCTGTGTTGAACGGAAACTTGTTTACTTTTGTATTTGATGCTTTGAGCCAGTGTATCAAGCGAACATTTTTTTAAATCTACCCACAAAATAATTATTGTATGTGCAAATGTCAAGTTTTTGTAAAACACCCAGCAGTTTTGCCTTATGTTTTAGTTTTGATACTTTCATATACCTAAGTGAATTATTTTATTCTTATGACAATAAAATCATCTGAAACCTCATACCTAAGTAATAAAAGTTGACAAAGAAACCCCAAATAAATAGGGATGATGCCTGGGTAAAAAAAAAAATCTATGTAGTCCGCCAGTCAGATAATAAAAAAATATTAGACACGTTTTTCTTGCTTCATCATATTAATAAAAAATTACTTGGATAAAACGCATTAATGTTGGGGAGTGGGGGTCGCTACATCACAAGTATAAAATCTACACACTCGTGACGTCATTGCACATTTTAACCCAATGTATCGCCGTAATCTTTTGATAACGTAAAAAAAGAAAAAATATGTGTCCAATATTTTTTATTAATCTACAAGACGGACAAAAAATATAATTTTTACCGGCCACTCGAAAATAGTTATTTGTGCAAAAAGAGAGCAAAGTTGTTTTTTGCTGCGAGTGTTGATTTTGAATCCCGAGTAAGCGAAGGATTCTATAATTGAATCACGAGCGTAGCGAGTGATTCTAAGTTAGAATCCTGAGCACAGCGAGGGATTCAAAGATACGAGATGCAAGTTACTTTGGTATCGTGTAACACATACAACTTTTCACCTCAGCAGCGAGAACATATACCTAAAGGTAAAAAAATACAACAAGATAAACTTCGGACTTCTCTTCGGACCGAAGTTCCTTCTCATGTATGATTTAAATCAGAAACAAAATTTTCGCAGCCGCCACGTTGGGTTTATATTTTGACCTCTCTATCGACTTAAGCACCCTCAAAAACTATGAAAACGATATCCATGATGAAAAATTTGAAAATTTTCACAGCCGCCATCTTGGATTTTCATTTTAACCTCATAATCGGCTTTAGCACCCTCGAAAACAATGAAAACGACACCCATGACGAAAAGTATGAAAATTTCGCAGCCGCCATCTTGGATTTACATTTTGACCTCATAATCGGCTTTAACACCCTCGAAAACTATGAAAACGACACCTATGACGAAAAATGAGAAAATTTTCGCAGCCGCCATCTTGGATTTCCATTTTGACCTCAAGATCGGCTTTAGAACCCTCGAAAATTATAAAAACGACACCCATGACTAAAAATGAGAAAATTTTCACAGCCGCCTTCTTGTATTAACTTTTTGACCAAATTCACACTATCTATCTCTCTCTCTCTCTTTCTTTCTTTCTCTTTGAATTTGAAGAAGACAGTCGCAAGTGCCCTTTCGCGTGACGATTTCTGCCAGTGCACTCCTACTGCAAGAACTTCGTTCCAAAAAATATAATAAAACAGCATCTAAATAAAACCTCAAATGATTTGCAATTTTACGGTTTTATGTGTATCCGAATGTTTCATTGTTTGTTTCTTTTTTGGGTCTATTACCTATGCAATTTTAAAATCGAACTTTGATTCGACATGTATCTCTCGCTCTTTTCGTATCTAAGTGAAAGTGACAGAACAAAGTGAAGTTCATATCTTTCGAATTTTGTAAGTAGACCCAGCACAGTTATCGGCATTCAATTTTTTTATTAAAAAGTTACTTTGTCTCACGCTCGCAGCAAAATCGAATTTTGCTCACTGTCTATACACAGCAAAACCTGCTTGTTTGAGGTGCTGAGGTGAAAAGGGCATTTTATTCATCGATAACAGTGAATAAAACTCTCTTTTACTCACTGAGTGAATAGAACATTTTGAATTTGGAACAAGCACCAATTGTACGAATTATGTACAAACGATGAATAAAACGTGCTGAAAGTACATACTGGTTGGCTAAATGGAGCTATAGAGCTATACAATTTTTTTTTAAACCTGCCAATTTTAAATAGGTTCTTTTCTATCTGTTATCGTGGTTGTTTTATGTTATTGAAAAATCTATACATAATTAATTATAATAAAATGAGTTCTTCCAGTGACAAAAATGAGATACTGACTTCGGAATCATTTCGTTCTTAAGCAGCAATTCAATCAATCTGCCTAGCCTTTTCCCAACTATGTTGGAGTCGGCTTCCAGTCTAACCAGATGCAGCTATACCACTATTTTATATGGAGCAAATGCCTGTCTGACTTCCACAACTCAGTAACTGAGTATTAGGATACCCCTTGGTAAGACTGGTTGTCAGAAATTCGTGTTTCTGACGACCCGTAACGACTGTTAAAGATCCACGAACGACGACTTAATATGTTTTCCGAGGCACGGAGTATGTAAAGATGGTCACCCATCCACGGACCAACCCCGGCAAGCGTAGCTTAACCTGATGGATCGACACGTGCGGCTGTTATTACTTAGCCACGAGCTCCTCTAAAGCAGCAATTATAGTAGATAATTTTGCTGTCGCCAAAAATGTGATTATAAATAGTACATACTACTATTTATTTTCTCGCAGTCAATGGTAAAAAGTAGATACAAAACACGTGAAAAAAAAAATTTACTCGGTCCTTGTATCCCTCGAATTAAATTCCCTTTTTTTTCACTTGTTGTATAATCTACTATTTAGTCACTCATCACCCTTATTGGCATATAGCAATATATTTGGGGTCGGAGCATGTCTTCGTTATCATCATCCTCTTGCACTTAACTATTTCATACAGTAGGAGCATGATGATAATGAACCATAGCACAAATTTCCACTTTTAACCAGTGATATAAATTGCAATCCATGGACAAAACAAACAACCAGCACGCTAGCATGACCACAATAGAAACGGATTTTGTCGACGGAAGAATAGAAAAAAATTACAGATAAACAATCACAATCTGTCATTTCGTCTATTCTTCCGTCGATACGCGTGCAGTGGTGGTCTACATTAGCCCATTAGATCGGATCCGTATAAGTGTAAAATTCGATTTTTAATTATGATTTTTAATTATCCAATTCAAGGCCTCTGTGTCCATCCGTCAGTTCGGGGGATCAATCATAGAGATTTTCAACGAAGAATACGACACAATCATGCAAGAGTTTCAAAGTAATTGATTACCTGTTAATAGTGACTTATGGGTGACTGAACTGACCATTAACATTCGTTTGTATACAGGTACGCCATGGCCAGCTCCTGTACGGGGAGGCAGCGGCGGAATTAGTAAGCAATCTAGCGGAATTACAAAAGAGTAGGGTGCCCCCGTATAATGTTATGGACAAGCCAAGACAGCACTCACCGGTATCCCTAAGATGCCGCAAGGAACCACATTTACCTAAAGCTACACCTGAGTACTCCTTAATTACTAAGAATTCTCTTCAAATTTCTAACACGGCCACAACTACCTCTCAATGCAATGGAATGAACGCACGTTGTGAAATGTAACTATATACCTCCACGGTCCAAATCGTGCTATCATTATTTATACAAATATTTATTCCTTAAATTTTTGTAGTATTTATTTTCATACTGTTATATTTTAAAGAGAACTATTATAATTATTAAACAAATAAAACAATTCAAGAGTTTAATTTATGTTCTAGTGCTAAACGAACCATTTCCAGAAAAGTCCCAATAAATAATATTTTTATCTGTTCCTCCAAGTTACACACTTCGGAAGTACAATCGTACCCAGCATATTATTTAGCTTATTTTCCTAACTTCATTAAAGACATCACAAAATTCAGAAACCAAACGCAATAAAAATGACGTCAGCACATGCATCCAAAACAATGACAAACCACCGCAGCGCACTCTGAAACGAGCCCCCTTTTATTTTATATCTCTCGTTAATTCCGAGGGTTAAAATCCCCGAAAAAGTGAGCACTTGCCTTGTTTACAAGGTTTTAGATTTTAATTTAGATTGGGGTTGCGTCAAGTTTGCGCGCGAAACGACGTAAACGTCAAACGGTATGGCGGGGAAATTGGGCTCTTTTTAGTGGCACGATTAGGTCGCTAGGTTATTTACGAGGGGCGCTCTCGGCGTATCCATTAAAATCGCATTCGTATGTGATCACCTAATACAATATCATCAAGTCCGTGCCCGGGGTGCTTTGTGAATAATTTCGCGGCAATCTGCTCCCGTTTGTATCGGATTTGTATAATTTCATAATTGGTACGGTTCAAGTAACTTTTTGTAGAGTCAATCTCTATGAACCTTTGTTGTAAGAATGGAACTTGGTAACTTTTAAGTCACTGAATTATTTAGAATTACAATTTTTTTTAACCGTCATAAATATAAACGCATATTCAGATCCTGCGACTAATTTTCAATTCGAGTCCTAATTATTAACAAATAAAGCAGCGATAAAAAACTATTCATTAGAAGAGCCAACACCACATCTGTCGCTTTATAAAGCCATGAGCATCACTTGCTTCTGTCTGTTTGTTTTCATTTGCCTCACATTTGTTCCGCCGGGGGCGGTCCACACACAAAAAACTCGGAACTTTTACTGTACTAATGTGTCAATCAATACAACATGCTTCTGGTTATTTAATTGGAGCTTATTTTTTTGTTAATTTGATGCTACATAGAATGTGCATTTACACGTACATTTTATTTATAATAGGACGCCAATTTTGAAAAATAACATTTTGTTACGGTCCTCACGGTCAACAACGAAATTCGATTAACACCGTCAGGGCCCGTTCACACGGCGATTGATCAGTAGATACGATAATTTACGGTAAAAAGTGGAACCACACGTCACCATCCCACTGATCATACCGTTAAAAATATACGCGTCGACTTGAGAACCTCCTGTTTTTTTCGTCGGTTAAAAATAAAAGCAGTAACTATGAATCAGCCAAAATTATGCCTACACATCCTACAGCAAATATCGTAGTTTTGATCGCCGTGTGAACATAGCGACACTTTTACTTGCACTTGTATTTCTAAATAGACGATTTGATAGGTACTTACAGTTCTTAATGTCCCTCGGCATTCCTCGTGTTTCGTCAGTCGTCGGATTTCTATCAGTTGCCCTATATACTTGTTGCAGACCGGACGCTCTCAATCGACTTGGAAGTATATAGAGTTGTTAATACTCTTTTAACTTAAAGTAATTTATTTTTTAAATGTTAGGAAAGCTGCTAAAGTCGCAGGCACGACAGATAGGAAAATAGTATTACAGCTCTATACAGGGTAAGTTTTTATCCAGTGCGCAAATTTTAACAAGTGACTTTACTCATCATTATGAACAACTTTTACTATGAGACCAAACCTGAAATCACGAAAAAAGAATCAGCTATTCCCTACATTTATGTTCGCATAACTCGTCAGGTTTGGTCCCATAATAAAATTGGTTCATAATGATGAGTAAAGTCACGTGTTAAAGTTTGTGCACTGGATAAAAACTTATTCTGTATAGTTCACACGAAAATCAAAACAAAACAAAAATAAAGTACTTAGTTCTGAATTCAAATTATTTTACAAGATAAATCAAATAATAGATGGACATGGAAATTAGCATTCGGTTATATTCGGAAATGCGATGATTCCCGAGGGACATTAAGAAAATAGAAATACAGTGAAAATGAAAAAATGAAAATGAACAATCTGGCTTGCTCGAGAGTTTCATCAGTCAGTGAAAAAATCGAATTGAGGATAAACCTTGTGCATAATTGTAAAAAAAAAATTGAATTTCAACGCGCAAAAAGTAATGCAGTATTTTGATAACTTTGGCGTACATAAACAAGAAGCCGTGAACTCACAGATTTTTTTTTTTGTTTTCCATAACATTACAGATGTTTTGCGTAAAATGTTCGAAAAATTTCTGAATTTTTCTATTGCCCGCCCCAGTTGGATTAATACGACAAATGAGGAGCATCTGTTCAAAAGGTCGTATTTCTATGATAAACAAACTTTACAAAAACAGAAAAAACATCTAATTCCTATTATAAAAATTCTAAAATTAAATTAAATTTAGATCATTGTGAAGATTAAGACTACAATATTACATGCATTTTTAAAAATAAAAAAAATACACCATAACTTTTTTTTTATTAAAATTAAATTATTATTTATTAAATTAAAATTTTATTAAAATTGGATCGGAAAAATCAGAAACACGACCTTTTGATTTGTCACTTCTAGAAATATGCCCTTTTTACCCGACTGCCCCAGAAGGAGGGTAATGTTTTTCGAGAGTATGTATGTATGTATGTATGTATGTATGTTTGTATGTTTGTATGTATGTATGTATGTTTGTATGTATGTATGTATTTATGTATGTTTGTATGTATGTATGTATGTATGTCTATTTCTTTGGCACGCTCTGTAGCCTAAACGGCTTGATGGATTTTAACATATGAGGTGTCGTTAGGTTCGTCTTAATAGTGGGAGTGACATAGGCTATATAATATTTGTATATTGCATCTGCAAATAGAAAAAAGGAGGGGTAGGTTTAAAAAATACATTATTGGTATCAAATAAAAGTTAGTAATGAGTCAATTCCATATATATATACATAATCTAAATATATAAAAGCGAAAGGTCACTCACTCACTCATTCATCACGAAGTATCGAAAACCACTTGACGTAAAAAGATGAAATTTGGTAGGGAGGTAGTTTATACTTAGTAGACGTTCGCTAAGAACGGATTATTGGAAATTCGACCTTTAAGGGGGTGAAAAGGGGGGATTTAGTTTGTATGAAAAATGTTTTTCCTTGAGTTAATAAACTTGAAACTTGGCACGAATACTTATCTTTGTAAATTATAAAGTTTGCCATTTTTAGTTTTTCTAAAGTACCCCCCTAAAGGAGGATTGGGGGATGTCAAAGTTTGTATAGAAGAATTTTAACGAGTGGTCTGATTAACTCGAAACTCAGTATTTATAATTAAAACTGAACATAAATAAAAACGTCTAATTTTTATTAAAGTTGTTATGTATGGAAAAAAATATGACCTTTTGAACAGAAAAATAAATAAAAGATGCTATTTGTAGAAGAAATATGCCTGTTTTGTTTAAAACAATCCAAGGGAACATTTTAATGCAGAAATACATCCGCTTTGATTGGAATCCAAGTTTTTTGGATTTTATTATATGGGAAATACGCTCCTTTTGAACAAGTTTTTACGCTCATTCGATGGAGTTTTCTGCTGAGTTCAAAAAATAAATAAAAACAAAAAAAGGTGAAAAGTGAAATACGACCTTTTGAACAGACGCTCCTCAAATGTTGTCGAGTCGAGAACCAGTGTTATTTATTAATTTATTTTACTGTGTGTAGGTAAATATGTAATAAAAATATCTGGATGATCGAGCTTAGAACGGTTTTTTTTTTAAATGACCTTTTCTAAAAATGAAACCTAGCTAGATCGATTTATCGCCCCCGAAGCCCCCAGCATACTAAATTTCATGAAAATCGCTGGAGCCGTTTCCGAGATACAGATTATATAAGTATATATATTCAAGAATTGCTCGTTTAAAGGTAGTATTAGATAAATAACTAGGTTACGGCATGGGCTCGAAAACATTTGTCGTATTAACCCGACTTTGGCGGTCAGTAGATTAAAATAGTAACATATAGTATATTACTTTTTTTTTTTACAAACTGGTAGGAATTTTTATTTTAGGAAAACTTACTTATAAATTATTTTACAGTTTTTAAAACAGCTAACTATTTACATTAGGTACTAAATTAAAAGACTAACTAACTATCTGTATAAATAAAAATAATAAAAACAAAATGACACTTAGGCGTCGAAGTATTCGTCCGCATCGCTGTCATCCGGAAACGTGCCCAGAAGACTATATTACTACAACACCACGTCAGTTTTCCCCGGAAAGGAAACCGGCATGCATGAAATGTATGTATTTCTCGATGGCATGTGCGGCATAAAAACTCAGGTAAGTCACTAACCACACGAAAAAGAAACTTATCAACAAGTGCCTATAGATTTAAAAAAAAACATTTACCAACGTCATTCAAAAATTAAATAGAACTCGAAAATTATGCAAATCGAATTCAAAAGTTCATTTAATCTCGGTTAACAAGCAAAGGGTTGAATGTAACAAGCCATAAAAATTCCGCCAGCAATCTTGGAACATTAAATAATCCCCAATTGTAAAACGCTTTACAGGCAAAATTATCAATTTGTGAGAACGTAGCGCCCATAACGAATAATTAAATGGATTAACTGCCTTGTTGATCTAGTGGTCGCAAGCATTACTGCTGAGCATGAGGCCCTGGGTTCGATTCCCAGCAATTGCTAAACACACTTTCAATCACAATCTGAATCACATATGAAAAATTGTTATTTACAGGGTGACGGGACATCGACGCGAAAACTGTTACCATGGATTCAGTACATGATACTGGCCCGTTGAAATTTTTCGACGGGTATTTAAAAAAAATCTGCTGTTCCATACATTTTGACCGCGTTCCAAACATTGCTCTTTTCTTTGAAACAGCAGATTAAAAAAAAGCCTACGAAAAATTTCAACGCAGAATCTGTACTAAAACCATTCTCGCGTCGATATGTATAGGTATTTTTTTTAAATAAATGCTAAAATGGTGTGGAAAAATCTGTAGTATGACAAACAAGAATTTATTCTTTAATTTTAGTTAGGTTACATTATTATATTTTTATATATATGTAGGAAAACCAAGGTAACCGACATAGCCCGAAGAATTGTCAAACTTAAGTGGCAATGGGCAGGGCACATTGCTCGCAGAACGGATGACCGATGGGGTCGAAAGGTTCTGGAGTGGCGACCACGTACTAGAAAACGTAGCGTTGGAAGGACTCCCACGAGATGGACCGATGACCTTGTGAAAGCCGCAGGAATCCGTTGGATGCGGAAATCACAAAATCGCTCGAAGTGGCGGTGCTTGGGGGAGGCCTTTGTCCAGCAGTGGACGTCTTTCGGCTGAAATGATGATGATGATGATGATGATTATATTTTTATTTTAATAATATATGTTAAATAAAAAATATAAGCTAATCAATCTTAATGAGTTTGAAGGCTATTGCTAGTCCGTTGCTTATTACGTTGGAAAAATTTGTCTGCTCAACAACGTAAATAACGCAATGAATGTTGTTGAACTGTCATAATGAAAGTCATTGCTATTTATAAGACGCAAGTACCCCGCAGTTCGGGCAGTGTTATTGTGTTTTTCCATTAGGAATTTCTCAGTAGTAGCACGGAGTATGGATTTGTGCCCGGTTGATGGCGATAGGTTCGCCCCCTATTACATGGGACTTAAACATAACTGGTGAAATGTGGGTGTACTATAAGTATACCTCTGTCTAACCCTTCGGGGATTACAGGCGTGATGTTATGTTATGTAAATGGAGATCAAAACGAGATAACTAACGCCATCTATGTTTTTGTATGGTTGGAGTACCCTCGTATATTTAAAACGCTTTTGTAAGTACCTGGGAGTCTTCAAACCTTATTGAGTGAATTATTTGCCTAAAGGTAAATAGGCAAGCGTCTATGTACCTAGTGTAGGTACCATCGTCGACTGACATCATTGCTTACCTCATAGCATATAGCATAATCAGCCTATAATGTTCCCACTGCTGGGACACAGGCCTCCTCTCGGTAAGAAGGGGTGGGCCGTAATCCACCACGCGGGCCCAGTGCGGGTTGGTAGATGTCACATCTCTTCGATTTTTTGGTTCTAGGACATGCCGGTTTCCTCACGATGTTTTCCTTCACCGTTTTGAGAGCAGCGGTGATGAATTTTACTCAAAGTAAAGCGCCTGTCTGGGTTCGAACCCACGACCTCCAACTCGTTAGTCGGAGCCGTTACCACTGGGCCACCACTGTCATCAGATAAATAGTCAATAGTGAACCAAAGAATCTACAAAGTACTATAATATTATAAAGAGAGAGAACGAAATTTATGAGTTTGTGTATATGTATATGTGGAGGCAGTAGCGGATCCGGGGGGCTAAGGGGCTCAAGCCGGGGGCCCCCCAAACTGTGTTCTTACGTGACAAAGAACTTGATATTATTCTAATTGAACTTTTTAGCAAACATTACTCTACCTAAGGTACAATTGTCATCAATTATCTTTTTATGATATTTTGTTAACGTGACGAATTTTGAATCCACGCGCCTCTCATTCTGCCACTCATGCTGCCCGGTTTGGCCGTCATGTATATTGACCACCGAGATATCTCTGGTAGTCTACAACCTAACGAAGTCATGAGGAATTTGCGAAAAGTAATCCGAATTGTTATGTGTTAAGCAAATTAAAATATTGTGTGCTTTTTAGTGTTTACTTTGCTAAAACCTACCCTCAGCGGGGTCAAGCCCCCCCCAACTACAATCCTGGATACGCCACTGTGTGGAGGGTAATCTCCGGAACCATAGCTCAATTTTTTTTAAATACTTTCTGTTTAAAAAGTACATTATTCCAGATGGACATAGGCTATATACTTTGTAAATACATACAAAAAGAATTACCTATTTAATACTATCTGCACAAGCCTAGTAGTTGTTTGTTAGGTTACTGCTCAGAACTTGTGCGCAACGTGTCATGAACAGAATACAGTCTTCACAAGGAAATTGAACCCTTGCGAGTGCAAAGCTAGGGCGGATCGCTAGTTACCTATAAATAAAGTACACCTATAAGGTGATAACAGCATTAACAGCCACGTTTCTGGAATCAACGCCGCTGTAATGTCTAACTGTGCGTTTGCACTGGCGAAACATTCGCAACAAAACATGTTGAAATCTCCTTCCTGTCAAACATTGTAGGGAAAATTGACAGAACATAAAGTACGTTTTTTAATCTCAGAGACTAATTTGACATTTCAAGTGATTGTTGTTTATTTTTTTCAATTTGGAGTTTGACATTTGCACCTGTCAAATTAGTCTCTGGGATTAAAAAACGAACTGTAGAGATTTTAACATGTTTTGTTGTGAATGTTTCGCTAGTGCAAACGCACAGTAAGGAATTTCAAATCTTCACAGGCTGCGATGATCACTCAATCACCTACCATCAGATGGCCGATGAGTCGCCTGATTGATAACCACTCACTCAGTAGCATAGAACAATAAGTACCTACACAAAATTGTATGATGATTAAAAATGATTAAATTGATATTGATTTAGTAAGTATCTACCACACTATCAACACTTATCAAAATCTGCTTAACCTTTTTCCCAAATATGTTGGGGTCGGCTTCCAGTCTTACCATATGCAGCTGAATACCAGTATTATACATGGAGCGACTCAGTTACTGGGAAATGCGATACCCCTTGGTGAGACTAGTTGACAGACTTGGGTTTCTGACGACCCGGTACGACTGTCAAAGATCCAATAATGACAGCTGGGACCAACAGCTTAACGTACAGTCAGCATCAAAAGTCGATTAACACTTCAGTTTTTTCAATCTTATTTATTGAGCAAAATATCCATAAAAATTCTGAACAAATATAAAATTTTAAGAGCATTAACTCATAGCTATTGTATGAAATGTTGAAAAACAAAGTATCAAACCAGGTATCTATTTAGTTGATAAACGTCAAAGTAACAGTGTTAACCGACTTTTGATGCTGACTGTACTTTGCGTGCTTTCCTCGCTAGTAGTATGTAGATACAAAGTCCATCAACTACAAAACACTCCCCCGCGAGTTTGTCCCATCAGTTTTTTAATTCGCTAAGCGCCACACACGAACACTGTTTATATTATAAACTTACCAACATCTATTTACTATTCATATAACCACTTGCCACACGAAAATTACCTTTATTTGTTTCGGAATAAGGTGATGGGGTCACTTTTATAGTAGCTTAGTTTGCGCTTTTATATATACTGGATATTAAAAGTTGCGCCACCCTTCTAAGTAGAAGCTTTTTTCTTTTTGTCCTTAATGTAAAAAGAAAACGCGAAAAGTTTCGGGACGCGGCGAGTTTAAATTTTTCCACCCCTAATGCGCTTATTACGAGTGGGGGAAATTTGATGGTTCCCAAACTTTTCAAATATGGACGAGTTTTTATTGTATCTACTTAAGTATACTGAAAGGTTTTTTTACACTCATTGTGAGGGAAATGAAGCGAGGAGGCTACTTAGTCGTGTGTTAAAATTAAATTACCTACCTAGAACACGAAAGACACCATTATTCTACTTACTACGTATTAGTAGTAGCAGTCGGATAAAAAATTATCGAAATACTTCCTTCTTTGTTTGAACAATATATTGTGCAAGACTGGTATCAGGTACAGGTTTCTAAGATCATCGTCTTCGTATGCTAAACTTACCTCGCATGGACGCCGGCAGATTTTTTTCAGGGGGGTGCATCTTCAGCTCCTCGAAGCGAACTCGATCATTTGTGCAGTTCACTTCGGATATGTTAGGTTATTGTTTGCCCATTCATACAAGGAGTAACTTAGTCGACTTATGCAGACAAGCTTAACAAATAAGAGAATGTAGGATTCAAGAGCGAGCGAAGCGAGCTCGATAATTTATACATCTCGCCTTGACAAAAATGGGATAGATCGATATTTTATTTGTCCATTCATACAGAAAGCGGACTAACTGTGTCGATTTATACACAGAAGCTTAAGAATCAAGTTAATCAATCATGTTTCGGAACGTGTGATAAATGTCACCTTATGTCAGGCGAGACCCGCCAAAAATATGTATTGAGATTATCTGTGCCAGGACCTAACGACTCGCGTATGTTGTATCATTTTTGTAATATGTTAATTAAATAAAGTTAAGGCAGTTACTAAGTCTCTAATTAACATACATGGTGTCAGAATGGAGGAGGCCTTCAAAAGTTTATTTGAGCAGCAGGCCCAGCTTTTAGCTACAATGCAAAAGCAGATGGGTCTAATGCAACAGCAAATTCAGTCCGTGTCCCCAAGCGCCGACTCCATCAGAAGTAACGTCAGCGTTCCCTGGCCGCAACCACTTCAAGTAGACTCCGGAGATCCCTACGATAATTTAGAAGTGTTTCGAAATAACTGGGAGAACTATAAAATTGCTACGGGTATTAACAAGTGGAGTCGTGAGAAGGACGCAACAAAGGCCGGTTTACTCTTGAGTGCCATAGGACATGTAGCTATGAAAAAGTACATGGAGTTTGGATTGACAGACGCCGACAAGAACGGGGAGGAAAAAATATTTGAAAAAGTTGAGGCTCAGATTATGAAAAAAACGAATGTAATTTATGCAAGATATATTTTCAACAAAAGATGCCAATCAAATGACGAATGTTTTGATGAGTTTCTATTGGCGTTGAAAAAGTTAATTAAGCCATGTCTATATCCAGACACTGTCAAGGAGGAATTGTTGCGAGATAGAGTTGTTGTTGGAATCAAAGATAGCAAAATCATACAGGAGCTCGTTCGAAAATCAGACCTAGATCTGGATGCGGCAGTCACTTTGTGCCGTGCTGCAGAAGGAGTAGCAGTGCAGGTTGCAGATCTCACAAAAGAGGAGGAGGTCAACAAAATAACTAAAGTGAATACCACACATGCAAAAGAGCAAAAGAAATGCAAATTCTGTGCACAGATACACGTGTTTCAGAAGAAAGTATGCCTCGCCTGGGGCAAGCGCTGTGAAGCCTGTGGAGGACGTAACCATTTCAAAATTGTATGTAGGAAGCAATCAACAGTAAAGGAAATTGATGCTAATTTTGATAAATCAGATGATAGTGTAGTAATATCAGAGGTACGCACTAACACAGCAGGCCATGTAGAAGCACCACTTTTGTTCAAAATTAATAATGAATATAAGGAGTTCTACTGCACATTGGACACAGGGGCTCAAGTGTGTGTAATGGGTATAGACTGGTATAAAAAAATCTCTGGAAAAAGTGATTGCAACACATTGACTCCAACTACACTAAAATTAAAATGTTTTAATGGATTAGAGATTCCTAATATAGGTATGGCAACATTTCTTTGCATATCAAAATGCAACAAGAAGACATTCAAAGTAAACTTCCATATTGTAGACATCAAGCATGAGCCTCTCTTGTCAGAAAAAGCATGTGTAGCTTTGGGATTTATAAAATATTGCCAGACTGTGACCAAAGATGTTGACCGTTCTAGTGCCTATGAGATTATGAAAAAGTATAGTGATGTTTTTGAAGGCTATGGCAGTCTACCAGGTGAAGTTCAACTCGAATTAGATGAATCCATCCCGGCTCGTATTCAGCCGGCTCGACGCATACCTGTATGTCTTAGAGAGAGGCTTCAGATAGAATTGGATCAGTTGGAGAAAGATGGCATTATAGTCAAGGAAACTCAACATACAGACTGGGTAAATAATATTTTGATTGTAAGTCGTGATACAAAATTTAGAATATGTCTAGACCCTATACCTTTGAACAAAGCCCTTAAAAGACCAAATTTTCAATTTACCACATTAGATGAAATGTTGCCAGAGTTAAGCAAAGCTAAAGTATTTAGTACAGTCGATGCTAAGAAAGGATTTTGGCAATGTCGCCTCACAGAAACCAGCAGCAAACTTACTACATTTTGGACACCTTTTGGCCGTTACAGGTGGCTGCGACTACCCTTTGGCCTGAGCTCTTCACCCGAGATCTTCCAGCAACGACTCACAAGTCTTCTTAAAGACCTAAAAGGTGTTGAAGTGATAGCTGATGACATTTTAATATTTGGCATTGGAGATACTATGGAAGAAGCTGTGGCTAATCATAACATTAATTTTGAGAAGTTACTCAAGAGGCTATGTAAAGTAAACTGCAAATTAAATAAGGATAAAGTAAACCTGTTACAAACTTCTGTTAAGTTCTATGGTCATATTTTGACAAATGAAGGTCTAAAAGTAGATGAATCTAAAGTGGATGCCATAAAAAATATGCCTACTCCTACATGTGCTAAGGATGTACTTAGGGTTCTAGGAATGATTGGTTATCTTAGCAAATTTATTAATAATCTTAGTGTAAAGGTAACAAACCTTCGAAGACTCACTAGGAAAGATGTAGATTTTGTTTGGACGAAAACAGAAGAAAAAGAATTTCAAAATTTGAAAAATATTGTTGGTGATTTACCTACTTTAACCTATTTCGATTTAAATAAAGAGGTGACCATAGAATGTGATGCTAGTGAATTTGGTTTAGGAGCAGCACTATATCAAGGCAACAAAGTTGTAAGCTTTGCATCAAGATGTCTGTCTACTACTGAAAAGAAATATGCTCAGATTGAGAAGGAAATGTTGGCTATTGTGTTTGCTTGTACGAGATTTAATCAATATATTGCTGGTAATCGCAGGACAATCATCAAAACAGATCATAGACCATTAATTAACATAATTAATAAACCACTTGTAGAGGCTCCTAAAAGATTACAAATGATGCTTTTAAATCTGCAAAAGTACAATGTGGAATTAGAGTTTATACAAGGGAAAGATAATCATGTGGCTGATACTTTGTCAAGAGCTCCTATAGCAGATGATTGTGATAGTTATGACTTGGAAAGTAAGTTAGCAGAGCGAAAAGTCTATAAGATAATAAGTAAAGTCTCAGCAGTAAAGTACTTGAAAATTTCAGATAAACTTATACAGAAAATCAAAGAAGAGACAGATAAAGATAAGGGTTTACAGGAAATAATAACTTACATAATAAATGGATTTCCTAGGTACATGTCAGATTTACCAGTTACCCTTCGAGTATACCACAAGTTTAGGCATGAGCTCTCAACATCAGATGGATTGGTATTTAGGAACAATCAGGTTCTTATCCCAGAGGTTATGAGAAGTACCATGTTACAGAAAGTACATATTACACACAGTGGGTTTGCTAGCACTATGAGATTGGCAAGACAGAATATATTCTGGCCGGGCATGGCACAAGAAGTAAAGAATTATATAGAAAAGTGCCAATTTTGTGTAACATATGCACCTTCTCAGCAGAAATTGCCTTTGATTTGCCATGACGTCCCAAGATACCCATTTCAGTATGTCTCAATGGATATTTTTTCAGTGGAAGATCAGAAATGTTTAGTGACAGTTGATCATTTTTCAGACTATTTTGAATTAGATCGTGTAACTACTCTTACATCAAGCGAGACTATTCTTATATGTAAAAGAAATTTTGCACGTCATGGTGTCCCACAGAGGGTTTGTACAGACAATGCTACAAATTTTGTCAATGAACAGTTTAAACTGTTTGCTAACAAGTGGAATTTTGAGCACGTGACATCATCGCCCCACCATCCAGCCTCAAATGGGAAGGCGGAAGCAGCAGTCAAGTGTGCCAAGAGGTTAGTCATTGAAAGCATGAAAACTAAGCAAGATTTATGGTATATTGTGCTCCATCAACGCAACATACCAATAGAAATGGATGGCACAAGCCCTGCGCAAAAACTGTTCTCAAGGCGCACAAGAACTGGTCTACCTTGTTTATTAAATCATCTTGTACCCAAAGTTGTACCAAATGTGGCAGCAAATATTAAAGAAAGGAAAGAGAGAATGAAGGTAACTTTTGATAAGAGATCTAATGATCAGCCACAGTTGTTTGTCGGTCAGAAGGTGTCAACTCGTTTATATCCTGAGAGTGATAACAAATGGAGTTTTGGCATTATCACTAAAGTATTGGATGCAAGGTCTTATATAGTTAAGGTTGGAGATAAGGAATACAGGAGGAACAGAGTTCACATCAGACCATTTGAGGGAGAATACGAACATCAGCACTCTAGCATGAATTCTAGACAAGCAACAGCAAATTATAATGGTTCATCGCCTCCGGCTGGGATCGAAACGGAGTACGGCACTCATATGGGGCCATGCATTCTGAACCAGTCAAATCCAATGAATAGTGAGCATTCCATAATCGGCGAACAACCTGAGACCAGTTCGATGGACCCAAATGGCGCATTACGTCGTAGTTGTCGCACAAGAACGGTGCCGAGCTATCTAAGAGACTATTCATGCTAATTGGTGTGTAGGCGCCGACTTGATTGAAGAGGGGATGTTTCGGAACGTGTGATAAATGTCACCTTATGTCAGGCGAGACCCGCCAAAAATATGTATTGAGATTATCTGTGCCAGGACCTAACGACTCGCGTATGTTGTATCATTTTTGTAATATGTTAATTAAATAAAGTTAAGGCAGTTACTAAGTCTCTAATTAACATACAATAGAGTAGGATGCAAGAGCGAGCGAAGCAAAGTCGATAATGTTAGCACCCCGCCTAGGGCTGAATAGATTTTCGGAAATGGGAGTTCAGTACTTTGTCAACTAATGCACAAAAGTTTTAGAATTGAGAGATAGTAGAATGCAAGAGCGAGCGAAGCGAGTTCGAAAATATTTGGATCTCACCTCGAATAAGTAAAGTTATTATTGTATTGGGCGTTTTCGGATTTTTCTTTAGTTCTGAATGTTTTTACACAATTTTATTTTGAAACCAGGGAGGTGCAAGTGCACTCCCTTGCCCCGCTCCCGGCACCCATGTTACCCCGCGTCCTGTTTACTTAAAAGTGATCGTCGCGCGAATACTTGATCGTTCGAACATTTTCTTCGGTGAACCTGAACGCGTGGTCGTACCGACACAGGCCGTTTTCTGGTTTTTCAAATAAAAAGTGACATAAGAGCGTACGCACGCCGTTTTCGTACGAATTTAAATTGTGCAAACACATACAAACACGCACGAACGATTCCGACCTTCGAAGTACTAAGCTTCCGAGAACTTATTTACAAAAAAAAACCGACTTCCAAAGAACATTACAAAGTGAAAAATATTGACTTTTAAACTATTCTAACAAAATTGTCCTACATTTTTCTAGTTAACACGTTGAGATACACCGCCCGGGTAGAAGAATCATCCACACTGCACGCCAGCCCGCTCGTCATTTACATTTTTATTTTATTTACAGCTGGCAATACCGACGCACAGATAATTTCGCTCTTCTAACGCGGATAGAATAAATTGGAAAGTTACAATAAGGCTTTGCTGTACAACCAGAGTTAAGTAGACAATCAGGAAGGATTTTAAATTCATTATTATGTATCCGCGCTAAGGAAGCGTCGATTTACGTGAAAAATATATGAAGGGACAAGATAATGCAGGGAAGCTATCTGAATTTATCTTTCTGATAATTTCGAAAAAGATCTACCTACATTTATGTAGAAAGCGACCTATATAATTATCGTCGGGGTAGGTGGAGAACTAAATAACTGCGATTTTGGTCAAATTGACTTTTCACCATTTTCGTAACACCCAAATCATGCCGCATAAATAAATCGCAATTTTCTCCAAACAAGTTTTTTTTTTTGTTATTTAGTTCTCCACCTACACCAACGATATAACTGTGCTTCGGAAAGCACGTTAAGCCGTTGGTCCCGGCTGTCATTCGTAGATCTTTGACAGTCGTTACGGGTCGTCAGAAACCCAAAGATCTGACAACCAGTCTTACCAAGGGGTATCGTGTTACCCAGTAAATGGGTTGTGGAGGTCGGATAGGCAGTCGCTCCATATAAAATACTGGTATTCAGCTGCAGCCGGTTAGACTGGCAGCCGATCCCAATATAGTTGGGAAAAGGCAGATTTGATTTTTATTATCTTGAATTTGGTTATCATTGACGAAAATGGTTAACATTGACGTAGGGGTCATCAGAGGTAATTTGGTTGCAAATAACCTCTCCTACATCCCCTAAACGGATTGCCGACATAATATAACTAATAACACACACACATAACATCACGCCTTGTTTCCCCGAAGGGTTGGGTAGAGGTGTCCCTGTAGCAGGTATACCCACATTTCGCCAGTTATGACTAACAGCCCAGCCAGCTGTAACTAATAACCCTGTGTATTTATTATAAAACAGATGCTTGTATTGTATCCTGAAGGATCCATAAGCACAATTATGATATTTTGTATTACCTACCTATCTCAGAGTTGGCCACACGTGGATGTGTTTTACCTCCTCTTACCTAAATTGCCTGTAATATAAAAAGGTAAAAGGCGTTTAAAACCACACTTCACGATAGTTCTTTTATACTTTTTGCTCAAACAGAATATCGGACGCAGGAATCCTTGCAGAGACGCCGCGTAACCCGCGGGGTACAGACGCCAGCACATCAAGTTACCCGAAACTGAAAAATTTTCCCAATCAACTTTGAACCTTATACTTTAGCGATAAAGTTGAAAATCTATTAAATAAATTTGACAGACTGTAGTGCTGGCGTCTGTACGTATTGCAGCACGCGTACCATGACGCTTTCTATCTCTACGAAGAATAGACATAGCTCTTTTTATACAAAGTGACATTTCGTTTCTCTATTTTTGACATCGCACCGTAGAAATCATTCTACAATCTGTCATTTTGTCTTTCGTTTCTAACGATCTTTGTCTAGGTCCTTTTAAGTACCTACATGTAGACTGTTTCAGAAGAAAGTTTTTTATCCCAAACTGTCAAAATCACTAAGGTAGTGAAGACAATTTGATTTTGTAATCGCCATGCTAAAGACAGTAGAAAACTTTTACTCGACGGCCACAAAGTATAATATACGGTTATCTACAAAATCATGATTTTACAGGAGAGCGTTTTAATAATTTTGATTGTCTAACTAAATCTAACTTTTTCTAATCGCGATTAAAAAGGTATGGAATAAAATATGAACTAAAATTCACACCAACACCTCATTCAGGAGCAAAAACATTACCTACTGTATCTTTTTTTTCTGTTTTGCTTATATCTCGAAAATGGCGTGTCCAATCGCAAAAATAATGAAAATTTCGTCCCCTTTTATGAACCACATAAACCCCTAAGACTCAACATGTAGGTAATAATTTTTCTTATTTTCTATATAAAAAGTGAAAAATTCCATAGGTATAAATAAAATACGTCGAGCCTGCGCGCCTCCGGCTCTAAAAAAATTTACGTAGGATCTTCCAAAATACGATACTTCGACATTTTGAGATTTTTTAAAATAGTTTTTTAGTTATAATCAACATTGAGAATCAAAAAGAAAAAAAAAATCCTATGACAAAACAAAGAATATGAAAAGAGTGAATTTCGTAAAAAGTGCAGTTGAGCTTTCTACTTTCCTGCCGTCCTGTCTACACGGAACGTCATTTTTGTCTATTCTTCCGTCGACAAAACTCGTTTCTACGGTGGTCATGCTACGCGTGCAGGTGTGGGTGGAGCCATGGACGAAGCAACAACCTGAATTAGGAATGTCGTAAATTTTGTTTGGTTATTTTATTACAATACTCAATTTAGATTTACTTCTAAAGAGCATGTAAAAAGCCCCAAGTTGATGTAGCCCACAAACACGAAGCAGAGAAAAACGTCCCCTCTTGAGCCCGTCGTGTCGTTTTCATTAGTATTTTATTTTTCCACTCCCCGTGCCAGCACTCGCTACCATTTTATTTATATCGGAGAATCTTTTTATTTTTGTTCTTGCCAAAGCTTTTTAGCAAGGAATGGAGTGCATTTTCCAAAGTACGTTGATTTGAATACTCACTTACAATTTCGTTACCTATCTGCAAATGAGATATTTTTCGAAATTGATTCATTTTTATTTGAGAAATAAAAGTTTCCATTAAGTATCTATTGGCTTAGCCAAAAAAGCGGCCAAGTGCGAGTCGGACCCGCACACGAAGGGTTCCGTACCATCGTACAATATAATATATATTACTAGATACTTTTAATTTTTTTAGGTTAGCAAAAAAAATTGCTGTAGTATCACTGGTATCTGTTTAATTCCTTAACAGGGCTGTCAATTTTTTTTTTCCTAAGAAAACTTACAGCTAGGATACATATGGTTGACAGTTAGTGGAAGGTCAATTAAAAGTTTTCACTAACAATATTAGGGTAGCACAAGAAACAGCAGACAGGCAAGCGAAAATAAGAATAAGTAAGCACTTTAGAAAAGACTGAACAGGTTTTAGTGATCTTCAAAGAAGTTTTTACTTACACAATATTTTTTTAAGTTTAGGAACACTGGTGGAGAATAAATCAAGATCATCAACACTGAACATATCGAGTTGTATGCCCTGCTAGCTCTTATACTAAAAGAGTTCACCGCACAGAGGGACCATACAGAGGAGAAGTTATGTGCTGTATGCGCTGCTGAATGGGTCGCACACACCTTGGGTGTACACCTAAGTTTAAAATTATAAGTCACGGATACCCAAAGATGATATTTTTAAAATATTCTATTGAATAGTTTAAAACTATCATCTTTTCTTTCTTTCAACGTACGGGGGCGGTCCGCACGGGTCTCTCGGACAACTGTGAAACCAGCCTTAAATATACTTTATGTAAGGTACATCTAAGAACAAAAATCGGAATTCGCAATGTTGAACGTACAGAGTGTATTGGGTGGTTCAGTATATGTGTTACATACCTACTTAGATAAATTACAAAAAAAAAGAAAACTATGTTCACAGATTAGATAGTTTACTAACGTTGTTGTGATTATTATGATAATCTGATCGTTTTTCGTAAATGTTTCCTCAGGTAAATTTTAAAATTGTCTAGAAATTAATTATATTAGGCCGGATAGATTTGTGTTGTTAATAAACCGCTCAATGAAAAAAAAACCGGTCAAGAGCGAGTCGGACTCGCGTACCGAGGCGAGGGTTCCGTACCATCATAATATTATTTATATAAATATTTTGGATGTTACTTTACATACAGTCCTTCAAAAGTAGGATAGATACACAGGCGGACAGGTGGATGGGCGGACTGGCGGACAGGTAGAAGGGCGAACAGGCGGACAGTACTTTACTGCGGTGTAGAATATTGAAGTGTTAGGTCAGTGCCATCTCTTGACCGATAGTCGAACTAATGTGATTTTTGTAAAGTGTTATTTAGAAACATCGTTTTATTTTTCCTGTAATCTTTACAACATAAACTTCTATCACATAGAATAATTTCAGATTTTTCTCTATTCAAACTTCGGAAATAAGGGGGGGACAGTTTTTTTTTTTTTTAATTTTTGTCAAAAATCGAAAACTATGCGGCCTAAAAAAAAAAGAAAAATATTGGAGAATGTGCAAATAGCGCATATGATACCACATACCCTAATAGCCCCACTTCGAGTTTTTAAAACTCCCGTTCAGTCTCTGTTGCAAACAAAATATATATATTTCTTATACAACAGTACGGTTTCACCAAAGGGCGTTGTACCACTGACGCCGGTGTCACCCTAATAAAGAACATTTTTAATGCCTGGGAAGAAGCACAAGATGCCATTGGAATCTTTTGCGACCTCTCGAAGGCGTTCGATTGCGTAAACCATGAAACACTTCTGCTGAAACTAGAACACTATGGGATTAGGAATACAGCTCTTGATTTACTAAGATCATACCTGAAAGATAGAAAGATTAAAGTTCAAGTAAACGGCGTAAACTCGTTGGGGTCTGAAATGGCAATGGGTGTTCCTCAAGGTTCGATATTGGGTCCATTCCTCTTTTTAGTTTACATAAACGATTTACCCCAATTACTTCAAAATCAACCGAAGATGGTGTTATTTGCAGATGACACATCATTGATCTTTAAAATAGACCGACGGTCACAAAATCTTGACGACGTGAATAACTCTATTCTTCAGGTCCAAGATTGGTTTACGGTAAATAATTTGGTACTTAATGAGAAAAAAACCAAATGCATTAGATTTAAATTACCGAATGTTAGAAGTAGCGAATGTGACATCATATTGAATGGAGAAAAACTGGAATTTATTCATCAAACAGTTTTCCTGGGAATCACGCTAGACGAGAAATTACAATGTGGACCTCATATAACATCTCTTGCGGGGCGGCTAAGCTCGGCCGCTTATGCTGTTAGAAAGATAAGACAGTTAACAGATGTAGAAACCGCGCGTTTGGTCTATTTTAGCTACTTTCACAGTATTATGTCATATGGCATTTTACTGTGGGGTCGGGCTGCTGACATTGAATCCATCTTTATTTTACAAAAGAGGGCTGTCAGAGCCATTTATAATCTATGTCGTCGCGAATCTCTCAGGGAACTATTTAAAAAGATTAATATTATGACGGTACCTTGCCAATTCATCTATGAAAATATTATGTATGTATGGAAAAATCTGCATCTTTTTAAGAAAATAAGTGATAGACATAATTTTAATACTAGAAATAAAGATAAAATAGATCAACCATTTTTCAGATTATCCAAAGTACAAACATCTTTTATGAGGTACTGTGTTAAATGTTATAACAAAATACCTTGTGATATATTACAATTAACTGAAAGAAAATTTAAAACGCATATTAAAAGTACTCTTTGTAAACAAGCATATTACAAATTAGAGGATTATATCCTAGATAAGAATGCTTGGAAACATGCTGGTCTAGCTCCATAGGACAATTTTGAGTCTAGACAAAATCAAACTGGTTGCTAATTTAATTGTGTAATTAAATATTACAACATTTTTTTTTTACATTCTGTGATTACTTGAACTCACACACTGACGAATTAGTATCACTTGTAATTTTTTTAGGAATGTCGTATAGGTTTTACAATGCTTGTAAATATGTGAACACCATGTATCCATTTCATAATTATTTTTTCTATCATTGCTTCATTTTTATTTTTACCTATTGTGGTATAATAAATCTTATTCCAGGTGCATCGTTTTCACATATAATTAATGTATACAAAATATTGTAAAACATTTTAAAAGAGTAACGGTGGAGTTTCTTGCCCATTCTTCTCCATACGAAAACTACCCTTTGGAAGGGGCGACTAGAATCAATTCTATTTTTTGTTTTTGACGTTCAAAAGTGCCTTTTTGTGCCTAATTGAAATAAATTATTTGACTTTGACTTTGACTTTATTTGCAAAATAGTTGGGCAAAACTATTTCAAATTTCAAGTGATGATAACATTAGTAGTTCTTGAGATATCCAGCTGTGACAGACAGACGGACAGACTGAGTCCCGCCATAAGGGTTCCTTTTTATCATTTTGGTATGGAACCCTAACCAAAAAACTATTGTTTAAAACATTTTGAACAGTTTGGTTTATAAAAAAATTAAAAAACTTTTTTCTAACCCTAATTTGCGTAGACACAAAAACTTATTATTTTCTTTTTTCCGGATCTTTTATAAATAACAGTTAATTCTTAAAAGGGTTTTTTGGGTTTCGTATATAATTATGATGGTATAAAGCAAAGTAAAATAAAAAATGCATTCATGTTCCATGATCTTTATTCGTATTCTAAATAACATCCTCTTCGAACGAATCGGTAATAACATTAACATAATATTATGTTTTGAACATATTTCAATTTTATCAATTGCAAAGGCATAACCATGTCTCATTGCATAGCTTCTGGTGCTGACGTAATACCATAAGTTATAACTAATAATATTCACTAATATTACATCTCGTCGCTAAAAGAACGAAGTAAGTTAGTGCAACGACTAAGCAGACGTAAGCACGGACGTAATAAAATCGCGACTGGATTTTATCGCGCACTGGATTTTCAACTCTCGGTGTAAAGCAGAAAGTTGAAAATCCAGTGCACGAAAAAAATATCGCAATGTCCGTGCGAACGTTGGCTAAAGGTATGATTCCGAACTACGCGGCAGTACTGCTGCGGATTTGCTGCCGCGTGATTCCGAGCACTACTGCGCGGCACTGCTGTTCATGGTTTACTTCTCAACGGTTGTCAACATTCACGTGTTATCGCTGTGATTAACGCCGCACTATTGGTCTGCCGCGGCGGCAGAGTGACACTGCCGCGCAGCACTGTCGCGTAGCATTGCCGTGCTCGGAATGTAATCTCATATAAACCTATAGAAAATGTATGGGGACCAGACCGCTGCACGCGTCAGCACTGCCGCGTGCAGCGTTGTTCGGAATTACACCTTTATAGAAAAAAGTATGGAAAAAGAAGACAAGCGTTGAACCGACTCCAAATTGTGATAAGGGCAAGAGAATAATAATATACACACAAAATGTATAGGAGGCTATCAGCCCATTAAAGCGGAAAATTTTAGAGCGAGGGAGACATAGCTTCACCAGGAGGATATACGAATCGCCGCGGAATGTATGCATTTTATACGTCGAAAGTTTACATTCAATCCCAGCATGTATACATTTTAATGGCCGAATACATACATGTTTTGCTTGTTATTTTCACTTTACTCCATTCAAACGCGTTGTCGTTCTTTTATTAACCGATTTCCAAAAAAGGAGGAGTTTATGCATTCGGCGAGATTTTTTTGATTTTTTTTCTCCGTAATTACTAGGTCGATTTACGCGTTTCTTTTTTTTCTTTTGGTAGAGGAAGCTCGTGACTACGTTAGTAAAGTTAATAAAATATATAAGGGACTACCCTTATATATTTTATTAACTTTACTAACGTAGTTTTTGCGTCAGCTTTAATAATACGTTTTTGAAGTGAAAACTTCTGTAGGCGCGTTGGGCATTTTTGAGATAGGACTAAACCATTGATTTCGCGACACTGTTACGACACCAGCATCATACTATTAAAAATAGACATCAACGCGTTGATTACCGCGGCGCGTAGAGTAAAAGACATCAATGCGTTGATTACCGCGGTGCCGATTTTTTTTTTCAAGTTTTCTCTTCTGTCGGCACTTCCGGAGTGCCACAGTTTTTTTTTACTCGTTTCGCTGTAAGGAAAGGCAGCCAAGTAGTGTAAGATTTATCTTACAATGAGCAATAAATTCTCATTACCAACGACGATATTTAAAAGCCAGTGTGTTTCTAATAAAGATCATCATTCTGTTGCCGTTATATAAATTTATTTTAGGTCGGCGTGACTTAATCTTCCATATTTCTCTATTCGTTTCTAATACTAATACCCAGAGAATAACATGTTAAAACAAGGAAATATACCGCATTGATTACTATAATTTAACTATTTACAATTATCCTAAGAATCTTAATTTAAAATGATATATTTTTACACCGACCTATGTGTAGTATATTATTACCAAGAGTACATAAGTTCATAGTTTGAAAAGCAATGCAAAATGAGATTTTTACATACACACGTAAGATATATGTATGTTTCAGTATTTCTGTAAATTTAAACTAACATTCTCTCATTATTGTTATTACACTCGTTTTAAATTGATTCCATCTAAAATACAATAGACGTGGATATATTTAGTAACCTTTTCTGCTTAGCTATTACTAAAGAGCAATAAAAAAAACCCTGAAAGAAATCGACACGTGTTTCACCTCTCAACGAAGCATCCTCAGGATGATGATTGACTTGTTCCGAACACGGCGTGAGAGCGTTCAGCGCTCGGTGTGGCAAAACGGGTTACTAAGTATATCCACGTCTATTGTATTTTATAATGGATTACCACAAAGTCACGCCTGAATCAATTAACTATCAGAGTCCATCTATATTATTATTTATTTGTTATGCGAATTTAAAAATGTATGTGACCAAAAAATATCAATTTACGCATAAGGCCGAGTTCTATTTAAAAGAATTATCGCGCGAATATGCGATCGTCGTGTGCACATGTCACTTTTTTTTCGGAAAACCCGAAAACGCCCTCGGTCGGCGCGACCACGCGTTCAAGTTCACCGAACATAAAGTGGCGTAGGAGCACGACGATCGCGATTAAATAAAAGAGGACGCGGGGTAAGATTACGCTATTTTACAGAAACCCACAAGATTCAAATACATTTACCTAGGTCCATCACAATAATTTAAACCTATTGATCAGTTGAAATATATTTTATATACCCTCGAAATCATCATTTCACTTTATTTTTCTATCGCAGACCCAAACACATTAAAAAACAATGCTGAAATATGAATCACTACATTTACTCAATTTTTATTTTATTATGATTGCCTAAAATAAAGTATTTATAACTACGTCATCAATTATTTAAATATAATTAGAGAATTACTTCAAAACCAGTCTATACATTATTATATTATACATTCTTTTTTATTCTCTCAAGTGTTTTCGAAAGAAAATATTTAACTATGCAATAGCAGGCCAGGCGCACTCCGCATTTAAAGTATGAAGTTCAAGTACGCGGCGGGCCAATTCAGTGGCCGTAACGTAGAAGATATAAGAGTTACGCGATGGAAAGAGAGGTAACTTCTAGGTGAATTAGCGCTGTGCGACCTGAATTGCACTTTATTGTGTCGCAGCAAGTCTCAAAATGATTTTGTGGAATCTTCTGTATTTGCACTATTATGTATTCTGTGGCACTAGTTAAATATTTTCTTTAACAAAACATACATTTTCTATTTTATACATTTTTCTGTAATGCTATACATTATTATAATTTTCATCAATGGGACTTTTTCAAAGTGTATTTAAATAACTTAGGCCTATATTTAACTCACTCTGCTTTTACATCGTCGTCCATGCAAAACTCAGCATCTAATACAACCTGTAACAAATATTATCTGTTAGAAGTTATCCTCCTTTTATGACGTCTCAAACGTATGAAACACTTCTACCAACTAGATAATCTTGATCATTTAAGTTTACAACATTACGCCCCGTCTCGAATGCTGTGATTTTTCAGAACGTTTTCGATCACTCGACTATACATGTGAATTGAAAATCTATTATACATTGTGACAGCGAAACAATTTTCACGCCTCGCTCTAGGCCAATTTTTTTTTTGATATTTGCATAGGTCATGTCAGTCATGACCTAAACAGGACACGCTAAAGGACCGCAGACGCACCGGTGCGTCCAAGCACCCACGCGGCTTACATTTCTATTTGTAGCGTAAAATAAAGGCTTAATATCCTCTGTGGCTTTTTCACTCTATGGTCGGATAGATAATCTAGTCAATAAAACCATTTATTTTTAAAAATACGTGGAACGCGACTTTTTTTTAAATTGTTGAAAGTGACATTCCGGCGCGAGAAAACGTCAGTCTACGAAGCGCTCGGTCCTTGAGTGTTGTTGCTGTAATATTTCGTTTTTTTTTGTGGTTTTTGTGTGTAAATCCACGGGAAGTGGTGATATTTTAAAGAATATGAATTAAAAATGTAAAAAAATATATATAAATCCGCGAAATATCGCGGGTATTTAATTTGACTGAAAACAAGTAACTTACTATTTGATCTATCTACCTGTTTTTCAGACAAATCCCGCTAATATTAAGAAATTGTCTTACCCCTTGCATGCCAGCGACAGCGCGGTCGGTCTCCTTCTCAGAATCATCGCCCCCATCTTCTGCTTCTTCCACTACTTGCATCTGTGTTTCTTCACCTCCATCTAAGAAAAACAATATTTTTTAAGTAAAAAGGTGCAATTCTGTAGGGTAGTTTTTAAACAGTAATCTGCCCATCAGCTCATATTATTTTCTCGTAATAACACCCGTTTTCCTGTTTTTCCCTAATCTGGGCTGTTGTTGGTTTTTCCTGTTAAATTATTATTTTACACTTTGTTTTTGTTTTTTTACTTGTGTTGTAATTGTTGTGTGCCTTTTTGTCTGTGCTAAATAAATGTTTTTTTTTTTTGTTTTTTTAAGTGAAAAGTTCTTTAGGCGCGTTGAGCATTTTTGAGATGGGACTAAACCATTGATTTCGCGACACTGTAACTACACCTCATTTTTGTAAACGCGATTGTGCTCTTTGTTTATATTACGTTACGGATCAATTTTTTATGCAAGTATTTTACTTTAAAGATTTTGTAAACGCGATTATGCTCTTTATTTATATTAAGTTACGGACCAATGTTCTGTACAAGTATTTTTCTTCCACCGAGGCGATCTTGGTCAAGTTTTCACTTCTGTCGGCACACCCCGAGTGCCACTTTTTTTTTTCTTTCGCTGTGAGCTTGTCGTGCATGTGTCACAGGCTCACAGCATTATGCCGTTTTGCACGTTCGAGCCGCATATTTTTCCCATCTATTTTTAGGGTTCCATACCCAATGGGGGAAAACGGGATCCTATTACTAAGCCAATACCGTGTGTCTGTCCGTCACAGGGCCGTTTCTTTTAATCGTAATAGCAGTTGACATTCTCTCAGAAATCGTGTTACTGTGGCCTCTAACATGGCAATTAAAAGATTAAATCCTACTATAAATACAGGGTGACATCCGACATCGACGCAAAAACTGTTACCATGGATTTAGAACATGATTCTGAACCCTCCGAGTTGACATTTTTCGTCGGTTATTTATAATAAAAATCAGTTGTTCCATACATTTTGACCGCGTAGGTATTGCACTTTTCTATGAAACAGCATTTTTTTTTTGCCATGGTAACAGTTTTCGCGTTGATGTCCCTGCCACCCTGTATATAAATATTATATGATATTTATTTATCCTAGTAATATTATAAATGTGAAAGTTTGTGTGTTTGGATGTTTGTTACTCAATCACGCAAAAATGGCTGAACGGATTTGGATGAAATTTGGTACACACACATGATTACACAGATGATTTATAACCTGGATTAACACAACGGGAATTTATTTCCGACCTCCACGCGGGCAAAGTCGAGGGTAAAAGCTAGTATAGGGACAAAAGTGCGGTACTAAATCTTTTTAACTTTTTTATGCCTTGTCTTGGTTTAAGTAAATGTATCTTGTTTCTTACCGTATGTCATAATCTCACCTTCTGACGCCGCGTGTATCAGTTGCAGCGTCCCGTCCACGATCTGTCCCGAGATGACACCCGATAATCCGGTCACGTTGATCTGTTGGCGCATCTTCTTAGCCTCGAGTTCTAACTGTTGCTTGATGTAAACTTCTTTGTGATGCACCTTGTTGTGGTACTTGAGGTGGTGAGCTTTGGTGAATTTCTTGTTGCAGGGCGTGCAACTGTGGTAGGAAAATGAATTGACTAGATAACTGCTTGTAGGTTTAGTAAGCGTCTTCCTTTGACTAGGCACTACTTTGTCTTGTATCAGCATGAACAATTACCCCCTTATTAATAACTGCGAAAAATAGTTAACTACATGACAACCATTAAAGTACTTCAGTTGAAACATATTCTATTCTATTAGATAGTGCAATCCACGAAGACGCGCCCCACTCCGCTCCGCGCCGTACTAGAGTTCAGCTTATAGTACAGTAATCGCGGAGTGGGGCGCGTCTTCGTAGATTGCACTATCTATACATATTTCGAAGTTCTGAGTTTGGCATAACTTTACTCTGGGTCTATTAATTAATTTTAGCCAGTCAGCAATTTACGTGACTCGTCAGGCGAACTGTGATAAAAAAAAACTATAAATAGGAATTTGAGAATCTCTTGTAAATGAGCCATAACTATGCAGGTTTCGGATAGATCTTTTGTAGATATGATTTACTGAATGGTCATATTATAAAAAGCGGGGGCTTGTCGGGATTCTGATATGAATCTAAATTTTCTAATAGTATACTTACGAGTACTTCTTCTCCCCAGTATGTGTCAGCATATGGTTTGCCAGTACATAGGAGTATGTGAAGGACTTGCCGCACAGCGAACACTGGTACGGACGAACTCCCATGTGTAGCCTGTTTAACACAGAGAACAATTAAAAACGGTTTGGTCACTATTTTATTGGACTTCCTAATATTAGGTAATTTAAAAAGAAATATGTCATGCCATTTACTTAATTGAAACTTAGTTCACTCAATCTGCCTAGCCTTGTCCCAACTATGTTGGGGTCGGCTTGCAGTCTAACCGGATACAGCTGAATAACAGTATTTTACATGGAGCGACTGCCTATCTGACCTCCACAACCCAGTAACTAGGTAACACGATACCCCTTGGTAAGACTGTCGACTTTCGGGCTTCTGACAACCCGTAACGACTGTCAAAGATCCACGAATGACAGCCGGGACCAACGGCTTAACGTGCTTTCTGAGGCACGGAGGAGTCTCGGTATGTAAAGGTGGTCACCCATCCACGGACCAACCCCGGCAAGCGTAGCTTAACCTGATGGATCGATCCGTGTGGCTGTTATTACTTAGCCACGAGCTCCTTAGACTTAAATTAAATTGAAACTTAGTTGATTATCAATATGAAAATAAAGCAATAGGAAACTGATTCAAGGCATGTTTCATCAATACAAAATTCGTAGTTAACATAAATGGCGAAATGTGGGTGTATTACTATTTATAGGTACACCTCTGCCTAACCTTCGGGGAAAACAGGCGTGATTTTGTCATGTGTAAGTTCATGGTAAAGTTTCGTAACTAGGGAATGCAATCTCGACTCGGGATCGCAAATTCAAGATCTCGGGATAGTTTTAAAAAAAATTTGTTAAATTCGAATTACTAAAAAGCCATGACAACTGCTTGGTTGTGATTATGAGGTTAATTAAGATAAAAATATTAATTGAAAGAAAAAATCTTTATTGTTTATAACTCACTAATTACCCGTATTGAAATCAACAAAAACAATAAAAGAACATTGTCAGTCAAATGCGGTAGAAGTCTAGTTGTGGGGATGATTTTGAAATCAGCGCATCTCTCGCGCACCGAGTGGACGTGTCTAGCGTCGCTGACTACTGCCGCCCAATCCCGTCAATTTCGACCGAGATCTCGTAATATTATGCTTCGGGATTGATCTCGAAAACTGACACGAGATCGAGATCCCGCGAGATCGGTATTTCATTCCCTAATCGTAACTTTTTGGTAACCAATTTAAATACATTTTCAGAAAGCTATATAACAAAACTCCTTATCCTACCTTTTCTGAAGAAGTCCGACCTTTTCTTTACCAAAACACCACAGCCTCGTAACATCTTAATAACTCTCGTCTACATTTCTGGTCTCCACCTTATTTCTTAACAAATAAAGCTCACTATAGCATACCTTTCATGCTTCTGCCGAGTCCCATAATCTCCGAACCGTCGGTCACAGATCCGGCACTTGTACGGCCGCTCTCCGGTATGACGTTGCATGTGACGTTTCAACGCCTCCCGCATCACGCACGCGAAACCGCAGACGCTATCGTATGGTTATTGGATAGTAGGACTTATACCGTTGTTGTTAAGGCAGAAAATTGTGTTTCTTTAAAGTTGTTTACCATTCATGTATTTGTCGGTCGTCTCGTTCGAAGAACTGCACACGCTGTATCAATTTTGTTTGGTTTTATGTTTGGATTATGGGGTGTGTGGTAAGGACTGTTCGTTTTGAAGTTTGTCCAGAGGTAGTGTTTCCAAAAAGATCAAGTTTTTATGAATTTGCCTACTTCGTTAGAGAAAGCAACAGAAAACTCTGAACATTAACGATTGACACCCACTTTTTTTGCACTAAAATGGAACGTTAGGTCAGGCGACGAAGGATTTCAAAGCGGAAAATTCCGGAGAAACCGGATGAATGGCAGTTAGGCAGGTTAAAAGTAGCTTCCAAGGATTCTAGTTGAGCACAGAGATATTCCTCAACAAAATATACACTTCTACCAAGAAATCTACGCTAAAACAGTCCCACCCACTCTCCCAGCACGGAAACTCGCCTCTCATGTTTCTGCCGACTGCCGAAGTCCCCGAACCGACGATCGCACACTCGACACTTGTACGGCCGCACGCCCGTGTGTCGCATCATGTGACGACGCAACTCCATGTTCAGAACGCACGCGTACCCGCAAACGCTGCGTACAAAATGCAGCGGGTCAGTCGGATTTTATACGTAACAGATTTTGAGTTTTAATACCATAGTTAAAAGGCCTGGATTTGTAAGAAAATTTCGAACTACTATTAATAAAACACCTCGTCACCGAATCTTTGGTGACCGACGTGTTGTTGGTCTTCTCCATTAAGAATTTGCTAAGAAAATGTAAGACAGGACATTTTTGACTATATATTCGTACACACTTCGGATTTGTGTTTGTAAGATGTTCTGTTGTATTTAGTAAACAATAAGTTTCGATGCCTAAGTGCCGATGTTTAGTTAATTCTGAAGTGTACGAACCAAAGTCACACGATAGGACATTTTCGAGTTTTTTTTTTTTCATTTTTCATTGAATATAGAATGTCTCAACAATATTAAGGTGTTTTCCTACATTTGCAGCTTCATGCATTGCTCAAGTGTGTGTCAGCCCAAATGAAAAAATTCAACAATCTGTTCAGTATAGAATCTACAACAAGGCAGCAAGATGAAAAAAAAATGATAACATAAAATTTGTAAAATAAAAAAACGAGAGCGGGTGCGGGTGCGTTCTTTCATGTGTCATATATTGGACGTATTTATTTTATTTATGTAGTCATGTTATTGTAACTTGAAACAGCGTGTGCTGAAACGGCCGATAAAACATGGGCGCAGGTGTAATGTATAATTTTGGTATAAATATAATTGTATTATTTGATAATAGTATATTAAACTTTAATCCAAATACAAATAGACCCCACCCGCACCCATATCTCGTAAAATACATAAAAGTGAACAATGTCTAAATTATATGAACAATAATGATTTACTGAAATGGTAATGGAAAAACAATTATGAAATAAATTGCATAATTAAATATATTTTTGTAATAAGACAAATGATTTAAACTGCTTTTTAAAATTGATATTCTTATTGTCATATTTTGTCATTCTGCATTATTCTGTCTTTAAAAATGATTGCCAAAGGTGATACAGAATCAATTCTATGGCAAATATGGCCTTTCTTAAATTATTTATGATTATATTCATTTTCTCCACAAAATATAGTATTAAATTACATGAAAGGAAATCGAGTCGAATTTGTAATGCAATATAGTTTTAACATACCTGCAGACGAATGGTTTGATTCCTAAATGACGACGAATATGCGCTTGTAGGGACGCATTAGACGTGAATGAAGCGCCGCAAGTCTCACACGTGTGTCTGCAAAAGAGTATTTAAATATGATTTAATAATACATGAAAGAATATTCCATGAGTGTTAGGAATGATAAAGGATGACCAGATCTAGAAAATATTCGTTTCTTGAAAATGCCACAAGACTTATTTGACATTGGTGCCGATTCCCTTGTTCACAAACTAAACTAAATTTAAGTTCAGTGCATCTTTTTCTCTCTATTTCATTAAGAAAAGGACAGAAGATAAATTTTAGTTTAGTCTTGTCAAATTAATCAGCGCCTGTCACTACTCCATACAAGTTTAGACGTGATTAAAAACTTGCCTAATTTACGTCAAGCGCTGATTAATTTGACAGGACTAAACTAAAATTTATCTTCTGTCCTTTTCTTAATGAAATAGAGAGAAAAAGATGCACTGAACTTAAATTTAGTTTAGTTTGTGAACAAGGGAATCGGCACCAATGTCCTTTTCCTGGGCTGAACTTCTTGTTTAACATAGTTTTGCCATCAAATTGCTGTACTGTTTGATAGACTTTTCTGATTGATCAAAAATATCATCTTCTTCACTTGTCAAAATATGCATATTGCTGAACGCGAAAATACCTAGTTTTCCGATTGATGACAATGCTTATACAACAAAAATCTAGTTATTGGAGCATCAACTTTATTTACATCCACTCACGCCTTCTTCCCATGGGGGTAGGCAAAAACTACAGAACGCCACCTGCTACGATCCTTACATACTCCTTTGGCCTCGTGTACGTTCATACATCGGTCATACACGCACGTCGGTTGCGAGTACTACGCACCTGGCCTTTCTGAAGAACATCACCAAGGTCAGTATAATATATCCTCCTAGGGCGTCCCCTCCCGGCGTTTCCAGTCACATCCGCCTTGTAAATACATTTTGTTAGTCGCCTTTCATTCATCCTCTCAACATGACCAAACCATCTCAGCATACCATACCAACTTTATTTGGTAGAAACTAAAACTATTGAGCGACAAGTCTACTTCTACACAAGTCGACTTTCTAGCCGATTCTCTATTACCAAACGTGCCGTCAGTGCACTGCGCGTCCAATATAATAACGCCTTCAGGGCTGTTCGCAAAAGCCCGAGTCGACAGTTTCTCAGGTATCGTACGGAAGAAAAGTGCGTCTTTGCTCGCTAGATTGCGTGGCAGTGGCAATGGCCTCCTGAAGGTGATAGCTGACAGGCTTGGTGAGAGCCCCACAATGGGACATCTGATCAAAACAACACTGTCTGTCGTAGTGTATAAGTACTAACATAGATCATAAGCCACATTGTTACTAACATCCTAGTACATAGGTACCAACGTACGTTGTAAGATATAATTGTTACTAACATGTTTTAAGTATTTTTTTATTGTTTGTTTTTCTGTCAGTGTGGACCATGGTTGTCTGTTAAATAAATAAATAATAATAATTACAGGCATTGTATCCTAGAGAATATCCAATACTTATCTTAAAAACATAGTAACTCCTATCAAACTATCTTTGCAACATACTCACGTTTTCTCATAGGTATACTTTTTCTTGGATGTATACTTCTTCTTAGGCTTGGGGTTCAAGATATGTTCTGGGATGGGCTCCGAGAAGGCCATGATAGTCTCTTTCAGAAGAACATCTTCTCCATCTTCTGTTTTACGCTTGGATTTAGGTTCATGCTGCGCCTTGCGAGGCCTGCCGCGCTTGCGAGGTGGTGGATGCTAAAATGTATAAGTAAACTTGAAGATTGGTCATAAAATACATGTTTTAGCATTGTATCTCTGCCAGATTTTAAACAAGTGTGGTTTGTGACCATGAGACATTGTTGTCTGAGAGTTCACTGTATTGGGCACGCCACAATTGCGGCGATAAGACCCCTCTTTGAGGAGTGGCTTGAGAGACGCCACGGCGTCCTCACCTTCCGCCTGACGCAGGTCCTCACCGGACACGGCTGCTTCGGGAGGTTCCTGTTTAGGATAAGGCGGGAGGAAACACCCGGGTGTCACCATTGTGTGGATCGGCCTGAGGACACGGTGGAGCATACGGTGGAGGTCTGCCCGGTTTGGGCGGAGCAACGCCGTGTCCTCGTAGAGGCGATCGGCGGCGGTGATCTCTCGCGTCCGGCCCTGGTACAGGCCATGGTACGGAGCGAGAGGAAATGGCAGGCCGTCACCTCCTTCTGCGAAGCGGTAATGCTCGCGAAGGAGGAGGGGGAACGCGTGAGGGAAAGGCAAATTTCGCGACCTCACGCCCCTAACCGCCGCAGGAGACGCCCGGGGCGGGAATCGCGAGCCGATTTCCGGCCACCGTAGGCGCGGGCTTGCGGACGGTGAGCAATGGGTAGCTCGCCGTCCGGTAAGGACCAAGCCCGGGTCGACGGCGCGTTGTGTTCCACGCGCGCCTCAAAGAGATGTCAGCAGAATTGACGGGGCCCGCTAGGGCCAATGCCTGCCGGGGGTTCGTTCGGGGTTCGTTGTTTTCGTAGTAATTTCTTGGCAGCTGTTGACTCTGATAAGACTTACAGGCTCAGTATGGCATAGCAAATCAAGTATCTTCGGCTTGTTTGCTATGACAAAATTAATAAGTCTTGTTCCCATTACAAGGAGTTTTGTTACAAGTGACAGATATAAAAATAATTACAAATACCATCTCCTTAGTTTCAGGCTCAGATTCATGTTCCAGTTCCTCTCCTGCAGGCTCAAAGTCAGGATCATCTTCTGCGCTAAATTCTGAAAACATAATATAAACATCAATTGCCGTGCGTTAATCTCGCAAAAACTCGAAAATGGCTCGACCGATTGTGGTGAAACTTTGATAAAAAATCATTGGCTAGTATTTATAAATTGTATTACTATACAATAACATTATGGAACTGGAGTAAGAAATTATGGAAAAACAAAAAGAGACACAAATTTGAAAATAGTGCTAAATAAAGTAAAAGAGAAATGGGACTTCTACTACCCAGTTAGATAACTTATAAGATCAGTCTTATAAGCAACATAACCAAATAATAGTTGCCTATAAAGGTATTTCGACATTAGGCGTATTTACGACAACGAAGCTGCGTCTTCATAACAAACTTTTAATTAAACTGGTATTACCATTTTACTCTAACCACGCAATCCGCATGAGATTGACCGCAGTTTCTGGTGCGGTTGCGGTTAAAACCGCATGCGGGCGGCGGTCAATCACTTTCGCGAAATATAATGACAACTATGGAAGTTTAGCGCATATAATTCCGTCATTAAATACGCCCAATGTAAAAACACCATAAAATAAAACAAAAAGACATTACCAATGTTATACTGATGACCCTCACCATCGTGACCAAACGCATCCTCCTCCTCATCTATGGGTTCTTGCTTCAGATCCAGTGAACCAGTTGCGAGGAGTGTGGTCAAGGCTTCCGGTTCCTTCTCCTGGTTTTTGGGTTTCTTGCGTTGGTATGGTGATAGCTCTAAAATATGAATAGTGAAGATAGTTGTGTTATAGTTTGTAATTTGTGAAGTAACCAACAGTTTATGCAGGAGGGGTATAGACCTGAACCCTAATTGCGTAATACAACACAATCACAATCTGTTTCGATTTGAAACAGATTGCTAATCCATAGTTTCATAAGTTATCAAAAATCTGGTCAACAACGTAAATAACGCAATGAATGTTGTTGAACTGTCAAAATGAAACAATTTTGTTTACGAAAATAAGTTACGCAATTAGGGTACAGTTCTGCGTGAACTGTTGTTTACTCCAGTAGTGGAATGTAATATTTTGATGACACACTGACTTATTAACTATAAAATTTTAGGAAAATCGTCTACTTTTACAATGTTTGTAAATATGTGAGCACCGTGTATCTATCACATAATTAAATTATCTGTTGTTGCTTCATTTTTAATTCTTTTTACCTATTGTGGTATAGTAATTTCATTCTTCGAACGTGCAGGTAATGAGTATGATGGGGAAAAGGAAAATAGAAAGAACTAATCACCGTGCCATCAGGAAGGCAACAAAAACACAAGATGTAGTACTGAAGTTAAGAAGATTAAAATGGAGATGGGCCGGCCACACTGTCAGGGGAGAAGAGAAATGGAACAAAAAAGTGACCCTATGGTATCCTAGGGAGGGGAAGAGAAATAAAGGGAAACCTTTGAAAAGATGGCAGGATGACTTAATGAGAACGGCGGGAAAGAAATAGACTAGACAAGCAAGGAACAGGGAGAATTGGAAGGGGATGCCAAAGGACACACATCTCAAAACTAAGAAAAAGAAAAACGTTTTTGTAACAACAAAATTGTAACTCTGAAACAAGGCTATAAATAAATAAATAATTTTATTCTAGGTGCATCGTCTTCACATATAATTATTTAACTTATGTAGGTACCTATACAAACTACTGTAAAACATTTTATAAGAGTAACGGTGGAGTTCCTTGCCCATTCTTCTCCATAAGAAAACTACCTTTTGGAAGGGGCGAGTAGAATCAATTATGTTATTTTGTAAATTTTGACATTCAAAAGTGCCATACATGGACTTATTTGAAATAAATGATTTGACTTTGATGATGATAAAAGGAAATGTAATGATATTTTAATATCGATGATGAAGAACCAATGGATGGACTGTGTAAAAGATAAGGCTAGAAAGGGGGTGGCTACCGAGATGATGACTAATAAAGAATTATGGAAGAAAAATACATGTTGCACCGAACGCAAATAAATAGTAATAATGGCAGGAGAATAATTATGAGATGAGTCATGTGGAGCATACTGGGTACTCTGACCTATTATTATGAGCCAGTCAAAAGATTACAAGGTGTTTAGAAATTTTAGAGTGATATAGAATACACATAATTATGCTGTTTCAGGCAGCAAATTATAATAAAATGTCTGCTTTAGGTAAAGTCTATTTATAAACTTGTTTCCAATTGATGTTATTTCCACTTTAACAAACATCAACTTTATGCAAGTGTAAATAAAGTTGATTTTAGACCGACTAGTACTGTTGCAAAAATATGAAATTGTAGTGCAAACTGACTCTTATATGTAGGCATTACAGTTGTTTTTTCGTAAACTCGCGTTTGTTTACATGTTTGGCTGATAAATTGCGAACGCAGATTAGGTCTGCTATAGGACTAATAAGTTACTACAACCCATGCAAGTTAACTAGGCACCATGCTGGAATGCAGCCCCATACTGTACTGAACAGGACTGTATGGGTGACGTCACAGTGCCAGGAGCATAGTTAACTGACATGGGTAATACTCATAAAAATTCGTCTGCTTCCATTCTAATGCGTAAACATTTTACAATTATCTATAATATGAATAATTACACTGTAATTAGGCTTTATGTCATTCTGATAAAATAAATAATCCATTTGAGATTCCTGAACATTATTATTTTAATCTCTTTTTTCTTTATAAAATGTAGTTCACATACCAATCTGTCCCTGCTCATTTGGATATTTCCGAGGCCGTCCTCTCTTTCTTGGTCCTGGAGCTTTAGTAACGACCGCACTGCTTGGAGTCTTGACCAATGTGCGGGTCCATTGACCTTGAGGGTCGTGTTCCACTGGCAACTCATACTGCAGCAGCAGACCGTTCTCTTGCTTGATAGTAATAGTTTCTGTGTCCGTTGCTAGTGATTAAAAATATGTTTTGTGGTTAGAATGTAATAAAGAATAATAGGTAATGTGGACTGAATTTGGTAGGTGGAGCATGTTGTAAATGTTTTTTGATGTCTAAATTATTTTCTGATTTGGACAATTAATTTGTAACACATAAATGTAACGCCTGTCAGACGCTGGAGAAATATTTTGGCGGGAAAATAATGGGCATACCGAATTTAAGCAAGCCATCAAATTATTTCTAACCTTTAGACGTGCTGCCTCCCCCTGATACGGCTTCCGAACTCTTCTTGAATTCCTCTAAACATTCTTTCAATGTATCGTTGGAAGTTAAACACTGCTGCTTGAACTGATAAGCGTAAGTTAGCCGATCAACGCAATTCAAGCATATTAGCGTTGGCAAACTATCATTTTTCGACACCTAAAATGTAAAACACAATTTCTATATTTTAATTACTTTCGAGTCAAATAATAACATCCATATTTTTAACTTCTGGGATGTCAGCAAAAAATCCGAAATCCGCTACAAATAAACCAATATAGCAACATTATTGTAGTAAAAAATCAAATAGGGTGGCCATCGCAACCATTTTGATGTGGTAATTTTTACATACCTCCACGCCGCAGCAGAAGGTGTACTTGTCGCCAAGTTGTTCGTTATTTTCGTCCCAATCAAAGAGGGAAACCATGTCCCCGGTTTCTAGACACACTCTACACGTTAATTGCCAATCCATTTTGTAGCAGAAAGGGCGTAATAGCTTCAAGTTTAGCTATAAACTCAACAAAATGCAGCGTTTTCTCAAACCGGAAGTTTGAACATTTGACAGGAATACCAACATGACGTAGTGGTGTTTCTGTCAAAGCGCGGCAAAGGTTCGCTTCCTTCTGCCTCTATGATCATTGTTCAACAATTTATTTTTTATTTATTTGCTATCCGTATGCATTATTTATTAATTATTGATAAATTAAATTAAATTCTACAGCAAAAAACTATTTTTGTTCCAAAATACAAAAATGTTCGATCGACGTAAGTGGACCGCACCAAAAAGTGATGATGCCAACTTTCTAAAATTATTTTAGTTTCTGCCCCTTCCCCTTTCAAGAAACGTCAAATTAGTGCAAAATACAACAATAATAAACACGATGAAATTAAATCGAAACGTATTGAACGTGTAATAAATCTAGCCAAAATGGAATTATTTAGATCAGAGTCGTTTTACATATTCGTTAGAAATGAATCAAGTTTATGGTGGAACAGGATAACGGGGGCATTTTCAGTCCGATCAGGTGAATAATAAAAATCCATAAATTTTTGGCAACTGCAGTGATAATTGACCTAGTTTTTCCTAAAAACTTGATGCAGAGTAATTACTTAACGTTATAAAGTTTTAATTCTTACATAGCAAGTGTTGTTCTTGTTAAATAACCGATTTAAAATGACTCTTAAATTGTAATTGTAATCCTTTGTTTTAGCATGGGATCTCTCTGATATTGAAGACATAGAGTGCCTAGGCATCACTGATGGAATAATAGGCAAGGTAGACCATACCAATATATTTGAACCACGTCTAATGATAATAAAAGAGAGTGCTCCTGTGGGCACAATTTATTTTCACCATTCAATTTGTAAAATCAAATCAGTATGCTTTTTGAATATGGGACCTGTGAATCAAGAGATAGAGCTGTGTCCTTGTACAAAACACGGATCTATGAGTGTTGTGGCAAGTTCAAATAAGTCTTTGAATAAGAAGATGCCAGGGGCTAGACTCTTTGAGAACTCAGCATTCCTGAATAAAACTGTTGGTGCTGTGAAGAACGTCAGTAACACCATCAAGACAACCACACAGCAGGCTGCTACTCAGGTATGTTCAAAGCTGCATAATTATATAACATAGTTGTGTATCAGAAATGCCTAACAAGCAAGGAAACATGAATTGGCTACTAACTGGTCTAAATTATATAGGAAAATTGATTTACTTCATTTTCTGTCTGTAAAGTATCTATTAGTCATTACAGTCCAGTTATACTATTACAAAAGATAATTATTCAGGCCTGAAATGAATACAGAAACTTTAAAAAAATTAAGTAGTCACCAGTTTAGTATTAATCTAGTTATCATCATCTTCCTGCCCTTGTTCCATGTTCCGTCAGCACTAACCGTTTTCTTCTTCCTTTCTCCCCTGTCAACTGTCACATTATAATTCACTCCCTTCTCTTTCAAATCATTCCTCACACAATCCATACATCTTTTTCCACGTACAATGGACCACCTTACGGACTAAGTGCGGAAACCAAAACCCCATAACATAGAACATCCATACATCTTTTCTTTGGCCTTCCTCTACCTCTCCATCCAGGGCCGTCTTTACCCGGGGGTGCAAGGGGTGCGTAGCACTGTTGAAAAGAGGTTTCTTAAGTTTGTTTAAATTGAAAAGGTTTGGGTTGTCTATTTATGTCATACACACTATGTCAGTTGTTTTTATATTGTTTAGTTTGTTTCGGTGAAAATAAAACCATTTTCACATGATTCCGTGATTGTAATTATTTGTATATCAGTAATTACCGCCACTAGCAAGACTCTGCAAAACATAGTATAGCCAGAGGTAGGAGGGCTATATCTATAGGTACCAACAAGCTCCTACAGGTTATGGCAACCGCAGATGGTGATAATGATATTGCAAGTATGTCACAAAAGGAATCGACGGGATTGCCGTCTTTAGAGAAGCTAGATGGTACGGCAAACTATAACATATGGAAATTTCTAATGGAGTTATATCTTATCCATGAGAATTTATGGGAGTTTACGAGTAACACTCCACAAGCATCGGACGTTGCTGGAACCAAGCGAGACCAAAGGGCACGTGCGAAGATATGCCTTTCAGTAAAATCACACTGTCTTGTTCATGTAAGACAAGCGAAAACGGCTAAAGAGGCCTGGGACTCTTTGAGAGCAGCGTTTGAGGATAAAGGTCTCAACAATCGCTGTAGACTTCTTTCTATGCTGGTTAGTCACAAGTTAGAGAAGTATTCTACTGTGAGAGAATATGTGACAGCTATGATGACGACGGCGCAGCAGCTTCGTGATCTGGGGAAAGAGTTAGATGACGAGTTAATAGCAACATTGATGCTTCAAGGATTAACTGACAGGTTTCAACCCATGAAACTTGCAATGGAAAATGCAAATGTCATCTTAACCACCGACTATGTTAAAAATAAATTGTTTCAAATGGAAGATGTATACCAAGCAGAAAGTACTGTAACGCATTCGTTACAGTACTTTCTGCTTGGTATACATCTTCCATTTGAAACAATTTATTTTTAACGCATTCGTTACAAGCTAAAAATAAATGTCAAGACTTTAAGAAGAAGAACTCGAAGAAGAGTAGTTCAATTAAATGTTTTATTTGTGAAGGTCCACATAAAGCTAAGGATTGTCCACAGAACCCCAAATTGAAGAAAGAAGCAATGACTTCGTTTGCAATGGCAACATCAGGATCAGGAACAGCAGCATGGATTCTTGATTCTGGCGCATCAAGTCATATGACGAATCGAAAAGAGTGGCTGATGGACATTAAAATTCTAGATAAGAAGGTGGAGGTAGCTTGTGCGAATGGAGAAAAGGTATATGGTGAAGCAATTGGTGATGTGGTGGATGAGGAATCAGGTATGACAATCAGAGACGTATTGTATGTACCTGGATTGGCAACTAGTTTACTGAGTGTGAGCACAATCGTAAGTAGGAACTTAGTTGTGGTATTTGATAAGTCTGGCTTTAAAATTATGAAAGCAGATAAATGTAAGGTGACGGGTGAAGTTTGTCATGCAGGTATTGTAGATAGTGCGATTTATAAAATAAAGTGAAAAGTGATCAGTTGATGCTGTGGCACCGAAGGATGGGACATCTTGGTATGAGAAATCTCACACTGCTTAGAGATAAGATGGCAACAGGGGTAAGTTTTCCTAAAACTAGTGATCAACTTGAATGTAAACCCTGCCTGATGGGAAAGCAAACTAAGCAACCTTTCAATAAGAAGAATAAGGTTACGCGAGCCAATGAAGTGCTAGGTTTGGTGCACTCCGATCTGTGTGGACCTATGGAAGAACCTTCTGTGTCTAAATGTCGTTATTTCTTGACATTTATAGACGATTTGACGCGTAAAACTTTTGTATATTTCTTGAAACAAAAGAGTGAAGTTTTTGAGAAATTTCTTCAGTTCAAGGAGTTAACTGAAAACATGTGTGGCAAGAAACTGAAGATTTGGCGCACGGATAATGGCTCAGAATTCGTCAACAAAAGGATGGATGATTACTTGAAAAATCACGGTATTCAACACCAACTATCTGTCGAATATACTCCAGAACAAAATGGCGTTGCGGAACGGTCTAATCGTACAATCTGTGAGAAAGCTAGAAGCATGCTACAAGATTCTGGATTGGCTAAGCGTTTTTGGGCGGAAGCTGTCCACCACGCTGTATATTTGAAAAACAGATCGCCGACGATTGCTGTTAAAAATAAGACACCAGAAGAGAAATGGTCTGGAAAGAAATGTGATCTTAGCAATGTAAAGACTTTCGGATGCAAAGCCTTTATGCACATTCCTAAACAAAAGAGAAGGAAATGGGATCCAAAGAGCAGGGAGCTAATTCACACAGGTTTTTGTGATGATGCTAAAGCATATCGATTTTTGGACCCCTCTACAAATGAAATTCTTAAAGCAAGAGATGTGGTATTTTTCGAAAATCAGGTGTATCTTGAAGCAAAGACAGAAGAGCATTTGCAGGAGATGTTTTCACTGACCGAAGAAGAAAACGTTGAAAACATTCCAGAAGAAACTGATATCCAACAATCGTCAGATAATGAAGGGGCGGAGGTTCCTAGAGAGGAGATTCCTGGAGTGGAACAAACTCAAGTTGATGAAATTTCCCGAGAAGAGATACGTCGAGAATCTGTTGGAGAAGATAACTTTGAAGATTGTGAATCAGATGCAAATATGAGTGAAGAAGTATCACAAAATCATGAGAGAAGATATCCACTGAGAAATCGCAAGCTGAAAGAATTTCCAGATTACGTTCTTTATGAAGCAACAATAGGAGATGAGTTAAGCGAAGAACCGTTAAACATTCAAGAAGCTTTGAATAGTAAACATAAAGAAGAGTGGAGAAAAGCAATACTAGAAGAGCTAGATGCTTTGAAGAAAAACAAGACATGGATTTTAGTGAAACCTGAGAAAGGACAAAATGTTATTGATTCAAAGTGGGTACTTAGAATAAAAAACGAGGTGGGAAATAAGAGACGTTTTAAGGCTAGACTGGTCGCACGCGGCTTTCGACAAAAACGAGGTCTAGATTATAGCGAAACATTTTCACCAGTGGTGAGACATGGCTCACTACGGCTGCTTTTTGGTTTGGCAGCGGAACATGATCTCAAAATTAATCATATGGATGTCAAGACTGCATTTCTAAATGGTGATTTACACGAAACTGTGTATATGACACAACCAGAAGGGTATGCAGAGATAGGAAAAGAAGAATATGTGTGCCTTCTTAAAAAATCTTTATATGGGCTAAAGCAGGCTCCTAGACAATGGAACTTAAAATTGGATGAGGTCCTCAACAAAATGAACTTCAAGAAACTAGAGAGTGAACCTTGTGTTTATATGAGGAGATCCAATAACAGTTGGACGATAATCGCTGTTTATGTGGACGATTTGTTAATATTCTGGAACAATGAAAAGGAATTAACAGAAATCAAAAAACAGTTGATGAAGAGTTTCGATATGAAAGATCTAGGAAAAGCAGAGCTTGTTCTTGGTATGCGAGTCCAACAGACTACAAGTGGGATAAAACTGGATCAAGAGGCTTATATCGAGAAGCTTCTTAAAGAATTTGTAATGGAGGATTGCAAATCAGTTAGCACACCTTTAGTACCTGGTCAACGTTTGACTAAGCCTGAAGAGGAAGGGTATATACCACCCACTAACATACCGTATCAAAAGTTGATAGGATCACTAATGTATCTGGCCGTATGCACCAGGGGTGATATTGCATTTGCTATCAGTTTCCTGAGTCAGTTTAATAACTGTTTTAAGGAGGAGCACTGGCAGGCAGCGAAAAGAGTATTACGATACTTGAAGGGAACTAAGAATCGTGGTTTGTTCTACAGAAAAACTGGACGGCAAATAGAAGGTTTTGCTGATGCAGATCATGGTGGAGGACATGACAGAAAATCGTATTCTGGATGCATTTTCCGGTTTGCTGGAGGAGCAATATCGTGGGAGAGCAAAAAGCAGCAAGTAATTGCTCTTTCTAGTACAGAAGCAGAATATGTCAGTCTAACTCAAGCAGCTAAGGAAGCAATTTTTTTGAGAAGATTGATGACTGAGGTTACAGGAAAGAATAACAAAATTGTTATTTATTGTGATAGCCAGTCAGCTATCGCAATCGCTGAGAATCCAGTACATCATAATCACACCAAACACATTGATCTGAAGTATCATTTCATTAGGGAATGTTTGCATAATGGAGTGATTGATTTAAAATATTTGGAAAGCAAGCGAATGCCAGCAGATACGCTAACAAAGGCTTTACCAAGAGAGAAATTTGAATGGTGTGCTTCATGGATGGTGAAGTGACTGAATAGAGATGTATGTGTGTGTATGGACGAGTGAGATGAAAGATGACAGACTGTTATCAATTTAAGGAGGAGTGTTGAAAAGAGGTTTCTTAAGTTTGTTTAAATTGAAAAGGTTTGGGTTGTCTATTTATGTCATACACACTATGTCAGTTGTTTTTATATTGTTTAGTTTGTTTCGGTGAAAATAAAACCATTTTCACATGATTCCGTGATTGTAATTATTTGTATATCAGTAATTACCGCCACTAGCAAGACTCTGCAAAACATAGTATAGCCAGAGGTAGGAGGGCTATATCTATAGGTACCAACAAGCTCCTACAAGCACCCGGGCGCAAGGGCTTAGGGGGCGCAAGCCGATCGAGTCAATAAATTTATTTTGAAATCAAACGTAGATTTTAAAACGGATGACACAATTTCATTAAAAAGTTGTTAACTTAAAAGCCAAAAAAATTTTATTTGATATTTGAAAATAGTATATAAGTATTACTTAAAACAAAAATGTAACATAATTTATTTATTTTTTTTCGTTGGTGTGGGGGCAGGCTGATTTTGCACCCTGGCGCCCAATATGGTTAAGACTCCATCCATCAACATTTATATTCATCACTTATTTAGTCACATGCGTTTCCTCCCTCTTCATCACCTGCCCACACCAAGCCAAACAATTTTGTTTCATATTTTCTGTCACTGGCGCCACTTTCAAACTTGGCTTGTATTGACTCATAATAACTGACTAAGGGAAAGATTCACTTTCTGACTCCCTATACAACCAGATTTGGTATTGTAATCCAATAATACATTGCCATAGCATTAGTAATAAACTCATTACAAAATATAGGCGAAAAATTATTGAAGTAAATGTTATTGTTTGTGTGCAATTTCAGGAAAATAGGCAATAATAAATCAGTGTTGTAATAGTTATTATAATTATTCACATAGGTATTGTAATAATGTTAAAGAAGAGGAAAACCTAGGCTTATTTAATTATTCAAAGAATTTTGTATTGTTCTGCCTAGCCTTTTCCCAACTATATTGGGGTCGGCTTCCAGTCTAACCGGATGCAGCTGAATACTAGTATTTTACATGGAGCGACTGCCTATCTGACCTCCACAACCCAGTAACTGGGTAATACGATACCCCCTTGGTAAGACTAGTTGTCAGACTTTCGGGCTTCTGACGACCCGTAACGACTGTCAGATCCACGAATGACAGCCGGGACCAACGGCTTAACGTGCTTTCCGAGGCACGGAGGAGTCTCGGTATGTAGAAATGGTCACCCATCTACGGACCAACCCCGGCAAGCGTAGCTTAACCTGACAGATCGACCCGAGCGGCTGTTAGTACTTAGCCACGAGCTCCTATTCAAAGAATTTTGTATTGATCAGAATATTTATTTTTTTAATTTTTCATTTACTAAACAAAGTTTAGTAGGTAGGTATCTTGTTTGCTGCTTTGCATTCTAAAGTAAATCCTTGAATGTGTTTATTTCCGCAAACTTGCCATGGCCTCACACATCTTGACATTATAGAGTCTTTAGATTTAAATATACTAAGAAAGATAAAATTATCTGATAAGAAATTATGTGAATTTCTAATAAAACAAAAATATTTTTTAAACATATTTTTACTAAAACACAGCAAGTTAGTTATCAGCCATTGCACAAGTCTACATACACACATATTTATATGAATAGTTACACAATGTTTACAATGGCTTGGATTATTGCCAATTGAAATTGCCTTGAACTGTATCAACAACAGACTGCTTCCATAGAACGTGACACTGCACTTCTGCATTCTTCTCTTGTGATCATCCGGCAGTATCTATCATCAAGCTATGATTTGGCATTAATCCACCAAATCGAAAAAGATTTTTCACTCCTCTTGCTCAAAAAGTCCGTCATTGTAGCGTACCAGAGCGGGGAAAAAATTGCATTTCTTGCTCTAGGAGAAAAGTAGTTTCTTTTTAATTTTTGCCTGTTACCAACGAGCCTTGAAAAACGAAAAAGTCTTTTCACTCCTCTTGCTCAAAAAGGCCGTCATTGTAGAGTACCAGAGCGGGGAAAAAATTGCATTTCTTGCTCTAGAGCAAAAAGTTTTTTTTTTTAATTTTTGTCTTTTCCAACAAGCCTTGAAAAACGAAAAAGGCCTTAATTCTTTTGTAGAATAATCATGAGTATGGACTCGACTTATTACTTGTTCACAAAAAAAAAGAAGAACATTTTGTTTTTGAAAATGGAAGTAAATGCGGCTATCTCTTCGGTAGAATGCGAGCATTGCGTTGCGGCTACAGAAGAAATAAAAAAGGCATTGCGCGAAATCTTTAGAATTTTTCTCTATGCTTAAAACAATTTTATTAAAATTTTCGATTTCTGAGATTCGACATATTAATTAATCGAGTCGATCAAAATTGAAAAAAAGATCCTTTGGCATAATCGTTTTCGTACATCATTACAATAAAAAATAAAAATGGTCGGCGATTTTTAACACAAATTGAGTAGTGGTAATGAATATTACGTGTTATTGGACCTGTGTTCGTATATTACGTTAAGATCTGGGCATTTTCTAGTTGTGTATAATATTTTTAATAATATTTGTCACATTTGAAATCGTATCTACATGTGTATGTGTGATATTTGTGAAAAGTTAAAATGTAAACTCGCACGATTGGCGCGAAACTTCGACTTTGGATATCAAAAACTTAATTACCACTACTTATTTAACTTGAACAATGGATGAACTCGTCAAATAATTAAATGATGTAGTATCCACTGCCCCTGTGGTGGAGTTTGGATGTTCGAAATCCCAAATGATGTAGTATCCACTGCCCCTGTGGTGGAGTTTGGATGTTCGAAATCCCCAATTTTTATGTTTTTAGCCTCGACCTCGACTGTCATCAAAATGGCGATAATCGCATTTACAGATTTGAATTTTATAAAGGTAAATTAATAGTGTATTGGATTATTTTATTTTCTCGCAATCGTAGTGAAAAGTAGAGTGTAACACACGGCGCTAAAACCCATTATAACTCGGTTTCTATTTACTCCCTCGCTAAAGCTCGGGAGTAAAATTACCTCGTTACAATGGGTTATTTTAGCCCCTCGTATAACAATCTACTATTATTAAATAGGTTGAAATTATTTAATACTAAATGATTGGTGCCTTTACGCCTAATTGTAATTATAAGGAGTTGCTAGAGTTTGCTTTTCCTTGCTACCTAACACAACCAAAATAGTAACATACTAAAATAAAACCACACATTTTTTATTAAATGCCTATATTATTTGAGTGTACAATAGGTACACCTCTGCCTAAAGGCTCGTGCAGACCAGCGCGACACGCGACGCGACACAAAGGCACCGCTCGTCGCGCGACGAGCGGTGTCTTTGTGTCGCGCGACAAGTCGCGCTGGTCTGCACAAGCCTTAAACCTTCGGGGATTACAAGCGTGATTTTATTTATGTTTTTGTATTATATGCAAAAATATGATAGCCGGGTTTCGAGATTAATGGTTAGTAGACTGACAGAGAGATATTGCGTTTTATAAAGCACTAGCTATTTGCCGCGACTTCGCCCGCGTGGATGTCGAAAAATATCCCACGGGAACGTACTACCGATACCGGGATTACATACCTAATAGCCGAGGAAAAGGTCATTGACTCCTACCACTGCGCCCGCGCTGCCGTCAACCATAATTATTTTGTTACGCGTAATTTTGAATCTGTGACCTTTAAGGCCCTATTTGACAGATGATGACTCATCTGTCAAGCCCCGCGACCACCCACGACGCAAAAGATTTATGACTCACCTTCAGATAAACAAAATACTAAAGTTTCTGAGAAGGACTTGAATGTTATCGTCAATTGTTTTCGGTTCTCGGATAGATAAGGAACCCAACATAAATATTTATAACTTTCGTGAGAAATGTTCACTAAGATTTATTACGCGTTTTTGTTGGCGAGTCTATTGTCCACTAATTTAACGATTTCTGATAAAACTAGCTAACCAATTCACACGAAATTTTGCAGGGTACATTATGGATAGTTATGTTATCTAACAAAAGCGTTTTTAGAGACAAACGTTGAAAATAAAAAATACTAAAAATCTAGATTTTTTAAGACCTAGAATTTCTATTGCTTAGGTACGTGCCTAACATTATTAAAAATCTAATATGTTGATTAAAAAAAGCGACTTACCCATCAAATACCAACGATTACACACCAAAATACCACAAAATCACAGCACGGTTACTTTTCATTCACATGTTTGTTTACACTTTTAGTTTGAGTCAAAATAGGTATAAAATGATGTTATTTACTGCAAATATTATCTACAACGACGTAATATTTACTTAAAAATGAAAATAACACCACTTCCCGTCGATTTACACACAAAAACCACAATAAAAATGAAATATTACGGTAATAACCTTCAAAGCCGGAGCGATTCGTAGACTGACATTTTTTGGCTTATTCCCGAAATCCCCCCTGAAATCCCCCCTAAGGGGGAAAAGTGGAATTTATAATAAAAAGTCTAGAATTCCCCCCTGAAAATCCCCCTTAGGGGGGAAAACTGGAATCGAAAGAAATACTTATTCCACAAATCCCCCCTGAAAGTGTACTCTGAGGGGGAAAACTGGACTCAAAAAAATAAAAGTCTGGAATTCCCCCCTGATAATCCCCCCTAGGGGGGAAAACTGGAATCTGAAAAACCAACGTCCAGAAATCCCCACTGAGGTCCATAAAATTTACGGAGTGCCTCTGCTACCGGCGCTGGGCGTCGATTTGTTCGCCGGTGCTGGTTGCCAAAATATTTACCGCGGACGCCGGCGGATATTTTACTTAGATAACCTAGAATGCAGGAGCGAGCGAAGCGAGCTTGGGAACATTTTGACTTATTCCGTTCTAATACCACTGGTATTTGTTTCAACTCATATTTATTTTCTATTCCGAATGGATAACACATAAACATAACATCACGTCTGTAATTCCCGGAGGGTTAGGCAGAGGTGTACATATAGTAGACCCACATTCATTCAGTTCGGTTTCCGCAGGGGGCGCTCTACGGTGGACGCCATCATGCGCGTGCGGGCCCTCACGACGGGGGATGCTGTGGCCCGGGGTGGGGTCGTCTTGGCGGTGTCTCTAGACATCGCCAATGCCTTCAACACCCTGCCCTGGAGTTGCATCAGGGAGGCACTCCGGTACCACCGGATGCCGACCTACCTCTGTCGTGTGGTCGAGGCCTATCTGACGGACAGGGCCGTCATCTACCCCGGTCACCAAGGAGGGTGGAACCGGCAAGAGATGTCGTGCGGTGTCCCACAGGCTTCGGTCCTGGGGCCGCATCTGTGGGACATCGGATACGACTGGGTGCTGCGCGCCGAGATAGCGGCGTCAGCGTCGTTTGTTACGCTGACGACACGCTAATCCTGGTGCAGGGGAGGTCGTACCAGGCGGCGGCCGATCTAGCGACACGCGGGGTTGCGACAATCGTTGACAGGATCCGGCAGCTGGGACTCGAGGTGGCCCTGCACAAGTCTGAGGCCATGGGTTTTTATGGTCCTCGGAATGCGCCACCGTCGGGCTACCAGATAATGGCGGGAGGGGTTCACATCGGTGTCGAGTCGACGATGAAGTATCTGGCACTCGTCCTCGACAGCCGGTGGAATTTCGTCGAACATTTCCGACGTTTGGCTCCCAGACTGGAGCGGGCCGGGGCTGCCTTGAAGCGGCTCCTGCCCAATCTAGGAGATCCAATCGCCTCCTGCCGGAGGCTCTACGCGGGGATCGTGCGGTCCATGGCCCTCTACGGGGCGCCGGTGTGGGAGCGTTCATTGAGGCTGCGGCCAGCCCGCCGGTTGAAGGCGTCTCAGAGGGTCATGGACATTCGGCTGGCCCGAGGATACCGCACGGTCTCCTGCGAGGCGGCGAGCCTCCTTGCCAGATTACCGCCATGGGATCTGGAGGCAAAGGTCCTCGCGCATATCTGGGAGTGGCGCGAGGAGGCGAAACGCCGGGGCTTAACTCCGATGCCACAAGAAATCGCGGCACAACGGACAGAGCTCCGGCGGGATCTCATGGCGTCATGGAGAGTGCGATTGTCGCAACCCCGTGCTGGGCACGCCACAATTGCGGCGATAAGACCCCTCTTTGAGGAGTGGCTTGAGAGACGCCACGGCGTCCTCACCTTCCGCCTGACGCAGGTTCTCACCGGACACGGCTGCTTCGGGAGGTTCCTGTTTAGGATAAGGCGGGAGGAAACACCCGGGTGTGACCATTGTGTGGATCAGCCTGAGGATACGGTGGAGCATACGGTGGAGGTCTGCCCGGCTTGGGCGGAGCAACGCCGTGTCCTCGTAGAGGCGATCGGCGGCGGTGATCTCTCGCGTCCGGCCCTGGTTCAGGCCATGGTACGGAGCGAGAGGAAATGGCAGGCCGTCACCTCCTTCTGCGAAGCGGTAATGCTCGCGAAGGAGGAGGCAGAACGCGTGAGGGAGAGGCAAATTTCGCGCCCTCACGCCCCCAACCGCCGCAGGAGGAGACGCCCGGGGCGGGAATCGCGAGCCGATTTCCGGCCACCGTAGGCGCGGGCTTGCGGACGGTGAGCAATGGGTAGCTCGCCGTCCGATAAGGACCGAGCCCGGGTCGACGGCGCGTTGTGTTCCACGCGCGCCTCAAAAAGATGTCAGCAGAATTGACGGGGTCCGTTAGGGCCAATGCCTGCCGGGGGTTCGAAGAAAACCGATAGGGAAATCGTGGCCCCCGGCAACAGGGCAACCGAAGGAACACGGGTGGGTTTTAGTCAGTAAGAGTCTGACACGCCCTCCCGCTCCACCCAGAGCGAGAGAAGTTATTTGATAATTTCCCAAAAAAAAAAAGGCTGCAACTGAGAAATTCCTACTGGAAAAACCCAATAACACTTTGCATGACCTGGGAGTCGAACCCAGGAACTCATGCTCAGCAGTAGCGCTTGCAACCACTAGACCAATGAGGCAGTCTACCGAACGGATACTTCTCTTTAAATCATGAAATTAATGTGCGAACAAATACTAACAACTTGAATTTGGTACAGTCAGCTCAGTCAAACCTAAAAAATAATAATGATTGTTCATTCTCGGTGCACACCTATTATGATTTATTGATTGTTATTAGCAATACTTACATAGTTCTTTTTATTGTTGTACGTATATATGTTGTATACCTAATAATGTTTTTTTTTTTAAGTATTCGTAAACTGTCTAATTACTAGTCAGCCAGCCGTATTGTCGTCTACAAGTAATTGTTTTATAAGTATTATATTTTCTCTTTATCTTTGTACTTCATTGTTACTTTCTGCAAATTGCCGAAAAACTTGATAATTGTTACATATTGAAATATGTGATGTTAAGGGGGGGGGGGGGGGGGGGGGTTCTAGGTAGGTACTTTGTTTAAACTGTTTTAATCGACCGATTTCCCTCATCGCTGTTTGTTTGTTTTTACTCTTCATCTCATTTTATTACGTATAACAAAATTCTGTGAAAAATAAAAGACTGATTAAAGTGATTAATATTATACTGCCGTTTTTTTGTTTATTAAATTGTACTTTAAGAGCGTAGAAATCAAAACTAAAAATAAGGGGGAAAAATGGAATAATCCAAAATGAAAAGGGGGATTTCTGGATTTTTATACATTAGGGTTCAGTTTTCCCCCCTGACGAAGATTTTCTCAGGGGGGAATTGTGGAATAACTCAAAATGAAAAGGGGACTTTCTGGACTGTTTTTACATTAGAGTCCAGTTTTCCCCCCTGAGGGGGATTCTCTCAGGGGGGAATAGTGGAATAAGCCCATTTTTTCGTCCCCGAACGTCACTTTCAATATTTTTTTAAAATATTGCGTTCCAGGTATTTTAAAATGAAATGGTTTTGTTGACTAGCATATCTGTCCGACCATAGAATAAAAAAGCCACAGAGGACATTAGACATTATTTTATATTAGAAAAAGATTGTTTGACACCGGGGCTTGACGGCATGTTCCAAGTGTCAAACATTGTTTGACACCGGGGCTTAAGCGGGTAAACCATTTATTTAAATGAAATGATGTCAAAGCATATTTTAATCTAAATTAAATGCTCAATTTAAGTAACATAGTTTATTGGATAAGGATTCATATAATACCGGTCAAAATAGCTTCGGAAATAACAATGAAATTTTTATCAAATTCTGAATGATAGAAATGGTTATTGGTGCCGATTCCCTTGTTCACAAACTAAACTAAATTTAAGTTCAGTACATCTTTTTCTTTCTATTTCATTAAGAAAAGGACAGAAGATAAATTTTAGTTTAGTCCTGTCAAATTAATCAGCGCTTGACGTAAATTGACGTAATTTTAGTGGGCAAGTTTTTAATCACGTCTAAACTTGTATGGAGTAGTGACAGGCGCTGATTAATTTGACAGGACTAAACTAAAATTTATCTTCTGTCCTTTTCTTAATGAAATAGAAAGAAAAAGATGCACTGAACTTAAATTTAGTTTAGTTTGTGAACAAGGGAATCGGCACCATTGTGGGTCATCCTTAGAAGATAGACATAATGCCATCGCAGACGTTTTTGTCGAACTTTTTAAGATGTAAGTACAATTCTGTAGAATATAAATTTTATTAAATATCTCAAGATTTATGCGGCGCACGCCTGTAAAGCTCCCAGTCGGCATGATTTTTTCCGACATATTCAACAATAATCGTCATATTTCAGCCAATTTCCACAAAATTACATTAGTGAAATATACCTACACCAAAACCTTCCTCATGAATCATTCGGTCCATTGGTGAAAACCGTTTGAAAATCCGTTCGGTAGTTTTTGGTTTTATCGCGTTTAGAGAGACAGACAGACAGACGCGGCGTGGGACTTTGTTTTATAAAGGCTCGTGCAGACCAGCGCGACACGCGACGCGACACAAAGGCACCGCTCGTCGCGCAACGAGCGGTGTCTTTGTGTCGCGTCGCGTGTCGCGCCTGTTTGTAAGAGCCTTAATATGTAAGGATTAGGTAAAGAATATTATGAAGGACACGGACAGGCACAAAAAGTTTATTTGGAATCCTAACTAATATTATAAATGTGTAAGTGAGTTTGTTTGTTTGTTACGCTTTCATGCTAAAACAGCTGAACGGATTTGGATGAAATTTGGGACATGGGTAGACCATTACCTGGATTAGGACATAGGATACTTTTTATCCCGATATTCCCACGGGTTCGATACTTATGCGGGTAAAACCGCGGGGCGCAGCTAGTCATTTATAATCCAACTAAATGATAATCTATGATAGATGATGCCGGGACCTAGCTGTGGCTACTATGAAGCTCAAACTGCTATCCACTCAATAAAAATGGTATGATCATTTTGTTTCGAGTAATATAGTGTACTGTGTACCTAGTTCATGTTACACCGTGCTGTGTCTGCATCTAAGACAAGGTTGAATAATACGTAAAATCATGTACCGATGTGATCCATGCCTCGGAATCGGCACGGTTTAGCATACTATCATCATCCTTAAAGTCCCCTAAAAACATAATTTCGTCATTTTGGGAACCCTACAAATATGTAGTGTCAAATATTTTACGGTGGTACGGAACCCTTTGTGTGCTAGTCCGACTCGCACTTGGCCGGTTTTTTAGTTCAGATTAATAAAAATCCTAAACAAACAATATTTTTCATCTTAATTTTTTTAATTGGCAAAATTAGTTTTTCATAATGATAGGTACTGTGAATTACAAAGTTATTTTTTTGCAAATCAATATAAATCGCCCATATTTAAATGAAATAAAGAACGGACGGACGAAAGGACAGCAAAGGCTTAGTAATAGGGTTCCATTTTGCACCCTTCGGGTACGGAACCCTAAAAAGTTTGGTTTTATCATTAATCTGCCACTATTCATCGTAATGTAGAGATTTTATCAGATGAATTTTAACTATTTAATTTATTTGCACATTTGCGTAGTCTCCGTACAATAAATTAAACTTAATGCTGAATAATCTGTAGAACATAAAAATAATTCCCATTCATTATACTGTCAATGTGAAAACATTCCCATTATATATTTATCATAATAACTACATAATGGGATTAACAAAATATATGTAAATGTCTAAATACTCGGTGTAAGTAGGTAGATATAGATATGTCTACTATTATTATACAGGAGGGCGTTCCCCTTAACCCGTAATAGTATAGCGTCCATAAATACAAAAAAAAAAAAAAAACTGGCACTCTGGGAGTGCCGACTGAAGTGAAAACTTGAACAAGATCGCCTTGGTGGAAGAAAAATACTTGTATAGAACATTGGTCCGTAATCTTATTTAAATAAAGAGCAGAATCGCGTTTACAAAAAAAATCTTCCAAACCTTTAAAGTAAAAATACTTGCATAGAACATTGATCCGTAATGTAATATAAATAAAGCGCACAATCACGTTTACAAAAATGAGGTGTCGGTAACGGTGTCGCGAGTTCAATTGTTTTTCCCATCTCAAAAATGCCCAACGCCGCGCCTAAAGAAGTTTTCACTTCAAAAATATTAACATAGAAAAATACTCAGTACACGTGCACTCGTCTTTCAACGTGTAAAGACAAGTACAACAAGTGCGCGTGTACAGAGTGTTTGGTTTTACGTATCAATTGTGAATATTTTATTAATAAATTGGTTAATACTTTTAGCATGTATGGACGCTATACTACTTATTGCGGATTCATGGGAACGCCCTCTGTTAGTTAACACACTGTATACCTCTGCCTACCCCGCCTTCAGGGAATACGAGCGTGTTTTTATGTCAATAGTTACAACGTGATTTTATCCACACAGGTAAAACAATCAGTAAAGAAACAGCGTGATCCAAAAATCGCG